>CM048749.1:355386187-356722854 GCA_026315105.1 Locusta migratoria
ATATGGACATAGCTTTGGAAAGGGGTCAGGAATGGACCCTATATTTATGCCCCTGCAACAAATAAAAATACTTACTTAGTCCAGGAAGAAACAAATGGCCAGAGAAATTTTCAAAAGTAAAATTTATATCTTGAACCTTACATCTCTTTGAGAGCTTTCAGTAATAACACAACTGTATAGCAAGTAGTTCCTCTAGTCTAGAGTCATTGTTCTATAAGAAGAGTCATGTGTCAACTACTATAGAGATTGATCACACAAGGTCCTTTACATTGCCAGCAGTATTCTCTCCTTATTACATTTAAAGGCTGAGGTATTCCAGTCTGAAGTCAATTTTCATAGTGCAGTCACATTAGTAATACTGATGGCAGGCAACAGAACATATTTGCATCTTTGCAATTACAACTAGTGTTAAAAGCCATCACATCATTCCACTACTCATACGTACTTTAAGTGTACTGTTTGACTTCATTTTAAATTGTGTTACACCTGCTATTCAGTCTTGCCTTCAGACAATGTTCTCTGGGAAAATTATTTGATTTGTTTGCCAATTCATTATTGTGCCTGTCAGTTTGTACGACTAGGCACTTACTGTGTCATTTAAAGGGTACAGTATCTTGATGCTCCTTTTTGTATACACACATGTATAAAAATTAGAGATAGTTTAACTTACCCAAAGTACAGCCTCATAGACAGATAAATAAAAACACACACAAACACATAAATTCAAGCTTCGCAACCATTTGTTGCTTCATCAGGAAAAGAGGAAGGAAGGAGGCTTTTTACAAATGTCTGCCTTGGTGTGTTTGCATGTAAATGTGTGTGTGTGTGTGTGTGTGTGTGTGTGTGTGTGTGTGTGTGTGTGTGTGTGTGTGTGTGTGTGTGTTTTTACCTTTCCTTTTTCCTCCTAAGGTAAGTCCTTCCACTCCCGGGACTGGAATGGCTCCTCATCCACTCCCTTAAAACCCACATCCTTCCCTCCCCCCCCCCCCTTTCATTCCTCTTTTCGTGATGAAGCAACAAACGGTTGCAAAAGCTTGAATTCTTGTGTTTGTGTGTGTTTTTATTTGTGTATATGTCTATGAGCCTGTGCTTTGGGTAAGTTAAATGATATCTCTTTTTTTTAATATATACATATTTTTTGTAGCAGGAATGTTTCCCTCTTTAATATTTGTATACAGATAGTTTGTCAGCATTTATTCATCTTGCAAATCTAATAGGATACATAACAATTTGGAGTGCAGCAGCCAGATATGATGGTTGTGTGACTATTGTGAGCCTGTCTGAATGTTTTATATACTGAGGAAGTCCATGACCAATAGTTTAAAGTAAAAGATACGGTATAAAATGTGTCGGTATAACACAAAGTGTTCATCAAGCTGTGACAGGCACATCAAAAAGACACTCATACACATGTAACTTCAAGTTTTCAGTCACAACCTTCATTAGGAAATGAAACACACTCATTCATACAGTCAAATCCAAGTCTGAAAACAGCAGTCAGAGATGACTGTGTGTGTGTGCGTGTGTGTGTGTGTGTGTGTGTGTGTGTGTGTGTGTGTGTGTGTGTACAAGTGTCTTTTGTATGTGCCTGTCACAGCTCAATGAATGTCTTTGCGGTGAGATGCAACTATCTTTATTATATTGCTGAATTACAACCTAGACTTTCCAGGATTGAGGGGAGGGGAAACAAACTTCACAGCAATTGAGATTCAAGAGATCTCCCTCTGATTTCTAACCTTTCTCAAGCTACCTGCCTTTCCTCACTGAGGAAGGAACCAATAGTTTCTAAATATAGGAATAGGTTTTTTTTATTAGTTTATTGAAATTAGTGGATTTTCACCTCCTGAAAATAAGCACTGTCCTCCTGCAGTTTCATAGACCCCCTCTCCCCCCTACCACTCAGGTGAATTTTCCTTTTGATGCTGAATTTTTTTTTATATGGTTATATGTTGATAGGCATTTTAAAACAACTTTATCACATACATATTGACTATATATTTCTTCTACAAAAAAATTGCTGCCTCTTGAAGTTCATGATTTGAATTGTATAATGTAATATTGTGCCTACAAAACAGTCATTTAATATGGCTCCTTAAGTTTTTTGTTTCTTTGGTAGTAATGCAGACACTGCACAGTATGGTGAGAGAGAGAGAGAGAGAGAGAGAGAGAGAGAGAGAGAGAGAGAGAGAGAGAGAGAGAGAGAGAGAGAGAGAGAGAGGGGGGGGGGGAGATGAAAAGGTCCGTATTTAGTCAGATGCAACATGTGCAGCTGAACAAGGTGGCAAAATTTTGGGGGCAGCAACATTTTGCCTTCGAAAATAAATTTTTTAAAGATAATTTCAATGTTAATTGAATCATCATTATTCAGAATTTGGATTACAATAATAAATTTAAAAATTCAGATTGTTGTGTTGATAGTGGCATATCTAAAGATGTGTTTTTTTCCTCTCTCTAGAAATCAGCCCAGATACCAGGGGCATCGCATTCCCTAAATACCGCCCTAGATATGAATAATGACAAAAATAGTGTTGCTTTGGCTAATATATATTACACTGTTTACTTATGACATCGTACACACAAGAAATAGCAATTTCTGCCATTTGTTTCAAAGTACGTGAACAACTTCTTAAATTAATAGTCTCAAAATGCTTACCTTCTGGCTGCTTTATGTTTGTGTTACATTCAAGAGATGATGGAGCACAAGATCTATCACTGCCAGAAACAGATGAATCATCATCATCTTTCACATCTCCACTTGCTGAATCCACCTCGTCTTTCATAACCTTAGAAGGAAAAAAAATTGTACGTCTATTGAAATACTCAAGTAAAGTGTAACATTGTTGTATCATTGTGACTAATTGCACTGAACTTTTAATATTAATGACAATTATGACTGCATAAAGATAGTTGTTTGCAAATTCTTTATTCTACATGATCACAACAGTGCATATAGCATCCTCAGATTGCTGGACTGTGTCCAAGGTACAGTATTTATTTTGCATACTACAGTTCTATCACATTCTAAAAAGTTGTAAGGATGACACAAAGAACAAAATTTAAATTCACATCTAGCTTGATGGTGTTATAGCTAAATATCAGACTGAAAATCTAGTTATCTGCAACTGGAACCCTAGTTGATTTTACAATTTTTGTAGCAGTCAAAAATCACTTATAGCACTCAGTATGAAAAATTGAAGTTCAATTGTGGTTCAGTTCTAATGAAAGACTACAGATCCCACAGCAATTGGCTTGACATGTCTTAGATTGGAGGATATCAAGAGCCGTATCAATTTCATCAGAAACATATTTCAGCACTGTGAGCTGAAATCAAGTTTCTATTTAGGACATATTTTTTTGAAACTACCGAAGCCATCACTTTCATTGAATTATCCGAGTCTGCATACATATAAATGCCTTATTTAAATTTGGCTTTATAATCATCTTGGCCAGATCATAGAATATTAGATGTTCCTGAAAGTTATAACTAATTACCTGTTCAATAGGAAGCAAGTTTCCCTGAGGATCTGGTTGCTGAGCTGCTTTCCAAACTTGCATCATCAGTCGATGCGTGGAATCTCGAGATAGTAGAGAGCCAAACACATGCTTTCCTTCTGCGGTGGAGACGCCAACAGCATTGGGTATAATGTATGCGGTCTTCTCTTTACTAATCTTCGTTACTGATATTGTGGGAATGAGCAACTGAAATATAAGAAAAAAGATAGTCACTTACATGTGTCAAGAGACTGTGTTATCATCTTAACTAACATAGTTTTACTGGTTAGTGTCGGATTATCTTCGACATGTCAAAGCAGAACAAGCTGGTAACGGGTCTTAGGATGGATTAATAGAAATTTACAAGCAAAGATAAAACATCTTTGTCATTTTGAAAATAGTGTCCGTACCACAAAATTATCATTTACCATTGTATCAATAAAGATGGTATCCATTATGGACTACTATTTTACTTTTAATAAGATCAGATGTAGAAGCTGGTTGTTGTATTGTTGAATTAATTACCAATGTAGAGTTATTCATTATGTTCTCAAAAGCATACTGACAGCCAGAGCTGTTAATTATAAATATTTTGTATACATAATTTAACAGTGTGCAAGTTGTCCTTTAGTCACAGTATTTAATTACTGGGTAAAGCTTTCCAATATGTTTTGATACGATGGCCACAAAAATGTTGTTCCATTCTCCCTAAAGCATGCTGAGCAGCTGTTGTAAATTATCATTTAATTCTTTTTGTGGCACTGTACAGTTTAGGTCAGGGCTTTGGGCAAATTTGTTCAGCACATAACATGCTACTATCTAAAATGTTTTCCTGGGAAATTTTTCAAAAACAATGGAAAAATCCAGCACGAGATGGGACAAATTTCTACTCACCCATTTAATGGCAGACTGGTGTGTGTGTGTGTGTGTGTGTGTGTGTGTGTGTGTGTGTGTGTGTGTGTGTGTAGCTTCATCTATTGGCACAACTTCACAAACCACCTTCCACTGCCAAAGACAGCATGGTTGACACTCCCCTTGAAATGTGTGTTAATTTTTTTCTTTCATAATTTATCTTATTAGACTGTTTGGAACTGGCTTTGTAATTGCCATTTAACTAGTAATGCTACAACAATGATGTCTGATGGGTGGCTCTACAGTTTGTTTCACAGTTTAGCAGCTGTCTTATGCTAATTCTCAAGAAACATTATTTGGTTCCATGTTTTCCTGTTATATTCACTTTACAATAAATTTACTAATTAAGTTCAGTGAAATCTCTTCAATGAAATTCTGATAATTGACCTTTACAATCAGATTTCATTTTAAGATAATTGTTCATTCAGACAATACATCTGCAACAGCCAGAGTGTAATTACACTTACAGACACACAGAGAACACACCACTTGGGTATTTGATGCTTTTGGCAACACAATGTACAACAAATTTCTCAAATAATGGTAAACCTAAAACTGAACACCAGTGTTTAAAGAGTGAATAAATCACTTCATAGTGCATTTAATGTACACTGCTGAACTAATTCGGTAAATGGCAAACAGAGGACCCATAGGCAGCAAGTCAACAAAAACAGGCAGACATGTTAAGAGTAGTATAATATAAAATAGACAACTAGTACCAATACAACAGAAAGCTCTACCTGCCAAAAGCAGTTACTAGGATAACACTACAATTATTCCAAAGTACTAACAACCACCATGCAAAAATAGGGCATTGCTTGAGGAGCAATGAGATGAAATAAAATTCTCTGAGCTGTAAGACACTGGCACACTATGATATTACACACATTGGTTTTCAAAATTAGTGATTTACCCTTCCTAAACTGTTGATAAAAATATATTTTGCTTACTTTGGATGATGTACATTCAAGAAAAATGTTTCAGCATATAGTTGGATATATAACATCATCTGGAGAAAACTGAGGAATTATGATGACAATAAATTGCAAAACAGAACTAAAACTGTCAAATATACCAATGTTTTAGAGCTGGGAAATTCAGAAAGTAAGGATCAAGTGCTAGATTAGACACATACATCAAAGACAAGAAGAACTTACAATATATGAAACACGAAAATTTTACATACCCAAGCATCAATGGTCTGATCCAAGTTAAGCACTGAGAACTGTGTTACAGGCAGACAAGTAAGATAAAAAAAGTCAATGGAAACAAAAGTGACATAACTAAAGCTATTAAGGCCATGAGAGACAGAAGGAGTAATGTGTAAAGAATTACACAACAGACGATGTAAATTAATGACCAACGGCAAAAGTTATCAGTACATACATGCCACTTCCTGGTAATTACCAATTACTGGAAATTTTTTCCATGTAAACAGTTTGCTAACTATGGCTACAACTTTCATGCATCATCTATGTTATTAAAAATTACAGAAATGGTTTACATTCTCCCATGAAAGTTTTAATGATGGCATACTTTCCCATGTTAGACACTAACAACAGAAAAAAAAGGACAAGAAAAAAAAGTTTTCCTATTGAACATTATTGATTTTCTAAATCCTTACATTAGCAACAGTGCTTTTATTTGAGATGTTTAATAGACAAATTTACATATTGATAGTTTATATTAGTGAGACATCAATTAATTAATTGTACAGGGTGTTTAAAAAGGGACTTTAAAGCTTCAAAAATTAATATATATTTATTAAAAAGAGGTACAGAGATGGTTTTATTATTGTTTCAAAGGAAAACAAATCAAGTTTTGACTTAGGTAGTTCACTAGTGCAGAATCATGCCGCAACAAGTGCTAGTCGCAGTTACGTTAAAGATGGCTGCCTTCACTGGACCCGAACGTGCTAGCTGTGTGTTTTGGTTTGAAAAATCAAAGTCGGCAACAACAGTTCAGCATAAATCTTGTATCAAGTATGGTCCTCCTAGTAGGCCTACAATTTATGAGTGGCTTAAATGTTTTGTAGAAAGGGGTGCTCAGTAAGACAAAGTACCAGGTCATCCAAGCACATCTCACGAAGTCGTTGAGCAAGCGAGAAAGGAGTTTTGTCAACAGCCCTATGAAATCGACCCGACGTGCATCTCATGAACTACAAGTCCCACATACAACAGTTTGGCGTGTGTTGAGAAAACATTTGCATTTGAAACCATACAAATTGTCACTTTTACAAGCAATTAAAGACACTGATAAGATTTCCTGGAAGAACTTCTGTGTGGATATGTTAGACCGAGTGCTTGACGACAACATAACCTTTTCTGACGAGTCAACTTTTCACTTAAGTGGCAAGGTTAATGCACAAAACTGTAGGATTTGGGGCAGTGAAAATCCACATGAAACATTGCAACATGCTCATGATAGCCCTAAGGTGAATGTTTTTTGTGCATTGGGCAAGAATAAAATGTACGCCCCCCCCTTTTTTTTTTTTCCAAGAATGGAACCATCAACGGGATTGTGTACCTGGATATGTTGCAACAATTTTTGATACCACAGATTGATGACGATGGAGAACAAAACGTTAACTTCATGCAAGACGACACACCACCACACTATCTGACTGACATCCGGGATTTTCTCAATGACCATTTTCCAGGTAAATGGATTGGCCGTGCTGCAACAATTGTACAGCCTGCCTGTACCCCAGACCTGACACCACTAGACTTTTTCTTCTAGGGATTCATGAAAGATATGACGTACATACCTCCTTTGCCGGCCACTCTACCAGAACTTACAGCGAGAATCTACGCTGCTGCTGCTGAGCAAGTTACACTTGCAATGCTGATGTGAGATTGGAAAGAAATCAGTTACTGATGGGATGTCTGCAGGATAACCAACGAAAGCCACATTGAACACTTTCTGTTTAATGTAAAAACATGATGCATTTTCCTTTGAAACAACACTTTAACCAGCTCTGTTTTTTTTTTTTTTTTTTTTTTTAATGAATTAATATGAATTTTCGAAGTTGTAAAGTCCCTTTTCAAAAACACCTTATACTGTGTGGTGGATGTGAATGTGTGAATATTTGTGTGTATGGACTTCATACTAATTCAACATTATATACTCTTTACTGTAAGACTAACAATGTGATACAAAAAAGTTTGATAGTAGGCCTACAATATACAAGGTGCATCTGAAAGGTTTGGTGAATGGTCCCATATTTTACAAACTGCACTAGTGAGGATAAGGTGCCAGCACATACACATTGAGGAACATCTCAATAAGTAACTCCTGTCATGCAAAGCATTGCAGTGAAGAGGTAGTAAACACTGCAACCCAGCTAAGAGAGTCAAGTGCAACATGGAGTGCAATATAGAGCAATGGAGCAACACATTAACATAGAGTTTTGTTTCAAATTAGGCAGAACGGCAGCAGATACCCACGGGATGTTAGTGCATGTGTATGGTGTTGAAGCAGTGAGTAAAAAGTGTGTGTGGGTGGTTGCAGAGATCCAACACATGAGTGCTTTGAGTGATTTCACAAGAATCATTTGCTGACAGTTTCGAACAGTTTTACAATTGATGTCAGAAGTGTATTGTAGCCAATGGTGATTACTTTGAAGGCCAATAAAGGTATTTTGCTTGTAACTCTTCTTTCCTTTATTTCCTGAGACAATACACTGAACTTTTCAGATGCACCTTGTAAGTTAAATTTTTTTCCTTCTTTAAACCTGTGATGATTAAATTACTTTTACTATACTCATACTGTTTGTCAACAGAAGTAATGTGTTGGAGATAGGACTAAAGGTATACCACTAGCTACAAAACATGTAAAATGTCTTACCTTCGTAACATACCCAAACACATTGGAGTAGAATGCAAAGTAATTTTTGGTAATATACAGGTGACCCTGAAGAAGTATATCACCAACCAGAGCGCAGGAATAGTCTGAAACAGAATAAAGAAAAGATCACATACATGATAAATACACCTGGAAATTCAATGGGTTACTTTAAAATGAACACAAAACTTTGTCCCAGATGGTAAACTTTCTGTTCATAATTATGTTACGATCTTTGTAGTCTACAAATATAACTAACAGGACCACTGCAAGAACATATTGCTCATTTTCTGTAACATCACAATTCTAAATGAGACTTTTTTTCCAGAGAAACATTTGAAGTTTCAAAATTGTTTGAATTTTCCTAAATTATAATATCAAACTAAAATTTCCACAGTTTGATCAATTTACATCTGCTTATAATGTTGGTACAAATTTCTTTTTAATAGAAAGGATTTTCCAACATCATTGCATCCTAAGCACAATCAGTTCTTGTCTATCCGATCTCCTCCTTCCTATCCTTGTTTCTCCATTTCCTTTAGAATACTACATGGTCACCCTCCCGTATTTCTTTATGGTGGAATCCAACTCCATGCTTGTAATGATATCCTTCCCTCTTCCATATGTCATAAATGTGCTTACCATTGCAATTATTTATCATTAATTGCATGAATACTGGTGGTTGTAGCTGTTATCCTTTCTCTAATTATTTCATTTCTCATGTGATCAAATAATGTTAAGCTACAGAGTATTCTGCAGTATGACATCTCTGCATCAAATAATAACTGTTCTCTATTTTTATCTATGACCCACACTTCTGACGGGATCTGTTATTGCCTTAAATATTTTCTTCTTTGTCTGATTAAACAAGCTGTTATTTCCACTGTATCAGATTTAGTGTCTTTACCATGTTCTTCCATTTCCCTATCTTCTTCCTTATGTCCTCCTCATCCCTTCCATCTTCACCAAATAGGCTATCACCCCCTAGATATTCACATTCATTTTTTTAATCTTTCCTCCCTCCAGTTCTATATCACGTCCTTTAAGTCCCATCATCATATATTTTGTTTCTTCAATGTTAACTTCCAAACCCCATTTACCATATTCTTCAATTAACTTTTCAAGTGTATGTTATATCCTGCTGATGATCTGCTGTTACTAACTAGTCATCCACAAAGATAATGGTATGACATATTATGGGCTGAAGTATAACTGCTTAGTTTCCCATAATAACAAACTACAAAAACTAGCGTTTCTAGTTATATTATCATTGTAACCAAAGAGCAATATTTTCACACAAGCTCAGACTTTCAGTTTAAACGCCCTTCCCACTTCTCTCTTTGACACTTTCACCTGTGTCAATTATCACCTTGATGTTCCAAGCGGTGGCTTATGTCTTGAGAATTAAACTGGCCCTGGCTATCAAAGCACTAAGTAGTACAAAGCTCCACACATTTCACAATCTCTCTGGACTCTGGAAATATATCTTGCTCCAGTGGCGTATCCAGGGGGGGGTCTGTTGGGCTGCAGCCTCCCCACTGAAGAATTAGTGAAATAATAACTAAATGGCCATCCATAAATTACGTCACACATAAATTGGAGGGGAGGATAAAAAAAAAACATTGACTTTGGGGGGAAACATTTTTATTTCTTACTGAACTATGCCCCTATAAATTCATAAACTTTGCGTTATCTTATGTTTTTAGAATTTGGGGGGGGGGGGGGGGTGGAGGGGGGCGGCACTGGTAGCTATGCTGAAATTGAGCCTTGTGCGCTATGAATGGCATCACAACCTTTTTTTTCCTTTTTTGTCCATAGATTTCTGAAAGTTTCGTGTTGTTCCAATGATTGCGAACCTAACTCCGAGAGGCTCTGCAACAGCACACAGGAAGTGAATTGCATATGATTTTTTTATTATTTATTGGCAATTATTACCTATTCATTTACAGACAGAGTGTACCGTATCAAAAAATTATAACATCCAATAGCACTCACTTTTTAATAATATTTCATTGAAAGTGCATACCTCTCTGTTGTCAATAAAATGTGATTGAAAAGAGAAACTGGGGAAGGAGATTATCTGTGAGCTGCTTATTGTTTAAGCTGGAGCTTTTCGTGACTAAATGAATTTTATGTTCTTTGATACAGAAGAGTAGCTCATGTGAACATGATCGTCATTGTTCATGAAGCGTTGCTACTTCTGGACGTTTTCCAACGCAGTTTAGCGAGCCAATGGATTAATGACAAGAGCTTCCAGCAAGGTTAAGGGGACTTGAAAATTATCGTTGACAGCACTGTTAACCCATGGAGGCACAAGAATCCAGGCCCAAAAGGAAAACAAGTTTTCCATTGTTGTGCGCTTAACGTTAATGTAATCGCAGAGCTTTCAGATGCCGTCTCTCTGTCAGTGAGGTGTTTTGTGTACAGCGTATTGCTTATTTTCAAAGCGCTAGAAGAGAATCTTATGTGCAAAATACAATCGAATAAAACTGTCAGATTTCTGGAAAAACAAGCGTGCCGACGAAGTGCTTGGTACTGAAAGTGAACAAACTCCAAGTGCAAGTAAAAATAAAGAAAAAATTAAAAAAAAAGCCGTACAGTGGAAGTAACTAAAGCCGTGGTTTCACTTAGACTGGGAATGAAGATTATCCTTTTCCACTATGCTTAGTATGTGGATATAAAATGGCAAATTAATTTTCGCGTCCTGGTAAATTGAGCAAACATTTTGAAACAATTCATTCACATTTGCAAGACAAACCTGTAAGTTATTTCAAGAGGTTGTCTGAAAAGATAACAGGATACCAAATTCTTTTAGAAGTTGATGTCTGCTATAAAAACCATTTCTTCAAAGCACTTTGTATCGATATGGAGTCGGAACACAGGCGGTTGCTTTTACACACAAGTCGGGTGGTTGTCGAGTTGAAGGACTTACCACTGTGCATGAGCTACCGCTCGTGTTTTTCGAAGAAATGCAACATTTAAATTTTTGCATCCTCCTCCGAATTGAATTTTGGATTGCTATATTGCAGCATTAGGCTGATATATTTTAGCAGTTCAATATTTTGAACACTCGCATGCAACGGAAAGACATCCACCGATAAAATTAAAGCGTCTCACACAAAACTTCAAATATGGAGGGGGAAAAAAAGCTGTGGAAGATAACTTGGAAATACTCCCGTTGGTAAGAAGCACATACATAAATGAAATGCTTTCAATAGTAGATCATTTCATAAGTTTAGAAGAGGAACTGAGTTCGTTTTCCATCCCTCAACACCGAAAAGCACGACTGGATTCGAAAGCTTTTCATGGAAACTTCAGAACAACTGGCAGCTGGCAACTGATCGTAACCTGTTGATTAAGCGTAATTGATTCTCTCTTGAAGCCTTTTCGATTTCTATAAAAGAAGAATAAGTGATGATATCTAAAAGGGCTTTGAACATTTCACTTTAATTTTCGACGTCCTATTTTTCTGAATTAAGATTTTCTGCCCTCGCTAGAATTAAATGTAAACTAGAGAGGAACACCTCAATGTATTGACGAGGAAATGGGAGTTTATGTTTCAAATAAATACCTCCAAACTATGAAGAAATAGCAAGGACACATTACAGAAGGAATTTTCGTACATGTATTATGTTCGAGTATAATTACATTTCTGGAGACTAGAAATCTGCTCTTCTGAAATCAGCATGGGTTTCGAAAAAGGCGATCGTGTCAAACCCAGCTCGCGCTATTCGTCCACGAGACTCAGAAGGCCATAGCCACGGGTTTTCAGGTAGAGGCTGTGTTTCTTGACTTCCACAAGGCGTTTGATTCAGTTCCCCTCAGACGTTTAATGAAGAAAGTAAGAGCATATGGTCCATCAGGGCAATTGTGTGATTGGATTGAGGAGTTCCTAGATAACAAAATGCAGCATGTCATTCTCAATGGAGAGATGTCTTCCGAAGTAAGAATGATGTCAGGTGTGTCACAGGGGAGTGTCGTGGGTCCGTTGCTGTTCACAATATATGTAAATGACCTTGCGGATAATATCGGAAGTTCACTGAGGCTTTTTGCGGATGATGCTGTAGTATTTAAAGAGGCTGTAACAATAGAAAATTGTATTGACCTGCATAGAATTGACGCATGGTGCAGGGAGTGGCAATTGAATCTCAATGTAGACAAGTGTAATGTGCTGCGAATACATAGAAAAAAGATCCTTTATCATTTAGCTGCACTATAGCAGTTCAGCAACTGGAAGCAGTTAATTCCAAAAATTATCTGTGAGTAGACATTAGGAGTGATTTAAAATGGAATGAAACATATAAAATCGATCGTCGGTAAAGCAGATGCCAGACTTAGATTCACTGGAAGAATCTTAAGGAAATGCAGTCCGAAAACAATCTGATCCATGAATGATATGTACAATACTGGTGACAGGTTGTATACCCCTGAAGCTACCGTAAACCACGAACTCCATTTTCTGTCTACTCTAAATGCTGCCTGACAATCTACGTAAGGTAAAACAGTCAGCAATCCGAAGATTGGTTTGAACACCACAGTGCTATACTAGGCATGGTCCTGTTTGGAGGTGGTATGCCGTTGCCTTCCTCCGACCTTCGAACTGACTTAGCCAGCCAGTTATAGGGGGACCTACAGTTTAACGTGGGTTCCGAACCACAGTGCTACTCTATTTTTCACATGAGCAATACTGCCAGAGGTGAAAGTGGAAAGTGACATAAAAATCCTAGGACCTGGCGGGGATCGAACCCGCGACCTTAGTTTGGCACTACCACTGTGCAACCGAGGCGCACTGACAATCTACGTAAAAACCTTTAATTGCCTGCAGAAGTTTGCCGCCTATGCCATAATCTTGTAGATTTTATAGTTAAAATATTCTTGCCAAGGACGCCCATATGACATTTTCTAGCGGGGGTGCAAGACTTGAGCTTATGGAATTTTTTAATATTCCGTCGACGAATGCGAATTTACAAGAAATCAAAGTCATTCCAGTTCCGACTCTTGCTAAAATAGTCCCATTTCTAAAATACTGACATTCAGATAAAGAAAAAAAAATCCTCTGTCTGAACTATATTGTTATCTTTCTCTGGCAGCTGGTGCAGAGAGGAGGAGGAGGGAGAGGGAGAGAGAGAGAGAGAGAGAGAGAGAGAGAGAGAGAGAGAGAGAGAGAGAGAATGATGATGAGGGAAGACCCTTTATTCTTTCCTACTGCTTTCCCAAGCCGTCTTTAGGCCGTTTCACACCGCGGTCACATTATGTCACGTTACGTGACATTTTGCAAACGATCTGTTTCCACAGTTTTAAATGGTGTAATTCACACCGACCTCGCAGAGCCTCACAGACGTCGACAGACGAATCTACCGGATCGCTCCGAGACCGATCTCAAAACATATGTCGACGTCTGCAACCTCGCGCATGCGCACTGAACCACTACCGCGCCGCGCGCATGACCACACCTGTCTCGCAGTTTCGCACTGTAACTCGTCACAAGAAGCTGTATAGCTATTTTTGTTATTTGTTATGGAGCAGTTAATTGAAGCCGTCAGAAAACGTCCACTATAATGGATTACAGATTTGGAGGAGTTTATATGTTTGAAATTTTACCAAAATTATAAACCACCTACATAGCGCCAATCTCTCTTTGCTGGAAATAGATCTCTTGTACTTGGTGTCTTTTTTTACTAATATCGTCACTTATCAATGTTAAGATCTCTTCATACTCAGGTTTAGACAGCCGAAAGTATGTTGTGAATCATCATCTAGCCATGTCATGTCATCATCTAGCTCCAAGTCCTCCATCAGATGATGATACTGCGTTTTATTGGCAGAACCCTTAAAAGATGCAACAAAACTACTAAAGAAACTGCATACATTACGCTTGTCCGTCCTGTTTTGGGGTATTGCTGCTCAGTGTAGGATCCTTATCAGATGGGTTTGATGGAGGACATCGAAAGAGTCCAAAGAAGGGCAGCTAGTTTTGTATTGTCACGATACAGGGGAGACAGCGTTACGGAAATGATACAGGATCTGGGATGGGAATCATTACAACAACGGCGCTTATCGCTGCGGCGTGGGTTACTTACGAAATTTCAATCGCCGTCATTCTCCTCCGAATGCGAAAATATGTTGTTGATTCCCACTTACATAGGAAGAAATGATCATCAGAATAAAATATGAGAAATCAAAGCTCTAACGGAGAGATTCAGGTGTTCTTTCTTCCTGTGCGCTTCGAGGATTGAATGGGAAATAAATATGATAAATGTAGTTCTATGAACCCTCTGCCAGACACGTAAATATGATTTGCAGAGTATCTCGTGTAGATATAGATACTCGCTGCACTGTTCGTCTTTGGTTGATGGGGTATAACCAGTGCGTTCGGTTTGTAACAATACAACAGCGTCAACAGCGTAAGTTCCTTTTCACTACTCTAACTACTATCGCCGTCATCAGTGGCGTAACTAGGACTTGGCTTTGGGTGGGGGGGGGGGGGGGGGGGAGAGATAGATCTGTTTGACGAGTAAAATTTTAGTCAGTTTCCAGACAGACTACCATCTACCAGTCCCGTTGAAGAAACTACTTCACTCCCATCCAATGAAAGCTTATGGTAAAACATTCCAAGTTTCCAATCTTTACCTTTACCAGATTGCTGTTATACGATTTTTTTTTTTTTTTTTTTTTTTTTGGAGGGGGTTTCTATCCCCCTCATCCTCCCCCCCCCCCCCCCCCCCCCATAGTTACGCCAGTGGCCGTCATCCAACCAAGGCACATTTTTAGTAAACGCGCTATCGCACCACGAACCACTTGCGATGTTACTTGCTTCAACTGAACCGACTGACTAAGCGGTAACTACGCCCCAATATCTGACAGACGTCGGTGGCGTTGTGAATTGCACATCTGTCACGTTACGTAACGTGACAAAGTGTGACCGCGGTGTGAAATGGCCTTTACACTTGTCTGTGACGTCACAGGATGTCTCTGAATTGAACCTACACGTAGGAACTTTTGGGATAGGAGCACTTTTTTCTAGTCAATAAGCGAAGAGATTAGGAAAATGAAGCGGCAGATGAGGATAGAGAATTGGAAGAGCGGTTGTAGGGAGCCAAGAATGCCCGGAAGGCGTGACGCAGCGGTGCAGCTCGGCAGGCGTTGGGGTGCCAAGCGCCGTGTAACTGTGTGGCCGCCGTTGACCAGCCCGTGACTTGGCACACGCCACACGCGTTCCGCTCGCTCGCGTGAGAAGCCTGGCGCGCTGACTCACAAATCACTACGTGCGCGCCCAGTCCACTGGCTCAGTGCGCACTAGGGCTGCTGATAAAATGCCGATACATCGATAATTTCAACAACAAATATCGATATATAGCAGCCATTTTGTTCAAAAGACTAGCTTAATTCCTGCGGCTTCGCACGCGTAGACTGGATGGTCTACATTGGTTGTTTCTACTTCTAAATATAAATTTTCATAGATTTAGCTTTAAAAATGCTTTTCTAATCAAGTATTTTGATACAACTTGCGACCCCTATTGCACCATTGATGACAGAATTCAAAACAACCTAAAACATTTTTTAAAATTCTAACCATGGTTCCAAATCAAAATTTCCGTATTTCTAGCATCAAAATAGATGTAGCAGCACCCTTAAAAGATTTCATCTTATTTCATCCGCTCAGTAGTTTAATTTCCAAAAATATGGAAATATATGTTCTTAAAATTACAATTAAAAATCTAAATCCCAAGTTTTGTACTTCTCTCTTCAAAATTACCTAAATAGCAACATGTTAAAAAAAATATGTTCATCCCCTATTCCCACCCGCCCCTCCTTAGGGTCGGAAATATCGAAAAACCGCTGATGCTTACAGTGTAAACAAGCTCTACAAATTTCAAGTTTCTATCGTCTGTAGATTCACTTTGCAGCGCCGTTTCTGTCTTTTAAAAAACGGATCGACAACGCAAAATTTATTTCTTACGCAAAAAAGTTCAAATGTTTGTACAACTTATGGGACTTAACTATGGGGTCATCAGTCCCTAAGCTTACAAACTACTTATGAACTAACTAACACTAAGGACGGCACAAATATCCATGCCCGAGTGGGGATTCGAACCCCCGACCGTAGTGGCCGTGCAGATCGTGACTGCCCACCGCGACCGGCTATTTCTTACGCTTTGGCCTCTTTCTTGGTAGTTCTACTTTTAAAATTGCAATATGCACTTATTTTTCTGTTTTCGTACCCTTGTTGCAGAAAAATAACTGAAGAATGTGCATCACGTTTCGCTGTATATAACCTCTTTGCTATTATACTGTCAAAAGTCATCGCTGGTCTTCAGTCCAAATTTTATATAAGCTGACGACGTTTAACCACTATATCTTCCACCCTCTTATAGCTATCGACCCTGAACTGCTATGGTGTACAACGGGAGACTTTGTACTACAACACAGAGAAGTCATTCGTCTCCATTGTGTAGTTTTTGCTAAAGAGCAAAATATTGACACCCACACGTAGAATTTTATAAAAGTCGGTAACTTTCAACTCCCTTATCTTCCCCTCCCACCCCCTCATCGTTATCAACCCTCTAACACCATAGTGCACAAGAGGAGACTGATACCTACCACCATATACAAACACTATTCGTTTGAGATCTGTGGTTTTGGCTGCAGCATGAAATATAGGCACAAACACCAACTATATATATTACATGTGCCAATATCCGGTACGATATTATTATTATTTTATAAGAAATTTTCAGTAGACATCTGAAATTGTAAAAACGCGATGGGAATGAAACGCCGTTTCGTGAAATTTAGTGACGTTCGTATTTAAACTGTTCATTTTCAGTAATAGATGCATACTGAGCAGCTGTCATGCTGTAATAACAACGGAAATCTAAACACCATATAGTAACGAAGTCAGTAAATAACATTTATTGTAGGCGTTTACTTTTCTGTAAGAGCAACTGTGATCATTTTCCGACATCACCACAGAATTCGATGTACGCCTAGGTTCCTAATTTTTAATTTCTTCAGCAGAGAGAGAGAGAGAGAGAGAGAGAGAGAGAGAGAGAGAGAGAGGAGAGAGCGCGCGAGAGAGAGAGAGAGAAAATACATTTCAAAGTTGGTGCCGAACTCATATGAAAACAAATGAACACCGACTATGATGGAATACACAGTAACAACGCTTGTAGTGTGTGTTTTGCAGACAAATCAGTAGGCAGCAGGGTGTGTTTATTATATGCATGTCCAGATGGCCGAAGTTATTAAAGAAACCGCTCGCGAGAAGCGGGAAATCTAGTTTCGAGTCCGGGTCCCACACACATTTTCAGTCTCTGTTGAATAGTTTTCATCGCCCTGGAACAGCCAGGCAGTCCCAAGTTTGTATATCACAGTTTAATTTTGTCTTTGCAGTTTCTTTGGAAGCTATGGTCAAGGGTCTGAAGAACTATCTCCAGATTCTTCAAAAATCAAATGTTCAAATGTTTGTTAAGCTTATGGGACTTAACTACGGGGTCATCAGTCCCTAAACTTACAAACTACTTATGAACTACTTACGAGCTAGGACGGCACAAATATCCATGCCCGAGGGGGGATTCGAACCCCCGACCGTAGTGGCCGTGCTGACCGTGACTGGAGCGCCTCAGTCACCTCGGCCACCGTGGCCGGCTCCAGATTCTTCACTTAATTGAGACGTAATTAGGTACTTTCTTCTTCCAATCAGAGAGGTCTACGAGAGGTGGAGACTACGAGAAGTGGCTTGTGGAAGAAGGGGGTACAAAGCGACGACACACACACACACACACACACACACACACACACAAAAGAACAACTTTACCTGCTTCGGGGCGGCAGTATGACGTTGGAAAGGCTTGTGCTACGACACCGGTTCGCAGCGACTAGCGGGGAAACCCACTGACTGTTCAGCCTGCCGGCAGACTGCGCTGGATTCGCCCCAAGGGCTCAGAAATCCCCTCCTGCGGCACTTTTCGCCGGAACTGGAGCGTTAACATAAAAGACGACGTCATGGCAGCTAGAGGCAAAAATTGAGCTGGCGCGTTCTAGCGGCTACGTTTGCTTTCCGTTACTGCTTACGTAAGGACGCCACTGAAAACTTCAAGTCGTATAATGTGGAAAATATCAAACGCTCGAAGACTCCAAGCGCGAGAAAGCAGATTACAACGAACGAGCGACGTGATCTGTTCATTGAGATATCGTGCGCTACACTGTCGGAGTCTCCGATCTTATTACTGTCGAAGACAGAAATTAACTGGGAATGTTAAGGAAAAGTATCACCCAGCTAAATTTAAAGGTTGATTTAAACAGGTAACTAGGGATTATACTTTCAATGGGAACCATTTCATAGAAAATTTAGTGAAGACGACCCAAGAAGTGTATTGCAATGGCACAACACTTCAAGGAGACCATATGTATATAGATTTTTTGTAATTTTTGTTATATATGTGGTACATGAAGTTCACGAATCAAATAGCAAACAGCCAAATCCATTCGAGGCAACTCTCAAAAATTCTCCAGAAAATAAAATCTAAAGTTTCTTTATGTCCTTTAATTATATGTAATGGTTTCCAACAGCCGTCCGGAAGCAACTAACGACCGCGTGGAACCAAATTCGCTCTATTCGTCCACGAGATACGAAGAGTAGTAGATACAGGCTTTTACGTAGATACCGAGTTTGACTTCCGTAAAGCGTTAGATGCCATTCCGCACTGTTCAAAATGTTTGTAAATCTATCGGACCAAACTTCGTGGTCATCAGTCCGTAGCTTACAAACTACTTAAACTAAGAGAAACTAACCTAAGGACACAACACACACTCATGTCCCAGCGAGGACTCTAACCTCCGACGGCGAGCAACCGCGCGCTCCGCAGCAAGGCGCCTTAGACCGCTCGGCTATTCCACCGCGGCATTCTGTACTGTCGCATGAACGAAATACGTACGGAACATCAAACCAACCGCACAACTGAACTGAATAGTTTCTAGCAAACAGATCGCAGCACATCGTCTTCAACAGAGCGTAGTTTTCCGACGTCAGTGATTTCGGGTATGCTCAAGTGTTCAAATGTTTGTACAGCTTCTGGGACTTAACTGCGGGGGTCATCAGTCCCTAAACTTACAAACTACTTTTGAACTAGCTTATACTCAAGACGGCACAAACATCCATGCCCCGCCGACGGGGAACGGCCTCGCGCATCGTAGCATAGCGCCTCAAAGCGCTCGGCCGCGGCTCAGATATGCCCCAAGGGATATATATCTCTAAGCTAGGTGCGGGATCACCACTCTCGAAATACGTGTAACATATTGCGAATAAATGACTACACAATTGCATTCAATCACGGGAGGCAGCTACTTCCGTAAAATGTGTTGGAGTCGGCAAAGAAACGACTTGAAGTGGAACGACCACATAAAATGAAACTTGGTTAATGCAGATGGCAGAGAGATTTATTGGAAGAATGCTCAGTAGTCCCCTAAGTGTAGTCCTTCAACAAACGAAACTCTTATTCGACCAATACTTCAGTACTGCTCGTCACTGTGGGAACCATACGAGATAAGATTGGCAAAAGAGATAGGGAAGGTGCAAATGCCAAATCGTTACGGAAATTATCTGCGAACTCCAATAGCAGACGTTGCAAGAGGTGATATGCATCAAGGTGGTGGTGTGGTCTTCAGTCCGCAGATTGGTTTGATGCAGTTCTCCACGCTACCCTGTCCTGTGCAAGCCTCTTCATTTGAGAATAAGTTCGGCAACCTACATCCTTTTGAATCTGCTTACTGTATTCGTCCCTCGGTTTCCCTCTACGATTTTTACCCCACACACTACCTTCTAATGCTAAGTTAACAATTCCTTGACGTCTCAGAATGTGTCCAACCAATATAGTACTACTCTTAGTCAGGATATGCCAGAAACTCCTTTTCTCCCCAATTCTGTTAAGTACCTCCTCGTTACGTGATCTACCCATCTAATTTTCATCATTCGTCTGTAGCTCCACATTTCAAAAGGTTTCTATCATTTTTTATCTGAACTCCTTATCGTCCACTTTTTACTACCGTACAATGCTACACTCCAGACAAATGCTTTCAGAAAGGACTTCCTAACATTTAAATTAATATTGGATGTTAACAAATTTCGCTTCTTAAAAAATGCTTTTCTTCCATAGCCATTCTGCATTTTATATCTTCTTTACTTCGGCCATCAGAAGTTATCTTGCTACCCAACCAACAAAACTCATCTACTACTTTTGTCTCATTACCTAATCTAATTCCTTCAGCATCACCTGATTTTATGACATCACATTACATTACCCTAGTTTTACTCTTGTTAATGTTTATCTTATATCTTCCTTTCAAGAGACTGTCCATTCCATTCAATTGCTCTTCCAGATCTTTTGCAGTCTCTGACAAAATTACTATGTCATCGACAAACCCCAAAGTTTTTATTTTTTCTCCCTGAACTTTAATGCCCTCTCCAAATTTCTCCTGCCATTCCTTCACTGCTTGCTCAATATACAGATTAAACAACACCGGGGAAAGGCTACAACCCTGTCTTACTCCCTTCCCATTCTACGCGCCCCTTTCTTGCACTTAGACGCTAATATCCGCTGTCTGGTTTTTGTGTAGGTTGAATATAACTCTTCGCTCCCTATATTTTACCCCTAATGCCTTCAGAATTTGAAAGAGTGTATGCCAGTCGACATTGTCAAAAGCTTTCTCCAAATCTACAAATGCTAAGAATGTATTTTTACCTTTCCTTAGCCTATCTTCTAAGATAAGCCGTAATGTGAGTATTGCCTCCCGTGTTCCTACATTTCTCCTAAATCCAAACTGATCTTCCCCGAGGTTGGATTCCACAAGTTTTTCCATTCGTCTGCAAATAATTCGTGTTAGCATTTTGCAACCATGAATTATTAAACTGATAGTTCTGTAATTTTCACATTTGTCTGCACCTGCTTTCTTTGGAATTGGAATTACGATATTCTTCTTGAAGTCAGAGAGTATTTCCCCTGTCTCATACATCTTGCATACCAGCTATGGATTTCTAACAGATTAATGAGAGCACATGTTATTCGAAGAGTCAATCAAATATTTGCCTTCCTCCGAGAGAGACTGGTGGCCCCACGGTGGCTTATGCGTCCATTTTTCCGCGAATCGTACGCTGTTGGCTTGCATAGTATACATGTACATGTAGAAGGCAAACACTATCACATTCCAATTCTTCTGGAAATACTTCGTGTCAACATTTTTCTAAAATACGTACCAATAATGGCAGATTAAAGGCAACCAAAGGGAAGCATTCTAGCGACCGAAGGGGTATTCCCCGGATGACGTGTCCACGCACAGCATAAACACACAGTGCGTTCCGCCGTCGGGCACCGGTTCGATACCGCAGGGTAAGGGGCGGGTTGCGTGTCACGCAAGGAGGCGAGGTACCTCTCTCGGTGAGGTAAGGAAGTGCCGCTCGCAAATCAATACTTCGTTGGTTTTTAAACTGAGAATCATCATGCAGCTTATACAGTCTTAATTCGAACTCCGCCAGAATTCCGACGGGTTTTTAGCGGTGTTTACCCTGTATTTTGGTACAGCATGGGAAACGGTAAGGCGAGAAATAATGCGAAATGGCTATTTTCACTGGAATATCATGATGTTTGCTATTATCCCCTACAAAAATTTTTATAAATCTGAGTAAAAATTTTGCAAATATTCGTATCTGTTACATAGTGAACACTGAAATGGCATTTTGCCTTATTTTCTATCTCAAAATTAAGGTTATTCATGGCAAAAAACGAAAAAGAATCTGTAAACAGCATTACGCAAAATCTGGCAAAACAGGCAATTTGTAAAACATTCCAACGATAGAGGAAAGAAAAGTGGTTTCAGGCAAACAGGCAAAAGGCATGAAAGAGTAATAATTAAACAGGAAAAAATAACAAAATTCGACAAGAACACTTGAAAGAGGAGCACAAACCACCACGATTGGTCGAAACCACCGAATTTGGTAAAAAACGAAGACTTTCACAAAAAATAAAAGCGAAAAGGAAAAATGTAATTCCAGAAATTGCAAAAAACGAAACTAAATTCAGGCTATGGCAAAACGTAGCACAATACGTGCCAAAAAATACCGACTTTGGCCTAATGTAGCACAAATTATGGCAAAAATACCGAAATTGGAAAAAACCACTAAAACTGTAAAAAATAGAGAACAGGTCAAAACACTGAATCGACAAAAAACTGCACTGAAATTGGAAAAAAATATCTGCACTGAAACTGGAAAAAATTACACCAAAAATGGAAAAGTAATCATGAATCTGATAGAAAATAGCATCGAATTTGGCCATTAAACAAAAGCGAATTTGACCATTAAATAAAACGATTTTTCCTGTTCCTAGATATAGGGGGCGATTTCTAACTAACAATACAATTACGATTCATTCATTAGTTATCTTAAATACATTCGTTTCACTGAAAACAGCTTCACAACTGTGCTATCAGTATAACGTACAAAAAAGAAAAAAATACAAAAATGAAGCACCACAAAAAAATACGGTGACGTGGTGGTTGTGACTATGGGGAAACTGAGAATAGCGTCGTAATGCTAATCTTTTACGGCTTTAACTGACACCAAAGCCAGGAAGATATCGTCCAAGCA
Organism: Locusta migratoria; assembly: GCA_026315105.1. NCBI lineage: Eukaryota > Metazoa > Arthropoda > Insecta > Orthoptera > Acrididae > Locusta > Locusta migratoria. The sequence continues at coordinate 355,409,076 of CM048749.1, forward strand.
TGAATCCTACTCATATTGCTATGTTTATCTACTAAAGCATAGCGCAAACCACAGGAAAAATCGAACCGAGCCGTACCAAAAGCATATGCATTGCGTTGCTAATGCCAACAGTCAGTACCGACAGTTACCAAACCAATGAAGGAACAGCAAAGTTTAACGTCCCGTCGACGTCGTGGTCATTACAGATGGAACTCAGGCTCGTTTAGTTTTTGTCAGGGATAGGAAACGAGATCAGCCGTGCCGTTTGAAATGAACCATCGCTGCATTTGACTGCAATGATTTAGGGAAATCACGAAAACCTAAATCTGCATGGCAGGAGGTGGGTTTCAACCCCCATCCTTCAGAATGCGAGTCCAGTGTGTTACCACTGTGGCACCTCGCTCAGTTGAGGCATTTACATGTCCACATAACACTATATTGGAAACCAGATTTAGGATACTAATTTGGAAATAACGCGGTTAATACATTTGCTCACATAATTACAATAGCAGTATAGAATGTAGATAGTTTTATATATACCACAAATTTCTACAGCATCGAAATGTTTTTCTTGTTTTTCGTTCACACCAGATTAGAAATCGTTGTATCACATTATTTACAATATACAACTATATAATTTTGAAATTAATGTTCCACACCTAATTATTTCATCCTAGCGCAACTGTGTAACAATTCCCGCAATTTGCAGGGTGCCTCTGTAAGCGTGTATGCAAACGAACGTAAAGTCTGACGCCGATTTACGTCTTTTTCTTGTATTATATAACTTTAAGCAAACATTCATGTAACTTGATGAAAATGAGAATGTCTAATAATAATTCTCAAAAAGAAAATAATTAAGATCCACAGAAGATATTGCAGGAAGTTCTGAAATACGTTTGGGTAAATAAATCTAATTAAAGTTTGTAATAAGGAATGATTTTTCTTCAATTTTTCTACCTAAGCAATAGTAAGACGAGTTAACATTCACATGATTATGATACAAGTTCCCAACACGTAGTTCGGAAAACTATACATCGATCTTTAGAGGATCTTCCCTATATTAACAAGACGCAGTCTACAGCTACATAAATACTCTGCAATACACTGCAAGGTGCGTGGCGGGGGGTACCTCGTATTAATACTACTTATTTCCTTTTCTTTTACAATACCAAATAGAATACGTTAAAAACAAATGCTCCTGTATGCCTCTTTACAAGCCCTAATTTCTCTCCGTGATATTGAAGCGAAATGTAAGTTAGAACAGAATCGTTCTGTAGTCAGCTTCAAATCACGATCTAAATTTCTTGAACAGTGTTTCTTGAAAAGGGCGTAGGTTTCCCGGTGCATCGATTTCCATTTGAGTTCCCGAAGCATCTCTAACAGCCGCGGTTTTATCACACGTAGTTCGTATACAATCAAGTAACCCACAGGTTTCAACCAACCCAGAAAAATCTGGACATCACATAACGGAATAAGAACCCAACACGGCAGTTTTGGAAGCAGAAGTGGAAGAGAGTTGACAGGCCTTTCTGCGACTGCACAAACGTGCCTCAGACCATCAGCCAGATCGTTACGGATTGCCCACTTCGAAGGTTTAATGGCTCCATCGAGGGATCCATCAGACCAGTAACAAAGCGTGGATTCGTTATATTCATCTGTAATGAAATTACTCATAGATCAAGGACTAAAAATGTTCAAATGTTTAATATAAATAAACAATCCCTGAGACGGATTTTCGTCTCAAATATGTCAGACATTATTTGTAAATCTGAAGTATTGAATTAAAATTTGTGATGCGGCCGGGAATCGAACCCGGACCTCCATGTTTACTATGCAGACGTCTTACCGTTAGACCACCACACCACTAACGATTAAAGCGCATTGGAATAAAAAATGTTCAAATGTTTGTATGGTCTATGGGACTTAACTACGGGGTCATCAGTCCCTAAACTTACAAACTACTTATGAACTACTTAGGAACTAGGACGGCACAAATATCCATGCCCGAGGGGGAATTCGAACCCCCGACCGTAGTGGCCGTGCAGACCGTGACTGGAGTGCCTCAGTCTCCTCGGCCACCGCGGCCGGCGCCTTGGAATAGTCTAAGTACGATTTCACTCCACTTCACAAACTTTAATTCAGCTTCTTTGTTCCAAAGATAATTGTCACTACTGCCAAGGCTCTCCATGCAGCGTAATAGCACCTCGGCAATGGACATATTGGAACAATCCTGTTAAGGTGATATAAATATCAATTTCATACAAATAAAGAATCCCTGAGAAGGATTTTCGTCTCTAATATGTCAAAGACATCGTACTTAGACTATTACAAGGCGACTTAATCGTTAGTAGTGTGGTAATCTAACGGTAAGACGTTTGCCTAGTAAGCATGTAGGTTCGGGTTCGATTCCAGGCCGCAACACAAATTTTAATTCATTGCTTCAGATTTATAAATAATGTTCAAATGTTTGTAAACCTATTAGAGTAAACTGCTATGGGCATCCATCCCTAGACTTATAACTACTTCAAATTACACTAAGGACAGCACACATACCCATGCCAGAGGGAGGACTCTAACACCGGCGGGAACTGACGCCCAGTCCATAGCATGACGCCTTAGACCACGTGGACATTCCGCGCGGTGATAAAGGTCTAAACCTGAATGTATTTGTATATATGTAAATAACTGTACATTATATCTTTTAACAACACGCAGTATCTTCAGGTCATACGAAATATATCTTCCCAACATTCTTCAAATAAATGGAAACCGAACATCCGCCTTTACCACAACTGCCCTTACATGTTCGTCCTATATCATATCGCTCTGCGAGTTAAATTTGTGTGTACAACGTTTCTGACTTCCTGCCAGTTGTATAATAATCCGCTAATACGCGTATTGGAAAGGTCAACAAAAACGACGCGTGCGACTCCGCGTGGATATTAGCACACGTGTTCGAAATACATTAACGCCGTGTCTGCGTGTTGCCTGGAGCGAGGGCGCCGTGTTATGAGCTGAAAAACATACAGTAGCAAAACATACAGCTGTTGGCTTTCCAAAACAAACAGTGAGCCTGCGTCACCTTGAACCGCAGCAACAAGCCGCTGTTGTACATTGTTTCGTGGGACACTTTGCGTTCACTGTGAATAGGACGGCATCTGGCGATAACACCGAAGTAGACGTCGTTAGCTGTTGCGTGCTCAAAACAATTCCCGAATGTTCAGCTGTCAGTACATTGAAAAGCTATACTGCTGGCGCGCAGGAGCACGTAAAACCGTCCTCTTTATAGCAGTTGTAACATGACGCAAGGGAGCTAATAAATAATATCGCTACGGACGCTGTGTATTTCGGTAGCGGAACACTCAAAGTAAATGTTTTTCCTCCGATTAGTGTTCGTAAATTCATGACCTCTTAATAACACGAACTTGTGAGGTTGTGCGGTAACTGTCTCCCCGCCTTCGTTGCAGGCAACCCCCACGACAGCGGTAGGAAGCGGGATAGCCGCGTTCAGGCGTTTCTCGACTTGCTGCCGGTTGAGGTTTTGTTTTGACGAAACGTGCAGGCGAAACGCCTAAAAGCCTCGTTTCGCCACAGCAGGGGTCTTTAATTAGTGTTCAGATGTTTGTTAAGCTTAAGGGACTTAACTGCTCGGTCATCAATGCCTAAACTTACAAACTACTTATGAACTAATTTATACTAAAGACAGCACAAACATCCATGCCCGAGGGGGGGATTCGAACCCCCGATAGGGAACGGTCTCGCGCATCGTAGCATAGCGCCTGAATGCGCTCGGCCGCTCTGCCGCGGCCTTTAATTAGAGTTCTGTGCGATCTGGTTGCACCTTTTGTTTCGTGAATATTCTTTTACACGGGCCATATTTTAGGGAAATGTCTAACCGCAATAGCTTAGTCTTAAAAACCGACTTTTGTCATACACTCCGATAGCAGTGTTCCGTGATATTGGGCGAGTGCGAATAATATCTTTTATATTGATTTTAAAATTCCTTTTAAGTTAGGGAACGTATGTAAGGCAATATAAATACGTAATAATTTAAAAATAGCTCCACATTTGTCTTTCTTAGGTTCCCTAAGTTCTCCGACAAGGTACGAAACGGTACATTACCGGATAGTTTATTTACAATTATCTTGTAACATACAGTCTTTAAGTAAATAATTTCAATACCTATTAAAAATTTTTTAAAAATGGCGAGGGAACAGGAGATGATCTGCCCTTTGGCAGAAAGTCGTCGCTTTTGTACTCAGAAACTTAAAGGTTTCTTCACTACAATTTCAGTAAAATCGGTGAGGGTGAAACGTAGGAAACGTATATAGAATTACAGTAACTACAGTATCTACAATATCTGTAGCCGCAGGCAAATCTTCATAGACGTGGCAATAAAACAACAAAAGTAATCAAGTTGGTTTTCTACAAAGAATAACCCAATTCCGCAATTGTTGGTACAGCTGTACCATAAACGTCAAGAATCATCAAAATATTGGCTTTTCAAGCTAAAGTAATTACACTCAAAAGATTCTCCGTGTATAATAAAGACGAGTGAGGTGTAAAAACTTTCGAATCATTAGAGTCCACACCAAATTGATACACGGAAAAAAACTGCCTGTCAAAGTCAGAACAAAACATAATAGAAATTAATGATTCTCTTATGTTTATATTCTACTTAATTTCAGCGAAATAAGCTCCAACTACGCACATATTAAGTATTTGTTCATGAGGAAGTTGTTATTTATACCACTGAATCAATTAAATTCGGCTGTTTTACAGTAATTTCCATATTTTGTATCTCTCTTATTTTACTAATGCTTGTAACACAAAAATTAGACTATTTCGTTAATTACGTACAAAATAATTATAAACAAACATCACTCCTTCGGTGCCTTGTTGCAATTGTCAGTTGGTAACAACTTTCACAGCAGTGAGTGTTGCGCCTGTATATGTTAGACTGTGGCAATAGCGTTGCTGTCAACATTGCTTTAATGTGGGCACAACAAATGGCACTGCTGCCGTATGGCCGGAAGTATTTCAGGAGGAATATGACGTTCCAAGTAGTTAACGGGGAACTAACAGTGTTATCCACAGCATATTGAGAATATATCGTATGGCCTGGCCATTTATACACTTGTCGTTGTCTATAAATGCCCAGACGCGCTGCAGTGTCTCGAAATCTGAGTGGTGAAACATTATTTTGATTCAGTTCAAGCTTGATACGCGTACAAAGAGGTTATATATTTGTTTGGCTCGTATAGAAATGTAGAAAAGGATGAACTAGAGAACTATGAATTCACCCAGTGTCATACCACGTACATGTTCTACTATAGCTTCACTCCAGATAGCTCTGAAACTATAAAAGATATTGAAAATAACTCACGGTCATGAACGTATACGGTAGGGGCCTATGAAAGTAAGCGCTATGAGAAAGTCTAAAATGCGAAGAAATATTTTCGACACAAACTTATGTCTTGTTTTTTCTTTTCAATTGGATACCCCATATTATTTCTTAAGCAATCGCTAGAATGAAAAATCACAAAAATAATGGCGTTGGTTGCATCGCGATGCGTCAATTATATCCGAAGAAACTGCGAAGCGAAGTTGTTTGAAACACATGAGGCGCTGTGCTAGCGCGTGTCCAAGATTCAACCGTGAGTCTCGCTTCAGCCTCGGACACGCGCTAGCACAGCGCCTCACGTGTTTCAAACGTCAACTTCGCTTCGCAGTTTCTTCGGATGTAATTGACGCATCGCGAACAACCAACGCCATAATTTTTTTGATTTTTCATTCTAGCGATTGCTTAAGAAATAATATGGGGTTTCCATTTTTAAAAATCGTTAGTTTGTGCCGAAAATAATATTTCTTTACGTTTTAGACTGTCTCATAGTGCCTACTTTCATAGGCCCCTGTAGTACATTCATGACAGTGAAAGTCGTTTTTCAATATCTCGTGCAGTTCCAGAGATACCTGGGGTGAAACAGTTGAGTGAGACACCCTGTACATATAAAGGACGGTCTCGCTGCTACTGTCATAGCACATGATCATCGTAAATTTACTAATACGAAATATTCAATCATATCGACCGTTGCAGGGCACTGAAATAAATTCAATGGCGAAGTTGAATATTTAAGCTGGACCGGGATTTGAAACGTGGATTTCCCCTTCGTGCTAGCGGTCGCCTTAACCAATTAGGCTATCCAGATACGCTACAGGTCCTGCCCAAAGTCTCAACTTATGGCACTCTACGATGGAAGTGCCCCTGCCCATTACTCCCTCTTGCTCGCTGCTATGTATTTCCGGGGCTTTCTGTGCATCCACAGTGAAATTGTCATTTGTTCGTATCACAAATACGCCCGTTACCTTACGAGAATACAGTTGGAGCTCCAAACAAGGGGAAGTTACGGGCAGCGGTCACTTCCATCTTACTGTGCGATATGTTGAGAATTTGGACAGGAAGGGAATCGTGCCAGGACAGCCTAATGGCTTAATACGACCGCTTACCCGAAACGAGAAATCTGGGTGCGAATCACGGTTTAGCACAAATTTTCAACTTCGCTATGGAATTTAGCCCAATGCCCTGCAACGATCGTTAAGTTTCGAATTCGTAAATATGTCATAACATGTAGGGTTTCAGGGCCGACGTCTTCATTAATTAAAACTTCCGGGCTATGATAACGTGGTCCATCTGTAAAACTTTCTTGTCCCGGCATTTCGTGTCGTAGTGTCAGGAATTGTGAAGGATAAGGTTAATTTTCTCAATTTATTTTTTATTATATTTATAACTTTGAAGGGGCAGGTTTTTTGATCCTCGGGGGGCCGTGGCCGACCTTCACTACTGGCCCGTCGATTCCTTCCTCTGAGAGTGGGAGGGGGGGGGGGGGGGTTATGGTGGTGGTAATTAATTAAACAATTGGAGCATCCCCTTGACGAAGGCGAGGTCTTTTCCGAACGTGTGTCGTGCCGCCAAGATGTTCGAGGCTGTAGTTTGAATTATATGAATGTCTGGTAGTTGAATTGATGAAAGAAAATGCTTGATTTGTCGTAGAGATTCTCCTAATAATGTCGGAGTTGATTTTTGGTTTCTCGATGTATTTCTGTAGCTACTGGGTGTTGGTCTTTTCCATGGTGTCTTCCGTCTAGTTTCTTCCATGATGGTGGCTGGTGTGGAGTATTCCATGTCCTGCTTATATAGAGAGCATAGAGGGCGCCACCACTTGTCACGTGCTAACGACGATCAAGTTATCTCGAAGTGTCATCTCTCTCGATTGCAGTAATCGACTGTCACATCGTTGGTGCAAAGTCAACCGCCATAACTAATTTCCAATCTCCTCATTTTCTATTCAAGTTATTGTTGTGCTTCTGGATCTGTATGACTTCTCTATAGCCGGCCGCGGTGGCCGAGGAGACTGAGGCGCTCCAGTCACGGTCTGCACGGTCACTACGGTCGGGGGTTCGAATCCCCCCCCCCCTCGGGCATGGATATTTGTGCCGTCCTAGTTCGTAAGTAGTTCATAAGTAGTTTGTAAGTTTAGGGACTGATGACCCCGTAGTGAAGTCCCATAAGCTATACAAACATTTGAACTTCTCTATACATGCGTGTATAATAATGTGAGGTCTTGGCTAGCACGCTAGTTTCACTGAATTTTATTTCATGATCCCGTTTGTAAAGACATGTTCCGCTACAGCTTATTTGTCGGTGTGTCCCGGTTGATAATTGCCTTTGTGTACCATTAAGCGGGTATTAACACTTTTCGTTGTTCCTATATAGACGATGCCACAGCTAGGTGGTGGTCTGAAATTAGCTATGACGGTCGACTTTGCACCAATGGTGTGACAATCTATTACCTGCAATCGAGAGAGATGACACTGGTCAGAGATAACTTAATAGTTTTTTGCACATGACAAGTGGTGGCGCCCTCTATGCGCTCTATATAAGCAGGACCTCCAGCGGCTAGCAACCAGTCGTCGACTCACCAGTGAAGATGTTGCCCGCGTAGGCAACGAGACGTAAGGACAAGAAAGTTTTACAGATGGATCGCAGCGTCTTAGCCCGGAAGTTTTCATTAATGATAGTAAAAATATCCTAAAAATTTCCGGGCTATTATCCGTGGTCTTATGGATTTATTATGGAAACCCCACGTTTTGTCTCCGACTGCGGACAGTTTCAAGGGGGATCGTGGCACTTTTGAATGTCCGTTTACGAGGGCTCGCGCGCAGAGGTGTGACGTCAGATTTTTTTTATATGCGCGAGCAATTCGTCGTTGCTGATTGCCGTCTTCCGTTAATATCGTCCCACGGTGGAAGACTGTTACATTTCTTCTTCAAAACCGGAATCCAGATTTCATTTAGTTTCACACCCTCGTCCATCCTATTGAAATTATTGGGGTGTTTTACAATTTCTATAGCCTCTCTGCAGAGTCTTTCGTGGTATCAATTTGTGGCTGCTAAAACCTGAGTCTTATCAAATTGACTAATGTGGTCCCCTGGTTATTTATTTATTTATTTATTTATTTTATTTATTTATTCTGTTCCATAGGACCCACTTCAGGAGTAAGACTCCATGGTCATGGAACAAGTCAATACATTAATTGTTACACAATAATGGTAATAGAAAAAGTGAAAAGAATCAATAAAGAAAAAGTAAATTAGCTTAATTGTTTAACTTTTCTAGGAGTTCCTCGACAGAATAAAAGGAGTGAGCCACGAGGTAACTCTTCAATTTAGATTTGAAAGCATGTGGATTAGTGCTAAGATTCTTAAGTTCTTGTGGCAGCTTATTGAAAATGGATGCCGCAGAATACTGCACCCCTTTCTGCACAAGTGTTAAGGTGGTGCGGTGCAAATGTCGATTAGACATCTGTCTAGTATTCACCGAGTGAAAGCTACTAACTCGTGGGAATAAGCTGATATTATTAACAACAAACGACATTAAAGAAAAAACGTATTGTGACGCCAGAGTCAAAATTCCCAGACTACTGAAAAGGGGTCGACATGACGTTCGCGAACTTACACCAGATATTGCTCGAACCGCCCGTTTTTGAGCCAGAAATATCCTTTTTGCATCAGGCGAGTTACCCCAAAAAACAATGCCGTACGTCATAAGTGAGTGAAAGTAAGCGAAATAGAGTACTTTTCGTGTTGAAAAATCACTTATCTCAGATATTGTTCTAATGGTAAATATAGCAGAATTTAGTTTTGGAACAAGATCCTGAACATGGGCTTTCCATGACAGCTTACTGTCTATATGAACACCTAGAAATTTGAACTGTTCAGTCTCACTTATCACATGCCCATTATGTGTAATCATAATGTCAGATTTCGTCAAATTATGTGTTAGAAATTGTAAGAACTGAGTTTTACTGTGATTTAACATCAACTTGTTTTCTATTAGCCATGAACTTGTCTCTTGAACTGCATTATTTGATACTGTGTCAATATTACGAGCAACATCCTTCACTACCAAGCTGGTATCATCAGCAAACAAAAATATTTTACAATCACCTGTTATACTCGAAGGCATATCATTTATATAAATAAGAAACAGCAATGGTCCCAAAACAGACCCCTGTGGCACCCCATACTTAATTGTGCCCCATTGGGATTGCACGTCATAGCCATTTTCTACATTGCGGAGAATTACCTTCTGTTGTCTATTATTAAAGTAAGAGGTGAACCAGTTGTGGGCTACTCCCCGTATTCCATAATGTTCCAACTTCTGCAACAATATTTTGTGATCAACACAATCAAACGCTTTTGTTAAATCAAAGAAGACGCCTAATGTCCGTAGCCTCTTATTTAACCCATCAAGTGCCTCACAGAGAAACGAAAATATAGCGTTTTCGGTCGTTAAACCACTTCTAAAACCGAACTGTACGTTTGACAGGAAATTATGTGAACTGAAATGATCAATTAATCTTGAATAAACAGCCTTTTCAATAACTTCGGAAAAAACCGATGGCATAGAAATAGGTCTATAGTTGTCTACATTATCCCTTTCACCTTTTTTATAAAGCGGTTTCACTACTGAGTACTTTAATCTGTTAGGAAACTGACCATTCCGAAAGGAAAAATTACAAATATGGCTTAGTACTGGGCTAACATATGGAGAACAGTACTTTAGAATTCTGCTAGATACCCCATCATATCCACAAGAGTCCTTAGTCTTTAGTGATTTAATTATTGACTCAATCTCACCTATGGAAGTATCATGAAGGATCATTTCAGGCAACAGCCTCGGAAACGCATTTTCTAAAAACGTTATATGATTACCTGTAGAAACTAGAGTTTTGTTTAGTTCCTCTACTATATTCAGAAAGTGATTATTGAATACTGCACATATATCTAACTTGTCAGTAACAGAAACATTCCTACTACGCACTGACGTTATATCTTCTACCTGCTGCTCCTGACCAGACACTTCCTTCACGACTGACCAGATAGTTTTAATTTTATCCCGAGAGTTTGCTATTCTTTTTGCATACCACAAACTTTTTGCATTCTTAATGACTTTTTTCAGGACCTTACAGTACTGTTTGTAATGAGCTACTGCATCTTCATTCTGACTGCTTCTAACATTTTGATACAACTCCCGCTTAGTTCTACATGATACTCTTATCCCCTTTGTCATCCACCCTGGCTGTCTGTTACTGAAAGTACCCTGTTTTGAGCGTTCTAGTGGAAAGCAACTTTCAAATAGCATAATAAATGTGTTCAGAAAAGCATTATATTTATCATCTGCATTATCAGCACTATAAACATCCTGCCATTCTTGTTCCTTAATTAGGCTTAAAAAGGTCTCAATTGCAACTGGATTAACTTTTCTGAGTAGTTGATATTTATGTTTAACATTTGTTTGAGAACAAATACTTTTTAGAATTAAAAGTTGGGCATCGTGGTCTGATAGGCCATTTACTATTCTGCTGACAGAGTGCCCCTCTAATAATGAAGAATGAACAAAAATATTGTCAATGGTGGAACTGCTATTTCCTTGCACTCTCGTTGGAAAAAATACTGTTTGCATCATGTTATAGGAATTAAATAGATCTAACAGCTGACGTTTCCTTGAGCTATCACCTACACAATTAATGTTGAAATCTCCACACACAATTAAATTTTTATACTTCCTATACAGTGAACCCAGAACCAATTCCAGATTGGGCAGAAACATTTTAAAATCTGAGTCAGGGGATCCATAAATAACAACTATTACTAGTTTAGTTCCATTAACATTAACAATTCCTGCACAACATCCAAATATCTGTTCTGTGCAGTGTTTAGAAAAATCGATTGACTCCGATGAAAAATCGTTTTTTACATACATGGCCACTCCCCCACACTGCAAGGAACTCCTAGGGTAAAAGGCAGCTAACCTGTATCCTGGCAAAGGAAGTCTCTGAATTGTCACACCACTTAAAAAGTGCTCTGAAATACCAATAATGTCAGAATCAGTATCAATAAGCATTTCATTAACTTTATCTCTGATACCCTGTATATTTTGATGAAAAACAGTAATTCCCTTATTACTTATATTCTCAGACTTTGTCAAAGGTGGTTCATTTCTTAGAGGGATTTCCTTTAAGCAGGAATATCTATCAGCTGTCTTCAGTCTAAAAAAGGTGCAGCCCTAACACCAACTACTACAGGAATTTTTCCATGAGTGAAACCCCCACCCCTTACTACACTGTCACCTATGAGCTTTGCCAACCTCCCCTTCCCATACCTATTGAGGTGCAGACCGTGCCTAGTAAAATCCGACCTTTGGATAGTTTCAACTGGCACCACTGCAATGTGATCCATGCCCTCCGTCATCAGCGCCTTTTCAAGCCCCATGTTAAGACGGCTGACAGCCGTATTAAGACAAGGCCTATCATGACGCTGAAACAGCTGCACGAAATGCACATTCGTGCCACCAGTTTCATTTGCTATCCTTTCCAGATCACCACCTATATCATATTCCCCGTCCCTATCAAGACTGTTCCCGGCCCCACCCACTATAACTACCTGATCCTCTTTTGAAAAATTCCTACATAAGTCCCCTATGTTACAAGTGACCTGATCTAACCCTGCACTAGGATTCACTATGCTGGTGACCTGGTACTCACTCCCAAGTACTTCCTGCAACTGTTGGCCAACACCTCTGCCATGAGAACTACCTAGCAGCAGAACCTTCTTTTTCCTAAGAGACCTCTCTACAGATTTCGGCTTACCAAAAGCTGAGGTCTGCTGCGTACTTCCTACACCTACAGCTACAGGAGGTTCATCTCCACTCAACTCTGACAGTTGGTCAAACCTATTTGCAACTTGCAATGTAAATCTATCTGAATACCTTCTCCTAGCTACCTTCTTGCCAACTGCCAGTTCCCATTCCCCAGCCCCCCTTCCCCTCCTCAACCTACCTAGTTCCTCTTCAGCGTTTTTCAACTGCACCTGAAGGGCGCAGATCAAACGCTCCTGCTCCTCTATCAACTTATTCCTGCTGCAAATCCTACAGTTCCAGGAGAGAACCTCACCACAATGCCCACTGTCTTCCCCACTGCACTCCCCCCCCATGAAAATACTTGAACATTTTCAGCAACAGCTGATCTGTCAATCTCTCCCCTTCTACAGTTCCCCTTGTGCTCTTCTAGACGTTTTTTGGCTGTTCTTTTTGTGGCACCCACGTATACGTCTCCACAGCTACACGAAATCCTATAAATTCTTGCTTTTTTTCCAGCGGTTTGCGGGCATCCTTCGCCGATTTCAGGCGAGGAGAGCGTTGAGACCGACACGTAAAATTGAAAAGGATGAAAAGTTTCCTATAAAATCCAAAGTCTTCCCGCCTTTTATTAAGGACGTCACTGACCGCCTCGGTAAACTTTTGGCGAAACGGAATGTTGCCGTTATTTACAAACCTACTCGGAAGATACAGGATCACCTGAAATCGGCGAAGGATGCTCGCAAACCGCTGGAAAAAGCAGGAAATTATAGGATTTCGTGTAGCTGTAGAGACGTATACGTGGGTGCCACAAAAAGAACAGTCAAAAAACGACTAGATGAGCACAAGGGGAACTGTAGAAGGGGAGAGATTGAGAGATCAGCTGTGGCTGAACATGTTTTTCAAACAGGGGACCACCTTATTCTATTTGATAAGACTCAGGTTTTAGCAGCCACAAATGGATACCACGAAAGACTGTACAGAGAGGCTATAGAAATTGTAAAACAGACCAATAATTTCAATAGGTTGGACGAGGGCGTGAAACTAAATGAAATCTGCATTCCGGTTTTGAAGAAGAAATGTAACAGTCTTCCAGCATGGGACGATACTAACGGACGGCGGCAATCGGCAACGACGAATTGCTCGCGCATATAAAAAAAAAAATCTGACGTCACACCTCTGGGCGCGACCCCTCGTAAACGGAGTTTGGGTTCAGTCAATAGCGAACCAGGATGTGCATCGGACATTCAAAAGTGCAACGATCCCCCTTGAAAATGTCCTTCGCAGTCGGGGACGAAACGTTGGGTTTGAATAATAAATCCATAAGCCCGGAAATTTTTAGTAATTTTGACCATTCCGGCCGTGAAAGTTTACATTTTACAGTAAAATATATTAAATTATTCTATTACATCGCTACCGCACTGCGTGGACTGTAGCTGTCATTTAATTTCTCGTGTCTACCTTTAATTTTGGCTCAAATGGGAGTGGAGTGGTTCCAAATCGAAGCTCCAGGAGAGAATGAAATTTCCAGGCGGCGGAATTCGGCTGCGTGGCCCGTTGGCAATTATCATGGGCGAGAGCGCCGCTGTTGTAACGGGCCATTAACCGGCGTTAGCAGGCGCCGCACGTCCGCCCGGAGAAATGGGCGTGCGGTGTTCCTCCATCATGGCGCGCTGTCTCGCTCTCTGAACATTAGCCGGCTCTTAACACTGCACTACTGCGCCCGCTGTTTCAGCTACAAGTCATCAGTGCTATCTACTACGCTAAATCACCTGCTCCGCCAAGCTACTGTTCATGCACTGCGCTATACACTGACTTAGAAGACATCAGCGACGGGGCGTCCTGTGTGTTCACTGGTTCAGTGAACTGCTGGATAAAAACTCGCCGTGAAAAATAAATAAATACATAAATAGTGTGTTTAAACTATCATGTTCCGTTTCGTTCTTCTCTCACGAGGAGACCACATGGGTATCGGATTTTAGAATTTCTTTATATTTATGGTACGTGAAGTTCAGAACTTCACTAACAATCAGTCACAGCCTTCGACGCAACTCACAAAAATTCGTGAGAAAATCGACTTTGAAATTTTACAAAGTGTACGTAAGTACCAGTAACTTTGACTGGGGAGAACAGACAGAAAATATTGTGGGGAAGGCGAACCAAAGGTTACGTTTCATTGGAAGAACGCTTCGAAGATGCACCAGCTCCACCAAAGAGACTGCCTACATCACACTTGTGCGTCCTCTCCTGGAGTACTGTTGCCCCTTGTGGGACCCTCACCAGGCGGGACTGACGGAAGACATTGAGAAGGTTCAGAGAAGGTTTAGAGAAGGGCAGCTCGTTTTGTTTTATCACGTTACGGGGGTCACGGAAATGTTGCACGAATTGGGGTGGAAATCATTAAAAGAAAGAAGTTATTCATTGCGGCGTGATCTGTTTGCGAAGTTTCAATCACCGACTTTTACTTCTGAATGTGAAAATATTTTGCTAGCATCCACCTACTTAGGGAGACATGACCATCCCAATAAAATAAGAGAAATCAGATTGAAAACGGAACGATTTAGGTGTTCTTTCTTCCCGCGCGCTGTTAGAGAATGGAACGGTAGAGAAAAGTTATGAAAGTGGTTAATGAACCCTCTGCCAGGCACTTAAATGTAATTTGCAGAGTATCTATGTAGATGTAGAATTAAAACAGTTGCCGCATCTGCCGGTTTAGCTCAGGTGGTAGCGTACTGGCGTCATAACCATAGAGTCGGAGGTTCGAATCCCACTGGGACATACATTTCTTTCTTTAGTTTTCCTATTCAGTTATATAAAACACTTTGGGATCTCTAATTCCACTTGTTATGTCAGTTTTTGTTTATGTGTATGTAGACGAGTTGAAATCCTTGTTACGTAAAACGATGGTTGAGTAAGGTAGTTTCTTGGAAAGCCATTAATAGCTAGGGAGAATACTTTCCAAGTACAGTGCCGTAGCTCTTCACAAACTGAACAATCAAAGACTACCGTAGTCAACTAATAGTGAAGCCAACACTGTAAAAAATGTAAATTACATATTTTGATTGACTATCATTATTAACAACCTTCCACGTTTCGTAAAAATTACCATTAGATATTAAAATTGTGTAAGTGTTCGAACACAACGAAAAAAAAAAATCTGCTATGGCAAGATTCGAACCACCGACCCCAGGGTTGGAAGGCCAGAATACTACCACCTGAGCTGCACGAACAGAT
The DNA here is from genome assembly GCA_026315105.1 of Locusta migratoria. NCBI lineage: Eukaryota > Metazoa > Arthropoda > Insecta > Orthoptera > Acrididae > Locusta > Locusta migratoria. Next base: position 355,424,488 of record CM048749.1, read on the forward strand.
GCGGCTACTGTTTTACTTATTGGTACTTAATTCATACGTGTACTTTGCGAAACTTTCAAGTCGAATTTCTCGAAAATGTTTGAGAGTTGCTGCGAATGGCTTTGACTGGTTGATATTTAAGATCTGAACTTCACGTGCCATAAATTAAAAAAAAAATCTAAACACCGATACCCATGTGGTCTCCTTGTCAGATCATTTTATATGCACATTCTAAGTACTTTAATCGCATGTGAATCGTTTTATTTGCGGAGACAGCATGTAAGCGAGCCGTAGCGCGGCCTCACTGGAATTGGCCGCAGCTTTGCAATGCGCACGCGTGACTGAGGTTCAAATTCTCTACTGAACCCCCATGGAGGCAGCACATGCTCGCTCCCGCGGCAGGGAGGAGCTAGGGAAAACGCCGCTTTTAACATTCGCGTTGGAGCTGGCAGAGATACCAGCTCCTGGCTACTCGAGCTCTGGCGGAAGCACGAATGGCCCCGAAAGCAAGACAATGGAGCTACTGCGCACCTCACTTTGCGCACGTGCAAATGCTCCATGAAGGTAACATCCACCATTCATATTTGTTTTTGGCGCATTGAAGACTGATCAAAAACACGTCATATTTTGCAAAATAACTTTTATAGACGCATCAAATGCAAAAGATTTCAGAAGAGCCGATTATGAATAATAATTGAAATCACTACTCTTCACTTAGGAAGAATAGACGTATGGTTAATGGCATTGCGCTGTGCCGCTGAAGGTAGTGGGTTTGAGACCGACTGCAAGCATTTTTTTTCAATCCCAGTCTTCTTAACAGACACAGTTACTTGCCATATATCTTAACACATTTTAGCAAATGCGTAGCGATTTTGAGGGTAAATGACATTCATACTCTTCGTTGTATCAAATATTTAACTGTTTGAAAAGGTGTGGGGCAGAACAGCCTTTGCGCATGCGTGTGTCACGCGACGCGAAGGTAGCTTGTCTCTTCATCGTAACAGATTCATTTTGTTACAGTCACTTAACAGTCTAATCAGTTAGTGTTCATGTGCATATTCATATGTTCTTGGTGTTCATTATCAAAGAAAAATGAACAACGTTCAGTATCTTTTAGAAACAAATATCTCAGATTTAAGCTTGGAAGAAAAGTGTGACATAAAGAAGCTTGGTAGGTCAACTCCTCACTTCGACTTTAAGCAAGCGCAAACAAGCCGAGGAAAGACTTTTCCGTATCTATTAACGAAAATATATCAAAGGATAAAAGGAGGAGTGGCAAACTGGGACTGTCTCTTTGGACGCCGACGGGGGAGGGGGGAGGGGCGCCGAAACATCGACGCTCCGAGCGGGGGGGAGACGGTGGATAGGATAGGATAGGATAGGATAGGATAGGATAGGGTGATGGCGCACGACAACGTGGTCTTTAGCACCCTTACAAAATAATTAGGCGACGAGTGTGACGTGAGGGGTAGGTAAACAATGAAAAACAGACAAGAGGAAAGTAGGTGTAGGTACCCAAACTACACAAACGGCATGGGGACGAAGCAAACAAAGAAATATTGCATGACGACAATATAGGTCGGCCCACTAAAGTATACGGCTGTAAAAGTACTCTTAACGCAGTTCCAGGGTATCGTGAACTGATCACTGATAGAAAAGGGATGTGCCAGCCAGTCTTTAGCACACTAAAACCTCCAGCCTAAAATCTTGGGCAAGAGCCCAGAAAGATCACTAAATTTTAAAACGGTCGTCTCACTCGTCTCGTTGTCTGCTAAAACAGAGGGCATAGCACCATCAAGATTCGCTGCCGCGCTCTCACGGAGATAGCCGTCACAGGAAAACAACATGGGATGGCAACTATTATCATGTGGGGGGCCTCCTCTGGCTCTGAACGTAGAAGTGAGCCCAAGAAATCAGTATACGTGCTTAATATTAGGTGGTTGTTGGTTTTTAGGGGACTAAACAGCTAGGTCATCAGTCACCTGTTCCTAGCTAAGAGTGCACTGTCAAGAGCGTAGAAAATAAAGCTCCGAAAATTAAAAAAAAAAAAAAAAAAAAAAAAAAAACTCACAAAAGGGACAGGCTGACAATGGACAAGTCGCTAACTACACAAAACGAAGAAACGCAATAGGTAAAACAGTCAGGAACTCAAACTGGATAGCAGAGTACCATGGCTGGCTGATCACAAAGATAAAACACTAAAACCCTCTAGACATTTTACATAAGGGTCTGAAAAATTCTTTAAAAGGGCTGGATAGGTGGGGGCCTAAGATATCAGGCTATAGACCCACCATTAGATGGAGTCGTAAAAACCAACTGCGCGAATAAAATTTAAAACTGCGTTAGCCATGGAGGCGTCCTCACCTAAAACTAAAGGTAGCGCGTCTGGGATATTAAAAGATTGCCCCAAGTTGGCTAAAAGCGGACAATCCATCAAAAGATGGGCCACTGTCAACACTACACCACATCGACACACGGGTGGGGTCTCACGGCGGTGAGTTAACCACGTGTGCCCAATACGGAGGCGGCAGAGGACAACCGACTCTCGGCGCATCGGCCGCAGTGAAGATTTCCACAGAGCTGTGGACAGTTTCATTGCCCGAAGCTTATTCGGTGCATTCGCCGTAGCCAACTCTGTGCTCCAAGCCTCGCGCACCTTCCGGTGTAACACACGGCCAGATCGGCATAGAGAGTAGACAGTATCCTGGATCGACCGCACTATTGGGTGGCGAGATAAACACTGGTCGATCGCTTGTAAGACTCTCAGGGAGTCAGTACAGATGACAAATGACCCCCTGGGGCAGGCTTTGAGGTTTGCAGAGCCCCGAGAATAGCGACCAGCTCGGCGGAGAAAATGCTACTCTCACGTGGCAGAGAATGCTGTTCCACATGGTCGTCGTGAAGATACGCATACCCAGCACAGCCATTTACTATGGAACAATCTGTGCGTGCTTAATATCGTGTAGGACCTCGCAAGCATGCAGAAGTGTCGCAACACGTCGTGGCGTGGACTCGACTGATGTCTGAAGTAGCACTAGAGGGAATTGACACCAGGCATCCTGCAGAACTGTCCATAAATTCGTAAGAGTACGACGGGGGAGGAGATCTCGTCTGAACAGCATGTAACAATGCATACAACATATGCTCATTAATGTTCATGTCTGGGGAGTTTGGTGGCCAGCGGAGGTGTTTAAAGTTTTCTTGGAGCCACTCCGTAGCAATGCTGGACGTGTGGGGTGTCGCATTGTCCTGCTGGAATTGCCCAAGTCCGAGTGCACAGTTGAACATGAATGGATGCAGGTGATCAGCGAGGACGCGTACGCACCTGACACTTGTCCGAATCGAATACAGACGTGTCAGGGGTCCCAGATAAGCGCGACCAGACCATACAGAGCGTCCACCAGATGGAACAGACCTCTGATGACGTGGAGGGTCAATGTATTCACGCGATTGTTTCCATAACCGTACACGCCCATTTGCTCTATACCAGCGGTTCGCAACTTGTGGTCCGCGGGTAACCTGGCACTGGGCCGCGAGCACTCGTCGAGTGTCGAAGACAACGTAAGAATGACACGTAGGTTGAGACAATTCACTCGTCAGTTGCCATGGTCACTGAGTAAAAAAACTATATAAAAGATAAATGTCATATACATCCTGTATCACTTTTACAGAAATGGAGCATTCTGTCATGCTAAAATCTGTCTCAAAAGAAGTAACTAAAACGTACTACTAGTAATTTTTTCATCACGTTGAAAATCAACAAAGTTCCTCATTCCTCTATCACAAATCAGCCGCGGTGGAGCGGCCGAGCGTATTGAGGTGCTATGCTACGATGCGCGCAGTCGTTCCCCGTCGGGGGTTCGAATCCCCCCTCAGACATGCATGTTTGTACTGTCTTTAGTACAACCTAGTACATAAGTAGTTTGTAAGTTTAGGGGCTGATGACCCCGCAGTTAAGTCCCATAAGATTTTTATTTTTATTTTTTTAATTAATTAATTTTTTTAAAGAAAGGTACAAATCAGTGTTCCGCATCCTACCTTTGTAACCTCAGGGTTTGTCAAAAAGTGAACAAGCTCTAGTAGTAAGCCGAAAATTTAAAAAATTCCAATAGCACACCGTGAAAAAAAAGTAAGGAAACCCATTCTGAGAAGACACTGCAGCAGTATCTAAGCTTTTTCATGTGTATTTCACGGACTACTTTCGTAAAATAGATGACGAGATGCAATGGATTAGAAATCCATTTGAAGTGCATTACTTAAAAAAAAAAAAAAAAAAAACGATAATTTTATCTGGTGGTGATGACTTGTCAATTGAACTACCATATGACCAATCTTTAATTTTTTTAACAACGCCATCGGTCCCATTCTGAATAAGTGTTGGGTAAAATTGCTCTGAAACATTTGATGTGCTTTTCGACGACCTATTTACATGAACGAGCGTTTTCAACTTTACTCTTTTTGAAAAATAAATACAGGAATAGACAATGTAGAGCGTGACAAGAGAGTTAAGTTAACCAATTTTAATCCAAATATTGACTGTCTTGTCAGTGAAAGTGCCAAATATCCTACTGAGAGTTTTTAAGATTGAATGATCGGTTTGATTTTTCACATACTTGTTGTAATTAAGTGATTACAATATAAAATCTTCTCTCTCGTGTAATTTATTAGTATATTTTGCTATTAGTACAGACTCTCTCTCTCTCTGAGAGTGTGTGTGTGTGTGTGTGTGTGTGTGTGTGTGTGTGTGTGTGTGTGTGTGTGTGTGTGTGTGTGTTCGGCACATTTAGTAAGCCCATCATCAGAATAAGAGCACCGTTTCCACCGGTTTTCTGAATTAATACAAATGGAGCGTTGTACCTCACACCTACCGCTCTTTGTAAACCAATTCAAGACTCGAGATAGTGCCGTTTAAAACACAACGTCCGAGACGACAGCGAGGAACTGCCGTATGACCAAGCAGAGGAAGTCTTAAGGCTAGTTTACACGACGACACTACGTTACATGAAACAGCGCTACTGGCCAGTGCGCATGCGCGGCAGGCGTTCGCGCAACTCGTTGACGAAACTGCCGGCCGCGGTGGCCGAGGTGACTGAGACGCTCCAGTCACGGTCAGCACGGCCACTATGGTCGGGGGTTCGAATCCCCCCTCGGGCATGGATATTTGTGCCGTTCTAGTTCGTAAGTAGTTCATAAGTAGTTTGTAAGTTTTGGGACTGATGACCCCGTAGTTAAGTCCCATAAGCTTAACAAACATTTGATATTTCAGTTGACGTTCCAGCTTTGGCGAAACCGATTGCGCGTTTTTAGGTTAGATTATGACCAATACAGAACAAAATACAACAAAAAGGGGGGAACGGGAGAAATAATTCGGTCTTTGAACATATATGCGTTGCATATGTGTTTGTGCGATTTTAACGGCGTGTTAGTGCTCTTCTGACAATTATTTGTGAATTTAAATATTGATGGGTTGACGATTAGTGAATTGCAGACTAAAATACATTCAATTCGAAATACCTATACAAACGAAGTATGGCAATTGTGGATTTCGGAACACTGTACAAGTACTGCAGAGACGAATATGTACTTGACAAGAAACGTAAGGCAATTTTTAATTTCAGTTCTGGTATCAATACTTCACGAATAACAGTAACTTAGTTTTTATTGCATTACTAACTCTTTAAAAGGAACGTTAACTGCTCTGGTGACATTCTAAGTTGATTAAAATAGCTTCTAGGGTCTTCAATCACAATTTCTTTCAGCAAAGTCGCTGAGCAACAGAGCTTACGTGTTTTTTTTTAATCCATTCACGAACCCAAACACGTTTTTTATTCTTTCTATGTTTCGTCTTACGCAGCGACTTCACACAGACAAGCAATAGATTCGCCACAACTCTTACAGCTACCAAAACTTTCATTTTACGGCGACTACGGCACTCACAAAACAACGAAACTGAAGTGTATGGTATTGGCGCCATGTCTACAGACATACACGAAACTAGTTTCGCGCAATTCATTTCATGCAACGAGTTTCGCAACCTAGTGTCGTCGTGTAGACTAGCCTTTACACACTCCATGCGCGCAAGCATCATCTAATAGGCCACGGCACAAGGCGACAACTTCACTGATGCCTCAAGAGCTGCGCCAATTATTATACCAGGCGTTTATGGCTCGTTTCTGACTCCGGATTGTTCTTAAATTGTCACTGATCTCATTTCCTAGTTTCTGCGGTGACCTAATATTTCACAGAAGGGAAATTTCAGGAATAAATATTACTAGTTTTTAATCTTTTTTAAATTATTTACAAAGAAAAAACGTTTAGAACCACTAATTCAGAAACCAGTTACACTGGTTTTTACCCGGTTACAGGTTACAACCGATAGCAAACAAACGTCGGAAAAAAAAAAAAACTTTCAGAACTAAAATAGAGATATCGGTGTTTCCCATCCCTACTTGCTGGCGCGAGGTGGGAAGGTGCGCGGTTGCGTAACGACCAATCCCTCCCCTCCCCCCCCCCCCCCTACACCTCGGCGCAGCGCGCTGGAAACCCCAGGCGGGCCCCTCAGCTGATCGCCCCAGGCAATCCACACTCCGTGTGACTGCCCGACCTGGTTGCACGCGCGCCTGTCTCTCCCGCCGGTAGCCTTTCTACTCGCCACCACTGCCGCCTCGCGACAGTCCACTTTCGTGTTCGCAAATCTTTAGAGCCACATAAAGTCGGAAGTGTCGAATAGCAAAATGTTCAAGTGTCTGTAGAGCTTATTTGACTTAACTACGGAAACTTACAGGGTGTCCAGAAAAGAACTCCTCGATTTCAAAATTAAATATCTCGAAAACAAAGATCGATAAACGAATGCAGTAATCGGTATGTTTATTGTGAAAGCTGTAACAAGTTTATACAGCAGTTTGAAATAATAGTTACAAAAGCTGCTAACATATGGCGCTGTACGTTGTACGGCTCATATCAGCATACATAAGTAAAATAATCGTATGAGAACACTCTCTTTGCAAACAATCACCTCACAATGTTTTCAAAATGTTCACCATTGGCACTACAGAGGTGGCGCAAACGAAGAATGAAATTCGCCATCACATTTCGTAGTGTCTCAATCGAAATGGATTCACACGTCACAGAGATCACCGATTCAAGCTCGTCCAGCGTGGCGGGATGCTTCGGGTAGACCATGTCTTTCACTGTGCCACACCACCTCCCCCCCCCCCCAAAAAAAAAAAAAACGTCACAGGGAGTCAATCCGGCGAATATGGATGCTAATCCATGCCTGCACCAGTAAATTTAGGATAGTCCAAAGCAATGACTCGATTCCAGAAGTATTCCTCAAGAGCGTACGAATAGTTTTCTCATCGGCTCCTTTTGGAACATTTAATCGAGCTTGAAAAATTGGCCTTATTGCCGTAGGACTCTTCTAACCTGTGGTACTCTAGCACCAGAAAAACGCGTTTTTCAACGGAGTACATGGTTTTAATCTCTTCCTTCGGTACGCTAACCACCTTTCACGTTCCAATAGTGGAACTGATAGCTCTGGGCTTCGGATCACTATTTATACTATTATTTCAAACTGCTGTATAAACTTCTTACAGCTTTCACAATAAACATACCGTTTACTGTATTCCTCTATCGATCTTTGTTTTTCGAGATATTTAATTTTGAAATAAGGGAGTCCTTTTCTGGACACCCTTTACCTACGAACTAGCTTATACTAAAGACGGTACAAACATCCATGCCCGAGGGGGGGATTCGAAACCCCGACCGCAGCGGCCGTGCAGGCCGTGACTGGCACGCCGCAGACAGCTCAGCCACCGCGGTCGGCCGCTGAATAGCATCTGCTGCATAACAATTTACAAATTGGGAAAGCAGTCAACAATCCGAAGATTGGTTTGGGCACCACAGTGCTTTACTAGGCACAGTCTGGTTTGGGGGTGGTATGCTGTTGCCTTCCTTGGAGCTTCGAACTGACTTGTCCAGCTAGTTACAGGATTCGAACAATGAACAACAAATTTAGAAGTGAAAAGTGATACATAAAAATCCTGGAACTGAGTAGGGATCGAACCCGCGACCTTTGGATTCATAATCTGGCGCTTTACTATTGTGCTACCGATCCACAATTAACAGTTACCAGCTGAAAACCTGGCGTTGCTCACGTATTTATTTACTTCTGTTCATCCACTTCCCTCCTCTCCTCTGTCTGTGCATCACCACTTCTCCACAGTCTGTATTCATCTCCTCTTCTGCCTATCTCACTTCAACTCTCCTCCCCCTATCTACAAGAAGTTACATGTATCTACCAGTTTGGATTCAGGAGAAATGTAAGAACACATCGTATCTTATAAGGTAGAGTAAGAAAAGGCAAACCTAAATTTCTATCTTTTGTAGATTTGGAGAAGGCTTTTGACAATGTTGATTGGAATACTCTCTTTCAAATGCTCAAATGAGGAGTAAAATATAAGGAACGGAAAGTTATTTACAACTTGTACAAAAACCAGACAGTAGTTATCAGAGTTGAAGGGCATGAAAGGGATGCAGATGTTGTTCAATTTGTACATTGAGCAAGCTGTAAAGGAGAAATTTGGAGAAGGAATTAAACTTCAGGGTGAAGAAATAAAACACTGCGTTTTTCTGATGATGTAATTCTGTTAGAGACACAAAGGACTGGAAAAGCATTTGAACGGAATGGACAGTGTGTTGAAAGGAGCATATAAGATTAACATTAAGAAGAGCAAAACAAGGGTAATGGAGCGCAGTCTTAGAAAATCAGGCAATGCCGAAGGAATTATATTAGGTAATGAAGCAATAAATGAGTTTTGTTACTTGGGCAGTAAAATAACATATGATGGTCGCAGTACAGAGGATATAAAATGCAGAATGGCAATGGGAAGAAAAGTGTTTTTGAAAAAGAAAGTTGTTAAAATCGAATATTAATTTAAGCATAAGGAAGTCCTTTCTGAAGACATTTGTGTGGAGTGTTGCCTTGTATGGAAGTGAAACCTGGACGATAAACAGTGCGGAAAGGAGAAGGATAGAGTCTTTTGAAATGTGGCGCTACAGAAGAATGCTTAAGAATAGGTGGGTAGATCGCGTAACTAATGAAGAGGTACTGATCAGAATTGGAGAGAAAAGAAATTTCTGAGATACCTTGAGTAAAAGAAGGGATCGATTGGTCGGACACATTCTTAGACATCAAGGAATCGTGAATTTAGCATTGGAGGGAAGTGTGTGGGGTAAAAACCGTAGAGGGAGACCAAGAGGTAAATATAGTAAGTAGATTCAAATGGATGTAGGTTGTCGTTCTTATGAGGAGATGAGAAGTCTTGCTGAGGAGAGAGTAGGGTGGAGAGCTGCATCAAACCAGTCTCTGGACTGAAAACAACAACAACAACAACAACAACAACAACAACAACACCGTCATCGGGTGACACAGGAACACAACGATGCGGGGTTACCAGTTAGCAAATGGCGGTGGCTGAACCGGTAATATCCGAATCGCAACCGGGCCAAAATGACCACCTCTCGCCGAGAAGGGCGTGAGCTGGTCTTCCGAGCCCTAGGGATCGGATTTATGGTTCTAAGCTTGTTATCATGGAGCAAGCACCACAACCTATGCCACGACGATAAAATGCATCCACAAATACCCCATTCAATATCATTCGATGGGACACAGAGGGTGGCTGTTCGAGGTAGGAGGGTTGCAGCCTTGGCCGCAGCATCAGGAGCCTCGTTCCCAGGCACACCTATGTGGCCAGGTATCCACAGGAAGCGAACGTGAGAGCCGTTGTCTGTTAGCAATTGAAGGGAGCGTTGGATTCGGTGCACGACAGTCTTAAGAATCTGAAATGGCATGACATAGGAAGGATGGCGGTGGATATACAGAACAGCCTATGCGCAGCCTGACTCGAATGACATCGTGACAGGAGAGCTGAGATGAGGTCAGGAGTCAACCGAGCAATAGGAGTTGGGGCCTGTCCCAGCAGCCAACGACCTATGAACCTTGGGTCAGGAGTGAGGTAAAAGTGTGTGATGTGGAGCAGCCGGCAGCGGCAGACGGGTACTCACAGTTGAGGACGTACTCCTCGGCGGCGACCTGCTTGAAGTGTCGGTGGAACTTCTTCTGGCGGTACTTGGAGGAGTGCGCCGGCTCGGGGGAGCCCGACGCGACCGACGGCTGGTCGGAGGCGCCGCGGGCTGCGGCGGCGGCCGCCGCGGCCATCGCCTGCTGCTGCTGGTGGTGCGTCATCGCGGGCGCGCTCACGCTCAGCTGCTTGAGCTGCCTGCAACACCAGGGCAAGCGAGGGTCAACACGCTGTTCATATGTCTGTAAATCTATCGGACCAAACTGCATTGTCATCAGTCCGTAGCTTACCAGCTACTTAAACCTAGGTAAACTAACCTACGGACACACACACACACACACACACACACACACACACACACACACACACACGCCCCGGAGAGGACTCGAACCTCCACGGCGAGCAACCGCGCGCTCCGCAGCGAGGTGCTTTAGACCGCTCGGCTACTCCACCACGGCTCAACAGGCTGCACAGCCGTAGTATAGGCGGCGGGGGCAGGGGGGTGTACTACATCATGTTGCAAGTTGGCACCACTGCGTACATGTTGACACTCAGAAGCGACCACCCACAGTGGCCCAACGAACATATCAAGTCTTGGACGCTACCTTGCAGTATACTAGAAATTTTACACTGCGTCGGTCAACACAAATTATTGGTATCTATAGCTAACAAGGAGACCTCGAGGTCTAGTAATTTCAGTTTGGGATGAGATACGTCAAGAGTGTCCGTTCATAGAAGGTTTAAAGCGCACTATCCACAAAATTCCGAAAAAAAAAAGAACTCCAAAATTTTAGCCGCAACACATATACTACTGCCTCAGAGTAAATTTATTCCTTAATGAAAGTTGTCACAAATAATATAGCCCTCTTTCCAACAAACAGCTCACGTCATACATACAATACTAGGAACAAAAACGATCTACACAAGGACTTAAAAGCATTTACTTTAGTTTCAAAATGGATCCACTAATCAGGAACACACATTTTCAATCTACATCTACATGGGACACTCCGCAAATCACATCTAAGTGCCTGGCAGAGGTTTCATCGAACCACAATTATACTATTTATCTCCCATTCCATTCTCGAATAGCGCGCGGGAAGAAAGAACACCTGAATCTCTCTGTTCGAGCTCTGATTTCTCTTATTTTATTCTGATGATCATTTCTACCTATGTAAGTGGGAGTCAACAATATATTTTCGCATTCGGAGGAGAATGTTGGCGATTGGAGTTTCGCAAGTAGCACACGCCGCAGCGATAAGCACCGTTGTTGTAATGATTCCCATCCCAGATACTGTATCATTTCCGTAACGCTGTCTCCCCTGTATCGTGACAATACGAAACGAGCTGCCCTTCTCTGGACTCATTCGATGTCCTCCGTCAAACCCACCTGATAAGGATCCCAAACTGGGCTGCAATACTCCAAAAATGGACCGACAAGCGTAGTGTATGCAGTTTCTTTTGTAGTTCTGTTGCATGTTTTAAGGGTTCTGGCAATAAAACGCAGTCTCTGGTTCGCCTTTCCCACGATATTATCTACGTGTTCTTTCCAATTTAAGTCTGAAGTAATAGTAATTCCTAGGTATTTTGTGGAGTTTACGGCCTTCACTTTTGACTGATTTATCTTGTAAATAAATAAATAAATAAATAATTACAACTCTACAAACCATGACACTTTTGCGTAGCGAAAATGTCTAAGACATTAAAGATAAAGGCGAAGCATTGAATTAAAATTTGTGATGCGGCCGGGGAGCTAATTCGGACCTCCATGCTTATTAGGCAGACGGCATACTACTAAACCACCGAACCACTAGCGATTAAGGCACCTCGGAATAGTGTAAGTAGACTTCTCTCTAGGCCACAAACTCTAATTCAGTAGTCTTGGCAGTTGTGACAATCTTTCATGGAACACAGAAGCTGAATTAGAGTGTGACGTGGAGGGAAGTCGAACTTAGACTATTCCGAGGCGCCTTAATCGCTAGTGGTGCGGTGGTCTAGTGGTGAGACGTCTTCCTAGTAAGCACGGAGGGCCGGGTTCGATTCCGAGCTGCATCACAAATTTCAATGCTTCACCTATATCTTTAATGTCTTTGACATATTCAATAATTTATCAACAACCATAAAAATTTAGCTACAAACGGAAGATCAGACTACGAATTTGAGTACTGTGGACGGGGTAGGGCTGGAAGTTTGTGTCTGACGAAAGGCGTGCTTAGGTAATCCTTGCAGGTGCAGTGATCACTGTGTCCCCAGTGGTGTAGGGGTTAGGGCAAAGGCCTAGAAAGCCCATTCGCAGTTGAAGTCATATAATCTGTGAGTATGAAAATGAAGATCAGTTTAAGAGGAGCCGGAAAGACTTACTAGTGCCTAACTCATCCTAGTCCATAGGCGAATTTATGAATAGAACCAAATGACCGAATGATGTATGTATGTATGCATGTATGCATGTATGTATGACGAACAGCTAATCCAGTGTAATCTAAAACGACAGATGAGCTTCGCAGTGGACGACAACCTGTAGCACAGTCATACAGCTCAAGTGGTAGCGTCTACAATTGTCAAGTTGACGATCCGCGTTTGAATCTACCCTCAAGAAGCATTTTTCAATAATTTGTTTTAAAACATAATGACTTTTAAATAAAGTTTATTACCTCAAGTATTATCGATTAAATCATAAATCATCTAATTTTGTATTGAAATGGCTGTCACAGCTACTTAAAGAGAGAATCACTCTCACGTTTTCTTTCCAGTAAGTTAATTTCAAATGCATCTTTAATGTTGGTAAATTAATTACCTATGTCTTACGTTTCCGGGTGGAGTTTCAATTGTATAAAATTTTACGCAATATATATCCATTTGTCTATATTTTATGTGTAAGCACCACAATGGTCATAATATGACATAAAATATTTGGGCAACTTTAACAATTAGTGAAGGACGATTGTTAACAGGAACAAAGCTTTTTTTTTTTTTCAAAAGATTTGAGGAAAGGCATACTTTGTTGACATTCCTGAATACATCTCCTGAATACACATCGTTAGAATGCCTGGAAGGGAACCAGGCATATCGGATCATTTCATTAAAATTGGTGATAGCTGACGATGGTCTATAGACTATTTATATGCAGTCTTGACTCACTCTGATCGTCTGCTTGTTTGTATACAAACAATAGGGCAACATCTGTAATCTGCTTTTCCATGAAGAAACCGTTTCCACCAATTTACAAAGAATGTTTAAAATCTTTCCAAAGCAAATGTCTGGCGAGCACGAGTAGTGTGGACGCACCTTTAGAGAGATCTCTCAAACTTATATGGGAGCAGTGGATGGAAAGCGACGTTCTTTTCGAGCAACACTATTGAGAAAATTTCCCAACCGGAATATGAAGCTGTCTGCCAAAATATTTGCACCAACTCAAGTTTCAGATAAAGAAGACAGATATGAGATAAGAAAAATTAGGCCTGTTCAGATACATACAAGTATTTGCTTTTTCCCTCGGTCTGTCTGGGAGTGGAAAGGAACAGGAAATAACAATGGTAGGAAGAACCCACCGACATGCACTTAATTGTAGAATGCGGAGCGTGTATGCAGAACACCCTGGCTCTCCAGATTCATTAGGTCAAAGTGTTAAAGAATAGAATTTGCTCTCTCAGAGGAAATATAAAAAACCTTTTCTTTCGTCGTGAGTGATCGTACCCACACGCACGGACAACTTCGCGATCTCCACATCCCGTGATCCACCTAATTAAAAATGAATATGGAGATGACCGAAGAACTTTTCAATTGGACGTGGGGCTAATTAAATATGGTATCAAGGGTAATGAATCTTTTAAGGTCTTTCCTTGTTTGGAGAGCAGATTCTAAAATATAGCATAGAATGTGGCAGGGGAAGTGTTACCCACATCTAAAAACAATTATAACAGAAAGTAACAGGAACGAACGAGGCGGTTTGCAGAGGATGTACGGTAGAGAGGTTTCCACAGAAAAGTTAGAAAGAGAATACTGTCACGGGGAGCTCAACTAAGGTCTCTGCAGCAGCAGCCAGTGAAGGAAAGTGCAAAGAGGGCTTGGCTTTCAGACAGTAGACCCGCATTTAAATGTTCAAATGTTTGTATAGCTTATGGGACTTAACTACGGGGTCATCAGTCCCTAAGCTTACAAACTACTTACAAACTAGCTAATACTAAGGACGGCACAAATATCCATGCCCGAGGGGGGATTCGAATCCCCGACCGTAGTGGCCGTGCAGACCGTGACTGGAGCGCCTCAGTCCCCTCGGCCACCGCGGCCGGCACCCGCATTTACGTACAGGCCTTGCGGCGGCAGAGCCCCCAGTGACGTGTAGTATCCGGGAAAGGGCGTGTCGCAAAGGCGACAGGAATTTTTAGCTGGCATAACAGAGAAGTGCCGATGCGACGCGTGCGCTCGATGAGCAACCTCCACACTGCCCCCATACTAGGAATAGACATCAAAAGAGCCTTCAGATGCGCAGGGTGGATTTTTTCCCCCTTCAACACTCTGTATTTCAACAGGCGCACGTCTACGACGCGGCGTCAGGTTGTTCCCAAAGACTTATAAGTTTCGTAACTCTTAATGTAAATCTGGTACTGTCAAAGCTTCAGATTACACTGCTAGCCATCCAAAATGCAATATCAAAGATGACCGGAGATCAACCAGATTTACTCGGGAGATAACAAGTTGCACAGAGATTACATTGATTTTAAATTCAGCCCCGTGTGAAGTAGGGATGGCGATTATCGCTGAAAACCGGTTTTCGGTTATACCGGTTCTTTTAATCTCCAGTTTAATCGCACCGTAAAAATTGCTCAAGATAACCGTTTTTTTAAATAACCGGTTTTCGGTTTTTTATTGCTATTATTTCCAGGAGAGTTCGACGGAAACATATTTTGCGACCGAAACAGAAACGGTAATCGAATTTCGGTTCTTCTAGTTTCGGCCGAAACCGAAACTTACGAAATTTAGTTAAAATTTAAGTACATTTACGTTATAAGACAAATCACTAGTCTTTCCATATTTTGCAACATCCCCTCCCAATACTACGCCTTTTTGAGTGTGGGTAAGCGTAGCCAGGAGTCCGTGGAAGACGATATACGAAGCATACAGATTTACTGGCCTAGTATTTCCATCCGGCAGTCGCGAATATTGAGCCAACCACTCCGTAAGTTGGACTTGTGAGCCAGCGCATACGAATATCTCGTTACATACACAATATATATAAGTTACAGTCAGTAAATAAACTTCAATCAGTGCTGCAGAAGTATTTAGAAAAATAAAATCACAGTTTCGACTAACAGTATGATTGTTGTCAGTGTAAATTTACGCAAATTGAACTAAGAAAGCTCTGTACCACATGATCAAAGAATGTTCAAATGGGTGAGAGTTCTTATGAGACTTAAAAGCTTAGGTCATCGGTCCCTAGACTTACAAACTAGTTAGTCTATCTTAAACTAACTTACAATAAGGACAACATATACATCCATGACCGAGGGAGGACTCGAACCTCCGACTGGAGCAGCCGCGCAGTCCGTGACATGGAGCCTCAGACCGCACGGCTACCTCGCGAGGTACCACCTGATCAATGTTACCTAAACCCATATTGGTTATTAAAAAAGCCCCTCACTTTCAAGGAATCACATTAATAAAACTTGTTAGCATAACAATATGATAATACATTAAAAGTTATTATTCCAAGCTTAGAGTAATCACTTACGTAATAGGTATATGAATCGAATTTACCTTCTCTTCCAAGGAACATTTTGGATGCTTTCTCCTTAAAATGACATAGCATGTTTGTTGTACCTCCTCCTGTTTTCAGCTTTTTAAAGCAAATGGAGCATTGTATCTCACTGCTCCCGTACTTCGTGAAGTACTTCCACACTCAGGATGGTGCCATTTAAGACACAATCGATGTCTGGCGAAGACAGCAAGGAACTGCCGCATGACCAGACGGAGGCAAGTCTTGTACACTGCCGGTGCACGCGCGTCGTCTAATAGGCCAAGCCACACGGCAACAGGTGCATCGATACCTCAGTAGCTGCACCAGTTCTTATGCCACGCGTTTGTTGCGCGTTTCTGACTGCCGGGATTGTACTTAAATTATCACTGATCTCTTTTCTTAGTTACTGCGATGACCTAATATTTCACAGCAGTGGAAATTTTAGGAATAGCCCTAAATATTAGGGTCTACTAGTTTTAATTTTTAAAAATTATTTACGAAAAACACATTTTGAACCACTACCACAGGAAGTAGTCGTACCGTTTTTTTACCCGGTTCTTGGCAATAACTATAAAAACCGGGTACAACTGACACCAAATAAATACCGAAAAAACCGATTATTCAAAACTAAAATACCGGTATCGGTTTTAACCGGTCTGTTTTTCCCATCCCTAGTGTGAAGTAAGAAAAATGATAAAATACGTCTTGAGTGTTGCCTCCACAGCTGACTACAACCGATGATACAGGCTTCGGTAGTGGGTCAGAGAGGTTCCCGATATGTTGTCGGGGTACAGCATTCCCTACTGCTTTCACAGACTGCCGCAGTTGATCTCGTATAGCAGCAAGTCGTATCACGAGCCAGTCGTTCCGCAGGCACAACTGACCTTCGAAACAAGAGGAAGGTCACCGTCTACCCAAAGTTTCATACAGTGCATGGGGAAAGGGGTACCTTGCAACTTTAAAATGGATCCCTAAATACCTTGGTCGTGCCATAACTTGAGAACGGCTCGACCGATTTCACAGATCCTATTATTGTTGTTTTCGTTATTCTCAGAACAAGGTTTGTATGAAATAAAACTGGAATATTTGAGATAAAAAAGTGCGTTTTTCAATGTGACCCTCTGTTTTTATTGCATACAAATATATGGTTTTGCTCCGATATTAATGAAATTTTGCACACTTGACCTTACATCTACATCTACACAGGATACTCTGCAAATCACATTTAAGTGCTTGGCAGAGGGTTCATGGAACCACCGTTATACTATTTTACCTCCCATTCCATTCTCGAATAGCGCGCGGGAAGAATGAACACCTGAATCTCTCCGTTCGGGCTCTGATTTATCGTATTTTATTCTGATGATCATTTCTACCTATGTAAGTGGGAGTCAACAATATAGTTTCGCAATAGGAGGAGAATGTTAGCGTTTGCAGTTTCGTAAGTAGCCCACGCCGCAGCGATAAGCGCCGTTGTTGTAATGATTCCCATCCCAGATCCTGTATCATTTCCGTAACGCTGTCTCCCCCGTATCGTGACTGTACAAAACGAGCTGCCCTTCTGTGGACTCTTTCGATGTCTTCTGTCAAACTCACCTGATAAGAATCCCACACTGGGCAGCAATACTCAAAAAAAAAAAAGAACGGACAAGCGTAGTGTATGCAGTTTCTTTAGTAGTTCCGTTGCATCTTTTAAGGGTTCTGCCAATAAAACGCAGCCTCTGGTCCGCCTTTCCCACGACATTATCTACGTGTTCTTTCCAATTTAAGTCTGAAGTAATTGTAATTCCTAGGTATTTTGTGGATTTACGGCCTTCACTTTTGATTGATTTATCTTGTAAAAAAAGTTTAACGCATTTCTTTTCGTACTCATGTGGACGACTTCACACTTATTATTTAGAGTAAAAAAAAAATAAATAAAATGAGAGGTGGAAACGAGCAGAGATGGATGCAGAAAGAGGAAGGAAGGGGAGGTGGATTACGAGAGGGTAGATCAAACAAATATCAGGGCACCGCCAGGTTTGCATCTAGTATTCGATAAACGCACCCTCGGTTGACCACCTCATCTCTACAGACAACAGTTGGGGATCATGTAGCGGTGTCCTGCTCCAATTTGACTCCACAGGAAACTGCTGGTTGGTATAAGGAAGCGAATCTAAGTTTGTAAACCAGGTGTTATTTTGAGATGAAGAATGTGTGTGTGTCGCGAGTAAACACACGCGCGGCCAGTCAGCGGCCTCTTTGTGAATTGAGCGGTTTGTTTACGAGCTGCGGCGGAGCAGCTGTTAACCGCCTTCTGTCAAGCGTTCTGATCTGCCGGAGACAGGGTTGCGACCCGCATCCCTCGCAGCCGAGCGCTCGCTGGCCCCTTTAAAAGCCCGTGATGACGGGTCGCCGAGGGCGTCAAAACTATGCAGCCGCCTTCCCTAGGCACGTGGACTCTGCTTCCTCGTTCAATACGCAACTGATTCGCTGTCCGCGGTATAGCTGACAACTCTATCGGAGCTGTATAACCAATAATATCACCTGGATATACTATCTCTAGAGATAATCCTTAATATTATAAAAATAATGTGTGTGTGTGGGGGGGGAGGAGGGTGGGTTTATCGTACCGCGACATTACTGCTCGCGTTGGTCGCGATCCAATGACTATTAGCAGAATATGGAATCGGTGGGTTCAGGAGGGCAATACGGAACGCCGCGCTGGATCCCAACGGCCTCGTATCACTAGCAGTCGAGATGACAGGCATCTTATCTGCATGACTAACGGATCGTGCAGCCACGTTTCGATCCTTGAGTCAACAGGTTGGGGACGTTTGCAAGACAACAACCATCTGCACGAACACTTCGACGTTTGCAGCAGCATGAACTATCAGCTCTGAGGCCATGGCTGCGGTTACCCTTGACGCTGCATCACAGACAGAAGCGCCGGCGATGGTGTACGCGACGACGAACCTGGGGTGCACGAATGGCAAAACGTCATTTTTTCGTATGAATTCATGTTCTGTCGCATCATGATGGTGGCATCCGTATTTGACGAAATCGCGGTGAACGCACACTGGAGCGTGTATTCATCATCGCCATACTGGCGCATCATCCGGCGGGATGATATGGGGTGCCATTGGTTACACGTCTGGGTCACCTCTTGTTCGCATCGACGGCACTTTGAACAGTGGCCGTTACATTTCAGTTGAGTTACGACCCATGGCTCTATCCTTCATTCGATCCCTGCGAAGCCCTACATTTCAGCAGGAAAATGCACGATCGCGTATTGCAGGTCCTGTACGGGGCTTTCTTGATACGGAAAATGTTCGACTGCTCCAGATCTCTCACCAACTGAAAATGTCTGGTCAATGGTGGCTGAGCAACTGATGCGTCACAATACGCCAGTCACTACTCTTGATGAACTGTGGTATCGTGTTGAAGCTGCATGGGCATCTGTACCCTTAAACACCAAGCTCTGACTCAATGCCCAGGCTTATCAAGGCCGTTATTACGGCCAGAGGTGGTTGTTCTGGGTACTGATTTCTCAGGATCTATGCACCCAAATTACGTGAAAATGTAATCACATGTCAGTTCTAGTATATTTGTTCAATGAATACCCGCTTATCATCTGCATTTCTTCTGGGTGTAGCAGTTTTAATGGCCAGTAACGTATTTCACAGAACTCACGGGAACAGTGGGTCTGGTATCATAAGCGTTTTGATAACGCTGACCATCAATGTACGCAACTTCGCCACACTATCCACATTCATTGAATCACGCAGATTGTACGTGCAGGACCAATAATCAGTTTCTTGTTGACACCGATTCAGAAATTAGTGTGTATCCGAAACGAATTGGTGAAACACTGACGGCATTGTCACAATACGTGTTTACTTCAGCTAACAATCACAACTACGGTGAAAAGCAGTTAACTTTGCACCTGGGTTCAAATTTCAGCCCCACATAGACATTTGTGGTTGCAGATGTACCTGCTCCAATTATCGGAGCAGACTTTTGTGTAGTTATACATTAATTCCCGATCTGATCAACTACCGATTAGTGCCAGTACAAGAATACTACCTACCGCGATTCCGCGTCGAGTCATACGCACTGCTTCGTGTCCGTGGATTTCCACACCAAGATATCCGGCTTCGCTACCGCGTCTTCCTCGTCGGGATAGATAACGGCGATTCCGTATCCGCAACATCGCGGGGCGCGCATGTGTGCATCACGCAAGAGTCCGTGAGTCGTGAAGATCCCTATACTATAGTCAATATCGCAGCATCGTCTGAAGAGGCACGTTTTCGTAATTTGCTTCGAGACTTTCCATCACTCACCAGATCTGCAACTGTCACAAGGAAGTGCTTACGGAACACTGGACACCACATTTGCACGACGATAGGTCAACCCTTCGCATTTCGCCCGCGGCCAGAGAAGTTACTTGCGGCTTAAGCAGAGTTCAATCAACTTCTTAAAGTAGGTATTGTGCCAGATCAGACAGTCCCAGGGTCTCTCCAAGTCACATGGTACGTCAAAAAGGTAACTCGTGGAGACTATAGGGCTTCCAATGCTCACACAATTCCAAATCGCTACTCTATTCCCAATGTTACTGATTTTAACAGTATTGTTAGCAATGCGAGAAAATTCAGTGTGATCGACTGCGATTAGGCGTCTTCTCAAATCCCCATGGCCGCAAATGATATTTAAAAAACAGCAGTGATCACATCATTCGGCTTATTTGAATACAATTTTGTGCCATTTGGTCTCAGAAATGCAGTCCAAACTTGGCAACGGTTCATGCACGAGGTACTTAGAGAATCACCGATTGTATTTTGCTATATGGACGACTTCTTAGTATTTTCTACGTCATCAGAATAGCAAGCTGAACACCTGTGGCAACTTTTTCAACGCCTACAGGAGTATGACAAAATTATTAACGAAACAAAATGTATATTTGGAAAACATGAGGTTAGTTTTCTGGGATACTTGATCTCCTCAGGTGGTCTGTCTCCATTATTAAAATGGGTTAAGGCAGCGAAGCAGATGCATCATCCTGCTACTTATAAAGGGCTTCATAGATTCTTTAACATGATGAATTATTACCGACGTCACTTGCCTAAGCTAGGTGCCGCTCAAGAGCTTCTTACAGCGTTTCTTTCTGGCAAAAATACTACAGGAAGTCTGAAGATTCCATGGACTCCTGATGCCAAAGAAGGTTTGAATACCCTTAAAAAGCATCTATCAGAAGCAACATTGTTGGGACACCCAAGATGGAACGCCTCCTTGACACTTATGATAGGATACAACAAAACGGTTCTACAACAAGAAGTCGATGGCAAATGGCAGCCTCTGGCTCTTTTCGTTAAGAATTTGACTCCAAAACAGAGAAAATGGAGTGCTATTGATCGTAAATTGCTTGCAATTTACCTGTCTATCAAGCCACTAATATCTTTTTTACAGCGAGACACAGACTTCAACTAACCACGTCAAAGCAGGCACCGTCGAATACATTGCACAATTCACGACTAACGTGCGTCACATAGCAGACAAAGTTAACTAGGTCGCAGATTGCGTTTCCCGGAACTATGCAAGTTTAAACTCCATCCATTGGGCAGAGTTAGCGTCAAAGCAAAAAGATGATCCCCTTTCTTGTGTCGTCTTATACAAGAGCAGCGAACAGCGTTGCAGCTGAGGTGTGTGAGATCGCCAAATGTGCCCGTCGGTATTTGGTGTGACGTAGCAAATAGGAAGCAACTACCCTACGTGGCAGAACAATATCGTCGTGAGGTTTTAGATGCAATACGTAACTTAGCGCACCCAGGAGTTCGAGGCACAGACAAGTTAGTGTCATCCAAAGTAGTGTGGCCAGGTATATAAAAACATTGTCGTGCATGGGCACGTCAATTTCTGACATGCCAGCGTAATGAGATTAGCAGACTTTTCCCCACCTACTGCTCAATTTCCGACGCCATTGTCCATCTGGATATCGTAGGACTACTACAGTATTCTGCAGGACAACGTTATTTGCTCAAAATGATCGATCGTTTTATCAGATGGCCTGAAGTTGTAATACAAGATATATCTGGCGAATCAGTCGCGAGGACTCTAGTTCACACTTGGTTCTAAAGATTCGGTATTCGGCAGAACATAACTACAGACCAGGAAAACAATTTGGAAGTCAACTTTTTAATGAACTTTTACTATTCTGTGGTTGCAACCATCTCCGTACTATAAGCTATCATCCAGCCAATAACGGAATGGTAATACGATTTCACCGTACACTCTAAACTGCAATAATGTGCAGTTCATCACCGTGGTGTGAAGCACCATAGTCCTGCTGGGTCTAAGAACGTCAGTTAAGGAAGATATACAGTGTTCTCCTACACATCTGGTATGTGGTGAGAAATTGAGGGTCCAGAAAAATTAATCTTAACAGCACCAACACAACCGTTTCCTCCAGAGCCATTGTGACAAGTCTGATTTTATTACTTTAATAATAGTATTCAGAGTTTTCATATCTTAGTTTAGACTTTTAAATTTTAGATATGGAAATTTTTATAGAAATTATTTTTATAGAAGTCATGTAGCTGGCTGGCAGAAGACAAAGTAGCATTTTGTAATCCATGAAAGGGGTGGGAAAAGCATAACAGATGGCACAGGTCATGTGTGGACCATGAGAAAGCACGGCAGTGTAGCATAGACGTGATTTGATTGGCTGCCGCCTCCCCTTTCGGTGCTACCATTCCTACATTTCGTTTATTAATATTTAAGACAGAAAGCATTAGATAGTAACATGCTTTCAATGTAACACTTGTGATGATAATCTTTCATTTGAATCCATTCGGTACTTTGTTCAGTGTAATTTATATAAACAAAATACGAGCGACGAATCTAGAAGGATCGTTTGGCGCCAAAAAGTCAGAGCAGCAACTAGAAGCCACGTCTTGCCGAGCGCAGTCCAGTGCCAACCTTCAAACTTAAATTTAGCACCTTGTCTCATTATGGAACTTGTACGTTTATCATCATGGCACTAGTATTTATTGTAAAGCGAGTATCGTTAAATGTAGCGCTTAGATTTATGGATTTCGCTGAGTGTGTGTAAACGTTGGAAGAATAAATTTAAAATCCACTAGCATTCCGTGTTTTATGAAGAAAATCTTAGTTAGAGCCCTTAAATCATTATCACAGCAGTTCAGTTTCAGACATCAAGAATCTGCGACCTGTGTGCTGAAACTGCGTGGGACATTATCTACATCGAGATCTAAGGTCAGTAATAAAGAAAAGAACTTTGTTTCACCAGTCCGAAGAATTGGTGAATCATACGGCCCCTCATGCAATTTGCGTTACCTAGTGCAAATAGGACCCTAAGTGCATACATCCCTAGAAATAGAAGTGAGGGTAAAGCAGGGGACGTTTATAAAAGGCTGGAAGATTGTGCTGAGAAACTACTAGGAACTTTCGAACTAGACAGTGCTAACATCTTATATGAAGTTTTGCTCTCGGCCAGTGACTATTTTCTCCCCTCTTGATAAACTCTTATTTTCATTAGAAGGGTCATGTAAACTAATAATAAATCTGTAAATGTGGGCCTGTCGCTGTTTCCTTCAATCTTCAAAACTACTGGATGAACCTTCATGCGGGTTTCACAGGAAACATGAGAAATGTTTGGGTCAACACACAAGCATAATTTTTTCAAAATTAGATCACGGAAAAAAGATATCGTACTTTTAAGTGTTTTCAGTAATCGTCGCGTCTGTTTATTCAAGTATTAAAAAAACACTTATCTCCAAAACTACTTCACGAATTTGCATGTGGTTTTCACTGGTAACTTGAGCGTAACTGGAAAATATATAGACTTCGTTTCATAAAAGTCGGACTACGGAAAAAAAATCTTAATTTCATTTTTTTTTATTACAACCGTTTTGTCTGTCTCTTTGAACACATATCTCCAAAACTATTTGACGA
The DNA here is from genome assembly GCA_026315105.1 of Locusta migratoria. Classification (NCBI taxonomy): domain Eukaryota; kingdom Metazoa; phylum Arthropoda; class Insecta; order Orthoptera; family Acrididae; genus Locusta; species Locusta migratoria. The sequence goes on from CM048749.1 coordinate 355,448,230, forward strand.
ATTTTCATGGAGTTTTCACACGTAACTTTCGAATATCGTGCGGTTACATAAAGGCTCAAATAATTAAAATCTGATCACAGAAAATAAAGATATCGTAATTTAATCATTTGCTTAAGAGCCATCGTGTATGTCTATTTGTTGGGGTAATCTCCAAAATTATTACACAAACTTTCATGCGGTTTCATAGGTCAACTGAGATTACCTTGGCGCAACATATACGCTTCATTTCATCAAAATCGGATCAGGGGAAGAAAAAATATCGAAATTTGTAGTTTTTGATGTATGATATGCTTGAATTGCAGCGTAGTATAGCGAAGATCCGATAGAGGCGCTGTTACTGACATAGTATACCAAATAAATAATAGATGATGCTACATTGTTTATTCTCAGAACTGAAGTGTAATACACTGAAACAAGGGCTATGATTCCCTTGCGGCAGTTGTATATTGATCTTGGCAACGGCCTTTGATTCGTTTTTGAAAAATCAGTCACATGCAATGAGAGGAATAATTCTGTTGATAATGAAATAACTAACGTTATTCCGATCAGTAAATTAATGATCCCCCTACAACGAATATTTCGTTGCCAACTTTAACATACTGATCAGCTGCCACTGCAAGTAAAATTTAACCCAGGTACGGCACAATTTCTTTTTTTTTTTTTTTTTTTTTTTTTTTTTTTTTTTTTTTTTACTAGCTGTATCCTGCATGCTTCTCAATGCCATGGAAAAAAAAGAGGGCTTATTTCCGCGGGTATCATTTGAATTTAAAACAACATTCGTTCGCATCTATGGATGTTCTAATTTACATAAAAATTCTTTGGAAGGAAAATGGAATTTATGTATTACCCTTTCTGATTTCGGTGAATCCTCTTTGCATTTTGAGTGCGTTCTATTTAGGAATGCCTCGAAAACGCCATAGTACAGGAAAGGACAAAGTGAGGCGACGTTAGTTACATAGTACAATAAATAACTAATTATGGCTTTGCTGCGATTTTTTTAAATTCTCATAACTATGGTGTAATACACTACAAGAAGGGGTACAATTTTACTTACAGCGGCGGCGTGGTTCGCTAATGTTGGCAACGACCGTTGAATGCTTTTTCAAAAATCAGTCACGTAGAATAAGGCGAATAATTATTTATGTTCACGATGAAATAAATAATTTATGCTGTTCTGGTCAGTAAATTTATCATCCTCCTAAAGCGAATAGTTCGTTGCCAACGATAGCATACTAAGCCGCTGCCACTGCAAGTGAAGTTTACCCAGGTACCGGTAGTACATTTTTTTTTCTTCCTAGCTGTATCTGATATGCTTTGCAATATCTGGAAATAAAAGAAGAGCATTTTTCGACGGGTATAACCACTAAATTATACGTAGAGTAGAAATATCTATGAAGTGAGAATTGGCTTCTGTGTATCTTCTCTACATTAAGCTGGAATTACCAAGTGAAACTGAGAAATCCACTCTTTCCACACATTTATTTGCTCTTAGGATTGGTTAGTACCGCACTGACTGCCAAGAAACCCCAACTCTTTTTTGCAGAGCAACAACATAACTTGAAATAATATCTAAAAAAATGTGTCACAGAAGCAACAAGAAAGTTGAGAAAGCGTGCTAAAAGGGCCATTTACACATAGTCAGCCATCATAACCGAACAAAAAAGGACCAAGATAAAGTCATCAATTAGTAGATTTTTCCCATCTTAATGTAGAAGACAGAAAATCTGTTCTGCACATCTGAATGCTCACTCCAGAAATATTTCTGCTCTTTGCCTGCCACTAGAGATAATATACACACGCGAGCGACAAACTCGTCAGAAACCCCCCTGCTTTCATAATTGTTAGGTACAATATTGTGATTAAAATTTGTAATTACTTACTTTTGGTGCGGACTACATTAAGATAGAGAAGGACGTCTTCCTTCGCAGAGACAATTGTACTTAGAGTTATAATCCGACTTCAGAATATATAGTTCTATTATACAAGGTCGATTTCAACTTCATGCTTTACGAAGTAATCACTGCAGGACGTGGAGACTTGTATTAGCTGAAAGAGTGTTCGATGCTGCTAACACAGACAAGACAATTCACTGCAAATACTACAACATTTACTGGAAAGTTCTATACAATCAGCTGACGCCATTCCTTCAACGATTACCCAGACTTACTTTATCGCACATTGACACCACAATGACGTCTTATTTAAACAGACATGAACTGCTCTGTTGATTGAATTACCAGACTTTCAGCATTCCTCGAGTTTTTGATATTAGGGAGCATTGCATACAGAATAACTACATTGTCCCCAGTGCAACACCGCAACATTCTAATACTTCAGCCTACACTTACTGTCAGAGAGACACAGTTTGATACTACGCCATAGAACCAATACATGGCGCCGTTATTATAATTACTATTTCTCATCTCAACGATAGAAGCATTTTAAGAAGCTTATGCCAGACAGACAATTACACACCTGAGTCTCAACTTTATGAACACTAACAATGAATTTACATCGTTCCAGTACGGACTTTAATTAATCTCACTTTTTGTCTGAAAAATCTTATGAACATTCATCGTTTTCGACAATGACTTCTACTTAAATTTGATATCTTGGCTAGGAGAACTGAGTTTATTGACAGAGCGATCCAACAATGATTCTGTTTTTGTTGACGTAGGTGCGGAACCTTAAAAAACCCATGGTATACACAGGTCCCTCTTTAATAACCGTTGCGAAGCACGGCCATATAAGCTAGTCTATACTAATAATAAATCTGTAAATGTAGGCCTGTCGCTGTTCCCTTCAATCTTCAAAACTACTGGATGAATCTTCATGCGGTTTTCACAGGAAACACGAGAAAAGTTTGGGTCAACACAGAGGCATAATTTTTTCAAAATTAGATCACGGAAAAAAGATATCGTACTTTTAAGTGTTTTCAGTAATCGTCGCGACTGTTTTTTCATCTATTAAAAACCTCTGATCTCCAAAACTACTTCACGAATTTGCATGGGGTTTTCACAGATAACTTGAGCGTTTAAAATAAATTTCCAATTGTACTATGTACACAATGCACGTAAATAAGCAACAATGATTCACATTCCACCTACAAATCCGGTCAGAATGGAAATCGGAAAATATTCGTGCGGTGCGTCCACCTCTTATATCACCATACTCCGAACCGTACAGAGGAAGTCAATTTTAAAATCGAAAAGGGTAGAAAGGAAGAGAGAGTCTGAAGAGAATGACTTCAACCAGCCTATGTGGATGAAGGTGACCTTATGCAAACTACAATGACCCGATAGTGCGTGGAGTCTGATGATTTAACAGATACGGCGGAATTCTCATCACAAGAAAACGCGGAATCTGCAACAGAAGATTAAGATCAAACTGTAGTCTGGCCGGCAAATATTTCGAGAGCTGACAGACGAATAAAGTGCAATCTCTCCCACATACCGAGAGCACCCGGTTTCAAGAAAAGGAGGGCTGATGCGGCGACGCTACGTTTTTACTTAACTGCAGCTAGTGATTGATTACATCGCTGTATTAAGAATACCATCTTTGCATAGCAACCTTTTTTTTCTTTTCTGATCTGAGAGTTTCAGTTTATCTGGATGTCTTGTTTCGTGTTAGTAAAATGTCATTAAAATATAGTATAATTACTGTGCCTTTATTATTGTGTAGAAGTTCCCATAACCCTATGGCCACTACAAACGCTTCTATAGGAGATTCATCGGGCTTTTTTAGGAGTCTGCTTGAGCCACTGAGCTAACTGGCACTTCGTTTCAGCAGTGAGAAACGGCATCCATGTCTCATACATTTTCAAAATCAGTTTTGCATGCGGTCCTTCAGTGAAAGGCATTACAACTTTTCGGGAAATCCAATGAAATTAGGCGGGAGCTGCGTTAGTCACTGTCATCGGTGATTATCGGAACTAATCTCCTCACTTCCTTGTAATTGTAACTGCTCTCGTGGCCAGTGATAAACGTCTCGTGGCAAGTGGTGAACGCTCACCAGTCTCCAAATCTTAGCATTAGGTGAAGTGCAAGGAGATGCGCCGTCCCTTCCAGCATATATATTGGTAGACGGGACATGACATCGATTTCATGGCACCAACATCTCTACAGCTGAACCACTGTTTTGCCAACAGTCAAGTGTTCGTTTCCAGCTTTGCTTATCAGTTTACAAAGCGTTTTGTATCAAGGGGAAAATTTTAAGTGTAAGTATTATAAATTTAAAATAGTGCCATTTGTTGAAACCTGTATAGTTAGTTGTTTTTTATATTTGGCTAATGTTCACCAATAGTCACGTGGTTCTATGTTGTTACACGGCATATGTATAGTCGCTCTGCTGATCTCTCAGTCTACTACTACTGGTATCTACTGTCGAAGCGCCGTCCGCAATTCGTCTGTTTCTTTGTTGTGATTTTGACGAATCGTCTCTGGGCAACGGTCGCGACTGAATCGGCGCAAAAAGTGCTTCAGCCATCCATACGATGAAGTTCGGAGCTTTGAAGAGCTTCCAAAAGGAAAGGTAAGTGTCAAGCACTGCTAACACTAAGCGCCTCAGTATGAATTAGCTAGATAACTCGTCTACACCAGTGGGTCAAAGTGCTGTTTACGAATCGGAGGCTGAGCTTGACTTGTACATGAATGACGTGAGGTGAAGGCTTTCAGACAACCAATAAGAATGCTTCTCTAAGATTGATTTATAAACAATTCGGTGTTGTGAACAATTATTTTTTACTAGTAACAGATTGCAGAAAATACTTTAATGTTTTGACGGGTTAAATTGTGCGACGCTTCCCGCTGGGCTGCAGTGGTTACGTTGGCACCAATGGTAATGATGGCAACTCAGATGACCAATAAATGTTTCTTCGTGACAACTTCAATTGAAACGAAAATTATTTCTTTTTTGAACGGACAAGGGTACATACAAGAACCTGTCAACCATAGAGCAGGTGCAGTATTTATTTTGCTGTGAGCGAAACGAGCAACAATAATATTTACGAAACATATTAGCGCAATTCTACACTTCATTGTTCACCTGTTGCCAACGTAAGCACTGGAGCCCGGTGAGAAGCATCGTACAATTTTACCGTTTTGACGAGTTACACTATAGGTGTCATTGCTGTTCGTTTTACTCGCAGAAATTAAAACTGTGTTAGTAGGTACTGGTGTAACAACAGTATTTAGACCGGTTACACTGCAGTTTATGGGGTTCGCGCTCGCTTGGTTAAGGAACGGCAGAGCAGCCAATCAGGAGTCGAGTTATGCCGGCCAATAACATTACGCGTTTCATGACAAGTAAATGTGGCGTCAATTTCAAAGTTTATTCCAGGATTTCAGTGCGACGTTTCTATGATTTTAATTGCTTTGCCATTCAGAAGAGATTTTTAGATAATTTTATTACTGTCATAAGTGACCTATTATTAACACACCACAGCATTCAGCCAAAGAGCAGGTATAGCATGTTTTATTTGTTTTATGATCTGTACGAAACTTAAGTGAAAGTTAAACGGGAAGATTTTTATTAGTATGCGAGGGCGCGTAGCGCCCGAATCCCCGGTCCAGTAACTCTCAATCGATTTACAGTTGCAGGCTTTATATATATATCATTTCGGTCCCAGCTACTTCGATTGCAAGCATTCTTGGAAATTACCGCAATTACTTTTACTGACCGCACAAGGGTACATACAAGAACTTGTCAACCATAGAGCTACCTACAATTTGATTTGTTTTCCTAGTTCATTAAAATTTTGTAAAATGATTTTACTTACATAAATTTTTCTTGGATTCTTATAAAAAATATTTGGTAATGGTAGCCAACCTATCCGAAATGGATTTTGGAAAGTTCTGCATTGTTGTTTATAATCTTCGGACAAATGGTTGGGCCTAGAGTAGTGTTTTTCATGGGTCGCGACCCCAGGGAGTCACATGCTCGGGGTGGTGGTGGGGGGATGTCACCGTCCCAGGAAGAATTACTTGTACCATAAAATAACTAGGAGTTCAGTGATACAAAAACGTATGCCCAACCAAAATATTTTAAAATTTCGGAGTTCTTTGAATAGATCACAGATTGTTTTAGAATACAGTGTGTCATTGAGGAATTAGCGCAAAGTCTGTAACCTGTTTTCAGGAACCAAACGAGAGGTAAAAGAACATGATGCAACATATAATTCTGGAAAATTCTGAAAAAAGTTCTACTTCCTTTCAAATTGTTTAAACAATGGCACCTTTCTTAATGTCATAATACCCTTTGAAGTCTTGCCGGAAATGCGAAACAGTCGTTATGCAAAATATAAGCTATTTTTTCTGTCGAAAATCATTCCGAGAATACATAATAAAGCTTCGTCCAACAATTTAAAAGAAAGATGAAGCAAAGGAAAGACGATTAAATTTGTTTCCTTTGAGATAACTTATTTTTGTTACGGTTCTTGACGGGGGAGGGGAGGGGGCTCCAGAATCTTTTTTATTGGATTGGGGTCGCATATCCTCCTGAAACCTGGTGGCCACTAGCACAATATTTTTCGAAATAGGTATTATGTACATGTTAAAGAGAGCATAGAAAAAGGGAATTCACAAGGATTATTTAATTTTTTTCACATACATTCATGATTTTCAAATGTGTCCATAACTGTGGCAAGTGACTTTTGGTGACATAATGAAGAAATGAAGGAAATGTGAAAATGTAAAAAACAGATTTCGTTGGTACATAACAGACTTACTAGGCAGATATCGCATGTACCTTTTTCACAAAATTAAATCCCAAATATTTAAATAAGGAATACCTAGCATGCTAACACGCATACAAAGCAGCATACTTGGTACCAAATGATCTTAGTAACAGTTTCTCCTACGAAATAGCTGCAAAGTACTGTCCTTTGAAATGAAACGTAGGCATTACGACTGTATATACAGAGAATACGATGAGGGCAGAAACTTTTTATGTCCATTATAATGGACATCAGGTCTCAGTAGGATATTCGGAAACATTCACAAAGACTGGGTCTAGACTAGAGGAACAGATAAAGATGATGCCACATGCTATCGTTGTGCTGGACAGGGTTAAACTGTGACTGAACGGTGAAAGTGAACCCGTCGTGACGTCTGCAAGAGCAGCGGCGGCGCTAGGCGTCGGTGACGTCGGCAACCGCCGACGGCCTCGCGCCTGTGGGGGCCTCGCAAAACAAATTTTAGGTTTTTTCCTTTTTTATGCTTAACGGCACTTTTCAACGGCTATGTTATGCAGCGACGACCTAGATCTAACTTACACTAGCTTAACCAAAGGTCGTCGAACATAACAGCTGTACCCAAGAGTGCGATTCGGCTCCAACAAAAGTGACCTCGCTCACCATGGTATGACGCTTTAGTGTGCTCGGTCATTCCCCGCCGGCAGCTATTAAGTTTCCCTATTTATTTCCGAATGAGTGCAGCATTGATGAAATTTTTAGTTAAATTCTTGCAAAACAACTTCTTCAATACATTTTAGAAAACAATTTGGAAGAAGTATATCCAAATGTTTATATAACAATCAGAATTAAGCTCACCATTTGTCAGTACAGCTACAACCGAGAGAAGCTTCTTTAAGTTAAAATTAAGACTTCAAAAAAATGTAAATCTATCGGACCAAACTGCGTGGTCATCAGTTCTTAGCTTACAAACTACTTAAACCTAGGTAAACTAACCTACGGACAAACACACACACCCATGCCCCAGGGAGGACTCTAACCTCCACGGCGAGCAACCGCGCGCTCCGCAGCGAAGTGCTTTAGACCGCTCGGCTACTCCACCGCGGCAAAATTAAGACTTACTTGAGAATCACAATGACCCAAGAAAGACTATCTACGTTGCCAGTACCGTCAATAGAAGCCGAAATAGGGACTAGTATTATCTAAGATGTGATTTTAAAAAATTCAGTGAGGCGAAAAGCCGATAAGTTTCTCTGTTAATTTGTGTTTATTTATTGTGAAACGATACTGAAGTATCATTCCATTAAATCCTTGTATATTACAGTGTACGTTACTTTCATCTGATTATCATTTCGTAAAAGTGTGCTTGGCCTTTAGTGCCACTATAATGGGAGATGTACTAGGTGGAGACAAGAATGCTCTATTATTTATTAAAATTGTTATGGCAGGACAAATAAGTGAGCGCCGCTCACATAAGGAGCTTTGCTCCACAGTACCCAACTCATCTTATACCTTATGTGATTGTATGTGTGAGGGTCTGTAAGTGTGCATGAAGCCGCGGCTGGGAAGGCAGAAATGCAGAGCACTCGGTAGGTTTGCCAACTTTAGTTTTGGGGTGTGGCAGAGAGGTTTCCTTGGGGATGAGATGGTAAAGTGACTGCGACTTGCGAGTTCCTTCAGAATTCGGAGGTTGGCAGAAGATCCCGTTAGATCACAAGCCAATGAGGGCGCGGATACTGGAACGGGAGGATCGGTTAGGACGGGGAGCGGCCACGAGAAGGGAGAACGTTTCCGGCTGTCGAAGAGGAAGGATGTGAGTATGGTGGCCTCGTGGTAAAGTATCAGGAACTGTGTTGGTTGTTAATTCCGTCTCTGTTTCAGCGGGGAAATGATTTTGTATAATGGGAATGTTGTGCATTGCTACGTGGGTGCAGTATGAGAGAGTAAAGAATGTACGGCATGAATGTAAGGTTACGATCCTTGTCTCAATCCATTGGTGATACATTTAGTGAATGAATATTTTGCATTTTGGCTTTAAAATGATGATAGGGAGATATACTATGAATTTAATAAACTTGTGTAAATGGTTAAACATTTCGTCCCTAGTTTTTATGAAATTCTTAGTCCCAATTTTGGTTAATGATTAAATGGGGGAATTTCATCTAGTAAGGGAACTGCCACCGGCATGCTATCAGTTGCTGCAGTCTTTTGTGTGTAAAAAGTCGTTATCCGTTGCAAAGCAATTTTATCAGGGAAATAACATCTGCATTTAATAACGAAAATAATCACTGAGCAAGGCGGCAACTGGTAGGAAGCGGAGGGTGGTTAACTTACAATTGTAATTTGTCATTGTAATAACACTTGCCTATTATATTAATAAAATTTTAGTATAATGATTATTGATGTATAATTCAGCTCATTTTATTTAACATTTTCTTCCTTAATGAAAAAATGAAAGGCCTCACAAAGGCGTGTTCGCCGACGCCCAGTTTTCGCCTAGCGTCGCCACTGTGCAAGAGCAGGGTAGTCCGTTATCCGCGGCTCGCGCAGACGGGTGTCACGCCCCGTCAAACTCGCCGATACGGCGCACTTGCGCCCAGGAAACTGGCGCCAGCACAGCTGGCGAGCTTCCCGCACCTGCCGCGGTTGGCGGTTGGCGAGCGGCTCCCCGTATAACCATTAGCACTTCCTGGCAATTGCAGCCAGAGCCTCCTAACCGCCCAACTCCACATAATGACCCGCCACTCCAGTATCAGGTGTCGCACGCTCCGAGCGCAATTAACGCACCAGACATGGGCGCTCACGTTTCCTCTCGTTTCGCAGCCCGTCGCAGAGACGACTATGAAGCGACGTAATAGCAGGCCAGTGGCGAATATAACATTTATTTTAGTGGTCGGAGGGGTGGGGGACGCAAGACTAATATAAACTGATTAGAAGTAGATGCACCAAAGCGGCGATCCTACGTGACAAAAAAATTGCTTGCTTACCTCTTCATTTGGAATTTAATTCAATATTCGATGTAGTAGGCTGATATGGGAGTGGAATCGAAACATATTTTCTTCTATTTTTCTTGTAATGCTTCATAGCAGCCATGTTTGAATTTGGCAAGAAACTAAATATGAATATCTATGGCTGGCACGCTAAGACAGCTGAAGTTCGACATCCAGGTAGTATAGAGATCAATGGTTTTTAGTGAACAGAACACTGTTTATAAGTAATCTTTGGTGTGCCCCAAAGAGTGTTAAGAACATTACTTGCCATCATAGTTAAAAATGCTGATAGTTTTTAAAGTAACTGACCAAACTACTGAGGTAAAAATGTTTGTAGAGCTTATGGGACTTAACTACGGGGTCATCAGTCCCTAAACTTACAAACTACTTATGAACTAGCTAACACTAAGGACAGCAAAAAATCCATGCCCGAGGGGGGGATTTGAACCCCCCGACCGTAGTGGCCGTGCAGACCGTGAATGGCGCCGCAGACCGCTTGGCCACCGCGGCCGGTTCGACGATATTATTTTGTCTTGGGGGGGGGGGGGGTGTTCTGAGGTCATGAAAATTGAGCTGATTTCTAAATTAAAAATCAGATACTGTATTTACTTCTTTTATATTCATTATATCAGGGGGGGGGGGGCTCTACCTCTCTGCCCCCCCTACCTCTTATTCATCACTGAGCTAGGCGCAAGACCCAAGGGCTCCAGCTCGCTAAGTCATTCATTCATTTTCAAACTTCGCATTGTTCGGAAATCTCCTTAAGGTTCCTCGATAAGTCGTTTTTTAATTTATTTACTAGCCCAATAACCATTATAGGCATATATTTTTTGCGGGGGGAGGGGGAGCGGCGCTAGATTACTGTAAGGATAAGTAATTTTAAGTAGACACCCCATAATATTTAGTATCGATTTTTTACTTGCTCCTATTCAGAGGATAATTTGAGCTGAAGCCACTTTTACTTTACTGAGATAAGCTTTTTTAATGTTGACGTTAAATCATAAAAATATTGCTATTTTTTTCTTTATATTCATTTTTTAGGGGGGGGGGAGGAAGCCCAAGCCCCCTGCTCCCCCTTTATATACGACCCTGTACTAGCTGATGATAACCCGCTTCCCTGGAATTTTAACTATTAGCAGTTTTATTAAATTAATAATGGAAATGTTTACCTGAAGGGCTTAATAAGCCGAAAACTAGTTCTTAAATGAACAAAAATTAGCAGAACAAAGAAACAGGTTGTTTAAAACAGCAAATAGAAAATGAAGTAAATGAATCTTTCGTTTTCCCTTTATTTGGGCAAATATGTTACATATAACGACTTTGCATTAAATTACAATGGTGTGTGTACGCCATTGTTGAGGCAACAGTTTCGAGTTTGCTCTCATGTTTTCGTGAGCCATTTTTCCTCGATTAGTATCATCCATGGTACAATTTATTACTAAATCATTTGCAACTTAAACAATAGTTTGGAATATCGTCGAATATTTTCAGACATTTGAGAAACAATTGCTCAAATATAGGAGCTAGCTCTGTGATCAAAAACGCATTGTAACTAGTTATCTGATATTGCAACGGAAACTCCTTGCGCATTTCGCAACAAGCGGCCTCTTTATAATATAGCTGGCAATACCAGATACGTAACAATTTTTGTATTACATTCGCGTGTTTAATAAGTTAAACAAGATGTTGCTGTATTCCTTGCTTCTAATGTTCAGAGCAGTGAAGGGTATAAATTTGTAACGCATAACCACGAAGTGTGTCAAGCCTAAGCCACCGCAGCTGGTTAGTATGAGTTCCGCTAGCAAAATCGTTTCGGTTGTAAGCAGTACAGCGATTAATGTAGCTAAGTGACTATAAGCAATAGTGACGAGCCGTAAGCATTCATACACTTACGTCTGTGACCAACCAAGTAACATTATTGCAAAATGCCACGCACCGTGATCAAACCACCATAGTGCACGTAGGGCCACTCTCGTGCATAAATCCATTGGTCGGCTGTTTGTATAGTCTATGGGACTTAACTACGTGGTCATCAGTCCCTAAACTTACAAACTACTTATGAACTACTTACGAACTAGGACGGCACAAATATCCATGCCCGAGGGGGGATTCGAACCCCCGACTGTAGTGGCCGTGCAGACCGTGACTGGAGCGCCTCAGTCCCCTCGGCCACCGCGGCCGGCCATTGGTTTGCACTGAATAGTTTTGGCTACCAACTCAAATGTTTATATAACAGATTCATAGATATAAATTGTCACAAATTGATAAGTTGATGTTCATACAGATAAATACAACATAAATTGATGTTCATACAGACACCATTCAGATACAGCAATTGAACGGAATGGACAATGTGCTGAAAGGTGTTTATAAGATGAACATTAACAAGAGCAAAACTAGGGTAATGGAGTGCAGTCTAAGAAAATCGGGTGATGCTGAAAGAATTAGATTAGGTAACGAAGCAATAAAGGAGGCAGTAAAATAACAAATGATGGTCGCAGTACAGTGGATATAAAATGCAGAATGGCAATGGGAAGAAAAGCATTTTTGAAAAAGAAAAATTTGCTAACATCGAATATTAATGTAAGTGTAAGGAAGTCTTTTTTGAAGGCATTTGTGTGGAGTGTTGCCTTGTATGGGAGTGAAACATGGACGATAAGCTGTGCGGACAGGAAGAGGATAGAGGCTTTTGAAATTTGGTGCTACAGAAGAATTCTGAAGATTAGGTGGGTAGATCGCATAACTAATGAAGAGGTACTGAACAGAATTGGTGAGAAAAGGGATTTTTGGCATACCCTGACTAAAAGAAAGGATCGCTTGGTAGGACACATTCTTAGACATCGAGGAATCGTAAATTTAGCATTGGAGGGAAGTGTGTGGGGTAAAAATCGCAGAGGGAGACCAAAAGACGCGTATAGTAAACAGATTCAAGTGGATATGGGTTGTCATTCTTACGAGGAGATGAAAAGGCTTGCTCAGGATAGGGTATTGTGGAGAGCTGCATCAAACCAGTCTCCGGACTGAAGACCATAACATCATCAGCTACCAGTAGAAAACACTATGGTACACTTTTGTGGCCGATGGATGAGTGTGACGATGGCAACGAAATTTCTCCGCGATAATTGGTAAGGACTAGTCTTTTTATTTTATTTATTTATTTATTTATTTATTTATTTATTTATTTTTTTTAATCTATGGGACCAAACTGCGTGGTCATCGGTCCGTAGCTTACAAACTACTTAAACCTAGGTAAACTAACCTAAGGACAACACACACACACACACACACACACACACACACACACACACACGCCCCAGGGAGGACTCGAACCTCCACGGCGAGCAACCGCGCGCTCCGCAGCGAGACGCTTTAGACCGCTCGGCTATTCCACCGCGGCAAGGACTAGTTGAACCGTGAAAATAATTCGCAGTCTATCCTGATCAGTCACAGATAGGTAAGATAGTAATGGAGAAAATGCAGAGGCAAGTACATGTGTATAAAAATAATAAATACAATATGATCAATTATGAAACACACAAAAAATCTGAAAGTGACTTTTTCAAATTTATTTTGTTTTTGAAAAGTTTTTATTTTACAAAACTTCTTTGAAAACAATGTTAGTAGTTACAATGTGACCATCGTTTACTTTTCGGCAGTATGTGCCTTTAGCAAGATCATAAATATCAACGAGTGAGAGAACTCGTGAAAAAGCCACGTATAACTGTCCATGCGAAAAAAAAAAAAAAAAAAAAAAAAAACAGGTTCTGTGAATATAATGATGCACTTTGAAGCGTCTGACCTTGTGCTTTATTTGTGCTCATAGCGAAGGAATTTTCTTGTTGCCACTTGGAAAGGCCAAGTTGGATCAGAAAGTGTGAGGTTAATGTGGGGTGTTAGCACAGTTTTATCGGAGTCAATGAATTTGGCACTGATGATGTACTCACCTAAATGAGTCACCACGAATCTTACACCATTAATCAATCTCTGATTAGCGTTCAGATGTCTAACGTAATTATAGCATTTTCCTTTAAAAGCAATTGATGAGGTGATAAACTGGACGGATTTAAAGAGTTGAAGAATTCTACAGGGTACAACTGAACATCGTTTGTTAATTCAAGTTGAACAGAATCACAACTGAGGTAAAGTAAATTGGAAACGCAAATTCATTAATTGTAGAAATAATACGTCCCAGCACCTAACGTTGCTCGCACTGTAAAGTAGTGAGGAATTAAAAGTTAAAGTATTATAATAGTAAGAGGTACTTACCTGTGATTATGAATGTTGAGGTAATTCATTTAATTCACAAGGCTTGCTTGAACGAAGTGAACATTCTAACAACTGTTGTTTATCGACATGTGAAACAGAAATCTCGTAAAACTTGCATTAAGAATGTAAGCAACTGAAAGAGCTGTCGTGCCTGTTAGTCAAATTATTTGTGTATTTTTCGTCGTTACATCGACGTGTATAACCGCAATCGTGTGATAAAATAAGCTTTACATCGAAGATTGTACTAACCTTACAATTTTTTAAAAATAATTTGTGTGTGAAAACAATAACTTAAACTATCTGTATTTTTCGTCATGAATAAAGAAAGAAACTTTGAAAATGATACCTCAATGATTAATTTTGGATAAGTAATACGGAATATATGGCGTACCCATAAAATACACCGATGAGAAATCTCTATATATAAAACGCAATGTCCCGACTAACTGACTGACTCATTGTCGCCCAGCCCAAACCACTGAAGATAGAAACTTGAAATTAGTAGAGGGTGTTGATCTTACTCTGTAGGCGTCATTTAAGAAGCGATTTTTCGATATCCGTCCGTAAGAGGGGTGAAATAGGCTATAAAACGTTTTTTGAAAATACGTTGCTATTTAGGCAATTTTGAAGCTAGAACTACAAATTTTCGGATTTGGATTCGGGGTTCGAATTTGAAAGACACGTGTTTCGGTATTTTTGTAAATTCGAGCAATAAGGGGGTCAAGTAGGGGATGCAAAAATATGTTGCTGATAACTCAAATTTTAAAGAATAGCTACGAAACTTAGAATATGGACTCTTGATCAGGATTAAAAAGGCACGAGTTTCGGTATTTTTGGAAATTCAACAACCAAGGGGGTAAAACAGATCAAAAATTCTTTTCGGAAACACTTTGTTGTCAAGACAATTTTGAAGCTAGGAACTGCAAAAATTTGTATTTGTATTGTTAGAACTTAAAAAAATACGTGTTTGGTATTTTTGGAAATTCAACCATCAAGGGGATAAAATTGGAGAGGGGATGTTTTTCGAAAATCTTTTGCTATTAAGGCAATTTTGAAGCTACAACCACATAAACTGGTATATGTTTCCTTGGTCAGAATTAAAAAGATATGTGCTTTGGTATTTTTAGAAAATCATTTAGGGGGTCAAATAGGGAATGAAACGTTTTGAAAATACGTTGCTACTAAGCCAATTTTTGAACCGAGAATTACAAAAAAATGATATATGAATATCTGGTTGGAATTAAAAAAAAACACAAGTTGGGGTATTTTTGTAAATTCAACTCTTAAGGGGTACCATAGGGGGTTACAAGTAGTAAAATCAGATGTTCAAATGATTGTAAACTTTAAGAGACTTAACTATGGGGACATCACTCCCTAAGGCTTACAACTTAATTAGACTAACTTAGACTAACTTATGCTAAGGGCAACACAAACACCCATGCCCCAGGGACGACACGAACCCCCGACGGCGAACAGCAGCGCGCATCGCAGCATGGCGCCTCAATACGCACGGCAATTCTGCCGCGGCTACAAGTAGTATCACAACATTTCATTATGATAGTACTTAAGCTATATCTATGAAAATTTATATTAAGAGGGAGACCAACCAGCCTACTCATGCGAAACAGCGGGCGCTAAGCTAGTAATATATATGACAGTAGAAATTATTCTTCCTCTTTATTAATATTAATTTAGTTGAATCTTGATTTCTCTGATCAGGAGGTCGATAAACAGGGAAATAATTTTTGTAGGCGAAAATTGGGGTATTTTCTCAGTGTCAGAAGTAGCCGTGGAAGTGCGAGAAAAAGAAATAATGCAATAAAAATAAGAAAAATGGCGTCTTAACATGCACGTCAATTACACGCTAGTCTACTGTCGGAGCGATAACGCAGGAAGCGTCACCTTTTCGGTGATCGATATGTCTGCGATAATTCGCAGCTGTTTCTGAAGTCATGAGGTGGTGTATTACCACATCCTGACTGTAACCGCAGTCTGTTGACGTTCCCACGACAACCGCAAAACACTCGTGCGTCATACCGCAGTCTGCTAACGTCGCCGGGAAATACGGAACAACGTCTGTGTATTATTCTTCTTGGCCTGAGGGACGAGGGCAAGCACAAATGTCATGTCTTATAAATCAAACACTTACACTATGACCCAGCATCATAAAAGTGCTCGTTTATTACTATTCAGTGTTGGTCGTGATTGCTCGTTCGGGCTAAGTGCCAAGTTCGAAATTGAAATATTTCAAACTCGAGACAGGCTTGATTTTTTAAAAGTCATTTAACTACTCTGTTATGCTGACAAAACTGTTTACTTCAAAAGTGCCAACCCGAATTTTAGAATGTGTTTTTACATTGTAAGTGCATAGTTTGCTAGATGAAGCAACGGAACTCCATAACACATCCATCAAGACCTCGGATCGCAGAGCACTTCATTCCCCAATGCAAAGTTCATAATGATATGTCTCGTAACTATAAACCAGTTCCATTCAATGTAATTTTTATGTACAGGAGTGTGACCGGTATTTTGAACGCGGGTAACTGTTATACAGGTTGACTCATATAAAACTTGCACCGCAAATATTGCGGAAATGAAAATTGCTTTGCTATGCCGTTTTCACGGGATGGTTTGGGAGTCAGGGGGCTCGTATTGTTGGCTATTTGCAGATATTTTAATAAAATATACCAAGTTTATTTTTGTGCAACTATACGCTTTTGTAAATGGAACAATGCCTACTGACTTTGACAAACTAAAACTGGGTTAATTAGAATGTCAGTGGAGTTTGTTGCACGATCCACGTGAAGTGGATTACGAGATATCGTATTGTGAAACGTTTCCGCAGAGCAAAACTTGTACAAAACCTGTGTTAGCACACATTTAAGAACAACACGGGTGCGTAGACTAGTGATGTGGCTTCTGACAAGTAAAGAGACAACTGGATATCCCAGATTGTGTCCAAAATTACCACCGGCAGCGGCAATACACGCTTCCAGTATCTCGGAAACTAAATGCACTAGAGGTCTCTAACAAACCATTGACCTAATTTTCCCTAAGTTTGTTAAGTCTCAATAGACAGTATTCCAATGAATAAAGTGTGTGTGTGTGTGTGTGTGTGTGTGTGTGTGTGTGTGTGTGTGGTGTGTGTGTGTGTGTGTGTTTGTCCAAAAAAATACACTTGCTATGTACTATTAAAATCCGTTTGTTAGTAACAATATTAGGACCCCTAGTGAATCCATCCTGTGAAAATCGCTCATAAATATCACTTTCCATTTTCAAAATATTTGCGGTGCTACTTTTAGGTGAAAAACCATGTAGACTACGCAGTGGCGGCAAGTCGTGTGTGTTTACTGGTTCAGTGAACCACCGGAAAAAGCTCGTCGTGAAAAAGTATATAAATAAGTTGTTTTAAACTATCATTCCTCGTTTCGTTCAACTATAAGACCATTTTATAAGCACATTGAAAGTATTTTATCGCATGAGAAACGTTTTACGTCGCGGAGACAGCACGTGTACGAGATAGGCGGCATTGGCCGCAGCGTTGTAATGCGCATGCGCGGCTGAGGTTCAAATTCTCTTCTGAACCCCCGGAGGCAGCATATGGGCTCTCCAACGGCAGGGAGGGGCGAGGGGAAACGCCGCTTTTAACATTGATGTTGGAACTGATAGAGACACCAGCTCCTGGCTACTCGAGCTCTGCGGTTACGCACGAATGGTCCCGAAGCAAGACAATGAAGCTACTGCGCACCTCGCCTTGCGCATGCGCGATCCTCTATTAAGCTAACATCGTATTTGTTTTTGGCGCATTGAAGATTCATCAAAAGCGCGTCATATTTGGTAACATTATTATTATAAATTAAAGACGCATCAACTGTAAAGGCCTTCAGAAGATCCGATAACGAATAATAATGAAGTCAATACTCTCCACCTAATAAGAAAAATCGTGTGGTTAGCGGATCAAATTGCGCCGTGGAAGGTAGTGGGTTCGAGACTGGCAGTAAGCAATTTTGTTTAAAACCCAAACATCTTTTTAACAGATACGGGAACAACAAACACTTTTTTATTCACTTGCCGAATATCTTTAGACGTTTTAGGAAATATGTAGTGATTTTGAGGGTAAATGATATTTATACTCCTCATTGTAACAAACATTCAACTGTGTTAAAATGTGGGGGAGAGCAGCCTTTGTGCATGCGTAAGGTTAGGAAAGGGTGCTGCTCACAATGCCATGTGACCCGAAGGTAGCTTGTCTCTTCATCGTAACGGATTCATTTTGTTACAGTCACTTAACAGTGTAATAAATTACATATTGGGTCCTAATGTTCATGTGTTCTTAGCGTTTATTATTAAAGAAAAATGAAAAAAAAAAAAAAAACGTTCAGTATCTTTTAGGAACAAATTACTCAGCTAAAAGGCTTGGAAAAGAAGTGTGATATAAAGAAGCTTGGTAGGCCGACACCTCAGCTCGAGTTGAAGCAAGCCAAGAGCCGGCACTGAAAGAACTGAACCCCGGTAATCTTAAGCACCAGCCGTCACTGATCCTACGTAAACATGTACACTTAGGTGATAACCATAGGATAGCGATATACACAGGTACAGTAAGTGGTAGTATCGCGTACACAAGAGCGATGCATTGACAGATGTTATTGATATTTCGGCGATTCATATGAAAACGTTTTCTGCGCGATTACGGCCACACGATAGAAATGGACTATGGACGCGGGATGATATGTAAATCCAGACACGTAGGACATTCTGTTTCGGAAATCTATAGGGATTTCAGTATTCAGAGACCCACAGTGTCAAGAACAGCGGCGTTTGCGTGGAGTTGTCAGTGGTAACTGGATGAAATAACTACAGCCATCAATTTGGGACATACATCTAACGTATCCCGTAAGGCCATTCCACACTGTACGTATTGTGCGTATCTGGACGTACGCCACGCTGGCTACGTAACATTTCACACAGCAGCGAAAGTTGCGATGCTATACGAGCCACGTTTTATGCCAGTATACAGAAAGATGTCAACTCCTAGGATTCCGCAACATGGATTTTCGTGTGCATTTCATTTATAATTACTGCATTTTCTCTGCTATTAAGAAGGAAGGAAGGAAGGAAGGAAGCTTGGAGTTTAACGTTCCGTCGACAGCGTAGTCATTAGAGACGGAGCTTATGGGCTGAGTATTTGGGTAAGGATGGGGAAGGAAATCGGCCCTGCCCTTTCAAAGGAACCATCTCTGAATTTGCCTGGAGTGATTTAGGGAAATCACGGAAAACCTAAATCTGCATGGCCGGAGGTGGATTAGAACCACCATTCTTCCGAATGCGAGTCCAGTGTTCTCTGCTATTATTTGAACAGAATATAACAGTAACTAATTTTAAAATTTTCTTCTGATTATTTCAGTTTATTGAAATATTAGTTTCTTTCAAAACATAACAAAAATAAAAAAGTATAAATACAAATAGCATTAATAAATAAGTTGAACAACTATAGCCACTGGACACTACATTTATCAATATTGCACGTTTTAATAAAAAATACAAAATTTATTTCTAAGATATTTAATAATATTACCGCAGCATATGTATGTACTTCCTGTCTTTTGATAACGTTTAGGTAATTTCATCCCATCCAATTTCCTTTTCAATATATCTATGTAGACTTCTAATGTAGAGTCCCAAATCACTGGATATTACGTACTTCAATTAATTGCTACATTTTGAATCCACGAAGGTTACTGAAAAGCACGATCTCACACCAACTGATGTACAATAAACACAACAGCTCAAAAATGTTCAATTGTTTGTTAATCTTAAGGGACTTTAAATGCGGGGTCATCAGTCCGCAAAAACTTACCAACTACTTATGAACTACCTTATACTAAAGACGACACAAACATTCATGCCCAAGGGGGGATTCGAAACCCCGTCCGTAGCGGCCGTGCAGACTGTGACTGGCGCGCCGCAGATCGCTCGGCCACTGCCAACGCCACCTAGATACAAGGCCTGTGCCCTGCCTGCTAAGAGTATTCAAAACAAAAGGAGACTGTTTGTCTCACGTAGCGTTGTGATGAGTTTGAGTATACATGCTCCTTGCACACTGTGTTTCACGACGTTGTTCGTGTTATCTATGTGATTCTCCGTGCAGATTTTTACTGGTATGTGACAAAGTGCATAATATTAAACTCCGATTTCAATATCTGTAAGATATCTTACTAATAATTCATAAGTATCTTGTACCAACACAAATTTGTCTGTGAATTACATAGATAACATTAAGAACATTGTT
Organism: Locusta migratoria; assembly: GCA_026315105.1. Lineage (NCBI taxonomy): Eukaryota > Metazoa > Arthropoda > Insecta > Orthoptera > Acrididae > Locusta > Locusta migratoria. The sequence goes on from CM048749.1 coordinate 355,468,463, forward strand.
AAACACCCTGTGCTACGTGCACGTATCCCGAAACTCAGCACAACGCTACACAAGACAAATAGCTTATGTTATGACTACTCTTGGCAGGCAGCGCACAGGCCTTTTATCTAGGTGGCGTTGCCACTGCGCCCGGTCACAACAGCTCAGACAACAACGATGACACGCTGTGTAGTGCACGAGGCTTGGCTTGCAGGAGGTTTAATCTTCACTCTGCGCATGCGCGGACTGAAAACGTGTCCGCCACGTTTAGAAAGATCGCCCAGGCAGCGAACGCAAGCCACGCGCGTCCAGCGTAGCTGACGTGGCCGTGGCCTGCAGTGTGAACGGTCCCATTTGATAACAAGGGAAGCGATATTTCTAAAAGTAGCTTGCGTATGTCCGGACACGCACGCCATGTGCAGTGTGGAATGGCCTTTATGATAGTGGAGCTAAATTTGGACTGTGGCAGCAGACGACCGACTCGATGGCTTTGCTAACAGCCCGAAATTGCCTGCAGCGCCTGCCGTATCGGGGCCCTAGACGACTGTAAGACCGCGGCGTGGTCGGATGAACCCCGATCTCAGTTGGTAAGTTACAGAACTTCGCCTACACCTGTCAGTGGACACATTGGTGGGAAGAACCGTAGCACACTTACTTGGTCCCGGCGAGCCAGCCGATGACATCGAGTGCGACCGCCAGAGACAGGTACTCGACGCAGTGTTCGGCAGCCATGGCTGAGGTGTGGACGGGTCGGCGCGCGCTCGAGAACTGACTGCAGGTTCCGCGCGGAGGCATTTTTAGCCGAGGATGAGACCGCACCGCGCCGCACAGCCGGAACTGACCGGCTTCCGCGAAACCAGCAACGGGGCCCGGCCGCTCTTGTTGCCAAGCTCTGCGGCCTACCAAAATAATCTGCAGCTGGCGCCGCCAACCCGCCACTCGCTTATGCTGTCGTCAGCTTACAACTGCGCATTCTCACTCTCTCCTACTTTCACCAACAGCCCTATTTTTACTCTATTTGGGCTTTTTATGGATCACGTAAACTACTTTCAGATGTCTTCCTTTACTTCCGAAGGGCGATAGATAGGTTCTGCACTGTCAAAAAAATGTTCAAATGTTTGTTAAGCTTATGGGACTTAACTACGGGGTTATCAGTCCCTAAACTTACAAACTACTTATCAACTAGCTTATCCTAAGGACGGCACAAATATCCATGCCCGACGGGGGAATCGAACCCCCGACCGTAGTGGCCGTGCAGACCGTGACTGAAGCGCCTCAGTCCCCTCGGCCACCGCGGCCGGCCTGCACTGTCAGCTAATGAACAAAGTACGAACATATGGAATGTTAGATCATCTCAGTGATTGGACTGACGAGTTTTTAGTGAACAGAACACAGTTTAGAAGTAATCTCTGGTGTACCCCAAAGAGTGTTATTAGAGCATTACTTTCCATTATAGTCAAAAATGTTGAAAGTTTGTAAAGTAACGGACCAAACTACTGAGGTCATCGAGATATCTATGTATATGGTGTCCCAGCTATCTTGTCCACCCAACGTATCTCTGGAACAATAACAGCTATTGGAAAACGACTTTCACCGGTATCAATGTACGGCTGGGGCCCATGAACGTACATATTTGGAAACATTTTAAAACGAAAGCAAATGTGTTTTTAACACAAACTTATGTTTTTTAAATGGACACCCTATATTTTTTCTTCAGCAATCCATAGCATGACAAATCCCTCAAGCAACTGCGTTGATTGCAGCGAAATATTCCAATTACATCCCGAGATATTGCGACGCGCAAGTTGAAGCTTGAAAACCCCGAAATGCGCTGCTAGCGCACGTCCTGAGGCTCAGGCGTGAACCCCATGCTGCCGTAATCGCGATGAACAAGTGCGTTAAATGACAAATGCGTGAAAGGCACAATGGGTCATTTAACGCATTTGATGAACCTTATTTTGGGTGTGCAGGATAAATAAGACAACCTGATTGGTGAATACCGATCGGTACTGGTTCATATTGTGTACGTAGACACACAAAAAGTGAAAGAGGGAAACCATTACGTGCTTATGAAAGTTGATGGCAGCAGACCGTATTATTCATTTCGAACCTCTTGGTAAGTATGGAAGTGCGATTACGCACGTCAATCACATCACGATTACGGGCAGCATGGGGTTCACGCCTGCGCCTCAGGACGTGCGCTAGCAGCGCATTTCGGGGTTTTCAAGCTTCAACTTCGCGTCGCAATATTTCGGGATGTAATTCGAATATTGCGATGCAGTCAACGCCATTGTTTGTGATTTGTCATGTTATAGATTGTTGAAGAAAAAATATAGGGTGTCCATTTAAAAAACATAAGTTTGGTTAAACACATTTGCTTTCGTTTTAGAATGTTTCCAAATATGTACATTCATGGGCCCCAGCCGTACATTGATACCGGTGAAAGTCGTTTTCCAATAGCTGTTATTGTTCCAGAGATATTTTGGGTGGATAAGATAGCTGGGACACCCTATATTATATGGTGAATCACCTAACGCTTGCACCGCAAATATCGCAGAAACAGAAAGTGCGATTGATGTGCGTTTTTCACAGAATGGATTGGGAGTCAGGGGCTCGTATTTTTAGCCAGCAAACAAATTGTAATATTACTTAGAAAGTGTATTTTGTATGCAAACATACAATTTTTAAAATGGAAGAATGGTTGTTCCTATCATGCACTGAAATTTTTGACACCAGTTGTGTACAAAGATTTTTAATGACATTTTTATCACGTTTAGTTTGGCAGCTACAACCGTTCAAAGTTTTGGTGTCGGAGGCTGCGATAGCGTAGCTAACTGGCCGAGTGGCTAGCCCCTGGGGCACGGACCACTGACTCAAGACCACCAGCCAGTCAGCTACGCTGTCGTAGCCTCAGCTCCCAAAACTCTGAACGGTTGTAGCTGCCAAACTAAACGTGATAAAAGTGTCATTCAAAATTCTTTGTACACAGGCGGTGTCAAAATTTCCAGTGCATGATAGAAACAACCATTATTCAATTTGAAAAATTGAATGTTTGCATAAATATACACTTTCTAGGTATTTTTACAATCTGTTTATTGGCTAACAATACGAGTCCTTGACTACCAATCCATTCAGTGAAAACCGCACTTCAATCACACTTTCCGTTTCCGCAATATTTGCGGTCCAAGTGTTAGGTGAGTCGCCATATGGAGGGTGTTTCTAAATGACACCGAAAAACTCTGTGGGGTGGTAGAGAGGATGGCATGAAGATCGAAATGAGGTAGGGAACCCTTGTCCTTAAACGTCACCCAACGGCGCTACCGAGCGTCAAAATTATAGGTGGCGCCTGCCGCTAGGTCACCCCTCGGGCGGCGAACGCGTTGTTCTATTCACACACAGACCGCGGGCAGACATGTGATGTGTTATTTTATATTCGGTGTTTGCGACTGATTGCAACGATCGCCGCGGGAGAAGATGCAGCTAGCAGCTGTATGGGCAGGCCCTGTTTCCTATGACTGCAATGCTGTCTTGCCGTGATGGCTGATGACGTACTTGGGCTTCTCCTCGTGGTTTATTGCCTCTCAAAACCTCCGACACAATCTCCGATGTTGTACGCTATAGCATACTATAACGAATGTAACTGTCAGAATGAAAGCGGTACAATATTGTCTCTTGGCCTAGTGGCAGGCACCAGCACCTACAATTTTGACGCTAGGTAGCGCCGTTGGGTAATTTTGTGTCTAGTTTCCGTCGGAGGTGTCGGTGGCCGAGTAGAAAGACCGACACAGAAATAAAGGATGCACGCTTGTGCAGATAGGAGGTGACCAGCCAGAGGGACAGCAGAAACTAGAAACACTAGAGTAAATTAGAACGAGATATATATTTCTTAGAGACTTAGTAATACTTAACTTTTACATAGCTCAGTACTGCAGAATGCTGATACATAGTTGAGCTAGAGGCCTGCCTAGTGCCTATCCGATAGCCAAGTCTTCACTGGTGCCGATCTGATTCCGAAGTGTTAACTGGTTCATATCTCATTCCCAAGTGAACGATGTCGTTCAGTGGTGGCCACGAGCGGAGCTGTAGGAGAGGGCGCTCGTGGCTGACGTAAGAACGCCGCGCCGTGCGTGCATGGCGGCGTGCGGCGAAAGTAGGTGGCGCGGACTTTATACTTGTGCGACACCACAGGAAACGTTTCCGAACATGGGTTCCCTACCTCATTTTGTTCCTCAAGCCATCGCCTACCATCTCACCAAGTTTGTCGGCATCATTCAGAAACACCATATATACCCGAGGGCGGACTAACGAACCTCCGGCGGGAGCAGCCACGCAGCCAGTAACATGGCGCTTAGAACCGCACGATCATTCCCGCGCGGCGACGTGATATTCTATTAAAACTGTATTTAAAAAAGTAATAACCATTAGTTAGCTGGATTGTTCCCAATACTTTTTATCCAGCCCTTGTATTCCTCTGACCATATGCAACGCTTGCGTCGTCATCTACGTCTACATATTTACTCAGTAAATCAAATTTAAGTGCCTGGCAGAGGATTCATAAAACCGTTATCGTAATATTTCGCCGCGGTGGAATGGCCGAGCGCTCTAAGGCGCCTTGCTGCAGTGCGCGCAGTTTCTCCATGTCGGAGGTTCAAGTCCTCCCTTGGTATCGCGCGCGCGCCCGTGCTTGCCTGTGCGTTGTCCTTAATTCACACAAATCTACAGTTTTATTCCCATGTATAATAACTTTAGCACACTTGACCATCGAAACAAGAGTGTTCAGTACAACAAACTTAACACCGTTTTAGTAATTATTAGAAAGTTCGCTCATGTCTGAATGTGTTCACGTAGACGGTTTTTATAAGCCGCAAGTTGGCGAACGGTGCATGGCAAAGGGTAGGCCTACCTTACACTAAACGTTGACAGTGGCTTACTGATCATCACGAAAATTAACTGTGTTGTGTGAGGTTTTTTATTGATAGGTGGAAGAGGAGATGGACCGAGGGATGGAGAGAGGGATGGAGAGAGGGGGGAGGGAGGGGGAGAGGGGGGAGGGAGGGGGAGAGGGGGGAGGGAGGGGGAGAGGGGGGAGGGAGGGGGAGAGGGGGGAGGGAGGGGGAGAGGGGGGAGGGAGGGGGAGAGGGGGGAGGGAGGGGGAGAGGGGGGAGGGAGGGGGAGAGGGGGAAAAGAGGGAGGGGGAGAGGGGGAAAAGAGGGAGGGAGGGAGGGGGGGGAGAGGGAGGGAGGGAGGGGGAGAGGGAGGGAGGGAGGGAGGGAGGGAGGGAGAGAGGGAGGGAGGGAGGGAGAGAGGGAGGGAGAGAGGGAGGGAGGGAGAGAGGGAGGGAGGGAGAGAGGGAGGGAGGGAGGGAGGGAGGGAGGGAGAGAGGGAGGGAGAGAGGGGGGAGGGAGGGAGAGAGGGGGGAGGGAGGGAGAGAGGGGGGAGGGAGGGAGAGAGGGGGGAGGGAGGGAGAGAGGGGGGAGGGAGGGAGAGAGGGGGGAGGGAGGGAGAGAGGGGGGAGGGAGGGAGAGAGGGGGGAGGGAGGGAGAGAGGGGGGAGGGAGGGAGAGAGGGGGGAGGGAGGGAGAGAGGGGGGAGGGAGGGAGAGAGGGGGGAGGGAGGGAGAGAGGGGGGAGGGAGGGAGAGAGGGGGGAGGGAGGGAGAGAGGGGGGAGGGAGGGAGAGAGGGGGGAGGGAGGGAGAGAGGGGGGAGGGAGGGAGAGAGGGGGGAGGGAGGGAGAGAGGGGGGAGGGAGGGAGAGAGGGGGGAGGGAGGGAGAGAGGGGGGAGGGAGGGAGAGAGGGGGGAGGGAGGGAGAGAGGGGGGAGGGAGGGAGAGAGGGGGGAGGGAGGGAGAGAGGGGGGAGGGAGGGAGAGAGGGGGGAGGGAGGGAGAGAGGGGGGGAGGGAGGGAGAGAGGGGGGAGGGAGGGAGAGAGGGGGGAGGGAGGGAGAGAGGGGGGAGGGAGGGAGAGAGGGGGGAGGGAGGAAGAGAGGGGGGAGGGAGAGAGGGGGGAGGGAGGGAGGGCATTGTAAGGGAAACGGACTGGGACAGTACGGAATAAGTATAACGCCGGGTTTTCAGCTAGTCGTTCATATAGACAAATGACAGTAGGGGCCCTGTAACATTTCCTGGGGAACGCCTGAATCACTGCTGTTTTACTCGCTGACTACGTCAATTACCACGAATGCAGCAGAATGGTGGTGCACGAGGCTGAACGGTCATTGCCTCGGCCGTCCGGGAGCGATCCCCGGCGCATCAGCTGGGAGGCGTCATTCAGGAGCCGAGAGCTGCCGCCAGGTGGCGGGGGAGGAGGGGGCGGGGCGACCTTGCGCCGTGTTTACAAACCGCCCACGCGAGGCGACTGCCCGCCAAGTTGGCCGCCGACCCTTTCCCCAGGGATTCCCTGCCAGGCGGACAGGACGCTCCATTCACGTCTGCCGTCATTCATTCAGCCGGCAGGTTTACGGCACTGCGCGCACGAGTCTAACACCTGAAGAGACAGCCTCGGCTCTGGCGTATGACTCCTGTAACTCCGCGTCCACACATTGGTACCAACGCTGGCGCCAACACTGGCCAATATTTTTGAGACAGCGTCCACACATTGGAGCCAATATTCAGTTGAATTCGTCGAGAGCCTACGAAAACACATCTGACGCACAAATCGCGGCCAGTGCGTTAACGCTTTTGAGTGTGAATAATTACATTTTGTCATTGTAAATCAAAGTGGGAAAAATACGTAAAAGATGATGGGGTGTTGTATCACTTCCTACCGAACATTAATTACGGTACGAAATCATTTTTTTTTTAAATATGCTACAAGTAAACGATACACACAATAAAAACTTAGACCTGCTACTTTAAATGATTGGAGAAAAAAAAAAGATGTTTTGGACATAAGCTATTCTTTTGATATTACCCTTCGATTTCTTGCTAAAGGGGACAATGTTAGAGGCCTACACTTCCATTTTTAAATAACCATATAATTGATATCACTAGTAGCGCTTTAAGTTTGCAAAACGATTTTTAAAACTTGACAGGAAATATTAAGTACTGTACTGTTAATTTTAAAAATTAAATTCAGTAATAGAGTGTGTCGAAAGTCTAAAATTTTTTTTAATTTCACAGTTCGCGCCAAAGTTTTGCCGTGGCATTTCGATTTTTGTTGTTGCTTTCACAAATGAATCACTTTCTGATACAGTTATAATACTTACAATGAGATTTTAAAACGCTAAAATAAACGGCGTCGAAGAACGAACGATGAAAGAAACAGTTTCGAGACGAGCACACGACAAAAATAGAATGCAACGTTGGCGCCAATGTGTGGACGACGTACCCACATTGGCCCAACGTCCTTTGATGTTTGGCCGAAATACCGACAAGCAACGGAGTCGTACCAACGTTGGCGCCAACGTTGGCTCCAAGGTGTGGACCCGGCCTAAACCCGAGCTAACTGTTCGCCATTTTTTCCCCAAGCTGTAGCATTCGCCACTTTCCGGACGAAGCTCACGCGTTACCTCGCGTTTCATTCAACTCGCTCACACTCGCAAACTACTCACTGTATGAACGTGGAATTTTCATCAATGATTCATGACGAACTAGACTACATTTTCATTTTAGTTTCATTTCCGGTAATAGTTTATTAAGAGGATATACTGCCAGTTTACGAGCATGCACTTTCTGACTACGTTACGGAATTTTCGACATGCGAGGAACTTTTTTCTGTTGAAGTTAGGTGAACACATTAAGCGAATGAAATGTTCAAAATATATCAAATTTTCATCCTCTCCAAACAAACTCTGGGAGAAATGTATAACTTGAGATAATGTCAGTTAAATATGAAGCAGTGGAATCCGCCCGCCCTTCTAGTAATACCTCGTCTTCAGTATTAGAGCTAATAATTAGTCACAGGTTGTTACGGCATAACATCCATACTTAAAATACTAGTATTGACTTCTTAACCCATTAAATTTACTAGTTGCTAACTACAAAAATGCTTTGTCTCTATGTAATATTCAATTTCTATTTTTTAGTTATATCAAAAGGACATTGTAAATATATCAATACAGAGTACTTTATTACGTGAGGAATTGAGAACAAGTCAGTTCGTTAGATAGCGAAGAGATTCTTGGTATTGGTCATTTTCTAGTATTCACGCATGAAATCCACATTACATCTAGTAACTTTCGTTCTGTTACTGCTTGATGTTAAACTGAAGGAAATGTAACTCATACTAGTTTTTAAAAACAGAGTGGTAGCTCTGAAACACGATGCAACAAGCAAATAACCATTTTGTGACTGGCGAAGAAATAGCTGTACACCGATTAATAAATCACTAACTTTACTTTTTCATTAAAAAAATCTACATTTCCTTGAATAACGTGGCAGTTAACGTAGTTTTTCGTAATAACTTTATCGCAAAATACGCCCCTCTTTGCATGTTATCATTTGCCAAAATATTCTCATATCTCTAACCGTGTATGAGAGACACTGTATTTCATTCTGATCTTATCGCCGTCGGAAATGAGTTCGCGACATAAAATAATTTTTAGTGACATGGGTGAAAGGTAAAGATCTCCTCTTAAGTCTAAAATAAATTTCAACACGTTAGGAAAATGTCATCCGCAGCAACATATGGTGTAACATGCACCAAACGGAATACCATAGCAGCTCCTATTTTTTATTGCTAACTTTTCCTAACCTAGCGCAGTCTCTTATTTGAAAGCCAGTATCTTACTAACTATGACTATTAACGAAATGATGCGCACTTCGTCACAATGCTGACACAAAGATTTAAGTAGCGAAAAAATTAAAATTTTGTAACAGTTTTTGCGTAATCGTTTGTGAAAGATTGCTGGACGTGCGCCTCCATGCTGTTGGTGCAGCGCGATTCCAACCATGTTGTGGAAAACATGGCGGACGATTCAGCCTGGGTGTTGCGTCACACAGAGTAGGCCGCGACCACCAGCTGACTGGCCGCTGGCGGACAGCCCATTGGAGTTGCCACATTCATTAAAAACTGCTATACATTCAAGATTATTCGTATAAATAAATCCTGTCTATAGCAGCATTTAGAAGCGTTTGTAACAGTAGAGTTCATAACAGATACTATATAATAGTAACTATTTACAAAGCATCTGCAGGAAATTATTCCTAAATGATCTAGAATCATTAGCATTATAAGAGAACAAATATTACCTTCATTTCCGAAAAATATCTCAAACACCTCCACATACGGACAAGTCAGCTTCCATTACTAATAATAATAATTATTTCGTGTGGCCCATGTCTTAGATTTTCAGTTATAAGAGACCTCCGAAACAGTTTGATAAATACGTAATGTACTTCAAGCATGAAACATCATTTGAGCCACAGGCAGAGTAAAGGTAATTAACGATTTTAAAGAAATTCTCCTGTATTTATAGGAAAGGTATGTCGGCAAATAAAACGATTATTGACATTGTAGTAACATCACCAAATAATGCAGCAGTTCGGCGACTGTAAACATTACACTTAGGATGCAATAGTAAACGAGAAATGCTATTCGTAGTGTGAATTACTTTCCGAAATGCGTCGCCCAGAAATTACGTAAAAATGGAGAGTCTGAGAATGGTTAATATAAAACCTATGATTCAGCGTTAGCAGACGCCCAGTATCACCTGGCATGACGCTGACGTTCTCAAAGATGGCGAAAACCTTTCCAATTGGTTTCAACTATGGCGACGCTGTGACCAGTCTATGTTGTTTATATAGATCTTTGGGGTTAGCCTATCAAAAACTGAACACAAGTCAAGCACGTAAACAGGAAGACATTGCATGGAGCTGTGAAATGAAACAGGAAAATGGAAACAGTTAATGGTCCAAGTGCTAGATACGCAGCATGGAGCACAGTTCTAGAGCCGTGGTTCTGTAGTGACGGACTGCGATATTGGAGGTCCGTGTTCAAGACTCCTTCAGTCTGTGTGTGTTCACTTTTTATTTTTCACAAAACTGTCAACTGGCCGTTCCGTCACTGGCAACTTTTTGTAGTCTTGAAAAGTGTCGTACGTAAGTCATGTGGTAAGTGTATATTACCGTGGCAAGTAATTGTGATGATATTGCGAGCAGACGCAACCTCTCGCAGAAATGAAAAGCATAAATAATAAACATAATCAAGTTCGCGCTCCGAAATTCCAGGACATATTCCGATTAGCTTGATATTTGCAGAATTCGATGGTGCACACGTCAAAAACTTTAAAAGTTGAAACACGTTGAATGTACCCCGGGAAAAGTGTCTAATAGTGCCACTTATGTTAATCTGTCAATTTATTATGTTCTCTTCATTTCTTTGGAAGAAATTTAACTACAACACAGACCCAAAATTGAATGCATTAAACAGACGTGTCACAGACAGGACATACAGTTGACAATTTGTAAAATAATAATAATAATAATATACTGCACGGATGAGTGCTGAACGCGGATCTCCAGCCTCACAGTCCGATACCATGGCTACATAACCAAGACGACATGGCTTTTGACCCTTCATCCAGTTGCACATCGTGCGCTTGAACAGCTCAATGTTAACATTTTTCTTCTTTTTTGACAGTTACATACAATTTCTGTTTTCATGCCTGATCTGTGTTCAATTTTTGACGGGAAAGGTGGGGGGGGGGTTACGATGGCGAACTTCCCTTCTTAGAAATAAAGAATGACCCAGCTACTCTGCCACACATTAAAAACCCACACCCAATATTTTCGGAAGAAGTCTAGACGAAATAAAAATCTTAGAATACGAGCCATAGTTGCTTCATCGTCAGTTAAAATAGAACTCAGGTCCCCTGGGAGACCCAAATCTGCCCTCAACCCGTCATCTAAAACGGAATCAAAATCTGTAGTACCGACAGTTGCGTTCCACTTCTGTCAAGCACTGGGGGTTAATTCAGGCGTAAAAAGAAACCATGCGTCAGTGGGCAATGTCCTAAAGACGAGTTAGGGCTACTTCATGAGCTCGTCGAGGGCGGAAAGAAGTACGCCATGGACGCACCGAAGATTTTACTATGCTAAGTTATTCATCACTTCCACCCACTGAGACTCCCAGCAAAACATGATCTTCCGGGTCTCAAACGATGGTACAGCCTTCATAGGGACAGAACAGCGTGTGGTAGGTGGGAGGGAACAAGCCTCCTTGGCAGCCGCATCCGCCAGATCGTTTCTCCGGATCCCTTGTCTCCGGGAAACCAGCAGAAAATTACTTCTTTGCCTTGCCATTGCAATGCAAGAAGAACGTCCTGGATTTCTTGCACCGTCCGCTATGCTAGGCAGATTAGATCGACAGCAAGAAGGGCGCTTAGGGAATCTGAGCAGATGAGTTTCATTAACAAGAGCAAAACAAGCGTGATAGAATTAGGCAACGCTGAAGTAACTGGATTAGGTAAGGAAATAATAAAGGTGGTAGATGAGTTTACTTACTCAGGCAGTAAAAAACATATGATGTTCGCAGTACAGATAATGTAAAATGAAGAATAGCAATGGGAAGAAAAGCGTTTTTGGAAAAGAGAAATCTGTTAACGTCGAATATTAATGTAGGCGGAAGGAAGTCTTTTCTGAAGGCATTTCTGTGGCGTGTTGCGTTGTACGGGAGCGTAACATGGACGGTAAATGGTTCAGACAGGAAAGGTTGCAAACCAATATTTCAGAGCTCGGTCAGAGGTGCAAGGATTATGATATGAAGATCAGCATTTCCAAAACGAAAGTAATGTGTGTGGGAAAGAGATTTAAACAGATTGAGTGCCAAATAGGAAGAACAAAGTTAGAACAGGTAGACAGTTTCAAGTACCTGGGTTGTATTTTCTCACTGGATGGCAACATAGTGATAGAACTGGAATCGAGGTGCAGCAAAGCTAATGCAGTGAGTGCTCAGCTAAGATCTATTCTCTTTTGCAAGAAGGAAGTAAGTACCAAGACTAAGTTAGCAGTGCACCGCTCTATCTTTCGACCAACTTTGTTGTGTGGGAGTGAAAGTTGGGTGGATACAGGTTACCTTATCCGTAAGGTAGAGGTTACAGATATGAGTCGGCCGCGGTGGCCGAGGAGACTGAGGCGCTCCAGTCACGGTCTGCACGGCCACTACGGTCGGGGGTTCGAATCCCCCCTCGGGCATGGATATTTGTGCCGTCCTTAGGATAAGCTAGTTGATAAGTAAGTTGTACGTTTAGGGACTGATGACCCTGTAGTTAAGTCCCATAAGCTATACAAACATTTGAACAGATATAAAAGTGGCAAGAATGATTGCGGGTACTAATAGATGGGAACAATGACAGGAGGGTGTCCATATGAGGAAATCAAAAACTGGGAATCAACACCATAGACGAAGCAGTTAGTGCGAACAGACTGAGATGTTGGGGTCATGTTACACGCTTGGGAGAAGCAAGGTTACCTAAGTGACTCATGAGGTTTTTTTTTTTTTGTGTGTGGTTTTAGGGCGCACAACTTCTATGGTCATTAGCGCCCAGCCAAGAACATAGATTCGCTATGATCTAAAAAAATGTAGACTGTCAGAACATCAACAAGAGGCTAAAAACGAAAGATAAAAGACAATTAAAAGAGTTAAATATCCTTGGATAAATTGGCCAAGTTGATAAAACGCAAAACTCGAGCAGCTGCTCGGGTGTCATCAGCTAAAATTTCCTCCAGAGTAGACGGAAAGTGAAGGGCTACACGGAGATGATTAAAATTAACACAAGTCAGTAAAACATGTCGCACTGTCAGCAGTTCACCGCAGGAGCATAGCGGTGCAGGTTCGGCGGATAGCAAGTGACGGTGGCTGAAACGGCAATGACCGATCCGCAGCCGAGCCAGGATGACCTCCTCCCGCCGAGAGGGGCGTGAGGATGTCCTCCAAGCGGTCGGGATCGGTTTGACAGTTCGCAATTTATTGTTGTACAGTGAAAGCCACACACTGTGCCATTGCGACACGATACTCCGGCGAAGAGCCCGTTGAACATCGTCCGATGGGACGCAAAAGGTAGCCATGCGAGGCAAAAGAGCTGCTGCCTTGGCTGCTGTGTCGGCGGCCTCATTCCCGGGCACACCCACATGGCCAGGGACCCACAGGAAAGAAACGTGACAGCTGTCATCCGCCAGCAACTGGAGGGAGCGTTGGATCCGATACACGAGAGGATGGTTCGAGAAAGGGTCCTTAAGACTCTGCAGGGCACTAAGGGAGTCAGAACATATGGCATAGAAAGGGTGGCGGTGGCGGCAGGTATACAAAACGGCCTGGTGGAGGGCGAAAAGCTCAGCCGTGAAGTTTGAGCACCGGTCAGGGAGCTTGTATTGGAAACGGTTGTCCCCGACGACGAAGGCAGATCCGACACCGGCAGTGCTCTTGGAACCATCAGTGTAAATAAATACGGCATTATCGAACCGCGAACGGAGTTCGACAAGCCTCGAGCGGAATACCAAATCCGGAGTGCTCTCCTTGGGGAGCGAACTAAGTTCGAGGTGTGTGTGAACCTGGGCCTGATGCCACGGTGGCAATGGGCTTTCGCTCAACCGAAGGGTGGAAGGAAGGGTAAAATCGAGCCGCTGTAGCAGGCGGCGAAACCGAACTCCCGGTGGAAGCAAGGCAATCGCAGACAACTGATATTGGCCATCGAGTGAGTCGTCAAAAAATAATCTGTAAGATGGATGGTTGGGCATCGACCGTAGGCGGCATGCGTACCGACACAAGAGTATGTCACGTCGATTGGTCAAGGGTAATGCAGCAGCCTCGGCATACAGACTTTCGACAGGGCTGGTATAAAATGCACCGGTCGCCAGACGTAATCCACGATGGTGGATAGAGTTGAGACGGCGGAGAATCGACGGCCGTGCTGAAGAGTATACAAGGCTTCCATAGTCGAGCTTCGACTGAACAGTGGCCTGGTAAAGGTGAAGCAGGACTGTACGATCCGCTCCCCATGACGTGCCACTGAGGACACGAAGAACGTTAAGGGATCGGGCACAACGGGCAGCCAGGTAGGACACATGTGTGGACCAGCAAAGTTTCTGATCCAACATGAGTCCCAAGAATTTCGTAGTCTCCACGAAAGGGAGAGCAACAGGGCCGAGACGTAGAGAAGGTGGAAGAAATTCCTTGTATCTCCAGAAATTGATACACACAGTTTTCTCAGTGGAGAATCGGAAGCCGTTTGCGATGCTCCAGGAATATAGACGGTCAAGACAGCGTTGGAGAGAACGCTCCAAGAGACACGTCCGCTGGGCGCTACAATAAATTGCGAAATCGTCAACAAAAAGAGATCCGGAGACGTCGGCTGAAAGGCAATCTACGATCGGATTGATTGCAATGGCAAAGAGCGCCACACTCAAGACGGAGCCCTGTGGTACCCCATTCTCCTGGCAAAAGGTATCTGACAAAACAGAGCCCACCCGCACCCGGAACTTGCGATCCGCCAAAAACGCTTGAATGAAAAGAGGAAGGCGGCCCCGAAAGCCCCATGTGTGCAATGTGCGGAGAATGCCCGCTCTCCAACAGGTATCGTATGCCTTCTCCATGTCGAAGAACACGGCTACTGTTTGGCGCTTCTTTAGAAAGTTGTTCATAATGAAGGTCGACAAGGTAACGAGGTGGTCAGCAGCAGAGCGGTGTCGACGAAAACCGCATTGGATATTAGTCAGGAGGCGGCGAGATTCGAGGAGCCAGACCAACCGAGCGTTAACCATGCGTTCCATCACCTTGCAGACGCAGCTCGTCAGAGAAATGGGGCGATAACTGGAAGGAAGGTGTTTGTCCTTCCCTGGCTTGGGGATGGGGACAACAATGGCTTCACGCCAACTTGTGGGAACATGACCTTCAGTCCATATGCGATTGTAGGTACTAAGAAGAAAGCACTTGCCCGCAGGAGAGAGGTTCTTCAGCATCTCAATATGAATGGAATCGGGCCCGGGAGCAGAAGACCGGGACAGGGCGAGAGCACGATCTAGCTCCTGCATGGTGAACGCGACGTTATAATTTTCACGATTAAAAGAGCGGAAAGAAGGCGGCCGTGCCTCCTCTACCTGTTTGCGAGGGAGAAAGGCAGGGTGGTAATGGGCAGAGCTCGAAACCTCCGCAAAGAAACGACCCAATGCGTTTGAAACATCAGCTGGGTCCACGAGGACTGCGTTCTCCACGGTCAGGCCAGGAATCGGGGAGTGGACCTTGACGCCGGACAAACGGCGTAGGCCACCCCAGACAACCGTAGAGGGAGTAAAACGGTTAAAAGAACTAGTAAAAGCAGTCCAGCAAGCTTTCTTGCTGTCGTTTATGATACGACGGCACTGCGCTCTCATACGTTTGTAATGGATGCAATCCAAAGTTGGGTGGCGGCGGAAGGTGCGTAAAGCACGGCGCCGGGCTCGAAGCGCGTCGCGGCAGGCTGCAGTCCACCAAGGGACCTGGACACGACGTGGAGAAGAGGATGTACGAGGTATGGAACGTTCAGCAGCAGTGAGAATAACTTCTGTGAGGTATTCGACCTGACTGTCACAGTTGGGAAAATGCTGATTGTGAAAAACAGCCACGGAAGAATAAAGCCCCCAGTCGGCTTTAGAAATGTTCCAACTGGTGGGACGTGGAGATGGGGAATGATGTAGGAAGTGGATGATACAAGGGAAATGGTCACTCGAATATGTGTCTGAAAGTGCATACCACTCAAACCGACCGGCAAGCTGAGGAGTGCATATTGCGAGGTCTATATGGGAATAAGTGTGTGTTGTGTCAGAAAGGAAGGTCGGTGCACCGGTGTTGAGGCAGACAAGATCGAGGTGTTGGAGAAGGTCCACCAAAAGGGAGCCTCTCTGACAAGGTGCCGGAGAGCCCCATAGGGGGTGGTGGGCATTAAAGTCGCCTACCAACACGAAAGGTGAAGGGAGCTGGTCAACAAGGTTTAGCACATCTGCCCTAGTAAGGGCAGATGACGATGGCGAATATATATTACACAGGGAGAAGGTAAATGTGGATAAGGTGATGCGGACGGCAACTGCCTGTAGGTGAGTGTGCAAGGAAATGGGATGGAAATAGACGTCGTCTCGAAGGAGCATCAGAACCCCTCCATGGGCTGGGACACCTTCCACGGGTGGCAGGTCGAACCGCACAGAGGTGTAGTGTGGAAAGTCTGCACGATCACGTGGACGCAACTTAGTTTCCTGGAGGCAGACTAGAAGCGGGCAGTGCAATCGAAGGAGTAATTTTAACTCCTCCCGATTAGAACGAATGCCGCGAATGTTCCATTGAAGGAGCGCCATGATAAAAATGAGAGAAGAAATAAGGATAAAAACCAAGTAGCGAGCGGGGTCACCTCGACGGCCGCTGAGGACCGGATTTCGAGGGAGCACTGCTATCGCTGTCCAGGGGCAAAGGGTCGTGGTCCATAGGTTCGACCGACGCGCCTGCCACCTCCCTGAGTTGATCAGGAGGGGCAGTTTCCACCGCCGGTAAAGGGCCGGGCGCCCGGCAAACGGAGCGTCCCGGTGAAACAGAAGACGGCCGAGGCCGGCAACTGTTGGACGGCGCGACAGATGGGTCACGCCTCGGCGGGGAAGGAGAGGAACTCTTTTTCTTGTCAGCTCTTCTGGAAGAGTGACGGCGGGAAGTGGCAGTTGACGGTTGGGAAGCCTGAGAACGCAGAAAATCCTCACGGACGGGTTCCTTTTTCAAGGTCCGGGCATCTTGTTTAGGTGCCCGCGGTTTACTAGATGTTGACGAAGACTGTACCTTAGAAGCAGCAGGAGGAAGCGGGGACGTGGAACGGGCAATCTTCGGGCTGGCGGATCGCACAACTGTGTCAGCGAAAGTGAAGTCACATGTCTGGGTACTGGAATCCTTGGTAGGTCGAGTGGAGGTGAGTACCTTACTGTATGTACCCGTTGGGAGGACAGTGGGCTTTCGACTCGCCAACAACTTACGAGCGGCAGATGTCGATACCTTCTCCGTAACCCGAATTTGCTGGATTACCTTCTCATCCTTGTATACAGGGCAGTCGCGAGAGGAAGCCGCATGGTCACCGTTGCAGTTTAGGCAGTGAGGGGACGGAGGTGGGCAATCCCCCTCATGGGCATCCCTACCACAAGTGACACACTTTGCTGCATTTGGGCAATGTTCACGGGTATGGTTGTACCTGTGGCACTGAAAACAGCGCGTTGGGTTAGGTACATAAGGGCGGACGGAGATGACTTCATACCCTGCTTTGACCTTCGACGGGAGGTCAACTCTGTCGAACGTCAAAAACACAGTACGAGTCGGTGTCAATTGGTTATCGACCTTTTTCATCACCCTGTGGACGGCTGTCACACCCTGATCGGACATATAGGACCGGATGTCGTCATCAGACAACCCGTCAAGGGATCTCGTAAAAACTACCCCACGTGACGAGTTGAGTGTGCGGTGCGCTTCGACCTTAACTGGAAAAGTGTGCAACAACGTAGTACGTATCAGTTTTTGGGCTTGAAAGGCACTTTCCACTTCCAGCAACAATGTGCCATTGCGCTGACGTGAACAGGTTTTAACAGGGCCAGCAATTGCATCAACACCTTTCTGTATAACGAAAGGATTGACAGAAGTGAAATCTTTTCCGTCGGTGCGCGACACAACAAGAAATTTCGGCAAATTAGGCAGAGTCTTCTTTTGCTGAGGCGAATCTATCTTACGTTTCTGGGTCAGTGTCAGTGAAGAAGAGAAGGAAGTCATTGCGGAAGTGTCCCCCGTGATTACCGGCGTCTCCGATGGCGCGCTCCTTCCTAGTGGGGGCCCTCTCCGAGGGCTTACCCGCCTTAGGTGATTGTTCACACCTCAGGTCACACCTCCCGAGAACTGACGGAGGGACCAATCGGCACGTTCGGAAAGTACCAGCTCGGGTAATCACCCCTCCCTGGGCCTGGCCTTTACCAGGGGGTACGTACGTGCCCTACTTGTCTACCCGGGGCGGGGAATTACGCGTTACCCCGTCACCTGCTACGCATGATAATGCGTGGGTCGGCCTTCAGACACGCACAGGGAGGAAAGAAGAAGAATAGAGGAAGTGAAGAGAAAGAAGGAAAGGTGTCTCAAACGCCGAGGCGGAGACTAATGAGGAGAAGAAGGCGAGGAGAGGACAAGGAGAGAGAGAGACAGAAACAAAGGGTAAGAAAGGAAGGAACCAAGGAATAAGAGTAACGACAACAAGAACCACCGTAGCTCACGAAATATGCCCGTCTCCGGGCGAAGGCATAAACCGGGAGGGAAAGTGAAGCAGCCTGGGGCAGAAGAAAGGCTGCTCCGGCTCGGGGCCTCGTGCGCGCCACACACGTACCCACAAAAGAACTGTGGGCCCCCTGGGGGGGGGGGGGGGGGGGGTGACTCATGAGCTCGGCAGCGGAGTGTAAGAGGAGTCGAGGTAGACCAAGAAGAAAGTACTTAGATTCGGTGCAGAATGAAGTAAAAGGTATAACATCAGAAGAGGCATCAATGTTAGCATTGGATAGGAGATCATGGAGGAATTTTATTAGATGTACTATGCTCCAGACTGAACGCTGAAAGGCATAATCAGTATCTAATGATGATGAAGGAGGCGGGTTTTGGAATGTGCTGCTACAGGAGAATGCTGTATACAGCGTAATTAATGAGGTAATTAACGAGATGGTTCTGAACAGAATTGGGGGGAAAAAGGAATTTGTGGCATCTTGTCTAAGAGAAGGGATCAATTGTTGCGACCCATTCCGAATTCAGGAAATCTTGTGTTTAGTATTGGAGAAAGTGTGTGGGGGTAAAAATCGCAGAGAGAGACGAATACAGTAAGATTTAAATGGATGTGGGTTGCCGTTTTGGAGATGATGAGGCTTGCTCAGGATAGAGTAGGGTGGAGAGCTGCATTACACTGGTATCTGGACTGAAGACCACAACAACAACAACAACAACAACAACAACGAAGAGTTTCATGCCATGATGGCGTTTCATTTGCTCCAATTTCCGACAGAATGTTATCCATTCTTGTAACAACAAACACGCCTATTACTTCAACTTTGTTGGAGTTGTAAATTTGGTCCTATCTTATCTAAAAATCCCCATATTCAATCATGTTGCGCCTGAGCTATTTTGCTATCCATGGGAGGTTTTTGATAATTTTCGTTAGCAATATGTTAGTCATTCTAAGATGTTTGCTATAAGGGTGGCGAGTCATTCATTCACAGTTCTTCGACCAGTGAGGAAAATGACAAATAGTTCAATACGACGATACTTTACCATTTGCTGTGAAAGCGCCTGTTTATGACGCAGTTTGTCGTGTTGTAGTGCCGTCAATAGCGTCATGAACACTGATTTGACAGCAAACGGAGCAGAATTAATTTAAAAAAAAAAAAAATAATAACAAGAGAACAAAAGTGAATCACTGACATACGAATTTTTGGAAGTTACCTTGCAGTGCGTTATATGATTTGCTGAGGAATTTCGCCGTATGCAAGACACCTTTTTTGTATTCAGCCACCCATACACGTTTGAGCACTTATTTGCTTCTAGCTTAGTCCCGCGGCTCCGCTCGCGTGTTGGTTGACTATGATAGCACACTACTGAAAGATAGCTTATCTATCATAGTCAACCAACACGCGAGCGGAACCGCGGGATTAAGCTAGCAGCAAATAAGTGCTCAAAAGTGTCTGCGTGGCTGAATACAAAAAAGGTGTCTTGCATACGGCGAAATTCCTCAGCAATTCATATAACGCACTCCAAGGTAACTTGCAAAACTTCGTATGTCAGTGGTACACTGCGGCAGCGTCACAGTGTTAACAGCTAATGCAGTGTTGCCAACTTGCAACAAGATATATATTGCACAGTGTACGTATTATATTGCCCACCACCTGTTCATCGTGGCTAAACACACTGAAATTATTGTTGTCGTTTTGTGGTTTAGAGGGGACTAAACTACATGGTTATCAGTCACCTGTTCCTACCGAAGACAAGACATCCAAGTAGCGGAAAAATAAAATATAGCTTAACACCCAGAAGAGAGGCATAAGGGGCACACATTGCCAATGAACTTAATACTCTCAACACCACGGATGATGACAGAAATAGGAGAGACCAAGTGTTGAACTTAGCTGGCTGGCAGATCACAAACAAATACAAGATGAGCCAGTCACTCTGCACAGACTAAAAACCCGGAGGTAAAAAACAGGATATAAGTAAGAAAAACATCAGATTAAAAGGTGAGGGGTGGGGACATGAGACACTAGGCACGAGCCCACCACTAAACAGAACGATAAAATCCAGCTGCGCTTATAAAACCTAAAACTCTGTCAGCCATTGAGGCATTGTCAGCTAAAATCAAGACAGGCGCAGGAGGTAGATTAAAAGACTGCCGCAAGAAGGCTCAAAGCGGACAGTCCGACACAATGTGGACCACTCAACAAATTTCTACAACGGCAATTCGGTGGATGCTCTTGACGTAAAAGGTAGCCATGCGTCAACCACGTATGGCCAATACGTAAGCGACACAGGACAGAGTCCCTACGGGAAGGCCTGAAAGACGACTTCCAGACGGCCGTAGAGGGCTTGATCGCCCGGAGCTTGTTGGGAGTGCTCAGTCTGGCCCATTGTGTGTTCCAAGCCTCAAAAACCTTGTGGCGCAAATCCAATCGGATATCCCGTTCTGGGATACCAATATCCAGGGGAGGAGTGTTGCTGGCCAGCTTAGCCAGTTGATCGACACGCTCGTTCCCCGGGACGCCAATGTGGCCAAGAGTCCAAATAAAGTCCACCGAACAGCCAGACTTGTCGAGTGAAGCGATGGCGTTTTGAATGGAGTGCACCAACGGATGAGAAGAGATACTTGTCAAGTGCTTGCAGGCCACTAAGGGGGTCGCTGCACACGACATACAACTTCCGGGAACATGGTTTTAGGCGATCAAGAGCACGAGCTATGGCGATCAGTTCAGCTGTAAAAATACTACCAGGTGGCAGTGACCGTTGTTCTAGGTGGTTGCCATGAACAAAAGCGTAACTGGCTCTGCCATTTACCAGGGAACCATCAGTGTAGAGAACTTCTGCATGACAGTGAGTAGCAAGGAGCGCCAGAAACTTGCAACGGAGTGTCATTGGTGAAACTAACGCCTTTGGATCGCAGGACAATTGCAGGTGGAGCTTCAAACGTGGGATGGACCAAGGAGGAATACGGGGTGGGCAAGGGAAAAAGCGTCAGGGAGAGGTAGGGAATGACACTGAAATTACCCGGCTAGCCGAAACTGGCACTTACGAGTTTCCTTTGCCAGTGAGGCCTGCTTCAGCAGCGACCGTCTGGAACGGGCCGGAGTTTCTGCAAGCGGACGCTGCAAGGCGAGTGCGCTGGCGTGGGCGCGGCTTGACGCAGTCAGCGCCCGCTTACGGCTCCCGATTTCGCACGGCGGCGCGCCCAGCGCCCGCTGCAGGGATCCCGGAATAGCCGGGCCTCGCAAAGCGGATGCACGCCGCTGCCCACACCCGAACCACGTGGCACACCGCACAGGCCTACTCTTATCCCTCCTCAATGCCGAGCGTCGTGTTTCAGGTGAAGCCGAGCCTAAACAGATGCTATCAAGTGCCACAACAGACGTGCCGTTGACGTTACCAGGCAAACAGGACTCCCGTCTGTGGGCGTACTCAAAATTTTATCACTGGCATCAGTTCTTTTATAAACGGGGACTATGTGCCGATGTAGACCAGTCCAACGTCGCAGCCCCTCGGAATGTCCTGCAAGCACCTGGCGTTCCACAGGGAAGCGTTATAGATCCCCTACTCTTCCTTGTGTTTATAAACGATTTAGGAGACAATCTGAATAGCTCCCTTAGATTGTTTGCGGATGATGCTGTCGTTTATCGGTTATTGAAGTCAACAGAGGATCAAAAGCAACTGCAAAGCGATTTAGACAAAATTTCTGCATGGTGCGAAAATTGGCAATTGACACTAAATAAAGAAAAGTGTGAAGTAATACACATGACCACTAAAAGAAATCCGCTGAACTTCAATTACGCGATAATTCAGTCAAACCTTAAGGTCGTAAATTCTACCAAATACCTAGGAGTTACAATTACGAACAACTTTGACTGGAGAGAACACACAGAAAATATTGTGGGGAAGGCGGATCAAAGGTTACGTTTCATTGGCAGTACGCTTCGAAGATGCACCAGCTCCACGAAAGAGACTGCCTACATCACACTTGTGCGTTCTCTCCTGGAGTACTGTTGCCCCTTGTGGGACCCTCACCAGGTGGGACTGACGGAAGACATTGAAAAGGTTCAGAGAAGGGCAGCTCGTTTTGTTTTATCACGTTACGGGGGTGAAAGCGGCACGGAAATGTTGCACGAATTGGGGTGGAAATCATTAAAAGAAAGACGTTATTCATTGCGGCGTGATCTGTTTGCGAAGTTTCAATCACCGACTTTTACTTCTGAATGTGAAAATATTTTGCTAGCACCAACCTACTTAGGGAGATATGACCATCCTAATAAAATAAGAGAAATCAGATTGAAAACGGAACGATTTAGGTGTCCTTTCTTCCCGCGCGCTATTAGAGAATGGAACGGTAGAGAAAAGTTATGAAAGTGGTTAATAAACCCTCTGCCAGGCACTTGAATGTGATTTGCAGAGTATCTATGTAGATGTAGATAAAGACCACATGAAAAAAATATTAGCACACCGGAAAGAGGGCGTTCTGCTAATGGTCGTCCACCAACAGACAGCGTAGTGACATAACAGATTGCCTCTCTGTACCCTTTAATAGAGGGTGTACATAAAGTCCCCCACCCCACCCACCAGTGGGCTCACGGTTCTTTCTTGAGTACGTGCGTGCCAACCTCGGGGCCCCGAGCTAATGCAGTCTTCCTTCTTCCTTTACTTCACGTTTAGTATTTCATTCCCTCTCCTCTCCTATCCTCACTCCTTCCTCTCTCCACCGGGGGATTGATAACCTTACTATAGTGGAGCCGCAATAGCATGATTCCTGGTGCTTGCGCCAATCAGCTTTCAGCGTCGGCTGCGCCAGCAAACAATTGGAGTGTCACATGCGAGCCTCGCTCTGCGCATGCGCGCATTCGGCTGCGCTCTGCACTTTTGCCACTTCTGTCAGACAGCGAACTAGCTACTTGGCAACATGATTGCCTTTACTTTCCGCGGCTGGGGCGGTCTCCCAGCCCAGTAGGCGGAGCCAGGGATCATCGTATTCCAGCCCGACTATAGTTTAGTCACCCTATCCCAACCAAACAATCCAATCCAAGCATAAAGTCCGGAAATACTTTCAATTATTTACTGCACAAGAACCAAACATTGTACATATGTCACTTTGATGAACTGGAAGTTTTTTTTCCATGTATACCGCCAGAGTGTAGGCTGGTAATGTGCCGATAGTCAGCGCTAGTCATGGCCAGTTCAGTTGCGGAGTTACCTTCCAGTTAAATTAGATGAATACTTGTGCAATAGATCATATATGCGACATTTTGTAATGATGTTGAGCGTGTCAGTCTAGTAAATGTTGTCTGCACTTGACAATCAATATTTTAAGGATTTTTAATTACATTTTTGTTCATAGAATGAAGGCTTTCACGGCAGGTGTCGTCATTACTTAAAGCTTCCGGGCTGAGATGCCGTGGTCCATATATGAAACTTTCCCCTGACGTTTCGCCCTCGTCTGCACAAGGCATCCTCTGAGGTAAAGCAGCGTACTGCAACGAGAGCGCGAGTGAGCGTCGTATATATAGGCAAAACAGAGGGCGCTGCTGTCAGTCACGTGGTGTCTGCTGTGCTGTGGTCTCTGCTATTACCAACCTCCTCGATTGAAATTAATTGATTGATTGTTGCTGTTGCTGCATTGTTGACATCTATATCTTATCAAGTTTGAGACCTTCCTCTTTTTTGTTAAAATTATTTCAATGTTTAAAAATCTCAATGGCCTCTCTGTACAAGCGCGCATAATAATGCGACGTCTTTGCTATGACAGACGTCTCGTTAAATTTTATTTCGTGGTCATCATCTTGATACACGTGTTCCGCTACAGCCGATTTATCAGTATGTCCGAGGCGGCAGTTCCTTGTGTGTTCGCTCAGACGAGTGTTGACACTTCTTTTAGTTGTACCTATATAAACTTTTCCACAACTGCAGGGGTTTTATAGACACCTGGTGTGGCCAGATGATGTCGCTTTCTTTTGCAGATCTTAAAAATTTTTTTATTTTCGTGGTTGGTCTGAAAACAGTTTCCACATCGTACTTGTTTAAAATTATCCAATACGATCAGTGACCTTATTGATAAATGGTAGAAAAACTTTCTCCTTGGGTTGTTGTCGTTCCTCGTCCGTCCTGGTTGTCCGTCTAGGACGTATTGCACGATCTATCTCTCTGTATGAAAAGCCATTCTTCTTAAATGTCACTAAGATGTTCAATCTCATGGTAAAAATATACAGGTTCACAAATTTTGTGGGCCCTGTCTACTAATGTCTTCATCACGCCTCTTTTTTTGTCGTGGGTGGTGGTTGGAATCTTTTTGGAGATAACGATCAGTGTGTGTGTGTCTTTCCTATAGACCTTATGACCCAATGATCCGTCGTCTCGTTTGATAACCGTCACATCTAAAAAGTTCAGTTGACCATTGGTTTCCTTTTCCATAGTGAATTGAATTCTAGGATTGATGCTGTTCAGATGTAACAGGAAGGCATCCAGCTCCTCTTCGCCGTGTGTCCATATAACAAATGTATCGTCAACATAACGATACCATTTGGCTGGTCTTTTGCTGGCTGTCTGCAGCGCCCGTTGTTGAAAGTTCTCCATGAACAAGTTAGCAACAGCTGGACTAAGAGGACTGCTCATGGCCACTCCGTCAATCTGTTCATAAAAAACATTCTTATACTGAAAATAAGTTGTTGTGAGGCAGTGTTTGAATAATGCCACAATGTCACTAGGAAAAATATCCGCTATGCATGTGATAGCTTCGTTCACTGGGATCATGGTAAACAACGACACCACATCAAAACTGACCAGGATGTCATCAGGGTCCACACTTAATTCCTTTAGGATATCTACAAAGTGACCTGAATTCTTAATATGGCTATCAGTTCCGTCAACATATGGTTGAAGCAACGAGGCAAGGTGCCCAGCTACTTCATGGGTGGGAGACCCTATTGCACTGACTATAAGCCTGAAAAGAACCAGCTGTTTATGCACCTTCGGTAACCTATAGAGTCTGGGCGAGTAAGCTTCTGTTTTACAGAGATGCTTCGTGTTGTATGAAGAGAAAGAAGACGCTTTAACCAATTGATTGGTCATTTTTAAAATCTTCGATGTCGGATCCTTCCGAAGTTGTTTGTAATTGCTGGGATCCAAAATGTCCATGATCTTTTCATGATAATCTTCACTCTTCATTACGACGGTAGCGTCTGCAGATAGTACGATGATGTTTTCATCTGCGTTGATGTCCCTCAGTACCTTCCTTTGTGCTTGTGACAAATTACTTGTAGGTGGCTTACATGTACGTACGTTCTTGCTGTTTCCATTCTTATAACGTCAGCGGACTGCTGTGAAAGCTGGCGGATACCTGCCTCAATATTTGCCACAATATCTTCCGTAGGGACCTTTCGGGGCGTGACTGCAAAATTTCCACCCTTTGCAAGTACTAAAACTTCGTCTGCAGTTAAAACTTTATCTGACAAGTTAATAACCGTCCGAGAATTATGCTCCATTGTGCCTACCAACAAGTCCTTCTGTAAGCTATCAAACTTCCTCTTTTGTCTATTCCCTGCAATTTCTGCACTTGCTTCCATAATTCTGAATGTAAGCTTGTCAATCTTATTCCAGTTATCACACTGCATCGTATTACTAATCAGAAGATGAAGTTGAAGTAACTTACTGTTTCCGCCAGTGCTCGCCGCGTCTGGTGTATCCTCTCTCGTAACATTGCTGATTCCATACGACTGTAAATGCGATGAGCTTGTGCCGAGCGGAACGTCCTCTTCACTTTCAAAAATATCGTGGAAAATATATCTGACATTAAATGCAAAGATAAAAAACCATAAAGATTCAAAGATTAAAACGGAAAGGAAGACGAAAGAGAATTTGATACTCTATTAACCCTATCTCGGCCACAGGATTTTAGGACTCTACGACAGAAAAAAAAATGTTGGCATATATAGTCGTACTTTATACAGGGTGATTCTTATAATAAATAAGACAGCAACCAACCACTTTTGATTATGCTATTTATTAACTAAATAGCGTAGTTACCGGTTTCGAACGTTTTAGTTCATCATCAGACGGCTGTTCACGTCCACACAAATGTCACTTACCTTTTTCTTTTATGCAGATAATTTTTCTTGTGGTGAAAGGACTTCGGTTGTGTGGTACCACCTGTGTATTCAATGTGGCGAAAACATTTTGTTAGTGAGTGCGCTTATGTGTGGTTAATCGCGCTATGTTACACCAAATAAGTGTTTCAAAAAGTACTTATTGCAGCAACAGCTGCAGTTATCAGCGACACAACCTAATGGAACCGACTTTTCGATGGCAGAACCAAGTGAACAGGCGTGAATAGGCGTGGAATGATGTCTACCAACACAGAATTCGCCATCTGAATGGCAGAATGGATGTCAGAATAAGCGCCTGCATTGCTGTCCATGTGCCTACAAAACGTACTAAACGGGTGTTTCAGCTTGGTTCGACACCTGTTACGTCAGTATCGCTTGAGATATTGCTCTGGAGTAGAGTCGGCTACGGTTTCATGGTTTCGAAACCAGGTTTCGATACACACAACAGTTTCAGTGTTTCAAAACCGGCATTTTTCACGGTTTCGAAACCATGCGGTTTCATTC
Organism: Locusta migratoria; assembly: GCA_026315105.1. Taxonomy (NCBI): domain Eukaryota; kingdom Metazoa; phylum Arthropoda; class Insecta; order Orthoptera; family Acrididae; genus Locusta; species Locusta migratoria. The sequence continues at coordinate 355,495,248 of CM048749.1, forward strand.
CGTTCTGTTTCGGATCACATTCGCGGTCGATTGTCGATACACTGAAACCGTTTCTTCATGTCGGTTTCACGGTTTCGTGTCGGTTTTCACAACACTAATGCAGAAAGGCGGAACAGACTAATGGTATTGAAATGTGGTGTCTCATTTTACTGAAGAGAGTATCAAATAGTAGTTGAACTCTTGAGTCTGCAGCTTATGATTACTGAAATCAAGATTCGTTTGCAAGAGACTGCTATATTCCGAAATGACAATGTCTGCTTTATAAATCTAAAAGAATAATAAAACAACATTCACTATTTGCATTGAAATCACCACTTAAATTCTAGGTTTATCTACCATATTAAAAACACGAGTGAAAGTACATTTTTTAAAATAAGATGTAACTTGAAGCCTGAAATGACATTTTTATACGAACAGGAGAAGATCGCATATTTAATCTCGTGTTAAAGAGTTAGTTTCTTACGAGCGAAAACGAAGTTACCTACTGTCGTTATAATTTTTCGACTGTCATGTTAAAGGAATTGCGGCGGTGGTTTAACGGTCAAGACGTACAAGTGGTGAACTTATCTCTTATGTTATTATTTTTGTAATTCCATAGCATTATTTGTGATTATTTAGTGTGTCCTTTTTCCCTATAATTTATTTGGTATGTATAGAAAGTAGCATTTATGATCCATCTTTCTAATACGCGTACCGTATTGCAGTTCGTGAGTTCCTAACGGGGTAAACTTTTACCTACCATACCGGCGGCCTCGTGTGACTATTTTGGCAACATCAACAACACGGGAGAAAATCTTTATCAACATGTTTCGTACAGACCAAGAAGTAAATATGTACTCTACGGTTGACAGGTTCTTGTATGTACCCTTGTCCACATAGTGAAAAATATTGCCCTCCTAGAACGAAGATTTCATGATAAAACATACATTGCTTCACGGTTTCATGGTTTCCAAACAGTGTTTCGAAACCGCAGATGGTACGGTTTCATTAGTTTCGAAACCGTCAGGTGTTCCAGTTTTTCCATCTCTACTCTGGAGTGACAAGTCGCATGCTCGACTGAGCAACAGTTGCCTCCCACAGCGCTGCAACGCTCTAGAGTTTTCCACGCCGTCTGGCAGTTTAGCGAACTGCTTCAAGACGAGTAAACAAGGCAACCTCCATTAAAAATAGCTTTAACGCCTTTTTCTCTCACGAAGATTTCTCTCATCATGGGAATGCAAAAACAATCTGTACTGTCGAAAGCAGATATTTCACTCTCAGACATCTTCGCACAGTAAATCTACAACCTGAGAACAGAGGGTTTCATGCAAAGCCACGTTGCTATGCATAAGTTTGCAGATACTGTAAGAATTTCTAATCAGTATATTCTGTACAGTCTGCAATATGAGTTAATGAAAGCACTGATATAGTGTAAATTGTTATGTTTCGTTCACTAAGTACTGTTCTAATGGTTAACGTAAGTAATTAAAGAGTGTAACATAATAAATGCAGACAAACGTATTGAGCACAGAGAAGCCCCAAGATGAGACTAAAACGTTTCGTCATTGGGGTGAAACATAAAGGGCAATGTGAGTTTTATACACATACAGATGCATACCGGCATTTTGCATTATGTAACATTGAACAATGGCATGTATTTCTGTGGTGCGCTCAGACGGTGGCTGATGTAATCTTAGTACAATTGTACAGAACATAAGCCATAAAAGCGTTTTGAAGGTTTTCTTTCTCCTGAAAGCACAGAAAAAAAGCGTTAATACGCTTTGGTGCGAGCGTGATCAATAATTACGATAGTTAACATAGAGCACGTTCGACAAAAGCGACAGACTGCAGAAACTCTATGCTTGATGGAAGAAATGCGATTAGCAACGACAAAGGACTGGGTAAGCGCAGGGTAGCCATTCGTTCCCATTTATCTGGACGGTCTTTAACCGACAAGATCCCATCTTGTCCCGATTTTGCAAATAATGTTATGAACTTGGCTCAGGTGCTGAAGTAACGCCATCTGTTAGCCCAAGGTGTATATGCAAGCTCAGTTTCTGCAGTCGAACTAAGCTCTTTTTGAAAAGAAATATAAAAAGAGTGGACAATAATGAAGTCTCGATAATTGAAATAAGAAATATATTCACCGACACACAAAGATGACTGAATGAAAGGAATGAGGACTGCCAATTTTTTTGAAATTGACATGCAAAGCAAAGTTGAATTTAAAAAATTAAAGAATGAGAACAGTAACGTAGAAATAATTGATTTGAGTTTTATTTATGGGATAAAAATTTAAAGTGTATGCTGTAAATCCTCACACAGTAGACGATCTTAAACGGAACTTTAATGGAGAAATAAACATCATGCAGAATTACAGCGTATTGCTGGTAACTTAATCACAAGAAGTCAGCGATGTCTTGGATGTCTATTGCCACCGTTTCCAGCATCTTATAAACACGTGGCTATAGGTTTTTTAAGTCGTCCTGGTCGTCGTCGTCTTCTACTTTCCTCCAATGTGAAAAACACGATTCTTCGATGCCTAAGCACGTATCCTACCAATAAACCCCTTCTTTTAGTCAAGGTATACCAGAAATTTATCCCCGATTCTGTTAATTACCTCATTAGTTACGCAGTCTACCTACCTAATCTTCAGCATTTGTTTGTAGCACCAAATTTTCAAAACTTCAACTGTTCATCGTCCGTGTTTCCCGTACATGACTACACTCCACACAAATGCTTACAGAACAGTTAAATTAATATTGAATGCCAACAAATTTCTCTTTTTCAGAAGCGCGTTTCTCCCATTGTTACTCTTCAATTTATGTCTTGCGTACGGCGACAATCAGAATTTTACTGCCAAAGCATAGAAAAAATCATCGAGCACCTTTGTCTAGTTAACTAATTCCATAGGCATCGCCTGATTATTTTAAAACTACAATCCATTACCCTTGTTTTGGTCTTGTCAATGTCCATCTTATACGCTCCTTTTAAGACACTGCCCATTCCCTTGAGTTGCTCTTCCAGGTCCTTCGCTGTCTGACAGAATTACAGTGTCATCGACAAACGGAAAAATTTATTTCTTCACTCTGCACTTTAATTCCTTGCTTTCCTTCACAGCAGATTGAATAAGCGTGGGAACGCTAAAACCCAGTCTTATTCGCTTTCCAACGTATTTCACGTACCCATTATTGTCTGTATTTTTTTAGCTGGTTCATTGTTGCTGTTAAAGTATCACTTCATTGTCGGGCGTGAGTCGTGCCGCTTTTACGTGGGACACGCTGCCATTTCCTGTTTTCTTACCAGTAACACTACTCGGGAGCCACTCGCCGATTCCGATACTCCGAGTATGCTGTAGTCAGGTCAAAATATAAAGATACGCAATTCTTTTATACTTGCCCATGTGGCCGTTGAAGTGGTGAATACCTCCAATAAGAAATGTTTCAAATGTTTGTATAAGTTATGGGACTTAACTACGGGGTCATCAGTCCCTAAACTTGCAAACTACTAATGAACTACTTACGAACTAGGACGGCACAAATGTCCATACCCGAGGGGGGATTCGAACCCCCGACCGTAGTGGCCGTGCAGACCGTGACTGGAGCGCCTCAGTCTCCGCGGCCACCGCGGCCGGCCCTCCAATAAGAAAACACGGTTGTTATCTTTGTGGACACTTACCGTATCAGTAAGAGATAACAAAAATGTTGAAACAATGTCCATGTTTACTGCTATACTTTTACAACTGTGCCATCACATGTTTTAAATTTTGATAAATCCTCCCCTCATCTCACAAATTTTGGGTGTGGTAAATCTGATAGTTCATTTAACAACAAATTCAACCATATATGATAAAGCTACATCCCGAAGTCGCAGTAGTGAGATATAATTTGGAAGAATCTCTATATACCGCTACAGATGCGCTCTGCCCGCCGAATGACGCTTGTCAAACATGCCGATAGTGTTTGCAATTTCACAGTGCAACCGTAAGAGACGGGCTCCCAAATTTAACTGAAACAAGGACTCATTTTCTGTTTAAAAACTTTTTTAGACCAAACTGCTATGCTCATCAGTCCCTTAAACTTACACGGGCAGTTTACACACCCATGCCCCAGGAGGACTCGAACCTCAGGTGGGAACGGCCGCCCAGTCCGCAGCATGACGCCTCACACCACGCTGCCATTCCGCGAGGTTTGAATCAGGTGTTCCAAAAGATCTGCAGGTGAAATCATTTTTACAAGATTCCACTCTATTTTCAGAGTCTCAGATTTTGTGCTGTTCTACCAATGATCACATCTTCATGTAAGAGGTTTCAATACTCACAACAGACTAAAGACGGCGTACAGGACTCGGCTGAAGAAATAATGCAGGAGGATTTGCTGCTAATAACTGAAGAATGATCCTTCTGTGTCTGCGTATGATTAAAGAGCTGCCATTGATAAGTGGTACAGACAACGCTACACAAGAATGAAGTGGCAGACCGCTAAACTATGGTACTGGTATGTTTAGTATTTATGTTTCCTGGCTTATGTTGAACCTAGGTATTCTATTAAAAGATTTGATATGGCGTTGTGTGTAAATATATTGCTCGAACAGTTTGTCAAAAGCTGTTAGACTGGCTAGTGACTTCCGAACATAAATTTCGCACCCTGCTCTAAAATATTAAAGAACATTTTTATATGTAGTGCATTGTATTAATATAAAAAAAATAATGATTTTAATTTTTTGTAAGAAGATTACATAATTTACTACAAGCAAAATTTTTATCGTTTCAAATAGCCGGTCGCGGTGGCCGAGGAGACTAAGGCGCTGCAGTCACGGTCTGCACGGCCACTGCGGTCGGGGTTCGAATCCCCCCCTCGGGCATGGATATTTGTGCCGTCCTAGTTCGTAAGTAGTTCATAAGTAGTTTGTAAGTTTAGGGACTGATAACCCCGTAGTTAAGTCCCATAGACTATACAAACATTTGAAACATTTCGTTTCAAATATTGTGAAGTGGGGTTTTCTAAATGTATCAAAATGTCTGAAGAAGTGCTTGCATAGTTTTAAAATGCGGTAACAACCATGGAAATGTTTCACGATTTGTACTCAGAATGATAGCAACCAGAGAGTTTACACCACTTTCACCGGCAATATGGGCACATATAAAAAGTACGTGTCTCATATTTCGGCGTAGACTGCAACATATTCGAAGCGTATCGGAATCCGCGAGTGTCATTTGGCTGTTAGTTGTCCGCTAAGACTCATCGAACTCTTTAGAACTGCGCTGCGTAAGAGCAATAAGTGAACAGCTGTTCAAAATGTTCAAATTAAATATAAATTAAGAAACCCTGACACAGTTTTTCATCTCAAATACGTCCATGACATTGAAGATGAAGGTGAAGCAATGAATTAAAATTTGTGATGCGGCCGGGAATCGAACCCGGACATCTATGCTTACTAGGCAGACGTCTTACCGCAACTAACGATTAAGGCGCCTCGGAATAGTCTAAGTACAACTCCCCTACACGTCACAAACTTTAATTCAGCTTCCTTGTTCCATAGATAATTGCTACTACTGCCAAGGCTCTCCATGCAGCGGAATAGCACCCCGGCAATGGACATAGTGGAACATTCCCGCTAAGATGATATAAACATAAATTTAAATAAATTAAGAAACCCTGAGACGGTTTTTCGTCTCAAATATGTCCATGACATTGTAGATGAAGCAATGAATTAAAATCTGTGATGCGGACGGGAATCGAACCCTAACGGTAAGACGTATGCCTAGTAGGCATGGAGGTCCTGGGTTCGATTTACGGCCGCATCACAAATTTTAATTCATTGCTTCACCATCTTAAATGTTTAGATGTTTGTTAAGGTTATGGGAGTTAACTGTGGGGTCATCAGTCCATAAACTTACCAACTACTTATAAGCTACCTTATACTAAAGACAGCACAATCATCCATGCCCGAGCGTGGATTCGACCGCCTTCGGGAAACGGCCTCGTCCATCGTAGCATAGCGCCTCAATGCGCTAAGCCGCTCCGCCGCGGCGAACAGCTAGCTGTGTGAGGTAGAATGGGCTGACATTCGGCCACGCCATTATTTGACAGAACAAAAAAGAAAAAAAAACTGTTGGCAATGAAACTGTGTGGTCGGGAACGGTAGAAACGTTTCCTCCTCTTTTTATCTTTTCCCCACAGCCCAGCGCGGCCTTCGCACTGCACCACGCCCACCGCCTGTCGAGACAAAAGCCCGTCCTTGGCACCACGTGCTCGCCGTGCCGATATCATAACGGCTCTCTGGAGACAACCGGGGTCTAGGGTTGCCAGACTGAACTCGAGGTAGGCCCGGAGACCAGACGTGCCCCTTTCCCCCTTGGCCAATGACTCTCCCCCCCCCCCCAACTAGGATTACACGTGAATTCCGAAAGAAAGAAAAAAAACTAATCATCTCCTCCCTCCCAGCAAGTATCCCCCGCCCCCCCCCCCCCCGGTGGAAAATTGCTAGGGGTTGCCTTCACATGCCGCAGCGTGGATTCGACCGCCTTCGGAAAACGGCCTCGTCCATCGTAGCACCGGCCAGACCGCCAGTTGCTGTGGATCAACAATCGACACACTTCAGTCGGCGTGACAGCAGAAGTGGCGACAGCATCAAAGCTGCTCACATCAACAGCTGCGCCTTCCAAGAGTTGCCGCTTGTGGCTCCGTGCACTGTGAAGGATCGTGCGCCACCAAGAAGAGCTTCTCACTGGTTCCATGTGAAGGGGCACAGTTACCGTCTGCTCCCTGTTACGACCACTTGCTGCCGCGTAAAGAAGTAAACTTGAGGGCATAAAATGATTAAACGTAATAGTGCTGTCCTTTCTATGAGAGATAGAAAAAGTTAAGATGAAGGTTACATTCAAGCCCGGAGAAGAGAGTCATGGGCCCGTAGACCCGGAGAATTCATTCCAAACCCGGGCACTACGGGCGGCGCCCGGAGATCTGGCAACCCTACCGGGGTGGCCACGTTACGATCCGCCTGTATCGACAGCTTCTCACCCCGTGCGCCGATACATGTCAGGGTAAAGGGAATTTCCCAGTAAAACCCCGGCGACGCCATGTCTCGAAAGAATAAACGACTTTACGTAAGAACGCGAGGGGGCGCCATGCCACGCGGCTGCGTGGGCGGCGCGGGAGGAAGTTTGCGGTCGGCGTTCGTGAACGCTAACGCTGCCTTCCAGTCACGACACCAGTGACGTCAGACCGCCAGCGACATGCCAAATGCATTTGCACGAACCGGCCACCTGGACTTCTCACTGAGTTTCCTTCCCCGTAAGTAAGACATTTCCTTTACTGAATCACTATTTCGGAAAAGAGTATAAATAAGCCTCTCCCCCCCCCCCCCTAAAAAAAAGTACAGAAATAGACATCCGTATACATATGAAGTATACGTATATTAGGTATCTGCAGTTTCCAAATCTCATTAACTTCGCGCTACAGACAGAGTGTGGAACGAGTTGGAGTATCGGGTTGATATTGCTCGAGTGTCTGGAGGGCGCCATATTGAACATCTCTGAACTTGTTTTTGAGTGAAAAGAACCTTTTTAAATACTCTTTGTAATGATATATAACAGAAGGTTATATTATGTTTCTTTCATTAAATACACATTTTTAAAGTTGTGGTATTCTTTTTCAATCACCCTGTATATCAAAATGTCTGAAATGTGCTTGCATAGTTGTAAAATGCGATAACAACCATGGAAATTATGTTTCACGATTTGTACTCAGAATGATAGCAAGCAGAGCGTTTTCACTACTTTCACCGGCCATATGGGCACGTATAAAAAGTACGTGTCTCATATTTCGGCGTCATCCTTACCACTCCCACAATACGAATTCAGCTTTGGAAAAATTGAAATCCAGTATTTTTAATACAATGCACTAAAATTTTTGAACGAATTATACTTTTTATGTTATTGTTCAAGCAGAATACAACTCGAGGAATGAGGCGTTTTTTCTAAGTAAGGGGCGTTTTGAAATTAAGAAAAGACGTGCTAAAATATCCCAATTTTACTTTTACACGAAAGCTTGTACTTAATATACTTCTCTACATAATTTCCGTTAATATTGAGGCACTTATTACATTGTACCAGTTTTTTAATACCCTCCTCATAGAAGTCTGTCGCCTGACTTGTTAACCACTGCATCACAACAGTTTTGACTTCATTGATCGGTCTGAAGCATTTTGTTAACATTTGTGGTGCGGCCGGAAATCGAACCCGGATCTCCATGCTTACTAGGCAGACTTCTTAACCGTTAGACTGCCATACCACTAAAGATTAAGGCGCCTTGGAATAGTCTAAGTACGATTTCCCTCCAAGTCACAAACTTTAATTCAGCTTCTGTGTTCCAAAGATAATTGCCACTACTGCCAAGGCTCTCCATGCAGCGGAATAGCACCTCGGCAATGGGCATATTTGAACAATCCTGTTAACGTGATATTTATATCAATTTAATACAAATAAACAATCCCTGAGACGGATTTTCGTCTCAAATATATCAAAGACATTATTGATAAATCTGAAGCATTGAATTAAAATTTGTGTTGCGGCCTGGAATCGAACCCGGACCTCCATGCTTACTAGTTTTAATTCAATGCTTCAGATTTATCAATAATGTCTTTTACATATTTGAGACGAAAATCCGTCTCGGGGATTGTTTATTTGTATTAAATTGGTGTTTTGACTTCGTCATCGTCTTGCTCGGTCACAATGCCATACGAAACAACGAGAAACATTACGAAAGCCATCCCGCAAGGAGGAAATCGTAAAGCGTCTGTTTTCTATCACCTTATTGTCCACCTCCTGGACCAAAGTTTCATTAACGACCGAAGGACGCGCACTCCGTTGTTCATCATGCACATTTGTGCGGCCATCTTTAAATGCTCTCACCCACTTTCTTATCATTCCATCACTCAGTGTTTTATCCGTAAACGGCCCAGATCTCACGATGCATATCGGTCGCTTTTAGGCCTTTAGCACTAAGAAATCTTATAACAGCCCGTACTTCACAGTCGGCGGGACTCAACGATTATCGGAGGCATCTTAACACTCAGTACAAACCTATTTTCTTATTTTAAATTAAGATGCGGGGACAAATGTGTCACCCATTTTATAATTCCGACATGGACTCGACTCCGAATATTTTGTTTTTATTATTATGACCATGACCTAAGGAAACCTATCTGACAACTTTTATCACAACACTTGAAAATGGCCTAAGGCCGAAACCAGGTAGTGACAAACAAAGCTTTCAGTTAGATAGCGGTCAGCTCTTTTAAAAAATTTTACATGACTGAGGGTCCTGACGCCTACAAAATCATGAGCTATGAAGTTAGTTCCCAAACAGCAAAAGTTTTTAACGAAAGTTTTTCGTAATAAACTTTCAAGGTACTCAGTACAGGTCTCTCTTATCATCACTTTGTCAGATGCCGTCTTTGTTAGTTTGGAGAATCAATGTGTTTGCTATACTTGCTTTGCTCCTTTACCGTGAAGTTTCCCAGCTCTCGTCCCGTAGTGGTTAGGTGGCTGAAGTGTTTAAGCTGAATTAGTCTAGCTTGAAAGCAACGTTCCCCCTTTTCCGAAATTGTGTGGATTGTGTTCGGATTTAGCCTTAGGAGAGCTAACGGCACTCATTGCTATCATGTAGTTAGCAATAGATTGGCTGTATTGACTTGACGACCTCTTCCATGTGCAGTTTACTCAAAAACAAAGTTAATTGTGGCGAAACACACGGCAGAAATTCAGATTAGAATTTTGATTGCTGGGATGAAATTAATTAGTGTGATCGTGAGTGTGGTCATACAAGAGTTGGACCCGAACAGGCTCTGTGAAAAGTGTGTCGCGTCACTTTAGTGTGGGTCAAGGCCTGCGAGGCTATAGAGTTAGCAAAAGTCTACGTCCTACATGTCGCTCGACACTTATGTATGCATGCATGCTACCTGCCCACCAGGTTACATTCAGCTTTTCTCTTGGCAGTACTTGCGATTTAGTGTGTAACGTGGGCAACAGCGAGAGATGTTTCATATCGATCATGTAGTGTAACATTGTACACTACTGGTTCCTAGCTCGACACAAGATATTCAAATAGTTTATCTTATAAGGGGTTTGACACTGTGTGAGCAAATACTGCGAAACGAAATTTATTTCCGCAGGTTTTGGCGTGGGAATATGGGCTTACTTGTATGGAATAAAAGGACTTCAAAGTGCCAAGGAAGAAAGAAGATATATAACCTCTGTGACTATCATTTGTTTTATATGTAGTAGTTATAGTAATTATTATTAACTAAGATTTCATCCGAAATACATCACAACTAAGTATGTCAAGGTAATGTAGTAGCTTAGTTCTCAATGTAATAAAGTTCTGTATAATCTTAAAGAAGAGTTCGTCTTTCACCAGTAAAACTAAGAAGTAAATTTCCAGATGTTCTCATAATTTCATGAAGACAACTTCGGAGATGAGTCGGTTCTTCAAATATTTCCTGTAACACAAGGCACGGACTAGCGGGACCTTATGAAAGGAACATCTTAACTTCTATATATTCATATCTAAGGACTAATCATGCTGAAGGATATTGTACTGTCGAAATATTGACGAAAACATACGGTAACAGTACAAGCCTTATCTCCGAGTTCTCGGGACAGAGTAAATTAGGTAGTGTTACGCATTCAGAGAAATGCTGTAAAAGACGCAACTTTTTCACAGAGCATATTTCTCTGCCTCTCGGCAATGTTTATTATGATTATTACTATTATTACTATAAATGCGCAAGTACATATCACAGTTACATTAGTTCTAGTTGTGTTACAGACATTTTTTCCTATCGTTCACAGTGTTCGTTGAACAGTACACATACAGTGTCTTCATGTGGCAGAAAGTACACGGGTTCAGTTTCCTGTTCCGCCTGAGCAAGTTGTGCTTGAAGAAAGAACGAACAGTTACTCTTCGTTTGAGCTCTAATTCCTCTGATTACCCTATCACGCTCCTTTCAAGGATGCAATTTTGCGTGACTTCTAACGAACGCCTTCAGAGTTACGATAGGCACCGCCTCCATGATAACTACTCCCTTGTGGCGAATACCATGAGATACTTAGGCGCTCTCGTGCTTGCTGGGAAAACTGTGGTAAAACTCTGTTTTCCTTTGATCTTTCCTATTGCCTCTATTAATTCTGATCTCTATTAATTCGTCCCTCATTAACGTCAGTAATAAATCGAGGTTTCCTTAGATGATGGTTTCGTAGGTGAATTACTCTTCCTTGGGATCCTCACGTTAAATCTCTCTCTGACACCTGCTTTTTCTACATCTGATTTCAGGTTGCTGCTTATACTTAGACCTGAGTGTTTCACAATAGTTACGGTTTCTAGCAATTTGTCGCCATTAGCTTAATGTGACAATAACTGTAGTCTCTGTCTATGCGTAATTAGGCACATTAACTGTAATTATCTCCCTATGCTTGTATTTAGTGTGCATCCTCTACCGATCATTCTACACGACGTTAAAATTATCAGGAGTTGAAACTTTCATATTCTGAAAAGCAGTATCAACTAATAATCTAGCACAGCTTCCCACGTTATCCGCCCACTAGTTACATATTCAGCTTACGATATGGCTGTTTCAGTGTCATAACATGCCTTTCGCGAACACATGCATTTATTTGGTACATAAGGTTGATTGTAAATCGAGACTTCCACTCTAAATTAACCACGCCCTCGAACTCTCTTAAATACACTTTCAGTAGTAATATAAAAACTATCAGCTGTTTAGGATGTGATTTGCACTCATCCTTAAACAAAAAGGGAAGATTAGTGTTTCATCTCTCGTCGACATCGTGGTCATTAGAGAAGAAACACACTCTTTTAGTTTTTCTCAGGTTTGGGGAAGGAAAGCGGCGGTGCCTTTTAAAGGAACCATCCCGGCATTTGTCTCGAGTGATTGACGAGAAAAAACGGAACACACAAAACAAGATCGGCAGAGGCTAGTTTCAAATGCCGGCCTCCAGAATGCGACTCCAGTGTTTTAACACTGCTCCACCTTTCTCGGTAATCCTACAGCGAGCTTCCCTGTGTGATACTAGCTTCTGCTACAGAACAAGACGGAGACTTGAGCGATGAGAAATGATCGTTTCAACCCGGTTGGGTTGGTCACGGTTAGACGTGCGACTATGGCACAATAGTATGAAGAGGTGATGCGGTATGTTGGACGCAAAAACCACACTGGCGTGTTGTATGGCGCACTAGTTTTTCCTATAGTTTTGTGATTTCTGCAAATATTTTCGAAAAAATAATAAAAATATAAAATAAAATATGTAATAAAAATACAAAATTGCTTTGCTTTTGCGGATGATTTTGCAGTAGTTTAAGAAAACCTGACAGAAGCAGTTATTCAAATAAACCTTCAGGAAAGAATAGCAAACAGAACTGGTCTCAAAATTTCAGCTGAAAAAATTAAATTCATTACAAACGTAAAAATGCACCAAATTCATAGAAAACAAATAGGTAAAACAGAGTGAGTAAATAAATTTAAATATCTTGCAGAAACTATACAACAGAATGTACTAGAAGAATCTTTACTAGGTGTAAGAATTAACAAAATTGAAAGGGCATTGGTTTGACTGAAAATATTTACCACAAGAAATGTATATCTAGAACAAAAAAACAACTAAAACACTATACCACAGTGGTACGACCAGAATTTTATATGGATCTGAATACCTAACGAACTGTAAGATGGATAAACTAGAGGTAATGGAAAGAAGTATTATTAGAAAAATAATGTATCCAATAAAAACTGCAGAAGGTTGGAAAATAATAACTAATGAGAAGATCTACATAAACAGAGGAAAATATCTGAAGTAATGGCCAAACGAAGATTAACCTTTAGCGAATGGGTGAAAATAGACTAACAAAACAAATACTATATTTCTGGAAGAAGGAATCCACAATAGCATTGATTACAGAAATAAGGAAAGATCTAGAAACAAATAACACCAAAGAATCTTAAATGGTTTTAAAGAAACCGATATAAAAATAAAATACTAAATTTGGAAGGTTTTCAAATCAGAAGAAGTAAAAATCAGAAACATGGACAGAAGAAAGGGAAAGTGCTCATGGGGCGAAAATGAGGGAATACTGAAAAAAAAAAGGAAACGACAACAAAGAAAGGAGAGGCACTGAAATTGCTAACGTGATCCTAATTGGTCAGTACGATTGTAAAAAAGAAAAAGAAGAAATAAAATATATAAAACAATATAATACAAGATACATCTTTATAATTTTTGTCCAAATGTTTCCAAAAGTGGTATGTAAAACAGGCCAGGGCGATTTTCATAGGTTTTTTTTAATTTCTTTATAGAAAATGTTCAAATGTTTGTAAAGTCTATGGGACTTAACTACGGGCTCATCAGTCCCTAAACTTACAAACTACTTATGAACTACTTACAAACTAGGACGGCACAAATATCCATGCCCGAGGGGGGATTGGAACCCCCGACCGTAGTGGCCGTGCAGGCCGTGACTGGAGCGCCTTAGTCTCCTCGGCCACCGCGGCCGGCTTCTTTATAGAAAGGTAATTTCATCATAGATGAAATATCAAGCTCAAACCATTACATGACTTACTGCACAAGAATATGACGGTAGGGATATGTGAAGAATTATATATTTATATGCGTGTACTAACTTTCAGAGTTAAAAAATATCGCACATTTTACAAAAAATATTAGTTTAAATTCTGAACAACTTTAAATTTTATCGATACGATGCATAATAGCCGAGATAGGACATATTGGCGCCCTCTAGCGGCCAACAAATTTGCTGCTGTCCGTCTAACGGCGCGACCTAAAAATTTGGGAATACGTTACAGACAGACTCACAGATAGTGTCAAATCGCCGTCATTTTTGCATATATCTCTGAAACGGCGTGAGATACGGAAAAGCCTTAACAGGGCAAAGCTGCAGAGACGTTTCTCATGTAAAAGTCCGTTTATTCGTCTGAGATGAACGCTTAAGGCGTTATTTGCAATAAAGTTTCGAGCCGTCAAAAGGCCATCGAAAACGGCCCACTTTCGATATATGACTCGAGGAACAATTTTACATGCGACATGAGTAATGATAGTGGCGAGTGAAAGAGCGCGAATGTGGCGAGATTTGAATGTTTGTGGTAGATAGCGCGTGGCGGGAGCTGGCATGCGTTGATGGCTGGCTGGACCGGTTTGTCATGATCCCGGCGGCAGGCGACCTTGCCCCGCGGAATGATCAGACACACGGCTACAGCCGGCTACGGTAGTCCACCGTATGCTGCAACCCACTACTGATCGTCTTCTTTTAGCACGGAGCACTGTGTCCCATTGTCCACAGATTGTTGTGAAGTACATAAGTCAACAGTCAGAAGATTTAGACTAACTTTTTTTTCCAGTCTCAGCTGCTTTTAGGAGTTATAATCATACAACATGGACGTATGAAAAATTGTGGCGGACCGGGATTCGAACGCGGAACCTTCTGCTCACTTGGGAGTTGCGCTAAGCTCCTTTGCCACCTTAGGCACACGGGCGTAATCATCCAAGCACGAACCCCGTCCGACCCGAACTTTCTAACAAATGTATTTGGAAATAATGACAAGAAAAAAAATCGTGCGGAAGGCGAAATAGAGAACAAATACAAGGGAAACCTCCCACCCCTCTCAGATTTAGTTATAAGTTGGCGCAGTGGATAGGCCTTGAAGAACTGAACACAGATAAACCGAGAATGCAGGAAGAAGTTGTGTGGAAGTATGAAAAAAAAGCAAAATATAAAAACTGACAGCCCCTGCGAAAAATAAGTAACGTAGAGCAGATAGCGAGCGCAGGAACGCCATGTTCCTGTGGCTAGCGTGAGGAGCTACAGAGCTAAAGGTCTGTGGTTCGAGCCTTCCCACAGGCGAAAATTTAAATTTTTTCATTTTCAGGCTGTGAAACTGTTGCTTTCATTTGTGGCAGTTTGAAGGTTCATAATATATGTATTCACGTATGAAATTTGCTGTTAACAACCCGACCCAATTCAAAAGTTATAGTGTGTATAGCTACAAAACCATACAAGGTTAAATCTAACTTTCGCACAGAATGGGGTGAATTATGCCACCACAAAAATCTTCCGTCGCTTACCAAGTGGCAACAAACGTCTGACAGCCAGCCAACTACTGTTTAAAAAGAAAGTAAAAGAATTTCCAATTCCACAATCGATTTTCGTGCCCATGTAAACGCAATCGTTTTTGAAGCGTTCTTGGCTTCTCAGATTGTTTTCTTCTTAAGAATTTTCGGCACATATGGATAGAGTGACTTTTCTATCTGGAAATAAAAGTATAAATAAAGAGTGAGCATTAATTTATGTATCTCAGTAACGAAAAATAGCGATTGTGCTGACTAAATCAGGAACAGAATCAGCTGTTTTTCAGTCGCATTTTGAGTGGGCTAGGAAATCCGATTCAGGCAGTGACATGTAAACACGACAGCGAAAAATGGTTTACGAAAATCGATTTTCGTCTTCCGGAAGACGTGTTGCATGTACACGTAATGTATAAAAAGAGAAACCACATCGAAAACGGTTTGATTTAGTCGTTACTACTAATTGAAATATTAGGAACGTTGTTCGATAAACCCTCTGCCGTGCACTTAAATGTTATTTTCAGAGTAAATGTGTAATTTTTTTATGTTCTATTACAACCATTGCACTAAGGCTCGCAGCTGGCTGACTCCAGCCAGCAGTCCGGTTCTCGTGTCCATCCGCTCTGAAATACGCATCATTAAAAAATCGTGGCATCTGTCAGAAGCTGGAAAGCTGTGTGAATGTTCACGCATATATCAGGTGATCAAAAAGTCAGTATAAAATAATTTGAAAACTTAACAAATCACGGAATAATGTAGATAGAGAGGTAAAAATTGACACATGCTTGGAATGACGTGTGGTTTTATTAGAAAAAAAAAAAAAAAAAAAAAAAAAAAAGAGATCAAAAAATGTCCGACAGATGGCACTTCATCTGATCTGAAAAGCAATAATTAGCATAACAAATTAAGACAAAGCAAATACGATGTTCTTTACAGGAAATGCTCAATATGTTCACCATCATTCCTCAACAATAGCTGTAGTCGAGGAATAATGTTGTGAATAGCACTGTAAAGCATGTCCGGAGTTATGGTGAGGCATTGACGACGGATGTTGTCTTTCAGCATCCCTAGAGATGTCGGTCGATCGCGATACACTTGCGACTTGAGGTAACCCCAAAGCCAATAATGCACGGACTGAGGTCTGGGAACCTGGGAGGCCAAGCATGACGAAAGTGGCGTCTGAGCACACGCTCATCACCAAACGACACGCGCAAGAGATCTTTCACACGTCTAGCAATATACGGGGCGCGTCCAGAAAGTAAGTTCCGTTTCAATTTCTCTCCGCTGCAGCGCTGCGACTGCAGTTCCGCACATGCGCTGTGGACGATGTGTATCAAGGAGAATAACGTGAGCCATTTGGAGATTGCTGACAGTTACGTACGCTTTGTTGTGCTTGTTTGAAATGGCGGAGTTGATTGAAAATCCCGCCGCCTGTGAAATCAGGTTTCTGAATGCGAGGAAAGTGAAACCAAGTGAAATTTATCGGTAAATTTGCGATGTTTACGGACCAACTGCGATGAGTGGTTCGATGGTGAGAAGATGGGTCCGACAGTTCAATGGCGGGCGTAGTGAAGTGCAGGATGAAGAACGAAGTGGGCGTCCACCTTTGGTTACAGAAGAACTGGTTCACGCGATTGATGACAAGATCCAGGACATATCAAGTCTTTCCTTGGCGGTCATCACTTCACCAATGACGACGAGCTGAAAGAAACTGTTTCTAACTAGTTGAAGACACAGGCGGCAGATTTATATGAAGAAGGTATACAAAACCTGGTGCCACGCTATGACAAATGCCTGCATAATTTCGGCAGTTATGTGGAAAAGTAGTTTAAGAGTTGTAGAATTTTGTCCAACAAAAATATCTTCTGTATCTGTGTACAATTTCATTTTATTACAAAACGGAACTTTCTGGACGCGTCTCGCTTATATATATTTTTTTCTAATGTCATTCCAATCATGTGTGTCAAATTTTACTTCTATCTACATTGTTCCGTGATTTATTAAGTTTTCAAATTTATACTGAAGTTTTCATCACCAGGTACATTCATCACCAGGTCATTAACCCTTTCTGCGTCTAATTCCAAATGGCTTGTTTAACATTCCAAATGACACCGTTTCGCGAAGTAAAAGTACTGAACTATGTGAAACAATGCCAAATGGCATCTTTGATAAATTCGGAAGCTCAAACAAACCAGAAATACGTAACGATGCCATTTGGAAAGAGACGCGAAAGGGTTAAAGCAGGCAGTAACCCCCAGAACGTTATCAACGGCACGTGCAGGGCAAGTCTTATTTCCTCGGCGCAAGATGAGATTCGCGTGGAGTCGCAGCTCTCTCAACCAACTCTCGGAATTGCCCCGAAGGGCCGCTTCGCGAGACAAGAGGCACGGAAAGAGGTGCATTAAAAATTGAAAGCTCCCGCTGGGGTTGCGTCAGGACACGGTAACTACCTCGCTCTCTGTAGAGGGAAGGAGGTTTTGTGTGTGTGTGTGTGTGTGTGTGTGTGTGTGGAGAGTGCCGGCACTCGTTAGCTTCGCCAGCAATCTGTCCGGATTCTGCTCGTGCCATAAAAACTTTCTCTGGATTCCGCTCACGCCGAATGCGTAAAACCGCACCAACTTTCCTACGGAACGCTCTCTCGCCTATTCTCCTCGCTCACTAATTCAGACTCGTCGCAGCGAGTTTATTTTCACCCGTATAATACAAGCGGTTGTTAAAGTTTTAATTACCATATCGAAAATAAAATTACGTAATTGTTTTTTGCTTTTGGTATATGTCTGCTGGCCAAGTATTCAGTGGTGTAGCGCGGAGTTATCAATGGGGAATTCGACTCCAGACATGAACATAGACACAATTACGATTGTTATGGCCAACTTTAGCCTAGTTGGCCAGTTTTCCATGGCATTTTGACAATTCGAAATTTAATAACGCTTTAACGGTTCCACTGATGTGAAAACTGAATCAATGGATTTCTAGAGGAGACATCTCTACAACGTTGTCCTGTTACGTCTTTTCCGTATCTCACATCGTTTCAGATATATTTGTAAAAATAACGGAAATTTTACGCCTTTCAACCGATGGACACCAGATTTTACAGAGCCACCGGCGACCAGAACCTATCTCTGCTATTATGCGCGACCGATGGAAAGAAAAAGTCAGAATTTGATATCAAGTAACTTGTTTGAAAAATGTTACGATATTTTGACTCAAAGTTGGTACACACGTATAAAGATATAATTCTTCATATGGCTCTACCATCATATTTTCCTGTAAGTCATTTAACGGAAGTTCGAAAATGATGTTACTTCCTTTAGGGATGACTATATCGCCGGGAAACACATTTTCATAAAGAAATAAAAAATTTAAAAATCGCACTGTGTGTTACGGCCCACTTTAGGTTTTCCTGCAGTTTTATGAGTTTTGCAAATATTTTGGATCAAAAGTAATGAAAATATAAATAATACAAATATTAAATAATATAAAATACATACAAATGAGATTTTATTTTATATAGTTAATTTTGTATTATTTTATTAAATGAATATATTACTTATTTCATTTTGTAATGTTTATGATTTATTATTTTTTGTCAAAGATATTTGCAAGAAACAGAACTACAGAAAAAACTAAAGTCGGCAGTAAAACTTGGCACAGATTTTGTTTTGGAGATGATAATTAAATCTCTACGTGCTACTCACATTATGAAGGCAAATTATTATTTCAAGTTTTCTCTGAATTCACGAAAAAAGGTTTTGCAAAAAGAAAGTCGCCTGTGTTATGAAGCACACGTAGTATCTCTGTGCAACAGTCCAGAAGTACGAGGGCAAACCAAAAAGTCAGTTTCTCCTCGAAGTTAGGGCGAGTTATTAAACCACAAACACACAAAGGCAACGCGGCTGTGGCAACATACAATGTAGGTTCACTTTTCCTCGTAGTCCCTACGAGACTAAACATTTCTAGGAACGGGCAACGGACTTTTCGATTGCCGACGTGTAGATGTCACCAATGATTTGTAACCACTTGGATACAGCTGCTTCAACCACCACCTCATTTTAAAATCTTCGTCCACCGAGGTACTATTCTTCTTACCCAACACAAAACTGCATAACACCAGGTCTGGACTGTATGGAGGATATTGGCATACCTCACACTTGAATCATTGCAGCAGTTCTGAAGTTTGACAAGCGCTCACGTTTTTCATATGTTTGGCAAGATGAAAAACGATCTCAGTGGACGGCGATTGTGTAAGGATGATGAGAAGAAAGCAGCTGCATCGACGTGGCTACATTGGGCAGGTTGCGATTGCTGCACATCTGCAGTAGGAAAGTTGGTTGACAGTTATAGAAATGTTTACAGCCATTTGCGGACTCTGTGGAAAGGCGAACTTAACACTTATACTGTCCTAGCTGTGTTGCCTACGTAATACCCATAATTTGTAAGTGTACATTACCTTTTGAATCCCCTTCGTACGTCCCCCCGTCATGGAATACGAGGTTTTTCAGAATGACGTTTGAAACTATAGGTGTTCGCAGAGGGGACTTAATAAAGTTCGACACCTGAACCCATCTCCGGAAATTTATTTATTTATAGTATGGTTTAACAAGCAAACGAAAGTATCTATAACTTAGTGGAAATGTCCAAATGCGACAACCTGTCTAGAGTACATGGAGTCACTTTGTGTGAAGTACCCAGATCCTCATCAAATACTCTCAGGGACCGATCTTTAACAATGTTATCTATATAGTTAGCTCTTCCGCTCGAGAGTTGCAGTCATCAGATGGAAGGTAACAACTCTTCGTCATGGTGTAAGCGCTTTTTCATAAACCTGCTCGTATTCTGAAGGATGGTGGTTCAAATCCACTTCCGGCCATCCAAATTTAGGTTTTCCGTGCTTTCCCTAAATCACTCCACGCAAATGCCGGGATGATTTCTTTCAAAGGGCACGGCCGATTTCTGTCCTCCATCCTTACCCAAAATCCGAGCGTAAGCTCTAATGACCACGCTGTCGATGGGACGTTAAACCCTTAGATTCCTTCCTTCCTTCCTCCATAAACCTGTCCTAACACGGTTCAGCCTCGTTTTGGGTTGAGATGGTAAGTGTAATCTCTCTCATCCTTCTTTGTCGGTTCTCGAACCAGGTGAGTGTTGGACGGTGGCTGTTCATTCCAACAGTTGGGTCCATAGATGCCCAGTCGCATGTCGCACCAAGGTGTAGACGAGCTGCTGGGAGATCTTGTACAGCATATTACAATGGTTACTTTTGGAGAAATGATACCCTTGAGTGATCTTAGTTATTTTCCTCCTTAGATCTTGTGACCCTAAAACTGGTAACCACTGAACGGGCGTAGATGTAACAGTACCAGTAATATGTGTCAGATTCGTCAAGCTGCACATCAGTTGTGTGGGCACGGATTTAGTATACTTGCGCGCAGTATTCCCAACAGATCACGCAAGAGCGAGTGTAGTAGTGCAAAGAACATTGTTGTCGGGAAATGTCATTCAATGACATTTGGCAAGATCTTTTTCCATATTTTGATAGGAGGTAGAATTAACAAAAACAAGAAAAAAGTCCAGTAAACATAGACTCTTAAATGCATACCTTAATAGTTACGAGCCTAGGACAAGTAGAATAAATGTTTTTAGTGTATCGAAGACGAAGAAGTACGCATAGCGTCACTGGATGACATTGGCGGACATGCGCTCCTTATCAAAACTTTATTTATCGAATACTCTGTACAATCCCTTAATTTTTAACACGCCATACTGATAAAACCTTGTATTGATATAGAGCGCCAGTGTCGTCACTAAATTGTACAACACGTCTGGCGGAACTCCGCACACACCAGCCAGTTTGACATCGCCCTTAACAAGATAGGGAACATTAAAACGGGTTGTCTGCGACCAACTCTTGTAAATAAACTTTACCATATTTCAGGTATAGCACCCTCAGATGTTAGAAGAAGAACAGCGGCAGAAGCCGAAGAGGAGAAACAAGAAAATGACCCCAGACATCCCATGTTTGGAAGTGGAACACCTTCTCCCAGGCTTAAATTACGAAAGAGTTTCCTTAAAACAACAGAACCGATCACCTCAACACCTTCTGCCAGCCAAAAAGAATTATGGCGAAACACATCTGGAAGACAATTACAATGCTTTAAAGAAGAACCTGCTCCTGGGTACCACCTACCATACCAGACATGGAAGACCTTAGACTAGGAACTGGAGTGACACGCAACAAGCAAAACCTGCTACGGTGGGGATACATCACTGGAGATGCAAACTGTGAATGTGGTGAAATACAAGACACTAATCACCTACTGGTTTGCCCAAAACTGCCCAAAGCCTGTACAATGGGCGACCTGGTTCGTGGAAGTATTCGAGAAGTCAAGACAGCAGAATACCGGGCTTCAAAGTCAATTTATAAATTTATATATGTTTGTAATAACTGTGTGTATATTTTATATAACTGTATTTGTCCTGGACACGATAATAATAATAATAATAATAATAATAATAATAATAATAATAATAATAATAATAATAATAGTCAAAAGAAATCCGTTGAACTTCAATTACGCGATAAATCAGTCAATACCTTAAGGTCGTAAATTCTACTAAATACGTAGTAGTTACAGTTGCGAAAAACTTAGAATGGAGAAAACACACAGGAAATGTTGTGGGGAAGGCGAATCAAAGGTTACGTTTCATTGGCAGAACGCTTCGATGATGCTTGTTTGTATAGCTTATGGGACTTAACTACGCGGTTATTAGTCCCTAAACTTACACACTACTTATGAACTAACTAAGAATAAGGACGGCACAAATATCCATGCCCGAGGGGGGATTCGAACCCCCGACCGTAGTGGCCGTGCAGACCGAGACTGGAGCGCCTCAATCCCCTCGGCCACCGCGGCCGGCTAACTTCGATGATGCAAAAGCTCCACCAAAGAGACTGCCTACATCACACTTGTGCGTCCTCTCCTGGAGTATTGTTGCCCAGTGTGGGACCGTCACCAGGTGGGACTGACGGAGGTATTGAGAAGGTACAGAGAAGGGCAGCTCGTTTTGTTTTATCACGTTATTGAGGGGAAAGCGTCACGGAAATGTTGCACGAATTGGGCCGGAAATCATTAAAAGAAAGACGTTATTCATTGCGGCGTGATCTGTTTGCGAAGTTTCAATCACCGACTTTTATTTCGGAATGTAAAAATATTTTGCTAGCACCCACCTACTTAGGGAGACATGACCGCCCCAATAAAAAAAGAGAAATCAGATCGAAAAAGGAACGGTTTAGGTGTTCTTTCTTCCCGCGCTCTATCAGAGAATGGAATGGTAGAGGAAGGTTATGAAAGTGGTTAATGAACCCTCTGCCAGGCACTTAAATGTGATTTGCAGAGTATCGATGTAGATGTAGGCTTGGCGAAAGCCAAGGTATGACAACGACATACCAACATCATCTGAAAATGTATGTGGTGTGGCTTTTGATATTGGATTGCGTGAAAGCAAAAGCGATTTGGAATGTGATAACGTGGCTTCAGTGACGTGTGCACATTGTTCTCTCCCACTTCGTTTTAACCAGTTCATCTAAATCATTTTGAGGACTAATATAAGCACTTTCAGGTGTGTGGTACTGTTTTGTATGTTCGTTTTGCGGTATAACAAGTATTTTAAGCAGAGGGTTTGTTTCGCTGCTGATCGAATATGTAATGATACAGTGACGCCACTAAATCACTTATAATTTTCTTCCTATGTTATTGATTTATAGTTACTTTCTCTCTGTTAAAATGTGACTTGAGGTACAATGTAACGTCTTGCATGGAAATGACTCACACCAATGTTCTGTTTATGATCGCTTGTTATTCAAAGCATTGTTTCTTGCGGTTCCGAGTGTTCGAGGTCAATGGTGTCCCTTCTGAGGTGTCGAAATCATATTAGCGAATTTTTGTGACCACTTAGTAATACATCTACATCTACATACATACTCCGCAGTTCACCGTAAGGTGCGTGGCGGAGGGTACACTGTACCACTACTAGGCATTTCCTTTCTTATTCCATTCCCAAATTGAACGAGGAAAAAAAGAATGCCTATATGCCTCCGTACGAGCCCTAATTTCTCTTATCTTGTCTTTGTCATTTTTACACGAAATCTAAGTAGGCGGCAGCAAGATCGTACTACACTCAGCTTCAAATTCCGGCCCTCTAAACTTACTTAACAGAAATTCACGAAAAGAACGTCGTCTTTCTTCCAGCGATCCCCAATCGAGTTGCCGGAGCATTTCCGTGACACTCGCGCATTGGTCGAACCTACCGGTAACAAATCTAGCTGCTCGCCTCTGAACCGCCTCTATGTCTTCCTTCAAACCGATCTGCTGCGGGTCCCAAATACTTGAGCAATACTCAAGACGTGGTCGTACAAGCGTTTTATACGCGGTCTCCTTTACAGGTGAAGTACATCTTCCCAAAATTCTCCCAATAAACCGAAGTCGGCTGTCTGCCTTACTCACAACTGTCCTTACATGCTCGTTCCATTTCATATCGCTCTGCAATGTTACGCCTAGATATTTGAACGACGCGACAGCATCAAGAAGCTCACTACTAATGCTGTATTCGAACATTATAGGATTGTTTTTTCTACTCACGCGCATCACCTTGCATTTTTCTACATTGAGAGCTAGCTGCCATTCTTCGCACCAACTAGAAATTTTGTCTAAGTCAACCTGTATGCTATTACAGTCAGTTACAGACGACACCCCCCCATACATCACAGCATCATCAGCAAACAGCCGCAAATTACAAGTTAGTCTGTCCATCAGATCATTTATATTGGTAGAAAATAATAGCGGTCCTATCACACTCCCCTGGGGCACGCCTGACGATACACTCGTCTCTGATGAACACTCGCCGTCGAGAACAACGTACTGCGTTCTATTACTTAGGAAGTCTTCCAGCCAGTCACAAATCTGTGAACCTATTCCATAAGCTCGTATCTTCGTTAGCAGTCTGCAGTGTGGCACCGCGTCGAAGGCCTTTTTGAAGTCGAGAAAAACACAATCCGCCTGTTGCCCTTCGTCCATGGCTCGCAAGATGTCTTGTGAGAAAAGGGCAAGCTGAGTTTCACATGAACGATGTTTCCTAAACCCGTGCTGATTCATGGAAAGAAGCTTTTCCGTTTCAAGGAAATTTACTATATTCGAACTGAGAATATGCTCCAAAATTCTACATGAAACCGATGTCAACGATATTGGCCTGTAATTGTATGGGTCAGTTCTCTTTCCTTTCTTATACACGGGAGTCACCTGCGCTTTTTTCCAATCACTAGGAACTTTGCGCTGAACTTTACATTAAAATCTTTGCTTTTGTCCTTTTGAATTTTCCTGAAACTGATTCACATTAATGTAGCGGTGATTTGTTCGTTTCCCACTTGTGTAGTACTTTCAGCGCAGCGCCCTCCACAGAGGAGGTGGTGTCCTTTAGACTGTGCGCACCGCTCTTGATTCCTTCAGAAGCGACGCGGAGTCGCGAGCAGCCGTGCCGGGAACAATGGCCGAGTGGCGTCCTCACAGCGGCTGACGCAGCAGCCTGGACACCGACAATGCACTTGTCGCCCACGCCTTACCACAGCCGCTGCCCCTAAAAGCCACCCCTCAACATTCCTCTCGCGACGTAATTACCACTTTCTATTCGCATGACAACTGTGCAGCTACTTAATTGCGAGGTTCGTTTTAAAAGTAAGGACCTCATTTGTAAGAGAAACTTTACTTATGACTTCGGGTCTCAACTGTATAAGGAAACATGAAGAAAAACGTCCTCTGCAGCAATTTTCTGTTATTAAATGAAATAAATCGCAATTTTCGATCAGTTATGGCTTCACTGTACTAGGTTTAGATGGAATACCAAAGTGCGGCGAATGGAAGTTTGTGCCCGGCCGGGATTCGAACCCGGGATCTCCTGCTTACTAGGCAGCCGCGTTGACCACTCCGTGTGGGTGTGGCGGGAGACGTGCAGGGAAGAGTCATCTGCAGTAGGGCTGGTCACTGTGTCCTCGGTGGCGGAGTGGTCAACGCGTCTGCCTAGTAAGCAGGAGATCCAGGGTTCGAATCCCGGTCGGGCACAAATTTTCATTCGCTGCACTTTGGTATCCAACTAAACCTAGTACAGTGAAGCCATAACTGATCGCAAATTGCGACTTATTTCATTCATTGAACGCTGTAACGTCCTCAAAAATATATAATTTCTATTATTACCATAACTAGTATTGCCTGTGGTCAAAAAACGACCAATTGTGGTTATAATTGTCACTGGGGGTCAAATTTAACGTATCATGCCGGGGGCCTTGCGTGATTATGTTGGCAACGTCAACAACACGATAGAAAATCTTTGCCCATTTGTTCGATCCACATAGAGTGACTCGATTAGTGTATCGTACAGACCATGAAGTAAACAACGCTGTTCCTGATTTATGGTTGACAGGTTCTTGTATTTACCCGCGTCCGCTCAGTAAAAAGTAATTGCCCTCGTAAAGCCAAGATTCCATGAGAAAACATCAGCGTTGTCAAGCGTTTGGCTAAAATGAAGACTCACAGGATTCTCACTATTCAGCATCTGTTGCCAACATTATCATAGGAGGCCCTGGGATATTTGGTAAAATTTAGCCGGCACTGGGAAGAATGAAACGTTATCTTTTACGTGTTAAGGAAAATGCCTGACATAATAACAAATACAAGCCTAAGTATATACTTCTCATGCTATTTTCGAATTACATAACTTTCATTAGCCTAATATTTGAAATGGAGCTACAATTTCGGTTTTCGTATATTTATGCAACGCCAAGAAATAATGTTATTTCGATACTGCGATATTCAGAATTCCAGAGCTGACAACAAGTTGACTTCGTAGTTCCACCCGTGCACCGCTACATGCCTCTCCCGGCGCATCATTTATATCGGCATTCTCGACTTCGTAGTTTCACCCGAGCACCGCTAGATGCCTCTCCCAGCGTATCATCCTTTTATATTGGCATTCATATGTAAACATCCATTACCTTTAACCACTCTTAATCACTGTGAAAATGAAGCATTTGAACGGCACAAGAAAGTGAGTTGGGAGCACTCCATGTTTCGATATTCACTTATTTCAATACGTTATTTTAATACTGCAAATGCGATGCATTATAGCGTCTTTGCTCGAGGTCGAGCTGATTGTTGGAGAATGTAGAACTTGATCCAAGCTGTAGATAGGAAAATTTCTACTTCCTTTTATCACTTTTAATGGCTAAATGCAGACGTAATATTTATATTCGTGAAATCTACGACAAACAATCTTTCCAATTACGCAACTTTCATTGGCCTTCATGTACGAATAAATTAGTTATTTGTAGCACAATTTTCGTGTCTGCGTATTTATATAATGGTATCGGTAGCCGTAATGTTTGTCTCCAGTCTGTAGAAGCGACAGAAGGACGTGGGAGCATTCCAGTTGGTCCTGCCGCTGCCAGCGCTTAGAATGTAGGTATCTCATCTGCTCCCCAGTTGTTTAGACGAGCGTAGCTGAGCGGCAGTACCTGTCATGGCGGGTGAAGGAGTGCGTGGGCGTGCGCGGCGACGGCAGGTCCCGGTCGTAGGCCGGCGCCAGGCGCTCCTTGTCGCGCTCGCTGACGCCGGCGCTGACGCTGCCGCTGACGCTGACGCGGTCCCCGTGCGGCGTGCACGGCGCGGACTTTGCCACCTGCTGCCCGCTGCAGCCAGACGACCTGCAACCAAAAAAAAAAGTGTTCAAATGTTTCTATAGCTTATGGGACTTCACTACGGGGTCATCACTCCCTAAACTTACAAACTACTTATCAACTACCTTATACTAAGAACAGCACAAATATCCATGCCCGAGGGGGGATTCGAACCCCCGACCGTAGTGGCCGTGCAGACCGTGAATGGAGCGCCTCAATCCCCTCGGCCACCGCGGCCGGCAGCAGCGAGAGATGTTTCATATCGATCTTGTAGTGTAACATTGTACACTACTGGTTCCTAGCTCGACACAAGATATTCAAATAGTTTATCTTATAAGGGGTTTGACACTGTGTGAACTAATACTGCGAGACGAAATTTATTTCCGCAGGTTTTGGCGTGGGAATATGGGCTTACTTGTATGGAATAAAAGGACTGCAAAGTGCCAAGGAAGAAAGAAGATATATAACCTCTGTGACTATCATTTGTTTTATATGTAGTAGTTATAGTAATTATTATTAACTAAGATTTCATCCGAAATACATCACAACTAAGTATGTCAAGGTAATGTAGTAGCTTAGTTCTCAATGTAATAAAATTCTGTATAATCTTAAAGAAGAGTTCGTCTTTCACCAGTAAAACTAAGAAGTAAATTTCCAGATGTTCTCATAATTTCATGAAGACAACTTCGGAGATGAGTCGGATCTTCAAATATTGTTTCCTGTAACACAAGCCACGGACTAGCTGGACCTTATGAAAGGAACATCTTAACTTCTATATATTCATATCTAAGGACTAATCATGCCACCGCGGCCGGCGACCTGCAACACCCAGACATCGCCACCGTCAGCCAGCCGCCAGCTCCAAAGCGTCACATTCAGGGGCTCCAGTCAAGTAGTACCTCATTTCAAAATTAACAAGACTGCACCAAACAAAATGCTCATTCCCAAAGCTTTAACAGGTGTTTATACGAGAGCAGTTTAATAAATCTGGTAAAAATAGAATTTAAAAAAACTGTTTTAAAGGCGAAAACTCAATCTTCTTGCAAAGCTACACACTTGGTTCAGCGAATTTCCAATTTCTTTTTTAACACATCGGCATAGTAGGCTTTGAGTACGAAGTCTTTCGCGGCAACACTTCTGTATAAAACTTTCTCGGACTTCTTGCCGCGTCAATCTATATCTATAAATGTGAATGTCTGTTCGGTGTACGTTTATCACGTCCAAACGACAAGACGCAGAGGCTTAAATATTTGTACAGTTACTAATTTATACCTGAGGACGATTTTACAGCGATCAGATAGATATTTAGTAATTTGAAGAATATAACACGAAATGCGGAACAATAATTACTCTTTGAAAATTATATTTACTCTTTGAAAATGGTTTTATTGGTTGCAATGTTGCTTGAGGGTTGATAACGATAAAAGGGTGGATTATATTGGGATGGAAAGTTATCAGTGTATATAAAATTCTGCGAGCGCGCGCGCGCGCGCGCGTGTGCGTGTGCGTGTGTTAATATTTCGCTCTGCAGCGAAACCTACAGAACGCAAACGAATGGTCTGTGTGTTATGGTCCGAAGTCTCCCGTTGCACACCATAGCAGTTCCATGCCGGTAGCTATAAGGGGGTGGAAGATATCGTGGTAGAAAGTCGTCAAATTATAAAAAAATTCGGACTGAAGTCCAGCGATGACGTTTGCGACTCTATAGCAAGGAGAGTATATATAGAGAAAAGTGATGCCACAGACCACATCTTTGGTCTATGCGTGCTACAATGTCTTCAGCTCTTTCTCTGTAAGGATAAGCGTACGAATAAGGAAATATAAGAATAAATAAATAAAGCAGTAAAAAATCTTTTAATACATCTCTTTAAAAAAATCGATTTGACGTTTCGCGCATTACATGAAGTGATCGATCTGTGATTTTATTACAATCCTTATTGTTGAATTTAGTGATTAGATTCTTCGAAACGAGTGCATTTTTACGTGTGATTTCTTATTTCTTATATATTGTCTGATAAATGTAACATGTTTTTAGAAAAGAAGAGATGAGAAGAGGAGATGGACAGAGCGAGAGTGGGTAGGAAAAGTACTAATTCAAGGCTCGAATAAATAAATAAAAACCCGGACAAAGCCGGGTTTTCAGCTAGTTCTTGATAAAATTTTAAGCTTTCGAAGATATCCTCCATCTCCTTCGTCAGGAGCCGCGATAGTATCGAAGACGTCGCGCGACGTGTGTCTGCTGCACTTCTGTATCGAGCGCTCGTTTCCAAGCACCGCTAAGATTATACCCGCTATCACGGTTGAAGTTGTTCTCACACATTCTTATTTCTACAGCCTCTTTGAGAGTCGCAGTATGTGGAGGCCTGGGACAAAATTTTTGTTTCGTCGAACGAAATTTTATGTTTGTTCGTGAGGCTGTGCTCAGCGACCGCAGACGTAGACTGAATCTGTGACAGCGTGACGTAGCGGCCGACCAATCAGAAGACGACCAATCATAAGCCGTCCATGGGCTATTTAAGGCCACCACAGCACCAGCACTGTCAGTCAGCGAATCCTGACCAAGAAGATGGAGGATATCTTCGAAAGCTTGAAATGTTATCAAGAATTGACGCGGCAAGAAGTCCGAGAAAGTTTTATACAGAGTAGGCTTTGTCAAACTTTGCAAAATAGTCTTTCACAGCGGCGGACACTTCCTCATTCGATGAAAATTTCTTCCCATCGAGCCAAATTTTCAAGTTTGGGAAGCAGTCAGTCGGAGCCAATTGTGGTGAATGGGGTGGGTGAGGAACGAATTTCAATCCCAAGTCGTGTACTTTTGCCGTTGCGATATCTGCTGTGTCCTGATGAAACAGCACCTTCTTCCTTGCCAATCTTGGACGTTTTTCAGTTAGTTCCTGTTTCAAACGATCTAGCAGAACAGCATAATAGGGCCCAGTTATGGAAATCCCATCCAGTTTGTTGGAACCGGTTCTCGAACCTGGGTCGCTCTACCACTGAGCTATCCGGACACGACTCACGGCCTGTCCTCACAACTTTACTTTTGCCAGTACCTCGCCTCCTACTTTCCAAACTTCACAGAAGTTCTTCTGCAAACCTTGCAAGACTAGTACTACTAAAAGAAAGGATATAGTGGAGACTTGGCTAAGCCACAGCCTAAGGGATGTTTCCAGAATGAAACTGTCATTCTGCAGTTGAGTGTGCGCTGATATTAAATTCCTGATAGATTAAAATTGGAAGTTTGGAAAGTAGAAGGCGGGGTACTGGCAGAATTAAAGTTGTGGGGACGGACTGTGAGTCGTGTCGGAATAGCTCAGTGGTAGAGCGCTTGCCTGCGAAATGCAAAAATCCCAGGTTCGTGTCACGGTTCCGACACACAGTTTTAAGCTGCCATGAAGTTTCAAAAATGATGTTGATTACATGGATGTATCGAATAATTGATGAAGGTACACTGAACCAAATTGAAGGAAAAAGAGGAATTTATAGCGTTAATTGACTAAAGACAGGGACATGTTAATTGCAAATATACTGAGGTGTCAAAAAACCGTGATTATGAAAATGGATGTATAAGGATTAAAAACTGTGAACTGAGTGCAAGACTTGAATGCAATTAGCAGGATCAAAGGATGTAAGTTGCAGTACTTACATAGAGATGAAATAACTTCCACAGTCGAGAGGTACATCACACCAGTCTTAAGAGAGATCACAAGAAGAAGAAGAACCACCACCACCACCACCAAGCGCAGTGGCGCATTGGTAACACATTGGACTCGAACTTCGGGAGGACAGCGGTTCAAACCCGCCTCCAGGCATACTGCTTTTCCGTGACGAAGTGCAAGGCCGATTCCGTTCCCCATCCTTAACAAGAACAATCTGAGCGTGTGCTCGGTCTCCAATGACCATGGTATCAACGGGACACTGAACGCTTATATTCCTTCCTATGCCATCTCCACCACGACCAGTATGTTTAATTTCACGAAGGAAAACAATCACGTCTTACTATTTGGTCCGCTACGTCTTCGTCTCATCTCTGTCAGAACAGTGTATTAAATTTTACTAGTTACGGACGTTTACGTATGCGGAAGTTAAGCATAGGCTGTCGCGCCCAGTGCGCTAGATCGCTTTGTAACTGCCTACGACACTGATTCCCCAGAGAAAGGCGCGAGTGTTTGTCGGTGTACTCAGCAGAGTCCAGGAGGCGGCATACATTTTTCAGTGCTCTCAGCATGAAGTGCGACCCTTTTGTTCTACGCTATTGTTCGTCAGCGTCGAGGGAGCCAAGCTGGATTCTGGGTCTCGCTTTTCTTCTCACGCAGTCGGATACTTCCGGCAAGCCATCCCAGAACAGGTTCCTGTTGCTAGTCTTCGCAACCTTGAAGAGTGAGAAATCGTCACTGCCTTCAGGACTATATCTGTTCCGAAGTAATGTTTACAATTTCGTTGCATAAGGTGTGTTGGATCAGATAATTCGTTATTCACAGCTAACAACGGATAATCTTATTACGTTCATAATGTATGGAAGTATTAAATAACGACTAAAGTTGCGACAAATATCAAAACGAGAAAAACTCAGTCCCTTCTACTGCCACACTTCTGTGATGGTACTACTTTGTTCCGCGGCAGAATATAGCGTTCCGCAGTGGCGGAATAGCGCACATATAGAAAATGGCAGACGCCCAACGGCTTCACACGCTGCACTTAATCTAGACCACAATTAGATCAACACCAAGCCACTGGCTATTATCTCTGTGCCATATTTCACCTCCACCCACAAAGAGATGCATTGTAGGGAGTGCAACATCTGTCAAAATCTACGGCGGCGATTGAGAAAATAAATTCCGCTCTCTTACATCACGCGAATGAGAGGCCGACTTGGTTCCTTTGTGTAGCTTGGTTCTTTACGACCCTCAGTATAACTGAGGTTGGATTCGGCCGTGTCTCTCCTCAACAGAGGCATGTAAAATGTGTGCGGCAGTAGAGGAGCCCACAAGTGTGACGAACGTGTAGTAATACGATTTCTGTGGGCAAAACATCTACATCCCACTAGCAACAATTCATCGTGAGATTAGCAAAGTGTACGAAAATATTACGAATGACAGTGTTGTTCGATGCTGGTGTCGTGCATTTCGTAACGGACGCTTTAATGTCCATGATATAGGCCGAAGTGGTCTACACTCTGTTGCGAAAGTGGATGAAGTGGTCAGACAGAATCGCCGTTTCACTATCTGTGAACTCTTAAGAGGAGTTAGTGGGTGGCTCCACACACAGGCGGCAGAGTTTGACGCAGAAGGGATTTCGAAGCTTCTGAAGAGGTTTGAATCAACATTGAATGTGTGTGGAAATTATTTGAAAAATAGCTGCAAAGGTGTACTGTTCAGTTGTGTGTAATCTAAGTCCCTACTATAAAGTGTTCCCGAAAAAAAAAATTATATATATAGGAAATTGCTGGGTTGTCTTGCGTGAGCAGGGAGAAGAGGTCTCAGTTCACAAGTTCATTCAGCTGAGTATGCAAATTATTAGTAGCCTAACTGTAGAGTGGTATAAAGCGTCATGCTGCGGAATGGGTGGAGGCTCGGTTCCTCCTTCGGGCGCGTGTCTGTTGTAATATTTCTGGCTTGAAGCTATCATATTAAGATCAGAGTATTGCTTCAGTGCAGCCGGTTAGGATCAGTAGGCGACAGATGGTAAAAGCTGGTGAAAACCACGACAGGTGGTACAATAGGTCGGGGTCTCATGGGAAAGAGCACTGGCAAATCTCCCCGAGCGGCAGGCACTGGACGCCGATTGGCTGTAGTACTGGCGCTCACGCGCCAAAACGCAACATATTTTGTTAATATATTTTAATAAAATATTTATTCAATGTCAAACTCAATTTAGAAAAACCCTTTAATGCTAAGCTATGCCCTGAGTAGGTAAAACATATTAACAATTGCTAATTCAACAAACAAAATAATTTAAGACGGACGATGCATGGCAGCCATGTTTGTGTGCCAAATTGCGGGGCGAAGGCAGCCTTGCATCGAGCTGCCAGAGTTCAGTTCAGTACACGCACTCTAAGGAGTAATATGTGAGTCTAGAACACGCACTCTGAGGAGTAACATGCATACGTAGGTGGTCATAAAACATTGTTTAATCATCTTAAATCAAGGCTAAATGTCTTTATATTTAATTTAAGATAAGACAATGTATGTCAATTGGATATTATTACGCAGTTTTCTGGTTTTCTGCACCCTTTAAATAAAGCAGATGGCATCCGAACTACCATAGTTTTATTCCGTAATTAGGTCAGTTCCTGCCAATAGTTTAGCAATTTCAGCCTCATTCAAGAACTCCGACCTGTGTGCTATCATCTGCGTGGGGACATCTATAGAAGACGTCAGTTTGGTGGACTTTAAGAGTTTCACTCTTCACATAGTGCAGTTACACTGTCGTTGCGGTACAAACGCAAACTTGTGCGTCATCCATGGCAACATGATGGTGGAAAGAAAAATGACATAGGACCGGTTAACATAACCACTGTAGACATTTTCCTGTAGTGTGTGTGTGTGTGTGTGTGTGTGTGTGTGTGTGTGTGTGTGTGTGTGTGTGTGTGTGTGTGTTTTTCATAGAGGAACTTTAAGTAGTTTGGCAATCTAGGGACTGATGACCATAGCAGTTTGGTCCAGAGACAACGTCCAAGAATGGGCCCCTATGAGAACAATTTTAAAAAATGGTAATCCTTTATTTCAGTCCAATAAATTACTGTAAGTACATTTGGACCGAATCAATCGAAGTGAAACACACAGCAAAATGACATTCACCGAAGCCTACTTTGAAGTAGATAGAAACTATTAATCGTACCGCGGCCAACCACGTCAACTGCAACGAAGCGCTTCAGAAACAGAACATAATACCTTCCAAACCTAGGGAAGGCTGACGACTTAGAAAGGTAATTGATCGAAATTAACGTATTATTGAAGAGAGATAAAACACATGCAGGGCCTGTTAGATTCAAGGCGAGGCGTGCAGCAGCGGTCATAATCAGCAATGACGGAAACTCAATACTGATACCATGTGATCTTTGTACAACCTGTTATCTTCAAAATAAATTTCATGTTGCATTTTGGATGACCACAAAGTAGTTTTGATGTAGGAGAATTTTAAACAAGGAGCTTAATATAAAGAGGAGATACTGTTACTTCAGCCGAGCATACACACCGGTCGAAACCTGTACATCTTGTCGACTCTAAAAATATTTCTCCGTTGAAACTGCGTAAAACGGACCATTTTACTGTTAATACATTCTTGCTATCGGCGGGACATGAAACCCTAATTTTCCTTCGTTCGTTCGTTAATGCATTGAACTGACAGTATGTATTTCGAAACAATATACTTCCGCGGTCAAATAGCAGCAGATATTTTAATATTTAACGAAAGTTTCCACTTTTTCGCATGGTGTACATCACGGCAAAACCGCTGGTCTGTTTATTTCCATTTTATTGGGCATCGAACATCACTACAATACGAAAACAGCTCTAAAACTCAGCAGTATGGCGGAAGCAGGCTTCTCTTTGTCAGTGCGGCGTATCCCTGTATTCTTAACTCCTCGATTTTAAATGTAGCTTAAGAAATTATGTGAATCACCAACAATCATTAATGGAACCCGAGTTAACAACATTCAGCATGAATGTATGTATGATATAATGGACACTCGGCAGCAGAGTCTTTCGCGATCTAGT
Organism: Locusta migratoria; assembly: GCA_026315105.1. Lineage (NCBI taxonomy): Eukaryota > Metazoa > Arthropoda > Insecta > Orthoptera > Acrididae > Locusta > Locusta migratoria. The sequence goes on from CM048749.1 coordinate 355,529,821, forward strand.
ATGAATACGCCTCCCGGAAAGAGGAGGACCACAATAGTATGTATGCGTAGGAATACTGGAGTTTGTCATCGGCTTCTGTCTGCTTCCGTTAATTTTAGTGTCAGGCGCTTCCTAGCTGTCGCAATACGTCCATTGTATCGACAGACCTTCAGCCAAAATAAGCCGTATTCGAGAGTACTCTGACGTCAAAACAACGGTGTCATTGAACGGTCGATCACTGTCTCAGCGAGATGCGGGAGTCGTACAAACGGTTAGCAAGCCATCTTCCCAATCAGAGGCACACGCCTTCACAAACAGCATGACACCGCCGCGACAAGCATAACCGAATGTGTGCAGTAGTCGTTTGCGGTTTGAACTGTATGTTGAAGCCGACTGCACGAACCTGGAGATTTTCCGCAGGGCATTTTGTCTGCTTAGAACTGCTAACGATTCCAGCAGTCAGTATATCAGGGAACAGCACTAACTTTATATTGCACCGAGTGGAATGAACAATCTGCTGCAATCAGGTTTGATTTGACTGCGAATCCAAATGAGGCCAACGACTGTTTTCAAGTTATGAGCAGTTACAGCAATTAGTCTTAATCATTTTTATTCCAGTTCTGGATTTCAGCCATTGTGTTACAATTTTCACCGCAAACAAACACGTAAAAATCTGTTACAATACGGTAACGTGCATGTCACATTACATGGACAGTTGTATAAGATTAACATTTCAGTAAGTAATAAAATACCAGTAAAGTATAGGTTGAAACTTTATAGGTTGAAACTTTAACACCAGCTTCTACGCGTGGAACAAAAAATGCAACCTATTGCTTTTTTCCTTTTGTACTAATCTGTTATTACTCTGGTTCTCAAAATGTTTGGCGAAATATGGAAAACAAAGTACTTTGCAGACGTTAATAAGGACAAGCAGCAGACCGAAAGTGATTAGGACTTCACTCATCTGAAATTCGTAACTAGCAAACTATTTTTATAGAATAGAGAACAACACATTTTGCTGATCATCATTCACACCAAGACGGTTTATTATGAAAAGATGAACGCTTCTTCGTTTCACCTGTGACCGAAATAGTAACGTTATCACTCATGGTAACAAGCACATCCTGCTTAGGTGTTAGCAGAAACTTTTAGGACGAATCGTGTTAAATTCCATTTCTGTACGTTCGTTTAATGTACATTTAAACAAGAAATACTAAAAATTATGTTGAATTTATTGATATTAAAGTGAACGTTTTTTAACATTTCTTGTGGATGTAAACAAGACAGTCCTCTTTAAAATCTGATCTCTATACAATCTGGATGTGTATCTTTGGTGTCTCATCTTAAAACTGCCTACACATTCATGTATTTTGCTCTGATTTTGCATTGTCCATCTTTTAATTTGGAAAACTAATTTCTAAATTTCTTCAACAGTATTTCTCGAAAAGAAGGTCGCCTTCCCTCCAGCCACTCCCATTTGAATTCCTGAAGCATTTTCAGTAACACTCGCGCACTGATCAAACCTACCAGTAACAAACCTAGCCTCCAGCTTCTGAATTGCTTCTTTGTCTTCCTTTAATACGATCTTGTGTGGATGCCAAACACTTGCGCAATACTCAACATGGGATCTTACAAGCGTTTTATATGCAGTCTCCTTCACAGGCCAATCATCTTCCCAAAATTGTCCCAATAAAACGAAGTCTAGTATACACCTTCCCCCACGACTGTCCTTGTATGTCGTTCCATTTCATATCGCTAAGCAGCTTTAGGCCTAGATATTTAATTGATGCGACTCTGTGAAGCAGCACACTACTAATGCTGAACTGTAATAGTATGGGATTGTTTCTCCTACTCATCTGAATCACCTTACATTTTTCTACATTCAGAGCTAGCTGCCATTCCTCACACTACCTAGAAATTTGGTCCAAGTCATCCTGCATCCTACTACAGTCATTCAATGACACCTTCCGGTACACCACAGAATCATCAGCAAACAGCCACAGATTGCCACTCACTCTGTCCGTCACATTTATACAGATATAAAATAATTGCGGTTCTATCAAACTTCTCTGAGGCACTCTTGGCGATACTGTAATCTGTGATGACCATTCGTCATCGAGGATAACGTATCGGGTTATAGTATTTAAGTAGCCTTCGAGCCACTGACATATTTGGGTATTTATTCCATATGCTCGTACCTTCGTTGGTAGTCTGCGGTGCGGTACCGTCTCCAACGCCTTTCGAAAATCGAGAAATATGCAATCTCCCTGATGCTCTTCATCCATAGCACGAATGATATATCAATATGGTGTAAAAATTGGCATTTTACACTAAAAAATGAGAAGTGTGAAGTCGTGCACATGCGTACGAAAAGAAAGCTGTTGAACTTTGTTTACAAGATAAATCAAGCAAAAGTGAAGGTCGTAAACTCCACAAAATACCTAGGAATTACTATTACTTCAGACTTAAACTGGAAAGATAGATAATGTCGTGGGAGAGGCAAACCAGAGTGTGTTTTATTGGCAGAACCCTTAAAAGATGCAAAAGAACTACTAAAGAAACTGCATACACTACGCTTGTCCGTCCAGTTTTGGAGTATTGCAGCCCATTGTGGGATCCTTATCAGGTACGTTTGACGTAGGACATCGAAAGAGTTCAAAGAAGGGCAGCTCGTTTTGTACTGTCACGATACAGGGGAGACAGCGTTACGGAGATGATATAGGGTCTAGGATGGGAATCATTACAACAACGGCGCTTATCGGTGCTGCGTGGGCTACTTACGAAACTCCAGTCGCCAACATTCTCCTCCGAATGCGAAAATGTATTGTTGACTCCCACTTACATAGGTAGAAATGATCATCAGAATAAAATACGAGAAATCAGAGCTCTAACGGAGATATTCGTGTGTTTCTTCTCGGGCGCTATTCGAGAATGGAATGGAATATAAATAGTACTAAGGTGGTTCGATGAACCCTCTGCCAGGCACTTAAATGTGATTTGCAGAGTATCCGATGTAGATGTAGAGAAAAGGGCAACCTGGGTTTCGCACGATCGATGTTTCCTAACGCCGTGCTGATGCTCGTACAGATGCTTTACCGCCTCGAAGAAATTTACTATATCAGAACTGAGAATATGTCACGAATTCTACAGCAAACTCAATGATACAGGTCTGTAATTTCGTGGGTTCTTTCTATTGCCTTTCTTATACACGGAAATTACCGTGCCTTTTTCAAGTCTCTTGGTACTCTACGCTGGATCAAATATTTTCGATAAATGCAAGCTACGTAAGTGGTCAAAGCCGCAGAGTACTCTTTGTAAAATCGGACTGGTGCCCCATCCCGACCTGGCGACTTGTTTGTTTTCAAATCTCTCAGCTGCTTCTCTACACCAGCTATGCCTATTACAATGTCCTCCATTTGGGAGTTAGTGTGACCATGGTCCAACAGCTTAAGTTCAAAATCTGGGTAGTACATAGATAACGTATGGTATTCACACAAACATACATTGACTAGACTGGCACAGTCGCAGATACTATTGAAGTCTGATTCTGTCGTCTTACCGACACAAACATGAAGTATGTTCGAAAAGTTACAACCAGACACCAGACATGTATGGAACATTACGTCAAAAAACTGGGGGTGGTGTAGTTATATTCATTCCTGTTTCTTGTGAATGTTTTATCTGTGCACGTGTAAGTTGATAACTCGTCCGTTAGAATGGTATCATAACGGCAAGCGCCAAATGCTGATTGGAGTGACACCAGTGATATGATATATAGTATTGCCAGTATAGTTAATGAACGTCTGTGAGTGTTGGAGTAGTGTGGCTGGCATATTTGGTTGCAACAGGTGGCGACCTAGCGAGTAGCAGAGAAGGACGCGGGCAGTGGCTCGGTTCCAAAATTAAACCGACACGCGGCAGCTGCTGATAGATTACGAATGCGCACCAGGCCCATGACGAGAGCCAGAACAGTAGGTGGCGTTCAGCGTTGCCAACGAGGCAGGGAACCCACGTCTCACTGTTCTACATCCACGCCCATACTCCGCAAGCCACCTGACCGTGTGTGGTAAAGAGTTCTTTGTACATAATTTTAACATCCTCCTTTTCCATTATCCTATAATTCAAGGAAAAAATAAATAAACAAATAAAAACGATTACTGGGATACCTAAGATTGGGCTGTAATTCATTCTCATTTTACCGTAGTGATTTTTTCGCGAGATATGTGTAGAAAGAAGCAATACGTTAGCTGACTCTTCAAGAATAGTACTCTCTCGGAACTTTGACAGACGGTCGTACCACGATATACACTTCTCTCTTGCAGCGTCTACCACTGAAGAGACGCTTTCGCGCTCAGTAAATAAAGCTGTAAGGAACGATTTCTCTCTTAACAACCCTAGCCAGTATGAATCCCACACTGGAGAGCAATACTCAAGCAGATTTCACTCTTAATATGTTCGGTAGGTACTTTCTGACGCTCCCTTTGTACAAAAAAAGTGAAACTTTAATTTAGTCCATTAACTTTTACTAGCTAAAACTGATATTTTGACTGGGTATTTGAGGTTCAGCTGTCAATGTGTGTTGTAATCTTACAACATGGATGCAAGGAAATTTGAGCCGGGGCCAGCATTCGAACAAGGGATCTCATGCTTGCTAGGAAGTCACACCAAGCCTCTGCGTCACATGGGCGTAGCACACCCGAATGAACTACCCAAATACGTACCCAGTGGGATCCAAACTTTCATATGTCCTCCTGCTTACAATGGTGCGAAAATTGGCAATTGACACTAAATAAAGAAAAGTGTGAAGTGATACACATGACCACTAAAAGAAATCCGCTGAACTTCAATTACGCGATAAATCAGTCAAACCTTAAAGTCGTAGATTCTACTAAATACCTAGGAGTTACAATTACGAACAACTTTGACTGGAGAGGATACATAGAAAATATTGTGGGGAAGGCGAACCAAAGGTTACGTTTCATCGGCAGAACGCTTCGAAGATGCACCAGCTGCACCAAAGAGACTGCCTACATCACACTTGTGCGTCCTCTCCTAGAGAACTGTTGCCCCTTGTGGGACCCTCACCAGGTTGGACTGGCGGAAGACATTGAGAAGATTCAGTTAAGGGCAGCTCGTTTTGTTTTATCACGTTACGGGGGTGAAAGCGGCACGGAAATGTTGCACGAATTGGGGTGGAAATCATTAAAAGAAGACATTATTCATTGCGGAGTGATCTGTTTGCGAAATTTCAATCACCGACTTTTAGTTCTGAATGTGAAAATATTTTGCTAGCACCCACCTACTTAGGGAGACATGACCATCCCAATAAAATAAGAGAAATCAGATTGAAAACGGAACGATTTAGGTGTTCTTTCTTCCCGCGCGCTATTAGAGAGTGGAACGGTAGAGAAAAGTTATGAAAGTGGTTAATAAACCCTCTGCCAGGCACTTGAATGTGATTTGCAGAGTATCTCTGTAGATGTAGAAGAGGATATATGAAAATTTGGGTCTTGTGTAGTTCTTGGAGGTGTGTTAAGCACATGTGCCTGGGGTGGCGCAGAGGCTTGGCGCATTTGCCTAGCAAACCGGAGGTCCCGGGTTTGAATTCTGTCCCCGCACAAGTGTTCATATGTCAATGTTGTGTCATCACAACACCTAGGAGTAGCTGAAACTCAAACACACAGTTAAAATCTATATTTACACCAGCTGCAGTATTACATTGTGACGTCTGGTCTTCACTAAAACGACGTGTTTCCAAATACTGTTATGGAAAATGGGACGAAGCGAGGTTTGCGTCTGATGTTCCGTCAAAATAGAGGCCATTTGAAACGAAGCACATGCGCGGGAAGTTTCAAGGATAGGAAAGTAAATCGTTTCCTTCCAAAGGAACTATTCAGACTTTTGGCTGGAGCGGTTTCGGTAAGTCACTGTATACCTAAATTTCGATGGCTGAAAGCGAATTCGATCCGTCGACCTCTCTAATGCGAGTCCAGTTTACCATGTCATTGCGCCACCTCGCTCGATACAGATACGCGACGCGAAGCGGGATTTAATAAGGTAGCTGTTTAGCTGTACCCTGGCTATAGCAGAGGGGTATTTTCACTCATTCTTGTCGTTTTTGCTTTCGGATATTTGGTTTTTCAACTATATTATATTTCAATACACTAACTGTTCCGAATTTAGATTCATCACATTTTTATGTAACATTGTCGATTAATAACGCTTGTGGTTTGCTGACGACATAGCAATTCTGTCAGACAGCAAAGGACCTGCAAGAGCAACTAAACGGAATGGACATTGTCTTGAAAGGAAGGTATAAGATGAACATTAACAAGAGTAAAACGAGGGTAATGGAATGCTGTGCCAGAAAATCAGGCGATGCTGAAGGATTAGATAATGAGGCAATAAAAGTATTAGATGAGTGTTGTTATTTGGGTAGCAAGATAACGTCTGGTGGTCGAAACAACGAAGATATAAAATGTAGAATGGCTATGGGAGGAAAAGCGTTTCTGAAGAAGCGAAATTTGTTGACATCCAATATTAGTTTAAATGTTAGGAAGTCCTTTCTGAAAGCATTTGTCTGGAGTGTAGCACTGTATGGGAGTGAAACGTGGACGATATGGAGTTCAGACAAAAAGATGATAGAAGCTTTGAAAATATTGTGCTAGAGCCGAATGATGAAAATTATATGGGTAGATCACGTAACTAATGAGGTGGTGCCCAACAGAATAGGGAAGAAAAGGTGTTTCTGGCATACCCTGATTAAGAGAATGGATATGTTGTTGGGACACATTCTGAGACATCAAGGAATCGTCAACGTGGCATTACAAGGAAGCGTGTAGGGTAAAAATCGTAGAGGGAGACCTAGGGACGAAAACGGTCAGCAGATTCAAGAGGATGTAGGTGCCGTACGTATTCTCAGATGAAGAGGCTTGCACTGGACAGGGTAGCGTGGAGAGCTGCATCAAGCCAGTCTGCGGACTGAATACCACAACAACAAATGACAATATTACTGGTATTTAATGTCAAGACTGCTCTTTTTTTTACTCCTTAGCTCAGTCGCAGATTCAGTTCGAAGGTTGGAGGAAGGCAACGGCATAACATTTCCAAATAGGACTATGACGAGTAAAGCACTTTGGTTTCAAATCCACCTTCGATTTTTGACTGCTTTACCTTTAATTTACCAGACCGGTTTCAAACACATGAACACATGCTCTTCGCGAGTGATTTTAAATTTTATTTTTATGCCTTCACAGATGTTTTGTAGATGTCCTCTTTGGTCTTGTGTCCTAGCACTTATACGAGTTGCATCTTATACAATAATGTAAAAACGTGCTAAGAAACAAAACTAAATAGAGCATTTGTAAAACTTCCGTTAAAGCATAAAAATAACATTTAACACCGCTGTCGACGAGTATGTGCTCGAAACCGGTCTGGTAAATTAAAATTCAGAAAAAGTAGTCATTTATTGTGTGGAGACTGCAAGGCACGTTAAATACAAAAAAGTACACGAATATATTCAACAGTCTATCGGTAATAATCTAATGCTGTCTAAAAGATGATTAGTATAAAACTATGATTAAATTTGACAAGCTATGAAGGAAAACGAGGAGGAATTTGGAAAAGGAATTAAAATTGAGGGGAAAAGGAATTAAAAGTTTGCTGTTTGCCGATGACATTTTAATTTTTTAGAAGATAGCAAAGGACTTGGCAGTGCAGTTGAGCGGAATGAACAGTGCCTTAAAAGGACGGCGAGCTGACCAGACAAATGATTAGTCACTCTAGTGCGCAGACACACAGAGGAATCGTTCAGCCTTTATAGATGGCGCAGCGATCGAGTAACATGCTCAGCCGAGCACGCTCGGGCGTCACGTGGGCATGAGGCAGCAGATATTTATATTTTGAGCGACGTTCTCTATCATGAAACCACTGAAACTGCGTACTTTTTACCTTGGGTAACATGTTACCCATAACACAGGTAATCGTCCTAGTGGATAATTTGATGTTCACTCGCTCCGCTTTATTTCAATGTTTAGGTTTCATTTGACTTTCTTCAAGCGGGAGTAGCGACGATTATTTTATTGCTGTACTCTGTATGAATTTTACTTGTAAAACATTTTTAAAATGTGTTAAGCAGTTATGTTTTTAGTGGTATGTATCCTGCAGTCACTCTTCATATAGTTTCAAACTTTTTACAGGTTTCATAAATGTCATGTGGAATTCGTTATTTTATACTGTTAAGCTGTATTCTGACACGAAGAAGGAGAAAAAGAAAGAGATTTACCTCTGATATCAAGATGGTTCAATAGAGCCGTGTGTAGTCCTCAAATAAAAAATTAACGTTTGCGATGTTGACCTTAGAAGATTTTAATTATTAACTAGTTGAAAACCTGCCGTTGCCCGGGTATTTATCCCTTACTCTCCTAGTCCCTATTCCCTCCACTCCTCTATCCATCTCGTCCCCTCCAATATCCCTGTTCATCTCTACCTCCCCCTATCTCGGTCCATTTCTTCCACTCTCCGTCCTGCCTCCTCGGTTCATAACCCCCCCCCCCCACGTCCCTCAACATCTAGGAAACAGCACATCTGTCAACTTGCATGACGATCATTGAAACAGTTTTATGCAAGGTATCCTTTGCCATTCACCATACTTGGTTTAAAGGTCAAGTGTCTAAAAATTCATCGAGATCGGAACAAAACTGCAGATTATTAAGCAACATATACGGACACGTTGAAAAATGTACTTTCTTAAATTTTCAATTTTCCGGTAAATTTCCATAAAATTTTATATTATGCAAACCTTATCCTAAGTATTACAGAGAATTAAAAAAGATCAGCTAAATCGGTCGCGTCGTTCAAGTTATGTCGGGACCAAAATACGGACTCATTTTTATATGCAAAGAAAGAGTATATTATAGTAGTGCAGGCTTTGATAGTTTTTATCAGCGATGGGAAAGAAACGGGCAATGCTCTTTCAAAGGAACCAGCCCGCCATTGGCCTGGAGTAGTAGGGAAATCACGGAAAGCTTAAAGCAAGATGGGGATGGCCTCAAACACAGCCGCGGTGGAGTGGCCTTGCTGCGGAGCGAGAGGTTGCTCTCCGTCGGGGGTTCGAGTCGTCCCTCGGGAATGGGTGTTTGTGTTGCCCTCGGCATAAGTTACTTTAAGTTAGTTTAGTAGGGATTGATGACCAATGTAATTCAGTTTCTTAGATTTACAAACATTTGAACAGTTTTTGCCTCAAGCATGGCCAAGCCGATTTGGTTCAAATTCGGCACAACCCTTATTTACAATATAAAACAAAGGACTAAGATATTTTGACTCAACACTCCACTTTTTTTTAAAATCACCCATAAAGGCTATGACGAGCAATCGACTCAAAATTGACGGTATCGATAGATCATTTTTTTCAACATGTATGGGGGTCCACAAACGCATAATTTGGGAGGAGTCGAGGAAATAAACTATCAACTGCGTTGATGCACCCACATGGTAAACGATTTTTCGCCGAGAGCGCTGATAGCGTAACGGCCAATGTAACTGGTTGGGAAGCGGAGAACCCGGGGAAACAGAGGAAACAGAAAAGCTAATTACTACATGCAGTACAAGTCGTATGTTGATTACGGAAGTTCATTGTAGTCTATCACATATTTTAGCGATAAAAATTTTGTACAATGTAATCCTCGAGGCTCATGGCAAATCTAATGACGGAAAACAACTCCTTCCGATTGACTTCTGCAAGGTTCGTGCTGTAAACTTTCATTCTCTGTGGTTCACAACTAAGATATGAGAAAGAGGCAACCGAGACAAGGCGACTGTCAACGCGCGCATTCTTCTTTTTGTTTGTTTTAGGGCGCAAAACTACTTAGGTCATTAGCGGCCAACACTGCCCATAGTGAAATCGAACCGGGGTTAGAACTTAAATGGCTTTCACCATATTTGCACGATGTGTAAAAAGTAAAACTCTGTTAGCAGAATGCGGATTATTAGCTAAAATATCAGACATTTCAAATGGCAAACACAGATCATGACGGAGATGATTAAAAACGGACATTGCACTAAAAGGTGGTACACAGTAAAAGGTTCATCACAGTGCTCACATAAGGGAGCAGGATCGCCACGAAGTAAATACTGGTGGCCATAACGGCAGTGGCCAATACGAAGCCAGGCCAGGAGAATCTCCTCTCGGCGAGAGGGTCAAGATGACGTTGACCAAAGAGCAGGCACAGGTTTATTAATGGCCCGCAATTTGTTCCCTGACAGGGATGACCAACGTAAAAACAAACGTGAGATGATACGCCGGGAGACACCAGCGCGAAAGTCATCAGAGCTGGTAGAAAAGGTAGGTGGCGGAGGAAGGAGAACTGCCTCCTTGGCAGCCGTATCCGCAGACTCATTCCCCAACACACTCATGTGGCCAGGGACCCACAGAAACGTCACAGTAGTTCCGCTCGATGAAAGAGAGGTAAGACAATTGCGGATGTTTTGTATCAGGGATGGACAGGATATAGCGTGCGGAGGCTCACAAGAGCACTCAGAGAGACCGAGCAAATGACACTCTTATTGAGCGAGTTTCGCCGGACGTATTGGGCGGCTTGATATAATGCTTACAGCTCAGCTGTAAAAATGGAACTCCACGCAGGAAGACGATATTTAAACGAGGTGTTGCCAAGTACAAATGCACACCCAACAGCCTGGTCTGTCTTTGAGCCATCAGTGTAGATGAACAAATTGTCATCAAATTTGAACCGGATTGCGAGAAATTCTCTCCCGTTAACGAAACTAGGCGTGGAGTCCTTTGGAAGAGAATGAAGGTTCAAGTTAACACGGACTTCGGGGCTTAGCCACGGTGGAGAGGTGCTCTCTCCAGTCGAGAAAGTAGCAGGCATTGTAACACCGAGCTGACTAAGTAACGAATGCAAGCGAAGCAGAGCAGATGGGCGCACAGCAAAGAGACCGTCAAGTGAGTCATTAAAGAAAACAGCATACATTGGGTGTCCTAGCATGGATGACAAACGGCTAGCTTAACGGCTAAGCAGGAGTCCCCGACGATAAGAAGTTCTTTACTTATTCACGTCGTTTGGGAAACGTGTGTGCCTACCTTATTATTTCGTATTTAGTTGCGTACCTTATTAACTGTCTTATCCCTACATATTTTGATACGAAAACAACAGTTTAAAGAAATTAAAACCATCCCGTTTCCTCGAGATTCGAACTCGGGTTCTCTGCTTCAAAACTATTTACCTACGCCGTTGCACTATCTGCGAAAAAACGGTAATTCATGTTGGTACATAAGTGGCAGTTGTAAAACTTTTTCTCGATTTCTGGAAAAGTATGCGTTTGCGGCCCACATCCATGAGAACGTAAAATACTCTGTTTACAAACATCTATCGATACCGTCAATTTGGTGTCGATTGCTCGTCATACCAGTTATGGGTGATTTTCTCAGACGGAAGGGGGTGTTGAGCCAAAAATATCTTTTGAGGTTGAACACAAGCGACCTGCCAAATTTGCTTTGAGCCGAATCGGTTGGCCGTCTCTAAAGCCTTTCCCTTGTAAGTCATCATGAATTAGTCAAAAAATGTTCAAATGTTTGCAGATCTTATGGGACTTAACTACTGGGTCATCAGTCCCTAAACTTACAAACTACTTATGAACTAGCTAACACTAAGGACAGGACAAATATCCATGTCCGAGGGGGGATTCGAACCCCCGACCGTAGTCACCGTGCAGACCGTGACCCCGTGTGGGGGGAGGGAGATTTGAGACAGAGGGAAGGGGATAAAAAGTCACAGAGGGAGACGCGTAGAGTGAGTAAGTAGGCTCAGCTGGATATAGGTTGCAGTAGTTAATCCGAGGTGAGTCTTAAACACGCCAGAGGAGCTTGGAGAGCTACGTTAAACCAATTTTGGGACTGAAGACTTTTGTATCCCACCTTCGTCGCCACTTTTGTGTCTCCGGTTGTGGTAGGTGTCGGTGGCCGAGTAGAAAGAGACCGACACAGGAGTAAAGGATGCACGCGTGTGCAGGTATGGAGGTGACCAGCCAGTGGGACAGCAGAAACTATGAAACACTAGAGTAAATTAGAGCGAGATATATGTTTTGTGGAGTCTTGGTAATGCTTTTACATAGTTCTTGACTGCAAAATGCTGATACATAGATTAGATAGAGGCCTGCCTACTGATGATTTCTAGTCCCTATCCGATAACCAAGTGTTAACTGGTGCCTATCTCAGTCCCAAGTGGCCGATGCAGCAGTCGTGGCCACGAGCGGAGTTGCAGCAGAGGGCGCTCGTGGCTGACGTCGTGCATGGCGGCGCGCGGCGTAAGTACGTGGCGCGCAATTCGTACTTGTGCGACACCACAAAGACAAACAACAACATTCAACAATCAAGATCTGTTTAATGAATAATCCCATATGTTTCACACTTCAAACCGACAATGCTAATTTATTATGCTATTGTGATACCTGAACAAGAGCTAAACAACGATCTTAATTTCAGTGAAGTGAGCGAGCCACATCGGGTCCGGTGGTCTTGGGGCAAAGCGCTCGACTGGAAACCGAAGGGTCGCGGGTTCGAAACCTGGCCAGTCCTCTGAATTTTCAGTCTACGTCTAACCCATCCTTCACCTCTCAACGATGTGAGGAGTCACCGGAAACTACACATGGTTCGGATTCCACGTTAAGCTGTAGGTCCCCTTTCCCCGGTTGGATAACTGGAGTAGGCTAGGGACACACAAGTCGCCGAAGTGGCGTCCAATTGAAATACTTGCACCAGGCCAATGAGCCACACGAAATTATTATTATTGTTAGGGAGCCACAATTAGCCGTACTGTTTTTAAGGCAATAAGGAAGAAAGTCTAATACTGTTCATTTGCAAGAATTAGTATATAAAACTTACAGAACAAAATATCAACTGTTTTTGTATAAAATCTGATCATTCGATATACCAATATTAAATGATAAGTGTGTTTCACCTTATATTTTTGTCCCCAAAGAGCATTCCAGATTTCAGGTGCTGTGTATGTGACGACAGTGCTTGAATTAATTATGCCTCTGGGTGTTCAGAGGATGCGTAGTTTCAGGGTGCAGACGTCCGGTGGAATGAGTCATCGCTGGCTGGCCCTGCTGCTGCGGCAGTCAACGTGAAAATAGCGCTTTTAATTCCGGCAAACAGCGCGTCTTCCGTGTAAACGGCAGGCTGTTTACACGGCGCGGGTGTTCTGCGAGCGAACTCGAGGACGCGCCGTGTGCGGAGGGTAGCGCGGTCTGCACGTGTGGGCGCGTCGACGTCTGCGTCTGCAGGCCGCCCTGAGGCAATAAACAAGTCTAGCGGCGGGACGAGTCCTCGCGAGGATGCGCGTCCTTGCCCTGCACCACACGTCTACAGCAGCAGCCTGCTACGCTCCTTAGCCTCCACGAGACCGATCACGTACCCTTCGGGGCTTTTCGGCGTGCTAACTGGATTAAAAGTGTATGAATGCTTATTATCGCGGCGATATCCATTAATAAACTCTGGTTTCAAGCCGCGTCATGTGGTTTACTGCCCAGGAGCTTTCGGCAGAGATCACATCTGCCATTGTCAAGTGGCTAACTGTTGTTGAAATGTTTGTTAAGCTTAAGGGACTTTAGTGCGGAGTCATCAGTCCTAAACTTACAAACTACTTATTAAACTACCTTATACTAAAGACGACACTAACATCCATGCCCGAGAGAGGATTCGAACCCCTGACGGGGAACGACCTCGCGCATCGGAGAATAGGGCCTCAATGCGCTCGGGCGCGCCACCGCGGCGGTTGACTGTTGTATCGATGCCGCTGTCGCGATTATACAGGGTGTCCCACTAAGCTGTTTCTATCTATATAAATGATCTGATGGACAGAATAAGTTGTAATTTGCGCCCGTTTGCTGATAATACTGTGGTGTATGGGAGGGTGTCGTCTGTAACTGACTGTAATGGCATACAGGTTCACTTAGACAAAATTTCTAGTTGGTGCGAAGAATGGCAGCTAGCTCTCAATGTAGAAAAATGTAAGGTGATGCCCATGAGTAGAAAAAACAATCCTATAATACTCGAATACAGCATTAGTAGTGAGCACCTTGATTCTGTCGCGTCGTTCAAACATCTAGGCGTAACATTGCAGAGCGATATGAAATGGAACGAACATGTAAGTACAGTTGTAAGGCGGACAGCCGACTTCGGTTTATTGGGAGAATTTTGGGAAGATGTACTTCACCTGTAAAGGAGACCGCGTATAAAACGCTTGTACGACCACGTCTTGAGTATTGCTCAAGTGTTTGGGACCCGCAGCAGATCATAGAGGCGGTTCAGAGGCGAGCAGCTAGATTTGTTACCGGTAGGTTCGACCAATGCGCGAGTGTCACGGAAATGCTCCGGCAACTCAATTGGGGATCGCTGGAAGAAAGACGTTCTTTTCGTGAATTTCTGTTGAGTAAGTTTAGAGGGCCGGAATTTGAAGATGAGTGTAGTACGATCTTGCTGCCGCCTACTTACATTTCGTGTAAAAATGACAAAGACAAGAGAAATTAGGGCTCGTACGGAGGCATATAGGCATTCTTTTTTCCTCGTTCAATTTGGGAGTGGAATAGGAAAGGAAATTCCTAGTAGTGGTACAGTGTACCCTCCGCCACGCACCTTACGGTGAATTGCGGAGTACGCATTTATATGTAGATGAGACTATTTCTGAAACTATAATAGATATTAAAAAACGACTACCACTGTTATGAAAGTATGGCATGGGCTTATGAAAGTAACTACTATGAGACAGTGTAAAACTTAGATATTTTCAATACAAACGTATGTTTTTTAATGTATACTCCATATTATTTATTACGAAATCAATAACATGAGGAATGAGAAAAAGAATGGTGTTGGTTGCATCGCAATAAATCAATTATATCCGGAGAAAATAGGAAGTGAAGTTGACGTTTGAAATACGTGAAGCGCTCAGCTAGCGTGTCACGAGACTCAAGCGAGACAGACTCTGCTGTTGGGCTAGCTGCACGCTTCACGCACTTCCAACAGCAACTTCGCTTGCCGCGCGGGAGTGGGCGTGCGTTCTGTTCTAGTTTTTGTTTTGTGTTTTAGGGGGACAAAACTGCGAAGGTCAACAGTCTCCAACTTCATCAAAGGGCGAAATAAGAAGTATGTCATTACTGAAATACGCCCAGAGTGTAAACAGCAATGGGAGAAAAAGCCCACTCAATGAGACAACATGAAAGGAGACAATCACACAAACACCGAACAATTAAGAGAAATGGAACGACAAAGCCGAAGTTTGTGGTTGACCGACCATGAAATTAAAATAGGGAGGGTCAACGTTGGGGCAACAAGGAAACCTGCAAGCGGAGGACATAAGACAAGAGAAACGTATACAATGGGCTGAAGCAAAGCTTCATATGGAGTGGTAAAAACCACTGTCACGAATAAAGCAGTCAGACATTAGGACGTCTTTACTTAAAATTTCAGACGAAACTACAGGAAAATTAAAACCCCGCCGCAGGGCGGCTAAAATACGCCAGTCCAGCAAAATGTGGGCCACTGTCAAGTAGGTTGTGCGTTCTAAGGCGCCTTGCTGCGGAGTGCGTCGCTGCTGCCCGTCTGTGGTTGCGCGCGCGATAGTCGCTGCTCTTAAATCTATGAAAATCGTTTTCTTTTTTGTTGTTCCATAAATTTTTTCGGAGGAAGCGTTGAGTGGGACTCCCCGTGTAGCCGCGCCACCGCCATTGACGTCACCGGTGCTCAATTCTTGCCCATATATGGTAATGTTTCGGTAGCGCGCCCGCTTCAACTCCTCAGTAACAGGTTCCCAAGCCGTACTAAGCTTCAACCCGTCATATTTACTGGAAGAGTTCCCAGATATTTTGTTTTCCATTGCCTTGTTTATTACGCTATCCTAGAGGCCGTTTGTCCGTTTAATAACAGACATCAATTCGCTGTCAGATTTTCAGAGCACGTTCCAACACAGCTGACTTTTCAAGGTAGCGTAATCGAAAATAACTTTCGTGCTCTATTCGGAGCAGTTCCATAATAGGAATGATGTAACATACATAAAAACATAAAACCGCCCACATTGCAGTGGCGAAATCAACTGTGGCGGGGCAGGGGAGGGGGTGCTATTGGGCTGCAGCTCCTCCCCAACCTTGAGGAATACATCCTAATATGAGCTTTTTTCTTCTAATTTTTTATGACAGCAGTTTGAGGTAGGAAATTTCTGTGAGGTCAGCCACCCACAGAGGAAGATCTCACGCAGTTTTGTATATAACTGGTATTTTGAGGCCTACATCGTGTTTCAAAGGACCCATTACTTGCCGGATCTTTGCTGGACGCCTGAATAATGTGTCAATTTGTAGCGATACAGTGATTCCGAAGGGCAAAGATTTTTTTTTTTTTTTTTAATTCGAGAGTACGTCTTTCTCCGTCACGGTAAAGAATAACCCTGACGTCGACTTTCTTTTTTGTGCGGCGTGAAGGAGAACGACGGCACTATTCTGTCGATATCCAGCTTTTGTTTCAATCGGACGCCATTAGTCCACTGAACGATTTTTCTTGATTTTTTTTTTTTACAAGAATGTGAGTATGATGTTCCGTCACATTTCTTTAATAAATGCCCTTTAAACTTGATTTACTGCATTAACAATTTTTTTTCATTCACAGCCCCATACGATAGCCCTGGCGCAGCTAACGCAAGCATCTAATATTGCAGTGACTCGGCGCCATTATGGCGACTTGGATTTAGAGTAGACGAAAACAATTTCTTGAAGTTATTATTTAATCAGTACATTTCCATTCAGTTTGTGCCTACTAGAACCTGCAATCATCTTGTCAGTATTTTGCATATGTGCGAGGTCCGATAATTTTATTTGTGGTTGCATTTGGCAACGATTCACATAACGAAAGTTGTAGAAAATTCGTACACGGTCGTCTGCACGAAATACCAACCTTAATTGCTCCGAGTTCACTCTAGGGCGAGATTACCTTGAATTACAATGATAATTTCTTTCAGCAAGGCTTTATTATGTGCTGAATGCAGTTGCAGACGTCGGTAAAGGTGAGCTCGTCCTTTCCTACCTGCCGAAGCACTTTCATGGTATCTGTCAGAATTACTTGTAGTTTAATTATTTCTTTCATTCGCTCATTCCATTCAGAATATTTCAGTGAATTTCTCACAATTTTTTTCCAAATTTTAATCCTATTAGAAATTAAAATAAATGTTGATGTTACACGATCCGAACATTAATAGGCAGGTAGTGTTATAAATTGTATGTATCTTCAGAAGCCGCTTAATCGTCCCTGTTATGGACCTACAAAACGGTAAAATGCAATCTTCTTGGTGTCTTCTGGTGTTCTGCGTTCGTTGCTTGGATGAAATAGCATGCAATATGAAAAGTCCAGACTGAAACTACACTCTGCAGCGGAGTGTGCGCTGATATGAAACTTCCTGGCAGATTAAAATTGTGTGCCGGAACCGGGACTCGAACCTGGGACCTTTGCCTTTCGAAAGGCCCTCGAAAGGCAAAGGTCCCAGGTTCGAGTCCCGGTTCCGGCACACAATTTTAATCTGCCAGGAAGTTTCATATGAAAAGTGTTTCAGAATGTTGTAAGTGGTCGAGCTACGCTGCCACCAATACGACCTACTTGGCAGCGAGCACCTTACTAATGAGAAAGTATGGTGGGTTTCCCTTGTCAGTTTGGAACACGTAAGCGCGGGACAGGCGGCAAGCGCCCCCGCCTGCAGAGCGCAGCGCAGCAGAGGCGCGGCTCGGTGTGGCGTGTCGTGTCGTGTCTGCCTATTTTAGCCGGACCACGCGTCACCGCTCCTGCTCCGGCGACACACCGCCTGGCCGCTCCCCGCTGCCTGCGGAAAAACAACGCCGACGTGCGCGCACTTCACTCGCCTACAAAATATATTATCTGCTGCCGTTTCAACATTCTTTTACTGGATGTTCTTCAGAAAAAAAAATCACCTTTGTGAGCCTTTCTTAAGCGAGTAATTTGAAACAGTTATTATAAAGATAGGAATGAAGCACTGTCGAGTTAGGTACAGCAAAACTTCTGAATAACGGACACCAATGGAGAAAATAAAAATGTCCGCTTTTAAGAAGTGTCCGCTGTTAAGAAAATGATAAAATACAAAATAGTAGACTAACGTTTACCCAAAATGATCTGTATGGCGGCCGGTTCGGATAACGAAAATCTCGGACAAATTCAAAGTCTCCTGTTATCATGCGTGAAACACACCCAATTGCGTCATTGCCGCTACGTATGATCGTAAAACGCGGGAATGCCACGCCGCTTCTTGAACCGATCCAGCCAACCATAATTTCCGTGGAATTCTCACTCCTTTCTTTCAATGAGCTCATAAAAAGTCACAGCTTTTTGAGGACGTATAGGACCTTAACTAGCACAGTTTTGGCTCTTATTTGTTCATGTCACAAAAATAAAGCCAATTCTAACTGAGGATGTGAACCTTTTCTCATTCTTTTTCGAGATTTCATTGCGCTACTTGACGCTTGAGTGGAACAAAATGTTTAAATTTCTGATCAGTTTGTTTTTCAACCAGTAATCGCACTCATACCGACGTTCAATCCGCAGCAACTTCCGCGGGTGGCTCACCAGCTTTTGAATTATAAAGCATGTAGCGCGAGCACGAAACTTGAAATCGAAAACACACAGACGAACGACAAGAAAACACTCAAGACGCATTAGACAAAGATTTTGACTTTTAAACAAGGCTGTGGCAGCCATCGAATGAAAACATTCGATACACCTATCGCCTCTCCCCTGTCCTACCAAGCCCACGCTGCAACAACAGTGCGTTGACTATTGAACGCTTGGCTTCGTCTGATGTAACGACAACAGGCGGAAAGTGTTTGGCGCCGCAGTCTCCTTGTCTATTTCTGCACTGCATGAACCAATACTGTACGTACTGTACTTCCAAGAAGTTCCAACAGATGGAAATGACACGAAATCACGGAATACTAACAAGAAACACGCTAAATATTCAATCAACACACGTCAGAATTGACGACACTCGGACTTTTGACACGCAAGAGTGCACTGATTCTTCCACGCTATCCGTTATTTGGAAGTTTTGATTGTTGTTGGGGAACATATTACGGTGTCCGTGTCCGTTATTGAGAATGTCCGCTATTCGGAATAATTGTAGCATAAGGACTAATGTTGTTTTGCGGGGGAATTTTAAAATGTCCGCTATTGAGAGGAGTCCGGTATTGGGAAGTGTCCGTTAAGGGAAGTTTTACTGTACTAATATACAGTGTGTCCCACTCAACTGTTTCACCCCAGGTATCTCTGGAACTACACGAGATATTGAAAAACGACTTTCACGGTCATGAACGTACGACAGGGGCATGTGGTAGTAGGCACTATGAGACAGTCTAAAACGTAAAGAAATATTTTCGACACAAACTTACGTTTTTTAATGGATATCCCATATTATTTCTTAAGCAATCGATAGAATGAAAAATCACAAAAATAATGACGTTGGTTGCATCGCGATGCGTCAATTACATCCAGAGAAATTGCGAAGCGAAGTTGATGTTTGAGGCACGGTGCTAGCGCGTGTCAGAGACTGAAGCGAGACTCACGGTTGAGATTAGGGTATAAATACAATTCCCATACTTCACATACATATTAGCAATTGCGATTCAATGCCGAGAATGGTGTGTATTTGAATTAAATATAGGGCTGATGCATATGTACTACTTAGTGTCAACTGTTTCTATTTTGCCTTTTTTTTTTAACAGTTCGATAGAACTTTTGCTTTCGTGCTTGATCTTTGCTCAGCTTATAATGGGCTGTCCTCTGCGTGATCTTACCACTAAACCTGAGGCGAGTGCGATGGGAGATTTCCCTTGATAAATGAGTGGATTTGTTTTCAGCGTACCAGGCATCTTCCTCCAGCAACAACATGTCCAAGTGTTTGTAAAGATTATGGGACTTAACTGCAGGGTCATCAGTCCCTAAACTTACAAACTGTGGTGTCGCACAAGTCTGAAGTGCGCGCCACGTACTTTCGCCGCACGCCGCCATGCAAGCAGGCCGCGGCGTTCTTACGACGTCAGCCACGAGCGCCCTCTGCTACAACTCTGCTCGTGGCCACCACTGAACTGCATCGGCCACTTGGCAATAGAACAGGCACTAGAACGGACTCTCATCAGTAGGCAGGCCTTTACCTACTTAAACTATGTCTCTGCTCTCCAGTAGTCTTCAGTTAACAAAGTCAAGTATTGTACAGTCTCTACGAAATATATATCTTGTACTAATCTAGCTTAGTGTTTCTAGTTTCTGCTGTCCCACTGGCTGGTCATCTCAGACTCTGTACCTGCACACGCGTGCATCCTATTTTCCTGTGTCGGTCTCTCTCTTCTCGGCCACCGACACCTAGGACAACCGGCGGCAAGGAGACACAAAAGTGGCGACAAGGATCGGACGCAAAACAAACTACTTATGAACTAACTTATACAAATGACAACACAAACATGCATGCCCGAGAGAGGATTCGAACCTCCGACGCGGGAGGCCGCGCGATCCGCAACGTGGTGCTCCAGACCTCTCGGCTATTCCCGCGCGGCCCCCAGGAACAGCTCGCAACTTTTTCCTGCGCAGTCCTGTGCATACATTTTAATATAGTGTTCCATGAGCAGTGTCAGATTTGGATAGGCCACATGTGCGCGCGGAAACTTCAGATGTATGCCCGGTTACCGGCCGAGCGGTGGAGAACGCTGAGCCATCCAGTGGGCTGAATCACATGGTGTTATTTCGGAGGGACCAGCCTGGGCTCTGGGTGGGCGGCATCCCACGCCTTCTGGCAGTCTGCTATTGAGGTCCGCCGAGAATAGAGCGACGCAACGCGGCGGAGCGTCTGTCGCCCTGGTCTAGCCTACGCACCAGCGCAAGTACACAGCCGGGAACAGTCACCCGGCTGTAGTGGCTGAGGCAGCCGAGGAGACAAGCAGTCACACACCACCGCGGCGGAGTTGCACACTACATCTACATGGGACACTCTGCAAATCACATTTAAGTGCCTGGCAGAGGGTTCATCGAACCACCGTTATACTATTTTCCTCCCATTCCATTCTCGAATAGCGCGCGGGAAGAAAGAACACCTGAATCTCTCCGTTCCAGCTCTGATTTCTCGTGTTTTATTCTAATGATCATTTCTACCTATGTAAGTGGGAGTCAACAATATATTTTCGCATTTGGAGGAAAATGTTGGCGATTGGAGTTTCGTAAGTAGCCCACGCTGCAGCGATAAGCGCCGTTGTTGTAATGATTCCCATCCCAGATCCTGTATCACTTCCGTAACGCTGTCTCCCCCGTATCGTGACAATACGAAACGAGCTGCTCGAGCTGCTTTCTGTGGACTCTTTCGATGTTCTCCGTCAAACCCACCTCATAAGGATCCCACACTGGGCAGCAATACTCCAAAAAAGGACGGACAAGCGTTGTGTATGCAGCGTCTTTAATAGTTCTATTGCATCTTTTAAGGGTTCTGCCAATAAAACGCAGTCTTTGGTTCGCCTTTCCCACGACATTATCTACGTATTCTTTCCAGTTTAAGTGTGAAGTAATAGTAATTCCTAGGTATTTTGTGGAGTTTACTAATCGTACACACGAGAGGGAAAGGACGGGCGCTATGATCACACACTGACAGGGGGCCTGGACACAAGCCATTGCGTCTAGTTAACACTCGCTCAGAATTTTCGGGGACGACTCGCATTCAGTTCAGAAATGTTTACAAACCTAAGGGAGAAAACTGCTGAGGTGATCGGTTTCTAGATAACTAAGTTATGCTACGAGGGCTATTCCAAAAGTAAGGTTTGGTTAGAAGAAAAACATCCAAAATCAAACTTGTTTCCAGCGCAATTGTTTTCCGTCTTTATTTTTCTACAGAATATCCATACTTATTCAGACATTTGTCTTATTATCTAACAAGCTCTTGAACGCCTAAGTCGTAGAAATCGGCCGCCTGAGAATATAACCAGTCTTTAACAGCTTCTTTCACTTCATCATCTGTGTCGAAGCGCTTACCTTTAGGTAGCGAAATAGGAGTAAATCATGAATTTTGTCGTAAACAGCATGAACCAGCATGAAATCATGGATTATGTGCCTGATCGTGGTGCATCGTGTACATTTCCCCGTCCTCATTGAAGGCTCGCATCCACTTGCACACTTTACTGTCATTATGTTATGGCCGTACATTTCAGTAACCTGCCGATGGATTTCTGTCGCTGAAATGTTCCTTGCAGACAAAAATCGTATCACTGCCCTTACTTCATAATCGGCGGGGTGAGTGTCTTAAACATAGTATCAGTTCACAATCAATAGTACATAGGAACAGTACCATCGATACTGGCAGCGTTTAACCCGCAAGGTATGCCAGGAGTCGGCGCGCGTGCGTGGTTTGACATTGGCGCCACGTTCAAATATTTACGGGGAATCTGAACTTGCTTGTGGAATAACCCTCGTAAAAACAGCACGTACCCCAATACCCGACGGAGGAATCGAGCCTCCGATGGGGAGCGGTCGCGCAATCCGTAGTATGGCGCCTTTCACCACGCGGCCATTCCCACTCGGCAGTGTATTCAGCTATCTGTATAAACAGCCACAAAGAGAAGTGACCACACTTGGAAAGACGACATCGATCTTGATCCGATGACGGTCGAAGCCATCAGGGAGATAGTAAATACTCTCATAATGGCTTCAACGTCCTCCAGCAGAAAGCAACACTGCTGACAGAGCATCTGTCTATACCCTTTAACAGGGAATGTTTACAGCCATAAAGCTCAGTGTGATACCGACGTATGCAGCAAACAGGAGCCACGCCTCGAAGACGCACTCGTGCTTCTTACTGCCAACTAAGCGAGTTAGAAAGCGGTCAAACTGTCGCCTTCCTAGTGGCGGAATGGTGTTTTCGGAGAATTGCCACACGAGTTGAACGCGCTGCGTCCGTTGAGACGGTCACGTGGACATTCTCACATCTGTCGTCCGACAAGATGATCTAATTGTGACGGCATCAGTGGCAGATCTTACAACTACCACAACACAAGAAGAGGCTTTGTGAGCCCATAAGTGTCAACACCAATTGTTTCCAACCGGCTACTATCTACTACAGACACGCTCACCTCTAGCCCGTCTTCCACTGATGTCAGAGAAGGACGAGCACGGCTCGACTGATGCCATCAGAGATTCACTTTTAAGTTGGAATGGCGGGCCGTGGAATTCAACGATGAAAGCAGCTCCTATCTGCACGCAAGTGATGGTCGTCTGCGAATGTGACGTATACCTGGCGAGCGCTGTCTCAGAGTGCACTCGTCCGAGACACAATGAACACATCCAAGGCCTCAAATTCTGCGAATGCGATAAGATGCAACTTTCGTTCCCTTTCGATGTTTGTGGAGAGAACGCTGATCACGGTTCATTAGTTGCAGACTGTTACGAGACCCGTCATTTTGCCATTCTCCAACAGCATAATGTTCGCCCACACACTACGCCTGAAACTGAACGTGCTCTGCAAGACATGCAGTAACTTCCTCGGGCATCACGATCTCCGGACTTGTCGCCGATCGATCACACGTGGGATATGGTGGGACGACTCGTCAACACAACTTCTGCAGAACTACGTGAACGTGTCGAGTAAGCGAGGAATAATGTACCCAAGACAGTATTTTCGATCTGTATGATAGACTGGATGCTAGAAACAGTGCCTGTCTTTCCGCCCGTGGATGCTACACCACACACTAATATCGGTTTTTCAGCATGGGTCGAGACTTACAACTATTGATCTGTAAATGTAATAGTTCACGTGCTACATATCCACTGCTTCAACAATTAATCTTGAGTGACTTTGAAGACAAACTGGCAGTACTAATTTTTATTTCCGATAGTTTATTTATAGATCCCTTGATAATGATAAGTGTGAGATTATCCATATGACGACTAGAAGAAACCCGTTAAACTTCAATCGGTCAAAACTACAGGCCGTAAATTACACTGAATGCCTAGGAGTAACAGTTACAAAAACTGGCATAACTGTAGACTGGGATACCATCCGTCTGTTTTGACCCATGACATCAAGATGTCGGAGACCAGTATACGGGATATCTTAATACTTCTGTACTGTAGATACAAATAATCTGTATTTATTATAGATAACAATGTACCAACGATCACAGGCCTTAGCCCAAAAAATCGAAAAAAAAAAAAAAAAAAATCTCTTAACCTACACCTAACCATCAGAGAGAAGCTACAGATCACTTTTTAAACACAAAATATTAATCTGTTTCGCCGGCCGCGGTGGCCGAGGGGACTGAGGCGCTCCAGTCACGGTCTGCACGGCCACTACGATCGGGGGTTCGAATCCCGCCTCGAGCATGGATATTTGTACCGTCCTTAGTATTAGTTAATAAGTAGTTTGTAAGTTTAGGGACTGATGACCCCGTAGTTAAGTCCCTTAAGCTCTACAAACATTTGAATTTGAATTTTAATCTGTTTTGTTTGTAAACAAACTATCGTCTTTAACTACACCACCACATAATCGCTCACGCCTTCTGCAAACACGCACGCACCTCAAAACTACCGCGCTGCAATGATGTCACGGGTCAAAGCTGACGGGCGGTAATCCCGTCTACAGGTGAGCCCAAAAACTTCAGTTGGAAGGACACATAAAATATTGTAGGAAAAGCGAACCAAGGACTACTATTCATTGGCAGAACACTTAGAAGTTTCAACAGTCCTAATAAACTGCCCACACTACACTTATGCATTCTATTTTGGATTATTACTGCGCATTGTGGGATCCGCATCAAGTGGGAAGATTTAGAGAAAGTTCAGAGAAGGGCAACTCGTTTTGTATTACCGCGATATAGGGGAGAGTGTGTCACCGAAATGATGCACGAGCTGGGGTGGAAATCATTAAAACAAAGGCGTTATTCGTTGCGACGAGATCTTTTTGCGAAATTTCTTTCACCAACTTTTTCTTTCTAAAGCGTACGTATTTTTTTGGCACCAACCTACATAGGAAGAAATCACCATGAAAATAAAATCAGACAGTAAACGGAAAGACTTAGGTCTTCCTTTTCTCCGTGAGCTAATAGAGAATGGAACTATAGAGAAACATAAAAGCGGTTCGGTGAACCCTCTGCCATGCACTTCAATGTGACTTGCAGAGTATTGATGTAGATGTAGTACCTGAGCACTGCTTGAGCTGTTGACTTTAAATATAATCATTTCATATAGTCCATCTACACTACTTGAACAATTGATCTTGAGTGAATTGAAAAAACTCTTAACTTTGTGTGCTAATTTTTGTTTTCAGGCTTTGGAAATAATGTGTGTAATATCTATATCTTTACACGAATGCCTTCTCTGCTCCAGTGTTTTTAGAGATTTCTCGTGCTTACCTAAAAAGACATCCGAGAATTCTGCGTTTCAATGCGAAGAAAGTTTGTCAGGGACAGGAGCTTGCGAAATGGCTCCACTGAAATCTGTCCTGCTGCGATTTCTGTCACACTTCTGAGAAAGCACCAAGCTTGACTCATTTTCGAGGTAGCAGTTATTTGGAACCTTGTCCAGGCGTTCTGGCCGCCGCCTCCGGAATAGCTTCGGGCGAATGCCAGGGCGGTTGTTCAACATCAGCCGCTCCCCTCCGTCAGTTTGCCTGACAGTCCTACCTCATACCAACGTCAACACTTCGCGAGCAAGCGTAAGGTGCTTCTCGCTTTGTCCTTATTGTACTTCGCTGACGGACGTTGTGCGGATCACGTCAGTATACACAAATATTTACCTAAGAATGGATAAATTTGACTTCAAATTCTCGAGACGGCTGGAAACTATGCTGAGAATTACACACGATCATAAGAACAACAGTGGTCTCTCGTCACTTCCATGCAAAACGTTGCGCTTTGCCACAGATTCTAACATTCTACATTCTAACAGAAAGAAAGATATCAACAAATTAGGGGGAAGGGGGGGATTAAACGAATTCAATGAGGTCAGTGTGTAATATTCTCAAACAACAGTGCCAAAAACCCTATGCTTGAAATTATAGTAACAGCGAAGAACACACATCCTACGCATCTGTGAGTGCTTATATTAGTCCCCACAGTTCAGATGAAGTGGTTAAAAACAAGCGGAAGAAAACCATGTACACCACGGCAAAGCCTCACTTTTTATTTTCAAAATCACTTTCGCATTTAAGAAATCCAATATCAAAAGCTACACTAATTAAATTTTCCAATGACGATATAGATGTGTGTCATAACCGGCCTTTCTCCAAAAATATTGCAACATAGTTATATACTTTGGTGCAGAAAATTTATTGTAAAATACCTGAAAACCCGGGGGTTGCCCGGTCTTTACTTACTCCATACTCTCGCAGTCCATTCCAACCCCCCCCCCTCTCTCTCTCTCTCTCTCTCTCTCTCTCTCTCTCTCTCTCTCTCTCTCTCTATTCATTCAGCCTCTTCAGCTAATCTGCTTCTCTCTTTCTCTATTAAAACTCACATATTTTTGGCAACTTTCGTGGTGATCAGTGGAACACAAAATTTTATTGCAAGGCACCAATTCTGACGTGTCCATGAAAACATTCATACAAAAATGTTCAAATGTTTGTAGAACTTATGGGACTTAACTACGAGGTCATCAGTCCCTAAGCTTACAAACTACTTATGAACTAGCTAAGACTAAGGACGGCACAAATATCCATGTCCGAAGGGGGATTCGAACCCCCGACCTATTCACACAAGAGCGAACTTTCTAATAATTAGTAAAACGGTGTCTATGTTGTAATGTACTGTCTTTTTATGGGCAAGTGTGCAAAATTTCATGGATTTTTTTTTTTAGGTTTTTCCAGGTGTTCTTTACGATTTTTCCTTTAAATCGACCAAGTTATTTTTCAGTTTTAGCGAGAATAGCGCATAGCTATTTGTTTTTATTTAGCGCACAGCTATTTCTTTTTATAAATATAAAGAAAAGATGACAGTAGTTTGTTGATCAATTGACGATGATGTATCTCTTCCACTTTGTTTTAACCACTTCATCGAAATACCGCATCTGCACTCACAATAATCATATAAAAGGGGACTGAAAAATGGTCCTCTCGAATGCGCTACTGATTGACAGCCTAGCAATATCGTTTGTAACAGTTTGCTACTTAGAACGAGAGAAGCGCACCCTGCGGATATTGCATTTAGCCTCTGGTA
This sequence comes from Locusta migratoria, assembly GCA_026315105.1. Classification (NCBI taxonomy): domain Eukaryota; kingdom Metazoa; phylum Arthropoda; class Insecta; order Orthoptera; family Acrididae; genus Locusta; species Locusta migratoria. Next base: position 355,557,046 of record CM048749.1, read on the forward strand.
CCGCCCTGGGGCTTTCCTGACAAGTGGGAAACAAAAGCCGGCAGACAATGGACTCAGTAAGGACACCGCACTGCCCACGTACTTGCCTGTCTTCTTATACCGCATTGTTCTACGTTCGGGTACAAGATCAGCCGCCAGCAGTCGCCACAACACACGAGCGTTCTCACTTTACGCTATTCGACATACCAGCCAAAAACATTTTTGAGCGGAGCTTTATTTTATAGCGTGCTCCTAATAACTGAAGTACACATTTTCATTTTTGGTGTGTATCCACTCACGTGTGATCTACACTGTCTTGAGTATTTCGTGAGATCCATATTAACAGACCTAAATTAAAGACTCACGACATTCTCTTTCAAAAAGGCTTATTTCACAATTTGCGATCGATAAAAATTAATAAAAATAGTTATATAAGGAACTCGTAGTTACGTGGGGGCGATCTATAATTGTTTAATAATGATTATGCAGCCAAGATCGCATTTTTCATTTATTATGTGACCGGTTTCGGCGTACTCGACGCCATCTTCGTACCTGTCGTAATTTACATAATTTCACGACATTTTTACATACTAAAAGAGTACATCCAGGTTGAGGCATCGTTAAACATAAAATTAGTAGTCAATATATATCCATCTTCTAACGGTTTTGAAGTGAGGTACCTCAAAGTCTAAGTACAATACTACTTGGAGTCCAGAAGAGTGTTATACTGGAGTCCAGTAAAACACTCTTCTGGACTCCAAGTAGTATTGTACTTAGACTTTGAGGTACCTCACTTCAAAACCGTTAGAAGATGGATATATATTGACTACTAATTTTATGTTTAACGATGCCTCAACCTGGATGTACTCTTTTAGTATATAAAAATGTCGTGAAATTATGTAAATTACGACAGGTATGAAGATGGCGTCGAGTACGCCGAAACCGGTCACATAATAAATGAAAAATGCGATCTTGGCTGCATAATCATTATTAATAAAAATAGGACATGGATTTATTTATGAAGTCGACAGATGTGTGTGATCTGGTAATACTATCTACATTTCGTACAAGTAAAACGGCTGACAGACAACTGATGGATGAATGTTACATTATGAGTATTTATAGTTTACAATTACGATTTACACTACTCATCTATATTACTAGAAGCCTATATATGGATACGGTCGCCACGTGTGAAGCTCGAATGTCCCAATTTATTTCATCCATTATTCGAAAATAAGTTGACTTCTTCCTACTAATTTATCATTTAACTTCAACCTCCACGCTGGCACTCCTAAAAAGAAAAAAGTTCGTAGTTTACTACATTTTCGCTGATCATGCAGTCTAGTTTCAACATCTGCCATTATGTTTGAATGTATTACTTCTGAAGTAACTCCACTCGCAACATACTCGACGCAGACAGTATCCACGCAAATAATTAAATGTACAAGGAAAATTATATCACTGTACTAGACGTAGTTCAGGAGATATAACATCATAAATACTGAGATGCGCGAAAAGTACATTTTTTCCATAAATGGAAAGCAACTTACCATTTATTCAGTCAATGTATGATTACGAGAACACTTACTGACTCCCAACAAGCTTTAAAAACAAAAACATTTCTGTACTTCTGCTCCAATACGTATTACAGATTTAACACAACTCATTTGTAATCAAATGTTAGAAGCAATATTACACACTCGCAGTCAATTCTTTACTACAACACTCAGGAAACATCACATACCGAAGCCGAATATGAACCTTTAACTTGCACTGGAACGACCATTGAAACTAAAGAATGCAGCTTATAATGGTACTAACCACCTCAAAATTATTCGAAGGACACAGTTGTGCGATGCCGGACCTCGGAAAAATATTCGGTATCAGACTCTTCACATATAGTGTTCGATGATCTTTATTAAACAGGAATTACTCTTTCCACACAGAGTATCTCATAGAATGGATTGTGAAAATGAACCAATATAGTAATCATTATTGACACTGTTGGCGAATTACTAAACCAGAAATGTTTATGTAATGAATTAAACTGTACAAAAAATGAACAGTTATGGAAAGTAGCAACTGGAACAATTAACGGCATTAAAGGCAACGAAAATGAATTATAGAAAATTTACGCGACTTAACAAGATGTAATATTGTATATACTAGTGAGAAGTATAGACGGCACCTGTCTTATTGTAATAAACCAATTAGTGCTGTATATTCAGTGGTATACAATTATTTGAAATGTCATAACACCTCGTAATTATCTAACGAAAAACAGATATAAAACTCTAATATCATAAATGAATTGCTTTCTGTAAGAAGAACTAGCGTAAATATTACTGTACGTTTCCCTAGTGCCTTTATTTATTGCACAATTTGTAATTATAATTGTTAACTTTGCGATGTCTGGTTAATACCAAAGAATGAGCAGAGAAATAACTTATATGTTTATTAGCTACTAACCAAGATCTTTGCAAATATTTGTGCTGACGATCATAAATTGCAAACTTTTAATTGTAACTTAAAATTTGTGTAAAGTTCAGTAATGAGTTCCAAAGCACTGATTGGTAAAGTATATAGTTATACGCTGCGACGCCAGTTAGTTCAGCAGAGACAGTTTTTGGGGACACTTTCGGAGTTCAACAGTTGGTTCGGCTGTTAAGATGTTTGGAATTAAAGACATTTAACAGCAAGCTAGTAGGCGTGTTTTTATTGAAGGAAAAATTCTCTCCTTATGCCACAAAACACAGGAGCGATGCAGATAAACCTGCAGAATTATTTAGAGGAAAGCTCAGTTTTTTAAGATATTTTAAAGTAACGTGCTAGTCTGGTTACAGCGATCTAACTATTCAAGTGACTTGTAGATAACGATTGGCATGGTTATAAGCTTTCTGTTGGAAAGTATATTAATATGTATACAGTTTTAAGGATTGTAAAATAAATAATACCCTAAATAGCAAAACGTCATTTACCTGCGCGGCCTACTACAAAATCTAAGCGTGGTTTCTCGTATCCGGGAAGTCATGTACGAGTTGATGTTGCTGAAACTGGTGTGAAGTCGGAGGAGCGAACTAGAACGGGCTAGCAAACTGCTCACCTCCAGTCTGTGTGATCTCCTGGTTAGCACGGGATTTTTCCACCGTCGATCTTCCTAATGTGTGTGGCTACGAGATTCAATGACGCCGAGTACGGCCACTGAAAACCAATCTCCATATGCAAGGCTCAATTCGTGGTAACGTATCCATCACGAAAAATTTAATGTGTATTTATCCTGATCCAATTGACAATTTTATTGTAAACAGGCGATGATACGTCAGACGCTAAAAACTCATCCTCTACCACTATTACAATTGGCTTATAATGTAATGAATCAAAGAGGAAATTTATCGTGTATGCTACTAACTCAGTCTAAAGGTAAATGTAGTCTCTGATGCTACGCTTACTATCTTAGTATGTTTTCAGCGATGCAACATCCATTCTTCCAGAATGCCAATAACTCGTCTTAATACTTCATGTACCTGTTTCAACCCTACAAACAACCAGAAAAATTACAGCAAAGACTGCCAAGGCCAATATATCGGGACAGGAAAAAAACATTTAATTTCATTTCCAAATTCGGTAAAGTCTCTATTCGCAAATTGATTTTCGGAACGTAATTTATTTATATATTCATGCCTATGACGGTGATTTCTTTCCTTTTCATTTCACAGTATTTTTCCCTCCAAATCGGTGGAACTTCTTTGCAATTTATATTACTTTTGGCCAATTGTGGTGTAACTTTTTTACTAACTTGATGTTATTTTTCTGCAAATTTGATTGTTATTTTGTTAAATTTGTTTGAAGTTTTTAGCCACATTCATTTTTTCCTATTTTCTGAATTTTTTTTATCATTCTTGGTTTTGCATTTTTCTTTCCCAATCAAAATATTTTTTCATAAATTTCGGTGTTTCTTCCATACCTCGGCTTTTTCTGCCAATTTCACTTTTTTGACAAATTTTCACACTTTTGCCAAATTCGGTAATTGTTTTTGCAAAATTGTGTTTTTTGCATATTTGGTTTTACTCTTAGACCTGTCTTTTATATTCGGACACCTTTTTTTTGGCAGATTCGGTGTACCTTCCATCTCAAATAGGGTATTTTGCAAAGTTTTGTTTTTCCTGAATTTGGTGTTTTTTGCGATTTTCTGTGCTGTTTTGATGTCGTTGTGTAGTACATTATAGGCGAAAATAAAGTATCAGTTCTAAGTTTGTACAGGAACTTCAGCACTGTGGGGAAGAAAGTAAAATACAATTTAAAAATTGTCATTTATGAATTATGCCAAACTCATTTCATTGTAATTTTTTATGAGGGCAAATGACAAATTTTGTAACAATATCCAAGATGTTACTAATATGTTAGAGTTATTTTTCAAGTTGTTGTTTTCGAGAAATTTTCGTTGTTCGTCCAACTTGGTTATATTTGAAGACATTAAATATAAGCCTTATAACAAAATGTTCTGACATTTCTGCCATAAACGAACGTCAAGTATGTAAAGAATTAACATTACATGACGAAAATAAACACATACCATGTTCAAGAAACATATTTTCATACCTCATTTTTCACACGAAAAATGCATGACACTGCTATTCGGGATCAGAACCAACAACGCAGACGTATCGATAATATCGTATTGATTAACTGAGGCACATTTTCTAGAATTTTCGTGGCGCAATTGCGGCCAGCTAGCATGAAATATGTATATCTGAAGCAATGGTGCGGAGCTGTCGTCCTTCCTTGTACAGGTCTTGAAATTATTCACAACCGGAAAGTCCTGAGACACGTTGTCAATAACGGGGAAATGAATGCTCAGCTCACGCAACACCATCCTTCAGGTTAATGGCCGCCTGCTCTCTAATTAGTGGCAACAGGGCGGTGAGCTCGGAGCTTCCGGAAACACACTTAAAAGGCTGTGGCACTATACTTAAAAAAGCATTAGTTAGATGTGAAACGTGGCAGTTTCATACAAAGTGAGGCCTAACTGACCGCAAGTAGGTCTAGAATCTTATCAAGGCGTCTGGGCTGAGAGACCATGGCCGAAATACTGAACTATTCCCTGACTTTCGTCTCCACTTGTGGGAGACATTTTCAGACATAAGAAGGTAACGACATGTATAAATCTACTAGATGAAAACCCGGCGTTGCCCGGGTATTTTTATATTTATTCCTGCCATTTACATTTGTATAAGTACTGTATGTCTGTAAAATCTCTTGGGAATACAGTTAGTACTAAAGAATTAATTGATTAAAACTCGGTGCGGGATGGAGTGGTTTTCCATGAACGTTACTGTTTATCTACTCATATCTCATGAACTACGTGTCGTACTGTGACACAATTTAGTAGGTACACTCAACAATATGTGTGTATACTGTCTGTAAAATTTACTGTGGCTACAATTTGTAGTGTAGAATTATGAATTGTAACGTCATGCCGAAAACCGTAGTTTTAGACCATAAACAGCGTAACGTTACTGTTTATGTGCTCATATCTCATAAACAACGTGTCGGAATGTGATACAATTTAGAAAGTACATTCACCTATATATGGTTATACTGTCTGTAAAATTTTCTGCGGCTATAATTTATAGTCTACAAATTAAAAATTGTAACATCATACCGAATGCCACAGTTTTTAGTCCATGAACAGCTGAAAAGTAGTAAGCAAGAAACTTTTTTCCTTTCGTCATTTTACAATGGTTGCCAGCGAGAAAAAGTTTAATAAAGGTTTGAAATTATGTTTCAAGTTTGTTGAAAGTAGCTAAGTACTGTCATTCTCATATAGTGTATTTCGAAAGTCTCGCCGCATTATATGGCGTTTTTTTGCGATTTCTATTGGTTATGACGTAATATCTTTTGAACCATGTATCGTATGTGATTCTTAACCATGCAGTAATTGTTACATCACGATAAGGAATGTGCGTACCAAATTTGGTTGAAATCGGTCCAATGATTTAGGAGAAAATGAGCAGCATTGTCGCAAAATGCAGCAGTTTCTCGAGCATCTCATTGTTTATGACGCCATATCTCGTTAACTATATACGTATTTTAGGATTTTATGGTACTTTATGGTACGTGAAGTTTAGAAATCAACATTGTAAAAACCTTTCTCCAAATCTGTAAAAACTAGGAATGTAGGGTTGCCTTTTCTTAACCTATCTTCTGAGATAACCGTAAAGCGAGTATTGCCTCCCGTGTGCCTACATTTCTCCTGAATCCAAACTGATCATCCCCGAGGTTGGCTTCTGCCAGCTTTTCCATCCTTCTGTAAATAATTCTTGTTAAAATTTCGCAACCATGACTTATTAAACTGATGGTTCTGCAATTTAATTGACACCTGTCTACACCTGCTTTGTTTGGAATGGGGATTATTACATTTTTTCTTAAAATCCGAGGGAATGTCACCTGTCTCGTACATCTTACACACCAAGTGAAAGTTTTGTTTGTTTGTAAAGCTTATGGGACTTAACTATGGGGTCATCAGTCCCTAAACCTACAACCTACTTATGAACTAGCTTATACTAAAGACGGCCGGCCGCGGTGGCCGAGGGGACTGAGGCGCTCCAGTCACGGTCTGCACGGCCACTACGGTCGGGGGTTCGAATCCCCCCTCGGGCATGGATATTTGTGCCGTCCTAGTTCGTAAGTAGTTCATAAGTAGTTTGTAAGGTTAGGAACTGATGACCCCGTAGTTAAGTTCCATAAGCTTTACAAACATTTGAACATTTTTATACTAAAGACGGCACAAATATCCATGCGCGAGGGCGGATTCGAATCCCCGACCGCAACATCCGTGCGGACCGTGACTGACACGCCGCAGACCGATTAGATTAGATTAATACTTGTTTCATAGATCATATATACGACATTTCGTAATGATGTAGAAAGAGTCAGTTTAGTAAATGTTGTCTATACTTGACAATCAATATTTTAAGGATTTTTAATAAAAGTTTTATCTAAAAATTCATCTACATTGTAGAAGGAGTTGCCATTCAGAAATTCCTTTAATTTCTTTTTAAATACTAGGTGGCTATCTGTCAGACTTTTGATGCTACTTGGTAAGTGACCAAGGACTTTTGTGGCAGCATAATTCACCCCTTTCTGAGCCAAAGTTAGATTTAACCTTTAATAGTGAATATCATCCTTTCTCCTAGTGTTGTAGCTATGCACACTGCTATTAGTTTTGAATTGGGTCTGATTGTTAATACAAAGTTCATGAGTGAATATTATATGTATTGTGAAGCTACAGTGAGTATCCCTAGATCCCTAAATAAATATCTGGAGGATGCTCTTGGGTGGGCTCCAGCAATTATTCTGATTACACGTTTTTGTGCAATGATACTTTACTCAATGTTGAATTGCCCCAGAATATGATCCCATATAAAAGCAGTGAATGAAAATAGGCGTAGTAAGCTAATTTACTGAGATGTATATCACCAAATTTTGCAATGACTGATAGCATAAGTAGCTGAAATCAGACGTTTCAGGAGATCTTCAATATGTTTCTTCCAATTCAGTCCCTCGTCAATGAAAACACCTAAAAATTTTGAATATTCTACCTTAGCTACAGATTTATGTTCAAAGTCTAAATTTATTAATGGTGTCATGCCACTTACTGCATATACTGGGTTTTATCAAAGTTTAATGAGAGTCCATTTTTAGAGAACCACTTAATAACTTTCTGGAACATATCATTTACAATTTCATCAGTTAATTCCTGTTTGTCAGGTGTGATATACTTGTATCATCAGCAAAAAGTACTAGCTTAGCATCTTCGTGAATGTAGAATGACAAGTCATTAACCCTTTCGTGGTTTTTACTCATTTTTTAGAATATCTTAAGTTATCTCAGCTGTTACAGAGTCTGATTTGGGTCAGGATTACAAATATGACAAAAAAATTTAGTACATTCCATTTTTCCTAAAAAAAAAAAAGTGGGACACATACGTCCCACTAATTGTAAAATCACTGAAAAAACTTTTGAAGTAAAATGATTTTTAGAAAGCCTAATTGTTGTTTGTAAACTTCTAAGAAACATAAAATAGCAAATATACCTACTTCGGACATTTTAGGTAGCGATAAAACGAAGAAAACCGATTCAAGGCACAATAAACAATGGTACGGCGCGAAAATTCACGCGGCAGCCCATATAAACAGTCACAGCCTTCTACACTGTAAGAATTTCAGTGCCTCGATTTTTTTTTTCGCTTTCTGAAGGGCCACCAACAGACGGCACACTATGCAGAATTACGCAACTCGCCACCTTGTGGTGCAAATGAGGTCCGAAGTTAGTGGGACGTATATGTCCCAACAACCACGAAAGGGTTAATATATAATGGCAATAAGCTCGGCCACTGCGGCTGGCTGGCTGGTTCTCCCAGAGACTCCAGTATCGGTTAGTTTCTGAACGGGGTATTTTGTAGCGCCGTTGACTACGAGGGTCCAGCCTCATAAAAGATTGTCCGCGATGAGGCTCGGCCGTCGTCTACATGTGATGTCCCAGCGTCCGTGTCACCTTAGAGGGACGGCTGTTACGAGCGGCCCGTTAGAAACGAGTTGACCGCCGATGTTCAGTGGCGAGGGTGGTGATTAGGGGGGGGGCGGTGGGGGAGGGGGGCTGGGACTCTAAGAGGCGTTGCGTGGCGTGCCGTGAATCCCCGATGAGGTGGGAGCGGAGAACGCCGGCCAGGCTGCTCTGCATATTTCAGCAGGGCAGCCCGCTCCGTCCCTCAGGGGTCAAGGGCAACCCGGCTGCCGACTGCATAATTCCTGCTTCCGGTGAAAGGGTCAGCCGGCGCCGATTAAACTGCCGTCCGACCCACCTCTAGCATCTCGCGGCCGGTAATTACGCTGTCAGTCTGCTAGGAAATTCGCGTTACGTCAGAGGCAACCGTCCGTCCTGGCTCGACAGGTCGAGGCGCCACACACCACGGCATCGACTGCGCCAACGACAAATGTCTCACTCGGGCTATCGACCGGTCGCCCACGGAAAGTGCTGGACGTTCGCGCCTTACGTAACCGTAACGCACCGTGGCAAAAGCTGCGGGGACAAGCCACTCTGACTATTTCACGCTAGAGGCCGGGGACGTGCATTTCTAGACTGCGCCCGCGGTCATCTGGTTTCATCCACAAGCTCCCAGGCAGATGCGGCGTTTCTTGACTTCCGCAAGACTTTCGATACCGTTCCGCACCGTCGGCTAATGAACGTAGTGCGCGCATATGGCATATCAGACCAGCTGTGTGACTGGATAGATGGATAGCAACAGAAAACACCAAGCTTTCTGACCACAGATTGTCCCCTCGTGGGAGGTGCTGATCGTTTAACTTTTTCTTCTTCTTCTTCTTCTTTTCTTTTGCCACCGTGGCTTGGTGGCTGATTGTACTTGAAATTGAACTTGAAATCTCAGATGTCGAAGCGGGGAACCAATTGCCTTTTTTTAATTTATCATATTTCTTCACACGGGGGTTGTGATTGGTGGGGACAGTTTCCCCCACTTCTTCCCTTTACGTTTCATTTTACTGTTTTCCTTGTGAGAAGGTTTGTATTTTTTCTTTGTATATGTGTTTGACATTTCCCTTTGTAATTTTGAGCCACGGTAAATTCTGTGCCCGCTGTTTACAGGTTTTTCACCTTTGTTTTCGCACGACTTTTTTTGTACCAAATCCTCTTCTCCTAGGGCACGACGGACGTGACCGTCATCAGTCCAAACTCGGGAGGCTTCCTTTCATTTTCTGCATTTTACCTGGAGGGTGTTTTTTCTTTTCATTCCGCCTTGAATGGGATTATATTATATTGAGTTTTTCTAAGGAATGTTGTTTTGTTGACTGTATTGGTGTGTGACTGGTGGGTTGTAGGGGTGGACAGGAGACAAAGGTCATTCTCAAGGAAGAGAAGTCTTCAGACAAACTGACCTCACGAGGAGACCACATGGGTATCGGATTTTGGAATTTCTTGATATTTATGAGTTCAGAACTCAAATAACGATCAGCCAAAATCATTCGACGCTACTTTAATAAAATCTCGAGAAAATCGACTTTCAAATTTTGCAAATAAGCGTAAGTAGCAATCATTAAATGAACTGCATCATCTGTTGGTGAATCCCAAGTGGTAGCGTTTTGGCCTTCCATCATAGGGTCGGTGGTTCCAATCCTGTCGTGACAGATTTTTTTTTTTTTTTTTTTTTTTTTTTTGTGTTCGAATTCTAACATAACTTTAATATCTACTGGTAATTTTTACGAAAAGTGCACGTATTTTTGTTTATTCGTAAATTTCTATTTTTTTATAGAAGTTTGTTAGTGATAGTTTCAATTAAAAACCACATAAGTAATATTTTTACAGTATCGGCTTCATTGTTGGTTGACGATTGTAGTCTTTGATTGTTCAGTGCCCCGGTGGAGTAGCCGAGCGGTCTAAGGCGCCTCGCTGCGGAGCGCGCGGTTGCTCGCCGTCGGAGGTTCGAGGCCTCCCTGGGGCGTGTGTGTGTGTGTGTGTGTGTGTGTGTGTGTGTGTGTGTGTGTGTGTGTGTGTGTGTGTGTGTGTCCTTCGGTTAGTTTACCTTAGTTTAAGTAGTTTGTAAGCTACGGACTCATGACCACGCCGTTTGGTCCGATAGATTTACAAATATTTGAACATTTTGATTCTTCAGTTTGTGAAGAGCTACTACGACTGTTTCTGGAAAGTCATAGCTACTAATGGCTTTTGAAGCAGCTAACCTACTCAACCATAGTTTTAAGTGACAAGTTTTTCAGCTCGTCTACATACACATAAACAAAAACTGACAAGTGGAAAGAGATCCCGAAATGTTTTATATAACTGAATTCGAAAACGAAAAAAAAAAAAGTCACAGTGGGAATCCATCAACTCTACGGTTGTCGGGCCAGAACGCAATCACATAAACTACACCGACAGATGCTGTAACAATTTAATTATTTGTAGTTACGTGTACTTTGCAAAACTTCAAAGTCGATTTTCTCGAGAATTTTTGAGAGTTGCGTCGAATGGCTTTAGCTGATTGTTATTTAAATTCTGAACTTCACGTACCACAAATATAAGGAGTTCTAAAATACGATACACCTATATTGGTCTTCTTGTCGGGCCTGCCCAAGGGGAGTATTTTAGGACCTAATACATATTGACGTCGTAGGTAACATCGAAAATTCAAGGCTTGAGAAGGCTTGAGCCAGAGGGATTGCGGTACATTATGCAGCCGCAAACAGTAGACCGTATCCGGCCAAAGTAGTTCAAGGCTAGATAAGAAGTGTGCATAAACTGTTATGTCGGCAGACGTCAACACAGGCGTTTTATTAACGTCACTGACCTACTGACAAGTCGTGCACTGAATGCTGCACTGCTTAGTTGCTGCTACGCAACATCAAGAGCAGATTTTAAAGTGTCGCGTAGGTCCAACATTTTGCAGTGCCATTTCGACTGAGTACTGATATTGACCTTGAACAGGTATGTTGAAAATTACTTCTATCGGGATAACCGAAAATTTGTCTGCGACGTAGAATAAAAACTAAATTCAACTGCCCAGCTATCATTAATAATTTTTGTATTACGAATCTAAGTCGAAAATTTGGTAAAATGTTAGGTACTTAAAATATGTAAGACCCGATACTAGATCAACACGCAACATATTTTTCCCCAAGACTGTTAAAGAACCACATGGAATACAAACCTTTCTATATTTTCAAGTGTTCTGTTGGTCTAGCATTCTGCGCAGCCATTTCGACAGACTACTGATACTAAACCTTGACGTAGGAAATTCCGTGTACTACTGCCGCGACATGATCTCACAGAAAGCGCAATGCACCCATATAGGTCTGTCTCTCCAGGACGTAGCCGGGGTAGCGACGGGTTTGCATTAAATGTGGCAGGCGGCTCTTCTAGCGAACGTTCTATGCTCTATGACTCACCCACTTGTCCGAGTTACCAAGGAGGACGCGGAACGGTGTAGTTAGATAAAAGCGAAATTAGGGGTCATAGGACAGAGCTAGTGATCAAGGTTATTAGGGAAATCACAAAAACCCAAATATGGATGGCAGGAGGTGGATTTGAACCACGCAGCGTCCTCACAAATACAAATCCCACGTGCTATCACTCCGCCACCTCGCTCGGACTCTTACGGAGAATAGTCCGTAAAGTTCGAATTGTTAATTGATGTGCAAATCTCAGTACAGCAGTTTTTACGGCATTTTGCGCAAGAGAACAACAGAGGTAAGGGTGGTTATAAAATAGTTTTAGAACGCAACTAGCTGAAAACCCGGCGTTGTTCGGGAATTATTTATCTATTCCTGCCATTTTTTCAGGTATATATTCATTTGTATAAGTGTTTATAAACTCATATCTCATGAACGTATCGTACTGCGATACAATTTAGAAGATACACTCAACGATATGCGTGTATACTGTATGTAAAATTTCCTGCGGATAGTGTAGAAATTATAAATTGTAACGTCATACCGAATGCCGTAGTTTTACTCCATAAATAGCGGAAAAGTAGTAAGCGGGAAACTTTTTCCCTTTCATAATTTTGCTATTGGTTGTCAGCGAGAAAGTTTAATAAAGGTTTGAAATTATGTTTAAAGTTTGTTGCAAGTCGCTAAGTACTCCCAGTCTTATATAGTGTACTAGCTGAAAACCCAGCGTTGCCCGGGTATTTATTTATTCGAACCTTGAGTTAGTACTTTTCCTATCCACACTCTCTCTCTGTCCATCTCCTTTTTTCTAAAAAATATGGTACATTTATCAGAGAATATATAAGAAATCACAAGTAAAAATGCACTCGTTTCGAAGAATCCAATCACGAAATTCAACAATAATGATTGTAATAATATCACAGATGCATCACTTGATGTAATGCGCGAATAGATTTTTTAGAGAGATGTATTAAAAGAAATTTCTTCTTAACTGATTTATTTATTTATTCTTACATTTCCTTATTCGTATGCTGATCTTTACAGAGAAAGAGCTGAAGACATTGTAGCACGCATAGACCAAAGATATGGTCTGGGGCATCACGTTTCGCTGTACGTAACCTCCTGGCTAGAGAGTCTCAAACGTCATCGCTGGCCTCCAGTCAGATTTTTTTAAATAATTCGACGACTTTCAACTACCATATCTTCCACCCCCTTATAGCTGTCGGCATGGAACTGCTATGGTGTACAACGGGAGACTTCGGACAACAATTACACACACACACCATTCATTTGCGTTCTGTAGTTTTCGCTGCAGAGCGAAATATTAACACACACACGTAGAATTTTATACACATCGATAACTTTCCATCCCAATATACTCCACTCTTATCATTATCAACCCTCAAGCAACAATGCAACCAATAAAACCATTTTCAAAGACTAAATATAATTTTCAAAGAGTAATTATTGTTTCGCATTTTGCGTTATATTCTTCAAATTACTAAATATTCATCAGGTATAAATAGGTATAAATTAGCATCTGTATAAATATTTAAGTCTCTGCGTCTTGTAGTTTGGACGTGACAATCTTACACCGAACAGAAATTCAGATTTATATAGATAAATAACTATCCAATCGGCATAAAACCGTGCCTAAAGCCTTCCCCGGGTAGACATTAGTAACTGTACAAATTTTTAGCTCCTTATGACTTGTGGTTCAGACGTGATAAACGTACACCGAACAGACATTCACATTTATAGATATAGATGTGGAATTTTTTTGCGAATCGTCACACCTTCTGAACCATGTGTTGTACGTGAATTTTAGCGCTGCAGCAATTGTTACCTCACGGTAAGGGATGTGTGTACCAAATTTGGTTGAAATCGGTGCAGTGGTTTAGGAGAAAATGAGCAGCATTGTCGCTTAATGCAGCAGTTTTTCGCGCATGTCATTGTTTATGACGTCATATCTCGTTAACTATGTATCGTACGTGATTCTCATGGATCGAAGCTTACGTGTACAAAATTTGAAAAAGATTGCAACAAAACTGTGGACTTGTATGCAACACGTACACACAAACAAACATACAGACCCTCGGCTTTATATATTAGATGAGGTGATTGCCTTTAGGATGACACTGAGAATGAGAGAGGGTGGAGAGATGAAACTTGGTTTCTCAAAATTGCTGACTCGTTCCGAGCAAAACCTAGATTGGATGCCGAAAACATAGTTTATAGTTCTGGCATTTTTAATAACTGTTACAAATACTCGGTCGATAAGACGCTCAAGGGGTTAGCAATTTGACTGACTGCTCTGATGCAAGAAAAATATTGCGGGCCGCTTGTAGATCGCAACCCAACACCTCTGCACTCCCTGCATATATCGGCTGTTTGACAACTGTATGTAGAAACGAAAGAGTATAATAAAACAAGCAACTAATAGACACACAAGACACAATGAAGTGCATTTAGGCGCAACACGAATGGACATTAACGGGTAGTTTTTAATAACGTGGCACGTCGCAGCTACATTAACTACAATAGCTACACACAACGTGAAAGGGAACATAAAAAAGAATTATTGGAAGGGTTACAACAGAAAAACACTTCCAAACGTCCTGCATACATTTGGATGTCTTTTCCTTCTTTGATATTTACATCATGTTTTGTCAAGCACCAACGAAAAAATCCGTTAACTAATTGTTCGAAAGATGTAGGTAGTCGCAAAAATTAAGTAAGTTCCAAACAACCATCATAAAGAGATGCGCGGTACTGCAGTAAGAAGCCGTCATTAGTAGATGCTTTTCAAATCCTGTAACTAACTGGCTGAAAGGACAGTTCAACACGCTCCGATCTGCAGTCGACTTGCGCGGGCAGAATTATGCTTATCGAGAGAAAATGGCTCACCAGTAGCGTTACGTTGTAGTCAACGTGCTGTGATGGAACACTTTTCAAAGGCATAATTTCAGTGGTCAATATGCACCGACAGACACACACAGTGCGCATAGTGATCAGTGCATTGCTACAACAGTGAAAACACGTGGATACGATATTTCAAAAGGTGGTAATACTGACGTCAGAGATCGGCTTCGCACGGGACGTCCTCGTTCCGCTACCATGGACAAGAACCTGGAACGGGCGAATGAACTGATTAGCAGAAACAAAATGAGAAAAATTTTTAAGTTACCTTTCATGTAGGTCATAAAGTTAAGATATTCTTGAAGATGATGAAGCTGGAACGTGTATGACGCAACCCATAACGGATACAACTACATCTACATAAAAGTATTCCGCAAACCATCGTATGGAGCGTGGCTGAGAGAAATTTCTACCACTACCAGTCATGGGATTATTGAGATATGCACAGATAGTAATATGCACAGATAGTGACAGCGGTAGTATGGCGTACACAATGGTAGGGCGGTGCGTTGACAGAGCTATCATTTCTACTTCGGTGATTCGGCGTCATAATAACCGCACATGGAGAATTACCAGACTTTGAAGGCGGGGCGGTTGTTGTAGCTATACGGATGTTCATTCCATTTTGGAAATCGTTAGGGAATTCAATATTTAGAGATCCATAGTGTCCAGGGTGTGCCGGGAACACCAAATTTCAGGCATCGTCTCTCATGGACAATCCAATAGCCAACGGCATGTACTTAATGGCCAAAAGTAGCAGTGTCTGTGTTATGAGCCCGTGTCAATTGGACAACAATAGGCTATGGCAGCAGAAAACCAACCCCAGTGCCTTTGCCGACACCACGACATCGCATGCAACGCCTCTCTTGAACGCGTGACTTCGCCGGTTGGGCCGTAGAAGACTAAAAAACCGCGGCCTGTTTGTAAGAGTTATTGATATGGGTCAGATCCGCGAAGCCATGTATCCAAGTTGACAAGGCACTTGTCGAACTGATGGTGGCTCCGTAAAAGATTGGGTGGTTTTTGCATGGAATGGACTTGGTCCTCTGGTCAAACTGTATCGACAATTACTGGAAATGGTTATGTTAGGTAATAGCAGCGACTCATGGACTTCATGTAAAACAAAAATTATGGATAACATTGAGCCATGTCACCGATGGTTCGTGATCAGTTTGAAGTGATTTCTGGACAATTGGAGCGATTGATTTGGCCGTCGACGTCACCGATAGTAATCCCATCGAACATTTGTGGGACATATTCGAGACTACATTTCGCCCACAAAATCCTGCACAGGGAACACCTACGTAATTATGTGTAGAAGCAGCATGGTTCAAAATTTCTGCAGAGGACTTCGAACGATGTGTTGCGTTCATACTAAATGTAGTTGATGCAGTTTGCAAGATAGAAGTAGGTTAAATTTTATGTTAGGGGGTGTAGCATTACTTATCCCCTCAATGTAGAGAGAGAGAGAGAGAGAGAGAGAGAGAGAGAGAGAGAGAGAGAGAGAGAACCACTATGCTTCCAGAGTAGTGCTAATTTGTCGTATCTCCAAGATAGTTAGCAAAAATAGGCTGGTTGCAGCAGAACTGATGTACCATCAGCTTCAAATGCCGATTCTCTGTTGTCAATAGTGTTCCAAATATTTAAACGTTTATAAAGCTAAGGGTCCTAACTGCTGAGGTCATCGGTCCCTGGACACAGAACCTACTTTAACCCTTTAATGCATAATGTAGCTGATCAGCTACATACCTTATTTTTGACATTTCTCAAACTGATCAACATTTTACCACAAATTCATTTGTAGCTGCTTGTGTACGTAGTGTTACATATGCTAGTAGCTCGTCCTAGAAATTATAAATTGCAGAGTGCTACTGAATCATTTCGACAGTTAGCTGCATTGAGATACTCCTAACATTTGTGTTGTTTATTTTAATATTCCTCCTTTGCCATGTAAAAGTAGTCAATCGCATACTACTGTTGCATTATGAGTTACTTTCTGGAACGATGAGAGGCATAATAGTAACATTTACTGCATTGGGTACATCATGGAAGCACTATATAGCTGACTTGCTATGAACTTTTTGTTGATAGTAGTGCATAATAATTTTAAGGAATTTTTTTCAGTATTTATCTCGCTATATACGCGCCATACATTAATCGTGGTAGTTTTTATAGCTTCAAATAAAAAGTTATGCATTAAAGAGTTAAAAATGTCAGTGACAACACACACCCATGCCTGTGGGAGGACTCAAACCTCCGACAGGAGCGGCCACGCATTTTTGTGACATGACGCAAGAGAGCGCGCGGCCTATGTTATTCCGCGAAAAAAAAATCCGAATTATAGTGTGCTCGATGTCTTCACTTAACGAGCTACACATTAAATATGCCAGAACAAGAGCAGAACGAGCGACGTGTTGCTGAGACAACGCAACTGAGTCCGTCCAGTGTCTCACTTTTCCCTACCGACAGCCTGTCATCACATTCCACTGCTTAACCGAACACAATGCCCCTGAATTTAACACAAAGCATAACAACATTACGCAGACGTCCTGCCTCGTGCTTTAATGTAACACTTTCTCACAGACTACAAGGGTACAGCATGCGCACTTCCACAGGAAGAAAACATGCAAATCACTTAGGTTAGGCCTTCAAATGAAGGTTGTAATTCTTTCGCATGCACAGTGCACTTTCTTTGGACAGCACTTGAAATAATAGTTTTTGATTACCTGTGTCCTGCGTGAAGAATAATATTTTCTTGCCGATTTTTCTACAATCCAGAGTTTTCCTTTAATAACGTTATTTTGTTTCCGATCTTATGACTTAATTACTAAAGTTTAATTATTTGTTACCTCAAGGGACGGAATCAATTTTAATTCTACATCTATTTCTGTCCTGTATGTTTTATCCTTTGAGTTTTGTCACTTCGCTTTTAATTTCTTGTATCGCCATATATTTTTTCTGCGGGCGTTGATTATTCTATCTTCAGGAAGACAGTTCGCCTGTATTTACTGGTTTAGTTTTGTTGGACAAATATTCACTGCATCTATGTCAATATTTACTGTTTTCTTAAAGGTCGTTAGTCTCATAAAAATCTTTATTTACATATTTTCAAATTCTCTTTCGAAGTTTGGGCACAGGACTGCGTATATACATTTATATTGTCACGTTATAGTGCTGTACTTGGAAAAGTATGGGTGTTTAAACTAATGATGGTTGATAAATCGATAGTAATAACTGTCTACATTTTACTGAAGTAAATCGATAAGCAGTCAGGTGTAAATTTAGATAATGTCGTAGGTAGTCCACGATGGCGGTTGTGAAGTTAGCATGAAAATTCAGGTAGAGTCTGCCAACGGCCGATTTATGATACGAATCATATTTAGCAAAAGAAGTCAGGTGATATTTTTCAGCGTTCTCGCTGCCTAGTGTAACGTGTAAAAGCAATAAATAGATTTACTATTTCTGAAAGGTAGATCCAATAAAAACAGCTAGTGTCTTAGGAATGTGCTTGGTACGAACAGAAACAATAATTGCTATATATGCGGTGGTACGAGGGTGGATTAATGACCTCGGCAATAAATACCAGAATACATTCAGCAGCGGAGAAATAGCAGCGTGGTTTAAGGCTCCATGTGATAAATCGCGCGCCCGCTCTTGCCGGAGGTTTGAGTGTGTGTGTGTGTGTGTGTGTGTGTGTGGGTGTGTGTGTGTCGCTCTTGCCGGAGGTTTGAGTGTGTGTGTGTGTGTGTGTGTGTGTGTGTGTAAAATTCATTTCAACAACACTAAAGTAAAAATTCCCTTTTCAGCATTAGTTTACACAAACTACTGTATATTACTCGCTTGTTATTTTCTTTAAGTATAAGTCCCACAGGAACAAATTTTATCTCTGTATTTTACTAGCCTAACGTGAAACAACCACCACTAAAACATGAGCCAATGAATATTTAGCAGCATTTGCCTCGTGGTTTGAACAAAATCCTTCACGTTTCACACTTCCCATAAGTAATGTGATCCTCATAGTTTCCAGCTACTGTATTCCATTCTTGTATCTGGAAATAATTCATATGTTTGTAAAGCTATTGGACCAAACTGCACTCATCAGTTCTAGACTTACAAACTACTTAAATTTATGCCAAGGACAAGACACACACACACACACACACACACACACACACACACACACACACACACACACACACGAGTGATGACTAACCTCAGACGGGGAGCAACCTCTAAAACTAGATCTACTTTTAAAGCGAATTTCATTCTAATTTAACTTTCTTAGTCGGTGGTTCCTTCTCTCTTTAGTATTGAATCCATAATTATAAATACAATAATACGAAACTGTGTATGCCCTGCAGTATTTTAGTATTTCATTAAATAGGTTTTTTCTTATAGCGGCACAACCAAACTACATTCACAATCGTTTTACTCCAGTGTTGTAGAGTCTGAGAATGTCCTTTGAAGTTTAAATTCAATTAACGAATAGTACTACTGGTGAAATTTATAAAAGCACAACCTTTTTCTGTGTCTCTCTGGCGAGAGGCATCCTGTCGCGAAGGACACGGGAATTTCCCCGCACGTCATTGGGGCCTTCTGGGCTTTCTTTTTCCTAGTACGTCAAGAGAACACGTTCCGCTCTTTTACGCTAAGTCAGCTAATCGTTGTCCCACAGACCTCAATAGTTCACAGTACTGTACTGCTAATGTTCTGTCTCGACCCACCGATATACGCCAAATGCAGATGCACCGTTATTAAAAGTTACTACATACGAGGCGCATCGAGAAAGTATGTCTCCACTATATGTTTTTAAACAGAGGCAACGTAGTTCCACGAAAAACTTTCTTGGTAACACGTACAGCAATATTCGGACTATTGGCCCACTTTAGGTTGCGCTAGTAACACTAAAAGTGGGCCTTTGGGATCGTCTTTTGACAGCTCTAAATTTAAATGAAAATAAAGGCTTAACCATTCATCTGACACGAAAATTGAATAACCAAATTCGTAGAGGAGAAAATTCTGTAAATTTGCTCTTTTATGTTCTTTTCATATCTCGTATCGTTTCAGAGTTATTTGTAAAAATAACGGCGATTTTGGGATGTATGTCTGTCTGTCCGTAACGTGTTCCCTGTTTTTAAGACGAACCGTTCAACCGATCAGCACCAAATTTTACAGACATAATTGCTGGTTACCAGAGACCAGAACCTCGCTTTTTGAAATACTGCGGACAAGAAAGACGTTAGTAATACCAAAAAAGCCTTTTGTAATTTAATTTTAATTGCAAATAAACCGTTCATTTGACGCGAAAATTAGATAAACCAATTTGTAGAGGAGAAAATTCTCTACAACTTTGTTCCCTTTTTTTTCATATCTCGTATCATTCGAGAGATATTTGCAAAAATAACGGAGTTTTGACACCCTCCACTGAATTAACGAAAACCAGCCGTTCGCAGATGTCACGTGACATTCCTCGCTCAGAACTCTCCGGCATACGCCATCTTGCTTTGCGTATTTGCTGATTTTCTTATTGTAACTTACACGTTGTAATTTCAAAGCAATGGCGCACTGAAGAATTAACAAAAACACATCGTTCTTTGTACGATAAATGATAATCTAGTGTCTACAAATGCCATATTAGCATCAGTTAACAACGGTCATCAATATTAGAACGCAACTCCTAACTGTTAGCAGTAGCGTAGTGGGCAATGCATTCTACGGTGACGCTGAAGGTCAGTGGTTCAAAAGCCGCCAATAAGTACATTTTTTTCCCTTTAAAGGGTTTCAGACAGTCTTGTTAATTTTTTTATTATTTAGATTATTATTTTGGTTCAAAATGTTTGCAAAAACTTATAAAACAACAAATCTAAAGTGGGCCGTAAAACACGTCAGTATGATTTTTTTTTCGATATAGTCGCCAAAAGAATTGAGACACGTATCATACCCTGGGATGTACTTCAGTATTCCTGTGTCACAGATGTCGGCAGCCAACCAGCGTTGACAGTCGTCTTAGCTCTTCGTCGTTGGCCGGGAATTTCTTGGACGTCGTAGGGAACAAGATCAGGACTGTGTGCTGGACAATCTAACAGTTCCCAGCCTAACTTCTGCGAAACAGTTGCTGTGCGCCTCTTGTTCTGAGTGGCAGATCGCAGTTTCCGCATTGTTTCACAGTAACAGCTGAAGGTGACATTCACATGCTGCATTCATTCACAGACGCAAGGCTTCTGCGACACAGGAATACGAAAATCCAATCCACGATATGACAAGTGTCTCAGTTATTTTGGCGACTATGTCAAAAAATTAGCTAAACCGTAGCTGTACCTGTTGCTACTCACGTTTTTCATTTAACTAT
This sequence comes from Locusta migratoria, assembly GCA_026315105.1. Taxonomy (NCBI): domain Eukaryota; kingdom Metazoa; phylum Arthropoda; class Insecta; order Orthoptera; family Acrididae; genus Locusta; species Locusta migratoria. The sequence continues at coordinate 355,578,256 of CM048749.1, forward strand.
GTTGTCTTTGCTTTAAAAAATTGGGACATTTACATTCTGGATGCGGCTTCATAGTTCAGGAGATATGATGGCACAACCGTTGAGATGCTTATAAACCTAGCTTTCCTCCAAAAGTAGTGTAAATTCTTTGCACTTTTTCTCCCTTATAATCCCACAGTAAAATGAAAAAGTACAACGAATTTTGTCTAATATATTCACAACATAAATGTACTTTGTGAACACGTGTTTTCAGAAAAACACACAATGTCACAAATGTGGTGAAACACGTCCCGCCGCAGCGGAGCGGCCGAGCGCATTGAGGCGCTATGCTACGATGCGCAAGGCCGTTCCCCGTCGGGGGTTCGAATGCCCCCTCGGGCATGGATGTTTGTGCCGTCCTTAGTATAAGATAGTTCATAAGTAGTTTGTACGTATAAAGTCCCATAAGCTTTACAAACATTTGAAACACGTTCCGTTGTTAAATACAGTAATTGCATAAAAACTAAAATATGAAATTCACTACTCCTTTACTGCAAATAAGCATTCTAGCTGAGGAAAACCAATATGAAAGCAGTGTATTAGTTATGAAATGCGCGTTGTTTATGCGATAAAAGGACAGGTGTTTTATACAGAAGTATTTGATTCTTCGAAGAATCGTGTGTACATAGAATTACCAGTAGTTTAATAAAAATTATGGCAGCCTAGAGCTGTGAAGCTCATTCGACAAGAAGTCTGTTCCGTAAGTCTAATCTCCCGGTTCGGTTTCCGGTTTGAAAAACTTTATATATATCTTAAGGGGCTACAATAAAATTACGGTTCTGTAGGATCCTGGCTGGAATCTACGAAATAATTGAAGATTATTGGAATAGTAAGACTAGCATGCTTATTCTATGTTTACAAGCAATAATAAATGATTAGCATTATTGCTATGGTGCTTAGATCCATGGCATGAGCAACCTTATTTAATATATTGAGAGGAGAATTTAGTTAAAATTCTTAAATCACTAAATGAAATTTGACCACTGGTGCCATACGAACGGAAATTTGCCCTCCTATTCCATAGGAATGCTTAGAATTCATACTCACCACACGTTCTAACCCTGGGTTAATAGCGCCATTTAAATAGTAAAATGCCAATAAACTCTTTGCACGTAAAACGTCGTAATAAGATCTGGAACTGACTCAACACATCAAGAAGGCGACGACAAATCATTAAAAACTTATTTGTAACAACCTAGTTACGATGCAAATGGTGCCTGTGTCTGCTCTGTTGCAATGTTCGATCGATGCCTATCGCCGTATATGTCATCGTGGAAGTACAGGTAATTCGTAATTTCAAGTTCTATGTGAGGCAAGTCAACTTCTTAACAGATGGACGATATGCGCGACAAATTAATTCCGACACACACACACACACACACACACACACACACACACAACTGACCTATAGCAGTGAAAGTTAACGGTAGCGGCCAAGTCGCATATAGCAGTCAATTAATTATTCGCGACTAGATGAAACCATTTCACCACACATTTAAAAGGAATGACGCACTTACAGCTGTGCAGATAATGTTGCTAGGTCGGAAAACAGAATGTCTTGATTTTGATTTGGGATATTAAAAAATCTTATTTCGAACTGTTGAAAAATTGTAGCCGTCTAAGAAAAAATCACATTACCGTGTTTTACGGCCCACTTTTGGTTTCCTGTAGTTTTATAATTTTTGCAGATATCTGACAAGAAATAATAAAAATATAAATAATATAAAAATATTAACATGAAGTACAATATTTATGAAAATAATAGAAAATAAAAATATAAAAATAATAATAAACAAGCCAATGCGGTTTTTGCTTTTGTAATTATGTTTACTTTTCGGCCTTCTTGGAAGACTTTAAAAGAAATTCAATTACGGCGAAACTCATATCTGCGGGGTGCAGCCGGAAATAATGAGAGCAATCCCAAACATGATTATTAATAACGATTAATGATTTTTTTATAAATGTTTTATTTCTTTATAAAAAGGTATTTTCTTACTATATCTAAATCCCTAGATGAAATATGAACATTTTACTATTCTCCGAACAGCCATTAAATGACTTAGAGCAAAAGAATAAGACGGTAGAGCCATCCGAGGCATTATATCTGCAACAAATTACGTCTGTTAAATTTCGTGCCAGTGCGTTGAACGGCGCGATCTAAAAAGTGGGAACATCTTACAGTGTCTCGCCGCCGTCATTTCTGCAATTATACATGAATCGGTGCACGATTTGAAAAAGAAAGAAAAGTAAAGAAAACACAACAGAACAAAGCCGTACAACATATTCTCATCTACAGATCCAGTTATTCAAGTTTCGTCTCGTGAACGGTTAAGGCATTATTTGCAATTAAATTTCGAGCTGTGAAAAGGCCACCAGAACAGCCCAGATTAGGGTTTAACATCTAACCGATAGTGGCCATTAGCGACAGAGCGCAAGTTCGGATTTTATTTATTTATTTATTTATTTATTCATTTGTAAGGAAATTGGGTAATGGCTGCAGGCGCCTTGCTCTCTCCCCTCCCCCCCCCCCCCTTCAAGTCTGTGCGTGACTGTTGCTCGAAAACGAACTCCCTATGCTACGCCTCAGCCTCCGTACTCTCCAGACCTAACTTTTTATTTCCAAAGTTTAAACTCCCTCGAAAGGACGAAGATTTGTAACGATATACGTGATTAAAAATATCGGTGCCAGCGATTCGCGCTATCCAACAAGAGGGGTTCTAAGACTGCTTCCGGAAACGGCAACGGCGTTGGATTAATTATTTACTTCATTGTCAACACGAAAGATTATGCCCCTAATTCTTCGTGACTGGTATCCGAAGTGTCTCATTTGTCAGTCACTGCCAACTTCAGCACACGCCACCACTGCCGTAAGTAAAATTCTATCGTTACTAAAAAACTTTATTACATTTGTGTAATACTAATTCACTAACCCGCAACTTCCGTGTATTATGAAGTTCACAAACTGATGCGAAATACAACACTAACTTGATGATATATGTATATTGATGCACCAAAGGTGGCAGTACTATCCATGATGAAACGATTCAACATAACAATGTAATCTACTTTCCGGACTTTCTAAATACTGTTACATCAAACGAAACGAAAGGAAAGAGACAGGGGAATGGATTTTAAGAAAATCCGTGGCTGATGTACAAAAAAATTCACAGAAAAGGACTACCGGCAAAAAGAAATGATATCCCATCAAAAACATACAATGTACGAAAATGCAAGTCTCGCGACGAATTCCATCCACCATAAAAAGTCGTGAGATCTTATGGGAAACCAAGTCGGTTATTTTAGTTAGTGTTCACATATTTGTTATCTACCTCTTATTTGTTATCTATCAATATTTATAGCGACTATATTAGTATCATACGTCTTTAGTTCTATAATACATAATTATTACAACTTAGCAATCTCACCATAATATAATGACATCAGAATACATATATTGATTGGGCAATTACAGATCGGCATACAAAAGTAATTTATATTCCACTATGTAACGAAACGTAATTACGTAGAAATGAAATATCTCACATCTGCGTAAAGTATTTTAAGTATTAGTTTACGTTGCCATGCTATTGCCAAGTCATATATATAAAGACGTATAATTTCGATATAGTCACTACAGATGTTGGTAGATCTAATATATAAAGCAGAGTGTCCGTATGTGTGTGTACGTGTTGCATACAAATCTACAGTTTTGCTCCAATCTTTCTCAAATTTTATACATGTAAGCGTCAATCCATAAGAACGGTCGCCGTAAGTGTAAGAATCACATACGATATATAGTTCACGAGATATGACGTCATAAATAATGAGATGCGAGAAAAACTGCTGCATTAGCGACAATGCTGCTCATTTACTCCTAAACCATTGGTACACACATTCCTTACCGTAAGGTAACAATTGCTGCATGTTTAAGAATCACATACGGCACATGTTTCAAAAGATATTACGTCGTAACCAATAGAAATCGCAAAAAATGCCATATAATGCGGCGAGACTTTCGAAATACACTGTATGAGAATGACAGTACTTAGCTACTTTCAACAAACTTTAAACATAATTTCAAACCTTTATCAAACTTTTTCTCGCTGGCAACCATAGTAAAATGATGAAAGGAAAAAAGTTTGTAGCTTACTACTTTTCCGCTGTTTATGGAGTAAAACTACGGCAATCAGTATGACGTTACAATCTATAATTTGAACACTACAAATTGTAGCGACAGGAAATTTTACATACAGTATACGCAAATATAGCTGAATGTACCTTCTAAATTGTATCACAGTACGACACGTAGTTGAGATATGAGCGCATAAACAGTAACGTTCATGGAAAACCGCCCCATCACGCACCAAGTTTTAATCTATTACTTCTTTAGGACTAATTGTATTCCCAAGAGATTTTACAGACATACAGGTCTAATACAACTGAATATACACCTGAAAAATGGCAGGAATAAACAAAAAAAAAAAAAAAAATACTCGGGCAACGCCGGGTTTTCAGCTAGTAATTAGATAAAAATTATGACAAGGTGTTGAAGAGGTGGTACCATGAACACTAACATAACCAACTTGTTAATTAAAAAATGATCAGTCTCTGTTGCAGTATTTTATTATCCAATAACGCGTGTCGCGCTGTTAGCGCATCGTCAGATTGGGCGGAGATGGAGCCACAGAACTATCTATTGCTGTGTAGGAGGTGTCTTAACAGTTTGTGTTATTGGGCGCCATAGCAGCAGAGGAGTCGCTGTCGCGGCAGGTCCACATTTACAACTGGTTCAAATGTTCGTAGAACTTATGGGACTTCACTACGGGGTCATCAGTCCCTAAGCTTACAAACTACTTATTAACTAGCTAAGACTAAGGACGGCACAAATATCCATGCCCGAGGGTGGATTCGAACCCCCGACCGTAGTGGCCGTGCAGACCGTGACTGGAGCGCCTCAGTCCCCTCGGCCACCGCGGCCGGCTTACAACTGGTAGTATTCTTAATAACTGCCGCGACTTCTCTGCTGCTATGGCGCCCAATAACACTAATTGTTAAGATACCTCCTACACAGCAATAGATAGTACTGTGGCTACATCTCCGCCCAATCTGACGATGCGCTAACAGCGCGAAACGCGTCATTGGAGAATAAAATACTGCAACAGGGACTGAGCATTTTTTAATTATTGAACACTGTTGCTGCACCAGCCGCCATCACCACCATCATCATGGAATGGAATGAAATGTATAACCGACTTGGTTTTCCATAAGATCTCACGAAGGAATTCGTCGCGATACTTGCATTTTTGTACATGTTATGGTTTTGATGGGATGATACTGACGTGTTGCACTGAAGAGAATCATGACGTTTCGTGGCAGTGGATTTATTTTCTTGAGCGCCCCTGGGAAGTAGGGCGCGTGTTGCAGTACGGCGAGTGTCCAGGGCTGCAACTGCGACCCGTGACCCTTTGGCGGTCGGTGGGCGTGGCCCGCCCTCCCTGCAACCTTTCCCCTCGCCGCCCCCTGACATTCTGCCCGCGCACCCACCCACGCCACCACTAGAACTCATCACTAGTCATCATCACCGTCCCACCGCCGAACCGACTTCAACGCTGGCCTCTCTCTGCCTACGCTCCAAGCCTCTCACCCAGAGTCTCTTCGAAATTACGAGGTACGTCAATTATTACCCGCAAAGTAGTTATAAAATTTTATTGTAATATAATACGAAACTTACAAGAACATTTTTCGACATAGTCTCCTTGCTTTTCAATGCACTTCGTCCACCGCTCTACAAGCTTCCTTACGTCCTCATAAAAGGTTTTCGGTTGAGCTGCGAGCCAGGAATGCACCGCTTCCTTCACTGCTTCGTCTGAGTCAAATCGAGGGCCCCTTAATGCCTGTTTGAGTGGACCAAACAAGTGATAGAAGGAGACAAGATCGGGGCTATATGGAGGATGATCCAGTACTTCGAATTTGAGTTTCTGGAGCGTTTCAGCAGTGTGGACAGCAGTAAAAAATGTTCAAATGTTTGTAGAACTTATGGGACTTAACTACGGGGTATCAGTCCCTAAGCTTACAAACTACTTATGAACTACTTACGAACTAGGACGGCACAAATATCCATGCCGAGGGGGGATTCGAACACCCGACCGTAGTGGCCGTGCAGACCGTGACTGAAGCGCCTCAGTCCCCTCGGCCACCGCGGCCTGCCGCACGTCAACATCTGTCTGTACTTTAATTGTGGTAACTGAATGTAACTTGTCATTTTATTCCACCTTCCACAGTAAAATCCTCTGTCTTCTGTGTCTGCCTTGGAAAAAAATAAAAACTTGGCCGGTGACCTGTAACAAGTGGGCGGATTTTTCTTTTTGCGACAACAATCATAAAGATAACAACGAATTGCATCCTCAGAAAACAAAACGATATTGGTAATACAATTATTCATACGTTTTTACTACAATAGTTTCAATTTTCGACGTTTGACGTATCAAATATTCGCAATGATGTTGCTTTCTTTCTTTGCCGCGACGGATTAGCCGTGCTTACTGGGGCGCTGTGCTGCTGTGCGCGCGGCCGTTCGCCGTCTGGGGTTCGAGTTCCTCTTCGGGCATGGGTGCTTGTGTTGTCCTTAGGTTAGTTTACCTTAGTTTAAGTAGTTTATAAGCTACAGACTAATGACCAAGCACTTGAGTACGATAGATTTACAAACATTTGAACATTTCTTTCTTTCTTTCTTCGTTTGGATCGTCTAAGGACCACACACCAGTTTCAATGCTTCCTTCTTTGTTGTTCTTTCTTCTTCCTCCAGTAGTCTTTCATCTTTTCACTATGTATCCTTCACTCTCCTCAGACATTTACACTGTCTTCTCGCATCTGTCTCGGAATCCTTCCATGTTTAACACTTCCATCTGGAAAATGTATTTGTTGCATCTTTTCCATACATGTTGTTCCTTTCAAAATCTTTCCTAACTTCTTGAATCCAGTCTATTGTTGACTTCCTGTCCCAAAGATATTTAAAAACCTGTTTACTTAATCTTTTGCTGTTCATTCTGTATAAGTGTCCAAAATATAGCAGGCGCCTCTTTCATAGTGTTTCAGTTATCTTTTCCATGCTGCGATAAACATTACTTCATAACCTCCATAGCTCTGTATTGTTTGATGTCCCATTTTTCTAACGATCTTTTCGCTTTTAATCAGAGCTGTAGGATTTTTGTCAACGGAGAGAGCTGGCCAAGCAGGCACGAAACCTGCGAATCCTGTCTGTCGAATGACGATGTACGGCAAAGCCCTGGCTAAAGCAACAAGCGCATGTTTTCCGCTCATGAGATTCGAAAAATTTCTGTCCGAAATTGATCAGAACCACACAATTATGTGGTGTCGCACAAGTACGAAGTGCGCGCCTCGGACTTTCGCCGCGCTCCGCCATGCAAGCACGGCGCGGCGTTCTTACGACGTCAGCCACGAGCGCCCTCTGCTGCAACTCCGCTCGTGGCCACGACTGCTGCATCGGCCACTTGGGACTGAGATAGGAACCAGTTAACACTTGGGAATCAGCTAGGCACCAGTTAAGACTTGGCTATCGGATAGGCACTAGGAATCAACAGTAGGCAGGCCTCTATCTAATCTATGTATTAGCATTCTGCAGTCAAGAACTATGTAAAAGTTAAGTATTACTAAGTCTCTATGAAATATATATCTCGTTCTAATTTACTCTAGTGTTTCTAGATTCTGCTGTCCCGCTGGCTGCTCACCTCCATACCGTACAAGCGTGCATTCTTTATTCCTGTGTCGGTCTCTTTCTACTCGGTCACCGACACCTACCGGAGGAAACGAGACACAAAAGTGGCGACGAGGATGGGATACAAAAAATTAACGGTAACAGTAAAAAAGAAAAATAGTGTTAGGCAATCATAAAAACGACAAAATTCACAAGAAATAACGACCACGCACGACAGTAAGCTGCCGGATACTCAAAAACGGGGCAAACGATGAATGTGGTGGAGCAGGTGGAAATCTGAACTTGGTGCGGTTGCTACGGCTGCAAGAGCCATGGCATTGGCCTGCGTCTCGTATAGACCATTCCCCCCACTACTACCGTCGTAGCAGCCAATTCCCAAATAACGTCGAACAGACTAGCAACTAATACCAACCCACTACCAATGACGTCCTGATGTAAATCTTTCAATTTTGTGTTCCTTCCGCAATGACGTGGGGTTCGCCATGGTTACTCCATTTTTGGCCTGCGTCATTTAAGTAGCGGCCGCATTCCCATACACCACCTGCGCTTCCCTTTCCTCCCACGGGAGGAAATGTGTGTTCAAATGTCTGTAAATCTATCGGACCAAACTGCGTGGTCATCAGTCCGTAGCTTACAAACTACTTAAACCTAGGTAAACTAACCTAAGGACAAACACACACACCCATGCCCCAGGGAGTACTCGAACCTCCACGGCGAGCAACCGCGCGCTCCGCAGCGAGGCGCTTTAGACCGCTCGGCTACTCCACCGCGGCAGGAAATCTGTGTTCCCAGCTGTGAGAGAGAGAGAGAGAGAGAGAGAGAGAGAGAGAGAGAGAGAGAGAGAGAGAGAGAGAGAGATCCCCGTAGCTTAGTTTAAGTAGTTTGGCAGTCTAGGGACTGATGAAGGTAGTTAAGTCGCTTAGATTTACAAACATTTGAACATTTTGTACAGGCGGCGATGGCCGGAAGTCAAGGTCAAACTATCACGCATTTTATTACAAAATTTAACAGCCTTGATCGCAGTACTATAAAATCTAGGTGACAACTGCTTTCGGTAGGCTAACAACAACATTCAGATCGATCAAACAAATTGAAGAATTGCATTTCAGTTTACCTAAAAATGTCCAAAAAGGTTTTTAGTACTATATTACTACGTGAACCATCCTTTCGCTGCAACTGGTACAAACAGATAAATTGTTAACCACCACAAAATCATTACAGGATTCATTTGTCAAAAACATTGAACCGACATGCTCTGATCAGACGTTTAATATTTGAAGAAGTTACTCATTCCAAAGATTTTGTGGTGATTTACACAGTATGAGGTACCAATTAGAGTAAAAACTTGCTACGTTGATTTCAAGAACTTATGTTGTAATATTTGAACAGAATTATACGCTTCTTAAATCTTTTGCACGTTTTTAGGTAAACAAAGACAAGATACTTCCTTTCCACTCGTAAGTTCTTATTTCCTATCCTGGTTAATATAACATAAATCGACACATATACACTGAATTTTCCTAGAAGCTTGCACAAAAATCTACAAGTACCCTTTTTAATATTTAAACATTCTCTTAAAGAAATTCACTCTGTAAAGATGCAAGATTTCGGGTTTGCCATAAAGGAAACAGCGAGTCAATTCAATATTGGTGCGGAATGTACTCTTCCGCGTTGTTTCAAGAACTTTCGTGATGCCTGCCTTGATTTAATTGAGGACTTTATGGCAAATTTCCATTCGAACCCTAGCCTCCCAGAGAAAAAGTCCCGTTTTTAAAGCACCGTCTGGTGACGAAGATATGAGCCATGCATCACGCGCAATATGAATTCTGAATGAATCCATTGGGGGGGAAGAGAGAGAGAGAGAGAGAGAGAGAGAGAGAGAGAGAGAGAGAGAGAGAGAGAGAATGAGGTGGTGGTGGTGGTGGAGGAAGTGAGAAAGTAGTTTCGTTTACGATGTCCTTGGTACAGATGTCATTAGAGACGGAGAATGTGCCCACTGAAAAAGAATGAAAAAGGAAAGTAGTTCGCTGTAGCTTTCGGGAAAAGCCCTCCTTTGGAACGAGGAGTATCCAAGAACAAAATATCTGGAATAAAATTTTCATCTCAACTCGATACGAGTTTCTTAGCCACAGCATCAAAGCAGTAGTTAGATTTTGTTACTGTTTTCGGCTATCTCACAATCAAGTGATTTACAAACGAAACTGTTTACTGTTGTTGTGATGCCTTCATACCGATTTGCATTTTCTCGATTTTCCTAATTGCATAATAGTTTTAGAAACAGATGCAAAGTGATAATGATAGGATCATACAATGAATAGGAACTGATTAGTATTGCTTCAAGAGTAGGGTTGCCAGATTGAACTCGAGGCAGGCCCGGAGACCAGACGTGCCCCCCTCCCCCTTGGCCAATGACTCACCCCCCCCCCCAAATCAGGATTACACGTTAATTATAAAAGGAAAAAATGCCTAATTAAAACGGGACATTTTGCTTTAATTCGCTTAGTAGCTTCTCTTTAGCATAAGGCAGAAGCACATTTTTTACTAATGCCTCGCTTTTTGTTCGGCCGTATCTTACTTTCGTTGCCAATGAGGAATCTCTAAAAACATAAGGATATAGCTTATTACCACAATATTGAGAATTGTAAGAATGGTGGTGTTTCACACCATGTTAAGTCAAAGTTAATTCCGTTGCAGTGCCTTTGTCGTCTTCTGCAGAAAATTGTTTCAGCAAGAATTTAAGAAGCGACTGATTCTTCTTTTGTGTGGTAATATTCGCTTTGTGTCTTTCTGATTGTAAATGTTTATTCACAGCTTTCACTCCGTCGTACTTAACAGTAAATAAGATATTGCATATTCTGCACTTACACATACACTCATCAGTATCGACTTTTTGTAGCCACTCTTTATAATTTTCTTCCTGCAACCATTCTTCACGGAACTAACTTACATATCGTACATTTCACTGTTATTACTCACTAATCTGAGTTAATGTAAGCTTGTCTGTTCACACACGATCCGAGTATTCCAAAAATTGCCGGTAAACTGATAACAATGAACGAACGAACAGAAATAATAGACGTCGCCAGTTGACACGTTGTCGCAATAGTGTTTGTTTAATAATGCGCTAGCCGATTACTACCGACGCAACAATGAAAAGTTTTCAGAGGAAGAATAGAAAAGCAGCGTTTTGTTGCAATAAGAAATTGACATTTATATAAAGTTATTCATAATTAAGAGAGAGGAGCCGGCCGGGAATGGCCGAGCGCACTGAGGTTTCTTGCCACCGTGCGCGAGGCTGCTCCCGCCAGAGGTTCGAATCCCTCCCTAGGGCATGGATGTTGTGTTCGTCCTTAGTTTAAGTTACGTTAAGTTCGATGTAGATCGTCGCTACATAAGCATAGTACTTAAAAAGCGTCGTAAAAAAATGTTAAGATGGTTACATTCAAGCCCGGAGATGAGAGTCATTGGCCCATAGACCCGGAGAATTAATTCCAAACCCGCGCACTCCGGGCGGCGCCCGGAGATCTAGCAACCCTACTCAAGAGAAACTAATTATGCTTGCATTATTTCCCATTACTTTATTCCTTCAATCATATTAAGATGTGATGAGGGCGATGCTTAAAATCGGAATGTTTCTTACGTTATGTTAGATTTCTATTATTGGAGATAGTTATTGCTGAGAAAAATAACCACACTCGCGCGCACGGAAGAACTTTACTTCCCCGACGGTAGGTTTGTTGAAGGCTTAATGAAGATCGCATCATTCTAGGAAACCCGAGGGGGATTTTATAACTCCCCATTCCGGGCTAGTGCCAGAAGATTCCTCGTATTTAGTGGCGCTTGCACTCGCGTGACGTAACCTCATCTGCGACTTTTCCGGGTAATCAATTAGCCGGCAGCCAGGAATTGCCTGCCCCCGCCCTACCTCTGCTGTCACTCCCACGTGTAGTGATGAGCGCGCGACGCAGCCCTCTGGTGGCTACGCTGTGTTTTACGGCGTCGCAAATTGCAGTATGCTAGTTGTGTTGATGACAAGTGTAGGCTGGTTGTGTGGCCTTGGCGTCGCTTTAGAGGCTGCAGGGGCAGTGAATGGGCGCAGCCGGAGTGCCCGCCGGCAGATAAGTGGGTCGCGCCCGCTTATCGAGTTAACCTCGCCAGCATAGAGGCCGCACGAGACCGCCACCATGTGACAGCGGCAGTCGTGTCCCAATGACCACTGGCAGCGCACGCCTTGCCAGCTGCACCGGCAGCCGATGACAGCATCATATTGCCGAGGAGGAGGAAAGAAGAAGAAGAGGAGGAAAGAAGAAGAAGAGGAAAGAAGAGGAAGAGGAGGAAAGAAGAGGAAGAGGAGGAAAGAAGAGGAAGAGGAGGAAAGAAGAGGAAGAGGAAACAAGAAGTCGTGAGGTGGAACGAGAAAAAGTCGTGAGGTGGAACGAGAAAAAGTCGTGAGGTGGAACGAGAAAAAGTCGTGAGGTGGAACGAGAAAAAGTCGTGAGGTGGAACAAAAAAGTGGTGAAGTAGTAGTAGTAGTAGTAGTAGTAGTAGTAGTAGTAGTGTTTTTAAAGGGGGCTAAACATCTAGGTTATCAGTCCCCTCAGTGGGAGGGGAAGTGGAAAGAAAGAGAAGAAGAAGAAGAAGAAGAAGAAGAAGAAAAAGTGGAAAGAAAGAGGAGAAGAAGAAGAAGAAGTGGAAGCAAAAAGAAGTGGAAGCAAAAAGAAGTGGAAGCAAAAAGAAGTGGAAGCAAAAAGAAGTGGAAGCAAAAAGAAGTGGAAGCAAAAAGAAGTGGAAGCAAAAAGAAGTGGAAGCAAAAAGAAGTGGAAGCAAAAAGAAGTGGAAGCAAAAAGAAGTGGAAGCAAAAAGAAGTGGAAGCAAAAAGAAGTGGAAGCAAAAAGAAGTGGAAGCAAAAAGAAGTGGAAGCAAAAAGAAGTGGAAGCAAAAAGAAGTGGAAGCAAAAAGAAGTGGAAGCAAAAAGAAGTGGAAGCAAAAAGAAGTGGAAGCAAAAAGAAGTGGAAGCAAAAAGAAGTGGAAGCAAAAAGAAGTGGAAGAAAAAAGAAGTGGAAGAAAAAAGAAGTGGAAGAAAAAAGAAGTGGAAGAAAAAAGTGGAATGAAAAGGAAAAAGAAGAAGTGGAAGGAAAAATTGAAATGGAAAGAAAAAGGAGGAGGAGGAGGAATGGGGGAGGGGGGAGAGAAAAAGTAGTAGTAGTAGTTTGAGAAACGGTAGGTCTAATAACAGGAAATCCGAGCATTGTGTAAGGCTTAACTGAAACGAGGCATATGAGAACAAAATTTTACTGAACAGCTTATTGTTCCAAAAGTACTCTCCATAACATAATACATTCACGTCTGACTCTGAGCCAAGATAGTCAACGCGCTGACGAAGAAGGAAGTGTTTGCTTTGTCCCCCCAGAACCAAGACTGTATTCGGACGTGCAGCTCTGTCCGAAGCACATCGACGGTTACAAGTGTCTACCTTCAGTACAGTAAAGCTGTGTGGAGCGGGACTGTATCGATTGCATTAAGGGCTTACCAGCGCAACTTCTGCTGCCTCCTTATAACTATCTGGTAACATGTAAACGGGCATTACTCCGCTATAGAAGGTGCCATATCGACTTTTACCATGAAGGCATTGCGCGTCTTGTGTCACAGTGGGATAAACGTAGTAACCCCTCCATCTTGCTCGATTAACTGAGTTCCGCCTTGCAAATCAACATTTGGGTGGCAGGGCGAAATGTATTTAGAGTTTCATATGAGCCGCAATGATCTTGAAATTTCAGTATTTCTTTTTAACGCTGGGAAGGAAGATTAGGGTTTAACTTCTCGCCGACATCATGCTCATTACACAGCCGGAGCACAAGCTTTTAACGATTTTTGCTAAGGATGGGGAAGGATATCGGCCGTGCTCTTAACAAAAATTAAAAAATAAATCCAGGCATTTGTGATTTAGAGAAATTACGGAAATCCTAAATCACGACAATCGGAGGCGAGTTTGAACAGTCATCTTCTCAAATGCGCCAGCTCGCTTGCTTTTTACGGTACGATGTTTACAACGATGAGACGAAAAAATTGTTAAAAAGTTTTTAAGTCCACATGTGAGTACCATCCAAAAACTGAGCATTATAATCGTTTCTAAAAAAAGTCAAATATACAAAAAATGATTCTGGAACACGATTCTCATATTGCCAAAGAAACGAAATACTTGGAACACTGATTTATTGTGTATGCCTTCGGTACTTCAGTCATTCATGAGAATATAAAATAAAAATGTGCTTATTTACACAGTGCACATTGCTCCTGCCAAAAGCATCGAACTGTTGGCAACTTAGATAGTTGCAAGAAAGCATGCTGAAGCGTCATTACACCGCACAGCAAGAAATGGTCAGAGGCACAGCAATAATTTCAAGCTGAAGGGGGGGGGGTTAACAGTTATGGAGATTACTTTTGAAGTAATAAGCACTTCCCGTTTTTTTTTTTTTTTTTTTTTGCGTCTGACTTGCTTTCGTTTTTTCGTTACTTGTAAATGCAACGTCGTGGAAATTTAACGTCACTGGTTCCTACGAATTCCTTACTGCATCCACTTAGATATTAGGCGTCTGATAGAAATGGGCAAAGTGATTGAGCGCCAGTCTAACCATAGCCGTTTAAATAATTCTCAAGAGGAAGAAGGAGAGTAAGTATAGTTGAAGTTTTTTTTGCTGTTATCAATTTAATACCAAGTACGAAATAAGAAGTTTATCTATGATCACGCCACTGAAATCTATTATTGTACAAAATTATTTATTATTCCGAATGTTGTTTATTTCCATCAGGTGTCAACAACTTAAGAATCTAACGTTTACATCATTTGACGCAGACCTACACATATGTCACAACCAGCACAACTACCGCCTGGACCGCATGTGAGATGGGAAGGGAAACTGTATACGTAATGTAGGTGACGCAGTATACACGCTACCACAGACTGGTGGTTGGCAGGCATTCAAGAAATACGAGCGTGCTTCCAGGCCAGACCGCTGTAAAGGCAACAGAGCGGTTTCATCCGGTTGATCGGGCTGCGTCCAGTCGAGAGCGGCGCAGAATTGCGTCCTCGATAAGAAATCGTTAAAAAGAAACGCCCGTACATACAGGGCCGCGTGACACAATGCGAAGTGTATGGCGCCAGCAAACATCGAATTAATTCTGCCAACTTTACGACGCAGTCTGTCGTTGGCACTGCAAATATACATTGGCGGGAAGAAATATGGAAACACGGCAAGCAATTCGCGCCTCAACAAAAGTGTGCATTATAGCCAAGTTTGTTTGAACACGAAAATATTCCATAACGACAAAGGCGTGCATGAAGCATAGAACCATTATGGTTAAAACACAACGGGCGTGGCTCATCATCAGATAAACATTTACCGTAGTTGATAAAATGAAAAGAACTGACATATGACACACACAAATCAGTCAAGTCCACTCTCTGGTTGTTAATACAGCGTTGTTAGTATATGCGCGTGTGAACAATCCCCGATTGCACTTATTTCTTTAAATTTGTGTACATATGTCAGTACTCTTCATTTTATGAACTGCTAGCTGAAAACCCTTCTCTTTCACCTGTCTACCTCTCCCTCTCCCCTATTTTCCCCCTCCCATCTCGCGTTCCATTTCGTCTCTACCCATGTCCTACTCCGTCCATTTCCTAGACCCTATGTCTACGAAAAATTACATATATCTACCAAGTACCATGGTGAGCTATGAAACGGTGCAAACGTATCTACTTTTATAGTGATTGGTCTCACGGCATTGAAGTCTATTGTAACGTACCCTCCACCATGAACGTACGTAGTTTGAAAAAAGTTGAAATGTTTGAAAACTGCTGAGGTCATCAGTTTCTTGACTTAAAAACTACTGGAAGTAACGTACGCAAAGGACACACACACACACACACACACACACACACACACACACACACACAGGAGATGTCACCGAATCCGTAACATGGCGCCCCCAGACCGCACGCTAGTTCCCATGGAGCTTGATGCAGGCAGAAACCTTCCACATGTTCTGAAAATAAAGCGTGCAAAATTTTATCACGATCAAAATAAAACTGTAGCTTTTCTCAAGGTGTGTAGGGTAAGTCCCCAGCACCACGCACCATATGCATCATATGTAATGAATTCTATGTTGTAGGTCAGCATTTTTCAACCTTTCTGAAAAAAATGTTCAAATGTTTGTAGAGCTTATGGGACTTAACTGAGGGGTCATCAGTCCCTAAACTTACAAACTACTTATGAACCAACCAATCCTAAGGACGGGACAAATATCGATGCCCGAGGGGGGATTCGAACCCCCGACCGTAGTGGCTGCGCAGACCGTGACTAGAGCGCCTCAGTCCCCTCGGCCACCGCGGCCGGCTCAACCTTTTTGAACCCGCGACCCCTTTTCGAGTAAAAATGCCCGGTGACCCCCAAGGCCCGTAAGGAAACTGTCAGTGATTCCAAAGGCAAATTATTTAATTTTCTTTCTTAATGTCTGTGGGAAGAAATTCAAACAGATTGAGTGCCATATAGGAGGAACATAGTTAGAACAGGTAGACAGTTTCAAATACCTAGGATGTATTTTCTCACAGTATGGCAACATAGTGAAAGAACTGGAATCGAGGTGTAGCAAAGCTAATGCAGTGAGTGCTCAGCTAAGATCTACTTTCTTCTGCAAGAAGGAAGGCAGTACAAATTAAGTCAGCACTGTACCGCTCTATCTTTCGACCAACTTTGTTGTATGGAAGTGAAATTTGGGTGGACACATGGTACCTTATTCATAAGGTTCAGGTTACAGATATGAAAGTAGCAAGAATGATTGCAGGTACTAATAGATGGGAAAAATGGCCGGAGGGTGTCCATAATGAGGAAATCAAAGAAAAACTGGCAATGAACACCAGAGATGAAGCAGTTAGAGCGAACAGGCTGAGATGGTGGGAAGAAGCAAGGTTAACTAAGTAACTCATGGGCTCGGCAGCGGAGGGTAGGAGGAGTCTAACAAGGAAAGTACTTGGGCTCGAACAAACACATATACACCAAAATCTTATGAGAGAGAATATAAAGGTCCCTTATTGCACTAGTGATATTCCCGCATCTGAAAAACTCTGCAGTCGTCCGTTAGAGGCCTCTGCGTGTGCCCTGCCACATTGCACTTTGACCTGTCTGTTCACCAGTAGGGACGGTGCAGTGTGCCTCCGAAGTTGCGTTTTGTGACATTTGTGTGGTGAAGCGTCAGATGGGGCGGCGAGTGGTAATCAATCCTGCTAATGTATTGCGATTGGTTGAGATGAAGTTACGAAGAACCCTTCTTCCTGAAGATGGTATTAGTGTAGAGGACGAATCAGTCCCATGCTTTCTCTTATCTCTTATGGTAAAGAAATATGAGCATAAGTTAGATACTGTTGTAACACTAACATATAACGATAATGACGAACAAATCATTGCAAGCGATAATGCTACGGTAAGTGCGGGAAGAAGCGATGGAAGCAGTGGCAGTGAATACCAACAGTCTTCCGAGAAGAAGTTTAAAGTTGCAACTATCATCGCGGATTTTGATGACAATACGCTAGAGAACATGTACGGTGATTATTACATAAGTTGTAGTTAAGATTTCTGCATTGCGTATGGCGTCTACAATTACATCTACAGTGCTATCTAGATCACGATTGCAGAGTTTCGTATAAAAACGACACCCACCACCACATTGGGGGTACGTAGAGATTTTGTAAGCAAACGTTCATACAGATATGTTTGTTTGAGCCCATGTACTTTCCTTGTAAGTAGACCAAGAAGAAAGTACTTAGATTCGGTGAAGAATGATTGAAGTAAAAGGCTTAAAATCAGACGAGGCATCAATGTTAGCAATGATAGGGGATAATGGAGGAATTTTATTAATGCACTATGCTCCAGACTGAACGCTGAAAAGCATAATCTCTAATGACGATGATGATCTTAGATGTTTCATATCGGGTGAAAGCTGCATTAGCGGAAACAAAAAACTATGACTACATGTGTTTGATGTATGGCTTTTCTATCATGAATAATAAACAGCAACGCATAATTTGAGGTGACGTAATGTACGAGTATAAAACCATCACAGCTGACGCATCATTTCTTAATATTTCAAGGGTGATCATAAACATTGGGTTTCTTCGAAAGGATATTGAAAACCATTAACTAGCAGCAAATTACTATGATCCAGTAGTAAAATGGTATTGATATTAGTTTATTAAAATAATACTGCACTGAAAACTCGTTACCAGTAGCAAACAACTATGACCTAGTAATAAAAAGGTATTGTTATGTATTGACTAAAAATTATGTGATATTTTCCTGACATCATTTGAACATGTAACAAAATCATACAAGAAGGTTGCGATCATTGTAATTAACTGTCGCAGTACTGCACAATCGTTGTTAAACAGCTAAATTAACAATTCATCATGAGGTGGAAAAATGGATTCATTGTTACGCGCTTCGCTTTTCCCAACATCAGAAATCAAAAGTGGCATAGGAACACCTTGTATCTGGTACACTTCCGATGTATGATTGAGAGCTACCCGAAACGTGCCACAACAAAGTCAATTTTCCACCTACGGATGACTTTCTAATTAAGCGACTGTTACAAAATCCGGTAACTTCCGTGTGCCCCTTCTGCCACAGTAGTTGAACGTCACGGAAACGTGGGTTTGCTATTGAACATATATTGAATATGCAGCTACTGCATCTTCCTGCGACCCTAAACACTACCCCCCCCTCCCCCCCACCGCCGAGCAAAGACTGCGACCCCCAGACAGGTTTAAAAACACACAACAATAGACGTACAAATGGTATACGACGCCTTCCATACATTCGGCAAAATGTCGTATTGATGATATTGAAATTTTTTTCCAGCCAATATATGACTAAAAGATTAATTTCCAAATATCGTTATCACAGTGTTAGCCTCTCTAACAACCCCTAGAAACCTGGGATAGCGATTCTGAATTACCCACAACATAGAACTATTTACCTCTCGCCCTGACATCTTACAGGGTCCATCTGCAGACTACTTACTCTATACCAACATTCCCGTTTTTCTGTTCACAAAATGGGATATCCTCAGAGCCAAATGTTCAAATGTGAATATAAACAGAACGTTCCGTATCTCGTAAGATAGTCGCTTTTAAAAATTGAAATTTAACTGCAAAGCTCGTGTATATTCCTAACCCTGATACAGTTTTGTGCACTGTTTTGAGATGTAGAGCTTTGGAAATCGTCGTGGAACGAAGAGACAAACTGAATACAACTCACCAGGTAAGTCTTGCATGGTGCAGAGGCATTAAACACTGGTACTCACCTGGAACAGAAGAAAGCAAAAATTAGGTTCAGAACAAGGGTATCGTTAAAAAAGTCATTTAGAAGACATCCTCTAAAAATATCAACTAAAACGTAACCATCAGATCACATCCCCACACAATGACGACAGTTTCTAAGCAGATTTCATCTGTAAACTGTAACACAAGCAGGACATAAATTCAATAATTTGACGCACACTGTAGTTAGAGCAGTCTGTACTGACTGACACACTGAGCGACATATTCATTGTTTAGGGTGGTCACAAATTAATGGTTATGTTTCAGATGTTTGTGTGTGAATGACGGCTAACGACGACTTCGAAATATATTGCTCTTGTCAGTTATGAAGTGCAGGATGTTTTGTGTAAATAAGAAAATTCATCTGGAGATGGCTCTAGTAGGCCATTGTCACCTCGCGTTGCCATAGGGCAGTGATTTTCAACCTTTTCTAATATGCAACCCCCTTACGACTAACCCTTTCAGTACTTGCACACACAAATGTGCGTTTCGGGTTGTGATCACTATTTCTTTGTGATTCACGCTAGGAAATTCGAGCCTGTATCACACAATCGTGGATGGACTTTGATAACGTGCACAACGCGATTTACTTCCATGTTTCTACACTGGGTGGCACCAGCAGTCGGCAAACTTCCAGTAAATTTACAATGGCGGAAAGAAAGACTTGTTGATAAGTGTTGATATCATTGTTTTAACATGTGAAGCTATCATATCTGACAGCCAGTTGATTTTATATGATCCTGTGATGTTATTCAGTCATTTATTTCAAAGGAATGTTACTGTAAGATGGTGGAGATCATAAAAATTTGCAGTGAAGGCCCAAAACAGACAATTTTGTTGGTACAAAATTTTTGAAAATAATTTTTTTCTTTTGTAATGAATTAAAGAATGTACTTTCTATCTTAAACGTGCCTCTCTATATTAATGTCACATCACCTACAACTTTGGGTCTGAAAGACCCCTTCCAATTAAAAATATTCTGACAACCTCTCTGTAACCCCTCAACACAAACTCTAACAAAACTATGTTCGTTATCTCATAGGGAACGAATGCAATGTTACTGTTGATACAGCTTTCTTGTACATTGTTTAACGCTGTTTCTAATGTATATTTTTCGGAATGGAAGACATTTTTACATGGTTTCAGACAGAAATGTGTATTTTGCATAACGAGTGTTTCGGACTTAAACAAGGTTGAGAACTGAATTAAGAAAACTCCCAATTTATAGACAATTTTGAAAGTAGAATTTTTTAAATTTTCTAGAATTATTGCATCTTGTGCATTTACCTAACGAAAGGTTCCTGAAAACGATGTTCAAACTTTGCGCTTATTCATCGATACACACTGTAATATATATAAAAAAATCTACGTTATGTTCAATTCAGAATTAATGTTGAACAAGAAATTATGTAATTTCTCTGTTATACTGCCTATATTTTTGTATTATGGAACTCTTTGTAGTCAGAGGTGCACTGAGCTGGTTGTCAATGGTGCAATACTTCCTTCTGTGACGGCGACTTCCCGAGGAAGTCTTTCCGACCCCCTGGGGGTCACGACCTACAGGTTGAAAAACACTGTCATAGGTGATTCTTACCTTTACAGCAAGTATTACCTCACAGTAACGAATATGTGCAGCTAATCTGGTTGATATCAATCCAGCGGTTTAGGAGGAGATGTGCAACAGTTTGTCACGTATTTCATTGTTTAGGAAGTCATATCTTGAACAATGTATCGTACAGTGATATTGTTGTGCCTGTTACTTTCACGAATGAAGTACGTTTACGAAGATTCATCGCAATCGGATTTACGGTACGGCAGTGCATGAAACACGAACAAAAATACAAACATATACCGGGTGATCAAAAATTCAGTATAAGTCAGTATAAATTTAAAAACTTACTAAATCACGGAATAATGTAGATAGAGAGGTAAAAATTGATACCTATGCTTGGATGGGGTTTTATTTGTACAAAAATATCCTGCAGATGGCGCTTCATCTGATCAGAAAAGCGTAACAAATTAAGACAAAGCACAGATGATGATCTTCACAGGAAATACTCAATATGTTTTTAAACAACTGTATTACAGCACCGGTGCATACACTGTTACCGAAACATTCAACACCAGATTAATCGAGGGTAAAACCTATGACCTAGAGGGATTTTAGTAGTGAGAGCTTGTCACCTGCTGCGACTCTCAATGTTTTTACTCCGTCTTTTTTTCCCTAATAAAACACCATGTCATTCCAAGCATGTATGTCAATTTTTACCTCTCTATCTACATTATTCCGTGATTTATTAAGTTTTCAAATTCATACCGACTTTTTGATCACCGGTATATATTAGATGTTCAATGATGGAACACGACCGAAACCGGTTATAAAGAGGTTATAATATTAAAATAACGTACAGCGACCAATCAGCATTGCTTTCGTAAACTGTTTGAACATGAACATCATCTGTTCAATGCTCTGAACACGTAGCAAAAGGTCATGGCGGTCAAAATACTGTTCTATGTAGTTGTGTTATATATGAGAGTGACTGAATTCGAAAGTGAAGAAAGTGTTGGTGCTCGTATCGTGGGCGCACCGAGCGAAATGGCGCAGTTGTAACGCACTGGCTTGCATTCCAGAGGAAGGTGGTTCAAACCCGCCTATGGCCATCCATATTTTGGTTTTCCGTGATTTCCTTAAATCACTCCAGGCAAATGATAGGCTGGTTCCTTTCAAAAGGCACTGGCGATATTCCTTCCCCATCCCTGACAAAAACTATCCGAAAGTGAGCGCCATCTCTAATGACCAAGACGTCGACGGGGTGTTAAAACCTAATCTTCCTTCCTTTCATGACTGCTACCGTAAACAAGACAGCATTTGACACAATTTTCTTCCTTGGGGGCATCCACAACCGTTTATCTTTAATAATGGGGTCCGCGACAGTTGTTAAATAATATTATTATTAGCATGCACTACCAGAGTTTCTAGACCTATGTCTTGTCAGGTGTGTGTGTGTGTGTGTGTGTGTGTGTGTGTGTGTGTGTGTGTGTGTGTGTGTGTTTCGAGTGGTCGTGACAACCACTGTTTGAAGAAGATTGTGATAAATGTAAACAAATAGTTGTGTAACACCTTGCTGTGGCCCACATTGTTATTCAATAGTCTCTTATTTAGATAAGAATGCTTTTTCTTTCATGAGCTTTATTCCGCTATACTGTTACCGAGCAAAAATTAAAAACTACTTAACAGTAACTGCACGTAACTCCACATTCCACAAGCCATCTCACGGTGTGTGGCAGAGGGTACTTAGCTTCAAATTGTTACTTTCTCCTATTCCAGTCAGTGCTTTAGTTGGGGCGGTATGGGGTACCGCATAAAATTCAAACTCGCTATCAGCGTACCGGCTAAAATTCTTTCTTAAATCTACAAAAAAATAGGCCAAGAGTAAATTGTCGAATGTATTTCGGAAAGAAAAATTGGAAAGTTTTAGGTTCTTTCGTGTTGGGATCGTAACCATCGAAGCATTCAAATTGCACTTTCGCACAATTCCAATGGAATCCGTCTGGCGGTCAAATGTTCGAAATGCCATTGGAGAGTTCCGACTAGTCTGAACCGAGAGAGAGGAAATACTTCTTACCGACTGCAAAGCGTTTAAGAACCTTGCCCTAAGGAAATAAGCCACTACATACGCTTAGTCTTTTGTATGCAATATCGTTGCTTTTTCGTTGAACAAACCAAGTGCGAAATTCCGGCAAGTCTTTTCAAAATTTAAGGGACAGCACATCGCAAAATTTTGAGTTAATTGCCATTGACTGAATCATGAAACACTGCACGAGTTAAGTATTTTTTCAAGCCTAGCAGGACACGTTTTGAGAACGACTCACTGTCAAGATAAAATATTCACTGTAAATATTATATTTACTTATTCGTCTTTTTCACACTGTTGTCAGTTTATGAAAGTGTGTCGTAGCACTAGTAGGAATTAAAACAGAAGAGAATTTTAATCTCTTTGACCAATGCTTCTTCTACATGTTCAACTGTTGGTAACGCTGCCAGTTTTGCTTCCTTTGGCGGTAAAGGCTTGGTTCCGTCTTTCAAAGTTCCACGCAGTTCCATTGTCCGAATTTTGTAATAGTTTTCGTGTGATATAAGTTTGCTTTTAATTCCCGGCAGCAACACGCACTCTTTGTCTTCTGGAGAAACACTACTGATTAGTTACGATATGATGTCATTGTCCAAAGCCAATGGGTGGTATCGTCATCTACACTACACCATGAAAACAACAAAATTGAGTTTTAAAACGCCTCCCCAGTCCAGTGGATAGCGTGGCCCGGGTTCGATTCCTGGTCGGGGTGAAGATTTTTCTGAACTCGGGGACTAGGTGATGTTCGTAGTCGTCGTCGTCGTCGTCATAATCATCATCATCGACACGCAAGTCACCCAAGTAGCGTCACCAAAGACTTGCACCAGGCAGAAAGAACACGATCCCAGATGGGGTCTAACGGTCCAAAATGCCACATGAAATCACTTATAGCTATATTTTGTTAGTGTATTCTCAAGCCTAAATCTTTATTTTCTTGATTTTCTAAAAATGTCCATTTGAATCATGTCATGTGGAATTAGCAGATTACCGCCTAAACATTTTTTCCGCCGATCAGAGTACCGCCTAAGACTTTTTCTCAACTAAAGGACTGATTCCAATCGCATATGGTTGGCGGGAGAAATATTGCTTGTATGTCTCCGTGGGCTCCCTAATATTCTTGTGGATGCTTCGCGAGATAAACCTAAGAGGAAGCAATACAATGGTCGACTCTTCATGAAACGTGCACCCTCTTAACTTCGACAGTAAGCCGCACCGCGATACAGAACGTCTCTCTTGCAGCGTCTCCCACTGGAGTTTTCTAATAATCGTCGTGACGCTTTTGGGCTTACTAAATGAGCCCGTATCGAAGTATTTTGCTCTCCGTTGGATGTTCTCTCTGTCTTGATCAGATTCAAATGTTTGTAAATGTTTGTAAATTTATCGGACCAAACTGCGTGATCATCAGGCCGTAGCTTACAAACTACTTAAACTAAGATAAACTAACCTAAGGACAACACACCCATGCCCCAGGAAGGACTCGAACCTCCGACGGCGAGCAACCGCGCGCTCCGCAGCGAGCTCTGACTTGTATTAATCCACGTGGTACAGATCCCACACTGATGAACAATACTGGCTGGACGAGAGTTTTGTAACACACTTCCTTTGTTGACGGACTAGACATCCTGAGGACTCTTCAGTGAATCTGTCGGCATCTGCCTTACCTACGATTGATTTTATATGGTCGTTACATTTCAAATCGCTCTTTATGTCTATTCCCAGATATTTTACGGGACTAACTGCTTCCAGTGCTTCCTACTATTGCGTAGTTACGTAATTAAGGATCTCTGTTTTTATATAAACGCAGCCTTTACATTTTGTTCATCAGATGACAATGGACAATGTGGAATGGTATCGGACGTCTTGAGAAAGTCAAGAAACACGGCATCTACCTGGGATCCTGTATCTAATGCCCTATGGATCTCGTGGATGGCCGCGCGGGAGTAGCCGAGCAGTCTGGAGCGCCACGTTACGAATCCACGGCCTCCCGCTTCGGAGGTTCGAATCCTCCCTCGGGCATGGATGTGTGTGTTGTCTTTAGGTAAGTTTAACTTAGTTTAAGTAGTATGTAAGACTAGGGACTGATGACCAACGTAGTTTGGTCCCACAGGATTAGAAACATTTGAACATTTGATCTCGTGGATGAACAACGCGAGTTCTGTTTCACATGATCGCTGCTAACAAGCTTTGTGTGTTATTTCGTCAGAGCAGAATAAGCGACCTTCAAAATCTGATGCAAAATGGTGAGCCCCGCCTTTCACTGGCAGATGTGCCCAGAAAGTAGACTTTAAAAATGAAAAATAGAAAGGTTTCTATTCCATGTGGTTCTTTAACAGTCTTGGGGGAAAAATATTGCGTGTTGATGTAGTAACGGGTCTTACATATTTAAGTACCTAACATTTTACCAATTTTTCGACTGATTCTTAATAGAAAAATTATTAATGACAGCTGGACAGTTTAATCCACAGTTTTTTCTTCTACGCTGCAGACAAATTTTCGGTAATCCCGATAGAAGTAATTTGCAAGATCCCTGGTCAAGGTCAATATCAGTACTCAGTCAAAATGGCACTGCAAACCGTGGACCTACACGACACTTTAAAATTTGCTCTTGGTGTTGCGTAGCAGCAACTAAGCAGTGCAGCATTGAGTGCACGACTTTTCAGTAGGCCAGTGACGTTAATAAAACGCCTGTGTTGACGTCTGCCGGCGTGACCGTTTATGCACGCTTCTTATCTAGCCTTGAACTACTTTGGCCGGATACGGTCCACTGTTTGCGGGCTGCATAATGCACCGCAGTCCGTCTGGGCTGTCTTCTCAAGCCGCCATCTGTCGCACTGTTCTCCTTGACCGACTTCCACGTTCAGCTGTGTAATCCGCAGGTGACAACGGTAAGTCCACCTAAAACACTTGCCAGCTGCCTCGGTAATAAGTTTTTAATTGTTTTTGTTTGAAGGCTATACAATCTGCTACTACTGGCAGCGTGCCTAACGGAGTAAATCTCTAGCCGTGCGAAAGTAGCGTCAACGAGAATGTGTCCACACCATTGGAATTAACGGTTGCAAGCTGTAAGCGCTGATTCTGAAACTAAGATTGAAGAACAAAGAAAGTGACTCGAAACGGCAGCTGATTCCAGTATTTCGAGAAAACGAAGAAAATTAATTTATGATTTCAAGCCACAAAAATTAAAAATAATAATAATAAATTGGATTTTCGTGACTTTTGCAGATCCCAAAACGACGAATTTAAACCCTCTGTTCCTCTGCGCGACCTTTCTAAATCTAAGCTATAGCTCCGTCTTTAGTCACTATTTCGTATACGGGACGACAAACCTCCCTTTTGTCCGTTACGAGAAACACTTATGTAATAAAACATACTGAACTAGGGTACAATCTCTACGATTTTTTGAATCTACAGCAGTATGTCTCTATTTGTAAAAGTGAGGTGAAGTGGAATAAACACAATTGTAGCATAAAGTGCAGTCAAGAAAGGCGTAACTGTGAAAAGTGAATGTTCATTTCTGTTACAACTTAACCTCCATAAATCAACAAAGGAAAAGTAGATACCTACAGAAAACGTAAACAAGATGCAATAACACCGAAAGCAGATTGTAAACAAACTGCACACGAGAATACTGTTTAATTTTTAATCTATAAATGACAAAATGTGAAGACGAATTACGCACCCTATATTGCCAAAATGACCGCGGTAGATACTTTTTAATTTAAAGCTAATTAGACTGGTGAAAAATACTCCATAATTGTATCAAGCTTAAAACGAAAAGAAAAAAAATCATAATTGGCTAGAACTTAATGTTCGTTGATAAATTTTAATATGTCGTCGTGGAGTGTATCCTAAGTTCAGAAAGAAAGAATTTAAAGAACAAATTCATCTGCAAGAGAAAAGTTTGGGTATATTTGAAGACTGGGATACAATCGTCGGCTTTGGCCAATGATGTCATATTTGAGTCTCTCTCAAGATACCCTATGCAAATATACCAACTAGCAAAACAAACACTATGAACGAATATAAACATGCAGGATAATATCTTAATATTTATTGTAGATAATAATAAATCTCTGATTATCTTCCTAAATTACAGATTACTTCCATAGAATGTACCATCGAGAACAGGTATCAGTCCAAAAATTAGCACCTTTGGCACTCACTTGCGGAAAAAAAACCTATACCTCACTGGCAGGTGATCACTTTTTAAACACAAAATCGGGCTCACCTGTAGACGGGGATACCGCCCGTCAGCTTTGACCCGTGACGTCATCGCAGCTCGGTAGTTTTGAGGTGCGTGGATGATTATGTGGTGGTTGAGTTAAAGACGATAGTTTGTTTACAAACAAAACATTAAAATTTTGTGTTTAAAAAGTGATCTGTAGCTTCTCTCTGGTGGTTAGGTGTAGGTTAACCGAGAGATTTTTTTATGTGAGCGCCGAAGGCGAGAATTTTTGGGCTAAGACCTGTGATCGATGATACATTCTGTTATCTATAATAGCTACAGATTATTTGTATCTACAATACAGAAGTATTAAGATATCCCGTATACTTGTTTTCAGACATCTTGATGGCGTCATGGGTCAAAGCAGACGGGTGGTATCCCAGTGTACAGTTATGCTGCAGGGCGAAGCTACGGATCACTTTTTAAACAAAATCGTAATCTATAATCTATGTTCTGCTTGTAAACAAACTACCGTCTTTAACACAGATATGACGTTATTGATCAAACGCGACGGGTCGGTTGTAGCGAAGGAGTAGCTTCCGTAAAATTCATTCCCATTATTTTACCTGACAAACTTATAGCATAGTTAGTGGTATCTGAAACAATCAAGATCTTTATGGCGAATTTCCTGCCGAATATACTGAAAGCAGCAAATACGTCCTCTAGACTAGCTCACGCCAAAAAGTGAAAACGATACTACTAATGAACGGATATATGATGTTAATCAAATGTACCACACTTTTCTCTCCGAGATATATGAATGACTTGATCCTTATTGTCACAACGCTCTTCTTTACAGAAATTCATGAAATAATAAAAATTTTACCGGCATGACTTTAGAAAGGAAAAATAAACTATATTATACACGCAGCTGGAACTGCTTGTACAATGAAAAATGTTCAAATGTTTGTTAAGCTTATGGGACTTAACTTCGGGGTCATCAGTCCCTAAACTTACAAACTACTTACGAACTACCTTATACTAAGGACGGCACAAATATCCATGCCCGAGGGGGGATTCGAACCCCCGACCGTAGTGGCCGTGCAGACCGTGACTGGAGCACCTCAGTCCCCGCGGCCACCGCGGCCGGCCTGCTTGTACAATAATTCTGCTATTTAAGGACCAAATGTTTGGCAACAATCCTGTATATCCGATAACTTTCTACTCGTCTATATCTTATATTAATGGAGTCCAATTTTTTCGAGTATTCCGATCTACAGAGACAAAAATAGATCCAAATATGTGAAGCAAATAAAGACTTAGGGTTTTTTGGTAAATCAATCATATAGAGATAAAACTTCTTCCTCGTTTTTGCTCGAGATAAATAGTACTCACCAAACGTCGGGTGTGGAATATTAGTCGAATATAGCTACCCTTCATCATATTCCTCTATTTCATACTTAAAATGGTACAGTGGCTTAAGACATCAGCTACCACTTGTCAGTACTGTGTGAACGGTATCTGTAATGATAGTAATATAAACAACCAAGAACACACTCTCACGCGTCGCTCTTTCATAGTTATCGACTTGCACGACCCAGCTGACACCCGCGACACTAAAAATGAGGCACTCATAAACGGACGGCGAGCTGGCTGGGCTAATGAGGCGACACTTACTGGGGCTGCAGCACTGGGCACGAGGCCAGCGCTATGAGGATATCCTCATTCATGGCGACGGCCGCCTCCGATACCATAATTCTCCCCGTCCAGCCGCACGGCGAGTGCGGGTCCTCGCATTATCAGCGAGGCGGCTAACAAGGCACTGACGGCGAGTAAACACGACCGCTAACCGCGGCCCAGCGTTACTGGCCTGCTGTTGTGCTCGTGGTTTCCAGTCCCAAGACTCGGCTGGTGCAGCCATCCCCTAGGGGTTATCCTCTGCAATCTCTATATATAAAAGGAAGTGTACCGATTGACTGACTGACTGACTGACTGACTCATCATCGCCCAGCCCAAACCACTGAAGATAGAACTTGAAATTTGTGGAGGGTGTTGATCTTACTCTGTAGGCGTCATTTAAGAAGCGTTTTTTCGATATTCCGTCCGTAAGGGGGTGAAATAGGGGATGAAACGTTTTTTTTTTTTTTGAAAATACGTAGCTATTTAGGCAATTTTGAAGCTAGGACTACAAAATTTCGGATTTTAATTCAGGGTTCGAATTTAAAAGACACGTGTTTGGGCATTTTTTGAAATTCGACAAATAAGGCGGTAAAATAGGTGACGCAAAAATTGATTTTCAAAAATATCTTGCTGTTAACTCAAATTTTAAGCTATAACTACGAAACTTCGGATATGGAATCTTGGCCAGGATTAAAAATCCATGATTTTTAGTATTTTTGGAAATTCAACAAGTAAAAGGGTTAAATAGAGGATCAAGAATTATTTTTGAAAACATTTTGCTGTTGATATGATTTTGAAGCTAGAGCTGCAAAAATTGATATTTGGACAGTTGGTTAGACGTTAAAAAATACGTGTTTCGGTATTTTTGAAAATTCAACCATCAACTGGGTTAAATCGGAGAGGGGGTGTTTTCGAAAATATGTTGCTATTTAGGCAATTTTGAAGTTAGAACTACAAATTTTCGGATTTGGATTCCGGGTTCGAATTTAAAAGACACGTGTTTCGGCATTTTTGAAATTAAACCAATAAGGGGGTAAAATAGAGTACGCAAAAAATTGATTTTCAAATATGTTGCTGTTAACTAAAATTTCGAGCTATAACTACGAAACTTAGGATATGGACCCTTGATCAGGATTAAAAAGACACCAGTTTCGGTATTTTTGGAAATTCAAAAACTAAGGGGTAAAAGAGGGGAAAAAAATTCTTTTTGAAAACACATTGTTGTCAAGACAATTGTGAAGCTATAGCTACAAAAATTGGTATTTGTATTGTTCGTTAGAATTTTAAAAATACGTGTTTCGGTATTATTGGAAATTCAACCATCAAGGGAGTTAAATTGGAGAGGGGATGTTTTTCGAAAATCTTTTGCTAATAAGGCAATTTTGAAGCTACAACCACAAAAATTGGTATGTTTACTTGGTCAGAATTAAAAAGACACGTGCAAGACCAACCAGCCTACGCATGCGAAGCAGCGGGGGTTCAGCTAGTCTAATATATAAAGCAGAGTGTCCGTATATTTGTACGTGTTGCATACAAATCTACAGTTTTGTTCTAATCTTTATGGAACTTTGTACACGTAAACTTCAATCCATGAGGACGGTCGCCGTAAGTGTAAGAATCACATACGATATATAGCTCACGAGATATGACGTCATAAACAATGAGATGGGCGAAAAACTGTTGCGTTTTGCGACAATGCTGCTCATTTTCTCCTAAACCACTAGACCGATTTCAACCAAATTTGGTACATACATTCCTTACAGTGAGGTAACAATTTCTGCTTGGTTAAGAATCACATACGGCACATGGTTCGAAAGATATTAGGTCATAACCAATAGAAATCGCAAAAAATGCCATATAATGTGGCGAGACTTTCGAAATAGACTGTATGAGAATGACAGTACTTAGCGACTTGCAACAAACTTTAAACATAATTTAAAACCTTTATTAAACTTTTTCTCGCTGGCAACCATAGTAAAATGATGAAAGGAAAAAAGTTTCTCGCTTCCTACTTTTCCGCTGTTTAAAACTACGGCTCTCGGTACAATTTATAATATGAACACTACAAATTATAGCGACAGGAAATTTTACAGACAGTATAAACGCATATAGTGAGGGTACCTTCTAAGTTGTATCACAGTAAGACAGGTAGTTTATGAGATATGAGCACATAAATAGTAACTTTCGTGGAAAACCGCTCCATCACGCACCAAGTTTTAATCCATTACTTCTTTACTACTAATTGTATTCCCAAGAGATTTTACAGACATACAGCTCTTATAAAAATGAATATATACCTGAAAAATGGCAGGAATAAATTATTAAATTCCCGGACAACGCCGGGTTTTCAGCTAGTGCTATTCATATCTGCACATCTGAGGCACTCGGTCGTAAAACAGAATCTTTGTTTTTGGCAACTTCGGATGCCTTACAAAACGTCTTCCGGAAGACGAAAACCGAATTTCGTAAACCGTTTTTCGCTTTCATGTTTACATATTATAGCCTGAAGTGGATTTCCTAGCCCACTTAATATGGCAGCTGAAAAACAGCTGATTCAGTTCCTGATTTAGTCAGCACAGTCGCTATTTTCCTTTACTTGAATACACAGATTCACGCTCACTCTAAATATTTATACCTTTATTTTATGTCACTCTGCCCGTATGTGCCGAAAATTCTTAACGAGAAAAACAATCTGACAAGCTAAGAACGCTTCAAAAACGGGTGCGTTTACAACAGCTCGAAAATCAATTGTGGAACCGGAAAACCGCTTTACAGAAGTGGAATTCCAGAATCGATTTTGGAGTGTTTACATAAGCAAGCAAAAGCGGAATTGAGAAAGCGGTTTACGAAATCCGGTTTTGGGAGCCCATGTAATCAGGGTGACTGCTGATTTCACAGGTTGGTGAAATAATCTGTTAGAACTGAGTATTTCCGTAAAATTATGAAGGCAAAAATAATGGTAAATGGCAGTTGGTTGGAATTAAAACATCGTAACTAACAAATGTGACTGTCCGACTGTGTTTCGGAGTGATGAGGAACTGAAATTGATCTAAATGATCCGTTCGATTACTTCACACCGTTAGTAGTTATTGTCGTAATGTTCATATAAGTTTTTGTATCCCGACTTCGTCGCCGCTTTTGTGTCCCAGCCTCGTCGTAGGTGTCGGTGGCCGAGTGGAACGAGACCGACACGCTGGTGCAGGTACGGAGGGGAGCAGCCAGAAACTATAAACACTAGAGTAAATTAGAAAGATATATATTGCACAGAATGTAACAATACTTAACTTTTACATAGTACTGCAGAATGTTGATACATAGTTGTTAGAGGCCTGCCTAGTGCCTGTACAATAGCAAAGTCTTCACTGGTGCCTATCTGCTTACGAAGGTCCTAACTCGTTGCTATCTCAGTCCGAAGTGACCGGTGTTCTTCAGTGGTGGCCACGAGCGGGGTCCCAGCAGAGGGCGCTCGTGGCTGTCGTCGGAAGAACGCCGCGCCGTGCATGCATGGCGGCGCGCGGCGAAAGTAGGTGGCGCGCACTTTGTACTTGTGCGACACCACACCCCTCCCCCCCAAACCGCCGCGCCGTCGTGGCGTAGGGCTGAGGGCCACGGCGACGGCACTGGGAGGAGGGCCTGGGCGGGGGCGTTACTGGTGGGACGGGCGTCGTAGCTGAGGCCGGGATCGAGACGCCGTCGGCGCCCCGGCATCCGCCTTGCGATCCTCCAGGGAACCCGCCGAAACCTGGGGAAGGGCGCCCGCCCCCGCCCAGAGGGAGCAGGTCATCTTCTTCTGAGGTGCGTGGCCCAAGCTGGGGGGGCCCGCACGGTCCCGGAGTCCCTCTCGGTGACGCTGTCATCTGCGGCGGCGACAGCGACGGCGACGACTGCGTCGGATGTACGTCGACGTCCATAGGGATCTCGTAGTCCGGGGACGAACGATGTGGCTGTGCTCCCTGGCGGTGAACTGGGTCTGGAATCAAGAAACCGGAGACAGGATCGTGCGGCTTGTGCAGGCGCAATTGGTTTGCGTGGCGCCGCAGCTCCGACCCTGTGGAAGAACGTACAATAAACATATTGCGACCAAGCACGCGCTGAATGGTGCCCGGCAACCATGTCTTCTTGTTTCCAGCAAACACCCTGTACAGCACCGGCGTGGAAACCTGAAAACGCGTAGCGCCATACGAACCGACTCGGTGCGTGGGAGGCTGCAGCAGGTGAAGGAGAGTGCGGTGACGGCGGCCGTGTAGCAGCTCGGCAGGAGACGGGCCGTCACGTGGCATGCACCGATACGTAGACAGGAAAATTTGAAGAGCTTGCTGCCTGGAGTGCTGACCTTTCATCTTCTCCATGTGAGACTTGAATGTTCGAACGAAACGTTCTGCTTCACCATTGGACTGAGGGTGAAAAGGTGCGGTGGTGACATGCTGAATGCCATTCACACGACAAAACTGTTGAAATTCCGCACTAACAAACTGAGGTACATTGTCACTGACGATAGTTTCAGGCAAACCTTCGATGCAAAACACTGATGTTAAGGCACTGATTGTACTAGAAGCTGTCGTTGAGTTCATGGCAATCACAAAAGGAAACTTGCTGAAAGCGTCTACAACAATTAACCATCGCGTATTCCAGAAAGGTCCGGCAAAGTCAATGTGTAAACGTTGCCATGGTCCCTTGGGGCGTGGCCAGTCTGAGAAACGTTGCGGTGGAGCCGCCTGATGCTCCGCACAAACAGTACACTGTGACGTCATGTCCTCTATCTGAGCGTCCATACCAACCCAGGTACAATGACGTCTGGCCAAGTGCTTTGTCCTAACAATGCCCCAATGTCCTTGATGCAGGAGGCGTAACACTTCTCGTTGCAGGGAACGAGGAACAATCACTCTTGCTTGGTCGTTGTCGGTATGCAACAACAGTACACCCTGACTTAAAGATAATGCATGACGTTGTGCAAAATAACGTCGAACCAGAGGCCGATCAATGTCTTTGGCTCTGGCAGGCCACCCTGAGCGAACAAAACGTGCTACCACACTTAGGTCTGCATCCGCAGCTGTTTCCTGTGCAACCCGGCGAGAGTTCAAAGGAAAGTCTGCGACAGCGGAAGCATCTCTGGAGTCTATCTGACAACATGCCATTTCTGAAGAATCAAATGCTACATCCTGGCCAACCGGAAGTCGGGAAAGTGTGTCCGCGTTGGCATGTTTAGTGGTAGGTCGGTACAAAATCTCATACTGATAATTAGACAGTATCAAGGACCATCTCTGAAGCTTTTGTGCCGTACGTGGCGGAATTGGCTTTGTGGGTGAGAACAACGACGTGAGAGGCTTGTGGTCTGTCAACAAATAGAATTTTCTGCCATAGAGATAATGATGAAACTTTGTGACGCCGTAAATGATTGCTAAGGCCTCCTTTTCTATCTGACTGTAATTCTGTTGCGTCGGCGTCAGTAGCTTGGATGCAAAGGCAATAGGACGATCGTGACATCCAATACGATGTGAGATTACAGCTCCTAGGCCGTACGATGAGGCGTCAACTGCTAACACTACAGGCTTCTGGGGGTCAAAGGGAATCAAACATGCATCACTCAGTAGTGCAGACTTTAAGTTGTCAAAGGCAACCTGGCAATCTTTGGACCAAACAAAAGGAACATTCTTCCTACGTAAGTGATGCAGTGGAGCTGCAATCTGAGAGGCATTGGGAATAAATCTGAAATAATAGTTAAGCTTTCCCATTACTGCTTGCAATTCATGCACATTCTTAGGAGGAGGCAAGTCTTTGATTGCTCTAAGATGTAACTGTAAGGGAGGAATTCCTTGGGCATTAATCACATGGCCTAGGTACTCTATTTCAGTTTGAAAAAACGAACATTTTGCTTTATTGCAACGTAGACCTGCTGCAGTCAAAACTTTGAAAAGGCACTCCAGGTTTGCTAAATGTTCTTCAACTGTACGTCCGGATACCACAATGTCATCTAAATAGTTCGAGCAACACGGTACAGAAACTGTCAGCTGTTCCAAGAAACGCTGAAAAATAGCGGGAGCGGAAGAACTGCCAAAGGGTAAGCGTTGAAATTGAAAAAGGCCCATGTGAGTATTAATGACGAAAAACTTTTTTGACTCGTCATCAAGTGGAATTTGTAAGTATGCCTCTGCTAAATCAATCTTGGAAAAGAAGCGAGACTGTCCTAATTTGTCCATTAGTTCGTCCGGTCTGGGCAGGGGATAAGTGTCTACAATTGTTTGACTGTTCACTGTTGATTTAAAGTCCGCACAGATACGAAGTTTTCCTGACGGCTTGGGTATAATTACTATAGGCGAGGCCCACTGACTCGCAGAAACAGGAGAAATCACCCCACTATCTTGCCAACGTTTAAGTTCTTCGGCAACTGCATCACGCAAGGCGATAGGCACTGGTCTAGCTTTACGGAACTTTGGAACTGCAGATTCTTTTAAAGTCACATGTGCCACGAAGTCTTTCGCACAACCTAGTTCCGGTGAAAACAAGTCACTGTATTTGTCACACAATGCATTGATTTTATCCTGAGGCACTATTGACGAAATTTGAAGCACATCTCTTTGAATTGATAAACCAAACAAGTCAAAAGCATCTAGTGCAAAAATGTTCTGCGTAGATTTGGCCTGAAGAACAACAAAAGCAACTGTTTTCGTAACACCTTGAAAAGAGGCAGGCAGGCTACACGTTCCTAGCACGGGAATATTTTGACCTGTATAAGCTGTCAACACTTGTTGACACAGCGATAATTTTGGCGAACCCAGAAGTTCATAAGTATCTTTATTAATTAAGGTAACAGCGGAACCAGTGTCGAGCTGAAATTGCACAGTCTTATTTTCTATAGAGAGAGTAACAAACAGCTTGTGCTTCTGGCGCACGACCGGTGCGCGAATGTGGGCAACGTCTAATACATATTGTTTTCTGCGCTTGCGCGGGTTGCGTGCGGTAGGAAGCGGCGCATACTCGGCACACAGCGGATTAACCACACTGTCACTAGATGACACTACCGCCGGATCGGCGTCCGCGCAATGCGAGGCTACTGCACTAAAATTACTTTGAGTAGCTACACCAATTCTACTGTCACTAGCTACACAGTACGGGGCACTATTACAATTAGAAGTTGCAGAAGGCACTATTTTCACTACAGGAATGCACTGTTCATAGCCATTTTGCTTGTCCCGAACCCTTTTCCGTTGCACTATTTTACGCGCTCGTCGGCGCTTGCTACGTGGTGCACTATATAGATTTGCCATAGGCGCAGAACTATTTTCTTGAGATTGAGAACCAACTAAAGCACTGTTCAATTCCACAGCCCGTATTACATTGACAGAATGAACTGTTCTCGCACTTTGCGAAGCACTGTTTCTAACGTTACTGTTCTTTGAGTTTTTAATTTGCATACACACAGACTGCACATGTCCTGATTTGCCACATTGATAACAGGTTGCGTTGCGACTAGGGCAATGAGCACGCTTGTGGCGAGACACACACTGGGGGCAAGATTTACGTACATTTTTCTGAAATGAGCGTTGGCGCCCGTTATTCAAATTACTGTTTCTAACACGACGGGGCGACCTTTGCGTCGCACTTTTACACTGGCTACTGTTCACTGTCAGTTCAGCACGGCCTGTAGAATTTAAAGAATCACAAGTGCTATACTGAGAACCACGGCTAGGAAAGCGTCCGTTACGGCACACTGAATTTACACTATGGCTTTGCATTTCTACATCAGCTAAGTCAAAAGTATCATGCGCTTCTATAAGCTGCAGTACACTGTCTAAGGAGGGGTCAGACTGTTTCAGAATTGCTGCTCTAATTCTGGGGTCCTGAATGTTCTGCGTAATTGCGTCCCTCAACATCACATCACTATACGAAAGTCCACAAGAACAAGTAAATTTACATTTGCGGGTTAAGCCCTTCAACTCGGTGATCCACTCTTGGTGTGACTGTTCAGGTAATTTTTTCAGTCTGAAAAATCGGTATCGTGCAGCGGCTACAAGAACTTTTCTCTCATAATGAGCATTCAGTGCATCTACAATTTGTTCAAAGTCTACATCACGAGGAGATGCGTGCGGGAATAGTTTTTGCAGTAACACGAAAGTTTTGGGGCCCACCACAGACAATAAAAGATGCTTAACAGTCTGACCTGTAAGTTGATGAGCCGCGACGAGTTCTTGAAACTGCGCCAGATAATCACTCCATTCTTCCTCACGTTCGTTGTATTGGCGAAACGTAGGAAGTGTTGCGGCGGCAGGTGTGGGCTGCTGATGCGACGGCTGTTGTTGTTGGTGAGCAGCCTGTGTCGTCAACTGCGACACGGCCTGGAGAAGCTGGGTAATTTGCGCCGTCTGTAACTGAATAATTTCCATTAAGTTTGGGTTCGGGGTAGTGGCCATGCTGACCGATTAGGCGCCGCGTATACAAGTAACTTAGTACAAAACACAAATGCAATATGAAAGAGGACGCTCTACAACAAAAAAGTCCACAAAATACGTAACAAAATATCTTCCCCCAAAATTGTTATAATAAGGGTGGGTGGGCGGGAGCAATTTTTGCGTGCTCCGACTGCTGCTGTCTGGCTGCTGTAAGCCGGCTGGTCCAAGGTTCTATCACTCCTCGTCGCCACTTTTGTATCCCGACTTCGTCGCCGCTTTTGTGTCCCAGCCTCGTCGTAGGTGTCGGTGGCCGAGTGGAACGAGACCGACACGCTGGTGCAGGTACGGAGGGGAGCAGCCAGAAACTATAAACACTAGAGTAAATTAGAAAGATATATATTGCACAGAATGTAACAATACTTAACTTTTACATAGTACTGCAGAATGTTGATACATAGTTGTTAGAGGCCTGCCTAGTGCCTGTACAATAGCAAAGTCTTCACTGGTGCCTATCTGCTTACGAAGGTCCTAACTCGTTGCTATCTCAGTCCGAAGTGACCGGTGTTCTTCAGTGGTGGCCACGAGCGGGGTCCCAGCAGAGGGCGCTCGTGGCTGTCGTCGGAAGAACGCCGCGCCGTGCATGCATGGCGGCGCGCGGCGAAAGTAGGTGGCGCGCACTTTGTACTTGTGCGACACCACATAAGTAAATGTAAATATTTACTAATTCAATTGATACAATCCGTCGGCTTTGACAAAAGACCACATATCTGAATCTCACAAGATACGCAACGTAGATATTCAAAACTTGCAAAACAAACACTATCAACTAATATAAACATACGGGGCATCATTGAAGCCCGATTAGATTAAATTAGTACTTGTTCCATAAATCATGAATACGACACTTCGTAAAGATGTGGAACGTGTCAGGTTAATGAAAGATGTCTTTACAAATTATTACTGTGTACTAAATATTACATGACACAACTTTTTTTATATATGTTTCAAATTTACTAATTTATATCTAAAAATTCATCTATAGTGTAGAAGGAGTTGCCAAGCAGAAATTCTTTTAATTTACTTTTAAATGCTTGTTGGCTATCTGTCAGGCTTTTGATGCCGTTTAGTAGGTGACCAAAGACTTTTGTGGCAGCATAATTCACCCCTTTCTGTGCCAAAGCTAAATTTAGAAGTTATGACGATTTTATTTCTTATAGTTAATTAACTTTAACCCGATAAGTACGCAGGCAATTAAGTGAGAGAGAGAGAGAGAGAGAGAGAGAGAGAGAGAGAGAGAGAGAGAGAGAGAGAGAGAGAGAGAGAGAGAGAGAGGAATATTACGTGTGTACAGGCTCCAGAGGCACGGAAATGGTGTACTGAAAGCCGCAATGATTTGGCCACTGCGGTTGCACAGCAGCGCGTTGCAAACTGTCGGTAATGAGGAAGAGGACGCAGCTTGGCGGCGGGCCAGTCATATATCAGAGGCGTGTGTGGCAGCGCGGCCCACTGCTATCGACCCCACAGCCTATGTCCATCGCCTCTGCCCCTGGAGGCACCTTGCACTCTGAAACTAATGCCACAGCGCACTCTGCCGAGAACAAGCACTGACGAGGAGAGTGTCTCACAAGTAGGGCGCCGAGTTAGATCAAATATTGCATGGGCGTTCTGTATTGAAAATAAAGACAAGCTATTTAACATAAGGCGAGGCATTGAATTATAATTTGCGCTGTGGCCGGGATTCGATCCCGGGACCTCCTACTTACTATATAGGTACTTTAGATCACTTTTTTTTTCCTACGGGTAGCGCTTTTCGTTGCGGATCGTTTTTGTT
The DNA here is from genome assembly GCA_026315105.1 of Locusta migratoria. Taxonomy (NCBI): domain Eukaryota; kingdom Metazoa; phylum Arthropoda; class Insecta; order Orthoptera; family Acrididae; genus Locusta; species Locusta migratoria. The sequence continues at coordinate 355,617,078 of CM048749.1, forward strand.
CGCTCTTGTTCGATGTGTTGTTGGCTCAGCATTTTTATTACAGAGAGTGTTGAGCCCTCTGACCCGGCGCGCTAAGCCACGGCGCCCAGCACCACTCAGCTAACACAGTGTTGCAGCCAAAGCGACTACACGGACTGTCTTAAAGCACGTCTCCCTCCACAGCACGTACTTTAATTCTGCAACGCTGTGTTAGCGGAGTGATCAAAAGCGCCTGCCTAGTAAATAGGAGGTCCCAGGTTCGAATCCCGGCCACAGCACAAATTTTAATTCAATGCTTCTCCTTATGTTTAATACCTTTGGTATAACGAGACAATATTGTCTCAAGGAAATGTGTTATTGTTGATATTTATATCACCTCGGCCTGAGGAACAAGGCGGGATTGTTCCCATTCGCGTTCTTTGCTGGGGTGCTATTTCAATATAGGAGAGCCCTGGCAATTTGATACGCATTTCACAGCCAGAATTAAAGTGTGTGGTGTGGAGGGATACGTGCTTTAAGACAGTCCGTGTAGTCGCTTTGGCTGCAATGCTGTGTTAGCTGAGTGGTCTAAAGCGCCTACCTAGTAAGTAGGAGGTACCGGGTTCGAATCCCGGCCAAGGCACAAATGTTGAATACCAAGGAAATGTATTATTGTTGATATTTAAACACAATCTAGTTTCCGCTATCCCAAGTTTCTAGAAAAAAAAAAAAGGCCAAAGTTGGTAAAGGGCAATTATATTTGGATGTTATTAGGCGAAAGAGCGTTGAAAGAGTAATAGGTTTTATTAGTAGTCTATAATACGGATTCCAAAGTTAATGAACTTTGAGTTATCAACGTTTTTATGTTTATAAACGTCTTACCATTCCATTTTTGTGATTTGGTACAGCAACCGTTGTGTAATCAAAATTCTTGAATAAAAAAAAAAGTCCAAATGTCTGTAAATCTAACGGACTCAACTGCTAGATTATTAGTGCGTAGCGTACAAACTAATTAAACTAAGGTAAACTAACCCAAGGACAACACATACACCAATGCTCGAGGGAAAACTCGAACCCCCCCGGCCGCGCGCACCGCAGCAAGGCGCGCCAATGCGCAGGGATAATCCGGTGCGGCCTCTTGAATAAAAGACTATCTTGATTGCAATCTAGACAGTCGTTCGTTCAAGAATTTTTATCTTTACATTCTGTAGCTTGGTTACTCTTAAACGTAAACTGCCGGCTGAGCATGTCGTCGGTCAAATGGTCGCAAAGAGGGCTACCTGCCCCCTCTAATTATTATTATTACTATTATCGTTAATTCCTCATTTAGGAGAGCGTTTAAACACAATAAATTTTCATGGCACTTTTTTGTCTCTTTCTTTTCTCTTCCCAAAAACCTCTCAAACATTCACTGTGTTTCTTCTTCCACTCTTCTGTCCACTTCTTTCCTGGTTTCTTCTCTTTTGGTGTTTCCTGATTTTTTTCTTTGTTAATTATTTCTTCTGTAGAGATATTTAGTTTCTTTGGGTCTTCCATGGTTTCCTTTGCCCAGTTCGTTTTTATCGTATTACTCATCGCAATGTTAAAAATCATCTTGATCAGCCTATTTTCATTCATCCTATAAATGTGGCCATAGAACTTTGCCCTTCTTTTTCTGATGTTGTCTGTAATTGTCTCTGTCTGTTTGTACAGTTGTTTTGTCGGTCTCTTTATCCAGATCCCCTGTCTCTGAACTGGCCAATAGATTTTCCTTAGAATTTTCCTCTCTTGCTTTTCCATTTCCTTGATTTTCGTTCTTCCTCTGATTACTGTTGTTTCTGCGGCATACAAGGCTTCTGGCAAGACTACTGTTTTGTAATGTCTTAATTTGGCATTAAAAGAGATACTTCTTTTATTGTATTGGTTCGATGTAAGTCTGTAAGCTTTTTGTAGCTTTGCAACTCTTCCTTCATTGGCTGTCGAATTTAGTCCTGTTTTCTGTATAATCTCTCCCGGGTATTTGAAACATTCTACTTGTGCTCTCTCCATACTTTGTTACCAATGGGTTTCTGTCTGTGTATTTCGTGTCCATGTACTGGTTTTTTTGATACGAAGTTTGTAGTCCTGTTCTGGCTGGGATTTCATGTAGTGTCTCTAGGGCTTCTTTGGGTTATTTTCTGTTATTTGTTATGATGTCTGTATCATCGGCAAAAACCAGACATTTTATGTTGATGGTTCTGTTTTCCCATCTTTACCCCATTGACTCCTTTGTGCCATGTCCTGATTATTTTCTCTAAAAATGCGATAAATAAAATGGGTTACAGGCCATCTCCCTGTCTCACTCCTTTCTTGATGTGGAATGGTTCTGAGATCTCCCCCATGAACTTTACATTAGATTTTGTATTTTTTAATGTTTCCTGGGTTTGTTTTCTGGTATTGTTGTCTACCTTCATTTCTTCCAGTGTACTGAAAAGTGTTTCTCTGTCTACGGAATCGTAGGCCTTCTTGAAATATTATTGTGGTGTTTCTGGACTTTCTCGTTGTTAATATTGTTCTCAAGCACCAGATCTGCTCACTGCACGATCTTCCCTTCCTGAACCAGGTTTGGTACTCTCAGATATGTGGATCTATCTGAGGTTCTAGGCGATTTAACAGAGCTTTGAATGGAATTTTGTATTTCACAGGAAGTAACGAAATTCCTGTATAGTTATAAGGTCTGATTTGTCTCCTTTCTTGTGAAGGGGGTGTAAAGAAAACAAATAAAAAAACTGAGCAAGTATTTCAACGATCAACATATAACAAGTACCATTCTGACTACTCGATAAACAAATCTACCCGAAGAACAAAAACAAATAAATAAGTAAATGTAAAAATAAAAATAAAGTGGTCAAGGTGGCTGATGAACAAGCCGTGGGCCCTGGTTCAACACATCATCATGGCTGTACCTTCAACTTCATCATTTAAGACTGATTATGCCTTTCATTGATCAGTCTAGAGCAGTGTTTTTCAACCCCGAGGGGGAGGGGGTTGCGAAGTCTTGCTTGGGGGGTCGCCCTTTACAGGACGAAGTAATTGTACAGTAAAATAACCAGTGTTTCAGTAAAACAAAAACGTAAGAGAAATTTATTACGGAGTTCTTCGTGTTATATTTATTATGAATTAATCACAAATTGTTTTAGAATACAATCGGTTAATGATGAATAAGCACAAAGTCTGAAATCTGTTTTCAGGAAAATATTTTGATACAACAAGTGATTCTGACAAATTCGAAAAAAATACTGATAAAAATTTCCTTAAAATTATTATGCACTATTAGCAACAAAACGTTCATAGCTGGTCAGCTATATATTGCTTCCATGATGAACCCGATGTAGTAAATATCACTATTATGCCTCTCATAATTCCAGAAAGAAACTCATAATGCAACAGTAGTATGAGATTAACTACTTTTACATGGCAGATGAGGAATACTAATGTAAACAAACGCACATGTTAGAAGTAACTCAAAGCAGCTAAATGTCAAAATGATTCAGTAGCACTCTGCAATTTATAATTTCTAGGTCGAGCTACTAGCATATGCAACACGATGTATGCAAGCAGCTACAAATGAATTTGTGGTAAAATATTGATCAGTTTGAGAGATAATGGAAAAAATAGGGTATGTAGCTGATCAGCTACACTATGCATTAAAGGGTTAATGACCATAATTCGCTTCTGAGTATTTCCTGAAATGCGAAATACTCGTTAACAAAATATATATTTCTTCGGAAATCACGTAAAAATGGGATATGTGTATTACTCCGAAAAATATACAAAACTCTTCGTACAACAATTTAAAAGAAATCTGGAGGAAACGATAGAAGATAAAATTTGTTTCCTTCTGATACATTGTTTTGTTTCGGTTCGCGAGGGGGTAGGAGTTACCAGAATACTTTTGTTCGGCAGGGGGTCGGTCACGAGAATGTTTTTATTTGGAAGGGGGGCGCATATTCGAAAAGGTTGAAAAACACTGGTCTACAGCATAGGCCCCCTTATAAAATTTCTTCCATGATTTCTTATTCAATGCTAACATTGATGCCTCGTCTGATGTCAACTACTTCACGATCATTCTCGACCGAATCCAAGTGGTTTCTCCTTGGACTACCCCACCTCTTCCTACCTCTGACTGCCGAAGGTAACCTTACTTCTGCAAAGCGTGTGACAGGACCCCACCATCTCAGCCTGTTCGTCTAACTGCTACATCTATGGTGTTGATTCCCAGTGTTTCTTTGCTTTCCTCATTATGAACACCCTCCTGCTATTGTTCTCATCTGTTAGTACCTGCAATCGTCTTTGCTACGTTGATATCTGTCACCTCACCATTACTAATAAGGCAAACTGTATTCACCCTAGAACAAAGCTGGTCGAAAGATAGAACGGCGAACTGATAACTTAATCTTGGTACTAACTTCCTTCTTGCAGAAGAGAGTAGATCGTAGCTGAGCGCTCACTGCATTAGTGTTACTTCACTTTAACTCCATTTCTTTCAAATCCTGTCAGATAATACATGCTAAGTACTTGAAATTGTGCACCTGTCATAACTTTGTTTCTTTGTTTCTTGTTTGGCACTCTTTCCCGTAGACATCACTTTCGTTTTAGAGATGTTTATCTTCATACTACAACTATTACATCTCTGATCCAGCTCTGAAATATTTGACTGCAACCTTTGCGATTCTTTCTCACCCTGGTAGGCCATCGTTTTCATAAATAATGTGAACAACCATGACAGGTTACAGCCCTGTCTTACACCTGAAACTTTCTGAGCCATGAAGTCAATTGCTCGTCAACTCCAACTGTTGATATGGCTATGTTTTAGTCGTAATTTGTTTCGGCCGGCCGCGGTGGCCGAGGAGGCTGAGGCGCTCCAGTCACGGTCTGTACGGCCACTACGGTCGGGGGTTCGAATCCCCTCTCGGGCATGGATATTTGTGATGTCCTTAGGATAAGCTAGTTGATAAGTAGTTTGTAAGTTTAGGGACTGATGACCCCGTAGTTAAGTCCCATAAGCTTAACAAACATTTGAATTTGTTTCGATGTATTTGATCTTTCTTTCTCTTTGGTCATAGTCCCGCACAAGCAGGGTCGGCTTTGTGAAATTTGGATTTGGCGTGTTAATACTTGCGGGGTGGCCGGATGCCCTTCCTCTCGTCACCCTATGCCCCCTGGGAGGAAATGTGTACCCCAAATGTCTGCGTATAGTGTGATACGTGTGAAAGTGTAAACTGTTACTAAATGTTTGCGAATCGTGTAACTGAGGCAGGACTTGGGTACCAGCCCAGTATTCACCCAGGGGGATGTGGAAAACCGCCTAAAAACCGCATCCAGGCTGGCCGGCACTACGACCTCCTCTGTTTACCCGCCAGGCGGATTCGAACCGGGGCCGGTACGCCTCCCCATCTCGGAAAGCGGTGCGTTAGACCACATCGCTAACCGAGCGGGTCGTTTTGATATATTTGATAGTATTCTGATATTTGGATTACTTTTCTGTGCCTTTCTGTGAATTAAAGTATAGGGAAGCATACGTAATAACCATATTGGTATATAATCTATTTACAATTATTTTAATCGTGATACACACAGTAAAAATACACGTAATCTATCCGTAATTCTACACATGACATCGGCGGTCGAGCGTCCGGCCAGTTAATCCCAGTATCAGCAATGTTGAACACGAATTGAGAGGGTTCACGTAGATAGCTTCTTGGCGGGTAAATATGATGTGATTAAACTTTTGCTTAGTACTGTTTACATGATCGTATGGCTTTTCGTGGCTGTGAATTATCGGAAAGGCACAGAATCTACAACTTTCGTCACATTCTCCAGCGGAATATCAAGAGCAGGGTGTTAACAGCGATGCAGATATCGACGAAAACGTAAGTTTAGAAAGCAAATAAGAAGTAACTGACGCCATACTCGTTTTCCTGAAGACACAGAAAGGTATTATAAATATTAGAATACCAACATAGAAAAAAATGTTGACTTTAACAGTCATGAGCGAGGTTTGAACCGGCCTCCACGGCTTGGTTGTCTACCACCGTCACCACGCGAGAGTGCTGCTTATGTTTACGGGCATCCAAGCTAAGAGAAAGACCATTTACTCTGGAATCTATGTTATACTCGTACTATAAAAACCAGTTAAGTATTAGACACTCTTTAGATACTCGTACATGGTATTGAAAATACGATTCTCCGTCATCAATTTTGATTTTGACTTTTAAACTGGGGAATGGTTGGCAATATACCGTATAAATACAGAACAGCCGGCCGCGGTGGCCGAGCAGACTAAGGCGCTCCAGTCACGGTCTGCACGGCCACTACGGTCGGGGGTTCGAATCCCCCCTCGGGCATGGATATTTGTGCCGTCCTAGTTCGTAAGTAGTTCATAAGTAGTTTGTAAGTTTAGGGACTGATGACCCCGTAGTTAAGTCCCATAGACGATACAAACATTTGAACATTTGAATACAGAACATCCACGCAATATTTGATCAAAATCAAAAATATCAGACCCGCTCCTTGTAAGATTTAGGCAACTACTATGTCCTCTATCGACGAACGGAATGCCTACAGGGAACTTCGAGGCTTCATACAGTACAATGTCGCTCACGAAAATACTACGCACGTGTGTTACAAGTAACAATCCAATCGGATTCAAGCAGTTTCTTCGAGAGAGAACTGAGAAGCCCTGAGTTGCTAAGACGAGTGCGAGGTATGAGGCCCGCTGAGCGGATTTACCGCGGCTACGGTTTATCCTCTTTTCCCACAACAAACAGCTGGCCGTGACGTTAATACAGGAGAGCCTCTCTTTGTTACTTTGGAGGGTCGTGTTACGCAGCGTGAGCCTCTAGCAGCTAAGGAGATAAGCTTTTCTTTGTGATCTGGCAATCCCACTTCTTGATATCTCATCTGAGGCCGATCTGAAAAGAAGCCACATACGTCGGAAGCTGCCAGCATTACGTTTCTATTCGCAAGAAGTCATAAACCGTAATCAGTGGTAGTGGAAGTAAACAGTAAAGTGGCATACGTCTGTAGAGCAAGGCGCTCTGTACATTCGTTTGAAGCTACTTCTGTCCTAATCGGAAGAGGTCATCAGTCAGGCCGTAAAGGTACAATTGATACCTACCCGCCCCGTGTCATTCTCTACTGTGCAGCGACGTGCAGCTTCGATATCTAGAGGCATGTAAAACACACACTGGTCTCCCGACCGTTTTGCAGACCATGGAGACGTTTCTACTTAATAACGTAGCTCCTCAGTTGACATCTTCAAGCTGATTGCAACTCGTATCAGTCTTCACACCAAGCAAACATCCTAGGCAGTTCATATTCAATGAGAGGAACGAACAAGGAAGACCAAGGAAAGGAATGATTTAAGATTCAGTAGGGCATTGAAACATCTCAAATGTTCAAATGTTTGTTAAGCTTATGGGACTTAACTACGGGGTTATCAGTTCCTAAACTTACAAACTACTTAACAACTAGCTTATCCTAAGGACAGCACAAATATCCATGCCCGAGGGGGGATTCGAACCCCCGACCGTAGTGGCCGTGCAGACCGTGACTGAAGCGCCTCAGTCCCCTCGGCCACCGCGGCCGGCTTGAAACAACTCAGTGCCGATTTGAGGAAAATTAAGCTGGGCCAGGATTCGAATACGGGTCTCCTCTTTCGTACCGCAGTCGTAGTAACCTTTTGGTTAGCCACGCTCGTCTCTTCTTTCAGGTATCTAACAAAATACGCGATGACGGCGTACGGTTGATTACTTCATCGCAGCTGCGGTAGTAAAACGTTCGACATCGTGCGGGAATCCGAAATTCAAATGTTCAAATGTTTGTAAAGTCTATGGGACTTAACTACGGGGTCATCAGTCCCTAAACTTACAAACTACTTATGAGCTACTTACGAACTAGGACGGCACAAATATCCATGCCCGAGGGGGGATTCGAACCGCCGACCGTAGTGGCCGTGCAGACCGTGACTGGAGCGCCTCAGTCTCGTCGGCCACCGCGGCCGACAAGGGGAATCCGAAATGGCGAGCATGGGAGAGCATGGACAATATAAGAGCTACAGCCGTATTATGCTACTTGTGCAAATTTCAGGCGAACGGGAGGGGAGCATGGATAGCCGTGAGGGTAAGGCGACCGCGTACCCGAAGCGAGAGACTCGACCGAGAGTTAAAACGGAGAATTGTGGTTTGTATTGCAATTATCTCCTTAAAATGGCTTTCCAGGTTCCCTGCCTCAAATTGTTCAGTGGAGCACAGTTTACGTCCTGTTTCTGTGCGATCTTACTGAAATACCGCGTATAAGGGGAGGACGGCCAGCGATCATTCAGCGCAGATGCACAGCACGCTCGCCTTCTAAAGGGTATCGACGAAATGCTGCGAGTAATAAGGGCGACGGCCGGGAGCACTACGTCAGTGGTGTGTCGGTAAGTTGAGAATTTGCGTCTGAAGTGAGAAAAATGGGACAAAGTGCAAGAGGAAAAGTGGTGGAAGGATAGGGGACAATGGGGCTACATTTCAAGCAGACCCAACCAGTGGCTTGAAAATCTAGTGCAAGCCGTTGAGAAGGAGGCGTGCTAGGGTACTCCGTGCAGCGGTGGTGACCACTGTGTTCGGGTGACGTAGTGAACTGCGGAACTGTGTAGTCAACAGGAGACCCGGGATCGAATCCCGGTGAAGCACACGTTTCCAACTATTACCGTCGTTGTAATTCGATGCCTCTGGCAGCGGATGTCTATTATTGCTTTGCGTCTTGAAGAATATAATGTTCTAACAGATCCAAGGCCTACTGGCTTTGGGCAGTTGCGCCATGTACTGGTAAACGGTGTGCGAAAAATTTTTTCTTCGACCGGTAGTTGTCTACTGAAAACGACAGAGAAAGGAGACGAGTAAACGTATTGCCCCTATTCCCTTTGAAGAAAGCCGTGTCATGATAGGATTTCTTCGTAACCGCAAGTCTCAAACGCCGGCACGATTTTCGGACAAAGTCAGTACCATTCCAAACCAGTTCCTAGGGAACAGCGATTTGCTATTATAATTTATTTAAATACTAACAGTCGTGATTGCATTGAGATTTGTTTTAGGATGATCGGTTTCGATCCACAGAATGAAGGTATGTCGTACCTTAGGAGGTGGCGCAGTGGTAATTGCACTGGAGTAGCTAGTTTTCGGGAGGATAGTGATTAAAATCCACTTCCGGCCATCCAGACTTAGGTTTCACGTGATTTCCCTGAATCGCTCCAGGCAAATACCGGGATGGCCCCTTTGACATGGCAAGGCCGATTTTCTTCCTAAACCTTCATCTTCTTTCCTTTTTATCGACATGCAAACGAGATAATTTTCAGGTTTAGTGTTATTTTATGACCGTGGAACACTGCAGTGTTCTCCAGGCAGCACTCACAGACCTCCTTTACAACGCCGCTACGGTCATCAGGGATCCCTAGATCCGGATATAATTTCCTTTGTAGACCGAAACAGGTCATCTTAAAATAAAAATTAATGCGATCACGACTGTCCATATTGAAATATCAGTGCGGAAATCCCTATAATCAAAAAAGTGAATTAACGGCGTGTCTTTTAAGACGTCGTCCACGGCTCGTTACGCTGCAGCCTGTCCATCCTTCCGCGTGGCGTACTCTATGGGAGACGGCAGCTGGTATCGCTGCAAGGCGCCGACAGCGCGTGAAATGACAACACGACAGAGACAGGAGACCCGAGGTATTTGTGTCCCGGCGGCAGGGTCGACGACCTCTAGCAGGTCCGCCGTCCAGCTGCTAACCGTCGAGGTGGATGGTTCGCTGTATTTGATGGGCTGCTACGAATATTAAAAACACAACTCAAGCGGTATCTATAGAACTGTCGCCTAAGAAATCCTAAAACACACTTCTGTCCACTCAGTATTCATGACCAAGAAACACCGAAGTCATCGCAGCCAAATTTACCGGGTGATAAAAAACTCAGTATAAATTTGAAAACTTTAAAAAAAAGGAGTAATGTAGATAGAGAGGTAAAAATTTAGACACATGCTTGGAATGACTTGGGGTTTTATTAGAAATAAACAAAAAAAAGTATTGCTAGACTTGTGAAAGATGTCATGCGCGCGTCGTTTGGTGATGATCGTGTGCTCAGCCGCCACTTTCGTCATGCTTGGCCTCCCAGGTCCCCAGACCTCAGTCCGTGTGATTATTGGCTTTCGGGTTTCCCTGAAGTCGCATCACTAGGGATGTTGAAAGACAACATCCGACGCCAATGCCTCACCATAACTCCGGACATGCTTTACAGTGCTGTTCACAACATTATTCCTCGACTACAGCTGTTGTTGAGGAATGATGGTGAACATATTGAGCGTTTTTTGTCGTGAACATCATGGAAGCGCCATCTTTCGGCCATTTTTAACCTTTTTTTCTGATAAACCCCATGTCATTCCAACGTGTGTGTCAATTTTTACCTCTCTATCTACATTATTCCGTAATTTAGTAAGTTTTCAAATTTATCTTGACTTTTTGATCACCCGGTATTTCGGAGATAAATCGCAAAAAGATCACATGATTGAAAAAACAGACGTGAGGAAGAGTATGAAATCGGTGTTGATTGTTGCCACCAATGTTGGTTAGCAATACCACTACACGCCTGGGCATTGAATCACAGGATCTGGATGTGTTGTTAGGGTACAGCAATCCAGTCTTCTTACACAGACTGTCAAAGTAGTAGTAGCGGATGGCGTATCTAGAGCCACACTTTTCGACAGAAGAGAGAGAGATTGTGTAAGTGGGAGGCCAATGCAGCAGAGTGATCCTATGGTCGAAGAAGTAGTCATGAACGTTCCGTGCTGCGTGTCACACATTACCTTGCTACGGTGTCGCCGTAAGCAAGCTTCGATGGTCTGGATTTTGGAAGGACAGTAGGCTCCAACAGAGGGGTAGGCAAACCAAAAAGACTTCGCGATGTACTATCTCATAGCACCGTGTCAAAGTGATCTACAGCTTTCAAAAATACTGTACTTGCTACATTTTTAATTTTTCAGTACTGTAGAATAATGTTTTTCAATCTGTGAGTCGCGACTTCCTGGGGGCTGCCATCACGGGAGGATGAAAATATTCAAATGTTTGTAAAGCTTACGGGACTTAGCTGCGGGGTCATCAGTCGCTAAACTAACAAACTACTCATAAACTAACTTATATTAAAGACAACACATTCATTCCCGAGGGAGGATTCGAAACCCCCCCCCCCCCGACGGGGAACGGACTCGCGTATAGGAGCATAGCGCCTCAATGCGCTCGGCCACTCCCGCGGCGGAGGATGAAGTTGCGTTAGAAGGGAAACGCTGATATGATTAAAATAAATAAGGGCCATTTTTGTCGAATTACATCTAAATTTACTGGCATTGCATACATTCGAGAACAAGAGTTTCGTTGATTCCTTAGCCACTGATACGTTACATTGTCTCGTAAACACTAAGCGAGAGACTCAAGAATCGGTGTCTTATGTTGTAATGTCGGTGGTGATTCGTAACTCTGGCGCAACAAGGTCGGGTACATGCTTGGAGGAATAACTGGTCAGCGTGTCCGAATGCAGAACAGCTGCACAAGGCTAACAAGGCTAGCGAGAACCATGTGGCAACTCGACTAAGCACAGACACCGCACGCTGCACGCCACCACTTGATGCTTTTCCACCAGTCTCAGTGTTTGGCGGTAACGGTTCACCATTCACGTCAAGCAAATGTTCAAATGTTTGTACAACTTATGGCACTTAACTACGGGGTCATCAGTCCCTAAGCTTACAAACTACTTATGAACTAGCTAAGACTAAAGACGGCACAAATATCCATGCCCGAGGGGGGATTCGAACCCCCGACCGTACTGGCCGTGCTGACCGTGATTGGAGCGCCTCAGTCACCTCGGCCACCGCGGCCGGCTCACGTCAAGCTCCTGTTGTTGTTGTGGTCTTCAGTCCGGAGACTGTTTTGATGCAGCTCTCCACAATACCCTATCCTGAGCAAGCCTCTTCATCTCCACATAAGAACGGCAACCTACATCTGTCTGAATCTGCTTACTGTATCCATCTCTTGGTCTTCCTCTGCGATTTTTTCCCCACGCACTTCCCTCCAACGCTAAATTCACAATTCCTTGATGTCTAAGAATGTGTCCTACCAATCTATCCCTTCTTTTAGTCAAGGTATGCAAGAAATTTCTTTTCCCCCAATTCTGTTCAGTACCACCTCATTAGTTACGCGATCCACCCACCTAATTTTCAGCATTCTTCTGTAGCACCATATTTCAAAAGCCTCAATCCTCTTCCTGTCCGCACTGTTTATCGTCCATGTCTCACTCCCATACAAGGCAACACTCCATACAAATACCTTCAGAAAGGACTTCCTTAGGCTTAAATCAATATTCCATGTTAACAAATTTCTCTGTTTCAAGAACGCTTTTTTACCCATTGCCATTCTACATTTTATATCTTATACCGATCGAGGTGGCACAGTGGTACACAGTGAACTCACATTCGGGAAGACGGTGGTTCAATTCCAGCTCCGGCCATCCAGATTTAGATTTTCTGTAATTTCCCTAAATCAATTCAGGCCAGTGTCGTATCCATGGTCGTGGTCTGGTGGGGGGAGGGGGCTGAGGTCATTCCGAGCTGACGTGATATCCGTACAGTATAGCGCTTTCACTCCCTTTGTATATGATTTGCTTCGAGGAGGGTCTGGGGGGGGGGGGAGGGCTGCAGCATGGTGAGGAGGGTCTGGAGGGGGCTACAGCCCCCCCCCCCCCCCCCCGGATACACTGTTCCAGGCAAATGCGGTGTTGGTTCCTTTGAAAAACACGGCCGATTTCCTTCCCCACCCTTAACCAAACAATCCCGTCGTTGGCTCCGCCTCTACGCTGTCGACGGAGCGTTTATCCCTAATCTCTTCCTTGCTCTGGAAACTTATGGATGCCTGCCCATTTTTCAAAATGTAGAAAGGCAAGAAGATTACGTTATATTACGGAAAAACCAGTCAAATTCCCACCAACCCAAGACAAACGGTCCGATGATGAGCTATTGAAAGATCGAAGTCGGTCACATTACAAAATAAATTATAAAATTTGTGCGAACTTGACTGATTCTTTCATAATAAAAATTTATCCGTTGTCTGTTTTCTTTCTTCATTTTCTTCTTTCTCTTTCGCCATGCTCCCGCACATGCAGGATCGGCGTTGTTATTTGGAATTGGCGTGTTAATACTTTCGAGGTAGCAGGATGCCCTTTCTGCCTCCACCCCATGCCCCCTGGGAGGAAATGTGTACCCCATGTGTCTGCGTATGGTGTTATATGTGTGAAAGTGTAGTGTGTTACGAAATGTTTGCGAGTCGTGTAACTGAGGCGGGACTTGGGTACCAACCCGGTATTCACCTAGGGGGACGTGGAAAACCGCCCAAAAACCACATCCAGACTGGCCGGCACTCCGACCCCCTTCCTTAATCCGCCGGGCGGATTCGAACCGGGGCCAGTACGCCTCCTAGTCTCGGAAAGCGGTGCGTTAGACCACACGGCTAACCGAGCGGGTCGTTTTCTGTTTTTCTAAAGTGAAAAAATATTTTCCATCTCATTAGGAAGCTTAAGCTTTAATACGTGTTCGACAACGTCATGGGAGATGAATAAAGTTGGATTTCTGTTACAAAATCAGCCGCGTTCGTTTTCAAAGTAACTATTGTGACACTCTGAATGTGGGCACGTCGTTCCAAATTCTAGTCCAGTGTCTTCATCTACGAGTTTACGCTCAATGCTAGTCACGTAACAACACAAATCACACTGTGTAACTAGTATTCAGCGCTTGATCTCCAATGGGAAACTCTGTTTCACCGAGTATAGAACGTTTGAATTCTCTCTCATATTGTGAATAAAGTATTATATGGTTCTAGGAGTATTTGTCTGAAGTGACTTGAATTGTAACGACTTAGAGCGTTCGGCCATACCATTGCAGTTGTCGGACTGAGACTTGAAGTAAACAGCTACATCATGCCCAAATGAACAACGTACTGACAAGGTTAATAAAAACGACGCTACTTGTTTTCATTGTTATGCCCGGAAAAGGTTAAGAAAAGAGTATATATTTATTAGTTTTCTTGTTTGTTTATTCAGAATACCAGTAGGGTCATCCATCAAAGCATGTATCTTACATCTTGACTCACCCTGCATTGCTCCCTCCCACGTATACCTCGCGAAAAGATCACGAGGATAAAATCAAAGAGCTTAGACTCCACACGGACGTATAACTCCAGTGTATTCTGCCGCGAACCATACGCGTCTGGGACAGGATAAGGAGAAAGTGTAACCTGGCTTCTGTTGATGTATTTGGCTTCAGTTTGTGACTGCTTGTTTCCACGTTCTGGGTCAGTTTGTGACTTGTAAAGCTTGCTTGTGGCTTATGTTTTCTAAGGCAACAGTTTATAAGTCGTAGATTTCGGCTTGGCTTTTGCAGTTCGTACAGAATGGACAAGTTCTAAATTTTATTTGTCATTCCAGTATGAAATTTAAGTTGGTAGGCGTGGTACTTCTTTCGTAATGAATAAGATTTATATCTTTCTTGGAGTTTTACACCGCAAATATTGCTTTTGTGCATCTATTGAAACTTAAAGTGTTTCTGCAATTATTGAACATTAAATTCTGTCACTCAGGGGCTGATATTTAATAAACTGATATTTTGAATAATTAAGTCCCGGTAGTTCAGACAGTTTGAAGCCAGTCACAAAAGATATTATTTATGCCTGATATTTTCCTATCAAATTGTCCCTTGAATTATTCTTTAGTGAGATTTTATTCAAAGTCTCTCCTAACCGAAACTGTTAAAATATTTTCCACACACATATTAAATGATTTCTTACGAAAGTCAAAGATATTGTCATGGACTATATCAGGGATCTAAATACTTGAATAACTGTTCGAGACACTTTTTAAAGTTTCACTGACTCTGTATTCTGAAATTAACAAAGTTACAATGAAATCACTTTCACAAAAAGCACTTCGAACGTTCACAATACCTTACTATATTTCGTAAAAAATCTCATTACATGAAAGTCTCTAGATCATATTACATTGCCCACTAACTTTAATTCTTCAAGATAAGGTTTTTAATGTAAATTCTTTAAACTCGAAAAATAAGTTCTTGTTCAAATATCACTAATATGAATTAGTCTATTAACGGGAGGCAGAAATTTCTAATTCTTCATTCCTAGCCTCTCCCGATCAAAAGTCCAAAGATCTTGCAACGCAATACTCGATACTAAAATTTATTGTAATAAATAAATAAATAATTTGTCGGAACCCTTTCCATCTTGAAAAGATCCCTGTCTAATACTTCGAAACTAATTACAGATACGTAGCTAGTTACAGAGAGATCTGGACTCAGAGGGAACTAAGCACAGAGAGAGCGAGTAACCCATCTGTGGGTACTATTTATAATAGCAATCTAACAAATGATCTCTGAAATACGAGATGTTTTGACCCTCTTATTCCCTGACATTACTGTTCCGAACTACACTGATATAGTTTGAATTTACTAAAATTTGGAAAAATGCGAAATCTCTGCATCTAAAATAATAATAATAAATAAAATAAAAAAATAATGGAAATTATGAATTGATGAAAAATGGTGATTCTAATGGTATGATAGCGATGTGGTGTTACAGAAGTGACAGTCGAGCACAATATAGCCTAATTATTTTGTCAAGTAGGCTCAGCCACAGATATTGTGTAAAAACACTAAAATATGACGCGTTTCTAGGGTCAAGCCCTCATCATCAGATAATATGTACAAGAATCTTAAAACAAAAAACGATAAAACGTAATAAAAGAAAACTTGGTTACTTACGTTCCCTTGTAACCGTGTCTACGAAGAAAGGTCCTCAGCATACTGTGCTTCGTGCTTCGTCAGAAATCAAACCGGACCCCATCACAACACAACCGAAATGCACCGAGTCAAGAACACGTATGCACATGAAAACAAAGACCTCTAAATTCCAAAGATCATCCACAAGCTATTGGGTACATACAGGTGTCACGAAATCATTTGCAAAATATGACAGAGGTTAAAATAAAAAAAGAACGACTTTTGTTATAATAGGTCCACAAAGTTTTTAAAAAAGCTGAACTCGTTCATTTAATGAAGCGTCGTTTTTAGCGTTATGTATTGTAATCTCCAGCTGTTCTAGCAGATCTAACTTTCTTTCCTTATCCTGTCTATGCAAAATCTTAAGGTCATTTTCAATCCGCTTTAATGAGTGGCCAGTTTCGCGGATATGCGTAGCTATAGCGGACTTTCCAAAATTATTAAGTCGGAAGGCGTCCATATGTTCCTTGTACCTAACTCTAAACGATTCACCGGTCTGAACAATGTAGTTGGCATTGCACCTATTACACCGTATCTTATAAACCCTTGCTTTGTCATATTTATCAGTCTCTTGGTTTCTTGGTTTAAGTTATTCAGTAATTTATGATGTAACGTATTATTAGTTTTAAAAGCAGCTTCTACTTTAAAAGGTTTTAGTATATTGGCCACTTTCTGAGATATATTACGAAAATACGGAACCATTACTCTCTTGATATTTTCGGTGCAATTTTTATTTGATTACGCACGCTGTTTCTTTCGTATTAAGTTATTCACTACGTCTTCTTGGTAGCCGGCCGCGGTGGCCGAGGGGACTGAGGCGCTCCAGTCACGGTCTGCACGGCCACTACGGTCGGGGGTTCGAATCCCCCCTCGTGCATGGATATTTGTGCCGTCCTAGTTCGTAGGTAGTTCATAAATAGTTTGTAGGTTTAGGGACTGATGACCCCGTAGTTAAGTCCCATAAGCTTAACAATCATTTGAACATTTCTTCCTGGTAACCATTCACCCGAGCAAGCTGTCTTATAAATGTTAAATTCAGTCGTTCTGTCTTTTTCGTTCATTGGCACTTTGAAGGCTCTATCGACTAAACAGCGTAGGGCAGAAGGTTTTTGGCCATTAGGGTGACAAGAACTGTTATGTATTAGAATATCGATTGTTGTTGGTTTCCTAGATACTTAAAATAAGTGTATACCATCCTGCTTCGTAATGTTAAGGTCATAAATCTCTAACCTTCGCTCTCGCTTTCCTTGGCCTCGACACGATGAACTTGTCATTGCTTATCACTACGTGCTCCATGCGGCTGCGACCAGAAGTGGAGGAGCCTGCAGCAACCACGCGCTTCGTAACGAAAACAAGCGTCACGCGAGTTTGCCCAAGTCACGCGCGGTGTGTTGTCGCAAACCTCCGCTCGCGCTGTGCTGCCCTGCGCGAGTGAACGACCGTCTGCTCGCCTGCTATCTTATCTCCTCGGCTGACCCCAGAGGAACTTCCCCGCCTCAAGATGCCGGCTGGCACTGTGACAATGTATACAGCGGCTATCGTGCCGACGCTACTGCGCATCGCCTTTAAGCTCCCGTCACACTGCCGCACAGTGCCGTGAAACGTCCGGAAAGCTGGCCAAAAGTCGAAAAACAATCGGAAATAATTGGAAATTTGTATATAAAGGTATTTCGGGTCGCTGAACCCTTTGCGTCACAGTTGTTTCACTGCTAAACCACTTCTTGCTGTACAGTGTCCCCTTGTGGCTTAGGTGACTCACTGTCAAACCACCGTCTCACACTAAATCAAAAAAACTTTTAGAATGAAAGTTTCTGTGGACAAAAGACAAACCTGTGAACCGCATTCGCTTGTTCATAAAGAATCGAAACGATGTCCAAATTTAGTTC
The DNA here is from genome assembly GCA_026315105.1 of Locusta migratoria. Lineage (NCBI taxonomy): Eukaryota > Metazoa > Arthropoda > Insecta > Orthoptera > Acrididae > Locusta > Locusta migratoria. The sequence continues at coordinate 355,634,807 of CM048749.1, forward strand.
AAAAAAGAAGCCACAAAAGTCGAGAAGGTCATGCAAAGTTTGTGATGTCGGATTGTGTCTACTAAGGACGTGGAATGAGAATACTTATTAATTTGGTGCGGTGTCTGTTCTTTCGGACATGTACTAATAAGTATTTAGACGCGACGACGGCGTCAGCTTCAGTTACTTCACCGCAGATGCGGTCATACGTTCGACCTCGCACGGGAATCCGAAATGGCGAGTTTAAGAGGGCATGAACGATAGGGGTGCTACAGCCATAGCGTGCGACATGTGGGCATTTGGGACGGCCAGGAGGCGAGCACGGGTGGCCAAGCGGTTAAGGCGACCGCTGGCCCGAAGTGGGAGACCCGGGTTCGATTCCCAGTCCGGCTCACATTTTCACTTGTCGCCATTGTTTCATTTCAATGCTCTAAAGCAGCCACTGTCAATCCTAACCTTCCTAATCCTTCTTCCTTCCTCTCCTTTATCATTAATTTGCAAATAAATAAAAGAAATGTCACGGTAATATTTGAACGGCCGACCCCTATAGTTGTAACGCCACAACGCTACCACCTGAGCTACACCGTCGGATACTGTAACTGATTAACTTTGGACAGTTGCATCGAATGGCTTTGGCTGATTGTTATTTGTGTTCTGAACTGCATGTACCATAAGTATCAAAAATTCTAAAATCTGATACCCATGTCGTCTCCTTGTTAGTGAACTCGGCAGGACATGGTGAAATGCATATTTCATGCATATTTCGGCGGGACGTGCGTTGGCAGCTATCAGTGGAATGAGAGAGGGAAAGGAGGGCGAGTGAGGAAAGTGGACAACGGCTGTGGCCAGGAATCCCGCCCTCCCGCCAGCCAGCGAGCCGACCTGTGCCATGCCGTGCTCTGGCAGACACCTCCCAGCCGCCGCCGCAGTTTCTCGCGACGTGTCCCGAATGCGGCGAGAGCGTAGCGGCTCCCGTGTCAAGGCCACGCGCCCGAATTCACTCACCTCCACACCGCAGCGGTCGCCGTCGTTTCCTAGCTACCTCGATCCCTTGCCTTTTAATTCCTACTACATATACATACAGGATGTCCAGAAAAGGGCTCCCTGATTTCAAAATTAAACGCACATTGGAAGCGTGTATTCGTCATCGCCATACTGGCGTATCACCGGGCGTGATGTACGGGGCGCCATTGGTTACATGTCTCAGTCACCTCGTGTTCTCATCGACGGTACTTTGAACAGTGGCCGTTACATTTCAGATGTGTTACGACCCGTGGCTCTACCCTCCATTCGAACCCTGCGAAACCCTACATTTCAGCAGGATAATGAACAACCGCATGTTGCAAGGCCCTATACTGGCCTTTCTGGATATGGATAATGTTTGACTGCTGCCCTGGCCAGCACATTCTCCAGCTCTCTCACCAACTGAAAACGTCTGGTCAATGGTGGCCGAGCAACTGGCTCGTCACAAGATGCCAGTCACTACTCTTGATGAACTGTGGTATCGTGTTGAAGCTGCATGGGCATCTGTAGCTGTACACGCCATCCAAGCTGTTTGACTCAATGCCCAGGCGTATGAAGGCCTTTATTATGAGCAGAGGTGGTTGTTCTGGGTACTGATTTCTCAGGATCTATGCACTCAAACTGCGTGGAAATGTAATCACATGTCAGTTCTGGTATAATATATTTGTCCAATGAATACCCGTTATCATCTGCATTGCTTGTTGGTGTAGCAAGTTTAATGGCTAGTAGTGTAGATTCGCTACTGGTAGGTTCGACCAATTCGCGAGTGTCACGGAAATGCTACGGGAACTCGAATGGGAATCGCTGCAGGAAATACGACGTTCTTTTAGTGAAATTCTGTTGAGGAAATTTATAGAGCCGGAATCTGAAGCTGACTGCAGAACGATCTTGTGGCCGCCTACTTACATCTCGCGTAAAAGACACGATAAGAGAAATTAGGGCACGTACAGACGCATATAGACATTCATTTTTCCCTGGTTGTGTTTGGGAGTGGAACAGGAGAGGGAGTGCCTAGTGGTGGTACAGTGTACCCTGCGCCACCCACTTTACGGTGGATTGCGGAGTATATACAGGGTGTCCAGAAAAGGGCTCCCTGATTTCAAAATTAAATATCTCGAAAACAAAGATCGATAGAGGAATGCAGTAAACGGTATGTTTATTGCGAAAGCTGTAAGAAGTTTATACAACAGTTTCAAATAATAGTTACAAAAGCTGCTAACAGATGGCGCTGTACGATGTACAGCTCATATCAGCATACATAAGTGAACCGGAGGTAAGGCTGTTTCGCATTGCGCCTGGATGCTGAACTGTCCTATTTGATTACATTACGAGATACGGATGCGACGTATTCCAAAGACCTAGCTCGAGATACACTAGGCCGCACAGTACTGTAAAGGTCTGAAAAGCTGACCAAAAGTGGAAAAATACAAGTAATAATTACTAGTTTAGCCTCACAGAATCGTGTTCAGAGGGCATAGGGCGTCACTGCATATTACGTCATAGGGAGGGGAAGCTACCTTTGACCCCAGTTCAAAGTTACCGTTGTTGGAAAATCAGACTTTACGAAGAAAAACTTCTGAACATGGACGGTGTGTAAAGTGTATACAACTATTGATATAAGTGTTCATTGCAACTGTGTTTGTTGAAGGGCGTTAATGTAGGTACAGTACGTAGAATATGTTCATATATTGTGTGATTATAAATTTTAGTTTTGTATGTATTAAAAGTCACGTCAAATGTAACGTTAAAATGTCCTTGATTCACATATAGAGTTATCGTAAATGATCGAAAAATTTATGTTACCCGGAGATCCTACGATGTTCGCTAATGTAATATGTATCGTAGGATGTTTTGTGTCCAAATATACAAGAATTGTCTGCGATTTGAACTCTTTGCAAACAATCACATCACAATGTTTTCAAAATGTTCACCACTGGCACTATAGAGGTGGCGCAAACGAAGAATGAAATTCGCCATCACATTTCGTAGTGTCTCAACCGAAATGGATTCACATGCCACAGAGATCGCCGATTCAAGCTCGTCCAGCGTGGCGGGATGCTTCGGGTAGACCATGTCTTTCACTGTGCCCCACAAAAAAAAGTCACAGGGAGTCAAATCCAGCGAATATGGAGGCCAATCCATGTCTGCACCAGTAAATTTGGGATGTTGCAAAGCAATGACTTGATTCCTGAAGTATTCCTCAAAAAAGCGAAACACTTGTTCGGTCCGATGTGGTCGGACTCCATTCAGTACCTGGTCGATCCTCTAACGCTTGCTGTGTGACGACAAATTGTTCCAAAATTGCAACGTAACGTGCACCAGTGACCGTTTCTCGAATGAAAAAAGGGCCAATAATGCCTCTGCTGCATACTGAACCCCACACAGTAACTTTAGGAGAATGTAGGGGTTTCGCTTCACACCAATATGACTTTTCGCAACCCCAAAATCGCCATTACTGCTTATTCACGTATCCATTCAAGTGGAAGTGTGCTTCATCTGTAATCCAGATGCAGCCAACTTCAAATCCTTCACTATCAATCATTGTGAGCATCTGATTAGCAAAGGCAACCCTTTGTCGCACAGCTCGTACGGGTATGGCCTGGTGCGTTTGAATTTTGAATGTAAACATGTGTAGGCGTGCTGGAACGCTTCAAACCAGTCTCAGATGCAATTCTACGGACGGATGGCATTGGATTCCGCTGAATAATTCCATAAACTGTGTCGATATTTTCAGGCGTAACTGCGGTTTGCTTGCGGCCAACATGCCCCACTAGATCATCAGTTACACTGCCTGTTCGTTGAAATTTTGCGAAGAGCGTACGAATTGTTTTCGCATCGGGTCCTTTTGGAACATTAAATCGTGCTTGAAAACTTCGCCTCGTTGCCGTAGGACTCTCTTCTAACCTGTGGTACTCTAGCACCAGAAAAACGCGTTGTTGAATGGAGTACATGGTTTTAATCTCTTCCTTCGGTTCGCTAACCTCCTTTCACGTTTCAATAGTGGAACTGATCGCTCTGGGATTCGAATCACTATTTATACTATGCATTACGTATGGCGATGACAGTGCCATCTGTTAGCAGCTTTTGTAACTATTATTTCAAACTGCTGTTTAAACGTCTTACAGCCTTCACAATAAACATACCGTTTACTGCATTCCTCCACCGATCTTTGTTTTCGAGATATTTAATTTTGAAATCAGGGAGCCCTTTTCTGGACACCCCGTATATACTCCGCAATACATCGTAAAGTGGGTGGTGCAGGGTACACTGTACCACCACTAGGCACTCCCTCTCCTATTCCACTCCCAAACACAACGAGGGAGAAATGAATGTCTATATGCTTCTGTACGTGCCTAATTTCTCTTATCGTGTCTTTTACGCGAGATGTAAGTAGGCGGCCACAAGATCGTTCTGCAGTCAGCTTCAAATTCCGGCCTTATAAATTTCCTCAACAGAATTTCTCTAAAAGAACGTCGTCTTTCCTGCAGCGATTCCCATTCGAGTTCCCGTAGCATTTCCGTGACACTCGCGAATTGGTCGAACCCACCAGTAGCGAATCTACACTACTAGCCATTAAAATTGCTACACCAACAAGCAAGGCAGATGATAACGGGTATTCATTGGACAAATATATTATACCAGAACTGACATGTGATTACATTTTCACGCAGTTTGAGTGCATAGATCCTGAGAAATCAGTACCCAGAACAACCACATCTGGTCATAATAAAGGCCTTCATACGCCTGGGCATTGAGTCAAACAGAGCTTGGATGGCGTGTACAGCTACAGATGCCCATGTAGCTTTAACACGATACCACAGTTCATCAAGAGTAGTGACTGGCATATTGTGACGAGCCTGTTGCTTAGCCACCATTGACCAGACGTTTTCAATTGCTGAAAGAGCTGGACAATGTGCTGGCCACGGCAGCAGTCAAACATTATCCATATCCAGAAAGGCCCGTATAGGACCTTGCAACATGCGGTCGTTCATTATCCTGCTGAAATGTAGGGTTTCGCAGGGATCGAATGGAGGGTAGAGCCACGGGTCGTAACACATCTGAAATGTAACGGCCACTGTTCAAAGTACCGTCGATGCGAACACGAGGTGACTGAGACATGTAACCAATGGCACCCCGTACATCACGCCCGGTGATACGCCAGTATGGCGATGACGAATAGACGCTTCCAATGTTCGTTCACCGCGATGTCGCCAAACACGGATGCGACCATCATGATGCTGTAAACAGAAGCTTGATTCATCCGAAAAAATGATGTTTTGCCATTCGTGCACCCAGGTTCGTCGTTGCGTACACCATCGCAGGTGGTCCTGTCTGTGATGCAGCGTCAAGGGTAACCACAGCCATGGTCTCCGAGCTGATAGTCCATGCGCGAACTAAAGTGAGCGCGAACTATTATGCGCAAGTCTACTCGGGGGGCCATACAATATATTAGACATGTGTACCGGTTTCTTTGGATAAACACACAAACACACACACACACACACACACACACACACACACATACCCATGATCGAGAAAGGTCTCCAACCTCCAACAGGAGCGATCACGCATTCAGTAACATGAGGCCTTAGACCATGCAGCCATCCCCGCGCGGCAACTACGTTTTCCCAAACTGTCTAAACTATGATCTAACATGAAAACAAAATAGCACGGCCAGTTACCAAAAGGTCAGAATTGTCGCATATATTACGCAGGAAGAGGTTAACAAGAAACCAATGTAAATTATTGCTTACGATGCAATGAAATAATACGTTCTGGTTCTTCCACGAACGATACAGGCTGTATTTTGTCACAACTTGACATTTTAATGAACCGTCGTTTAAGGGGAACAGAAAAAATTTCGCGTACTTTCAATGTGTGAATAAAGTGAACAAACAGGTCATTAAAGGTTTCAGTGCCCATTCGCGGGAAGTTGCACTAACCATCAGTTTGCAACTATTATTTCCTGTAACAGGTTTTCATGGGTATATTTCTTCAATAGCGACAAATGAAAATATGGGCCACGCTGGGTTCGAACTCGGAAGCGCCCGCCTTAACCTCTTGACTACCCGCGCTCGCCTCTCGTTCCCCTCAGATTCCCGCAACTCGCACTCTACAGAAAATGACAAACTAGCTACGACAAATGTAATAGGACCTTGGTGTATTTGCTTCTGTGAAGTACATATTAGTGCATACACATCACAATAACCGGGAGTCAAATCGAATATGAAAAGTGATTGGAGAACCAGTCGGTAAACCGAATTCGAAGGTTGCCGAAAACGATTCGATGAGACATTATGTTCGCAATTAGTGGGATGACCTTCCAGAAAGAACACCTACAAGAGTGACAGCGCTACCGTGGTTCGCGTAAACAGAATGCCTAATGTCTGTCGATAGTCACATGACATTTGCGTTTCCCTTTGTGCATTTCGGAATACGCCGGTTTCCGCCAGTTTCCATTTCTATTTTTGCCCATGCTTGCATGTTAGTTTTATCACACACACACACATACACTTATGTATAGATATGGACACGAAAACTGAAGTAATGGTTTTTATACTTACTTATACACGGAGGCCAATAAAAATTACATAATTCGAAAGGTACTTTGTCTTAAACGCCCACAAAACAAAAATCAAATGTTCCGTAACCATTTATAGAGGTAAAGGGAAGTAGACGTCCCGTATCTATAACTTAATGTTACGTTTCCTATCACGCATTAATTCCCAAGTTCTATCTAAATAAGTGAACATAAAAAAATTGAAGTGTTAGAAATGTCTGTCCAGCATACCGATGAGGAACCGAAAAAGTAACAACGTTTCCTGAAATCGCATTCTAGGGACGTTCATGTTTAAATAGTTGATTTGGATGCATACCAGGCAGCTACAATACCAAAACCGCCAGATCGATGAAATTTCCAGCAGTGGAAATGGAGACAACGCAGAAACGAAGTATGTGAATAACTTTGATACTTGGTGCCCTTACGTCGTTTACTGTTCGGTACGATTAATGTTTTGGTCGTTTTTCACAGTACCAAAAAATCTGAAGTAAGTCACTAATTTTGGCCCACTTTAGGTTAAGTTAGGTTAGTGGGTCTCTGTGATCGCCTATTGACAGCTGCTAATTTAAATGAAAATAAAGATTTGGCTGTTCCTTTGAGAGGGAAATTAAAGAAAAGAATTTATACGAGAGAAAATTCTCTACAACTGTAGTCTTAAATGTTGTTTTCTTTACCTAGGACCGTTTCAGAGATATTTGGTAAAATAACGGCGATTTGACACTGTTTGTGTGTCAGTAACTTGTTCACACTTTTCAGATCGCGCTGTTCAACCGATCGGCACCAAATTTTACGTAATTGTTGGCCACCAGCAACCGAAATACCCCTTTTGCAAATATTTCGGACAAAATAATAGCTTAGTAACACTAAATAGGTCGTTTGTGATGGTCTTTTGACAGTATGAATTTTAACTGCAAGAAACCCGTTTTCATCCTGCCGAAAATTGAATAAACGAATTTAATTATCCACAACTTTGCTCTATTATGTTTACTCCATATTTCGCACCGTTTCAAGGATATTTCAAAAATAACTGCGATCTGTCACTGTCGCTTGATTTTATTTAAACCAGTGTAGGCAAAGATAATAAACTTCAAAAAGAGAACAAACTACCATGGCAAGACATGTGATAAGTTAATATTTTAACAGAAAGAGATTATTAAAATATCAAAATATATTAAAATAATAGTTTAAGAAGATAAAATTTGGAAAAAAGGGAAAGAGAGATGAAGGAGGAGGAGTCAGAAAAAAAAGAGGAAGGAAGAAAGACAGAAGGAAGCGAACGAGGGGTTGGACAGATAGGTGATAAATAGAGGGAGTAGGAGGATAAGCAGCTGGACAAGGAGTTGAGGTGGGGAGTAGATGGATGGAATCAAGAAACCGATTGCCTTTCTCAAGAGAGATAATACGTTACATTCTGCTTCGTTAGTAAATCGTCTGATCAGTATGTTTATATAGGAAATAGATAAAAACAGTAAATCCACTGGCTTCAAAGTAAATGATTGCCTGAGAAATAATCTCTTTCTAACTTTCCTTCCGTTCCACGTAGCCAGAAGAGCGAAAATCAAGATAAATATTGATTTGGCAATGTTCGCAAGAATGCTTTTATTTCCTTTCCATTTCATTTCATAACCGGCTCAGCCACAGCGAAATGTGACCGGATTTAGCTAGTATATGTAAAACGACCACACGTGTAGCTACTTTTAGTGTAACCCTTCCTCATAAAACAACAGCAGTAGGTAATTGCGTTTGTGTATTGATTCATTTCCCTGTGGCATGTAACCGGCCAGGCAGCTGGCCAAATTGCAGACACCTGAAAGCAGTGGCGAATTTTCATATTTTGCTGCCCCTACCGACTTCTACAATTCGATACCCTATTTCGCAATCATACTAATTTTTTTCCAGTGACACTGTAGCTTTATATTATGTGCACTATCGTCCTAATTGTACCATCTTCTTTCTGTAATTAGTATGACTGTGACCCAGAGGATCGAAGTGTCACTTCCTAGATTATTTTTACAACTGAACTTTTGGTTAAGATTGCACATTATATAGTATTTGTGTATATTTCTGAGCTAATAAAAGTACAATTATATGCCGGTTGGTAAAAAAGGCAGTATAAATTTGAAAACTTAATAAATCACGGAATAAGGAAGACAGGGAGGTAAAAATTAGCACACATGCTTGAAATGGCATGGGGTTCTATTAGAACAAAAAGGTAAAAAAATGTCCGACAGATGGCACTTCATCTGATCAGAAAAGCAATAATTAGCATAACAAATTAAGACAAAGCAAAGATGATGTTCTTTACAGGAAATGCTCAATATGTTCACCATCATTCCTCAACAATAGCTGTAGTTGAGGAATAATGTTGTGAACAGCATTGTAAAGCATGTCTGGAGTTATGGTGAGGCATCCCTAGAGATGTCGGTCGATCACGATACACACGCGACGTCAGGTAACCCCAAAGCCTATAATCGCACGGACTGAGGTCTGGGGACCTGGGAGGCCGAGCATGACGAAAGTGGCGGCTGAGCACACCATCATCACCAAACGACGCGCGCAAGAGATCTTTCACGCTTCTAGCAATATGGGGTGCAGCGCCATCCTGCGTAAAAATAGTACGTTGCAGAAGGGGTTTATCATCCAGGCTGGGGATGATGCGATTCTGTAACATATCGGCGTACTTCTCACCCGTCACGGTAGCAGTTACAAAACCAGAATCACGCAGTTCAAATGTTCAAATGTTTGTATAGTTTATGGGACTTAACTACGGGGTCATCAGTCCCTAAACTTACAAACTACTTATGAACTACGTACGAACTAGGACGGCACAAATATCCATGCCCGAGGGGAGATTCGAACCCCCGACCGTAGTGGCCGTGCAGACCGTGACTGGAGCGCCTCAGTCCCCTCGGCCACCGCGGCCGGCAATCACGCAGTTCCTCGAAGAAAAAAGGTCTGATAACGGTAGATGTGGTAAATCCCACCCATACCGTCACTTTCTCGTCGTGCTATGGAGTCCACGACAGTTGTAGGATTTTCGGTAGCCCAAATTCTGCAGTTGTGGGCGTTGACAGACCATCGGAGCGTGAAATGAGCTTCGTCGGTCCACAACACGTTACCTAATCAATCGTCATCTTCCTCCATCTTTTGAAACGCCCACACCACAAATGCCCTCCACTTGACTAAATCGCTAGGTAACAGTTCATGACGCCGATGGATTTTGTAAGGAGCGCATGTGGAGGGTACGTCTAAGTGCCAACCAGACAGTAGTGTATGGAATGCCGGTGCGACGTGCGACTGTGCGAGCGCTGACTTACCCGTGCATAAACGAACCCGCTACAGTCTCCATTTCTTCATGAACTGTCTCAGCAGCATTATGCCTTGTGCTCGGTCGGACAATACGGGTTCTATCGTCTAAACAACCCGTGGATCGAGCTACGAAATCATTATCGCCACAGCTGCATTTGTCAACGGACCTTTACCCGTTCGAATCCCGAATGGCAATACGTTCGTAACGCTTAAGTAGCACATTCCTCATTCTGATAATGCAGCTTCACTAAAAGCGCCTTTTCAGGTAACGTCAAAATGCTGCGACTGCTGGTGCATCTGATTCTCTCTCTCATTTCAGCTCCTTGTATACAAGATTTTCATGCTCAGTCACTGACGTTTAGCTGTCCAGCGCCATCTGTCAGACTTTTTTTTTCTTTTTGTTCCAATAAAGCGCCATGTCATTCCAAGCATGTGTGTCAATTTTTACCCCTCTCTCTACATTGTGCCGTGATTTATTAAGCTTTCATATTTATACTGACTTTTTGATCACCTTAATACGCCTTACACAATAATGTTCACTCAATTAAACGTAATTACATTTATTATATTATACTTCCTCATGGTTTAAAAATATTGACCAGAAATTTGCCGCCATTGAAATGTGCTGTCCTAGGCTCCAGCCTACACATCCTACTGGTAAATCCGGGCCTACCTCGGCAACTGCGCTCAACAGTGCCGGTGATTCAACCGGCGGGTCTGAAATGGACGCGAGGCACTTTTCTGTTCGAAAACATACTGCACAGAATATATACTGTTTAGCGAGCACACACTTGGCTGTTGCTGTTAGTGCCCTTAAATCTTTCGTAATGTCAGCGACAAACGGCATCTCTCTGCACAGACTCTCAAACTGGCTGCGAGAAGAAAGGGTAATTGGAGTTTACAGCCGCAACCCGACCGTTTGGCTCGCATAAATATCCAAGCGTGCTCTGAACATGTTACAGGCGAGGCACTGCTCGCTTCGCCAACATCGTGTCTGGATGGATCGAACTGCTGCACAGCGAATCACATCAGTCTTTCAAATGGTCAAATGTTTGTAGAACTTATGGGACTCAACTACGGGGTCATCAGTCCCTAAGCTTACACACTACTTATGAACTAGCTACGACTAAGGACGGCACAAATATCCATGCCCGAGGGGGGATTCGAACCCTCGACCGCTGTGGCCGTGCAGACCGTGACTGGAGCGCCTCAGTCCCCTCGGCCACCGCGGCCGGCCATCAGTCTTTCCTTGCAGTGGCATAACAAAGGGGGGGGGATGAGGGAGATGGAACCCCTCCCCCAGAACCCGAAAAGAATAAAGAAAAAAGAAAAAAAAAAAAAAAAGAAATCTTATACCAGCAATCTGGTAAAGGTTGGAAACTTGGGGTGTTTTACCATAAGCTTTCAATGGGAGTGGTAGATGGTAGTCTGTCTGGAAACTGACTAAACTTTTGCTCGCCAAGCAGATCTATCCCCCCCCCCCCCCCAAAGCCAAGCCCTAGTTACGTTTCGTTGTCGACTTACTTAGTAACAGCATAAGATGGGCAGACAAAATGAAAGAACTGATGTGATTAGATCCATACATTTCATTATTTGACTAGCTGCAAATCCGTCGTTGCTCGGGTATTTATATATTCCAGTCTCCAGTTAGTACTTTTTCTGTCCCCTTCTCTCTCTCTCTCTCTCTCTCTCTCTCTCTCTAAATATCCTCCTCCCCTATTTCAGCCCTTCTCCTCCCCTCTCCCTGTCCATCTTTCCCTCTTCTCTCTTCATATCTCCATCTTCGCCTCCTCAGTTCATAGCCTATGAACCCTGTCTATGAAAAATTATATTCGTTTGTTGACTTAAATTGCGATTGGTGAAGAGGTGTCGAAGATACCCTGCTTTATGCACCATACGAAATTTTATGTAGACTGTTACCTTCCTCTTGTTTTGAAGGTCAGGTAAGCAAAATTTCATCACGATCGGAATAAAACTGTAGAGCCGGCCGCGGGGACTGAGGCGCTCCAGTCACGGTCTGCACGGCCACTACGGTCGGGGGTTCGAATCCCCCCTCGGGCATGGATATTTGTGCAGTCCTTAGTATAAGGTAGTTCGTAAGTAATTTGTAAGTTTAGGGACTGATGACCCCATAGTTAAGTCCCATAAACTTAACATAAAAAAATAAAAATAAAAAAAAAACTGTAGATGTTGTCGAAGGCCGCAAGTAAAGTACCCACCGCCATGCATCATACGAAATTTCCTTGTTTTGAAGATCAAGTGTGCAAAATTTCACACGGACACTGCTTTATACAGGGTGAAGCATTTAAAACTTTCTCTGAGAAATTTAGAAAATTACGAAATCAGATTTAAAAAATTGTGATAAAAGTTGTTCACCTCGAAGAGCGCCATCCATTAACATAAATATCGACCCGCTGCTCCACCTCTGGAAGCTGGAGAGGGGTGACGTTGAACCTTAAATAGCAACCCCTGTGTTTTACTGCATATTTGGATTCTTCATGAAAATATATGTAACTTTTGTATGAAAATTGCCATATCATGATGGATGGCGTTGTAATTGTCAAAAGAAAAAAAATTGAAAATGTTTGAAAAACGGTACTATCTTGAAGAAGTAGACATCGGACTCTTTCTCTAGTTTCAGAAAACAGTTGGACAACACTGCGAAAACTCATTGCAGAAGAATCATTCCTAAAGTACAATGAACAGTCTGACCATAGACTGAGAGCATCGTCACAGTCTACTTCACTGGGGTGTGCGAGGTGTCACATGATAGCATTATCAAAAAACGTACTTTCATCTTCCTAATGTGATGTGTATTTGTCTGAGATAATATGGTTTTTAACAATTTTAAACTCATTTTAATTTTTGCAGATTACAGCGCCATCCATAATTAAACGGAACAAATGTTTCATACAAAAGTTATATATTTTTTCACGGAGAATTCAGATCTGCAATAAAAATATGGGTTGCTATTTAAGATTTCGAAGTAAGTCCCCACCCGACCACGTGGTTGGTGTAAAGGGGGGGGGGGGTAGAAATTTACGTTAATGGAAGTCACTCTTGGAGGTGAACAACTTTTATGTTCAAATGTTTGTGAAGCTTCTGGTACTTAACTGCGGGGTCATCAAACTACAAACTAAACTTACGGACTAGTTATGAACTAACTTATACTAAAGACAGCACAAACATCCATGCCCGACCCCCGACGGGGAACCGCCTCGCGCATCGGAGCATAGCGCCTCAATGCGCTTCGCCGTTCCGCCGCGACAAAACTTTTATTATAATTTTTTTACCATCCAATCCTATTTGTATATTTCCAAGTACTCCATAAAACGTTTTATAAGTGCCTCGCGCTGTATATAGAGTTTTAAAGAACGTTTCCTTTATAACTTATGTGCACTTTCGTATCAGATTAGGTTTTCGTTTAGTATGGTAGAGTACTAATCTACAGAGAATGCACTGTACTTCTGTAGCTTACTGTAAGAATTATGCACAGATATTCTTCCAATTATGTCTTCAAGAGGAAGCGGTAGAGAGAGAGAGAGAGAGAGAGAGAGAGAGAGAGAGAGAGAGAGAGGGAGGGAGAGAGACAGGGGGAGGGAGACATTAGTATACGGCAGTTAACTGTTGAGTGAAGGAAATGTTCAAATGTTTGTAAGCCCATTGGACCAAACTGCTATGGTCATCAGTTCCTTGACATGCAAACTAAGGTATTAATAATAAAAAAAGAAAACACCCATTCATGCACGAGGGAGGACTCGAACCTCCGGCGGCAGCGCCCGCTCAGTCCGTAGCATGATGCCTTAGACCACGCAGCTACTCCCACGCAGCGGTGAGTGAAGGAGTAGCTTCGCTTAAGCAGCTCCGCTACAGGTGATAATAACTTAGTTATGGCCCTCGACTTGACTGACACGAAGTTGGATTTATCCCGTTTTTACGTTGGTCGGGAGGAGTAAAGAAAGCGTAATGAAACGGCATAACTTGAAACTTGAATAAATTCAGCACAAAACAGAAACGCCTGAAGGTGCAGTTCATGTTGAACAGCCGAAGTTCTTTGTTTTTGCTGCTGCTGCTGCTGCTGCTGTTGTGGTGGGCTTCAGAAAATAGTGTTTCAGAAATGTTCAAATGTTCGTAAATCTATCGAACCAAACTGCGTGGTCATCAGTCCGTAGCTTACAAACTACTTAAACCTAGGTAAACTAACCTAAGGACAACACACACACACACACACACACACACACACATGCCCCAGGGAGGACTCGAACCTCCGACGGCGAGCAACCGAGCGGTCTACAGCGAGGCGCTTTAGACCGCTCGGCTACTCCACCTCAGCAACAGTGTTTATGTAGCTATCCTCCAGTCTGTTACGTAGAACCCAATTTACCTTTGAATAACTACTGAAACATCCACGCATCGGAACCCTCGCTAAAGCGTCTCGCTTCGGAGCGCGCGGTTGTTCGCCGTGGAGATTCGAGTCCTCCCTGGGGCATGGGTGTGTGTGTGTTGTGCTTAGGTTAGTTTACCTAGGTTTATGTAGTTTGTAAGCTACGGACTGATGACCACGCAGTTTGGTCCGATAGATTTACAAACATTTGAACATTTTTTGAACCCTCGCTTGCCCTACCGTTTCCTGCTTAGGTATCCATTAAATTCTTCCTTTCCTAATTCCTGAAAATGTGTCATATCACCGGATCCCATCTGTTAGTCAAGATATACCATAAATTCCCCCCTCTCAAATTTCAATTTTGTTCCATCGTTAATTATCCGATCTAGTCACCTAATTTTCAGTATTGCTCTATAGAGCCACAATTCCAAAGATCTAATTTACTTACATTACTGGCTTGTCTGGGAAATGTGTTCGTCGCCAGGGTTTCGATTTCAAGGGCGGGTTTCTTTTTTCACAGTTATCCGGCACATTTGATGATTCTATTAGTAATTCAGCCTCTCCCATCAATAGACTAGTGTTACAACACTTTCTCGCCGTCGGAGGCTCAAATCCTCCCTCGGACATGGGCGTGTCTTGTCCTTACCATAAGATAGTTTAAGTAGTTATTAAGTTCAGGGATTTAAAACCGCGGCAGTTAAGTCCCTTACATTTACTAACATTTGAACATTCTGATTACAGCTGACTTGTTGACAAGAACGCAATTAAGAAACTGCTCTTTGCACAAGGACACAGGAAAAAATACGTGATTGGCATGATATGTTAGTTGAAAGAACAATATCAGGAAAACCTCCAGTATGGGGGAACATGTACACACGTTTGTGATTTTAGAATTGGAGTACCTCTGAAACAATGATAAATAATGCAAAAACTGGTTCTCAGAGCGGGTTTGGTAGCTTCTCAGAATGAAATTGCGTTTCTACCCGAAAAGCCTCACTCAACATTGTTCACGGTTTAGCGGTATGAAAGTAAGAATTATGTCTCTAGTAAGTCTCAAAGCGGTTCCCACATCTGCGCACGTTCTTCGAATACTACCACAGTCTAACATATACAGTCACGACACTCCCGCATACTTCTGTTATACACTACGACTGCAGCGCTCCAAGCGGCCGGCAAGCTACGTTTCTGAATACGACATTGGATGAGTGCGAATAGTATCGTTTAAATTGATTTTTACAGACCTTTCACACTAGGAAACGTATGTAGTGCCATAAAAATAGGTAATAATTTAAAATTAACGTCACCTTTGTCTTTATTAGGTTTACTGAGATCCCTGATGAGGTACGAAAAGATAAGGTACATTGCATGACAGTTTATTTACAATTACTTTGTAACCTACAGGCTTTTGCTGAATAATATCTTTTTCTATTAAAAAATAAAAAATGGCTAAGAAACACCAAAAGACCTGCCTTTGGCAAAAAGTCATTGCTTTTCTACTCAGGAACGTCATGTCTTCTTCACTACAATTCCAGTAAAATCGGTGAGCGTGGAACGTAGGAAACGCGCATAGAATGCAATAACTACAGTATTTAACGTACCAAAGCAACCACCACAGCTGTAGCTGAAGGTAAAACGTCACAGATGTGGCAAGAAAACGAAAATAAATAAATAAATAAATAAATAAATAAAAATCAAACTGTTTTCAACAAAGAAGAACCTAATTCTACAATTGTTGCTACAACTGACCCACAAACGGCAAGAATCTTCAAGACATTGTCTTATTAGGCTAAAGTAATGACACTCGAACGTATCAGTAATACGAGTGAAGCCTAAAACTGTGCGAATCATTAGACTACACACCGAATTGATACGCGTCAAAAACTCTTGTCATAGTAAGAACACACCACAATAGAAATTTATATTTCTCTTATGTTTATATTCTACTTACTTTCAGTGGCACAAGCTACAAAATATCACATATTCGTAAGTATTTGTTCATGACGAAGTTGTTCATTTCACCTCTGAATCAGTTAAATTCGGCTGTTTTTACATTAATGTCCGTGTTATGCATATCTCGTAATATTTTATTAATGCTTGTAACGCAAAAACTGTACCAACTATTTCGTTAATTACGCACACAAATAATTAAAACAAACATCACTCCTACGACGGCTTTCCCACCGCTAGGAGCGCTAGTATCGTTGCAACTGTCAGTTGGTAACAACTTTCACAGCAGTGAGTGTCGCGACTGTATATGTTAGACTGTGATAGTATTTTGCAAACAGAGCATTGCGTAGACTTCATCCTTACCGAGCGCCGTCTGCATAACATGAGACCCGTTTGCGTGGCATTAAGGGAAGAGCTACGGCGAGCTGGCTTCCCAGGAAGTCGTTTTCTCGGAGGTACTGCAAGAAGCATTTGCCTCTCGTGTGTTTGTTGTGCGAAACGCAATTACACCTTTATACGCGCGCACCTGACGTAAATAAGATTTTTCAGTCGAGGTGGAAATTTTGTGCGAGAGCTGTGCCACAACGCGCTCGTTAAAAATTGTCTAGTTCCACAGTAACCTGAGGAGTAATGCTGTCGTACAGGAGCAGCACTGCAAATGGGCAAAGTGTGCTGTGGTTACAACTGCAGCGTAGCGGACTAGTCCAGTGAAGCACGCTTCTTGCGAAGAACAGCAAACCCAAACTGTGAAGTGTCATAAACCACTGGAGAGTGCTCCTCCCGAGAACATAATGGGCGGAGGTTATTCGATCGTAGTTTCGTAGACAGTTTGCTTTTAGGTTGTTAGTACATAACTACATGGCCCGTTGTATACACTGACAGTTTGTTAAATTGCAGACTGCCATTAACAGACGCAGTGATATTACATCTATGTTGTTTTCGTATTTGTATTCGAAAGTTCACAGCAACGTTCAGTGACCACGAAAGTAACAGCATTAAAAACGACCACTTCTCAGTTTGCATTGTGCCATTCCACTGTTATTCCCTACTGGCCGCTTGGAGCGCTAGTATCGCTTCAGCGGCAATTTTTTTCCCTGGCGAATTTCGCGACTGTCTGCGATAGACTGTGGTGTAGGGATGGGTCGAAAATCCGTATCTGTTAAGAGTCACCGTGATTTATAATAAGCATTTTTCACAGTCGCAACTTTACGAAATCGCAGTTTAGAAGCGCAGTAGCAACTAAAAGTAGCAAGTCGCAATTAAGAGTAGCAAGAAGCAGTCTGTCGGTCAAAGTTTGTACTAATACCTTTGCATTGGGCAGGTTATAGTGCCTACCTGCGATTTCAGTGGCAAATCGCGTTTAAGAGTCGCAAGTAGCAACAAAGAGGCGCAGTTTAGACTTTGCTGGGTGCCATCTGTTGGCCGAGATTGGTACTTCTAGCTTCCTGCCGTCTGCCTTGTTTATGTGTGGATTTTTGTGTATATGTGTTGGTCGAGCGCCGTCGGCTCAAACCAGTGAGCTAGAACGTCCTCACTGGTCCAAACTGCGATTTCAGTGAAAAGTCGCGATTAATAGTCGCAAGTAGCAACTGAGAATAGAATTTAATATTCCGCCTTGTGCTACTTGTTGGCCAACTGTCGTACTTACACTCGTGTGTTCTTTAGGGATGTTGTCGAATTAATAAGCAATGGTGGCATAGTGTGCTTATGTTGGCAACGACCGATGAATGATCCTAGAAATCTAAATCACATAGAATGATGGAAATAATATTTTATCATAAAAAAATAATTAATGTTATTCTTAATCAGTGGTTGTAAGGTTTCTTGTACAGTCAGTAAATTAAAAATTCTTATAAAATTAAGATTTAGTTGCCAACATTAACACAGTAGGTCGGCACGTCGATTAGTAAAATATAGCGCAAGCTGCTATCTATAGTTATTTGGCAGAATATGTAGTGATACCGAAAGGTTTTAAAGGGAAAAAAGAATTTTCAGACGTTACTCACGGTGTATTTGACATTTACTTATAATCTCTTTCAAATTGGTAAGTGACTTATATTACACAATGTTAAAAAAAATCTGTTCATACATTCTACAGGTAAGAACATAGCACATTCGTAGCACTGACACAGTTGCTGTATGCCTAATCTGCGCAATATTTCTGTTAAGGTAGACTATAGGCCCACTTGCCAATTGATGTTACACATCACTTGCGAATAACGTCAATTTTAAGTATACATTACACACTAAACACTGAAATAGCTTTTAGAAGACTAATTGACATTTGTCGATGTGTAAATAATCCGAACATTACACGCAAATGGAGCATCAATATTCTCTTCTTGTATATATTTACATGTAGGACGAGGAATCTGTTATAGATGATATATACTGCATTTGCCACACACATCGCCTAAGTCACGGAAGTAGCAGAAATCACGAAAGTATCAGAAATCGCAGAAGTAGCAGTACCAGTAGCAGAAGTAGCACAAATCGCAAAAGTAGCAATATCAGTAGCAGAAATCACAGAAGTAGCATTCAGAGTCACCGAAATCGCAGTTTGAGTGCGGAGGGATACATGTCGAGGATTTGTACATTGCGATTGTGAACAGTGACAAATCGCAACTAAGAATCACAGATATCTAAAAGTAGCAGTCACAGAAATCACTGCTATCGGAAAAATCACTGTAATAGACTGTGGTGTAACCACAGTGTATCATAGACAGTCATGAAACTCTCTTGGAAAAAAATTGCAGCCGAAGCTATGCTAGCGCTCCAAGCGGCCAGTAGGGAATAACAGTGGAATGACAGGATGCAAACTGACAAGTTGCCGTTTTTAATGCTGTTACTTTCTTATTTCTTGCTCACTGAACGTTGCTGTGAACTTTGTAATACAAATACGAAAACGTCATTGAAATAACATCACTGCTTCTGTTAATGGCAGTCTATAATTTAACAAACTGTCAGTGCAGTGTAATTCATACAGTTCACAATACCCGAGTCATATTAATATCGTCCAAAACCTTTTGAAAGCGGAAGTGAATTGGAACCTCATGTGCTGAATTATATAAAAGGAAATGATTATGATTATTATTAATAGATGTGAAGCATTGAATTAAAATTTGTGGTGCGGCCGGGAATCGAACCCGGACCTCCATGCTTACTAGGCAGACGTCTTAAACAGTTTTTTTTTTTTTTTTTTTTTTTTTTTTTTTTTTTTTTTTTTTTTTTTTTTTTTTTTTAAAAAGCAGGCAAATCAATCCCAGTAAGTTGAGTGGAAAACAAACTTCTCTAAGTGTAGCTTCTTGTTGGGAATGAGAATAGAGATTTATAGCTGATTCATGAAGATTGTAATGAAAGGATAGCGCCACTTTTCTTTGTGCATGCCATGTCGCTATGTGCTCCAAACTTCTTGATCCCTTGCTAAAGGTGTAATGGCTTTATATAACAGTGTAAAATTATTATTTACTCCACAGTAATGTAAATTGTACAAATTCGTTAGACTACCACACCACTAACGATTAAGGCGCCTTGGAATAGTCTATGTACGATTTCCCTCCACAACACAAACTTTAATTCAGCTTCTTTGTTCCAAAGATAATTGCCACTACTGCCAAGGCTCTCCATGCAGCGGAATAGCACCTCAGCAATGGACATGGTGGAACAATCCTGTTATGGTGATATAAATATCAATTAATATGAATAAATAATCCCTGAGACGGATTTTCGTCTCAAATATGTCAAAGACATTATTGATAGATGTGAAGCATTGAATTAAAATTTGTGGTGTGGCATGGAGAGCCTTGGCAGTAGTGGCAATTATCTTTGGAACAAAGAAGCTGAATTAAAGTTTGTGTTGTGGAGGGAAATCGTACATAGACTATTCCATGGCGCCTTAATCGTTAGTGGTGTGGTAGTCTAACAATGCCGGGCGCCGTGGCTCAGCGCGCCCGGTCAGAGGGCTCAACACTCTCTGTAATAAAAAAGCTGAGCCAAGAACGCATCGAACAAGAACGAACAGAAGCGATCAGCGTCCGCAACAACGAGAACTACGCATAAGGAAAAAAAAAAAAAAAAAAAAAAAAAAAAAAACGGTTAAGACGTCTGCCTAGTAAGCATGGAGGTCCGGGTTCGATTCCCGGCCGCACCACAAATTTTAATCTATCAATAATGTCTTTGACATATTTGAGACGAAAATCCGTCTCAGGGATTATTTATTCATATTGATTATGATTATGTTCGCGTGTTCGTTGCGTATTGACATGATGCACGAGTTTTGTTTTAGCGAATGTTGGACACGGTTATATTTTCAGAACTAAGCACGATTATTACATTGTAGGGGACTAGATTCTACATCGTCGTTTAAACCACCTTTTCAAGTTGTCCTTGCATCTGTGCCTTTCGTGTACCTATCATAATTTTTTAGCTACTTGGCAGGTATCAAACTGAATATCTGCTAACATTAACAGACATATCATTTATTTGTAGCTACGTATTCACTTTATTAAACTAGTAGGTAACCGCCAATATATGTCAGTATACAGGGTTATTATTTTTGCGAAGCTGAGGTAAGAACCTAGGCAGGCATCCAGACATTAGTTCTATACAGCAGTAGTATTATGAAATAGTGGTCAAGTATTTGCGATCCTAAATAAGAGCAGAAGTTTGGACGTGAATGAATTTTTAAAGATTCACTATAACTCTTGTTATACGTAACATTATTCTGTTACTTCTGAGCATCCTTTGCAAATGAGAGATTTCCGAATGATATTCTTGATAGTTGCTATAATTTATAGCGCCATAAAAGTTCGTAAATACGAAGTTAAGTGAATTTTATCCATTATGGTTGTTGAACTCCGTGACTGTTCCTAATAGGTTGTGGAAATAAAATCCGCTACCACTCACAATTTTTGGCGGTTTATTAGAACACTACCGGTTTCGGGCTTGTGCCCATCCTCAGGTGTTTACATTCAGACAACTGTTTAAAGAAAACGTTAATTACTTTGTGCTTATCAATACATAGGTATCCTATAGATATACATATATATAAAAACAAATATGGTATGTGGTGGAGTGATTTGTGCTAAGGCTCTAAGTGTACTCACATATAAGTATCCAGTTCGTATTTGTACATTTCTCATGGATATTTGTTGAGAACATTGTAGTAACATGATGCTAATTTGCACTAGTACTGTGCAAAACCTTAAACATGGGAGTGCAAATTAGCATCATGTTACTACAATGTTCTCAACCAATACCCATGAGAAATGTATAAATACGAACTGGATACTTATATGTGAGTACACTTAGAGCCTTAGCACAAATCACTCCACCACATACCATATTTGTTTTTTATATATATGTATATCTATAGGATACCTATGTATTGATAAGCACAAAGTAATTAACGTTTTCTTTAAACAGTTGTCTGAATGTAAACACCTGAGGATGGGCACAAGCCCGAAACCGGTAGTGTTCTAATAAACCGGCAAAAATTGTGACTGGTAGCGGATTTTATTTCCACAACCTAATACGAAGTTATTTTGAAAGTGTTGCTTCAGTTCAAATACACATTCATTACTCAATCGTTTCGCGGTATCTTTTTACGACCCAGCCGCTTGGCAGCGCTGTAGTCGCGAGTTGCAGAAAATCACTGGGAGTTTCCCGACTCGGTGGCCGAGGAGACTAAGGCACTCCAGTCACGGTCTGCACGGCCACTACGGTCGGAGGTTCGAATCCCCCCTCGGATATTTGTGCCGTCCTTAGCTGTAGGTAGTTGATAAGTAGTTTGTAAGTTTAGGGACTGATGACCCCGTAGTTAAGTCCTTTAAGCTTAACAAACATTTGAGCATTTGAGTTTCCCGACTCTTATGTTTGACTCTGGCGTAACCGTAGCCCGGCTGTACCTCGCTACGTGACCAAGTTAGTTGGTGCCGCTGGCGCGTTACCACTCGGCCTTGCTGGGTAATAGATCGCTCGGGAGTTTGTAGAGGTGTGTCGTCGGCGGCAGTTGTGTGGAGTAAAGCTCTGTATAGGGAAAGTATGGCCAGCCTTCCAGCGGCAGCCATGCTGGGCCTATTCCGCTGCTGCTTACGCACCGACCATTACAAAGTTCGAAGCGTTTAACAATACTTCGCAACCGATTTTGAGAAAACTATTCAATGAAAAAAATTAATTTTTTCACGTGATATAGCGTGATATATTCTCTAGATAATGGTGTTGTTTTCTATTCATTATGACCTATAGTTTCCGTGCTACATCAAATTAAATTAACTAATGAGCAAAATTTTGAAGATTTTGCAGAGGAAAAGTAGCATTGCGTAGACTTTGCGTACGGTTGATTTTAGCACATACAATGCTGCGGACGAAATGTAGGTAAGATATCGAAATTTTATTTAAGGTTGCGAGCAGGACGACAACTGTTTTCATTGTCGAGATACAGGGTGTTATATCCGACGGACAGATGCGGAAACTTCGCATAGTTCTGTCCACGCGGATCTGGCTGCTCTACGAAATACTTATCGTCAGATTTTAAGAAAACTGTTTGGTTTGTGGCTCCAGATCTAAAGGGTTCACATATAAATTCAGATTGACCTGTACTGTAGCCAAATATTCCAATAGACCGCGAGCATGTCCGTCATCGGAGCATAGTGTAAATTAAGAATACAATCATGGCTAAGTCTTTAATGAGTATTTTCTTTCGTATTATGTACTTATATCTTAAATGAACTACGAAATATGCAAGGGGATACCCACTACATGACTTTTACCAAAAACAGAAATTAAATGTGTCTTTACAACGCCAATTACATATGAATGACGAATACTTGTCTTGTTTCAATTCTTTGTTTCCTGTAATGATACACATGAAAAAGAACGAGAAAAGCTAGCTTCAGGAAGTGTATATTAATTTCATATCTAAACGAGAATCTAGTTCACTCACTAATAAGTCAAAAATTTGTGTGTTTTCGGCAACTACCTGCAGATAAAACCAACGACGAGTGAATAATTTAACCTCACGACATTATGCAGGAATTTTCTTCACAAATTTATTCAAGTTACAATATATAGGTATGTGCTGCGTGATCCATTCGTAGTGAATCTTTAATCTATTAATTTAAACTATGAATTAAAATCATCATAGTGCAAGAACCGAAGTTCGCTTCTGGACTCCTGGTTTTCTCTGACGTCTTTCATCAGTCATACTGTTGACCTTCCTGCATTTCTGATATTTAATGAAAGTACTATAATGTTAAGAGATGGATACAGTAAGCAGATTCAGACAGATGTAGGTTGTCGTTCTTATGTGGAGATGAAGAGGCTTGCTCAGGATAGGGTATTGTGGAGAGCTGCATCAAACCAGTCTCCGGACTGAAGACCACAACAACAACACTATAATGTTTGCCTCTCTTATGTCCTTCTTAAGATCACCCAAAAGTACAACACTGTGGCATTATTCAAACCCAAACATACGAATATTCACAAGACTTCCCAAGGCAGCCAAGCAAGGTATAGGACCAAGATGGCGGAAAGAACCATGTGACTGGATTTCAGCCAATCACGAGCCGCAGACGGCGGCAAGCGGCGCGGAAAAGGATGGCCATACTTTCCCTATACAGAGCTTTAGTGTGGAGTGCTGGCAGAACGGGGCGGGGCCGCGGCGGCGTCGCCTGGTCCAGCGCCGTATTGATCCAGGCAGGCAGCGAGAGGCGCCACACTACCACCACGGCTCACGTCTGCCCGCTCTCACTGCCAAGCGGCCCGTCTCTCCCTAGTCTGTCGACGGGAGCCTCGTGGGGGACTCACCTCCAGTAGACGTGGGTCGTTCGCGAACGAGCTGTTCCAAAGGAACGGTTGTAAGACACCTGCTATGGGAAGGTAAAAAAAA
The DNA here is from genome assembly GCA_026315105.1 of Locusta migratoria. Taxonomy (NCBI): domain Eukaryota; kingdom Metazoa; phylum Arthropoda; class Insecta; order Orthoptera; family Acrididae; genus Locusta; species Locusta migratoria. Next base: position 355,658,897 of record CM048749.1, read on the forward strand.
AAAAAAAAAAAAAAAAAAAAAAAAAAAAAAATCCGAAGATTGCTTTGAAGACCACAGTGCTTTACTATGCGTGGTCCTGTTTGGAGGACCGACGACGAAGGGTCCCGTGCACCGCAGCACGGCGCCCCAATGCGCACGGCTAATCCGTCGTGGAAATAAGGACTTTCTCAGTATCAAATGTTTTATCGCGCTGGTGGGCTTTCAGGCGACCAAAGATTTAAAAATCAGACGGAGCCAAGTCTAGACTGTAGGGAGGATGAGGAACAATTTTCCAACCAATTTTCCTGATTTTCTCCTGCGTTATAAGGGCTGTATGGGCTTTGGCATTGTCATGGTGTAGTCTGATGATCTGACCCTGAAGCTGTGGTCTGTGTGTCTTGATGGCACGTCGCAGCTCGTCCGATGACAAACAGTAGCGATCCCGGTTAATAGTGGTACCAGGTTCCAAAAAGTCAATGAAAATCACACCACCTGATCCCAGAAGAAGGAGGAAATCACCTTGCGGCCTGCTGTTTACCACAGTCCTGGTTTCTTCTTCCGAGGGGAACCCGGTTGAGCCACTCCATGGATTGGATTTTTCTCTCAGGTTCGGACAAAAACAACCATGTGTCATCCTGGGTAACGACGGCGTCAAAACGCTGTTTCCACTCTTCACCGTACACATTTTTCGTCATCGTTTTCATTTATCTTGTCGATAATCTAGATACCCATCGCGCACAGATTTTTCTGTACCCTAGCGACTCTACCAGTGATAACACACTAAGGTAAGGTAAAGCAGTATACAATCCGAAGATTGCTTTGAAGACCACAGTGCTTTACTAGGCGTGGTCCTGTTTGGAGGTGGTATGCCGTTGCCTTTCTCCGACCTTCGAACTGACTTACCCAGCCAGTTATAGTGGGACCTACAGTTTAACGTGGGTTCCGAACCACGGTGCTACTCGGTATTTTTCACATGAGCAATATTGCCAGAGGTGAAAGAAGTGGAAAGTTACAGATAAAAATCCTAGGACCCGGCGGGGATTTGTAGTTTGGCACTCTACCACTGTGCAACCGAGAGATATACATTTCATATTCAGATGTACCGCGAATTTGAGACCAGTGTCAAACTAGTCTGGCATCTACATCTACATAGATACTCTGCAAATCACATTTAAGTGCCTGGCAGAGGGTTCATTAACCACTTTCATAACTTTTCTCTACCGTTCCCTTCTCTAATAGCGCGCGGGAAGAAAGAACACCTAAATTTTTCCGTTTTCGACCTGATTTCTCTTATTTTATCGGGATGGTCATGTCTCCCTAAGTAGGTGGGTGCTAGCAAGATATTTTCATATTCAGAACTAAAAGTCGGTGATTGACTTCGCAAACAGATCACGCCGCAATGTATAACGTCTTTCTTTTAATGATTTCCACCCCAATTCGTGCAACATTTCCGTGACGCTTCCCCCCCTCCCCCCCCCCCCCGTGACGTGATAAAACAAAACGAGCTGCCCTTCTCTGAACCTTCTCAATATCTTCCGTCAGTCCCACCTGGTGAGGGTCCCACAAGGGGCAACAGTACTCCAGGAGAGGACGCACAAGTGTGATGTCGGCAGTCTCTTTGGTGGAGCTGGTGCATCTTCTAAGCGTTCTGCCAATGAAACGTAACCTTTGGTTCGCCTTCTCCACAATATTTTCAATGTGTTCTCTCCAGTCAAAGTTGTTCGTAATTGTAACTCCTAGGTATTTGGTAGAATTTACGACCTTAAGGTTTGACTGATTTATCGCGTAATTGAAGTTCAGCGGATTTCTTTTAGTGGCCATGTGTATTACTTCACACTTTTCTTTATTTAGTGTCAATTGCTAATTTTCGCACCAAGTAGAAATTTTGTCTAAATCGCTTTGCAGTTGCTTTTGATCCTCTGTTGACTTCACTAACCGATAAACGTCAGCATCATCCGCAAACAGTCTAAGGGAGCTATTCAGATTATCTCCTAAATCGTTTATAAACACGAGGAAGAGTAGGGGACCTATAACGCTTCCCTGTGGAACGCCAGATATCACTTCTGTTTTACTCGATGACTTACCGTCAATTACAACGAACTGTGTCCTTTCTGATAGGAAATCGGGATCCAATCGCACAATTGGGGAGATATTCCGTAAGCACGCAATTTCATTAGAAGCCGCTTGTGAGGTACAGTGTCAAAAGCCTTCCGGAAATCCAGAAATATGGAATCGACTTGAGATCCCTTGTCGATGGCACTTAACACTTCAAATGGGTCATTTATCTTTGGTTGCAGGCTTATTTTTCGATGGCAGTACTATCGATATTGGAGACGGTGATAGTATTGTTGCCGGGAAGTAAGGTTGTGATAATTGAGAGACTTTGCTAGGCGCGCCGATGAGATTGCAGAAGCGTGGGGACCGCGATTGTGTGCAGTTGTCGTTCCGGCGGGATAGCCGAGGAAACGAGATTTTGAGACTTGAATGTTGAGCCAAGCTGTTTGTTTAACATATGGAGCGAAAGGTATAGATGACGTTGGAGAAACGATCATTTGAAGTTTTTATAAGGTAAAGTTTTTCATGAAATACTTGGCATGTTTCTATGGCACAACTTCGCATTGTTAGGCTGAACGGATGGTAACAGTAACGGTCGGGAAAGATCTTGCTGTTAGCTTGTGGTCTCACGATTAGTGCTAGGGTCCCCTTTCTGTGCTAGGAAAAGTATTTATTGTAACAGTTTACTTTTGAGATTGAGAAATAGGAATTTCATGGGTAGTGTTCTTGAAATATGGTATTGTTGTAACATCGTTTGTGTAGATCGAGTTAAATTTATTAACTGTAAAGAAATGTTTATCTTTGTTTAAAAATAATTTTGTAGGCAGTTTAAATATCTGAGTAATATTTTTCTCTGTAAGATTTTAAAATCATAAACATGACATTGTTAGTAATTTTCATGAAGTTACATCAGTTAGAAAATAAACCAGATATTTCATTTTTAATAATTAGTTCGAGTTTCTTAAATAGATTATCAGTTTATCCCTCCTCACATTTTTATTAAAAACGCTATAGATGTTTTCCGTAGTTAGTTTTCCAGTAGTTAGTACAGCAGGAAGCAGTTTGGTGTTGCGCAAATTTATGCAGTAAGTGAAGGTGAGAAAGAATCAGTTTTTGTCAAGCTTACAGTTCAGTATGATTTACAGATTTGAGGGTACGACAATTCATACAGTGTTCAGGTCAACAAGTGTTTGCACTGAGTCAGATTGCATTTATAAATATTGTGTTCGTTACATTCCGTTGAAGATTTTAGTTCAGTCAGAAACACGTTTGTAGGGCCAGAATTATTAACACAGTGATTTTTATTTGCAGTAATTTTCAGAGAGTTAATTTTGTTACGACATTTTCATACAGAAACAACTAGCAGTTTGTGTCTCATTATAATAAACATTACGCAGTCAGATAAGTTTTGCAATACCTTTACATTCACATAGAATACAGTTAAAAATACGTTGTCTAATTAACATAACGTTGTAGAAAGGCATTCAGCTAGAACAACTTCGAACACACAGCAGACGGATATTTGATAAGAGAGAATGAGAAGCGAGAAACTTTCACGGTTCAGAAAAGTGAATTGAACGACCGAGGATACGCAAGTCGCCAAAGTGATGGCAGCTCAAAAGACTTGCACCAGGCAGGCTGAACACGACCCCCGTTGGGGATCTAACGGCCATAAATGCCAAGCGGAATCACCACCACTTTCGAGGAGGAAATGAAGACAGACGCACTTAAATGTTATTCGCAGAGTATCCTATGTAGCTGTAGATGCCTCATTTTGAAACTTTCACTCTGCAGTGGAGTGTGCGCTGATATGATTGGAATGTAGGAGGCGAGGTACTGTCTGTGGCTACGCCATGTCTCCGCCATACCCTTTCTTCCAGGAATGCTAGTCCTGCAAGGTTCGTAGGAGAACTTCTGTGAAGTTTGGAAAGTAGGAGACGCGGTACTGGCAGAAATAATTTTTTGAGGATGGACCGTGAATCGTGTCGGGATAGCTCAGACGGTAGAGCGCTTGCCTGCGAGAGGCAGAGGTCCCAGGTTCGAATCTCGGCACACAATTTTAATCTGCCAGAAAATTGCTGTGCCCCATTTGACTGCATGACGTAACCATTCTCCATAGAACAGAGAAACATCTTTTGCAATATGTTTCCCAAGATCAAATGCCATGTATATATGAATAAGTTCGTTTCAAAAAATTTGCAACGTTATCAGATATCACAACAATGAAACAAAGATAACTGATGGTAAGAAATCAAACGAAATATTATTCTGTACGGTACACAAATGTAATTACTCGGTAGTGAGCTAACGGATACCACGAGTCGCTTATGCCTGAACAACTTCGAAACTCTGTCGGTGCAGTGCATCCTGTAAGTCATTGTCTTCTTGTCGAACGGTGTGCCGATCGAAATAAACCTCATGATCGCACACGAAAACGTACGCTAGAATAGCTCTTCTACCCAGGTTGTTCCTGCCGAAGTGTAAAACACACACGCACTCGCGCGAGCACGCACACACACACACACACACACACACACACACACACACACACACACACACAGAGAGAGAGAGAGAGAGAGAGAGAGAGAGAGAGAGAGAGAGAGAGAGGGGGGGGGGGGTGAGAGAGAGGGAGGGAGGGAGAGAGGGGAAGAGGGAGAGAGAGAGAGCGAATGGTAGGACGGAGAGGGCGAATGGTAAAAAGCAGGACTGTTGAGGACAGCTGTTTCTAGGTAACGGCTTTAGCTGAATTCTTTGAATGCATTACGGAAACTCTGAGTTCACATTGTGTGCTGAGCGATGTTGATCACAGTAATTGCAATTACACGTAACGAGAAAAAGTTTAAGTGATTAGTTGCCAGTTTAGAGCAAACTGAAAACGACTCTTTCCTCGAATGCCCTTTTTAATACCGCAGTTGTTTAGTTTACAGATAGTTAGGCGGTAGACTTAAAACTGCCCGTTTAAACCTGCAGCTAACAGCCTGGCGTTTCTCCACACCAGATTAGAGAAAGTGCCTCACCGTTCTCCAATACCCAACCAGGACTGTTTGTTTGTCGAACAGTCTCTAAACGTGACTGAACAAATTGACATGCTTTGCTGGGTTTCACAACTTCCGTCGACTCCAATTCTGCCGCAATTCCTTCCTGATACAACCAAGTAGAAAGCACATTCAAGCAGGTAAATTCTGATGCACTTTTTCGGATACTTCCTGTTCTCGTTTCTCTATATGCCTTCAGATGTCATTCTTCTTCCTGGTGTTTCCTTCTTCTTCCTGGGGTTTCCTCTGGAAATGGAAACCTTCTAATATTTCAATATCTGCCTCTTAGGATTCAATCGTCGGATGTGCCTCTAACTACATTTCTTTTTCCTGACGACCTATAAATTTTACAATCGTTTGTGTTTTCTTTTATTACACATTTCTGGTACTGTCATATTCCCTAAGAACTCCCACTACTTTTATGAAAATATTATATGAGGTGTAATTTTATTTCCACTATTTTGTAACTGCAGTTAAATGGTTTTCTAAACCATTAGGCTACCTGATTTCAATTTTACTTCCAAATTTATACATTTCTCTGACTTTTGACAGCTAGTTCTTAATATTCGTCGTGCAGTCTCATTTCAGTCTAAAGCCTTGGTTGTTCAAAGAATATTCGAAACGTTTGAGGGTAGACCGTACCATTCTGCTCCAATTAGTTTAGTATTGTTGAAGTTTGTAATTAGTAAACAGTGTTTCTGTGAAAAGTTAAGTTGTATGAGGTGTTATTTATGGTTTTTTTCCCTCTATATTATGTCTACAAGAAATACTAAATACATTACGTAAACATATTGTAAACCTATTGTCAATAATAAAAAAACAATGCGAACATAAACTGACACGATGAAATCCAAGCGCCTTTTCTTGGTAGTATATGTTCGTCTTACAAGGAGACCACATGGGTATCGGATTTTAGAATTTCTTGATATGTCTGGTACGTGAAGTTCAGCCAAAGCCATTCGGCGCAACTCTAAAAACTTCTCGAGAAAATCAACTTTGAAGTTTTGCGAAGTACACTAAGTATCAACTATTAGAACACTCCCATCACCTGTCGGTGTAGCTTCACAGCACTAGAGTCCCGGGTTCGAATTCCCACTGTGACATAATATTTTTAATTTTAGAAATAATTAGTTATATAAAACGTTTTGGGATCTCTAATGCCACGTGTTGTCAGTTTTTGTTTAGGTTTATGTAGACTGTATACTGACAGTAGGTTTCACTTTTTCTTTCTTCGTTACCATCATCTCATTATAATTGTCGTCATTATTATTACCACCATTATCAGAATGGTCATCATCACCACCATCACCACAGCTACTGTAATCATCATAATAATCGTCATCGTCACCACCACCATCATGAACGACAACAAAATCAACAATTGCCGTTGCTGCTGCTGCCTGGCCCACTATTCCCATGGACACACAACTTAAAGAAATGTATCTAAGGAGCGCTCATTTGCACGGCAGACAGTTTATCGAATTGTTCGTTCTGGCGAGGATATTTTCGCTCGGTTGCTAATTATAAAACGTTTCAATTACCATGAAAAGCTATATTTACTATCAGCCAGTACAAGGTAAAGTGAAATATATGTATCAATGGCACGTAACCTGATCACGCAACCTCGCTTTCACCAGGGCTTGCACGACGGGAAACAGCTGTCATAGGAGTGAGCGAGATCTCTGATTACACACGTATCCGCTCGTCTGATGTACCGATAACGACCTCATTTAAACGCTTCCAGGATGGTCATGTTTCGAGGAAAAAAGTACACTGGAGGTGACTAATTAGAAGAACAGTGATTAATAATTGGTAAAAAAAAAGTATAGGTAATTACACATGGCACGTTTGACGACTAAGAGGGGTAAGGAAAATATCAATCTTTTCCGTAATTATTAATCGAATTAAAAGAAATTTAAATGGTATATAATCTACTCAGCATACTGCATTGTAATTAAACCTGAATGCATTTAAGCAGCAAAAACTTTAATTTTAAATAGAAAGACCGATATTGAAGTAATTCAAAAGATAGAAAGAAAATTTCGGAAAATATTAGGCCTCAAAATCACTCTTGGGGAATCTTATAAGATAAGAAGTAATGAGGAAATAGAAGCATACACACACATACATGCTGGCATGAGAAAAACGAAGACTTGAATTTTACGGGGACATAAAAAGAATGGCACCCACTAGGCTGACAAAACAAATAGTAGAATTCTACGAAAATATAAGTAAGGCCAAAACTGATCCAATTAAACGGATCGCTGTGATTAAGAAGGATCTCAAACTAACCTATATAATTGAGGCAGGCGTTACAGGAAGAAAAACATTCCGACAAAATATTTTATTGGAAAGTTAGTCAGAGGGATATTAGAAAACGGACTGAAACACCGGGCGTGGTCCGATGAAAGAAACAGGCTTGATTAAATGGATTTGGGCACAAGGGAAAGGCCAACCACGAAAAGCGACATTGTCTAATTGTACTCGCGTGATCCTATCGGAACCGTAAGTAAATAATAATAATAATAATTAACGCGATAACACAAGTAATAGAGGTAGAAATTCTGTGACTGTCTTCAGGTTGGCAGCGCTCAAATATTTCAACTTCCTTACCCGCATAACAAGAAATTAATTACATTGCCCCCCCCCCCTCCCCAGGGCGCTCATGGTTGTTTCGTCAGTATGTGCTTGGCGAACACGGGCCCCGAGGTAATGCAGTCTTTCTTTCCTGGACTGAATATCCTTTTCCTTCCCCTCCTTTCCTATTCCCACTCCTTCCCCCACCCGCCGGGGTACTGATGACCTTAGCAGTTTGGTCTCCCTGTCCCAAATAACCAGCAGATCAACCAAACAATTACACTTAGTTACTTCCAGAAAACTTCACATATAATTTCAGACATTTCCGAAACGTTTTGTCGCTGACACCCCGCCACAGAATAATGAAAGGAGAAGTTTTCAACGCTCAGTGTTACCAGATATCAATGGTTTACATATTATTGTGTCTGTAAGATACCCTATGATCGCATTTTAATCTAAACACCCTCCACCACAGAGTAGACACAACATTAGTACCGTACATTACCACAATTTCTTATTAACAGTTTCAGATTGGTTTTTAGCTAAAAATTTTCGAAATAATGTCATGTAAATATTGTAAGTTCTGTTTCATTTTTTTCTTCTTTGTGAGATATCTGAAGATGCCCTAACCGGGCGAAACGCGTCATTGTAATAAAAACTATTTGCAATCAAGACGTTATTTTATTCAAGAGTTCAACTGAACACGGTTGATGTACCACACCACGTAAAAATAGAATGGAAAAATTTCTAGTCATATTATCTTTCAATTCTGACTCACGGATCGAAATGCTGTACTTGGACAAAGAAAGATACCAGCTTATGGAATAGGTTCACAGATTTGTGACTGGCTGGAAGACTTCCTAAGTAATAGAACGCAGTACGTTGTTCTCGACGGCGAGTGTTCATCAGAGACGAGTTTATCATCAGGTGTGCCCCAGGGGAGTGTGATAGGACCGTTATTATTTTCTATCTATGTAAATGATCTGATGGACAGAGTAAGTTGTAATTTGCGCCTGTTTGCTGATGATACTCTGGTGTATGGGAGGGTGTCGTCTGTAACTGACTGTAGTAGCATACAGGATGACTTAGACAAAATTTCTAGTTGGTGCGAAGAATGGCAGCTAGCTCTCAATGTAGAAAAATGTAAGGTGATGCGCATGAGTAGAAAAAACAATCCCATAATATTCGAATACAGCATTAGTAGTGAGCTTCTTGATGCTGTCGCGTCGTTAAAATATCTAGGCGTAACATTGCAGAACGATATGAAATGGAACGAGCATGTAAGGGCAGTTGTGAGTAAGGCGGACAGCCAACTTCGGTTTATTGGGAGAATTTTGGGAAGATGTACTTCACCTTTAAAGGAGACCGCGTATAAAACGCTTGTACGACCACGTCTTGAGTGTTGCTCAAGTGTTTGGGATCCGCAGCAGATCAGTTTAAAGGAAGACATAGAGGCGGTTCAGAGGCGAGCAGCTAGATTTGTTATCGGTAAGTTCGACCAATGCGCGAGTGTCACGGAAATGCTCCGGCAACTCAATTGGGGATCGCTGGAAGAAAGACGACGTTCTTTTCGTGAATTTCTGTTGAATAAATTTAGAGCGCCGGAATTTGAAGCTGAGTGTAGTACGATTTTGCTGCCGCCTACTTACATTTCGCGTAAAGATCACAAATACAAGATAAGAAAAATTAGGGCTCGTACGGAGGCATATAGGCATTCTTTTTTTCCTCGTTCAATTTGGGAGTGGAATAGGAAAGGAAATGACTAGTAGTGTACAGTGTACCCTCCGCCACGCACCTTACGGTGAATTGCGGAGTACGTATGTAGATGTAGATATAGAAAGATCTGAGCAAGATACAAGCAACAGAAATGCGATTTCTACGAGCAATCCTTGGCAAGACAGGAAGGGGCAAGATAAGAAATGAAGCAGTACAAAGCACTCTACGCGTCAAGCACCCGAAAGAAATTATAGAGTGTAATAGACTTAAGTGCTTTGGCGACGTTAAAAGAATGGGAGCAGAAAGACTTTCAGGGATAGCCATAGATTTGACGGAATGCGGACGAAGACCAGTTGGAATACCGCGAACTAGATGGAGAGACCAAGTTTCAAAATGTTCAAATGTTTGTATAGCTTATGGGACTTAACTACGGGGTCATCAGTCCCTAAACGTACAAACTACTTACGAACTAGCTAATACTAAGGACGGCACAAATATCCATGCCCGAGGGGGGATTCGAACCGCCGACCGTAGTGGCCGTGCAGACCGTGACTGGAGCGCCTCAGTCCCGTCGGCCACCGCGGCCGGCAGAGACCAAGTGAAAGATGATGTGAACCGAAGAGGATTGCAGTAGGAGGAGGTGTTAGATTGTGGGAGATTAGAGGAACTTGGAAGAGGCTCTGTTAAAGACCTGCTTAGAAGTGGAAAGAAGAGGACGAGTGCGGCGCGCGCCTGCTGTGTCCCAGCTGTGGTGGGGTCCCAGCGCTGTGGCAGTGGCAGCTGGAGGTCAGGGCCTGCGGCTAGGCCAGGTGCTTGTTGTGCCGCCTCTCCTAGCAACAGGCGACGGGCCGCCGCCGGTCGATCGGGCCCGCGTTAATTGCAGCGGAGTCTCCACCCCACGCTGCCGCTTCCGGCGGCTTGCGGCCTGGCGTGCTTTTTTATTCGCTTATCTGCTTTCACCGCCCCGGCGGACCAGACTACAGCTGTACCACTTATTACTTGCTCCCTCCCTAATCCTTACAGCAGCGCGGAAATGGCCGCGTGGTTTGAGGCCCCACGTCACGGATACGCAGCCAATCCCGTCAGAGGTTGGAGTCCTCCCATGAGCATGGGAGTGTCTGTGTTGTTCTTAGGACAAGTTAGTTTAAATACACTACTGGTCATTAAAATTGTTACACCACGAAGATGACGTGCTACAGACGCGAAATTTAACCGACAGGAAGAAGATGCTGTAATGTGCTAATGATTAGCTTTTCAAAGCATTCATACAAGGTTGGCGCCGGTGGTGACGCCTACAACGTGATGACATGAGGAAAGTTTCCAACCGATTTCACATAACAAACAGCAGTTGACCAGCGTTGCCCGGTGAAACATTGTTGTGATGCCTCGTGTAAGGAGGAGAAATGCGTACCATCACGTTCCATCTTTGATAGAGGTTGGATTGTAGTATATCGCGATTGCGGTTTATCGTATCGCGACATTGCTGCTCGCGTTGGTCGCGATCCAATGACTGTTAGCAGAATATGGAATCCGTGGGTTCAGGAGAGCAATACGAAACGCCGTGCTGGATCCCAACGGCCTCGTATCACTAGCAGTTGAGATGACAGGCATCTTATTCGCATGGCTCTAACGGATCGTGCTCCACGCCTCGATCCCTGAGTCAGCAGAGGGGGACGTTTGCAAGACAACAACCATCTCCACGAACAGTTCGACGACGATTGCAGTAGTATGGACTATCAGCTCGGAGACCATGGCTGTGGCTACCCTTAACGCAGCATCACAGACTCGAGCGCCAGCGATGATGTACGCAACGACAAACCTGGGTGCACGAATGGCAAAACGTCTTTTTTTCGGATGAATCCAAGTTCTGTTTACAGCATCATGATGGTCGCATCCGTGTTTGGCAACATCGCGGTGAACGCACATTGGAAGCGTGTATTCGTCATTGCCATACTGGGGTATCACCCAGCGTGATGGTATGGGGTGCCATTGGTTACACGTCTCGGTCACCTCTTGTTCGCATCGACGGCACTTTGAACAGTGGCCGTTACATTTCAGATGTGTTACGACCCGGGGCTCTACGCCAGTCACTACTCTTGATGAACTGTGGTATCGTGTTGAAGCTACATGGGCATCTGTACCTGTACACGCTATCCAAGCTCTGTTTGACTCAATGCCCAGGTGCATCAAGGCCGTTATTTCGGCCAGTGGTGGTTGTTTTGGGTACTGATTTCTCAGGATCTATGCACCCAAATTGCGTGAAAATGTAATCACATGTCAGTTCTAGTATAATTTATTTGTCCAATGAATACCCGTTTATCATCTGCATTTCTTCTTGGTGTAGCAATTTTAATGGCCAGTAGTGTAATTTGTAAGTCTAGGGACCTATATGCTATATGCTGAGGCTTGATTTGAATTGAATTGATGATTAAGCCTACTGTACTGTGTTTTCATTTGTAGACCGCACAGCTCTCCCTAGCCCCGGATCGGTAGAAGCCGGTAAACGTTCGGTAGTTGACAGTACTGTGTGGCAACCACTGTCGTCTCAGTTATTCTGAGTTAATATCAGATAATCTCATTTTGGAGAGACAAATCAAATGTTCAAATGTTTGTACGCTTACAAACTACTTAAACTAACCTAAGGACAATACGCACACACATCCATGCCCGAGGGAGGACTCGAACCTCCGTCGGCGAGCAACCGCTGCTTCGAGAGACAGATGTACTTTCAACAAATCAAAGATACTGACAATAGGGCGAGACACTTGATTAAAATTTCCATAATGGCCGGGATTCGATCCGGGTCTCGTGATTACTCGGCAATCACTTTACCCATTCAAGCGCCGTGGCATTATGGTAACGCGAATGCAAGCCATAAACTAAGTACGTCTCCCTCCACAACCCAAACGTCAATCAATAATTGAAATACTAATTACAGAGGGGAGCGTGGGGGCAAAATTGAAGTTTGTCTTATAGAGGCAGCCGTACTTATGTTATTGTTTGGATTTCCAAAATCCATAGTGTCGCGAAGGTTCAATGGGTAAAGGAATTTATAGTCTTCTGGGCACGCAGCGTAATATATTTCTTGTAAGGCATTTTTACTATAGTGTACCAGAACGCTGCTGTCTACAATCTTTATTAAGTTATACACAATTAAGCTATAAGCTTATTTCGACTTTAAGGCCATTTTCAAGCTATGTCCATAATTCTTCTTTGACGAAATTGCTGTCAAATATATGTGTTTGATATTTTAGCTTCTGTCAAATATATGTCGAAATTATACGACACGAAGATAACAACAAGAACATCTAATGTTGCATAAATAGCAGTTAATCTAGCTAAAATATAAAACACACATATTTGACAGCAATTTCGTCAAAAATGAAATATGGACATAACTTGAAAATGGCCTGAGCACCGTAATAAACTTATAGCTTAATTGTATACAACTTAATAAAGATCGTAAAGAGCAGCGTTATGGTATACTGTACTAAATTGGTAAAGCGATTATCTAATAAGCAGGAGACCCGGATTCGAATCCCGCTGTGGCATAAATTTTAATTGCACGTCTCGCCACATTATCAATATGTTTGATATGTCGAGAGTTACATCTGTCTTTGGAAACTGCGATTGTTTTATATTAGTATCAGCTACGCCTGATGTAGAAGCAGGATTGTTTCCATTGAGTTCAATGCTATTGTAAAGACTCAGCTACACTGACACCAGTTACATAAGGGAACATCGAGGCAGAATTGAATTTCGTTTTATGGCGGGTGATGTATTAGGTTATTCTGTGCGTTTGCATTGTTAATAATGCTACGTTGGATAAGTGGATAAAGCAACTCCCTCCTAGTCTCGTAACCAGAAGATCCTGGGTTCGAATCCAGAGGTTGAAAAATTTTATTGCAATGTTTCGCCATATTGTCAATATCTTAGACTGTTCAGTATGGTGTATATCGTTTAACATGCTATTAAAATGCGCGGTAATGCATTTGCTGCAACGCCTTCTGGTAGCACTACTATTTCAGTTTCGAATACGAACAACATTTAAAGCGAAGTGAGAGACTTGTGATGTCGCAGTTTGGCCAGCACTGTACCTGAGCCTTGAGGAAATAGAGTTAAAGCTCGAGCAAGAGGAAGTAGTGGCTAGTAGGTATACAGTCGCAGTGTGCGTTATTTTGATAATTTGGGCAGGACGGGAAATGTGTGTGTGTGTGTGTGTGTGTGTGTGTGTGTGTGTGTGTGTGTGTGTAGCCTGAACCGTGTGTTCGGTCAGAGATGTAGCAGCCCTCTGTAAAAAATAAATAAAAATAAAAAAGTCAAGATTTCATACATTAAGAACGAATTAAGAGGATCTCAGATCCACAAAGAACCGATTTTCTGGTATAAAATGATTCTTAATGTGACCGCTTGCCCGAAGCGGGAACTCCGGGTTCGAATCCAGGTCCATCATAAGTTTCCAACTTCGCCATTGAATTTAAAAAAAAATTTGAAAGGTTTGTTAAGCTTATGGGACTTAACTACGGGGTTATCAGTCCCTAAACTTACAAACTACTTACGAACTACCTTATAATAAGGACGGCACAAATATCCATGCTCAAGGGGGGATTAGAACCCCCGACCGTAGTGGCCGTGCAGACCGTGAGTGGAGCGCCTCACTCCCCGCGGCCACCGCGGCCGGCCATTGAATTTATGGGAATGTCCTATAACAGTCGAGATGGATGACAATTCAAGTAATAAATCAATTTTCAGAGGCACATTTTTGTCTTGATATATCAGAGATATTGAACAGATGGAAAGGCAATGAATTAAAATTGGTGTCGTAGTCGGGCTTCGAACCTCCTACTTACAAGGCAGGTGCTTTAACCGCCGAGACACAGTGGCCTTATGGATACCGCCCCTGCATTGACTGTCTTAAACGTTTCAGTCCCACATTATAAAGTCAGTTTTGGAAAAATTAAATTCTGCTTCAGGTTTCCCTAGGGGAAAATAGGCGGAATTAAGTTTTTGTTGTGGAAGGAGACGTGTGCGATGACAGTCCGTGCAGTCGTGGTATCCATAAAGGCTCTGTGGCTGAGTGGCGTACCCCCGAAATGATAACTACCACATCGCTTCTCTTTCCAAAAGACTCGTATTACCCGTGAGCGAAAACGAATTCTCTTAAATGGATATGTGGCCACGCTGTACACTATTTGTTTGGCGATGGAGACAAGAATGTGTTTGAGTTTTGAAACTATATAAACGAGCGACACTGTGCAATAGTTAGGAACCCCAAGTACCGCCAATTTTCTTTAGAGTGCGTTCCATAATCCGCCTCGCAGCCGGAATATCGATAAAAGGAGAAGTTGATTCAAGAACGACAGAAGTACTGAAAGACTGAACTATAACCGGTAACCAAACAAATCGAGAAGACGTTCATTGATAATCCGCAGCTAGACCTTCCTTGTTCAAAATGTTCAAATGTCTGTAAATCTATCGGACCAAACTGCGTGGTCATCAGTCCATAGCTTACAAACTACTTAAACCTAGGTAAACTAACCTAAGGACAACACACACACCCATGCCCCAGGGAGGACTCGAACCTCCACGGCGAGCAACCGCGCGCTCCGCAGCGAGACGCTTTAGACCGCTCGGCTACTCCAACGCAGACCTTCCTTGGAACGCACCATGTCGTAATGCCGCATGTGGAACGGCATTATTTTCTACGTATATAAAAATGCAGACCTATATATATTAATAAACAGTATAAAAGGGGGAAAAAAGTGGTTAAAGCGTCTCCCTACTAAGCAAAAGGTCCCGGATTCGAATCCTGGCCGAGACATAAATTTTAATTCGACGCATCTCCTTCTGTTAAAAATCTCGGATGACAGCTAATCGTATATCAGGGAGTATAGTTGCCTGGCCACGCAGAAAACAGCACGTCGAGAGATTGTTGTGTAGGCGAAGCTGCGCCCACCTGGAAGCGCACGGGGAGACTTTCCCGTCGGCGAGATGGCGGAACCGTGGCAGCGATCGGCTCGCCTTTCGCCGGCGGGGAGCGGGCTCTGGCTTGGCGCTCGGCCAGCAGCGGTTTCATAAGCGCCGCCTGACCGGTTCCGCGGTGGCGGCCGCACACCCAGAGCGGCCGTAGCCGCAGCCGCCAAGGACGCCGCGGCGAAACTTTGCGCGCTACGGGTGTGAACGGTGCAGAACGCCGCAGACCGCCACTGTGGCTAATCCGTTTCTGCCGCCACCGACGCGCTCCCAGATCTAAACGTTGGGCAGAAATACAGTACACCTAGAAGGACGACGTCGATTTTCGCCCGCCGCGGTGGAGCGGCCGTGCGCTCCAAGGCGCCTTGTTGCGGAGTGCGCCACTGCTTGCCGTCGAAGGATCGAGTCCTCCTTCGGGCATGGGTGTATTTGTTGCCCTTACATCTACATATATGGGTGCTATCGACAAGGATTCGCAAATCGATTCCGTATTTCTTGATTTCCAGAAGGCTCTTGACACCGTACCTCACAAACGGCTTTTAATCAAATTGCGTGGTTACCGTATATCGCCACAAATTTGCGATTGGATAGGGGGTTTCCTGTCAGAGAGGACACAGTTCGTAGTAGTCGATGGGAAGGCATCGACTAAAACAGAGGTGATATCGGGCGTTCTACACTGTAGAGTTATTGGTCATCTGCTGTTCCTTATCTACATAAACGATTTAGAGGAAAATCTAAATGTTGGGCAAAACACACTGTCTAAAAAAAAAAAAAAAAAAAAAAAAAAAGAAAAAAAAAAAAAAAAAAAAACAGCACACCTAGAAGGACGATGTCGATTTTTGCCTGCCGCGGTGGAGTGGCCTAACGCTGCACGGGGCCTTGCTACGGAGTGCGCCACTGCTTGCCGTCGGAGGATAGAGTCCTCCTTCAGGCATGGGTGTATTTGTTGCCCTTACATCTACGTATATGGATACTATCGACAAGGGTTTGCAAATCGATTCCGTATTTCTTGATTTCCAGAAGGCTCTTGACACCGTACCTCACAAACGGCTTTTAATCAAATTGCGTGGTTATCGTATATCGCCCCAAATTTGCGATTGGATAGGGGGTTTCCTGTCAGAGAGGACACAGTTCGTAGTAATCAATGGTAAGGCATCGACTAAAACAGAGGTGATATCGGGCGTTCTACAGGGTAGTGTTATTGGTCCTCTGCTGTTTATTATTTACATAAACGATTTAGGGGAAAATCTAAGTAGCTCTCTTAGTTAAAAATGATCAGTCTCTGTTGCAATATTTTATTCTCCAATAACGCGTTTCGCGCTGTTAGCGCATCGTCAGACTGGAAAAAGGCAAATGTTTTGATACAGTCCGTGTACCTAGCGGGCAGCAAATCTAATGTGGCTAATTTTATTGGAGTATAAATTATTGCAACAGAGACTGAGCATTTTTAATTATTCAACACTGTTGCTGCAGCAGCCGCCATCACCACCACCATCATGGAATGGAATGAAATGTATAGCTCTCTTAGGTTGTTTGGAGATGACGCCGTCATTTACCGTCTAGTAAAATCATCTGAAGATCAGAACTAACTGCAGAACGAGCTGAATAAGATATCAGTATGGTGTAAAATTTCGCAATTGGGTCTAAATAATGAGAAGTGTGAAGTCATCCAAATGAGTAGGAAAAGAAATCCGTTAATCTTTCTTTACAAGATAAATCAATCAAAAGTGAAGGTCGTAAACTCCGCAAAATACCTAGGAATTACTATTACTTCAGACTTAAATTGGAAAGAACACGTAGAAAATGTTGCGAGAAAGGCGAACCAGAAACTGCGTTTTATTGGCAGAACTCTTAAAACATGCAACAGAACTACAAAAGAAACTGCATACACTACGCTTGTTCGTTCTTTTTTGGAGTATTGCTGCCCAGTGTGGGATCCTTATCAGGTGGGTTTGGCGGAGGACATCGAAAGAGTCCAAAGAAGGGCAGCTCGTTTGGTATTGTCATGATACAGGGTAGACAGAGTTACTGAAATGATAAAGGATATTGGATGGGAATCATTACAGCAACGGCGCATATCGCTACGGCGTGGGCTACTTACGAAACTCGAATCACCAAGATTCTCCTCCGAATGCGAAAATGTATTGTTCACTCCCAATTACATAGGTAGAAATGATCGTCAGAATAAAATACGAGAAATCAGAGTTCGAACGGAGGTATTCAGGTGTTCTTTCTTCCCGCGCGCTATTCGAAAATGGAATGGGTGATAAATAGTATAATAGTGGTTCGATGAACCCTCTTTCAGGCAATTAAATGAGATTTGCAGAGTATCCCAAGTAGCTGTAATGTACTCCCCATTCCACCGTAAAATAAGTGGCGGAGGGTACACTGTACCACTACTAGGTATTACTTTTACTATTCCACTCCCAAATAAAACGAGGGGAAAAAGAATGTCTATATACATCCGTACGAGCCCTGATTTCTCTTATCTTGTCTTTGTGATCTTTACGCGAAATGTAAGTAGACGGCAGGAACATCGTTCTACACTCAGCTTCAAATTCCGGCCCTCTAAATTTTCTCAACAGAATTTCTCGAAAAGAACGTCGCCTTTCCCCCAGCTATCCCCATTTGAGTTCCCGGAGCATTTCCGTGACACTCGCCCATTGGTCTAACCTATCATCAAAGAACCCAGCTGCTCACCTCTTATCTGCATACACGTCTTCTTTTAAACTGATCTCTTGCGGGTCCCGAGCACTTGAGTAATACTCGAGACGTGGTCGTACAAGCGTTTTATACGCGGTCTCCTTTACAGATGAATTACATCTTCCCAAAATTCTACCAAGAAACGGAAGTCGGCTGTCCGCCTTACTCACAACTGTCCTTGCACATTCGTTCCATTTCATACCGCTTTGCAATGTTAGGCCTAGATATTTGAACGACGCGACCGCATGAAGAAGTTCACTACTAATGCTGTATTCCAACATTGTGGGATTGTTTTTCCTACTCATGCACATCACCTTACATTTTTCTACATTGAGAGATAGCTGCCATTCTTTACACCAACTAGAACTGGGACCTATTGGACGAAAATGCAATGGTTTTCATTCCATACACTTTATGGGATTCTTTTTCCTACTCATGCGCATCACCTTACATTTTTCTATATTGAGAGCTAGCTGCCATTCTTCGCACCAACAAGAAATTTTGTCTAAGTCGTCCTGTATGCTATTACAGCCAATTAAAGACATCTTCCCAGACATCTACGCAGCGGCAGCGTCGCTGACTGCCACGCAGGGGGCCCGGGTTCGATTCCCGGCAGGGGACTGGGTGTTGTGTGTTGTCGTAATCATTATCATCTCATCATCATTGGCACGTAAGTCGCCCACGCGGCGTCAAATAAAAAGACTTACACTACGGCGGCCGAACAAACCCGCAAAGGTTCTCCCGGCCAAGAAAGCCATACGCTCATTTCCATCTTCCCATACACAGCACAGCATCACCAGCAAACAACCGCAAATTACAAATTACTCTATCAAATCATTTATATAGATAGAAAATAATAGCGGTCCTATTACACTCCCCTGGGACACGCCTGACGATACACTCATCTCTGATGAACACTCGCCGTCGAAAACAACGTACTGCGTTCTATTACTTAGGAAGACTTCCAGACAGTCACAAATATGTGATCCTATTCCATATGCACGTACTTCGTTAGTGGGCAGTACGAACTATCTGAATTTGACGCATGCGTGGCACTGTCTTAGCGTGGTGTATATAGCGGAACCATTGACGCTCTCACCAGTTTTCGATGACTACCTGATGATGACGGGCAGGTGCCCATTTGAAATATCGTGCTGTGTATACATCGACGATCAGCTGCAAGTCGTGAATATTTTAAAATTCACAATGTATGGAGAATTATGGACAGGACTCACCCACCACGTCTGGATTTTCACGATGTAATGCGTTAGTTCCACAGAAATTGCCATGATATCCCTCGGAAGGACATCCAACAACTTTCAAAAGTTTGTAAAGCTTAAGGGATTTAACTACGGGGTCATCAGTCCCTAAACTTACAAACTACTTATGAACTCCCTTATACTAAAGACAGCACAAACATCAATGCCCGAGGGGGGATTCGAACCCACGACGGAGAACGGCCTCTCGCATCGTAGCATAGCGCCTCAATCAGTTGCTTTCAATATGGTCAGAGGTTGACTGACGTATTGTTGGCTTGATCAATTTGTGAATCACATTCTCTTTAATCACTTACGCAATTTTTCTAATACCTTAATCATTTGTAGTCTGAATACAGGGAGTGGACAAAATAATATGAAAACCTAACATTATCATTTCTTCAAGATCGGAATAAAGCGGTGATCTGATATCGAAAGTCAGTCAGCAAAGTACCCTCCGCGACGCAACACATGAAATTTCATGTATACAGTGATCTTCCTCTCATTCTGAAGGTCAAATGTGCAAAATTTCTTCAAGATTTGAATAAAACTGAGATTTGTATGCAATACGCACTATATATGAAGTTATCCCTGACGAATAATTTTTCCGGCATGAAACGTACGCTATGACACTTTCTAGTTTTCTACACTCCTTTTAATGTGTAAGCAAATTTCAAGATGATCGGTTGAGTAGCTGAGCTGTGAAAGCGTAACAAACAGACTCACATTCGCATTTATTGTATTAGTTAGGATGTCGGTAAGAGCTGCCAAAAGAGGTTGTAGGGTGGGGGGTTGGATTCGCGCGCTCTTTTCAGGCTTTCAGGACGCTGGGGAGGGAATTTGACAATATAAGCGAGATTATTGGTGAGCAAGAGGAAGCAGTCGGCTTGTTAACACTGCAACTGGGGCGCGAACTGGCGCGTGTAGCGCCCGGCATTACCGCCGAATCTAACACGCTTTCCGTCCGATCCGATGACGCAGCAGACCGGGAAAGTAGCCTGCCAATCTCATTAGGGATCCGAGAAGCCCGCAATGGTCGATAGGCGGCGATTCGAGAACTCGCTGGAAGCGCCGGCGAGCGCTCGCAGGTCGATACTGTTTGTCGAGAGCTGAGCGCCGGGCAGCCCCACAGAGGCAGCCCGCAGTTAGCTTTCCAGGCTGTCGTGTCAGCCGCTGCGCTATTTTCGCTTCCTCTAGCAGCTGTCACACCAGTGAACTACAGCCAACCCACATATATCGATCAAAATACACGCCGTGGAACTCGCCATTCACATCTCAATTGATTTCCTACGTCTCCAAATAGGACATCGTCGCTGCATGAGTTTTACGTAACAGGAGAAATGTAACGTCGAATGGAAAGTCAGATGACAGAAAATCTATGTTAGTAAAAATGTAAATGTTGGCTTGTACAAAACCGATAAACTTCAATCGATTTTGACTAATTGCTTTGAAATTTTGATACAACGTTTCATTCTAATTCAGTAAGATTACTAGATACCTATTTCTTTAATATACAGGGCGCCGGCCGCGGTGGCCGAGGAGACTGAGGCGCTTCAGTCACGGTCTGCACGGCCACTACGGTCGGGGGTTCGAATCCCCCCTCGGGCATGGATATTTGTGCCGTCCGTAGTTGTAGCTAGTTCATAAGTAGTTTGTAAGTTTAGGGACTGATGACCCCGTAGTTAAGTCCCATAAGCTTAACAAACATTTGAACATTTTTTGAATATACAGGGCGCTACAAAAAGGTGCGGCCAAACTTACAGGAAACATTCCTCACACACAAAAAAAGAAATTATATTATGTGGACATGTGTCCGGAAACGCATAATTTCCATGTTAGAGCTCATTTTAGTATTTCTCTTTAAATGTAAATTGAAATAATTCGTGCAGACAATTGTCAAAGTACCCAATTGTTTCGTTAGTATGTACTGTACTTCCTCGATTCACCACCAGTTGGCCCAATTGAAGGAATGTAATGTTGACTTCAGTGCTTGTGTTGATATGCGACTCATTGCTCTACAGTACTAGCATCAAGCACTCAGTACGTAGCATCAACTGGTTAGTGTTTATCACGAACGTGGTTTTGCAGTCAGTGCAATGTTTACAAATGCGGTGAATCGAGGAAGTACAGTACATACTAACGAAACAATTGGATATTTTGACAATTGCCTGCACGAATTATTTCAGTTTACATTTAAAGAGAAATAGTAAAATGAGCTCTAACATGGAAATAAAGCGTTTCCGGACACATGTCCACATAACACATTGCCGCAGTGGAGTAGCCGAGCTGTCTAAAGCGTCTCGCTGCGGAGCGCGCGGTTGCTTGTTGTGGAGGTTCGAGTCCTCCCTGGAGCATGGGTGTGTGTGTTTATCCTTAGGTTAGTTTACCTAGGTTTAAGTACTTTGTAAGCTACGGACTGATGACTACGTAGTTTGGTCCGATAGATTTACAAACATTTGATTTGAACATAACATATTTTCTTTCTTTGTGTGTGAGGAATGTTTCCTGAAAGTTTGGCAATACCTTTTTGTAACACACTGTATAATATACACGCAAAATATTCGTAACAACGTTTCCCCGTTATAAAATTATATAAAAGCATATATGACATACATTAAAAAACTTGCTATACAAAACCATACACATTTTCAGGGAAAACCATTCGATCCAGAATTTTCCACGATTTGCGGTCTATTAGTACAAATTAGTACCAATTCATATTCACGACGTTAATTGCGAATAGGTGAAGTTGAAAATGTGTCTCCTGCCGGGATTCGAACCCGGATCTCCTGCTTGCTAGGCAGTTGCGCTGATCCTAAACCACAGAGCACACAGCGCTCATCGTAAGTGCGTAGACTACTCATGTTCGCCTCCCGTCAGATACAAGTTATCAGTTGTTCCCTGCCCACAATTACTCAAACTCGTGATTTTTGCAACCTATTCCCTTAAGAATAAGGGCTGAGGAGTGCCAACGCACTAAACAAATGTAAATGTTCGTTTGTTCAAAATGTCATATTTCCGAAAATTTATCACGGATTGCTTTGAAATTTTGAAGAAATGATGCATTAAATTTTGCACATGTTTTTCAGTACCCAAGTGAACAAAATCTGTGTATATGTCTAACTTATAGGTTTTCTATAACGTAAAATGCAAAGTTTCAATTATGAATTTGTGCAAAACCGCCAATTTCCGAAAGTTTTTGAAAGATTGATTTAAAACTTCGATACAATGTTGTATTCTAATAGAGGAAGGATTTTACATACCTACTTCTTTAACGTACGATATATAACCAACAAATATATTTTTAGATTTTAAGTAATAACTCTTCCTCATTATAAAATGAATAAAACTTTATTTATGGCATATATTTAAAAAAAATACACAGAAACACGCGCGAGTTGGAAAAAACTTTCGTATATATAAGACTTCGAACACTAAACAACTCTCTACGTTACACAGAGCTGTAAGAGAAAATGGATGAGTGGGAGTAAACTGATGTAGAGAAGGGGGAGAGAGAAGGAAAGAGAGAGAGAGGGGGGAGAGAGAGAGAGAGAGAGAGAGAGAGGGAGGGAGGGAGGGAGGGAAGGAGGGGGAAGAGATGCACAGGAAGGGAAAACGAAGAATGAAGAAAGGAGAAGGAACGAGGAGAGGATCACAAAAGGAGAGCAGGGATTGCAAGATGTATATTCAAGTCCCATTCTCACAACATTAAGAAATTACACCGATCAGAAATGCGTGCTTTCTTTTCCTTGATTTTCCATTTCATCTGAAATAAGCTGCAACAACGCGAGGCCGGGTGCAGCTAGTGGACAAATACATATTTGGCAGTGAACATCTTTAGGCCCTTTTTTGTTCTCTTATCCTCAATTTTCACTAAAATTATAATGATAATTTTTAAAGTTATGTACGGCTATGGGGCTTTGAAAAAAAAAATAGTATGTTAGAGCGGCTGCACCTTAAAATATAAGGGCTATCCAGAAAGTAACAGGCGTTTTGGCCTTTCGCCGTGGTGGGCGTTGCTATAGCCGCCATCTTGGTGCCATAACGTTCCTTCACTCACTGCGCATCCAGTACCGGTAACGTGTGGACTATGTCTCTGCTAATTTGTGTTCTGTGACACGTTAAAATGTCCGCTGCAATATAAAACCCGTCACTTCTGAGTTGAGAGCGAATAAACTACAAAACAATTTAAATTCAACGCGAACTTAGTGATGTATACGAAAAAGAAATGAGGACTGACGTTTCAAAACGCGATAAGTCCACTCGCGGACAAAAGCTAGTTTGAAGTGAATTTCTACTCTACAAAGTGTGATAGATCGAGCTGCGGTGTTGTTATCATTCAAAACAATATTTTAACCGTTTAAATCAGGTGCAAAATTTGACTTTCGGTTCAAAGTGCAATAAGTCCATCAGTGAAACTGATTCAAATCGTGATAAGTCCATTGACTGCCGATTACTAACGAAAGTGTTCCAGTAAGACAAATAAAATTTGTGTCGCCAACACACAATGCGTTTTACAACTTCACTACAATGTATCTGTTTTATAACCGTAGCACTTATCGTTGTGCCCACTGTCACATGAAAAAATTGGCTGGCCAGTATCTTGTTGCTGTGGGAGCTTGCTGTTTGTGAAAAACATGACTGACGTGGAAGGAGTTTTAAATATAGGGAGCACACCTTTGGATCTAGGAAGCGGCAGAAGGGCACTGTGAAAAGGAAGATACAGCAGATGGAGACATCTTTTTGTGAGATTGTCTGCTAAATTGATTTTACTACATATACTAACTGCGTGTTTCGATTTAATTTCTGGATAGGAATCCACTAAAACATGTACTATTTAAATCTTTCAAGAAACCGTGATAAGGACCCTGAAATGCTGGATTCTGAGCCTCGTCGTGGACACAAAGAGGGAAGATTCAAATGCCATAGCATCCCTGTATACAATCTAATCAGAAATAGGAGGAATGTCTACAGATACTTAAACAAACTATTATCTAAATTTGTTTCAAAACACATTATGTCCTTTCGGCTGGTACAAAACAAGATTTCAAAATTTCAGTTGGGAACACTGCCTTTAAATGAAGAGTGAGATCTGTCTCACTGATTCCATTCTTTTAACTTCTTGAAGCTTAGTAAATTTTAATACACAAATCCTAATTTACTGCATCACTTTGCCTAAAACTAGTTTTTTGCTCCCCCTGTAAAATTTTATTTTTGGACTAATCGTGTTTTGAAAAGTTATTCCTCAAAATACTGAGTGAAATCGGAGTGAGGTAATGGCACACAGATTTTAAAAATTTCAGTCTAATGAATGACGAAATGGTGATGAAAATCAACAACATATGCGAAAAACGTCGTTTTACGATTTCGGAACATACGAAACATGTTCCCCGAATTCTTTCCAGTATTGAAGAAATGATTCGCTACGCAACGCTTAACAGTTGCCGAACTGCTTTGTGGTGTAAACCACTGGTCGAAATCACAGATGTCAGATTTCTACACAAACGATATTTGAAAAACGTTTGCCATGGTATTGTAAATCCCTTAATTTTATGGCGATTTCGTGGAAAAGCATCTACAGACTGTACTTTTCTAAATTTCATAATACATTTTTTTCATATTGTTAACTTTATTTTTTTTTTTTTACTTACAAGGCTCGCGGATGCTGCTTTACAAATATGCTTGCTTTGATGGTTTTGAATACATACCTGAAACAACAGAAACAAAATTTTTAAGTAATAATTTTGACATTTATTGTGTTATACAAAGAAAGTGTCAGAACTATTTCTAACCTAAAAATATTGTGTCTAGCGTGTAAAGCAAATTGGTACACACATTTAAATTACTAGAAAGCTATCTCGGGACACAGTCCGTAATAGCTGCAGGCGACGTATTTGAAGGTTTGCAGGGCGAACACATGTTTGAGTTTTAAAAAATCGCGCATTAACTTGATTTTTGTTTTAAGCATTTACTATGACTTCTGTGGATATACTTATCCTATTGATGAAAGGTCGTTGTACCCGATTGTGAAACATATACACTACTTGCCATTAAAATTGCTACACCAAGAAGAAATGCAGATGATAAACGGGTATTCATTGGAGAAATATATTGTACTCGAACTGAAATATGATTACATTTTCAAGCACTTTGGGCGCATAGATCCTGAGAAATCAGTACCCAGAAAAACCACCTCTCTCCGTAATAACGGCCTTGATACACCTAGGCATTGAGTCAAACAGAGCTTGGATGGCGTGTACATGAACATGCAGCTTCGACATGGTACCACAGTTCATTCAAGAGTAGTGACTGGCGTATTGTGACGAGCCAGTTGCTCGGACACCGCTGACTAGACCTTTTCAATTGGTGAGAGATCTGGAGAATGTGCTGGCCAGGGCAGCAGTCAAACATTTTTCGTATCCAGAAGGGCAAGACCTGCAATATGCGGTCGTGCATTATCCTGCTGAAATGTAGGGTTTCGCTGGGATCGAATGAAGGGTAGACTCACGGGCCGTAACACACGTGAAATGTAACGGCCAGTTTCAAAGTGCCGTCGATGCGAACAAGAGGTAACCGAGAAGTGTAACCAATGGCACCCCATACCATCACGCCGGGTGATATGCCAGTATGACGATGACGAATACACATGTGCGTTCACCACGCTGCAGCCAAACACGGATGCGACCATCATGATGCTGTAAACAGAGCCCAGATTCACACACACACACACACACACACACACACACACACACACACACACAAAAAAAAAAAAAAAAAAAAAAGAGAGAGAGAGAGAGAGAGACGTTTTGCCATTCGTGCACCCTCGTTTGTCGTTGTGTACACCATCGCAGCCGCTCCTGTCTGTGATGCAGCGTGAAGGGTAACCGCAGCCATGGTCTCCGAGCTGATAGTCAATGCTGCTGCAAACGTCGTCGAACTGTTCGTGCAGATGGTTGTTGTCTTGCAAACGTCCTCATCTGTTGACTAAGGGATCGAGACGTGGCTGCACGATCCGTTACAGCCATGCGGATAAGCTGCCTGCCATCTCGACTGCTAGTGATACGAGGCCGTTGGGATCCAGCACATCGTTCCGTATTGCCCTCCTGAACCCACCGATTCCATATTCTGCTAACAGTCATTGGTTCGCGACCAACGTGACCAGCAATGTCGCACTACGATAAACCGCAATTGCTTTAGGCTACAATCCGAAACGTGATGGTACGCATTTCTCCTCCTTACTCACGGCATCACAACAACGTTTCAACAGGCAACGCCGGTCAACTGCTGTTTCTGTATGAGAAATCGGTTGGAAACTTTCGTCATGTCAGCACGTTGTAGGAGTCGCCACCTGTGCCAACCTTGTGTGAATACTCTGAAAAGCTAATTTGCATATCATAGCATCTTCTTCCTATTGGTTAAATTTCGCGTTTGTAGCAAGTCATCTTCTTGGTGTAGCAATTTTAATGGCCAGGAGTGTATGTTATACTGTTATTTGATTTCTAGTTCGCTGGCTTGCTACACGTATTTTTCGAGTTTGAAAACAACCATGCTGGGAAAGAAGAGCAGAGAAGAGGGAGGCGTTCCTGGGGAGCTACAATGTATAACCGAAGCCTACCGGATATGAAGTGTTGGACAAGTAAGAGATAGCCTGCGTGACGTCACAGAGATAGTGCCGAGCGGAGACCTAACCGCTTAGCTCGCTGCTGGCTTTATGCTTTCAGTCAGCTTTTAACGACTCACTTAGGCTAAACGACTGCTGTTCAGTTCTTCTTGAGTTGGAATTGTTTGAAACTGTGCGTCTCAGAACTGGTTAACTTTCAAATGGCGAAAATACTAACTAAAAAGTGCGAGCAGTACAAGCAATCCACTCTTAATTAATCGGTTGTCGAAATATTTTCTTGTTCTTTCTAGTAGACTGTGTTCGTCTGAGTTTTCTTCTGATTAGTTCGTTGGGGACAATTTGGTGTAAAATGGAAACATAGCGGATCCGTGTTCATATAACATTATGTCTTCGTCTACGTATGAAGAAAGTGTTGTGTAATTTGTGCCGTACATTTTTGTTAGTCTGTATGTAGCACTCAGTGACGTCACGATAGGTGGTAGGACACCTGGACATAGACGGGGATGCGCATCCGCCATTTTAGTTCCTTCGCATCGACGCGAGACGTCAACGTAGGGCAATCCGTATGCTCTCAGCATGGTGGCTGTGCAGCTTCGAATTGTTCTAATTGTTCAGAAAATTGTTTTGTTTCTCCCCTTAATCTTCTCGTTTACTGTTATCAGACATCTTCTCCTATGGCCCAATCGGGCCAGATATTTTAGCAATTTAAATGGCTCATCTAGCCGGTTCTTCTCACACAGTTTGAGCCAAATATGTGACAATTATCCTGTTTCTTCTCCCGGTAAGATTGAGCAATATACGCCTTTTGAATTATATGTATTTCATTACTAAACGTAAGAATACTATTCCTTACTCAAATAGTGTGCAAAGTGGTTTCAAAATAATAATAATTTGCGATAGCGAGTGTTTTCTCTTCTAGCGATACTGCGCAGAGACGTCTGCTCTAGAACCAAAATGGAGGCACCGTAAGAAACATTGATGTCCACACCAAAGAGGTATATAAACAACATAGAGAGGCTACAGCAAGCTACAGAGCTCTGGGTGGCAGCACTAAGCGACATTGGGCGCCATATTTGAGAACGTCAGTTTGAAGCAACAGCGTGACGAGACGATTCTGTTTGTAATCTAAACTAACGTGAAAGCGCTATTATTAGTGGTAAATCAAGCCCAGTGTATGTTTGGCGTACAATTGCAGCAACCGCAGTTATAAAACTGTTGGAATATCATATATAAATAAAGAGATATGTAATTATATAGGTTGTTGTGTATCAGCGTGTATTTGTCTATAAACATTAATTATACTTAACTTTTGCATTTACCAAGTTTCAAAATTATGTTTACTTCACGACCATCAAAAAGCTAGGGAGAGGACGGATGTATTTGGTGCGTTTTAATGTAATGACAGTTGTTTATATGTGTACAAAAGCGTATTAACCATTGGGTAAGTAGCCTAGGTGTATGAACTGTATGGCCGAGAGGACTAAGGCGCTCCAGTCACGTTCTCCACGGCCACTACGGTCGGGGATTCGAATCCACCCTCGGGCATGGATATTTGTGCCGTCCTAGTTCGTAAGTAGTTCA
This sequence comes from Locusta migratoria, assembly GCA_026315105.1. Lineage (NCBI taxonomy): Eukaryota > Metazoa > Arthropoda > Insecta > Orthoptera > Acrididae > Locusta > Locusta migratoria. Next base: position 355,687,393 of record CM048749.1, read on the forward strand.
TAAGTAGTTTGTAAGTTTAGGGACTGATGACCCCGTAGTTAAGTCCCATAGACTATACAAACATTTGAACATTTGAACATATGAACTGTAATAAAACTATTATTTATACAGATTTCCTTTGAAAAACAAGGACTTGCTAACCCAACGGGTAACCAGTATGAGGCGTGATAAGTGGCAGCCTACAAGGTGTAGTTACATATGACCATGTCATTTTGAAGAAAGGTTATGGATGCTACCACCGATTGAAAGCGGCTACTTGCAAATGGCATTCCAATACTATTTTCGCTTCCTGAGCACCTACAGAAACCAAAAGCTGTAATGAGAGTACCAAGGAAACGTCAATTACAGAGAGCTTGAAAAATTCGTAATGTATTTCAAAGCATGAAACATAATTTGAACCACAGGCAGAATAAAGGTAATTAAACACTTTAAAGAAATTCGCCTGTAGTTATAGGGAAGATATGTCAGCAAATACAAACGATTATTGACATTATAGTAACATCAAATAACGCAGCAGTTCCACGATTGTAAGCATTACACTTAGGCTGCATAGTAAACGAGATGTGTTACTCGTAGTGGGAATTACTTTCCGAAATGCGTCGCCCAGAAATTAAGGAAAACTCAAGACTGGCAATGATTAATATAAAACCTATGATTCAGCGTTAGCAGACGCGGCAACCTTTCCAATTGGCTTCAACTATGGCGGCGCTGTGGCCAGTCTATGTTGTTTATATAGGTCTTTCGTCCACACCTGTCTCCTATAGACTTTGGAGTTCCGTCGTGTACAGTGCTGCCATCTCTGTCACCCATTCACAAGAAGTGCGCGCATATTTTAAAACAAGCCACATGTGTCTACCAGTAGCAGGCCCTGAAGAGAAAATCGGAGTTGTTTCGACTTGAATATTCCGCAGGCCACGGTGCGGCACGGGTGGCAGACTTGAGGTGGGCGTGTCTGGAGTAGCAGCTACCGGCCCGCGAATGTTGCGGTCTCGTGGCCGCCTCTCTCCACGCTGTTAACTCGCCGTAACGGGACGCTTCCGACGGCCCACGGCACCGTTCTGTTTACCTTGCCCTACAGTGCACACGCCATCCGCCCTGCTACCGACCCAGCCGAGTTAACCGCCGCCCATGCTACCGAACAGGGCCCAGCGTATACTCAGGTGCATTCGTGTGTTACGTAGTTCAGAGCACAGCAACTTCTTTTGCTTCATTCGAGACAACGAATAAGGAAGGAAGAAGGAAGATTAGGCTTTACCTCCCGTCGACGCCGTGCCCATTAGAGACAGGGTACACGCGCGGTGAGTTATTGTCAAGTAAAGGGAAGGAAAGCTGCCGTGCCCATTAAAAGGAACCATCCCGGAATTTGTCTGTGGCGATTTTGGGACATCACAAGAACGCGAATAATACAGGCCGTTGCCAGAAGAACGGTCAGTATTCAGAGAGATGCAAGAATACATCACTATAAGCAATAACAGCCCAGTAAACATTGAATCTAGAATGTATATTTTAAATGGTATGATCTTTTCTTCATCTTTTATACTGACAATGAATGTATTTAGGCTCGAAAAAACAGAAATACACCAAAATCGTATGATAGATAATGTAAAGGTTCCTTATTGCACTAGTGATACTCCCGCATCTGCAAAACTCTGCAGTCTCCCATTAGAGGCCCCTGCGTGTGCCATACCGCATTGCACTTTGACCTGCCGGTACGCCAGTAGTGACGGTGCGGTCTGCCTCTGGAGTTGCGTTTTGTGACGTTATTTGTGTAGTGAAGCGTCAGATGGGTCGGCGATTGGTAATCAATCCTGCTAATGTATTGCAATTGGTTAAGATGAAATTCCGTAGAGCCCTTCTTCGTGAATCCGTTCTTGGTGTAGAAGAAGAATCATTCACATGTTTTCTGGTATCTATTATAGTGCAGAAATATGAGTATAGATTAGAAACACTATAATAGATAATGGGTAACATGCGAATGATTCATCTTCTACGCCAATACCATCTACACGAAGAAGGTTTCTTCGTAACTTTACCTCAACCAGTCACACTATAGTAGCACGATTGATTTCCAATCGCAGACCCATCCGACACTTCACCACACAAATAACGTCACAAAACGCAACTTTAGAGGCACACTGCACAGTCACTACTGGCGTACCGACAGGCCAAAGTGCAATGCGACATGGCACACGCAGAGGCCTCTAATGAGCGACTGCAGAGTTTTGCAGATGCGGGAGTATCACTAGTGCAATGAGGAACCTTTACATTATCTATCATACGATTTTGTTGTATTTATGTTTGTTCGAGCCTAAGTACTTTCCTTGTGAGAAAAAAAATCTCTTCCTCTACAAATCCTTTGCTTTTCATAATTTGTTAGGCGGTATTTCAGGCCAAAAATGAAAACAGTCCAATAAGCAAAAAACGCTGCTATATTTAAAAACTTTTATTGAGGTATTCACCGAGCGAGGTGGCGCAGTGGTAAGACACAGGACTCACATTCGGAAGGATTTTGGTTCAAATCCACCTCCGGCCATCCATATTTAGGTTTTCAGTGATTTCCCTAAATCTCTCCACGCAAATGCCGGGATGGTTCCTTTCAAAGGGCACGGCCAATTTCCTCCCACATCCTCCTCCGAAAATCCGAGCGTACGCTCCGTCTCTAATGACCACGCTGTCGACGGGATGTTAAACCCTAAGCTTCCTTCCTTCCATTGAGGTATTCGTAGTAATTGACGCAAAATCATAGAGTAAAACAGAAGTGATATCTGGCGTTTGCCGTTCCTTGCTTCATAAACGATTTACGAGACAATCTGAGCGCGCCTCTTAGGCTGCTTGCCGCTGATACTGTCGTTCATCGTCTAGTGAAGTCACTATATAGAGGATCAAAACCAACTGCAAAACAAAGTAGATAAAATCTCGCTACGGTGAAAAAAATGTTCCAAAATAGCTGCGCGGAAATAGCAATAAGGCGGCCGGCCGTGGTGGCCGCGGGGACTAAGGCGCTCCAGTCACGGTCTGCACGGCTACTACGGACGGGGGCTCGAATCCCCCCTCTGGCATGGATATTTGTGCCGTCCTAGTTCATAAGTAGTTTGTAAGTTTAGGGACTGATGACCCCGTAGTTAAGTCTCATAGACTATACAAATATTTGCAATAAGGTGCCTTGGTGTTGAGTGTGCGGCTTCTCCCCGTCGGAGGTTCGAGTCTTCCCTCAGGCATTGGTGTGTGTGTGTGTATTGTCCTTAGCGTGAATTAGTTTAATTAGTTTGCAAGCCTAGGGACTGATTGTCAGATAGTCTATTGATTTTTACTGTCTTTATTGCTGAGAGGCTGTGTGAAGACAAAGGGATGCACTCCAGATTGAGAAATAGAGACCATTGTAGATAACAGCTAAAATGGACCCACATAGCTTACGGGATGTAGGAGGTAAAGAAATCTTCTTGTGAACTGCAGATGTCCTCAGCCACCTTCTCAGGGTAGAGGGTTTCCTTTCGGAGAATAGAAAGGTAACTACATACAGCGTCTAGACGCTGTTGTAAGATGTTACATTAGTGCTCGCTTGCCAACAGTACGTAGTAAATCTGAAACCAGTCCCTGGGAATAGCAACGTCAGTGGTTTCACGAGGCTAGAGTGAGAATGTAAAGGAGGAAAACTGCTAGTTAGCAGTTCCCCACTCTGGCGTAAGGCGTGGCCAACTGCCGGAAACATTGTCATTGCTGACCTTACGAGGTAGCACCGTGTCGTTTGCTTTTCAGCTGAACAATGTTGCTACCAAGTATAGAGTTGTTAGTGCAAAAAAAAGTCACATCCCCACACAGGGAATGGTAGCGGGGATAGGGCTGAAACGTTGTTCTCTAGACGACTCGGGGAGGTAGCAAGTCACAAATTACATTGGTTGAACATAGAAGTGGTCAATAGGAAACCTGGCCGGCCGCGGTGGCCGAGGGGACTGAGGCGCTTCAGTCACGGTCTGCACGGCCACTACGGTCGGGGGTTCAAATCCCCCCTCGGGCATGGATATTTGTTCCGTCCTAGTTCGTAAGTAGTTCATAAGTAGTTTGTAAGTTTAGGGACTGATGACCCCGTAGTTAAGTCCCATAAGCTTTACAAACATTTGAACATTTTGAATAGGAAACTGTTAGGTACCAGAAAGTGGGGAAAGACAGTGCGCCCACACTGGCCTTTAAAACCCCCGGTTTTTCGAACGAGCGGGAAGTTCTCTGTCAGACGAGTTGGGCGCCGGATCCGTGTCGTTCGCCACCAGTCTTGGGTAAGCTTCACGACATTCTGTTTCTCTCAGGGAGTGCGTCTTTCATTAAATGTTGCTAGGAAGGATAGCTGTATCAGGCTCTTCCCCAGGGAACGTAAACACTGACTTCTGTTGTGGCAACGGAAGTATCGCTTCGCTTTTATAAATGATTAGTATACTAGTTATAGTAGCTGTAATGCAATAAATATAAAACAGTTCAACAGGTGGGTTCTGCACAGATTCCATCATGTTTGTATTCGTTATTAGTATGATAATCAGCGGAAATTGACTTTAACCATAGGGGAAAGGGTTGTACCTTGGGACGGTTTTACCTTGGGACACTATGAAGAAAAGAAACTATGAAGAAAAGTTGCTAGGCCTATTTTCAGAGGGAATAAGAGGCCATGTTGTATTTGGATGATATTTGAGATCTGAGGAGGAGTTTTACAAGTTTTCATATTTGAAAGTAAAATTTAGCCACTATCCTTAGAAGATATAAATTAATGTTAAACATCATTATTGATATTTCTTAAATTCAGTGTTTTAGGTCATTGTTTAAGTAAGCAATTGATACCATAACTTACAAAGATATGAATGTGTACATAGGTTAGGATACTGTTTTCTGTTATTGTGTATTTGGTTTTACCTTGGGACACTTCTCTGGTTGCACCTTTGGACACCTGGAAGGTGGATGATTTGTCACTGATACACCAGAAAAACAAAGAATTGAAGAAGAAGGGGAAAAACAAGAAAAAGGGGTTTTCCCAAAGAAAGAAGTCACTAAATGGACAAAGTTTTCATCTTCCACTTCTTTTGGTGAAGACATTCCCGAGCTTGACAGTAGCTCTGGAGGTAGCATATTTGATTCGTCATCTGAAGAAGAGGATTTCTCATCCTTCTTTCCATCTAGAGAGGTAACACTTTCTTGTTCTCAAGGTAGTTGGGTCTTGGTAAAATTTGACATCAGTGGCAGATCTCATGTTTACTATGCAGGAGTAGTTTTAGAAAACACAGAACAAGATGTAACTGCGAAATTCTTAAGGAAGCGAAGGACCATTTTGTATTCCCTAATGTTGAGAATACCAGCATTGTTAATCAAAGTAGTATAGTGAAAGAACTACCAGCTCCAGTGGTGTGTCATGGGTTTCATTCATTTAATATTTTATTCCCACCAGCTCTTGTTTTAAGGTAAAATAACTTTTGTATTCGGACTAACAAACCAATACGATTTTTTCATTCGTAAAATTAAGAAATTGAAATACATCACCGTGTCCCAAGGTAAAACCACCAAGGGTAAATTTTCGAATTTCTTATAAAAAAATTACAGTATAAAAAATTAAAATGTAAAAAAATCCCAAGGTACAACCGTTTCCCCTACAAAAACAAACAAATATAAAATAGAAATAATTAAGTATTCGTTTTTCATTCACAAGTACAGCAATACAGCTCGTTTGCAAATAGTGTTCTGGAACCCGTCTGGTGGACGGAGGGCTAAAGTTATTGCGAGCTCGTTTAACGGTTAGCAACTGAGACGAAGAACACGGGAGGACAAGGAAAACAGGCTCGGAGCTAAGCAGTTTGTAAATCGGCGGTAATTTATCGGGGCGAGTGTTGCGTCAAGCAGTAAATGAACAGCCAGCCGCTTCCATTAACCGCATTCTCGTGTGCTAACCTCCAGGAACGTGCTGCACTTGAACTGAAAAGCCAGCGGACTCTTGGCACGACGGCACTATCAAACATTTATCGCATTTTTAATGTTGAATGTTCATTGCAATTTGAACGAAATATGTTGTGACGAAGTGTTATCTCACTGTGGCGCTACTGAAGACGTAATCAATCACGCTCCACATAAAAGCATGTACTATATCTAAAATCTCTCATTTACATTTTTATTTAACTTTAGATAAAAGAAAATATGACGTGAACGACTAATTTAGTTGTAGCTATTTCCCGTGTAGTAGTTGGTGTCGTCTTCAGTACTGAGACGGTTTTAATGCAGATCTCCACGCTACTCTATACTGAGAACCGTCATTATACCCGTGTAATTACTGCAACCTACAGCCATTCGAATCTCTTTCATGAATTCATACAATTATCTCAAATGTTCAAATGTTTGTAAATTTATGGGTCTTAACTGCTGCGGTTATTAGTCCCTAGGCTTACAAACTACTTCATCTAACTTAAACTAACCTAAGGATAATACATATAAAACCATGCTCGAAGGAGGACTCGAAACTCCGAAGAGGAGCAACCGCACGATCCGCAGCAAGACGCCTTAGCGCGCTCTGCCATTACACCTCCTCCGACAGTTATCCTCAGTGAAGATTCTTTGATCCATCAGAATGTGTTTGTATCTCCCGTGCTACGATGTTTGTCCGCGATAAAACCGAAACTACTCAACCAATATTAATGACATTTTGTCCACTGTGTGTGATTTGGTCCAAATGTTCAAATTTTTGTCAACCAATTCATCTATATCTACATACATATTCCGCAATCCACCGTAAGGTGCGTGGCGGAGGGTACACTGTACCACTACTAGGCATTTCCTTTCCTATTCTACTCCTAAATTCAACGAGGAAAAAACGAATGCCTATATGCCTCCGTACGAGACCTAATTTTTCTTATCTTGTCTTTGTGATCACTACGCGAAATATAAGTAGGCGGCAGCAAAATCGTACTACACTCAGCTTCAAATTCCGGCCCTCTACATTTCCTCAACAGAAATTCACGAAAATAACGTCGTCTTTGCTCCAGCGATCCCCAGTTGAGTTCACGATGCATTTCCGTGACACTCGCGCATTGGTCGAACCTACCAGTAACACACCTAGCTGCTCGCCTCTGAACTGCTTCTATATCTTCCTTTAAACTGATCTGCTTACAACTGTCCTCACATGTTCGTTCCATTTCATATCACTCTGCAATGTTACACCTAGATATTTGAACGACGCGACCGCATGAAGAAGTTCACTACTAATGCTGTATTCCAACATTGTGGGATTGTTTTTCCTACTCATGCACATCACCTTACATTTTTCTACATTGAGAGATAGCTGCCATTCTTTACACCAACTAGAACTGGGACCTATTGGACGAAAATGCAATGGTTTTCATTCCATACACTTAGAAACTACTTTAACTTATACTAAGGACACACACCCATGTCAGAGGGAGGACTCGAACCTTCGGCGGGAACGGCCGCCCAGTCCAAAGCATGACGTCTTAGGGCGGTCGGCCACTCCGCCGGGGGTATTTTCTAATCTACGAAGTATGTCAATATTTTGGTGAACCACGCCATTTTTTCAGTTTAGTATCTCATCGTTATTGAGTACCAGAACGCTGCACTGACCAACAATTTAACCTTTCCATTCAACTGAACTCTGACCTTCCGAGCGAGGTGGCCCACGCTATTACACTCGACTCGTATTTGGAAGGCTCTAAAGCACCCGTTTCCGGTTATCCTGATTCAGGTTTTTCCTTGATTTTTCTATAAAGAAAAAAAAGTGCAGGCAAATGCTGGAATGGTTCGTGTCGAAAGGAACGGTAATATTTTTCGCCTTCCCTGGCAAAAACTGTCCAAGCGTGTGCTCTGTCTCTAACGACTGTATAGGGTATTTCCTGTCATAGTGGACACAGGTCGTAGTGATCGACAGTAAAGCATCGACTAAAATAGAGGTGATATCGGGCGTTCCACAGGGTAGTGTTATTAGTCCTCTACTGTTCCTTATTTACATAAACGATTTAGGGGGAAATCTAAGTAGCTCTCTTAGGTTGTTTGCAGATGACGCCGTCATTTACCGTCTAGTTAAATCATCAGAAGATCAAAACGATCTGAATAAGATATCACTATGGTGTAAAAAATGGCAATTGACTCTAAACAATGAGAAGTGTGAAGTCGTCCACATGAGTACGAAAAGAAATCCGTTAAATTTTGTTTACAAGATAAAGCCGTAAACTCTACAGAATACCTTGGAATTACTATTTCTTCACACTTAAACCGGAAAGAACACGTAGATAATGTGGGAAAGGCGAACCAGAGACTGCGTTTTATTGGAAGAACCCTTAAAAGATGGAACAGAACTACAAAAGAAACTGCATACACTACGCTTGTCCGTCCTTTTTTGGAGTATTGCTGTCCAGTGTGGGATCCTTATCAGGTGGGTTTGACGGAGGACATCGAAAGAGTCCAAAGAAGGGCAGCTCGTTTCGTACTGTCATGATACAGGGGAGACAGCGTCACGGAAATGATAAAGGATCTTGGATGGGAATCATTACAACAACGGCACTTATCGCTGCGGCGTGGGCTACTTAGGAAACCCCAACCGTCAATATTCTACTCCGAATGCGAAAATATATTGTTGACTAACATAGGTAGAAGTGACCATCAGAATAAAATATGAGAAATCAGAGCTCGAACGGAGAGATTCAGGCGTTCTTTCTTCCCGCGCACTATTCTAGAATGGAATGGGAGATAAAGAATATATCGGTGGTTTGATGAAACCTCTGCCAGGCACTTAAATGTGATTTGCAGAGTATCGAATGTAGACGTAGATGTAATGATCGCGATGTCGACGGGATGTAAAACTCAAATCTGGCTGTTCCTACGCTCCAGACACTAGTGGGATGGGAAGGAGAGCTGGTAGCCGGTTCGGCGGAAGCGCCCTCCGCCTCGTTCCACGCCGGGTCGGCGGCCGCGCGCCGCGTGACGTCACAGCCCCCGGCGGCGCGGCTGACCTCGATCTCGGCGGCCGTTGCGTCAGAGCCAGCTGGCCGGCCCTGGAGACGCAGACGTCGCCGCCGCCCGCTTTTTTCCGCACTCGCCGGGATTCCACGGCTTCTGCGCGCGCACGCGAGTATTCCGCGAACTCGGCGCCTCACTCACGGCTGGACTAGCGCAACTCTAATCCACCTGTACTTCAAGTATGAAGTGTAGTCCAATTAAATCAGATGATATCGGAACGAACTACAGTGAACAGCTAAACAACGTAGTATGACATACGTATGCAAACACAGAGGATGGCGGTGCGGTCGCCTTCTCCGATCTAACATAACGGGTGTCTGGAGTAAGCGTTACATCGGTTGCTGCTGCTGTACCGGCAGGTTATCATGATGCGGGTGAGTCTGAACGTGGAGTTACAGTCGGCGCACGAGAGATGGGGGGAAAAAGTCTCGATCAGCGGCATGGGTAGTGTCGCGGTGCGTAAGTAGCAGTGTTATGTTGGCAAGGTAGTACATTTCGAGTAGCATATGGCGTGTATGATAATTCAAATACTGACTGTACACGGGTACATCAACGAATATTAATTTTTACAAATACGTCAAGATTTTAAGGGTTGTGGTAAGGCAGGAACTGAAGAGTACAGCTTCAATTGTTGTGAGCGAATGTTACAATTTTTACGAATATGTCTTGATATTAAAGGAAGTGGTTAGGCAGAAACGGAAGAGTACAGATGAAATTATGAACACTGAAAAATTATTGTAATTCGTATCGTTTGAGAGTAAGACACACACGTATTTCGACTATGGCTGCGTTTACTCTCGACGCTGCATCACAGACAGGAGCGCCTGCGATGGTGTACGCAACGACGAACCAGGGTGCACGAATGGCAGAACGTCATTTTTTCGGATGAATGCAAGTTCTGTTTACAGCATGATGATGGTCGCATCCGTTTGGCGACATCGCGGTGAACGCATAATGGAAGCGTGTGTTCGTCATCGCCATACTGGCATATCACCCGGCGTGATGGTAACGGAGTGCCACTGGTTACACGTCTCGGTCACCTCTTGTTCCCATCGACGGCACTTTGAACAGTGGCCGTTACATTTCAGATGTGTTACGACCCGTGGCTCTAACCTTTATTTGATCCCAGCGAAACCCTACATTTCAGCAGGACAATGCACGACCGCATGTTGCAGGTCCTGTACGGGCCTTTCTGGATACGGAAAATGTTAGACTGCTGCCCTGGCCAGCACATTCTCCAGATCTCTCACCAATTGAAAATGTATGGTCAATGGTGGCCGAGCAACTGGCTCGTCATAATACGCCATTCACTACTTTTGATGAACTGTGGTATCGTGTAGAAGCTGCATGTGCATCTGTACCTGTACACACCATCCAAGCTCTGTGTGACTCAGTACCCAGTCGTATCAAGGCCGTTATTACGGCCAGAGGTGGTTGTTCTGGGTACTGATTTCTCAGGATCTATGCACCCACATTGCGTGAAAATCTAATCACGTGTCAGTTCTAGTATAATTTATTTGTCCAATGATTACCCGTTTATCATCTGCATTTCTTCTTGGTGTAGCTAATTTAATGGCCAGTAGTGTACCTTGTATAATATAAGTAGTGCACGCCTTATATGGGACACCATTGAGAAGCTCCACTTTTAAAATGCCACAACTTCTTTCGTTCTAACTGCTCTCGGTTCCATAAATATTTGTCTCTTGAAAATTTCTAATTTAGAGTTAGTACTTTTATTGTAAATGCTCTTGGACTGTTTCGTAGCGAAAGGTACTGCGCGAGGAGGTGGTGGTTTCACAATATATGTTGTACTCGCAACGGTTCCCTCGACAGTTAATTGAAACACATTGCATCTGCCAAGTTGGTCATTTGAATGCACAGAGATGCACTCACCGCTTGTGCAAAGGGACTGGCCGATGCGCATTAGTGTTCGACTTGCCTGAGTTGTAAAGCCTCGCGTCTCTTCTTGGAGTACTTCGTATTCTAGTCGTTGTGACACCTCGATTTACAAGCGCAAAGTATTCCGCGTGAGTGCACGTCTGCAGTCGGTGCACTAAAAATGCGAAGCTGCCTGCGCGAGAGTACTAATGCCTGGATTAAGAATAGCCCACCGAACAGTGCTTCTGACATACTGGGCGAAAGCCTTTCTCTTACAACTACTTGAGTTAACCTCCGAGGCGACAGGCGAAAACTCGACGAAATTAACAAAAGCGGATTTCACGATACTAATAAGGCATGCCTCATTCCAAATAACCAGATTTCTGGATTGCTATTTCTGCTATGTATTTGTTTCTCCATGTGCCAGAATTTCCATACGGGCGAGAGTAGTGCATTATGAATGACCATAGCCGCATCACCATCAGTGTGTGCAGTAGCATGAGGAATGAGAAAATGACACGCGGATACAATTTTGTGAATGGGTAACTTTTGATAATTTCACAGACAATATTTCTCTGCGAATTGATGTTTACTCGTAACAGAATAACAGTGGCAACTCTTATTATAGTAATAACTTTACAACACATTTTACAGTCTGACATGATACTTCTTTCTGTAGTCGTATTTCCAGTTAATTTCGGTATGTTGAGAGACTCATCTTCTTTGGTTACAGATAGAAGTTCATAAGCGCGGCCGAGCGCATTGACGCGCTATGTTACGATGCGCTAGGCAGTCCCCCGTCGGGGGTTCGAACCCCCCTCGGGCATGGATGTTTGTGCCGTCTTTAGTATAAGTTAGTTCATAAGTAGTTTGTAAGTTTAGGGACTGATGACCCCATAATTAAGTCCCATAAGCTTTACAAACGTTTGAACATTTTTTTTTTTTTTTTTTTTTTTTTTTTTTTTTTTTTTTTTTTTATAGAAATAATAACATGATGTAAAAGATGTGTTACAAAAACTAAAGAAACGACGAAATGTGACTCCAGTTATTGTCATGTTTCGTTGTGTTTCTCATTTAGGAAATCTTAATATGAGAGGGCTTTATAGCAGTATTACAAGCCAAAACAAAATTATTTTTAATGATTCTAAAATTGCTAGAGATTGCTTGAATAATCACTAGATGTTATTAGTTGATTATTTATTGTTTATTGTCAATTCACAACATGTTTCGGGCTTAGTCCATCATCTTGTGATCGATATTATATATATTTAGATTTGATGCATTCAAACGTGTTATTTAAAATACTGTTGTTATGTATTTCCAAATAAGAATAAATATTTGCAAGTAAAGTTGTTACTTTAGTCACGCATTTTTACCATAGCACCTGACCGGTACGCAAGACAGAAGTTGGTCCCACTACAATCTTCGACTCTCACTTATTTGGCAGTTGGAGAATTTAAGCGTGATCAGAGCTATAAATATGGAAACGTCTGCTTTATTTTGCCTCTCTCAATGGCTACTATATACATGGTTTTCGTTTTGCACGCATCTATGGCAAAGCGCCTTTTGAATTATGTAAATTTCATTGCACTCCTTGTATACTTATAGTCGAAAATCTGTGTGTCATTTTTCATGTTGATGTATTTACGTAATGATTTCGGTAAAATTTCACTGCGGTAGCGGGTGATAATGCCAAAATCTATTGGCTGCTCTTTGAAAACTCAGTTACGTACTATTTTGAAGATTCTACTTGATGTTGTAAACTAAACTAAACTAAACAGTTTAATATGAATCTATATTCTATTTTGCACATTATTTCCTTGTCCAGTAAACTGTGAAAATATACTCATGGCAGCGACGGCCTAGTGTGCTGAAGTTGGCAACGTCGCCAAATAAACCCATTCACGTACAATGGATTGCATTTTCTTCCGTGTTGACCATGAAGTAAATCACTGAGGTTAGCAAAACCCAATCACATCGAATGAGTCGTATTGTTGACTATAAAATAACCATTTAATGCAGTTCCTGTACTGTCGTTAATACGTTTTTGTACGAACCTCTGTCCGGTCAATAAATCAATTGTTTTTGTAAACTGAACATTTCGTTGCCAACATTACTACTCCAAACTTCTGATACCGTAAGTGAAATTTAACCGAGCAAACAATAACACAGGCTGAGGGGAACATTATTTTGTGTTAACAATATAACAGTTATTTAGGTCTGTGCTTGCTCTCTGGTTGACAGATTCTTGTATGTACTTTTGTCCTGACTCTAAATTAATTATCTTCATGAAGTGAACATTTCGTAGCCAACAGTCGTAAACTACCCGGCGGCCTTAAGTAAAATTTAATCATTACCTCGAAACTCTAACTCTTTGCATGACGGAAGGCTGTTATTTGGCACACAAGGAATCGATGTTCATCGTACATCGATTCGTTGAGCATGAGCAAGCAGGGCCATCCTCCCAGTCGTCCGACTTACCAAGCAACTTTTTAACCGACTCAGCTGCGCTCTATTTTTTGTTTTGTTTTATTTATTTATTTATTTATTTATTTTTTTTTTTACTCATTCTTTTCATTCTCCACTCGGCAATACTCAGTATATAACAGGGGACACAGCATACCTTCGAAAGAGATCACAATAGCTTGTAACTAGTAATATCTATATATAAAAGACAATGTTCCGAGTGACTGACTGATTATATGAATGACTCATCATCGCCCAGCCAAAACCAATGATGATAAAAAAAACTTGAAATTCATCTTACACCGTGGCGTCGTTCAAGAAGCGATTTTTCGATATTCCGCCCCTAAGGGGGTGAAATAGGGGATGACAAGTTTTTTTTTGAAAATAACGCTGTTATCAAGTCAATTTCGAAGCTAGACCTACATCAACTGGTAGATGGATAGAATTTAAAGAGGCATCTTTCGGCTTTTTCTGAAAATCAAGCATAAGGGGGGGGGGTGAAATAGAGAATGAAAAAAATTTTGAAAAATGCTGCTATTAAGCCAGTTTTGAAGCCTGAACTACAAAAGTTGGTATTCGGAGTCTTAGTTAAATTAAAAAAGTTCTTGTGTATCTCCCCTACCCTCTTCGTCATTGCCTACCGTTCCTGTATCTGGTCTTGGAACTCTAACTTTGAACTCTGTTTAGTGTTATGTTCAAAATCTTATATCTCCTAAGGATCTTGATCGAATGCCTTGAAATATTGACACAACATACTACTGGAATACGCGCATGTTTTTACATACCTATTTTTAAATATATGAAAATATAAATTTTACAATGTGAAAAAGTTGTCACAAAAATCGCAAAATGTGATATATATACCGGTTATTGTAATATATTAAATAAATAGGTATCTAAAAACCTTCCTGTGTTACAGTGCAACGCTGTGACAAATTTGGAGCTCAATCGGTAAAGAACATTTTGAGATTTTCAAACACACACAAACCAACACAATATATTCATTATAGTAAAAATTTTAGTCCATTTTTCTGAATGTATCACTTTCCTATTAATACATGAATTCCGACAGAAAAATATATGTTGCATAACGAGGTTTCGCATCGCAGGTAAAGCTCAGAAGCGAATTATTATGCTTGTTGAACAAGGCCCCATTGTATAGTTAATTTGTAAACAATCGAGTTTCTCAAAATAACTTAATGAATCTTGTAAATTTAGCTATCTTATGGTGGCTAGAAATGTTTTCAAGGTTTTCGCTTATTCATTGTTAACACGGTGCATTTATTATAAACAATCTTTCGGATTAGAAACATTTAAACATTTCGACCGTTACAGGCAAAGATGTAACTTTGTAGTGGACCGGGATTCGAACCCTAATTTCACGCTTTGGGCCAGCGGTCGCCTTAACCAATTAGGCAATCCAGGCACGCTTCCCTTCCTATCCAAATTCTCGTCTTGTAGCACACTACGATTGTAGTGTCCCCTGCCCATTTGATTCCACTTGCTCGAAGCCTATACTGGATTCTCGCATTGAAATTGACAATTACCTGTCGGGGCAGATATACAATTATGTATATGGCGTTTGTTCTTTTCGGACATGTCCAAAAAGAACAGACAGAATATAAATAATTGTAAAACAATCTTTGTTCTGTTCAGGTGAGTACTGATGATCAACAAGGAATCGCGTAATCCTAATATAAAATAATATGCATTTAATTTTTCTTGGGCGTGTGTTTTTCTCCATTCGACCCATAGGTTGGAAAAGACTGATGTAACATACAGTACGGCTACGTGCGCGTCATCTACGCCTCCGCCAACGATTGTCTACTGTACAGAAACATGCTAGACGGCAATGATGTATGGAACGACGCTGAGCACAGGAAAGACACCAGAGAGTGTTTTCGAACGAATCCAGGTTCTGTTTAATGGAAAATGATGGCCGCATTTTTGTTCACTGCAGACAAGGAGCAGCAGCATTACAGGGACTGCATTCGCACAAGACATACAGCGACAACTCAGGGCCTTTATGGTACGGGTTGGGGTGCTGTTAGGGACAATTACTGTTGTTGCATGCCCAGGGCACTGTAACCAGTTTGGCCAACGTGAATGACATCCTGCAACCCATAGCCATACCCTTCCTGCACGACACCACGTACGGATTTTTTTTTTTCAGCAAGACAATGCATGATGCCATGTTGCTGGACGAGCACTTGCCTTCTTGGTGTCCCATGTCAGCCGTTTCCGCTGCCCCGCCGGATCACCAGACGTGACGCCAATGGAAAATGTATGACATATGTGAAACAAAAAATGTTCAAATGTTTGTAGAGCTTATGGGACTTAACTACGGGGTCATCAGTCCCTAAACTTACAAACTACCTATGAACTAGCTAATACTAAGGACGGCACAAATATCCATGCCTGAGGGGGGATTCGAACCCCCGACCGTAGTGGCCGTGCAGACTGTGAGTGACGCGCTGCAGAACGCTTGGCCACCGCGGCCGGCAAGATATGTGAAACGACAGGTGCAACTCTATGACCAATGCCGGCCACCACAGGTGAACTTCGGAACCATGTGAAAGCAGCATGGATGGATACACCACAGGTCGCCAATCGCGTCTTATACGAAGGGCGTACACAATGTTTTGCAGTCATCTCCAATTTTATTATTTTTTGCACGAGAAGAATGTAATTTTTTGTGAACATACTTGAAACATTTAGATAAAAGTTGATATATAAAAGTATTTTCTTTTATTTACAGGTAAGCCATAATGGACCATGAAGTAGATGTCAGATTGCAACAACGGTCGGTGATGGAGTTCCTCTTCAAGATCGGCGGCAACTCTGCCACATCGATTGACAGGAAGTTGCTCTCTCTCTTTATGGGGAAGACACAGTGGATCGCAGCAGTATCCAGCGATGACTGCAGAGGTTTGTCTGCTGGACAATCCACGATGCGGTAAGCCATAGACGGCAGTGAGTGATGTGAATAAGGAAACCATTGATCCAATCAACCAAAATGGCAGATGTGTCACGACACAACATGAAGCGTTTTTCATTGGGTAGTGTGGTATCACTGGTAGAGTCACTAGGGTACAGAAAAATCTGTGCGCGTTGGGTGCCTAGATTATCCACAAGAGAAATGAAAACGATGACGAAAAATGTATACGGTGAAGAGTGGAAACAGCGTTTTGACGGCGTCATTACCCTGGATGGCACATGTTTGTTTTTGTCCGAACCTGAGACCGAAACCCAATCCATGGAGTAGATCAATCGGGTCCCACTCAGAAGAAGAAACCAGGACTGTCAAGCGTTTTTCTTTGGAGAGTATGGTATCACTGGTAGAGTCATTAGGATACAGAAAAATCTGAGTGTGTTGGGTGCCTAGATTATCGACAAGAGAAATGAAAACCATGACTAAAAATGTGTACGGTGAAGAGTGGAAACAGCGTTTTGACGGCGTCATTATCCAGTATGACACACGGTTGTTTTTGTCCGAACCTGAGACCAAAACCCGATTCATGGAGTGGCCCAACCGGGTTCTCCTCGGAAGAAGAAACCAAAACTGTCACGAACAGCAAGCAGCAAGGTGATGGTCTCCTTCTTCTGAGATCAGCGTGGTGTCATTTTCATTGACTTTTAGGAACCTGGTACCACTATTCAAATGTTCAAATGTTTGTATGATCTATGGGACTTAACTACGGGGTCATCAGTCCCTAAACATACAAACTACTTATGAACTAACTAAGACTAAAGACTGTACAAATATCCATGCCCGAGGGGGGATTCGAACCCCCGACCGTAGTGGCCGTGCAGACAGTGACTGAAGCGCCTCAGTCCCCTCCGTCACCGCGGCCGGCGGTACCATTATTAACCGGGAGCTTTACTGTTTGTCATCGGACAAGCTGCGACGTGCCATCAAAATCCACAGAACACAGCTTCAGGGTCAGCTCATCAGACTGCACAATGACAATGCCCAAGCCCATACAGCCGTTATAACGCAGGAGAAAATCAGGAAAGTTGGTTGGAAAATTGTTCCTCATCCTCCCTACAATCTAGACTTGGCTCCGTCTGATTTTTACATATTTGGTCGTCTGAAAGCCCACCAGCGCGATGAAACATTTGATACTGAGAAAGTCCTTATTTTCCACGTCGGATTAGCCGTGCGCATTGGGGCGCCGTGCTGCGGTGCACGGGACCCTTCGCCGTCGGGGGTTCGAGTACCTCCTCGGGCATGGGTGTTTGCGTTAGGTTAGTTTACCTTAGTTTAAGTGGTTCGTAAGCTACGGACTAAGAACCCAGTAGCTGAGTCCGACAGATTTACAAACATTTGAACATTTTGAAAGTCCTTATTTCCTGTGTCAAGCGACGGTGTAAAAGTCAATCCCCACAATTTTACAAAGTTCATTTACATCATGGAAAGAACGCTGGGCCAGATATATCACGGTTGACGGAGGCTACATT
Organism: Locusta migratoria; assembly: GCA_026315105.1. NCBI lineage: Eukaryota > Metazoa > Arthropoda > Insecta > Orthoptera > Acrididae > Locusta > Locusta migratoria. The sequence continues at coordinate 355,705,189 of CM048749.1, forward strand.
GAGTAGGCTCAGTGTACAGCTAATGTTTCAAGTATGTTCACAAAAAATCCCATTCTCCTCCTGCAAAAAATAAAAAAAAAAAATGGACACGACTGTGCAAAACTTTTTAACGCCCTTTGTACAAGTCGATGCCATCACCAATGCAAGAAGTGATCAGGGCCCATGGAGGACTCTGTTTCTACTACGCAACAGAACACGTGCTGAATCAAGGCGACTGAAATGCTAGTCATTTCTTCTCCTATTTCAAGGGTATATAAATGGATCTGTACCGGTAAATCGGAATCCATAAGTGACGTAAGGAAATCGTCTTAGGAACTTTAAGGTACTTCTTTGGGAAAACAATTTTGCCGTAATTAAATGTTTGGTCAAGCATGAGTATTCTATGAAAATTAAATACACTTTCTTATGTGGATCCCCTTACTTTCGTAAAAGATTCAATCCAGCCCCGACAGGTCCTAGGATTTTTATCTGTCACTTTCCACTTCTTTCATCTCTGGCAGTATTGCTCATGTGAAAAATACCGAGTAGCTCCGTGGTTCGGAACCCACGTTAAACTGTAGGTCTCTGGCTGGGTAAGTCAGTTCGAAGATCGGAGGAAGGCAACGGCATACCACCTCCAAACAGGACCATGCCTAGTAAAGCAATGTGGTGTTCAAACCAATCTTCGGATTGATGACTGCTTTACCTTTTATATCAGAAAAAGAAAAATCGGCACAGCAGAATTTTTGTAAAGCTAAATAAACCAGGGTAGAAATCATAAGTAAAAAGTAGTATTTTGGAACGTTTTCTCTTCACCGAGAATACACTTCAGAATTTTTCAGTATTGGTGGCTGTTCGAGATCCACACGGATGAAGTCGCGTGCAAAAGTTATAGATTTTTCCACTTAAAGAACCGTGGTACATCCAAGCCATGTGGAATTTCTTGTCGAAGTATTTGCAAGATGTGTTTTTCATAACAAGAGTTGAGACTTGTTAGAATGTTGTTGTACTACTTCTCCGCCATGTGTTCCATGCATTGATTCATCAACGACAGGATTGCTCGGCTAGTTTCAAAGTCATCCGACTTTCCTCCACTTTTCATTACTTGAAGCGGTGGTTAAATGTTTTTGTCAAAGCGTCAACCATTAAATTCAATAAAGACACAAACGTGCTTCTCACCGAACTGAAAATAATGTTGCTGTACCAGGCCATGGAGTGAAGAAGGACGATGTATTAAACGCCTGCTCGCTTTCTTTTCAGAATTACTGTATCACCCATAAAACATATGTCCTCCCGTTCTAGAATACTATGTACATCATTATTTGCATTTACTAATTAACTGCGCAATTTCACTCATATATCGAAGGAAGATTAGGATTTAACGTCTCGTCCACATCGTTGTCATTAGAGGCGGCCCTATATCGAAACCATACACGCATGTTTAACTCTTCTTAAGATAACATTGCAGCATTAGGGTAGCACAAACGCAGTGTTAGGGTAGCACAAACGAAACGTGGACATAATGTGTTTAAATATTTGGTAAGAAAGCTGTCAAATGTTCAAATGTTTGTATAGCTTATGGGACTTAACTACGGGGTCATCAGTCCCTAAACTTACAAACTACTTATGAACTAGCTACTACTAAAGACGGCACAAATATCCATGCCCGAGGAGGGATTCGACCCCCGACCGTAGTGGCCGTGCAGAACGTGACTGGAGCGCCTCAGCCTCCTCGGCCACCGCGGCCGGCGAAAGCTGTCACCATTACAAAATAGTGCCAGAAGATGCGCACAAAATTTTACATAAGACAAATCAAGAATTTCATGAGTGACATAGTCTTTTATGAGGTATGCCCTCATGATGAATTTCAAATATTTTTCAATGCTAGTAAAGAGGCCGTTGTTAAAAACATATAGGCCACAGGTGGTGAGTCGGTTATGTGTTTATTGGCTCGTTTCGATATTTTTTATCATCCTCAGAATATAGTATAGTTCACCAGGGCCTTGACGCTTTAGTTTTATGTATGAACTTTTAACACCAGGACTGCCGCGGTGAAGTAGCCGAGCGGTCTAAGGCGTCTCGCTGCGGAGCGCGCTGTTGCTCGCCATCGGAGGTTCGAGTCCTCTCTGGGGCATGTGTGTGTGTGTGTGTGTCGTCCTTAGGTTAGTTTACCTTAATTTAAATAGTTTGTAAGCTACGGACTGATGATCACGCAGTTTGGTCCGATAGATTTAGAAGCATTTGAACATTTTTAACACCAGGACTGGATTCTAAGGATGATAAAAATAGCGAAACGCGTCAATAAACACACAACCGATTCACCACCTGTGGCCTATATATTTTTAACAACAGCGTCCTTACTAACATTGAGTAATATTTGAAAATCAAGAATAACGAAATAGTAACAGTAATGATATGCGTCAGAAAAGTAACCCATTGTGGTCAAAGGCGTCTTATGAAATTGTTAAATAAAAGCTATTTCTTACATATATTTGAGTACTTGTCATGTTATAATTGATAAACCTTTCGTGACGTATGCAGAATGCAGTGCCGTGGAAGGTGACGTAGTCAACCATAACTTGTATGTTTTTGAATTGCGGAACTGTGAGAAATCATTTACATTTCTTCCTGAAACGTGAATGTTTCAGCTCCTGCAAGACTTATTAAGGTGCGTACGTGCAGGGTATCAGATGATATTGACACGTACACTTCGTGAAATCTAGCGCGCACGCTTCTTCGCGTTGCTTACGGGAGTCCGTTGGACGGGAACGCGGTCAGCTGTTTGAAGCAACGGACGCCGATGTTCCGATATGTCAGCCTTCGTAATATTCGAGGATGAAATCTTCGTAGCCCACTTCTCATAACGTTCAATGCTGTGTTAACCTTCATATTTCACAGTATCTCGTAGTTATAGAGCAGGCATTAGAAGATATTTACTGACGAGAAATTTGTTTTATAGAAAAGATGCTTGAAATTTCTGTGATCTAGTGTCAAGTAAAATGTTTATATGCAATGATTATTTAAATACTGTGTTGTGTCGAAACAGGTGATACTAGGACAAGTTATTAAGGGTATGATTTGTCTTTCTATGCAACTACAGTAAGGTGCGATCTATAATTGCCAGGCGCGTTTCGTTTTATTGACTATCAAACATCTTGAGTGGTCTGAAATAATGTCGAGAAACTGCTTTGTTTTCATAGATTCTAAAACAACTCGATGAAAAAATTTTGTAACATGTAGAGTTTTTTAGTTACGGAAAAATCAACGTTTTACAAGTTATTTAGCGAACTGTTTTTCGATCTATTAAAGCAAATAAATTTATAGATATGTATCACTGAGGATGTTTGACATTCAATGAAACGAAACACGGCATCTTATTGCAGCTACAAAGACAAATAAGACCCTTCATAACTGTAAAACAACTGTGGACATCAGGCTACACCAATGAAGAATTTTACTTCACACAGTTTCTAGTCTTCTGTTTCAATTCTATTGTAAAGTTCGGTTATCTTTGTTGTTATTGCTGAAGGAAGGGGTACAAGTTGCTTGTTGGGCTTCGCGAAGAAGATTATGTTTTTATTTTTTGCAACTAAATTCCAGTGAACTACACTAAAGCTTGCTTAGTCCTGTAGCACATGTAAATGTGACAGATGGTAACGTTCTGGAAATTTTGGATTTCACAGGATTCGCAAAGAAGGTTTGACATTTCGTTGTGTTGCTCAAGCAACAGTGACAGATGCTACACATTTTTCTTAAGGGAAATTTCACGCGGGTTTTCAAACTATCCCCAGTTATCAAATATGTGCCATCTGCGTTGTATTAATGATTGAGTTACAAACTTGAGGAATATCACTAGTCGTCAAAACGACTGTATTCCATTCATCAAATATGTGCTTTGTACTAATGATTCAGTTACAAACTTGGGGGATATCACGAGTCGTTAAGACGACTGTAGATGAACGTGGGTAAATTTGTGAAGTATCGATTAGTTTGAGTGGTCGACGGGGAGAGTGCCGGGCAGAGCAACAGAGCGGCGGGCCTGCGTGCTCACCTCTTGCGCAGCTTGAGGCGCCTCTTGGCGGAAGCCAGAGGGTCCTCAAAGTCTCCCTGCACGAAGCAGAGCATGGCTACCGGAGGCATGAGCCGCCGCCCCTGGGCCGGTGCGCCGCCGCCGCTGGTATCTGCAGCCGTGAGGGACGGCACGGGAGACGGGACACGCACTCGCACTGACGCGCAGGCGCCGTCGCGGCCGGCGACTACATGGCACGCGCGCTACTCAGACCGACTCGCGCGGCGCTGCGACAGCGACTGGCGCCGGCCGCGAACGTGGCGCGCGCCGCGTGCGCCCAGCGCCCGCAGCGCCCCTAGCGGCCGCCGGCGCACCTAACAGGCGGCCACGCGTCGTCTGTCAGCGATTGCGCCTACAACGGCGCAGCGCAGACACTAGGTTCGTTCGAGTGGCCCAAAAGCTGATAGTTCCTGACAGTTGCTGACGATTTGGAAGGCCGCATGCGCGCTTTTTGACAGTTGCCAACTCCGAAGCCAACTCGAACGCTTATTTCACCTGTTTCGCATATTGGCCACCCATAGCGCTAGTTGGCATCTTTTCTCTCTACCAATGTTGAAAGTGAAGTTATGACTGGCGATATGTTATGCATTTCTCAATTGAGAAAACTATTTAAGTCGTCATGAAACATTTGCAATTTACCGTTAAACCAAAGTATAATAACAAAGATTAACAAGACACATTTGCCTGCAAACCGTGTATCTGTCGAGTATAAAATTCGTGTGACGAAACTAGGTTAACTTGCGAGTCGCGATGTTACCAGACGACCATTCCATCAAAACATTCTTCTTGAGAAAGCTCACGTTGACGTGAGGTGGCGGACCGGCGACGGACAGTGTGCATTCCGCCATTAGAAATACATTGTGGATTAAATTCTGATCATAAACTTCGACAAACCGCAAAATATACGTAAACATGTCTCTCCATTTATAAATAATGTAACCAATTTAACCTGACAAAACCTCATACAAAAATGAGGTAAATTAGGATAGTTTTGTGTGAAAGTAATATTTGGTAACATACAACTTCATATGCATTTTGTCCCATTATTATGAGTTACAATAAAATTTAAAAAAATGAAACATACAAAAATTTGCAGGTGTTGTGCAAGAATTATCATCGTACATGATTTTCCCAGAAGTTACACATTTCGTGTAGAAACGCCCACATTGGCACTAATAGATTTCTATAATATATAACCACAAGGAGAAACACGGAACAGTAATTGTGAGACGCTATAGTGGTACAAATGTCGGTTATAAAAATCTATCACTGCTAATGCCTGTTGTGAACTATATTATTCTTATGTGTCAATCACTTAATTTACAGATGGCACAGAAAATCTTAGTAGGACTATTTTTACTTCATTTGCAGGCGAATATATCACAATCCAAACTGTAAAAACATACGCATTCATCTTTAAATTCGTGTTATGAAAATTTCCACTCCTTTCATGTATAGTATGTATGGGTGTAATAAAAAGGGGACGTACTGTATTAGAAGGCCACAAAAGTTGAAAGAATGCCTGTCTAATATACAAACTCAGCCTCAATCAAGAGAAAATGGAAGGCTTGGAACACAAACCTCTTCGTAAATGTGCAGGCTTGTCTTTTGGCCGAGGCTTGTTAAACGCTTTGGAGTTAGTCAGAAAACAGTTTGACGAAAATCCGCTGACTTAAACTTTCGGTCGCCAACTATCAGCTCCGCCACTCGAACACCAGGTTGGTCAGTCAGATATCGTCAGCAAGAGTCAGAAGTGCCACTCGAACGCCTCAAACTGTTCCTGACCGTCAGCAGCGCCACTCGAACGAAGCTACTGTCTATATTAACTTCGTTCGAGCTGCGGTTGCAACGGTTTCAACCGCGCTAACGCGTTACTCCGCGTCCACACATTGGTACCAACGCTGGCGCCAACACTGGCCAATATTTTTGAGACAGCGTCCACACATTGGAGCCAATATTCAGTTGAATTCGTCGAGAGCCTACGAAAACACATCTGACGCACAAATCGCGGCCAGTGCGTTAACGCTTTTGAGTGTGAATAATTACATTTTGTCATTGTAAATCAAAGTGGGAAACATACGTAAAAGATGATGGGGTGTTGTATCACTTCCTACCGAACATTAATTACGGTACGAAATCACTAATTTTTTAAAATATGCTACAAGTAAACGATACACATTATAAAAACTTAGACCTGCTACTTTAAATGATTGAAAATAAAATAAAAAAGAAAGAGATGTTTTGGACGGAAGCTATTCTTTTGGTATTACCCTTCGATTTCTTGTTAAAGGAGACAATATTAGAAGCCTACACTTCCATTTTTAAATAACCATGTAATTGATATCACTAGTAGCGCTTGAAGTTTGCAAAACGATATTTAAAACTTGACAGGAAATATTAAGTACTGTACTGTTAATTTTAAAAATTAAATTCAGTAATGGAGTGTGTCGAAAGTCTAAAAAGTTTTGAATTTCACAGTTCGCGCCAAAATTTTGCCGTAGCATTTCGATTTTCGTGGTTGCTTTCACAAATGAATCACTTTCTGATACAGTTATAATACTTACAATGAGATTTTAAAACGCTAAAATAAACGGCGTCGAAGAACGAACGATGAAAGAAACAGTTTCGAGACGAGACGAGACGGCAAAAATAGAATGCAACGTTGGCGCCAATGTGTGGACGACGTACCCACATTGGCCCAACGTCCTTTGATGTTTGGCCGAAATACCGACAAGCAACGGAGCCGTACCAACGTTGGCACCAACGTTGGTTCCAATGCTGTTTCACCGATCCATACATTGGACGAACACTGTTGGCGCCAACGTTGGCTCCAATGTGTGGACCCGGCCTTAGGGCTAGTCTACACGACGACACTAGGTTGCGACACTCGTTTCAGGAAATGAATTGCGCGCAACTGGTTTCGTGTATGTCTGTAGACACGGCGCCAATTCTATACACTTCAGTTTCGTTGTTTTGTGAGTGCTGTAGTCGCCGTACAATGAAAGTTTTGGTATCTGTGAGAGTTGTGGCGGAGCTATTGCTTCTCTGTGAAGTCACTGCAAAAGACTAAACATAAAAAGAATTAAAAACTTGTTTGGGTTTGTGACTGGATTAAAAAAAAGACGTCTGCTCGGTTGATTAGCGACCTTGCTGAAAGAAATTGTAATTGTAATTGAAGACCCTAGAACCTATTTTAATCAACTTCGAATGCCACCAGAGCAGTTTACGTTTCTTGTAAATAGAGTTAGTAATGCAATAAAGAAACAAGATACTGTTATGCGTGAAGCATTGTTACCAGAACTGAAATTACAAATTGCATTACGTTTCTTGTCAAGTTCATGTTCGTCTCTGCAGTATCTGTACCGTGTTTCGAAATCCACAATTGCCATAGTTAGTTTGTATAAGTATTTGGAATTGAATGAATTTTAGTCTGCAATTCACTAATCGTCAACCCATCAATATTCAATTCACGAATAATTGCTTCAACAGCACTAACACGCCGCTGCTTAAAATCGCACAAACACCAATTCAACGCATATTTGTACAAAAACCGAATTATTTCCTCCGTTCCCCTTTTATGTTGTGTTTTGTTCTGTATTGGCTATAACCTAACCTAACAACACGCGGAATCAGTTTCACCAAAGTAGGAAGGTGCCGAAACTGTTTAATTTCGCCAACGAGTTGCGCGAACGCCTGCCGCGCATGCGCAATGGCCAGTAGCGCAGTTTCATGAATAGTGTCGTCGTGTAAACTAGTCTTTAGAGTTGCGGTCGCCACCGTTTCAAACTAAATATGACTGGCGGTGAGGCAGTGGCGTAGTGCGGACTCCTGCCCCCGGAGCCGGCCCTCATTTTTCCGCCCCCTCCCCCTCCAACGTATTTTCGTAATTGAACAACAACAAACATTGAGACTTTGTCATTGCGTACCAATATTGCGTCAGTGTTTACAACGATTAAATAGGACCGATGCAATTTATTTACACTGATTATTTTTTTAGTTTCTTCTATTTTTTACCTTTTGCTAAAAAATCCTATTTGAAGATTATTTTTACGACTTATTTTTCTGAGGTATCTGTAACAGCAAACAAAAACTTAATACATGTCAGATAGTTTCACTTAATAAGAAGTCTACATCTACATGGGATACTCTGCAAATCACATTTAAGGGCCTGGCAGAGGGTTCATCGAACCACAATTATACTATGCATCTCCCATTCTACTCTCGAATAGCGCGCGGGAAGAAAGAACACCTGAATCTCTCTGTTCGAGCTCTGATTTCTCTTATTTTATTCTGATGATCATTTCTACTTATGTAAGTGGAAGTCAACAATATGTTTTCGCATTCGGAGGAGAATATTGACGATTGGAGTTTCGCAAGTAGCCCACGCCGCAGCGATAAGCGCCGTTGTTGTAATGATTCCCATCCCAGATCCTGTATCATTTCCGTAACGCTGTCTCCCCTGCATCGTGACATTACGAAACGAGCTACCCTTCTTTGGACTCTTTCGATGTCCTCCGTCAAACCTACCAGATAAGGATCTCACACTGAGCATTAATACTCCAGAAAAGGACGAACAATCGTAGTGTATGCAGCCTCTTTAGTAGTTCTGTTGCATCTTTTAAGGGTTCTGCCAATAAAACGCAGTCTCTGGTTCGCCTTTCCCACGACATTATCTACGTGTTCTTTCCAATTTAAGTCAGAAGTAATAGTAATTCCTAGGTATTTTGTGGAGTTTACGGCCTTCACATTCGATTGATTAATCATGTAAACAAAGTATTACGGATTTCTTTCGTACTCATGTGGACGACTTCACACTTCTCATTATTTAGAGTCAATTTTTACACCATAGTGATATCTTATTCAGATCGTTCTGCAGTTGGTTTTGATCTTCAGATGATTTTACTAGACGGTAAATCACGGCGTCATCTGCAAACAACCTAAGAGAGCCATTTAGATTTTCTCCCAAATCGTTTATGTAAATAAGGAACAGAAGAGGACCAATAACACTACCCTGTGGAACGCCCGATATCACCTCTGTTTTAGTCGATGCCTTACCATCGATTACTACGAACTGTGTCCTCTCTGAGAGGAAATCCCCTATCCAGTCGCAAATTTGGGGCGATATACCGTAACCACGCAATTTGATTAAAAGCCGTTTGTGAGGTACGGTGTCAAAAGTCTTCTGGAAATCAAGGAATACGGAATCAATTTGCGAGCCCTTGTCAACAGCACACATCACTTCGTGTGAGTAAAGAGCTAGTTGTGTTTCGGATGAACGATATTTTCTAAATCCATGTTGACCTTGGGCCAATAGATCATTCTGTTCGAGATAATTCATAATATTTGAATACAGGATGTGTTCCAAAACCCTGCTGCAAATTGAAGTCAATCAAATAGGCCTGTAGTTTAATGAGTTACTCCTACTGCCTTTCTTGAATATAGGTGTGACCTGTGCAACTTTCCAATCTTTTGGTACAGATTCTTCCTTGAGAGAGCGGTTGTATATGGCTGTTAAGTAAGGAGCTATCGCTTCAGCATAATCAGATAGAAATCTAATGGGTATACAATCCGGACGAGAAGACTTGTTCTTGTTAAGTGATTTTAGTTGCTTCACTACTCCGATGATATCTACTTCTACGTTATTCTTACGGCCTCTGTTCGTAATTCGAAATCTGGAATATTGGTTTCGTCTTCTTTGGTGAATGAGCTATGTTTAGTTACTTTGCTTTAGTATCGCTGTCATCGGCAGGATCGCCATTACTATCAGGTAGTGATGGTATTGTTTGTATTTTACCCCTAGTATATTTAACATATTGCTTATTAGCTTTATTTATTTGTCCACTACAGCTGTTTCGCCGTATTTGGCATTGTCAAGCGGTCTGCAATAGTTGAAATAAATTTGTTTCGAAAAAATATTTTCGCAAAATTTATTTCAACTATTGCAGACCACTTGACAATGCCAAATACGGCGAAACAGCTGTAGTGGACAAACAAATAAAGCTAATAAGCAGCAGTAAAGGATATTATACTTATTGAAAATGTGCCCCACTGTGATTGTACGTAATAGACATTTTCAACACTGCGGAGAATTACCTTCTGCTGTTTGTTATTAAAGGTGAACCAGTTGCGAGCTACTCCTCGAATTCCATAATGTTCCAACTTCAGCAACAATATTCTGTGATCAACACAATCAAACACCTTTGTTAAATCAAAGAAGACGCCTAATGTACGTAGCCTTTTATTCAACCCATCATGTGCCTCGCAGAGAAACGAAAATACAGCATTTTCAATCGTTAAACCATTTCTAAAATCAAACTGTACATTTGACAACAAATTGTGTGAACTAAAATGATTAATCAATCTTGAATTTGTGAGTTGATTTAGAGGAGGAGCTACAGTGCAATCTTCGTCTGTGAAACAGATTTCGAAAAATACATTTACTGTTTCGGCATTTGTTTGTCATCCTCTGTTTCAACACCGTTATGGTCGCGAGTGTCTGGATACCTGTTTTGGACCCGTTTACTTGTATGCTGTAGGACCACAATCTCTTAGGCTTTTCAGGCAAGGTGATACACAGAACATTTTCACAAAGTTGTTGAACGCCTTTCGCATGGCAGCCCGTACTCTAATTTTGTCATTATTAAATTTTTGCTTCTTTGCAAGACTTGTGTAAAGAAGGCATCGTAATTTTATCTATCCACTTACGAATGAAATGTGATTCCTTTGAACTTTAGACTACGATTGAAACGATTAGCGAAATACAAACGACACTCGCTGTCTTTTTTGACCAAAGAATCAAAACTCTAAACAATCAACGCGCTAGGAGCTAAGTTCTATTCGCATCAAATAACGTACTTTCCTTACTTTTTACTCGCTGCTTCAACATCATACACTTGCACTAACATTCGAAGCCACTCCTTCGCTGTTGTGCCTAATTTGAAACAAAACTTGATGTTAATGCATTGATCCATTGCTGCATGCGCTCGATGTTGTCATGATTTTTCGCACTGGCCCTGTTCGCTGGGTCGCAGCGTGTACCACAGCTTCATTCCAGTACTTTGCCTTTTGACTCGTCCCTCAATGTGTATACGCGGACACCTTAACCCCGCCAGCGCGGTTTGTATAATATGGCACCATTCATCTAACTCTTTTCCCAAAACACTCAGCTGTCGTATTACTTCATGAAATACGTATTTAAGACACGAGAAACGTACGAAATTGCCTCTCTGTTATGTTTTCATGTACTCAATGTAGTATTTAGTACATAAGACAGTTTATGCGTGCACAAGACAGAAATTAAAACAGAAAGCAATCTTAACCAGTTGTCTGGTAGTGTTTTGAGGCACTAAGATGGCAGACGTCGACTTCTAGTTTGCAACGTAATGACATCTCCTTTTCTTATATACACCGAGCGAGATGGCGCAGTGGTAACACACTGGACTCGCATTCGGGAGGACGGTGGTTCAAATCCACCTCCAGCCATCCAGATTTAGGTTTTCCATGATTTCCCTAAATCACTACAGGCAAATGCCGGGATGGTTCCTTGGCAAGGGCACGTTCGATATCCTTCCCCATCCTTAATCAAAACTCCGAGCGTTAGCTCCGTCTCTAATGACCAAGCTGTCGACTGGACGTTAAACCCTAAACTTCCTTTTTTCCTTCCTTTTCTTTTAGCTCCATGGTCACGACAGTCTGCTATGCAAATTGATACTGTTTGACGAGTGGAGCGACACTAGCGCTCCAAGCGATGAGGAAGAAAACACACACAGGTGTCGTAAGGGTAATGTTTGTTTTTATTTATGTTCCTACTTAATTAACGAAATAATCGATATATTTTTGCGTTCTGAACGTATTAAATCACCAAGAAACTTGAATTATCGTGAAAACATCCGTATCTCACTTATTCGACGAAATAAGACACAAGTTATTCATGGAGAAATACTTTCAAATGTGTTGATAATTGCAGCTTATTTTACTGGAAGCAATAGAATACAAACCCATACTTCATGCGAGAGAAGCATACACTCCTGTTGTTTTCAGTTTTTATTGTAAAAGGCATTTTCCCTGATACGTAAATTGTTATAGCGTCTCATAATTCGCCCATTTTTACACTTCACTTGGCTCACCAATACAGAAATACTTTTGTAAATGTAATTAGTGTTCTCTCAGAAGCGACAGTCTTGAAGATCTTTGGCGGCTGTAGGTATGATGTAGCAGCAATTACAAAACTGTTTTTTTCTACGTTGAGAAAAAGTTTTAGTGTTTTTGATGTTTTTTATCACCGTGTCTATGTGTTAGTTATAGGCATGCGGAGTTATTTGTCACGCTAAATAATATAGTATTGCATTCTATACATGTTTCCTATTTAACATTAACTAATTTGACTGGGTGTGTAGCGAGTACATTTCCGCAAAATGTCGCATCTTATAGTGTTCACTAAAAGGTTTTTGTTTTAAAAAGAAAATTACCTTGATATGTAAATATCTAAATGCTACGAGAAAATCTTAAATAAACACTCCTGCAGTCTACACTTCCCGAAACTAAGGAGGCAAACATTGTGTTGTTTTAGTTATTGTTGGTTTTCATGGCACTACATACGCTCGTTATTGTAAAACCTATGTTAGAAATCAATAAACATAATACTATTCGCACTCACAACATATCGCATTCAGGAGTGTAGTTTGCTACAGAGTGTCAGGACTGGCGCCAGCGAACTTCCCACGCAACAGGAACTTTGCGTCGAAAGCGTTAGGTAACCTCGCTAGCGCGTGAATCAAATGCAGTCCATCCACCAGAGCTTCTCTTTCCCAGACCTTGAATTTGCGTAACAAAATTACTACCCCAGAAGTCTGAGGGCGTTATGAGAGGAACTATTGGAACAAAACCTCAACTTTTGTTTGTCCTGAAATTACTGAAGTGATTATTCAGAACAGAATGTAAGTCTAGCGGTGAAAGAAATGAAAACAAGGTGTTCCAGGAGGAATAGTAAATATTTTAGGAAGCGGTACTATATACGAACTGGAACAATAATGCCACATAACATGTGTTCAATTTTTGAAGCAAATGTAAATGAAGACATTTTCACTGAGTCTTTCGTCGTTTCTTGGTAGAACATAATCATATTGAATTAAAAGCACAATTTTGTGTGTTTTATACAAGTTTATTTTTATTTAGTTAATTTTAGATACAAATGCAATACAGTTTTCATCGAATGATTAAGAGATTTTTGTATATTTGACAAACCGACAATACGCCGTACTGACACAAGTGACGCGATTTCATGGTAGATGGGCAATAACGACTTCTTAGGCAGTAGTTACATAGTTCTCATGATGGCGGGAAGAGACGTAGAAACATGTTAAGAAGTGGAAATTTTAATACGCGACCTCCACTGGATATTAGCAGGTTTATAAAAACATCCTCATATCGTAAGGGAAGGGTGATTTTTAAATTCCAATATCAGAAAATACCTTCTTAATCAAGATCGCAATATTTTTATTTATTTATGACTGACTGGCTGACTACAGAAAAGTGTCATCATAAATAAATAAAAGTGCGTACTCTTAATATTTGTGAATCTAGCTGCTGCAGTCACGCTAAACCATGTGTAAATGTGTGTACGGTCACCGCCCGGGTGGGATTATACACTAACCGTCTGTAAACGTAATGGTAAGACGTCTACCACAAGCACATGATTTCAGTAGCAAAACTAATTTTAGTTCAGTGGTAAAATAATGATGGTTTTATTTAATTTACTTGTTTAATTAGCAATATATATTCATGGTCCACAGCCTAATTAGACATTAATTATCTTAACTACTATTTACTGTTTGAATCAATATAGCAATGACGTCTAATTGCTCACGAAAGGCTATAGACGGACACAAGTAACTTTAACCGCAGTTAAATGAAATTCCGCTAATTTTATCAGACCAAAAACACTTCTATTGCCATCTAGATATTATTTTAAATATGAGAGAAGTTTTCCACAGCATAATGATTTACGTGTCAAAGAAAATTTGGGCATAGGTTCTCTAGATTTCTCACTTTCAGGATAGTTCATACAAATATTATGAAATTTTCAATGGTTTCAAGCCAAAATCGCTATTTATTTAAATATGATGACTAGTTTCGATGCTCTTAGGAATCATCATCTCATCTCCATCATTCTTCTTAATAGAAATTGTTGACAGTACATCTCACGTAGTCAATAATTTCTGTTTACAAGAATGATGGAGATCAGATGATGAATCCTAAGTAGCATCGAAACCAGTCATCATACTGAAATAAATAGCGACCGTGGCTGGAAACCATAGTAAATTAATTTGAGATCGCCTCAACTCACCCATGAGCTCCATACAAAGTATTACGAAACTATAACAGCTACTTAATATTGCACCGATTTTTAGCCAGACACATAAATAAATGTTTCTTGTTTTTTTATTAAACCTCTTTAGCAAAATTAATTTCTTAGTAATATGGGGACCCTTAAACTGTAGTAGGGCAAAATCCACTACTTTTCAAGATTGTGACAACAATATATTCAGGATATATTCAAGCAAAAATACTGATGCCGTGAGATACTACAGTGGGAGCAGTTTACATTATAACCAGTCAGTATTATTAAACAATTACTCTACAAAAATTACACATTAAATAATAAGCAACTTAACAAATATTGTCATTACAAATTCAACATACATATTACAAGGTAAAGTACTGGTGAGTATATCATATATTTTAGGGGGGAGGCAAGATTAATGTGAAGGTAAGTAATTTTGAGTAGACACCTGGTGATATTTTGTATAAGTTTTTCTACTCATATTCCGAGGATAATTTGCGGTGAAGCCCCTTTTACTTTACTGAGACAAGCTTGCATTTTTGACGGTAAATCATAAAAAATATAGCTATTAAAAAACCTGTTATGTACTTCACACCACTAACATCTCACTCCCGTCACCAGCACAGGGAATTATGTCTACCAAGGCGATGCCTTCACCCATCATTCATTAAAGTAATTCAGATACCGTACTTATTTTTTTTATATACGCCACTGAGGTAAAGATTTTCTAGTCTGATGTACTAACTACATATCTAATATGGAGCAAATAATCATTTATGAAATTGTCAGCAAAAAATTTTTAAAAAGTGAACATTAATGTTACAATGTATCCTCTAAATTATCTTATTTTTGTTGTTGTTTAGCGTTCCTTTCACAATGAAATTCTAATTTTAGTTTCATGAGCAGTCATCTCTATATAACCTGGATGTAAAAAATGGTCTGTGAGCATAAAACTGCAGCGTGCCTCCTCAGTCATATGTTTTGTACATGGATTTGTATTTCCCGCCGTGTTGTACAAGTAGAATCTCTGTAGTCCAACACATATGGGGCCGGGATATGTCGGATTACTGGATTGTCAATGAAAAAAGCTGTTTTTCAATATTAAAACATTTGACTCATAAAATAAAACAAGAAATACTATGAAAGCACGAATTATATATAAAAAATATTCTATCTATACATTTATAGTAACAAACTTATTAATTGAAAAAGAGAAAAAAATACATTTTGATGTAGTAATCGTTTCTGCGTTAATTTTCATCAATCGGCTTTTTCTGTAATATGAAATAGTTAGACTTAGTGTTTTCGTGATCAAACATATTTTGAAGGCTCTCTCTTGCAGCCTCCCTAAAACTAACATATCGGCTGCCTCTACGTGATTTTCCTCAGTCCACGTGACACGTCTTAAATGAACTGGCAGCATTATTGTGTCGTACAGTCTATACTGGCAAAGTGTACTACGTTCCCGAAGAAACCACATGCACACGGCGTCTTCAGTTAATGGGTACTCGCCGGTTTTTATCACTTTCCTGTCACAACTTTTGCTGTTCAAATTCCCCACCACAGTTTTATCACGATTTCAATGTAATAAATGGTAGCGTGCCCGACATCATAAGTGTATATATAAGTCGTTAATTTTTTAATAGTTTCGGATTTTTCAGCCAAATTCAATTGTCTTGTGTATATGTTTTTCACTATCTCCTGCTTGGGACATATTATAGGAAAGATAACAAACCTTAACAAAGGCTATTACAGTCAAGTTAAAGGGCGTACAAATTCAACTGCGCAATGTACACAACAATCGACAACTGGTGGCTTACTGCATATTGTTCACTAAACTGTTCCCTTAAAGTGGCCCATCCCGTCCACGTCACTGATATCAGCTTGTTGTGTCGGACTACTTCGGACAATTGGGCGTGTTGGAATGGCGACTTGTCGGGTTATAGATACATTTTGATCAATTTCTATTGTTTCACTTTATATTTCTTAGAAAAACGTCATAATGTATTATATTGTCACGTATTTTATCAATGTCAGGAATTCACACCACAACTTAAATTGTAATATTTCTCGCAGGTTAGTTATAAACCAAAACACTAGTCTCCTTTGAAAGTTATATATATATAGCTAAGATCTTTGAAACTTGAACTTGCAATGTTTACCTGATGAGGGCATAACAGCCAAAAACCAGTTCGTAAACCAATAAGTTTGCAGAACATCTCACAGTTATCTTGTGTATTTCATTCATAATGTATCAAATATTCTGTCAAGAATCGACGGAACAGTCAGTGAATATAATTGCCTGCTTACTTCTTGTTTCGAAGTTTATGTTAATGTGAGATGTAATAGGCTGGCATGGCAGCGGAACTGAAACGCATTTTCCTGTACCGGTAACATTTCGTAGCAGCCATGTTGCAGTTTGGCGATAAAAGAAATTTGAACATCTATTGCTTAGAAAGCTGAAGTCCAACATCCAGGCAGTATTGAGATCAATGTTAATATGACTCAAAAGTTTCATTCTTCGCTCCTCTTGAGTCTGCGTATTAGCTGCCTTGCAGTGAAAGTAGCGAAAGGTCTTTTTTCTAGCGACTTACGAGATCCAAAATGTAGGATAAGTTGGGGAAGGAAGAAGGGAAGGTTAGGGTTTAGCGTCCTCTCTACGTCGTGTTGATTAGAGGCGGCGCACACGCTCGGATTGATTTTCGTGAAGGATGGGTAAGGAAACCGGCAGTGCGCTATGAAAGGAACCATCCCGGGATAAGGCGATTTGGTGAGGCAGCTTAAAGGGCAGGGGGATAATCTTTCGGGAAAATGAAGCCATGCATGTGAAATTAGTTTTAATAATCCTGCTGCACTCTAGCCTCGCTGTTGGCAATGCAGACAGGTCGACCGCTCCTCTCGAGCACTGTATTGTACGCAGCCAGACTCCGACTTTATAAGGCAACGAGGATGACATCGTAATTTTCTGAACTATTTAAGATGTCTTGGTCAACTTGCAGGATAGGTTCGGGTCTGCTAATTTTCTTGATAGTGGATTTCCTATTAGCGTGTTATGAAAGTTCATCATCATCAGAGACTGATTATACCTTTCAGCGTTCAGTCTGCTAACATTGGCGAATCATCTGATGTTAAGCCTTTTACTTGAAAATCGTTCTTCACCGAATCTAAGTAATTTCTCTTTGCTCTACCTCGACTCCTCTTAACCTCCGCTGCCGAACTCAAGCTGGGTATAACCTACCAACAATCACAATATGCTGGAGTTTCAACTGCAGAAAACCATCTGGAAGACTCCGAAATACCTTATTGGTTTTTTTGGGGTACGCCCATGCAAACTGAATCAACAATAATTTTTACATAACGTTAAGTCTGAGGCTACAGATCAATAGCAGCAATTTTTTTTTTTCACATATCGATTTCAGTGTTTCTACCTTTGATTTTTCGAAGCAACTCTTTCTAAATCGGAATAAATAAGTGCCTTTTAGGATTTTAAAGCTGAAATAGACAAAAATAGACGTTAACATCGAATTAAGTTATTTTAGGTGCTATAAAAGTAGCTGTTTAGGTTTTAATTTGTCATGAAACGCTTTAAGTACAAGTTTATTTGCAACTAGGAACTCGGGAATAGAATAGGTTTTAACCTAATAATCCGCGGTCTAATGATAACGCGGCCACACACATAGCAAAATGGTTCATCCGTGCTTTTGTAAGGCATCAGAAAATTATCTCCTCTCAACAACAAACTCACCATTTCTCAACATAACTGAAATGATATGAGGAATTTTAGAGCGAAGGGTGAGGCTTAGATTTACAGCTCCAACATTGTCGAAGCCATTGGCGGGTGTTTTGGTACGAGAATGGATAGCATTCTGTTGGAAACCCTTAAGCCGCGGCGGAGTGGCCGAGCGCATTGAGGCGCTATGCTCCGATGCGCGAGGTCTTCCCCGTCGGAGGTTAGAATCCTCCCTTGGGTATGAATGTTTGTTTTGTCTTTAGTATAAGTTAGTTCATAAGTAGTATGTAAGTTTAGGGACTGATGACCCCGCAGTTAAGTCCTATAAGCTTTACAAACATTTGAACAACTTTGGAAACCCTAAAGATATTTTACGAATTTGTTCCTCCAAGTGTTACAGTTGTTCTCAGAGCCAGTAGTGGGCCAACTCCTTACAAATAAATCAATATGATGTCTATTTTAGGTGGTAGTATTTTTTGTGCGCCTCCTGTTAATGAGTGTCTATTTTGCTGAGTGTATATTTTTACATGGGCCACTAAGCCTTATGTTTTACAAAGTACGTGGGCCCGCACAGCTGTTAATGTTGGAACCGCTGGTTTATTGTTATTGTGTAACAGAGTCACTTTATGTAGTTCACACTGTAATGTAGCTTTTCTTAGCGTTGTTTCTCATGATTTAATCCCATGACACCTCGAAGCAGGGCAAACTCCAAATTATATTTTCAGCAGCTTTAGATATGCCACAAAGTGTCAATTCGAGGCTTTGAAGCAGATTCCCGAGTAACGGTAGACGTGCGCCTAGGACAGCACAAAATACAGCTGGGGTTCCTCAACCGTATCTGTTCCTGGGCTCAATTACACGATAAAAGCTAACAGTGTCTGCACGCTGCCAAGTTTTCGGACAGACTATATATTGGAGGCTCACGAAGGTTGGTACCTCTGGCAGGCATCCAACTGCAGTTCAGCGCCAACCGGTTTATTGTGTAGTCTGAAACGTCGAGAGTGGACCATGCGTGAATGGAGGAGTGTGCTTTCCACAGACGTCTCCTCTTTTACGCCGTTACCACACACATCTTTCGAAAAGACCAATAGGAAGGTGGCACGATACTGCACTACCGTACGAAACTTCACTGATTGTCGTGAGCCCCACATGCTACCAACGATCTTGCGAACGATATTGTTTCTGGTTTTCACCTTCTCATATTCTCACAATGCAGCTTGTAGATGTGACTGCGACTCTTAGTGACTAACAGATTTTTTTTTTTTTTAGTGGGGCGAATTTACTAATTGAAGACAGACACCTCGTAAGCCTATCAGCACGTGATAAGGGATACTGTGTCACATGATGGAGCATACTTGCCGGCAGTGCAGGATGTTCCCTTCAAAGGCCACGACCGATTTCCTTCCCCATTCTCAACAAAAAGTATCCGAGCTTGTGCTCTGTTCCTGTGACCACGTTGTCGACTGCAAGTTAATCCTTTAACGCTCACAATACTCGGTGTGCTTCTGTGGTTAACATTGGTGGCTAAATATTTGGATACTTGCACTATGGTCGAATATCTCTGCAAGTGACCAATTAGATTAGCACTTAGCCGTCCACAACACTGTAGCCGAACGTTCTGTGGTCTAATGTATAGCCACTTTTGGTTGACAAGTGAGTTCCAACAAAATGGTTACTGTGTCGTCTTTGGCAGATTTTTTCCAGGTATACCTTGTTTAAAAATCTACTCGCAGAGAGCCTGTTTGTATGCGGAGCTATGCAGACAAACATAATATTTTATCCAAAACATATGAGAGTAATGACTGTCAACATAATACTACACAAGTGAAAACGGCAGTACAACAAATAGTTAAGGATGTTGTGCAGTTCTAATTTTAGATCATGACTTTCCGTACCTGTACTGAAGGCATAAAACATTTGCATATTTCAGAATATCTTCCACCGACTGCCACGTTCAGTAAGTAACTCCACCAATATGCAAGAAACGTTTGGAGGTTGAAACTTGCGGGTAGTCGACGTTCTTGGGGGATTCCACGTCATAGACCTTTGCAATGGGCTTCAATTTCTCTTCATACATCATAACACAAATATATGAGAAACTGACGTACACTATATTATACTATATTGATAAAGATGTAGATGTTCGTTTGTGCAAAACCGTTTAAACTCCGAAAGTTCTTAACACATTGCTTTGAATTATGACACATCGTTGCTTTCTAATATAGGAAGGTATATATATATATATATATATATATATATATATATATATATATATATATATATATGAGGTATAACTACATATATGTAATTTTTTACTATTTTCTGTAACCATGTTTTCCAATTATAAATGTACATCAGCATATACAAGACACATATTTAACATTAGGTATACAAAAACATGCGCATATTCAATTCCATCGTTGTGCCAAAATTTCGATTTGTTGGAGATATGGGGTTAGGAACATCTGCATTTTGTATATAACTATAAATGTATATGTTAGTTTGTTCCAACATTTAAAATCGCCTATTCCGTTGAAATTTCGTCACAATGTAGCATTCAATTTCGTACATGATTTTTAGTAGACACTGCATTGCAATCTGGTATATGTGTAATATGAACGCAATATCCAGCCCCGGATGTTCGCGTCCTCCCTCGGGAATGGATGGGTGTTTGTGTTGTCAAAATGTTCAAAGGTTTGTAAATCTATCGGACCAAACTGCGTGGTCATCTGTCCGTAGCTTACAAACTACTTAACCTAAGATAAACTAACCTAAGGACAAACACACACACACACACACACACACACACACACACACACACACACACACCCATGCCCCAGGGAGGACTCGAACCTCCGACGGCGAGCAACTGTGCGTTCCGCAGCGAGGTGCCTTAGACCGCTCGGCTACTCCACCACGGCTTGTGTGCGGAGTGTGCGCAGATATGTAACTTCCTGGCAAATTAAAATAGTGTGCCGGAACCGGGACTAGAACCTGGGACCTTTGTGTTTCGCCGGCAAGCGCTCTACCACTGAGCTATCCCGACACGAGTCACGGTACCGCCCACAACTTCAATTCCGCTAGTACCTCGCCTCCTACTTTCCAAATTTCACAGAAGTTCTGCTAAAATTGCAAGACTAGCACTCCTGGAAGAAAGAATGTGGTAGAGACGTGGCTTAGCCACAGCCTAGGCGATGTTTCCAGAATGAAACTTTCACTCTGCAGCGGAGTGTGCGCTTATATGAAACTTCCTGGCAGATTAAAATTGTGTGCCGGAATCGGGACTCGAAAATGGGACCTTTGCCTATCACGGGCAAGCGCTCTAAATTAAGTTAAACTAACCTAAGGACAACACACACACACACACACACACACACACACACACACATGCACCAGGGAGCACTCGAACCTCCGATGGTGAGCATCCGCACGTTCCGCAGCAAGGCACCATAGATCGCTCGGCCACTCCATCGGGGCCCAGTGTAGTGTTCAAATTTGAAAGCACTCGCTCAATTCGGTCAAGAAATTCCGCAAAGATTTTGAACCTAACATTAAACAAGGCTGTAGGTTAGAGTTTGTAAGGAGAGCGTGATGAAGACATGAACAGAGAGAAGCAGGAGCCGGAGATGCAAAGAAAGAGGGGAAGGGGAATTGGATGGACAAAGAGAGGTGGGAGGAGGAGATGCGCAGGGAGAGGAGATGAGGAAGAGGGTAAGAAGGAGAGAGAGAGAGAGAGAGAGAGAGAGAGAGAGAGAGAGAGAGAGAGATCCAATTTCCATTCACAAAGAACTACGAAATTACAGGGTTTAGAAATTTGTGTACTTTCGCTTTTATTTATTTTCCATTTAGGCTCTAAAAACGACAGAAACGTGCGCCCGTCTGTAACTAGTTGTATACAAACGTGAATAATATTTACCTAGTGCTCTAAGATCTCATGTTCTATTCAGAAAATGTGCTGCCATTTCTCAATTGCATTCAGCTCTTCCACGCCAGCACACATAACTGCATCGTTACACTCGCAACCTCGTTCTATAAATTTATGTGGAACTCGTTCTCGGAAATCGGTGTCATTTTATAGGCGAAAGTGAAGCGGCGTCAAGGACGTCTGGGGCAGCGTGACCCGGTGGCGAGATTTCGTATCGCAGTCCTGGCGCTGACCCGGGGTCCGCTGCCTCAGCAGAAGAGCTGTCGTGACGTCACACGACGCACTGCTCTTACCGTTTCCAGCCCCGGCGGACGTCCGATAGCACAGCGCGTGTGGGGGCGCGGTGGGATACGTCGCTAGGTCAGCCCTTGCAAATGTGCTCTGTGTTCACGTTCCGCCACAGGCTATGCAACTGTCGTGGCAATGCCGGGGGTCGGTTTCTGCGACACGATACTTGCGTAGCAACTTTTAATTTATATCTTTTTTGTATCCCATCCTCGTCGCCACTTTTGTGTCCCAGCCTCGTCGCCGCTTTTGTGTCTCGTTTCTGTCGTGGGTGTCGGTGGCCGAGTAGAAAAGTACCGACACAGGAATAAAGGTAGCACGCTTGTGCAGGTACGGTGGGGAGCAGCCAGTGGGACAGCAGAAACTAGAAACACTAGAGTATATAAGAACGAGATATATATTGCACAGAATTTATACAATACTTAACTTTTACATAGCTCAGTACTGCAGAATACTGATACATAGTTGAGCTAGAGGCCTGCCTAGTGCCTGTCCGATAGCCAAGTCTTCACTGGTGCCTATCTGATTCCGAAGTGTTAACTGGTTCCTATCTCAGTCCCAAGTGAACGATGTCGTTCAGTGGTGGCCACGAGTGAGTTGTAGCAGAGGGCGCTCGTGGCTGACGTCGTAAGAACGCCGCGCCGTGCGTGCATGGCGGCGCGCGGCGAAAGTAGGTGGCGCGCACTTTGGACTTGTGCGACACCACACCCTTGTTCTTCATCTTTGATATACACCAAAGTGTGTATGTGTGTGTTGGATGCAGTTACGAACCACTTATCTGTCTTGGATTAAAACGTGCACTGCTTTCTGATGTTTGAGCCTGCGTGTCATCGTAGATTTGACCTGCATAGCCACCATTTTAGGGTACAAAACATTTAAGATCAATCCTTGCTCGCAGTACCAGGTGGAAGAAATTGTTCAAATTCAAATGTTTGCAAATCTATCGGACCAAACTGCGTGGTCATCAGTCCGTAGCTTACAATCTACTTACACTAAGGTAAACTAACCTAAGGACAACACACACACACCCATGCCCTAGGGAGGACTCGAACCTCCGACGGCGAGCAACTGCGCGCTCCGCAGCGATGCGCTTTAGACCGCTCGGCTACTCCACCGCGGCGGAAGAAATTGTCTGTCGACTTTGTTAGACAGGCCCATGGCACGTAAAATGAAACGGCTTAGACATGAAATACCAAATAAGTAAGCTATTATTTTCTATCTATATAAATGATCTGATGGACAGAGTAACTTGTAATTTGCAGCTGTTTGCTAATGATGCTGTGTTGTATGGGAAGGTGTCGTCTTTAATTGACTGTAATAGCATTCAGGATGACTTAGACAAATTTTCTAGTTGGTGCGAAGAGTGGCAGCTAGCTCTCAATGTAGAAAAATGTAAGGTGATGCGCATTAGTAGGAAAAACAATTTCATCATGTTCGAATACAATATTAGTAGTGAGCTTCTTGATGTAGTCGCGTCGCTCAAATATCTAGGCGTAATATTGCAGAGCGATATGAAATGGAACGAACATGTAAGGACAGTTGTAAGGCGGACAGCCGACTTCGGTTTATTGGGAGATTTTGGGAAGATGTACTTCATCTGTAAAGGAGACCACGAAAGCCGCGGCGGAGCGGCCGAGCGCATTGAGACGCTATGCTACGATGCGCGAGGCCGGGCATTGATGTTTGTACCGTCTTCAGTATAAGCTAATTCATAAGTAGTTTGTAAGTTTAGGGACTGATGACCCCGTAGTTAAGTTCCATAAGCTCTACAAACATTTGAACAATTTAGACCGCATAAGAAACGCTTGTTCGACCACGTCTTGAGTATTTCTCAAGTGTTTGGGATCCGCAGCAGTTTAAAGGAAGACGGGGAAGCAGTTCAGAGGCGAGCTAGGTTTCTTACCGAAGGTTCGACCAATATGCGAGTATCACGGAAATGCTCCGAGAACTCAATTGGAGATCGCTGGAGAAAAGACGACGTTCTCTTCATGAATTTCTGTTGAGGAAATTTAGAGGGCCGGAATTTGAAGCTGAGTGTAGTACGAACCTGCTGCCGCCTACTTACATTTCGCGTAGTGATCACAAATACAAGATAGAGAAATTAGGGCTCGTTCGGAGGCATATAGGCATTCTTTTTTTTCTCGTTCTATTTGGGAGTGGAATAGGAAAGGAAATGCCTAGAAGTTAGTATATCCTCCGCCACGCACCTTACAGTAGATTGCGGAGTATGTATGTACATGAATTGTGTCAGAACTTGCTGACTCACTGCTAGCTCCCCTGTGGAACGTCGTACCTGAAATACCCTGTTGAATCTATAACAGAATGCAAGATTTATGAAGAATAAACGTAATGAGCGCAGTCGTGCCACCAGCTACGTACTGTGGCCAACCAGAAAGACAAGCCGTGACGCATACGTCACGTAACGTGAGGTCATCAGAGGACGCTTGACAAACGCGATCACTAACAGACTGGCTGGCCGCTATGGACAGTGGGCTGTACGCCACTGACCAGCCAGTCAGCTAGCGATCGCGTTGTCTCAAGCATTCTCTGGTGACGCACGCACCTGCCTTTCTCGTTGGCCTCGCTACGTCAACACGGATTTAGAAAATATCGTTCCTGCGAAACACAACTAGGTCTTTACTCACACGAAGTAATGGGTGCTATCGACAAGGGTTCGCAAATTGATTCCGTATTTCTTGATTCCCAGAAGGCTTTTGACACAGTACCTCACAAACGGCTTATAATCAAATTGCATGGTTATGGTATATCGCCCCAAATTTGCGACTGGATAGGGGATTTCCTGTCAGAGAGGCCACAGGTCGTAGTAATCGATGGTAAGGCATCGACTAAAACAGAGGTGATATCGGGCGTTCCACAAGGTAGTGTTATTGGTCCTCTGCTGTTCCTTATTTGCATAAACGATTTAGGCGAAAATCTAAGTAGCTCTCTTAGGTTGTTTACAGATGACGCCGTCATTTAGCGTCTAGTAAAATCATCTGAAGATCAAAACCAACTGCAGAACGAACTGAATAAGATGTGACTATGGTGTAAAAATTGGCAATTGAGTCTAAATAATGAGAAGTATGAAGTCGTCCACATGAGTACGAAAAGATATCCCTTAAGTTTTGTTTACAAGATAAATCAATCAAAAGTGAAGGCCGTAAACTCCACAAAATACCTAGGAATTACTTTTGCTACCGAGTTAAATTGGAAAGAACATGTAGATAATGTCGTGGGAAAGGCGAACCAGAGGCTGCGTTTTATTGGCAGAACCCTTAAAAGAAGCAACAAAAATATTAAAGAGGCTGCATACACTACGCTTGTCTGTCCTTTTTTGGAGTATTGCTGCCCGGTATGGAATCCTTATCAGGTGGTTTTGACGGCGGACATCGAAAGAGTCCAAAGAAGGGCAGCTCGTTTAGTATTGTCACGATACAGGGGAGACTGCGTTACGGAAATGTTACAGCATCTGGGATGGGAATCAGTAGAAGAACGGCGCTTATCGCTGCGGCGTGGGCTACTTACGAAACTGCAATCGCCAACATTCTCCTCCGAATGCGAAAATATATTCTTGACTCCCACTTACATAGGTAGAAATGATCATCAGAATAAAATACGAGAAATCAGAGCTCGAACGGAGCTGTATTCGAGAATGGAATGGGAGATAAATAGTATAACGTTAGTTGGATGAACCCTCTGCCACTGCCACTTAAATGTGTTTTGCAGAGTATCCCATGTAGATACGTACGGACGACATATCGCAGACGCAAGCTGGACACAGATGCGTTGCACATGTGCGAGTGCTGGAAATTGTGCATCTGCGAGCTGTGATAAGCGCTCCCAGGGCTTCCCGCTGCCGGCGGAAAATCCTGCAGTCGTTATCAGAGCCACCGGCGCTTCCTTCTTGCTTCCTGTCCGGCGCTGCTAGCAGGAACCGCGGCCCGTCGCCTAACCCTAATGGCCATTATCTCTCGTGCTTCTCGGTGATTAGTCCAATGCTCCAGCAGCACTTCTGAGTTGCTCGACACGGCAAACCACAGAAAATATAATATCCCTTATCTCTCTATTCCGTATTATTGAATGATTGCTTTACACTTTAAAATATTCGTGTTTTAACCCTTCATCACACACATTTTTTTTTCAAAATCTCAAATCACTTTTTTCGTATTAAAATTCGTCCAAAGGTTTAATAAAAAGGTAAATACATAAAAAATACACAATCTAAATTGTCGAAAAAAGTGTATCTAACACTTTGCATTTATGGAAAACTGCGTGAAACTTAACAAATCTATTCATACTTACCAGTGTAAGAAAATCAGGTGATGCTGAAGGAATTAGATTGGGAAACGAAGCAATAAAGGAGGTAGATGAGTTTTGTTACTTGCGCAGTAAAATAACAAATTATGGTCGCAGTACAGAGGATATAAAATGCCGAATGACAATGGGTAGAAAAGCGTTCTTGAAAAAGAGAAATTTATTAACATCGAATATTGATTTAAGCCTAAGGAAGTCCTTTCTGAAGGCATTTGTATGGAGTGTTGCCTTGTATGGGAGTGAGACATGGACGATAAACAGTGCGGACAGGAAGAGAATTCAGGCTTTTGAAATATGGTGCTACAGAAGAATGCTGAAGATTAGGTGGGTGGATCGCGTAACTAATGAGGAGGTACTGAACAGAATTGGGGAGATAAGAAATTTCTGGCATACCTTGACTAAAAGAAGGGATAGATTGGTAGGACACATTCTTAGACATCAAGGAATTGTGAATTTAGCGTTGGAGGGAAGTGTGTGGGGTAAAAATCGCAGAGGAAGACCAAGAGATGGATACAGTAAAACAGATGTAGGTTGCCGTTCTTATGTGGAGATGAAAAGGCTTGCTCAGGATAGGGTATTGTGGAGAGCTGCATCAAACCAGTCTTCGGACTGAAGACCACAACAACAACTTACCACTTGTAACGCACTGAATTCCAGTAACGCTAGAAGACACTGTCAGGCCAGTCCTCAGGCAACCGAAGAGTCATTTAAAAAAATAATACGTCAAATTTATTTACAAATTCTGAATCCTGATGAAATTCCGAGTTTATTGACAACACACACAGACCGTTTAAATTGTTAGTTAATAATCATTAAAATGTCATCGCACGATTATAGGCATAAAACTAATTTTCCCAGGCCCACAGACACTACTGATGTATTGTCTGCATAGAGGAGCATCGGTTGGAGGGAGCAGCGTAATTTTGGCACTGCACATTTAATTAGTACAGAAAATGGCCAAGATGGCGAAATCTTGTTTAGTTTCCCTTCGGCCGTTCTTTGAAACCGTCGCTGTAGCACGTGGTGGTGGAGGGAGACGACTTTTCGCGTTCTGCGAATTAGCACCAGTTCAGGCCACCCAACGTGACGGTTGATACTCCGCCACCGCCGGCGGCCACAAGATATGTAACGGTGATTCCTCCTTCCTCTGTTAGGTTGGCTACAGAGACCTCTTCATCAACCGTGGAGGTGCACACGAATGTATTGGCCGCTTCTTTAAATAGCCTGGAGAGCAGCTCCCGAGTCCCATTCCGTTGCAGTTTCTGGAGGTATCGACATCGGCAGATCATCGTGCGGCAGGTATCGTCGTTCAGTGACACATGCTTCCCATTACCTTGGGAGCAGGCAGTCAGTCCTAGATTTCCGCGCCGGACTCGACATGCTTAGCATCTTCCGTGGACGCGATCGCCTTACTTCTGCAATTGCGCCGTCTTTTCTGGAATTGCTATTCCGGTATGTACCATATTCGATGCCTAGGTCTGACCCCTGTTCCTCTAATCGTGCGCGAACTTATGGCTAGTTTCTTACCTTTCGTCTTAAACTCTCTCCGAGGACTGGTTCTTACTTATATTCTTACTCTTGTATGTATTTTGCGACTTGGCCTACAGCAAGTCTATTACACGACCAGAAGCTGCATTCAGTGTGTGAGGGCTTAGGGAAATTTGTGACGGGGCTACCTCGCCTCTATGTGCTTTGTTGTTAATATATGTTTCGACTGGCTATCCCGACTTTCATTTTTCTGTAGCTTCCCTTTTTGTAAACATTTTACCAGGCGCTGAAACCCCTGCTGTAAGAGAGGAAGTCCGACCGCTTGGGACAGAAGATGGGCAGGTGAGTTGCCTGATCGTCGGAGACTCTTTGAAGGATAATTTTCCCATATTTTCTTTATTCAGCCACAACTACAGCTTCACCCAACATTCCCGACGCTATACAGTTATGCAAAAAACCGCGTGAAATGGACTTACGTAATTCATGAATGTTTCTGTCATGTTAGCGAGAACTGTAGCGCATTCTATTGGCAGAGTCTGTTCAGTTAATTTTATAAGGCAGCACTGATCATCTGCAAGGCAGTTTCCAGTGTTAAACTTGTAGGTCAATGATGAAAAGAGAGTTAAAACTTCGCTTTTCACATATGCAAAGCAAAGCAGTGAAGGGTTAAATTACCATTCAACCTTCCTTTCTCTGTTTTGGTAAGACGTTTTCTGTAAACAAATTTACGCTATCGTACATAGGAATCTGGAAACCAAAATTTTAATTTCGGTAAATGAAGTACGGATGACAGCGAAAAGTTATGAATTACTACTTTCAATTCATTAGCTATCCTGGCAGGTGAGCGAGTAGAAATTAAGAGTTTCATGTGAAACTATAGATTCAGAGAAAAACATTAACAGACAATACCGCAATATAATTTCATTGATTAATTGTTTCGGCTTATGTACAAGCCATTTTCAGATCATAACAAAATAAATCATGATTTCAGTAGAGCCTGGAGCCATAACTTTTGTTATGATCGTGACTGTTATAGATTTTTTTTCTGGTTCCACACTTATAACACAACAGATCGCTCTCCAAATTTGACTTTTTCAAATAATAAGATTTCATATAAATATTAATATTTATACGTGCTGTCGTATCTCGTAAGCTCACATGTAATGGCAGATAACTGTTTTCATAATTTAAATTACTGTTAATGGCAAAAGAGTAGGCGAATGCGTCTGGTCTGTTTGAATGAAGTACTTTAACTGTTCTAACAATATCTTTCTTCGTCGATCTCATCTTCGGTATGAGAGACACAGATGGAAGGAACCGACAGACGAACTATTATTATTATTATATAAATACGCGAACAAGAAAATTGAAGTAGCGTTGTTTAATATTAAACATACAAGGAGGCTAATAATTCCTATATAATTCTGTAGGGTTTTGCTGTAGATGTGCACAAAACAAAAGTCATGTGTTGTGCAGAGCCGTTAAGAGTGGTTAAAAGAAGTGGATGTTTTGATATCTAAACGGGATATTGGACGACGATACGCCCCGAAAGGTACTCCTCTAGCAGGACAACCTTCTAACGGCAGAATGGGTGGAACTACGAGGTGACCGTGTTGTCAGCTGTGGAAATCAAAAGTTCGCGGTACGGATTAACGTTATTTCTAGGCGTCGCTATTTCGCGTACTGTCATGAAAGAATAACTGTCTGGTCATCTGCTGCTTCTACCAGAGAATTCAAGTACATTCATAATTTTCAATTACTTCATGTTTCAATAACTACTACTTCCTACTCCCTTATTATATCGAAATTCGGGGTTCGTATAGGAACTAAGAATCTGCATAACAATGTATTTTAATTACATTAAAAATTTAGTGTTCCATTACTTTACGAACACAACTAATCGATTTTTGGCTACATGAAATACAATTGTTATTATTAAAAGTAACGTACGTAATCGCAAGTTGTATTTCCTCTTTTCTAATACCTTTTTTCAAAAATTACTGATCTTGAATACCATCTCGTAGGTTGAAAAAATGGGATATTACAGGAACCCCAGTTGTTGTGTTGGTATTAATAGAGTTGAACAACAAAAATAAGCATTTTTTTCTCATTATAGGGCCCGCAGCATGAAAGATGTCATAGTAAAACATTTTAATAAATGACAATCACGTAAGTTGCTTCAAATATTTTATTTTGCACGAGGGCCGTTTTGGCTTATGCCATTCTCAAGTGATGCCTGCCAATAAGCTGTGTTCGTTATTTTGTTCTGTGTTGGCAAGAAGAAAGGACGATTTTAGTTGACGTTCTATCAACGAACAACGAGTTACTTAGATGAGTAATAAAAGTCAGATCGGCGAAAGAAATCAAATGCTTGTAAATCTATCGCACACAACTGTTTGGCCATCAGTCCGTAGCTTACAAACTACTTAAACTAAGGTAAACTAACCTAAGGACAACACAAACACCCATGTCCGAGGGGGGACTCGAATCCAGTTATCCTCGTCGCCCCAGAAAACGGAAAAGTTTACTTATGTCGTTGATTGGAATACTTAGCACAAGTTATGGATGACGATACTGGGGTCGGAGACGCTATCTGAGACGTTGTTGTACTGACGAGAACAGAAAATAAAGGGTATATACATGTGGCGTTTGTTCCGAAAGAACAGACGTCACTTCTGATCGCCAGCCGGTATTCGAATCTGAGTCTCCTGCTTTCTAGGCAGTTGCGCTGACCCCCTTCATAACTACGAGTTTGAGTACTGTGGGCAGGGTGAAGCTGGGAATTTGTATCTGACGGGAGGCGTGCTTAGGTAGTCCTTGCAGGTGTGGTGATCACTGTGTCCCCAGTGGTGTAGGGGTCAACGCAAAGCCTTAGTAAGCAGGAGACCCGGGTTCGAATCCCGACTGGGTATACATTTTCAGCTTTGTCCATTCGCAGTTGATGTCATATATTCTGTGAATATAAAAAAGAAAGGGCTTTAACAATCGCATTAAAGTATAGAGCATGCATAACCAAGGTGAAGAAGAATCAGAAGGGTGATGACGCTACGTGAATGACGTAACGACAAAGCCGTACAAGGGGTGCCAGTAAAGTTATGCAACGTGTGGCTGCCGGCTGCGAGTGGTAATCCGCTGCTGAGAATCTTCACACGCGCCCATGCCTGATGTGCGACATCGGCCAAGCCTCCTGTGGGGCGGCGACTAAGCAGTTTTTCCAGAATACAGAGTTATTGGTTCTTTTGTACAAGACAAGAGGGCTGTCGTTGCAACACTCAGAGCCAGTAAGCGGATGGTCGCTCGCCGACGGTACCACGCGTGTGTAAGGAAGCTGTGTGCGGCGTAGACGCGGCAGTCCACGTCAAGCCAAGAGTGCGTACATTCCGCGTTAGTCCAGAAAAGCGGGAACTTCGTTTCGAAGTTTTATTTCGCGTTTGAAAATCCGCTTGGCAAGTGTTGAGAATTTTGTCCACTTTTGAGGCTAGCATTATTAACCTGAGCTGTTCGGGATTCGGGACAGTAAAGCACATCATTGGGCAGTTCGCGTAGACGACGTACTTGAACTGTTACGAGTGCTGTTTAGAGAGGAAGAATAATTTACTTAAGAATTTATTATCTAATGTGCGTATGATATTTTTTAAAGAATATGCCAATTTATTGAGAATTGTATAAATTAATTTTCGTAGTTATCGAATGCTCCGAATTTAATAGAGATTAGGAACATGGTATTACAGATCCTTCATGATGCGAAGCACATATGTATGCGCTTACTCGGTTTCGAGCGCGATCTCACGAATCGTCTGGCGTCGATCACTGTCCACTAACGCGGCAACAGTATGCACTTCTTATTCATAGACGCTTGGACGACCTGCCCGATGCATGTCTGCTACTGTTTGCCGACCTTCTTTGAAGGCTTCTACCCAACTTGCCACTGTTCAGTACGGCAATACCGATTCCCCGCACGCTTCATGAAGACCGTGATGACACTGTCGTGCTGTACGACCTCTGGCACATTCAGTCTTGATCCAACTACTTTGTTTCTGTTTGGAAAACATAGTGACACCGTTACGTTAGACCGCTCCTTACAAGTGACTGTACCACGATTGTGCACACGCCGGTGAGGTGGGACGGGCGAGTCTATTTGCTCGGAGGTGAGGTAGGTATGTTAACTATGTGTGCTACCAGCGAAAATAGTAGATTTCATTGCACAGTGCCTCCAGAGCAGTGTTGCCACTATTCAAGTTCCAACCCCCCTATAAACATCCAACCACAGAACTACATCATGTATCCAATGCGCATATTGTCGGTTGTATTTGTGTTTAAGAGTTTTCTATACCATGCCCCACAAACATGCTTTGTAATAGGTACATACTGCTAAATGGAATAACGAAATAAACAATAGACTAATAATCATTACATTGTGGCTCGGTAGGTCAGTGGTAGACTGCCAGACTATGAATCGACCCCGTTAAGTCCTACGACTTTTATCTGTCGCTTTTTGCTACTCTTATTTCTGGCAATGTAGCTCATGCGAAAATGTCGAGTAACGCCGTGGTTCGAAATCCGAGTTTGACTGTCTGGGTACGTCAGTTCGAAGGTCGAAGGAAGGCAACGGCATACCACTTTCACACAGGACCATGCCTAGTGAAGCACTGTGGTGTTCAAACCAATGTTAGGATTGTTGACTGCTTTACGTTTTATTCTGGTACCTGTGTTTTCTGATATACAGTACTGTCCATTAAAATTGCTACACCAAGAAGAAGTGTAGATGATAAACAGGTATTCATTGGACAAATATATTATACTAGAACTAAAATGTGATTACATTGCGCTTCAGTCATGGTCTGCACGGCCACTACGGTCGGGGGTTCGAATCTCCCCTCGGGCATGAATATTTGTGCTGTCCTTAGAGTTAGCTAGTTCATAAATAGTTGGTAAGCTTAGGGACTGATGACCCCGTAGTTGAGTCCCATAAGCTCTACAAACATTTGAACATTTTGTGATTACATTATCAACTAATTTGAATACATAGATCCTGAGAAATCAGTACCCAGAACAACCACCTCTGGCCATAATAACGGCCTTGATACACCTGGGCATTGAGTCAAACAGAGCTTGGATAGCGTGTATAGCGTGTACAGGTACAGAGGCCCATGCAGCTTCAACAAGATACCACAGTTCATCAAGAGTAGTGATTGGCGTATTGTGACGAGCCACCATTGACCATACGTTCTCAATTGGTGAGAGATCTGGAGAATGTGCTGGCCATGGTAGCAGTCGAACATTTTCGGTATCCAGAAAGGCCCGTACAGGACCTGCCACATGCGGTCGTGCATTATCCTGCTGAAATGTAGGGTTTCGCAGAGATCGAATGTAGAGTAGAGCCGCGGGTCATAACACATCTGAAATGTAACGACCACTGTTAAATGTGCCGTCGATGCGAACAAGCGGTGACCGATACGTGTAACCAGTAACCAATGACATCCCATACCATCACAATGGGTGATACGCCAGTATGGCGATAACGAAAACACGCTTCCAATGTGCGTTCACCGCGAAGTCGCCAAACACGGATGCGACCATCATGATGGTGTAAAAAGAACCTGGATTCATCCGAATAAATGGCGTTTTGCCATTCGTGCACCCAGGTTCGTCGTTGCTTACACTGTCAAAGGCGCTCCTGCCTCTGATGCAGCGTCAAAGGATAACTGAAGCCATGTATCCGTACTGATAGTCCAGGCTGCTGCAAACGTTGTCGAACTGTTCGTGCAGATAGTTGTTGTCTTGCAAATGTCCCCATATGTTGATTCAGGGATCGAGACGTGGCTCACGATCCGTTATAGCCATGCGGATAAGATGTCAGTCATCTCGACTGCTAGTGATACGTGGCCGTTGGGATCTAGCACGGCGTTCCGCATTGGCCTCCTGAACCCACCGATTCCATATTCTGCTAACAGTTATTGGATCACTTCCAACGCGAGCAGGAATGTCGCGATACGATAAACCGCAATCCCGATAGGCTACAACCCGACCTTTATCAAAGTCGGAAACGTGATGGTACGCATTTCTCCTCCTTCCTTGAGGCATCACAACAACGTTTCACCAGGCAACGCCGGTCAACTGCTGTTTGTGTATGAGAAATCGGTTGGAAACTTTCATGTCAGCACGTTGTTGGTGTCACAGCCGGGACCAACCTTGTGTGAATGCTCTGAAAAGCTAATCATTTGCATATCACAGCATCTTCTTCCTGTCGCTTAAATTTCGCGTCTGTAGTACGTCATCAATTCTAATGCCCGGAGTGTACATTATACGCTACCATTATTAATATGACTGAGAAACATGTACAATTACGCTATGGGCAGCTGAAATTGGTGTAATAATTTTTAATTACACTTAGGTTTTCGTAGTAATTACCATGACTTCAGTATCGGCGAGACTGTACGTTGTTAGCGTAAGACGTTCCCGACGCGGTCGTCGAGGTGGGCGTGCATTGTCGTCTTGGAAGAGGAACACACCGGCGGCGCACACATGTGGACTGCAAAGCTGGAGGTTGAGTTGTTTACGGAGCTGGCGGTCAGTAGCCGAGCGACAATCCCATTTGCCGAAGCCCGGGCCAGAGTCAGCGGAACGGCACGCGAACGGCTGCGTGACCGCTCCCACGCGACTCTGTGGGCGAGCTATGCACTCTACAGAGCTCCCCTCCCGATGCCCTTGGTTCCCCTACCACCACTCCACTCACACAACACAAAGGGTGCACTCGCATTCTTCATTCCCGAATATACATAGTGTCTTTAAAGTCCCTTCACAACTTCAACATTTTATTACCACAACAGTTGTTCAAATATTTTAACAGTTTTTTTATTGTATTCACTGTCTACTAAAGTTTTTATATATACTAAAATTTTGTGTTTCACATACTCTGGTGATGGACGGAACTGATATGGCAACTCCTCAAGAGAAGGCACAATGTGTGTCCTGGTTTATTGAGACAAAATGAGATGTTCAGATTAAATGTTCAAATGTTTGTAAAGCTTATGGGACTAAACTGCGGGGTCATCAAACTTACAAACTACTTATGAACTACCCTATACGAAGGACAGCAGAAACATCCATGTCCGAGGGGGGATTCGAACCCCCGACTGAGAACGGCCTCGCACATTGGAACATAGCGCCTCAATGCGCTCGGCCGCTCCGCCGCGGCAGATGTTCAGACTCAGCGAAACTTCGAAACGATGTATGGAACAGTTTGTGTGGGCTCCCGTCATTTTTGGTTTACCTTATTTGTGTTTTGTATGAAACCCGCATCTCTTCCACAGTCAGTCTTCTTTCTGTTTTAAGTTTAACTTTATTTATTTTAAAAAGAGTTCCGCTTGGGTGCGCACGTTGCCGTCGTGTACGTGGATGATTTGATATGTCTGATAAAAAACTGAAAAAAAACTTGTTTCGTAAATAACTAAACTTACTTCAAGATATAGTTTCCTTGGATGGATATACATTTGGTCCTGCAACCTCCAGATTTCCTATACCATCAAAAAGTATTTACTGGGAAACGCTGCCAAATACTCGTTGAATTCCTCATTTGACAAGATTTCTTTCCAGCGAGCAAAATTTCAAGTCATGGAAATGAAAAAAGTTACGGGTGGCTAAGAAGTCTGGTGAAAGAGTAGATGAGGAACCAAATAAAAAGCTAATTGATGCACTTGTTATTATTGATGTGTGAGATGATGAATTATCGTGATGAAACAGCTCTTTATTTCGTGACAACCTTGATCTTTTTCCAACCAACCGAAGTTTTCAAACGATGTAACAATGATGCGTCATAGACTCGAGTTATGAGTCTACCTTTTATAAAGTAATACGTTAGAATTATTCCATGGGAAGCAACTCCCCCCTCCCATCCCCCCCCCCAAATACACACATTCACAAAAAAAGTACCCATCGTTACCCTTTTTTTTTTCTTTTACAGCCGTTTTCACTCTGATCTGTAACGACGGATCCTGGTTTCAGCAACAGTGACAAGTTATGCCATATTTGGTTTTGGTCGGCTGTATCCACTTCGCACACAGTTTCCTCACAGCCCATTCTCCGTGTAGAATATTATGCAGTCGCTCAGTTGAGATGCCTACGGTCTCTCACGACTTTTTATTAAGTAGTGTTGCATTACAAAACTTCGGCAATGCTTTCCCTAATGGTGACCTCAATTGCCCCGTCGGAGGTTGGAGTTCTCACTCGAGCAATGGTGTGTAAGTTGTCATTAAGTTAGATTTAAGTTAAATTAGTTTGTAAGTCTAGGGAACGATGACTTCGGCAGTTTGGTCAGTAGGTTTACAAACATTTTTTTTACCTCAATTGTACGGCTGGAACGGGCTTCGTCTTCGGTCTTTGTCCGATAATGGTTAAATTTATTAATCCAGAAGTGAGGTAGATTTCTAAAGTCCGCAACCTGTCTCCATTTAATGAACTGTAACAGCAAGACAACATTTCTGTTATATTGGTTATTTTGGCTGAATTAAGAGAAACATTCGCTCAGTTACTACTTCCTCGATATTATTAATCAGTAAAATATGTACAACAAAGAGCACTTGTCATTCAAATCATAATTCAAGAATAATATAGGTCATCCTGACGTAGTTGTAGGGAAAAACATTTGTAATCTTCTGTAGAAGTGAATATGGTGATGGGATGAAAATATATTCAGAATTTAGATAGATGCACGGAATATTGCTGTGGCCCGTTACGAGTTTGCAAGCAAAATGATGCAGATTTTTTTTTACTGTTATTTCCGTCCCTTCGCTCCAGTGGTGGACTAAGGGGGGGGGGGGGAGAGAGGCGGAAGGGGCGGACCACCCCGGGCTTCCGGTCTTGGGGGGCCACCAAATTTTTCGAAAGCAAGGTTTTTATTTTTTATTTTTTAAATTATTTTTAGCGCGCTTGGCAACTCGTTCTGCCGGGGCCTCCTAATCTCGAAAGCTATTTTTTAGATTATTATTAATCGACATTTCGCTGTGGGCTGCCCGTGACTGTACGGTTTAGGTTAGGGGTATATAATAATAATAATAATAATAAGCCGTCGTTAGTCACACAACGTCGCGTATTTTTGTGTTACATCTGCTTCAGTTTGTCACCTAATGGTAGAAGAGCGACACAGTTGTTGCCGCAGGCGTTAATGCAAGGATCTTAAAATAAACGTACAGTGAAGTGTTGTGAATCGTTACCTGCATTTGTCGAGATGAAATTATCTCCTGCATTGGTGAAATAACTTCCGCATTTGCACAGATTTTACAACACATGTTTGCAACTGGCATGTTTATGCCGGTACTGTATACATAAAATTCGTTACGTTGAAGTTATGGAGTATTGAAGATACAGTTACAATCATTCGTTTTGATTAAAAACGTAAGATAATAAAATAATGAAATAAGAATGAAAGACAGTCGGTAATTTTTTGTATACATTAGGCATATTCAACTTAAACTTTGACAAATTTATTATCATGCAAGACAACCCGAAAAATGAACTGTTTATATTACCTAGTGTTTTAGTGGTTTGCCGGAATTGTTGAAAGGTTGTTATTTTATTTCTATAAGCAAGACAAAAATTAATACACAGCAAATGACTTCAGATAGTGAGACGGGATTTAGGAGACGTAGACAGAGAGGGAGAGAGAGGGCGGAGAGAGAGAGAGAGAGAGAGAGAGAGAGAGAGAGAGAGAGAGAGAGAGAG
Source organism: Locusta migratoria (assembly GCA_026315105.1). Classification (NCBI taxonomy): domain Eukaryota; kingdom Metazoa; phylum Arthropoda; class Insecta; order Orthoptera; family Acrididae; genus Locusta; species Locusta migratoria. The sequence goes on from CM048749.1 coordinate 355,743,041, forward strand.
AGAGAGAGATATGGTGTATTTTTGCATAAGGTAGGAATTAAGGGACGTACTTATCTACTTTTTGTGTGGCTGCTGTATGAAGACGCAATCTTCATTAAATACAGAAAGTAATCTTTTGTATTCGCTGTCAGTCGGTTTTTTCAGCATGTCAGTGGGTTGGCTGGTTTGTTGTTATGTAATATATTAATTTTGGTGCCTGATTGTTGTCTATGGCAGATTGTTAGGTGTCTCTCTGTCTACGTTTCCTAAATCCCGCCCCACTATCTGAAGTCATTTGCTGTGTATTAATTTTTGTCTTGCTTATAGGAATAATATAACAATCTTTCAACAATTCTGGCAAACCACTAGGTAATATAAACAGTTCATTTTTCGGGTTATCTTGTATAATAATAAGTTTGTCACAGTTTAAGTTGAATATACCTAACGCAAATAAAAAATTACCGACTCTGTCATCTTAAAAATGTTGTTTATTTTATTTTATTTTATTTTATTGTTTTGTTAACCTACATTGTTAATCAAAACAAATGACTGCAACTATAACTTCAATCTATATCTATAAACGTGAATGTCTGTTCGGTGTACGTTTATCACGTCTGAACCACAAGACATAAAGAGCTAAAATTTGTACAGTTACTAATGTCTACGCGGGGAAGGCTTTAGGCACGGTTTTATGGCGATCGGATAGGTATTTATCTGTATATATTAATGTGAATGTCTGGTCGGTGTACGCTTATCACGTCCGAACGACAAGACGCAGAGACTTAAATATTTGTACAATTACTAATTTATACCTGAGGAATGTTTTAGGCTCGGTTTTATAGCGATCTGATAGACATTTAGTAATTTGAAGAATATAACGCTAAATGCGGAACAATAATTACTCTTTGAAAATTATTTTACTCTTTTAAAATGGTTTTATTGGTTGCATTGTTGCTTGAGGGTTGATAATGATAAAAGGGTGGAGGGATGGAAAGTTATCGGTGTATATAAAATTCTAAACGCGCGCGCGCGCGCGCGCGCGCGTGTGTGTTAATATTTCGCTCTGCAGCGAACACTACAGAACGCAAACGAATGGTCTGTGTGTACACCATAGCAGTTCCATGCCCATAGCTATAAGGGGGTGGAAGATATGGCGGTTGAAAGTCTTCAAATTATAAAAAAATTGAGACTGAAGGCCAGCGTTTGCGACTCTATAGCAAGGAGGTTACATACAGCGAAACGTAATGCCACAGACCATATCTTTCGTCTGTGCGTGCTACAATGTCTTCAACCCTTTCTCTGTAAGGATAAGCATACGAATAAGGAAATATAAGAATAAATAAAGCAGTACAAAAGAAATTTCTTTTAATACAATGTCCAAATGTTTGTATAGCTTATGGGACTTAACTACGGGGTCATCAGTCCTAAACTTACAAACTACTTATAAACTACCTTATACTAAAGACGGCACAAAATTCCATGCCCGAGGGGGGATTCGAACCCCCGAGCGTAGTGGCCGTGCAAACCGTGACTGGAGCGCCTCAGTCCCCTCGGCCATCGCGGCCGGCTCTTTTAATACATCTCTTTAAAAAAAAAAAGTATTGTATTTCATTTCATCCTTCAAAAACAGTCTCATAGCACACTACTGCAAGATAGCTTATCTATCATAATCAACCAACACGAGAGCGGAGCCGCGGGTTTAAGCTAGTACTCCATAACTTTAACGTAATGAATTTTATGTATACAGTACCGGCATAAACATGCCAGTCGCAAACATGTGTTGTAAAATCTGTGCAAACGCGGAAGTTATTTCACCAATGCAGGAGATAATTTCATATCGACAAATGCAGGTAACAATTTGCAACACTTCACGGTATGTTTATTATAAGATCCTTGCATTAACGCCTGCGGCAACTTTCTCGCAAAAAACTAACAACTGCGTCGTTCTTCTATCGTTAGGTGACAAACTGAAGCAGATGTAACACAAAAATACAGTAATTAAGTTCTCGTAAATGGAGTTATAGCACCGAAACGCGTCGGACAATAAAAACAATAAAATTATTGTGACTGAAGACGAGATATTATTATAATATACTCCTAACCTATTTTTTAGACTGTCCCGTGCCTCTCGTCCTAGGGGGCCTCCAATTCTTTTTTTATAATAATACATGTATTTCCAGGTGGACGTTGGGGGGGGGGGGGGGGCTCATTTTGTTTCGCCGCCGCCCCGGGCCTCCAACAGCCTTAAGTCCGTGACTGGACGGAAGGTGGGCTATCAGCCGTTCAATCTCCTGCTCTTCAGTCAAGAGTGCCATTAATGAGTCCACTGGTAAAACATACATAGAAAGAGAGGAAACGATGATGCACACGATAAAAGACACCGTGGTCAGTCACATCCATTAAGAATGAAACGTCGATCTACGTACTCGCTAAAATGTTAAAACAGTAGAGTCTCGATTTTCCGACCTAAACCAGCTGCGGCATGGTCGAATAAGCGGGAAGGTCGAATAACACGGAAAATAATACAAAAATAAATAAATAAATAAAATTAAAAAAATAATAAATAAAAAGTTTACACAATTTATTTGAACTAGAATACGTGAACAAGAACTGAATATAACGTTCAAATACATTAGACGGCACTCAAAGAAAAGTGATGAGGTTTCAGTTTCACCTTCGTCTACTTCGTTACGAAACTTTAAGGCTTTTCCTGCAAAACAGGTCCCGACATTGGTACACCTTTATCTCTATGTTCAGTAAACCATAGGGACAAAGCTTCACTTACTTTTTCATAATCACATTTTTTCATAGTTTTCCGATCTTTCAAAACAGTCGAGGTTACTTCCAGAAAACAATTTCATCGCGGTTCCTTTTCCAGTTTCCAACTGTTGTTTCCCCGACGTTATAATCTTGCGCCACTTTTAACAAAGTTTCACCATTGTCTATTCTTTTTAAAGCTTTAACTTTTCCATAGATTGAAACGATCACTTTTTCCGTTTTGAAGCCATCACCACAAATTTTTATAAATAAAGCGCAACACGTCCACTCCTGCTACAGATCTACGTTACCACTGAACAGTGAGGAGTAGCAGACGGCGACGACGGAGTGAATGATAATGACGCGCACCAAAAGAAACAGCACGTACAGTCACTGACCTGTAGGCTGGCGCACGGCTACTGTGTACAGTCCCGGCGCGGTAAAAGAGTCGGGTAACACGGAAGGTCGGATAAGGGAAGATCGGATAATCGAGACTCTACTGTACGTACGAGATAGTGGATGGCATTAAAAACTAAAACTGAGGTTTTGGTGGAGTAGAATGGAGACATCGATAAGCAATTATTTCTAAAAATATTTACTGCCGCGGGTGGGAGGGAGGTCAGGAAGTAAGGTGGTGATTTGTGAGAATTGGTGGGATGTGATTGGGGGGGGGGGGCGGGAAGAGAAGGGGAAACGAACACGGAAAAAGAAACCAAGCCATTGGAAGTGGTGGCAATGGACTGGAAGGGGAAAAAAGTAGGCTTGCTTTATTTCTCCTTCATTGATAATTTCAATTCCCTCGTTCATCAAAGGAGGGTTTTCAGCTGAGCAAACATAAAATTTTGACACTAGACCAGGGGTTCCCAATTTATTTTTTTTACTCGTAGACCCCTTGCAAACTTTTTCTGCCTTGTGTAGATCCCCTGCCTTTTATGAACTTAATTTTTTACGAATTCCTAACTTGAATGTGTTTTCGCGCCTGATTGGTGCTACTAACTTAACTGGAAAAGGGTGGAGTGAAAAACAAGAAAAAAGGAAAAGAAAGATGTTAAGTAACATACCTATATTTATTTTAAAACACATATGTATATTTAACAGAACTGATATATACAGGTTTTTAATGGGAGGGATGTGCCTCATGCTTTTTTAGTAAATTTCAATATTTGGTTTCAGTTTTGTTCAGTTTAACCTTAAATCTTCTCTTTCAATAATTTCCAGCCTGTTTCTTCTTTTTGTAAGAAGATTGGCAACAGTTTCTGTCGACTCCTCACATCGTTGGATCGGGTTTCGAAACCGCGACCCCTTAGCTTTGTAGTCGAACGTTTTTCCCCGGAACCACCAAGAGTATAAATAAAGGTTATCAACCTAAGTTTCTTTGTCCGCTCTATCAAATATAATAAACGGATTAAATTCTGTGCAGTAGGAACAGCAACACAACATGCAGAAAAACTGAAGCCCACATTCACCCAGTCCACAATATGTTAATATATCCCTTGAGGGACAGCGTCTGATACTACACCCAACCGTCGGAGAAGAGCAAGGGGTAGTAGTTTACGTAGTGGAGCTTTAAAAATAATAATGTAGCTGATGGTATCGGAATTCAAAGTATGCTCAATTTTCTTTTTGGAGCATTGCATTTAATAAAATGTAATATTATCTCTATTGAAATACATGTTCACCTTTAGACTTACTTATGTTGTAATGCTTTACAAGTTACAATACAAACGTCATAATTGATCTCTCCCCCTCTCAAAAAAAAAAAAAAAAAAAAAAAAAAATCTAACTACGGGTCTGCAGCAGGAGACGGAAAATACAGAATTCCTCCACTCAGTCGCTTAGTCAATGAAGCGAACAGTGACATACACAGGATCAAGATTCAGCATTGTGAGAATAATTCTGAATTTTATTTGTGACCTTCCTCAATGTGTACCACTATTGTGAACCGTCATTTACAACAAGTAGACCCCCAAATTATTTTTCCGCTGACGTGGACCCCTTGCAGATTGGAATAGTGTAATACGACAGACGACATTGGGAATCACTGCACTAGACAGTAAATTACATAGACGGTCCCAGACATGATTTTAAAAACACTGACAGGAAATTGTACATCGGCTATTATTAAAACAACCAAACATAGAAAACCATACTCTAGGTAGACACTTAAATCTGAGGGAGGGCATGAGAAACATAGTAAAACACTAGAACACTAAACGGCACACGATAAAACCTGTAGCACTTGAACTTCCGCTAACGGAGGCCACAGTATCAAAATCCACACGCAGACAAGGACGACGCACAAATCATAACACTGCACCGGCGTGTGAAGGGCCCGTGGATGGTTGTTGCTGAAGTAGATGACCACCAACAAAGGATTGTTATCGACTTCATGTTAATGAACGTAAGGAAGGGGTGGGCAATTGTTTTGGCTCGGGGGCCACATTATAGACACAGAGGTTAGCGGAGGGCCGCACCTTATAAATCTTTCAGTTCTAATGTCATATATATACTGGCGGTATATATATAAATTATGCAGTATCCCAAAATTTTTATGAAAATGCATGTTTCCTTTATTTCCAATCACATATCACACATAGAGTTGTAATTTCGGGTGTACCAGTCAAAGCGTTAAAATGCATTGATTAGTTAGATTTACATTTCATAAAAGTTATCATAAAAATCATTAGATATAAATGATAGAGTCAGAAGTAAAGGGGTATAAGTATACGTCTTATAATTTTTATAAGACTAAAGTTCACAAGGTTTCGGAACTGGTGCTTTCCGGAAGTACGGGTACCTAAGCACAGTGAGAGTCCACTTCTATCCCTCTGCCTCAATCATTACACACGCTTTATCATGATCTTTATCATAATATAGTTTCACTAATCTCAGTTTTCTGGAAAATGTCACTTTTACCTCATCTGTCGGTAGCATGCACTACCAAGTAGTGCAGACACTCGCGGATTTTTTTAGTCGCGCGGGAAAGGAAAAATAGTTTTTCCTGTGATTTATGTAAATGTCTTGGCGGGCCACACAAAACCCCTTCGCGGGCCACATGTGGCCCGCGGGCCGCTATTTGCCCACCCCTGACGTAAGGTATAATAGTTTTCCTGAGTATTGTTTCAAATTTCGAACGGATTTCACATGCCTGTTATAGAAGAAGTAATAGCTGCAAAATGCAGATTTTCTCTTTTTCTTTGCATCTTCTTTTGTTTTTTTGACTTCCCCGAAGTGTGTAGTTGCCGGAAATCTTCCATATGGGTGGAACTGAACAACGAGGTAGTTCCTGGAATGGTCGGGTGGCGTCGCGGCTGCCTCGACGTGCTGTGTTCTGCCTGGACGAGTGGAGCGTAGTGTGGAGAGCAGCCACCACGCGGCGCTGGCGCTGGCGTTATCGTGCCATTCTGTGACAGCCCGCGCCAGCTGCCAAGCACACTCGCAGCGTAGCTTCAGTGGAGGACGGACGCGTTGCCTCAGCTCCTCGTCTTCAAAACCGCGTTGTAAAGACGAAAGCTAGCTGAAATGTTACACTTGTACATAGGATAGGAACTGAACGTCCACTCACAGGAAAACCTCCCTTTTATAATAAACCTACTAAATGCATTGACAACTAACCTTTTTAGCAATTACTATCCAAAGGAGAAGGCATTTATGATGGTACCGCAGCCGCAGAGGCGCCGACTTTTGAAAATCAGTGTGGGTGCTCTATATCACGGTTCACAAATGTTCGAAACCAATCATCCTGAAAATCATGTTCATGCATTTTTGAATGAGCAATACTTGATAAAAGTAAATAGGCAGCAGTCTGGCCTTTTAAAGACAGAAGGAAGACATGAGGAAGAAAAGGAAAGCATGGCTGCATTAGGACACTACAATAGAGTGATCTAATTTGCCGAAGTGGATATTTCGATATAAGTAACACCCCAAAACTTCCACACGACCAATGAAATAATTTTTCACTGTACACTAATTTAACACTTTTTGTGCGAAGCTATTCTTTCTGACGAGAGCGTTTGGTAGAACACCGTCACCAAGGTTTAAAGAAATCTTTGAAATGTTTTGAGATGTTTAAGTCCGACATCAAATTATTTTGGTCAGTTCGAAGCAAGAGCTGTATACTTAATCGAAACTTTCATCACTTCGAGACAAGTTCATGACATCTCTGACAGTATTAATATAGTCCAAGGTCTTTTTAAGCCTGAGAGAAAATCATTACAAATTTCAACTGAATCTATAATTTTAATAACAAGGGAAGTGACAAAGATAAATGAAAAATGATTAACTCTAGCAGCAGAATCCGATTCTTCAATCTAAATTCCTTAAAGAACACAATCGAATGTTCATAACTACGTACACCTAAAAGGTCAAAAGGACCGACGTGCTTCGGGATGAATAAAGCTAGCATAGTGGCTAAAACACGGACACTCATTACTACTCACTTGGGGACCCGCGTACAAAACTGATCATTTCTTTCACGTATGAAATATCGTCTCTAGCTATGGTCACGTTTTGCATTGCCTCATAAGGTAGGATTTGATTTTACCGAATTTTTTTATTCAATTTTCTTTTCCACCTCAATTTTATGTGGGTGCTCAGCACGTCCAAAAAATTCTTGGGGAGAGGAGTCAGAGCCGGCCGCGGTGGCCGAAGGGACTGAGGTGCTTCAGTCACGGTCTGCACGGCCACTACGGTCGGGGTTCGAATCCCCCCTCGGGCATGGATATTTGTGCCGTCCTTAGTATAAGGTAGTTGATAAGTTGTTTGTAAGTTTAGGGACTGATGACCCCGTAGTTAGGTCCCAAAAGCTTAACGAACATTTGATTTGAGGAGGCGGAACTGCCCCCCCCCCCTCCCAGCCGCTCGAAATTCAAAGATATAAACTGTTGGAAGGATTAAAAAAATAATAGCAGCGAGGAGATAATATTTTAACTGATTTATTTAAATTTTAATAAGACGTAAATTTCATTTTAATTGCTTCGAACTTTTCTACTTGCTTTTAAACGATTTCCTAATTTATTCCTTGTAGCATTATTTCTTAGTTTCTCCATTCTCTTTCTCATCCGCTCCCCCCACCCAAACCCACGAGGCTGCTGGTGAGCGGTTTGCTACAATTTGAGGAGTCGGTAGGAAAATGAATAAAAGATTATGTTCATAAGTGCAAGGTGTTTCGATCGAATCTGACTAAGGTATATATATTTTTTCATTCTTATGTAATTCTAACCGCACATTTATTTGGACAGTGAAGATGACCAAAATATAATGGATAATTTATTATTTTCTTAAATCTTTACCCCGAAAATAGGATTTTTGTCTAAAACTTTGAAAGTAGGACCCCCATGACAAATGTATTACACGCACACATGTGCTGCCTGACGCAAAAAATTATTTTTTTCTATACGATTCTATCATCAGTGTCATTCTAATGCCTGCAACAATCCATAGGCTACATGTCATATATATATATATATATATATATATATATAAACTCGTCCAACGAGCAGAAGGAGTTGTCATTCAGTCATTCAGAAAATCTTTTAATTTATTTCTAAATGCTAGTTGGCTGTCTGTCAGGCTTCTGATACTGCTTGGTAGGTGACCAAAGACTTTTGTGTCAGCTTAATTTACCCTTTTCTGTGCAAAACTTAGATTTAGATCTACATAGTGAAGATCATCCTTTCTCCTGGAGTTATAGCTGTGGACACTGCTATTACTTTTGAACTGGGTTGGATTGTTAACAACAAATTTCATAAGTGAATATATATATACTGTGAAGCTGTCACGCATCGGCTAGGAAGGAAAGGGAAAATCCTATTTACTTGAAACCTCTTACACTGCATTTTAAGGATATGATTAAAATTTACGTGAAATATAAAATGAATCAGAGGAAATCTACAAATGTACGAGAATAATAAGTAAAAAAAAAAATATATATATATATATATATATTTCTACTGCCGTTGATGAAAATTATGACGGTATTATCATATTTGACTTTATGATGCCTGCAAAACGAATATATTGCACAGAATGCAATTATTATACAGATTAAGTTAAAAAATTATAAAATACATGTAAAATGTAAATTGCTGTTGTTGGAATCTGAACAGAATAGGTGAAGCACCAGCAGTTTAAAGTTCAAAAAGAGGCTCACACACGATGAGGATGCGCGAGCGCAGTGAGCAAAGTGGCCGCAGTTTGATACCGAGCAATGAGCTGCAAAAGAAACACAGCGGCCGGAACGGGGCCGGTCGCCTGGCCTGCCTGGAACTGGAACGGTCGCGCTGAAGTTCCTGGAACTAGAAGTCGCTGCTACCATAGAGTAACATATACAGAGAAGAAGCGCCCCCCTCCCCCTAAACCTCTGTCCTACATACCCATCGTAGTTCCGTGAGATGCCAGCAGATGTCAGACGGTTTAATACCGGTAGACGACACTAGCAGCACTTCTGAGGGTGCATCTCGCACATCAGAGGGTAGCGTGGAGGGGAGGCTGAGGGGAGAGCTCGTTCCGCCTTCCACGAGGCCACGGCTGTGTCCAGTGTGCCGGCGTTTGAGGGGAGGTGGTGGTGTGGACAGCCACTACCTGCCGCCTCCTCTGGGCAGTTTAAAGGGCTGCTTCTGACCGCAGCGCCATCATGGGACATCTTACGGAACTGCTCTGGCCCTCCCTCCCCGCAACCACAGACGAATATATACATACGGGAAACCTCCGTAAGGGCCCGGTCCTACGCTCCGGGGTGCGGGGAGGGAGGGTTTCCAGTAGTTCCGTAGGATGTCCAATGATGGCGCTGCGGTCAGAAGCAGCCCTTTAAACTGGCCAGAGCAGGCGGCAGGTAGTGGCTGCCCCCACCACCACCACCACCACCTCCCCTCAAACGCCAGCAAGCTGGACACAGCCGTGGCCTCGTGGTTTGGCGGAACGAGCTCTCCCCTCAGCCTCCCTTCCACGCTACCCTCTGACGTGCGACAGGCACCCTAAGCCAGGGAACCGCCTGACACCTGCTAGCATCTTACGAGGGGAGTGTAGGACAGTGGGTTAGGGTGGGCTGCTTCTCTGTATATGTTACTCTGTGCCGTAACCCTGGACGTGTGACCGGGTCCTTACGGAGGTCTCCCGTCTGTATATATTTGTCTGCTACCGTTCCGGCATTTCCGACGAGACCGACAGTTCCTGGAACTGGAAGTAATCGCTCCCATTCCCACATTCTGGACCGAAACCGACAGATTCTGGAACTGAAAGTCGTTGCTACCGTTCCGTCGTTCCAGACTGGTATGATACTGGAGGACGCTTTTACCGTTTCGAACCGGGCCAACAGTTCCTGGATGCCGGCGCAACCGTTCCGGCGTTCTGTACCGGGGCCTACAGCTCCTGAAACTGGAAGTCGCCGCTACAGTTCCGTCGTTCCAAACCGGTACCGACAATTTCCGGAAATATAAGTCGCCATTACCTTTCCACCGATCCGGAACGGAACCGACAGTATCTGGAAATTGATGTCGGCATTATCGTTCCGGACTGGGATCGACAGTACCTGGATCTGGAAGTCACCGCTCTTCTTCCGCCGTTCCGGACCGGAACTGATAGTTCCTGTAACTGGAAGTTGCCCGCTCCAGTTCAAGCGTTTCGGGTTGACTAGGAGAACCTAAGTGAACGTCTAACAGCCGAATCTCGTTGGTAGTTCCTCGTTCCATCAGTTCGCTTTTGTGAACCGTTGCTTTGGAACCGCTCGTTAGCGAACGGCCCATAACCACTCTGGAGTGTTACCATTGCGTCACCTCTCTCGGCAGGAAGTACACGAGCGCGCCTAAAATGTTGAAACGTGATTTTTTTAAATACAGTTGAGGCTTACGTCTTTAGATCCGCCATTAACAGCGTGGTTTGAGGTTCCGCTTTCGCGAGCGCCCCCCCCCCCCCCTCCTTTCCGTCCGTCACACTTCGGATCCGCTTGACGGATCAACGGTGTGCCGACCAGCCTGGATGTGTTTTTTGGCTGTTTTCCACATTCCACTAGGTGAAAACCAGACAGTTATCCAAATTCAAATTTTTTGGAACTGTGTGCTCATCGACCACAAAACAATGAATATAATAACTATAGTATGCAACAGACTTGCGCATAATAGTTCGCGATCGGGAGAGGCGCGAACTAGTTCGCTCTTTTAGTTCGTTCACTCCCAGTGACTGCTGCGCGGCGTGGTCTGCGCATGCAGGTGGAGGGAGAAGTTCCCCCACCTAGCTGCTTCATGTGCTTGCTGCTTGAGCCGCTAACGATATCACGCAAATGAAAAGAAACAGTTTGTGGATAATTTCTTGCGTTTAAGTTTAGATTTATCTTTATATCTTGGCATCATGGAATTTATTAGTCATATATTGCAGCGTGCAGAATACTTAAAAGCAGAAATTTTGTAGCACTGAACTATGTAATCTAGTACGCAGACGCTAATCTCGAAATGGCTCTCATCAGCAGAAAGCAAACACGTGATTTTTAATTGTGTTCGCGACCTATCGCACATATTTTACTTCGCGACTTATCATGCATATTTTAGTTCGCGACCTATCACGCATATTTTAGTTCGCGACCGGTAGCTATCCTTTTATTTTTCAGCTCGGCCGCGAAGTAGGTCGCTCTTTTTAGTTCGTCCGCTCGTTTTGGTTTTTGCTTCCGCTACTAAATTTACAGCTGAGCTGCATCTCAGCTCGGAATGACGGCAACGCGTCCTCTCGCTGTTACCCGTCAGTCTTCAGAAAAGGAGCGGACGAACTAAGAGGCGAGGGTTCTGCGAACTAGTTCGCATAGTTCGCCTGTGGGAACGCTCTTCCGAACTAGTTCGTTCGCGAAATACACAAGACTAGTATGCAGCATTGGTCGTATTTTATTAATGTTTCTGCAGGTTGATTGTGATCAAATAATGATCATCGTCAATGCACCAGTCATCGTAATATCAGCTATGCATAATCATATGCCAAATTAGCAGAATGTAACATTTTTTTGAACATATCAGTGTAATGTCCAACCATGAAATGAGCGAATTTCATGGTTCGACTTTACATTGAAATAATAATAATAATAAAATTTACATTCTGCTAATTTGGCATATGATTATGCATAGCTGATATTACGACGACTGGTGCATTGAGGATGATCATTATGTGATCGAAGTCGATCTGCAAAAACATTAATAAAAAACGATCATACTATAGTTATTATTTCCAAATTCAAATGTTTGTGTGTGAAGTTTATGGGACTTAACTGCGGGGTCATCCGTCCCTAAACTTACAAACTACTTATGAAGTACCTTATACTAAAGGCAACACAAACATCCATGCCTGAGAGGGGATTCGAACCCCCCACGGGGAACGGCCTCGCGCTTCGTAGCATAGCGCTTCAATGCGCTCGGCCACTCCGCCGCGGCTTACCCAAATTCCGCCTCACTTACACTATTCGCATGCATTTAGAAAACTCGTGTTTCCATTGAGATGTATAACACTACATGCAAACATTTGGGGTACATAAATTTCTTCCCAGGGGGGAAATGGTGGCAACAGGAAGGGCATCCGCCTATTCCTTAAATTTAAATCCAGATCCTAAATAGCCAAGCCAACCCTAGGAATGCTGGACACAGACAAAGAAAAAGTTCAGAGTTATGTCTACCTGTTTACATACGTCGATGTCCTATTCGTGCCTACTCACTATGAATCAAACCTGTGAGGGGAAGCTCTTGGGTGAATTGACAAGCAACTCAATAATAAGTCACGCACACTCGGCAGGTTCAGTCCAGCCCAGAGAAAAATATTCGTCCTCGAAACTGCACACTAATTTAAATGTTGCCAATCCAACGAAATGCCTGGGGATTATAATTACAGTTAACTTAAAGTGGAACTATAATACAGAACATTTGGGGAAAGTGGGCCACAGACTGAGTTTTATGACTGGACACTTAGAAAGTGCAAATACTGTAGAAAAGAGATGTTTCAATGAAGTAGGTGTACAGGACTGCTATAAATGACTTATTCCGTTTCAAAGCTTTGTATTTTCTAAAGTAGTGCATATACAAATACAACTCATGCTTAATAGAACTGCAAACGCACTAAGTTTGCCTTTTCTTCTTTATAGATGTTGCATGAGTGTCCCTTCACTCACAGGGCATACGTCAAAGGAGTAATCAAGTATAAAGCATTCTGGCAGCTTAAAAATGTGTTTCATACCGCGATTCGAACCCAGAACCTGTTCCTTTCGAGGGCATGCTATCTGTACAAGTTGTAAATAATCATTGTTTCATATATTTTAACGCAGCTGATTTCAGAATTTGAAAAATTGTATGCCAGTCAACATAGTCAAAAACTTTTAAAAATCTACAAAACCTATCAATGTAAGTTTCCTTTCCTTAGACAGTCTTCTAAAATAAACTGCAGAGTCAGTATTGCCTCCCTTGTTCCTACATTTCTCTTAAATCCCGAGGTCGGATCCAACCACTTATTTCATTCATTCTGAAAAGAATTTCTGTTAGAATTTAGCAATCATGACTGATTAAACTGATAGTTCTGTAATTTTCACATCTGTCTGCGCCTGCTTTCTTTGGAAATGGAATTATTACATTTTTCTTGAAGTCTAAGGATATTTCAGAAATAAAAGCCGGAAATGATTATTTACTTCTCCACAGTTATCTCGTGACACAACTCGAAACTAAAATACAAACGAATATTATTCTCTCTGACACGCTTCTTCAACCGACCTGCCGCGGTGGAGTAGCCGTGCGGTCTAAAGCGTCTCGCTGCGGAGCGCGCGGTTGCTCGCCGTGGAGGTTCGAGTCCTCTCTGGGGCATGGGTGTGTGTGTTGTCCTTATGTTAGTTTACCTAGGTTTAAGTAGTTTGTAAGCTACGGACTGATGACCACGCAGTTTGGTCCGATAGATTTACAAACATTTGAACATTTGAACAACCGACCTGATGTATAACGCATGTTGAACTGTTGGCAACATTGTTGGCTTTGAGTGTTTTCGACATAAACGATTGGTTTTGTGTTTTCGGAGCCACACTGTACCGCTGTCTGAATTGAATGTTTCGTTAGGTACTGTTTGTGTGAAGCGTATGTGTGCTTGAACAGGTACATTCATGATTATTTAAAAGCAATAATTGGCTTGCTTAACGGGATAAAAAGTGATTAATTAAAAAGTCCAGGAAATAACAAGGTAGTTGAGGAAAACAGTGGCAGATGTGGCCAAGCAGGTCCTGTGAAAAGAATGATCATGTCATAGGTCAAAGATTTCTAGAAATAACTTAAGTTTGTAGGTGGTAAATTTAATTAGTGTATTTCTTCTCATCAAGTTAAGTTATTCTTAATTATCCAGAATGCTAGTCGGAGTCTTAGTACAGTTACTTTAATACTGAAAATAGCTGGCTAGTAATAAAAAAAGCCAGAAGAATGGTTCATTCACAATTAAAAAAAAATTAGAATGAACCAGGAGAGCCCATCTAGAACCTCCGCAAGTGATGATGATTCCGTGTGGCATATTTGGCCGTTAGACGTCGGGTCGTGTTCAGCCTGCCTGGTGCAAGTGTTTAAGTGGTGCCACTGGGGCGAATCGGGCATCGATGATGATCATGAGGACAACAGTCCCCGAGTGGACAAAATCTTCGGTAGCACCGAGAATCGAATTCGGGCCTTCTGCGTGGCAATCAACAACGCTGTCCAATGGACTTCGAAGGCGAACTCCGTAAGTGATTTCTGATGAGAACTGCCAATTTTTTTTTCCGCGACAGCATTGTGTTCAAACGTGATACAACACTGCACAGTCACGTAGTTATGGTTAATCTGTATTTTTTTTTCTTTTTTACTAGTTAAAGTTACAGTTAAAAGTCTTTATGCTTGTGTGCGTGTAACTGCATGTTATATGTTACGTATTTGTGTCATACTAGTAAGTTCTGTAAGTTCTTAGAACATGTAAATACGACGTTTGCAGCTAAGCACCAAAAAACGATCTGGAGTCCGCATAAGGAGATTCACAATATCATCTGATGAATTTACGACCGTGTGAGATGGCTGCAGGTTCCTTGTCAGATCCGCTTTCTAGCTGCTCGCTGATTACAACGTCTCAGGATGTCTGAAACACTCTTGAATGCTTAGATGAGAGCTTTGTAAAGTCTTTTCTTCGTTAATTCTCGCCTTGATTATGTGTACAGAGTCGCAAAGACAGCTTCTTCTTTCTTCTTGTTATTATTCTACGAGGAGAGAAACGCGTAACGCGAATTTGTCTTTCACTATTATCTTTTATTGCATTTACTTCCGTTAACTGATACAAATCAAATATCAACATTCCTGTCCATGTATCGGAAATGTAACCTCATTCCGTCACCACCAGAAAATCAAGACCGAGCGAGTAAACAAATTCAGAATAATCATATAATCTCAGAATAATCATATAATCTCTTTGACATAATAATCTCTGACACAGTACAATAGGAGCACGGTACTTCGATGGATACTTTCGAAGCACTGTATTTTAGCGTACAATCACAACACTGTATTCTGATAGATACTTTCGAAGCACTGTATTTTAGCAATCCGTGGATATTGTAATATATATATATATATATATATATATATATATATATATATATATATATATATATATACACCCTATATCACTACCCATTAGCGTCAGACCCAATATCGTTATGAGAAAAAAAAACAACAACAACAATATAATGCATTCTAATTGATTGTAATTACACCTAAATGCCAGAATAACAATACATAAGTGGACCATCCATAATTTTACCCCAACTCGAAAAATTGATTAGCTATAATACAGCGAAAAGGTACATAATAGTAGGCCTAGGCCAAAATATATTTTCGTGTTTAATAAAAAAAAGTGACACGCCCTTTTTCTGTTAATAAATAGAAGTAGAAGCAAATAGTGTTGTGTGACACATGTTGCAATAATTTGAAAGTATAAATAAAATTATAACAGTGAAACCTATTAGCACACATGAAACTTTAATACTCACTGATAACGAATATTATGTTTATAGACTCAATAACGCTGAATCTTGCCATTAATTGCCGATTTAATAAATATAAAGGGACTATCCAAATTCATGTAAACATTGGTCACTGATGAACGAAACAGATACACGAAAATATATTCACGAAAATAATAAGTCATTTAATAACACGCACAAACAACATTAAACTCGTAACAGATCTGTCAAAACATTTCATATACTCGAAGTAAACAAACAGACGCCATTTTTAAGTCATGATAACTACTTTGGATTTGTAGTCTGGCACTCTACCACTGTGCAACCGAGGCCGCCAGGTCCTAGGATTTTTATCTGTCACTTTAGACTTCTTTCACCTCTGGCAGTATTGCTCATGTGAAAAATACCGAGTAGCACCGTGCTTCGGAACCCACGTTAAATTGTAGGTCCCCCTATAACTGGCTGGGTAAGTCAGTTCGAAGGTCGGAGGAAGGCAACGGCATACCACCTCCAAACACGACCATGCCTAGTAAAGCACTGTGGTGTTCAAACCAATCTTCGGATTGTTGACTGCTTTACCTTTTTTTTTACCCTTGATAACTACTTTGTTAGACGTACATTTTAAAACTATCTTACAAATAACTAGCAAAACACAAACACAATTAAATTAAAGAAATGAAATATGTATATTGTTTAATACTTTTACGCAATATGTAAATAACATTTACCTTGCTTTAAAATTTTAAGTGGATAAAGATATACTTGTGAACCTCAGAGTGGGGCACTCTCACTCTCGCAGGACACTTGCAGTGACACACTGACTCTTGCTCTGAGGACATGTATCTGATATTGTGTTATTTATATTCGTGAAAGTTTGCGCAAGAGAAGAAGTGCTGTAATAGTTAATAAAAAGTATATACTCTACTACGCGTTTTCTTTTCAAAAAATATTTCCTGAAAAATAGTTACAGTGAAATAACAGCTGAAATAACAGCTAACGGTACACAACGCAAGAACATCACAGCAAGCAACGCAACCGGCCAAGATAAAAGATAAGTACAAGATTTTATTTGACGTGTGTTTAACATTAACTGAGTGGACTCCTCTCCATAACAGCCATCCAGCAGATACTTAATTGTCCAATCCTACGTCTCTGTAGAGGAAAAAGAAGAGCAAAACGGGAGAGGGACGTCGCAATATCCATATTGCACTATAACGTACGCTCAAAAGATCCTTTAGGACAGAGTTTCCACTGCATTATGCAGCAGGAATCATAGCACTGACCCGTGAACGCTGTTTATGAGTTGAACACGATATAAAATTGTTTTGAGATTGAACCGTTTCACTCCTTCGTCGTCAATGTCAACCCAGCAACAGGACTATACCTCTTTCAGAAACAGAATAAAGAAAGAGTGAGAGAGATAGATGGGTGGATAGAGAGATAGAAGGATAAATAGCCGGCCGCGGTGGCCGAGGGGACTGAGGCGCTTCAGTCACGGTCTGCACGGCCACTACGGTCGGGGGTTCGAATCCCCCCCTCGGGCATGGATATTTGTGCCGTCCTAGTTCGTAAGTAGTTCATAAGTAGTTTGCAAGTTTAGGGACTGATGACCCCGTAGTTAAGTCCCATAAGCTTTACAAACATTTGAACACTTGAATTTGAAGATAAATAAAGAGGGAGAGAGAGACTGAACATCCAGAGTTAACACCGTTGAAAATCGACCGTATTTGTTATAATATGGTACAACAGTAGTTTAACAAAACAGCTTAGTTTACTCAGGAAGCCACGGTGGCCGAGCTTTCTAAGGCGCCTTGCTGCGGAGCGCACAGTTGCTCGTCTTCGGAGGGTCGAGTCCTCCCTCGGGCATGTATGTTTGTGTTGCTCTTAGCGTAAGTTACTTTAAGTTAGTTTAAGTAGTTGGTAAGCCTGGGGACTGATGACCAACGCGGTTAAGTCCCTTAGATTTACAAACATTTGAACATTTACTGTAGAAATTTTGGACACGGCACGGTAACACAGAATTTCTATGAGCTCATCTCGCTCCCATTCTTCCCTCCCCGACGCAGACCAAAAGCAAAATTCTCGTTCTGTCACTGAATGTCAAAGTTCCGAAGTAACACTATTTTAAGGCTACATTATTCGCACCATTATATCAATGTTTCTTCGCATATTTTAAACTGCCAACTAGAGGAGAATTAATGAGCTCTTCCGCCCCACAGACCCATTGACCTTCACGCAAGACCTCCCCGATATCAATTATAATACCTGCAATCTCCACGAGAGGTATGCGTGACGGGGCATCCATTTTCCTCCAGCTGCTTAGTTGAACTTTAATGTCATGATATCACGCATAAGGCGGGAAGAACTTAATGATATCCATCAACAAATGCGTTGTACTTTTTGTTTGTTTCACATTTCCTTCCGAGGAACAACATTATTTCCTCCAGGAACGGGAAGTGTTTATTTACACTAGCTACTGACCGGTTTTGGTTATCCAACGACGACATTCAGTCAGCTATTTCTACCTCAGCTGTTTTTTCAGCAAAATCAAATGTTAAAATGCTTTTAGAGCTTATGGGACTTAACTACGGGGTCATCAGTCCCCCGACCGTAGTGGCCGTGCAGACCGTGACTGGCGCGCCCCAGTCCCCTCGGCCACAGCGGCCGGCTCTTTTCAGCAAGAGTGAAAGGTAGTATTATTCGTTTTGTTGGATAAAAATTCATATAACGTTTCCGCATTCTGTAACGTATCACTTTGTTTGATAATAGCCATTTTCGACTGGCACATAACACTTTAAAATTCCAAGTAGTGTCTGAGGCATGTCAGACAATTTAAAATCTTTATGTGGTACTTAAAAATGGATAATATCACTGAAATTATGTTAGTGAATTCAACGACGACAGTCAAATGGAACACATATCTTTTTAAATAGCGTGATTAGTTCATGATAGGTCAGACTCACCTTGTAATATAGATCGAATCGCCCCTTTTACTTTATGGGTGTTTCAATTGCTGCCAGTCTTCTGACAGAACGCGTGGAGCAGTGGTTAGCAGCGCAGATTTCTGTGCTTGCGGTGCCTAATAGAAATCCCGCCACGAGCAGAAAAATTTATTTCTGTATGTTCACTATTTCTAGAATGTTCTACGTGTTTCTGTGTATAAATAGTGGAACACTCCAAGCAGGAGCCAGTCTGTACCGAGTGTACGCTTGTGTTTCTAATAAACGTGTTATAAATGTAAAGTGTTGTGCTCTATTAACGACCAGCCTTCGAATTTCGGACAAGCTGTAGTTTTCAACGCGACAATATAACAGTACACAGTATGAGGTTTTCTTGTTAGTTTAAAACTTTCGTTATACTTAGGAACGGAATTCTGAAGCCTTTGAAAGGATGAGTACAATATCCCCATTAAAGTTAGCGTTGAAACTTTTCGCTGAAATATCCAAGAATTGTCGTAACTGGAAAGGCAAGTTAATCGTCTTTTGGTTTTTGAATCTCTTGTAGTAGCTGTGCTTTAAAAATTAGCTGATTTCAGGTCCATCTATTAGGCCTTTCTAAAAAAAATGTTTGTTTTGTTTTTACAAACCCCAACTTATTTCAGAAAATATGTACCATAGTCATTGTGTACTTTTATTCAGTCCTGTAAAAATAGTCATGATTAAAGTAATAATTGTTTAATCAAATGAGTAATTTTTTTTCAGTGTTCGGTTGTGTACTAGCAGCTTGTCATCTGCAATTAAATAATGCCAATGGAAATTTTGTTGCCGAGTTAACAAATCGTTTTGTTTGGCGAAAATGTATCGTGACTGTATTTTGTTATTATTTGTAGATAGGTTCTGCACGCATGTTCTCATCTGTTGTTGAAATGCACACAAAACAGAAGTTTTTGAGGTAATGTTTGTAAATCTTATGGGACTTAACTACGGGGTCATCAGTCCCTAAACTTACAAACTACTTGTGAACTACTTACGAACTAGGACGGCACAAATATCCATACCCGAGGGGGGGTTCGAACCCTCGACCGTAGTGGCCGTGCGAGGAACATCAATAGCAACCTACATTTTATTTTTAATTTACAAAAGATACTGTTTATGTTGCTGCAGTGTGTCTTCATGTGTTAGCATATCAGTTAGGTGCCAAATTTAACATGTAAGCTTGAAATCTCCGCGTGGCAAGGCGTCTTGCTGCGGAGGGCGCGCCTGCTCCCCGTCGGAAGTTCGAGTCCTGCCTCGGGCATGGATGTTTGTGTTGTCCTTAGCATAATTCAGTTTAAGTAGTTTGTAAGTCCAGGGATTGATGGCCACTGCAGGTTGTCCCTTAGCTTAGAAAAATTTGTATATTTGAACTCGAGCCGGCCGCGGTGGCCGAGGGGACTGAGGCGCTCCAGTCACGGTCTGCACGGCCACTACGGTCGGGGGTTCGAATCCCCCCTCGGGCATGGATATTTGTGCCGTCCTTAGGATTAGGTAGTTGATAAGTAGTTTGTAACTTTAGGGACTGATGACCCCGTAGTTAACTCCCATAGACTCTACAAACATTTGAACATTTTGAACTCGAAATCCGGTAACTGTGAAAATGAGAGGTTGCCGAAATCGGTTGTTATGGTTAAACATCGGCGATTGCGGGTCTCACGCCAGTCTCCCTCGTTATATTCACCAAGTCGACAGGTTACCCTACCACCTGTAAGATAAAAACATATTTCCTCTTTGTAGGGGAGATGTTTAGTGAAATAATGTTTATACCTACTTCAAATGTTCAAATAGCTTACGGGACTTAACTACGGGGTCATCTGTCCCTAAACTTACAAACTACTTATGAACTAGCTAACACTAAGAACGGCACAAATATCCGTGCCCGAGGGGGGATTCGAACCCCCGACCGTAGTGGCCGTGCAGACCGTGACTGGAGCGCCTCAGTCGCCTCGGCCACCGCGGCCGGCTATACCTATTTCCGGCTGTTTTGCTGTAGTAGCATATTTCTATAAAGCTCATATAGTCGGTGCTAGTTGCCATGAATGAACTTCAGAATATCCTCGTTTTTTTATGTTATTCAACACAGACACCAAGTCGACTACGACTATTGTAATGAAATTAGTATATAAAGACTGGGTTAATTTCAAAGTTGTTGTGTCATAATAGTAACGTAATATTATACCTATAATGAGAAGATTACGAAAGTACTTTTAATTTTTAGATTTGCACGATAAATATATGAAACAGTGAAAACCAAACTACGGACGGTCCTTGCAATCGTTGTGCAAACGGCAAGATGGCCAGGGTGACAATTTTAACTGTGTGGTAATATAGAGATCGATTTTGATGCCAGGGTACAGACTGACATTGAACCATACTCGACAATTTTTCCACAAAAACAGAACATTTACTAGAATTTTAGTACATATCTGAGATATATTTTCGAATTGGTTAAAAGTTAAAATAATGAGCGTTCATATTTTTCAGAAATGTTGAAGGCCTTATGAAGTATATAGTTCAATTGGAAAAAATCTTACTACGATCCCTTCGTTGATAGCACGGTTAAGAGCATTTATAACGAAATAACGCGCCTCTGTATGTACTATGATGAAAACCTCGTTTCGATGTTTTGAACAGTTCACGAATTCAAATCAGTGCTCTAGTTTTAGGCGACTCATGAATGCTCATGAGTTTTTAATTAACACTTACTGCGCGACGGCCATTACGATACAATGGGAGCGGAAAAGAAGAAAATGAGACTTCCTTAATACCGTATTCCATCGCTCAGCATTACACGTCGTTTTTACTTTTATACTTATCGTTGAAACCCGTAGGTTCATAAACGCCTTTAGTTAATCACTTTAGCGATAGATGGCAGTAACATTTCCAAAACAATTGGCTAACTCTTGTGTGTTACGTGTGTATGCTGTTCTGGGTTTTGTTTACCGTTCGTTTTGGTACTAATACTTTTATTGTTGTTAGCTTGTTTGTCCTGTCTTTAGTCAAAGTGGTATCTGGTAAGGTGCAAAATTCAATAATGATTGGAGCGTAGGAATTCTGACAAGGGCTCTTAATACATAATAAGCTGTCACAAGAATTTAGAAAGCTAACTAGTTTGCCACGCAGTTTCAAGTCTAAATTGAAGTGTTTTCTGGTGCCTCATTCTTTCTATTCTGTCGAGGAATTCATGGAAAAAAAAAAAAAAAAAAAAAAAAAAAAACTAATTCAATTTCTCTGTTACGTTGTTGATTGTTTTTACCTATGCTTAGGCCTATCGTGCGCATATTATAGCTGCACGTTTCATTTCATCTGTTACCACTATTATTCACAATTTGATGTAGTGACTCGATCCATGACAATGGAGATTTGCTCCTCAATTTGGACCTACGGAACATGATAAATAAAAATGACGATAAAAAAGTGCTGATACTGCCACTGGATATTATTTCCGAACACGGGTTCCTTATCAAAATATAACATTTCAGATACACTACGTTTATGTTAAACTACTCTTGGTGTACAGACAAGAAAAATTGATGAAAACAATGGGAATCAGCCAGCACTCGGTTAGTGGTATACCGGTAATTACCTGTCAGAAAGGACACTGTACCAAATGTTGTATATGCTTCACATCGTTCTAATCAGGAGTGTCAACTTGTAGCTTGTAATGGAATATGCATAAGTAGGGGATCCAAGATCACTAGTTTCAAATTGCTTTACTTAGACCGGTTTCAGCCATTTTCTGTTGCCATCTTCAAGTCTCTTAACATTTGAATATTACTTGGTAATATTTCGTTATATTTACGTTCTGTTCTTGGGTATGGGTATGTCGAAAATAAATATCCTTAAGCAGAATGTAAATGTGACGAAATATTACCATGTAATATTTAAATGTTAAGATACCTGAAGGTGGCAACGTAGAATTGCCGAAACCGGTCTAAATAAACCAATTTTAAACTAGCGAGTTTGGCTGCTGTGCTTATGCAGAGTCCATTACCGTACGTAGTAATTGACGGAAAATCATCTAGTAAAACAGAAGTCATATCTGGTGTTCCCCAGGGAAGTGTTATAGGACCCCTACTGTTCCTAATTTTTATAAACGATTTAGGAGACAGTCTCAGTTGCTCTCTTAGATTGCTCGCGGATGATGATGTTGGTTATCGGTTAGTAAAGCAGCTGCAGAACGATTCATAAATCTGTATGGTGAGCACTTGACTTCAAATAATGAAAATTGTGAATTCAGTCATATAAGCACTGAAAGAAATCCGTTAAACTTTATTTACGTGGTAAATTAGTCGAATGTAAGGACCATAAATTCATCTAAATACGTACGAATTACAATGAGGTACAATTTGAATTGGAATGAATACACGGAAAATATAGTGGGGATAGGAAACCAAAGGCTACATTTTATTGCCAGAAGAGAAGATGCAACAGTTGTGATAAAGTAACTGCCTACACTACACTTGTCCGTCTTGTTTTGGAGTTCTGCCGCGTATTGTGGAATCCTCAACAAGTTTAGATTGACGAAGAACTTAGAAAAAGTTTAGAGAAGGGCAACTGTTTTATAGTATCGCGATGTACGGGAGTTGGGGTGAAAATCGTTAAAGGAAAGGCGTCATTCGT
This sequence comes from Locusta migratoria, assembly GCA_026315105.1. Taxonomy (NCBI): domain Eukaryota; kingdom Metazoa; phylum Arthropoda; class Insecta; order Orthoptera; family Acrididae; genus Locusta; species Locusta migratoria. The sequence goes on from CM048749.1 coordinate 355,766,351, forward strand.
TGCGACGAGATCTATTTGCGAAATTTCTTTCACCAACTTTCTGCTTCGAATACGAACATGTTTTGTTAGCACCCAGCTACATAGGCAGACATGATCATGAGAATAAAATAAGAGAAATCAGAACTAAGACTGAAAGATTGAGATGTTCCTCTTTTCGTGCACTATTAGAGAGTGCAACGTAGGAGAGCTACATTATTATGAAAGTGGTCCGATGATGCTTCTGCCAGGCACTTGAATGGCATTTTCAGGGTAATTATGAAAGTTTGATGACAATAGTTAGAGGTGTGCGCGGATAAGAAAAGTTTTATCCGCATTCGCACCACATCCGCAAGGTCCACATCCGCGGCACTTTATCCGCATCCGCAAGTTCGCTATCCATATCCACAGATAACAAAGTTTTGAATGGGTAATAGTAATAGATAGCAGTATTTAAAACCATGGTATGTAATGATATAATTATTGTTAGAGTGTCATTTCTGCGAAACTTAACTACTTTTGACTTCTTGAATCACGGTAACTGTTCTATACAGGCTACTGCAAACAGGAGCCTGCCGCGGTGGCCGAGGGGACTAAGGCGCTCCATTCACGGTCTGCACGGCCACTACGGTCGGGGGTTCGAATCCCCCCTCGGGCATGGTTATTTGTGCCGTCCTAGTTCGTAAGTAGTTGATAAGTAGTTTGTAAGTTTAGGGACTGATGATCCCGTAGTTAAGTCCCATAGACTATACAAACATTTGAACATTTGAACAGCAAACAGGAAAACATTGGCGCTGCGGACACACACAGTAGCTTCCGAGCCCGTGCGATCGGAGCACTACGTCAGCTGTTTTATACAGACATCTTCCTATATATTTCAGTGGTTAAAACTTATCGACATAGAGGAGATTTTACTGTGTTTTCATTCAAAAAAAGAAATTCTTCTTTCGTACTTTTACAAAAGGGACACTATATTTTCTCCATATTAACGCACAAGAGGTTATGTGACAGAAAGCAATGCATATCAATTCAAATGTTAAAACTGCCGTCTACTTCTAATTGGTAATTGTCAGTAAAAAAGAGACAATATCGGCTGCAGCTGTGGCTAGCCTATACAATCTAACATTGTGTACCTTCCTAAATACGTTACTTTCACTGTAAACCGTATCTGATTATAAAAGTTGCCATAAAATGCTATTGTCAGTGTTTATTACTTCTGTCAACGTTTATCTAATACATAAAAATGAATGACTGTATGTATGCTCGTATTTTATGTCCAGCTGACCCGTTCATTCGGTTGCGATGAAACTTTGCTAACATATTGCTTGCACTTTCGCGACGGATATTGACATAATTAAATGACTGTAAGACACATGGTTCTGAAGATATATCATAATAAACAATGAAAGGCACGGTAAATTGCTGCATCACGCGACAATGTTGCACATCTCCTGCTAAACTACTAGACTGATTTTAACCAAATTTGGTGCACGTATTCCGTCCTTGAGGTAACAAGCGATGTAGGGGTAAAAACCGTGACACATATCTCAGGAGATATGACGTCATAAACAATTAATGTCATGTTCATTTTAAGAAAGAACAGTCACTGTATTTATTACGATATACATTGTAACTCGGTCACTACAGAGTGCTAACCGAAGGCAACGAAATTTGGGCGTGGCACCTGTGGTGGGCATTGGGCATGTTTGCCACCCAGAAAACAATTGAAAGACCGCAGATAAAACACGGATTAGCCGCAGTTCCCTCGGGTACAGCTACATCCTCTGTGGCTAGTGGACGAGGACAACAGACTTCTGCTCTACCTGGGCCCTGCAAGGCTTCCAAGAATGTCCACATGCTTGAAGTTTTCAGCTAACACTTCGACAGACGCACTGGGTAGATACCTCGCTCTTTATCCGCACATAACACGTGAATATCTGCGTCGCTCACAATTTTTTCCGGAAAGTAAGAAATACTGCGGATATCCTCATGCGACCTGTAAAGGCGTGTGTCCACTAACAAGTAACTTCCGCAAGTAACTTCTGCAAGTACTTGCCGATGTGTTTAGAATAGAACAAAAACTTGCGGAAGTTTTCTTCTCCAAGTCGTTTAGGCAAGTAACTTGCTGCAAGTACTTGCAGAAGTGTTTCCACAAGGGTCACGTTGTGAGATAAGCAATTGTAAGTTTACTACGTCATGCACAAAAATAAGAGCAGCCTCTACCATTGTTCCACTTATTATTATTAAAGAAAAATGAAAAACGTGACCAACAAAAGTTTAAGAGAAAAAGAAGTGTTTGGTCGAAGAAATGGGTACAGAGACGTACATGTTTAAGTTTTCTAGAAGATTAGTGAATGATCTAAAATCAAAGGAAACATAAATTTCATTGACTCAAAATACTCCACTTGATAGTATAAATGTAATCTGCACTTTGTTCATTTTTTCGTTTCCTCATTTTGTTTAATTCTCGTCCATATTGTGCGCGTAAATTATGAATTTTTTTCGTCTTTCTGTATCTGTTGTTCAGAAATCACCGCAATCTTTTCGGGAGCGATCTGTTTTCTTATTCATTTTTTTTATGTCAGCGTGTTTTGTATCCCACAGTTCTGGGAAGACTTAAACTTTCTCTATCAACAGCTGCTTTTTCTCGCACTTCCACGCTATTTTCGTCATTATTACTGATATTTTCGTTTCGTAAACGCAACACAAAACTTCTGCAAGTCGAATAAAAACTTTCAGCAACTGGCAAGTCCGGCAAGTGGTTGCTGCAAGTCGTACGAGACTGTATCCACTGACTTGCGGAAATACTTCTGCAAGTTGTTGAAACTAACGATAGTGGAAACGAGCCACCGCTCTACATCTACATCTACATACATACTCCGCAATTCACCGTAAGGTGCGTGGTGTAGGGTACACAGTACCACTACTAGGCATTTCCTTTCCTATTCCACTCCCAAATAGAACGAGGAAAAAAGTATGCTTATATACTTCCGTACGAGCCGTAATTTCTGTTATCTTGTCTTTGTGATCACCACGCGAAATGTAAGTAGGCAGGAGTAAGATCGTACTACACTCAGCTTCAAATTCCGGCCCTCTAAATTTCCTCAAAAGAAATTCTCGGTAAGAACGTCGTCTTTCCTACAGCGATCCCCAATAGAGTTGCCGGAGCATTTCCGTGACACTCGCGCATTGGTCGAACCTACCAGTAACAAACCTAGCTGCTCGCCTCTGTAGCTGCCTCTATGTCTTCCTTTAAACTGATCTGCTGCGGGTCCCAAACACTTGAGCAATACTCAAGACGTGGTCGCACAAGCGTTTTGTACGCGATGTCCTTTACAGGTGAATCCCAATAAACCGAAGTCGGCTGTCCGCCTTACTCACAACTGTTCAAAAATGTTCAAATGTTTGTACAGCTTATGAGACTCAACTACGGGGTCATCAGTCCCTAAACTTACAAACTACTTATGAACTACGTACGAACTAGGACGGCACAAATATCCATGTCCGAGGGGGGATTCGAACCCCCGACCGTAGTGGCCGTGCAGACCGTGACTGAAGCGCCTCAGTCCCCTCGGCCACCGCGGCCGGCTTTCACAACTGTCCTTACATGTTCGTTCCATTTCATATCGCTCTGCAATGTTGCGCCTAGATATTTGAACGACGCGACAGCATCAAGAAGCTCACTACTATGCTGTATTCAAACATTATGGGATTGTTTTTCATACTCATGCGCATCACCTTACATTTTTCTAAGTTGAGAGCAAGGTGCCATTCTTCGCACCAACTAGAAATTTTGTCTAAGTCATCTTGTATGCTATTACAGTCAGTTAAAGACGATACCCTCCCATACACCACAGCATCATTAGCAAACAGCCGCAAATTACAAGTTACTCTGTCCATCAGATCATTCATATAGGTATGAAATAATAGCGGTCCTATCACACTTCCCTGGGGCACGCCTGACGATACACTCGTCTCTGATGAACACTCGCCGTCGAGAACAACGTACTGCGTTCTATTACTTAGGAAGTCTTCCAGCCAGTCACAAATCTGTGAACCTAAGCTCGTATCTTCGTTAGCAGTCAGCAGTGTCGTGTCGGTATGGGTTGAGCGTGATAATGTAAGAGCAGCGCGGGCTCACCTAGTGGTCAGCAGGTAGCTCCTGCCCCTGAAGCGAAGGTATTCCGGCGCCGCACTCCTGCCTTCTCTCCTCTTCCACCTCTCCTCGCTGATGACTTTCATCGTTGTCGTCGGGAACAGAAACTTGCCAGTGCACAGAGAGCTGACCGGTATCGGTGGGTACCGCGCAGCACTGCCGGACACCGGAAAACACTGCTTTCGTCGGATCGGACACACACACTGTCGCGAGTCAGCGGATGTGGCGACGGGGCAGTCTTCTCCTGAACCTGGGGACGAGCGTTGTAGTCCGCCACAGGCCCGCTCCGGTGGTCGCGTGCAACAGCGGGCTGGACAGTCGTCTGTCGATGGCCGCCGGCAGTGTAGGCAGAGGCGCCCCGGCATCCATTGTTGCACAGGGCGGCTGCGGACGCAGTGAGGAGGCTGCAGCGCGCGGCCGCCGCCGGCGAGCGAACGCGCCGTAATGGCGACATCCTCATTGCCGGCCGGCACTGCGCGCCAAACGGGGGCAGCGGCGGGGGCGGCGGCGGAGGCAGCAGCGGCTAGCGCAGGACGCGGGGCGCTCAGCCTTTTGTGCCGCCAGCTCCTCAAATCTAGGGGGCGACAAGTAGCCGGCACGTGCCGCACCAGTTGACACGGCGCGCCGTCTGCGCCCAGCGCCGGGAAACACGTCTTCAGCCTCTAACGCGCAGCGTTTAACGCGTGTGACGTAGCTACAAGTACTGCCTTCTCCAGGAAGGAAAGAAGGGAGAGAGCGCGACAAAAACTACAACTGCAAAATAAAAAAAATCGCATTGACGAGTTTTACGATCGCCGGACGCGGTGGCCGAGGGGACTGAGGTGCTTCAGTCCCGGTCTGCACGGCCACTACGGTCGGGGGTTCGAATCCCCCCTCGGGCATGGATATTTGTGCCGTCCTTAGTCTTAGGTAGTTCATAAGTAGTTTGTAACTTTAGAGACTGATGACCTCGTAGTTAAGTCCCATAGACTATACAAACATTTGAACAAACATTTGTTTTATGGTCCACTTTAGATTTCTAGTTTTATAAGTTTTTGCAAACATTTTGCACCAAAATAATAATCTAAATAATAAAAAATCAATTAATAAGAATGTCTGAAACCCTTTTAAGGCGAAAAAAATTATGTGGTGGCGGGTTCCGAACCACTGACCTTCAGCATCACAGTCTAACGCATTGCCCACTACGCTACACCTAACAGGTAGAAATTACGTTCTTTAATACCATAGTATTGATGGCTGTTGTTAACTGATGCTAATATGGCAATTTTAGACATTAGATTATCATTTATCGTACGAAAAACGACGTGTTTTTGTTAATTCAGCTTTGAAATGACAACGTGTAAGTTACAATAAGAAAATAATCAAATCGCTGTTATTTTTGCAAATATCTCTGAAACAATACGAGATATCATAAGAAACATAAGAGAGCAAAGTTGTAGGGACTTTTTTCCTCTACAAATTCGGTTATTCCATTTTCGTGTCAGATGAACGGTTAAGCCGTTATGTTCATTTAAATTTCGAGCTGTCAAAAGGAGAACGCAAAGGCCGACTTTCAGTGTTACTACCGTAACCTAAAGTGGGCCAAAATGAAAAAAAAGTAAATAAATAAACTGGAAGGACGACGGCAGTTTTGATCCGACGACGGCAGATGCCACCTTGGGGACAGTAGATGTAATGTTAATGGGTTTAACGACGTCCACCAACGAACACCGTGCTCACATAACTGCCCAGGCAGGGCCGGCCCCACGGATTTTGCCACTCCGTGCAAAATTTCAAGCGCCCCCCCCCCATCCTCCCGCAATTTCGACTTCGTTCATAAATGTTCAAATGTTTGTAAAGCTTATGGGACTTAACTGTGGCGTCATGAGAACCTAAACTTACAAACTACTTATGAACTAACTTATACTAAAGACACCACAAACATCCATGTCCGAGGGGGGATTCGAGCCCCCGACGGGCATCGATCTCGCGCAAAATATATTTCACAGATTTTTCATTTTTTTCTCGCTGTCCACGTCTGTTGGTCCATACAGTTCAATGTTCCAGATATAGCATTTTACCATAGTCTTCGTTAATGCCAAACTCAACTTTCTGGCCAGCAGAGTCCGTTCTCTTCTTGTTCAGAATGGCTTTGGCCATGGAGATTCTTACTCCTTTGGCAGACAGTATTGGTGTTGATACTGTATTCTTCTTGGAGGGGATCTGGGAGGGAAAAGGAATGTTCAGTAGTCTTCTGGAGGCGGCTCAGTTCTCATATATAAAAAGTTCACTCCGATCAGTGTTCGAAACATCAACCAGGTGAACTGCTTCACATTCCTGAATTCTCGATTTTCGGCAGTTATTCCCAAGGTCGGGGCGTGTTATTTGATTAATTTAAGAGTTTCTTAATAAAGTAATTAAATGTAAGATTATCTGTTTTGACACAATCGTATAACTGTTTCTCGAAGTATTTAGGCAAATTACGCACTCGTTGTCAGTTACATAAAACTTCTTGTCTATAACACGTTTCGGGAGGACTTCATCCAATTATTAATCATAATTAGGAACGACGGCAATATGATATACGCGACATACCTGCTTTGTCATTAGAAACACTTTATCGAAACGAAAACATGCGGCTGGTACGATGCCATTGCCAATTGGAATCAGTGCACTTTTCCTTGGGCCTCCTTACGCTCAGCTCCTGCACAACCCTACGCACACGGGTGTTGGAACAACTATTTCTTCATGATTTTTGCGTGCTTTTGGCACTTACAAAATGTCTTTGCAATTAATTTGTAGTTTCGTCCAGAATATAATTATACCAATTTCCGCTGAAAATGTGGTATTTTCAGTCGGGATTTGAGCACCTGTTGCTGAGTGACTCATGTTTCAACATGATTAGATGGCCTTGTGTTATCTTCACTCCATAAGTTTATTCACAATATGTCCCGAATCACGCATTTTTTGAGTATTTAAAGGCATGTCAACGCCTCTGACAATTTCTTCTTCATTGTAATTCTACACGCTAGGACAAAAACTTTATAAAAATATTTACAGATGAGGGCAATAGCCCTCCAGAAGAAGAAGAATACTAAAACAAACTAATTTTAAATATCGATGCGAAAAGAAAAATAAGTGGGGCACTTGCATTAGATAACCGAGGTACGAATATTTCACCAAGTCACTTGCGATTTTGTTGCACTACAGACGATATGAACCGTTGTGTGATTATTTTAATCAACATCTATCTCTTACTATTATCTATTCCACGCACTCCACGTTTTTCGTTTTAAATTGTACGAGTATTGTCATAGCTATTTGAAATTCACAAACACAAATTTGTAGTTCTATCAGTATGGGGTTAGGAATTTGTTATGGATTAGGAGAAATTATACTTTTTAATCGATTTTAAAACAAAACAACTATGTTCTAGTTTTTAGTCTAGTGCATATGAAATTTTTTAACAGATTTCAAATATTAAAATGACTTAGTTCAGAGATGTGGTAACTTTCAGGTTAATTTCAGTTTTCTTCTGTGTGTCAATCAATTTATTACCTTCTCCTGTCTACGGTTTATCTTGTGAACAGACCGGGAAGGTTAAATCTAAACAGATTCGAGCTCACATGGAGCTTACCATTAAACCTTTTTTTTTTTTTTTTTTTTTTTTTTTTTTTTTTTTTTTTTTTTTTTTTTTTTTTTCTTGAAACACTCGTGACGGTAACAAGGAACGAGAGAAATGACAGTGCTAAAGGAGTGCTCTCGGTCAAACAGCAGATAAAAAACAGTTTCAACATGCTCTAAGCTATTGAATATTTCACGTCTTCAACTCATTGGGAAACATTTTCTACCTCCAGTTTCAAACCAAACACTTTCTCGTACTTGGCGCAACGAAATGTTACTAACGCATCCAGAGACTGGGAAACTTCGCGACCTGCATGTCGAGTCTCGTAGTACCCGAGTCGCGGCGACTGTGCGACGCCGCTACTCAAGTATCCCTGTGTGAATAACACCATTTAACTACATTTGCTGCGTCTCTTGGTCGAACAGTATCCCAGTCGCAAGGCGACTAGAGTATCCCCATGTGAATAGGCCTTAAGGCTAGTCTACACGACGACACTAGGTTGCGAAACTCGCTGCATGAAATGAATTGCGTGCAACTAGTTTCGTGTATGTCTGTAGACACAGCGCCAATACTATACACTTCAGTTTCGTTGTTTTGTGAGTGCTTTAGTCACTGTAAAATGAAAGTTTTTGGTAGCTATAAGAGTTGTGGCGAATCTATTGCTTGTGTGTGTGAAGTCGCTGCATAAGACTAAACATAAAAATAATAAGAAACGTGTTTGGGCTCGTGAATGGATTAAAAAAAGACGTCAGCTCGGTTGCTCAGCGACCTTGCTGAAAGAAATTGTGATTGAATACCCTAGAAGTTATTTCAATCAAGTTAGAATGTCACCACAGCACTTAAAGTTCCTTTTAAACAGGGTTAGTAATGCAATAAAGAAACAAGATACTGTTATGCATGAAGCATTGTTACCAGCACTGAAATTACAAATTGCATTACGTTTCTTGTCAAGTATATATTCGTCTCTGCAGTACTTGTACCGTGTTCCGAAATCCACAGTTGCCATACTTAGTTTATATAGGTATTTCGAATTGGATGTATTGTAGTCTGCAATTCACTAATCGTCAACCCATCACTATTTAATTTCACAAATAATTGCTAGAAGAGCACTAACACTCCGTTAAAATCGCACAAACACCAGCGCAACGCATATATGTTCAAAACCCGAATTATTTCTTCCGTCCCCCCCGCCCACCCCCTGTACATTGTACTTTGTTCTGTATTGGTCACAACCTAACCTAAAACACGCGCAATCACTTTCGCCAAAGTTGGTAGGTGCCGAAACTATTTAGTTTCGCCAACGAGTTGCGCGAACGCCTGCCGCGCATGCGCATTGGCCAGTAGCGCAGTTTCATGAAACGTAGTGTCGTCGTGTAAACTAGCCTTTAGTCTTAGCAAGCACCATGCAGAGCGGTCATTTAAACCTAGCGGTGGCAAGTACGGCGGAAGGGCCAGTGTAGCAACTTGGGAGACAGCCTATGCCTGAGTGCCCCGGATTTCTTACAATTGTTTACACATTGCATCTTCTCACAAATGTGTCTTCTCAGGAGTGTCGCAAAATCGGCACAGGGGCTTCGTACACCTGCACGTACCGTGTCCGACCCAAATTCTAGTTTGTCCTGCTACTTGGACGATAGTATTCCAACGCTAGCAGCTTCCCCTGTATTCCCACTGGGAGTCCATTCCCGGTATGCATACGCACTGAAAGAAGCATCGCACCTTATAATTCAGAATTGTGGCGTCTGTTCTTTCGAACATTCACAGTTCTTAATTTTGATTAAAATGTTTTTGAACCTACCAGATAAGTGAAGAAGTTTGATCTCATCTCTTACTGTGCTGTCAGGTTACCCTTAACAAGCTGGCAGCACGCCATGAACTCCAGCTCGACGGGTCAGCCGATTCAATCGCTAGCAGGCGTTATACCTTGAGTAACACGCGACTGTAAATAAACAGAGTATTCTCGAGCTTAATTGGGACATTCTCTTACAGAGGTCGCAGCGTAGCGATCGTCTATTAGGGACCTGCCATGTGACCCACTAGTCAGTCTCACTTTCACCAAGCAAGCGATAGCCTCGTGGAGGTCTCCGAAGAAGAAGCAGCCCACTACAGAAGAAGTCACCGAAGACCTATGACGCCGTACTGAGGAACCACTCTGGCTGCTCCAACAGACTTCTGTAACTAGGTTCAAAGTACATCTACATCTACATGCATACTCCGCAAGCCACCCGATGGTGTGTGGCGGAGGGTACCTTGAGTACCACTATCGGTTCTCCCTCGTATTGTCTCCGGAAAGAAAGATTGTTGGTATGCGTCTGTATGGGCTTTAATCTCTCGGATTTTATCTTCATGATCTCTTCACGAGATATACGTAGGAGGGAGCAATATAAAATGTTCAAATGTTTATATAGCTTATGGGACTTAACTACGGGGTCATCAGTCCCTAAACTTACAAACTACTTATGAACTAGCTAATCCTAAGGACGGCACAAATATCCATGCCCGAGGGGGGATTCGAACCCCCAACCGTAGTGGCCGTGCAGACCGTGACTAGAGCGCCTCAGTCACATCGGCCACCGCGGCCGGCTGGAGCAATATACTGCTAGATTCCTCGGTAAAGGTATGTTCTCGAAACTTGGACAAAAGCCCGTACCGAGCGACAGAATATCTCTCCTGCAGAGTCTTCCACTGGAGTTTATCGATCCTCTCCGTAATGCTTTCTCGATTACCAAATGATCCCGTAACAAAGCGCGCTGCTCTCCGTTGGATCTTTTCTACTTCCTCTATCAACCCCATCTGGTACAGATCCCACACCGGTGAGCAGTATTCAAGCTGTGGGTGAAAAAGTGTACTGTAACCTACTTCCTTTGTTTTCGGACTGCATTTCCTTAGGATTCTTCCAATCAATTTAAGACTGGCATCTGCTTTACCGACGATTGATTTTATGTGGTCGTTCCATTTTAAATCACTCCTAATGCCTACTCCCAGATAATTTGTGGAATTAACTGCTTCCAGTTGCTGACCTGCTGTAGTATAGCTAAATGATACAGGATCTTTCTTTCTATGTATTTGCAGCACATTACACTTGTCTACATAGAGATTCAATTGCCTTCTCTGCACCATGCGTCAATTCGATGCAGATACTCCTGCATTTCAATACAATTTTCCCTTGTTACAACGATCATTGTAAATAATGTACAAGAAGTTTATTTGTAATAAATTAGTTCTTCAAGAAGAAGATTGTGTTGACAATATTTACATCTTCGACTCTGATCACGACGTTGTTGCCCTTTGTTGTGCTGCGATAGGGGGTAATTTTCATTCTGATTCCCAACTTTTATTCGGCTTTAGTGATCGTATTTGTCAATTACAAGGTCTTCAAAAATTCTTCATGAAAAATAAAATAAATTCAGTCTTTACGATTATTTTGTTGTACTTAGTTAATACCTTACTGCAATTTACGTATAAACAAACGATAGTCAACTGACAAAATATTATCAACCACCACTGAACCTACGTTGAACGAATCTCTGCCCATCCAAAATGTAGCTCGACTTTAAACCAGCTAATCTCAACAGCGTCCGCATCCGTAACCTAGTGGACAATGTGGTAGATTGTCACGCAGGGTGCCTGGATTCGATTCCCGGTCCGGTCGGAGATATCTACACTCGTAGACTCGTTGTTGTTGTGTCGTCATCATCATTCCATCATCATCGACACGCAAGTCACCCCAGTCGCTCCAGCGGCGTCATCTGAAGACTTGCGCTAGGCAGGCCGAACACGATCCCAGCTCTGGTCTAACGGCCAAAAATGCCACACGAAATCATCATCTAAACAGCGGGTACTGATGATTAGATAAAAAGACCATTCATTTGTCTTCTTGCAAAATTTGAACTTATTAGTGTAAAAGTGAAGCTCTTGAAGAAACTTCCATAAAAACATTTTTTGCACCTAAAATCCGAACTCTCCACATAAAAATGATAGTTTTAGCTAACAATTAATTTCCACCCAATTGACATCTTTTACGAAGAAAAGTAATTGAGTCGCACAATTTTCCTGGGCCTCAGTATGGTAAGTTTTTCGACAACGAGGTGCTATATTTATCTAGGCCTTAAACGATTAAACATATCTCGACAACGCATAAAGATTATTGATTTTTTTTCAAAAATCGTTTTGACCATTCATTTATCTACCTTCGTGCAAAATTTTAACCGATTCGTACCAGTTTAGAGGATAAAAGGTACGCGTTTCAAATACCTCCAATGAAAACAATTACTTACATATAAAGTACGAACAGTTTCCAAAAATGATTTCGTAGGAGTCAGGAGCCTCAGTCATATAAATTTTTTTAAAAGAGGTGACCGCAGTTTGACTGAAAGTTTTGTTTATTATGACTACCTGGTTTCGGCCTTAGGCCATTTTCAAATGCTGTGATAAAAGTTGTCAGATAGTTTTCCTTAGGTGATGGTCATTAATAATGAAAACAATAAAATATTCGGAGTTGAACCCATGTCGGAGTTATAAAATGGGCGACACATTTGTCCCCACATCTTAATTTAAAACCAGTTGCCTTTGTCATTTAATGGTGAATACATACATATTTTATTATTTTAAATTAAGATGTGGGGACAAATGTGTCACACATTTTATAACTCTGCCATGGATTCAACCCCGAATATTTTATTGTTTTTATTATTAATGACTAGGACCTAAAGAAACCTATCTGCCAACTTTTATCGCAGTACTTGAAAATGGACTAAGACCGAAACCAAGTAGTGATAACAAACAAAACTTTCAGTCAAATGGCGGTCAGCTCATAAACAAAATAAACAAAAATAGTTTCCAAAAATGTGATAACATTAGCTGATCATAAATTTCAGCTGTATTGATAGTTTTTTTTTTTCAAGAGAAATTAATCAATGCGTAAAATATGCGTCGGTGTCAGTTGCAGTTTGTCATTCCAACTTTGTTTATTCAAATTTTCTAATGGCTGCTGTACAAATGGATGCTGGAACGAGCTGTTAAAAATAATGTTCACTCCGTGATTCTAGCACAAATAGGAACCTAGAAAAAGACCCCCAAATAGTGATTCTGTACTCTGGCGCTGTAATGATACTGATGAGAGCACGATGTGTAACTCGTACAAATCTAAATTATTGGCTAGCAGTACTAAATGAAATGTATTTAAAGGGATAAGGTTTGTCAGTCAACCCGTTCGAGACGCGATGAGCAGTGCTGGAGCGCGGGTTATGCAGCGCTGAAAACGGTAATTAGGGTCGCGCGTATTAAAGCGAGCGCACGGGAACGGTCCCGCGCTGTTAAGTCGAGATAGTCGCCCCTTCTCCCGCAAACGAGACCAATTACTGACGAGCTGGCAGGGTGGCGCGCCAGCCAACTGCAGCGTCACTAATTATGACCAGGGTGGTGGCTTCAGAACGCCTCGCCGCGGGCTGCAGTCGGAGTTCGAGAGTCACTGACAAAGTCGACTTAAGCCCTTTCTATTAGTTTTCTGTACTTCGTGAACGAACTAGTTCGGAAGAGCGCTCCCACAGGCGAACTACAAAAAAATGTTCAAATGTTTGTAGAACTTATGGGACTTAACTACTGCGTCATCAGTCCCTAAGCTTACAAACTACTAATGAACTAGCTAAGACTAAAGACGACACAAATATCCATGCCCGACGGGGGATTCGAACCCCCGACCGTAGTGGCCGTGCAGACCGTGACTGGAGCGCCACAGTCCCCTCGGCCACCGCGGCCGGTAGGCGAACTACGCGAACTAGTTCGCAGATCCCTCGCCGCTTAGTTCGTCCGCTCCTTTACCGAAGACTGACGAGGAACAGAGAGAGGACGCGAGAGCCGCAGCATCGCGTGATTTGTAGGTAACGTTCCTTCAATGACCTATTAAATAAATAAAGAAATCCATTTTAAAAATAAAATACTACGAGTACTCTGTTTGCACAATAGTGTAAGGTGGTACAAATTCGATATAGGTACAATTCCGATCAACATAAGTTTTCGCGCCGTTTTTCACTCGTAGCACTTGCCTTTGTGTGGGGTTGTAGTGTAACAGGTTTCTACAGCTGCTCCTGTCTTTTCCAAGAATACACCACTTTGTGCTGCGGAGATATGAATTTCTTCCTGCTAAGATGGACGTGGAGCTACCTCGTCGAAAGCGCTCTTATAAATTTTCTATTTTCCATGCGCTTGTAAATTCATTATTGTGCAACGTTTGGTACCGCGAAGTATGCGCTGGTGCCCGAAGGAAAAAGTGCTTTATATGTGGAAATGGTCAGTGATTGTACGAGGAAGTGATCATAATTGTAGCTAGTGTGGTACATTTCCTATCGATTTTTCTCAATTCTGTAATCTTTTTTTGTGTTAATACCAACATTTGTAATTGACTAATATTTGTGGTTCATATACATTAAACATTCAAGAACAAGTGCCATAGTTAAAATTATTTCTTTTCTCAATATATTTGCAGTTACCATTACATTTGTCCGTAATGATCGAAATTGTACCACCTTACCCTAGTTGAATATCATTGTATCGCCAATTCGTGTAAATAACTGGTTTATTTGCTTAAGTATTTGATGTCTAATTGTCGAAAAATACGGGTAATAGCACACGCTTGGGCAACACTGATCATTATATGAAAAAAGCTGTCATAACAAAAGAAAGAGCTCTTTTAGTAGCGGTAGCAAAAGCCAAAAAGAGCGGACGAACTAAAAAGAGCGACCTACTTCACTGCCGAGCTGCGAACCAAAAGAAGAGCTACCGGTCGCGAACTAAGATATGCGCGATCGGTCGCGAACTAAAACATGCAATACTGATCGCGAACTATTATGCTCAACGTATCTCGCTTCTTAGTTCGTTGGATTCTTTCCCGAAGACCGACGGGCGACAGCGAGAGGGCACGCACCAGAATTAATATTCACGTGTTTGCCTTCTGCTGATGAGAGCCATTTCGAGATGAGCGTCTGTCTGCTAGATTACGTAGTTCAGTGCTACAAAATTTCTGTTTTGAAGTATTCTGCACTATACAATAGCTGACTAATAAATTCCATAATGCCGAGATATAGAGATAACTCTAAACTTAAACACGAGAAATTATCCACAAACTGTTTCTTTTGGAGTGCGTGATATCGTTACCGGCTCACGCAGCAAGTGCATGAACCAGCTGGATGGGGGAACTTCTACCACCACCTGCATGCGCAGACCACGCCGCTCAGTCGTCACTGGGAGCAGACGAACTAAAAGAAAGAACTAGTTGGCGGCAGAGCCGCGAACTAAAGTGAGCGCTCCCGATCGCAGACTATTACGCGCAAGTCTACTTTCTATACGAGACGTGCAACACGCACAAGGAAGTCGTTGTCAGCTGCAGCGTCCCTTGCGATAGACCGACGAACTACAAAGAAGCGGTCAAACGATACGCATTTGTTGAGTCGTCTGCTTCACGCGTCTACTTCGTTTGTTGTCAACTTACAGCAAATGAATCGCCGCGTTAACATAACTTTTCGAAACTGTACGATATATTGGCATGATTAAAACATTTGTGTTTTAGACTGCCACTGTAAAACTATAATTAATTGTTTTCGTGCAGTTCATGCGTAACTACGTCGCTCACAGGTGTTAACGTCCTCATTATAAAATGCGATTACATACTTCCAGCCCCTATGTGTATGATGAACAAGCTCAGGCGTCTATACATAGACCTTTTACTTTGATACAGCTTCAAATAATGCTCGACAAAAACAAATATTTCACCTGTTAACTACAGCATGTTTCAGAAAAAATAGCAAATATTTTAGAAGATGGTAATAGCCGCGGTGGAGTATCCAAGCTGTCTAAAGCGTCTCGCTGCGGAGCGCGCGGTTGCTCGCCGTGGGGGTTCGAGTCCTCCCTGGGGCATGGGTGTGTGTGTTGTCCTTAGGTTAGTTTATCTAGGTTTAAGTAGTTTGTAAGCTATGGACTGATGACCACACAGTTTGGTCCGATATATTTACAAACATTTGAACATTTGAAGAAGATGGTAATAAAGACAATTTGCAGTTAAAATTTCATATAACGTGTGTCCAGTTTTTATAGGGTACAGTATTTACAGCAAACTGATTTGGATATTTTGACTGATGCTTTCGTCGGTTCTTGGTAGATCACCTTATTGAATTTTATTTAAATAACCGGTTTTCGACGTAGTTTAAAGTCTGAATGTGTCCTAGTAAGCAGAAATCCAGGTAACTAGGTGGAAATGAACGTGTAGAAGATACACAAAATTCTAATTTCAAGTAAGTGTGATCTTGTACTACCAAGAACCGACGGATAAATCATTAAAAATTTCTTGATTTACATTTGCTCTAAGTTTGTTTGGATTTCATATTAACAGCTATACCTCTGCATTCAATAAAAAAGTACACAGGTTATATTAAAATTTTAATGCAATTCCTCTATAGTATCACCTCCTAAAATACTTACGACTGAGTCGAAAAACTTCGTTGCTCTGAGCAGGAGACAAGTACACATTCTCAAACAAATTCCCGACTTGGCTTCGTTTGTCAGCTGGGTTCCCCATTAGGTCGTCTGCGCATGCGCAAAGCACTTCCATACGCGTGAGAATAGGATCCATCCTATTCCGTCTACTAGCGATCGTTTGCGTGCATCTTGTGCAAGTAGGTGCGTCTACACTGTACGCGGCCGCCGTGACCGGTGTATCATGGGTAATCTCGTAAGCTCTCACTTCCCGTGTAGAAAGGGCTTTACAGTAGGCAAGGCATCCGTGAAGTCGGCCGGAGTGGTTTTCACATTCCCCTCTCTGCCACCTTGTTATGGTGAGGAATCATGACGCTCGCAGTTTGTTGCCATCATAGCGGCAGCAAGTGATTCAGCGAAGGAATGTGTGCCGCACTGCCGTGTTAAAACGGTACGATTTCAGACTTAGGGGAGAAAAGTCTTGAGACAGCTACAGGCACAGATACAGATGGTGGTAATCTCGCTTTCACAAGGTATAAAACGGCGATACATTGCCATAATTGTCTCTTGTGCTTCCGTGATTAATGTGAAAAGGTTTCCGACGAAATTTATACACCCTATTTTTAAGGCTTTTAAGCCAAATCTTTATTTTGTTAATACAAATAATACCAAAATGATGCTTTACTTGGTAGGTATTATATAATGTTTATTAATAAGCAATAGGCCTATTTCCGAACTGTGACCATCATCAGGCTATCTGCGGGTAAATATTTAAGGTTAAAATGAATAAAATACAGACACAATTTTGATGCATTTTTCAGGACATATTATTCGACATTTACCTCCATACTGCACTGGGGAGGCATAATTTTATTACAATTACTGCATATAATTGCAGTCTAAATGTTCTTTAGATGGTATATATATTATTTTATG
Source organism: Locusta migratoria (assembly GCA_026315105.1). Taxonomy (NCBI): domain Eukaryota; kingdom Metazoa; phylum Arthropoda; class Insecta; order Orthoptera; family Acrididae; genus Locusta; species Locusta migratoria. Next base: position 355,783,489 of record CM048749.1, read on the forward strand.
CTTGTTAGGTTATTAATTTATTAATGCTATTCTGACAGTTATGTTTGACATACCCTCCAGCGATGCTCTATTGTTACAGTTCTTATTTTTTTTTTTTTACTGCATATCGTGGGATTTTTGGTATGGTGGTGTGATCCTTGTTATGTTATGGTACTGCTTTGTATCACTGTTTTCATCTCGAAACTAAAATTTCAATGAAGTAGTCTAGATAATATTTGTGTTTTAGTTCTGTTTGTTCATATAAAATTTCGTCAGGGCTTTCCTTCGAATGTGTATAAATTTGGATCTCTTCCAGAATGTTCACGTGATAACCTTTTGGTATTATGTGTAATATTTTCATTGTGTTTGTGATACGATCAGTTTCGTGATTTTCCGTTTTTAAGTGGTTAAAGATGCTGAAAGATTTGTGTCGGAATTTCTCGTATGTGCTGTTACAGTTTAATTAAAATGAGACTATGGGTAAAAATTGAACTAAATTAACTTTTGTTGTTCATAAGATTCCACTCGATGGCGCTACTGACCTGCTAAGGAGCGGGTCGCGGCATATGAACAGTCGGCTCGTAACTTCAGAATAACAGTAATAATAGCGACACCATCAAAGCTGGTCACGGCGGCATTAAAACCGCTCACAGTAATAGCATCACACTTTCTCAATGGCGGCATCACGTTGTCGACCAACTGTCACTTTCACTTGTGCTAGGCAAATTATAGTCAGCCGGGCGGGAGTAGCCGACTGGTCTGGAGCGCCATGTTACGAATCGCGCGGCCTCCCGCGTCGGAGGTTCGAATCCTTCCTCGGGCATGGATGTGTGTGTTGTCCTTAGGTTAGTTTACCTTACTTTAAGTAGTTTGTAAGTCTAGGGACTGATGACCAACAAAGTTTGGTCCCATATAATCACAAAAATTTGAACATTTGAAATGAAAACAGTAAAAAATAATAAAATTAAAAATCCCTTGGGAGGTGTCGGGGTGAGGGAGGGTGTGTGGTTTCTGCCCAATTAGCCCCCCTCCCCCTTCCCCCATGGCAGCGCCACTGTAACAACTTACCGTAAAGAGGCTGGTTCGGTCATGGCATTCATTAGAAAAAGAAACACACACATTCAACAGTCACTCAGACAACTACACCACGATGGTAGTTGTTTGTGTACAGTTGTCTGAGTGATTGTGTGCACTGTATGACTTTCTTTTCCTGATGAAGGCCAATGCCGATAATTTAATTGTGTTAATCAGACGTGAACATCATACGTTAGATAAGTGCGTCACTTAGAGAACCATCAGGTAAGTGGCATTCGATAATAACGTAGCAGCGCTCCATCACGTTTGGTGCCGCGTGTGTTGGAAGCACCTGCGAAGCAACTAGAATGGTTTCATTGTCAAAGGACAGGATGCGTGCTGACGCAATGAAGCGCTGGGCGGCGGACCTTTCTATAAATATGAAACTGGCAGGTAGTGAGGGCAAGGAACCGCGAGGCACAGGTGTGGCCGATCTTTATACGGCTGCCGGCAAGGTGCCCGGAATGTCTGAACAGGTCCACAGTGGCCCATCTGCCAGAGGAGACGGGAAAGAATGGCGTTAAGCGCGGCTGTTGGAAGGCCAAATATACGGCGGGATTTACTTGAATTATATCTGGACCTGTCTGATCTGGCACAACACAGTACGATTGATTCGTAGGTTAGAGTGCTTTAGCGTCTGAGCGTCTACTCGAACGACCATACAAGGCAACATGAATTCCTTATTTCGGCGTGGCCAGCTGACAACAAATTATAATAGAAGGTCCAGAATCACTTATCAAATATTAATATTTAATAGTCTTGTGTAGTCCGCGAACGAACTAGTTCGGAAGAGCGCTCCCAGAGGCGAATTACGCGAACCAGTTCGCAGATCCCTCGCCTCTTAGTTCGTACGCTCCTTTCCCGAAGACTGACGGGGAACAGAGAGAGGACGCGAGAGCACGCAGAATCGATTCTCTTCTGCCAGTTACCGTCATTGCGAGCTGAGATGCAGCTCAGCTATAGTTTCATAGACATTGCCCAAAAATAAGGGTAATAGCACACGCTTGGGCAACACTGATCATTATATAAAAAAGCTGTCATAACAAGAAAAAGCTCTTTTAGTAGCGGTAGCAAAAGCCAAAAAGAGCGGACGAACTAAAAAGAGCGACCTACTTCGCGGCCGAGCTGCGAACTAAAATATGCGAAATCGGTCGCGAACTAAAATATGCGCGATCGATCGCGAACTAAAATATACGCGATCGGTCGACAACTAAAACATGCGTTACCATCGCGAACTATTACGCCAAACGTACCTCGCTTCTTAGTTCGTTGGATTCTTTTCCGAAGACCGACGGGCAATAGCGAGTGGTCCGCAGCAGAATTAAAAATCCCGTGTTTGCCTTCTGCCGATGAGAACCATTTCGAGGTGAGCGTCTGCCTGCTAGATTACATAGTTCAATGCTACAAAATTTCTGTTTTGAAGTATTCTGCAATCTGCAGACTAATAAATTCCATAATGCCAAGATTTATAGATAACTATAAAACTTAAACGCGAGAAATTATCCACAGACTGTTTCTTTTGGCCTGCGTGATATCGTTAGCGGCTCAAGCAGCAAGCTCATGAAGCAGCTAGGTGAGGGAAATTCTCTCTCCACCTGCACGCACAGACCACGCCGCTCAGCCAACACCGGGAGCGGACGAACTAAAAGAGCTCTGCTGCGAAATAAAGTGAGCGCTCCCGGTCGCGAACTATTATGTGCAAGTCTAGTATTTAACGCTCCAGCAGTTTAAGCGCTTTGCCACTATTCAAGCGAGTCTACGATGTTTTGACGTTCGCAATTAACTGTTAAAGTAATTGCTACGAATTATTCACGTAGTTGGCGATTTTATCCGTGTTTGCTGACAGTTTTGTTGCAGCTTGATCCGGTGTGATGTTAAACTTTATAGATAATTTTTATACGTTACATAATTTTCAACAGATCCGTCTCTAATGACCAGGGCCGCGGCGGAGCGGCGGAGCGACCGAGCGCATTGAGGCTCTATGCTACGATGCGCGAGGCCGTTCCTCGTCGGGGGTTCGAATCCCCCCCCCCCCCCCGGGCATGGATGTTAGTGTCGTCTTTAGTATAAGGGAGTTCATAAGTAGTTTGTAAGTCCCTTAAGCTTGACAAACATTTGAACATTCTAATGACCAGGCAGTCGACGAGACATTAAACCCTAGTCTTCATATCTTCTTCCTTTTAGTAAAAAATGTTAGTAAATTATGTGTCCAAGAATACCTTGACATGCAATCTAGTAACAAGCAACTGTATCCCAATAGCGACAAATTTGAGACCCCAGAGATCTCGTAAGAACAGCAACTTCATCGTTTGCCATCCACGACATTCCATTTCAACAAAATACGTTTCTTCTATTTTGCCGCACACTAACCTTTTCAAACTGTGGGTGTTTACAAAATACACGTTATTCTTTCAAAGAAGTAAACAGCAACCAGCCACTATTAATAATGCTCTTTATTTAACAAAATGTTCATCATCAGGCGAGTGTTCACGTCCAAATACGTCTCTTATCGTTTACTTCTGGATTTTGTTTTTAACAGCACCTTGTGGTACAATTGTCTGGGATATGTTGCCCTACAGTACACAACAGATATTGGAAACGTCATATTTGAACGTAACTAGCATTAATAACAATGTAACATACTGTAAACGGATCTTCACGTTTGAATAGTAGTAGGGTTCTTTTCATTTTTAACTTAAATCGTTAAAGTGAAATTTTGATGTTTTTATATATTTTTATTTTGTTTTTAGTATCGTTTGCAGCTGCTCACGAAATAATGTGCACTCTGTGAAGCACTGACTATACTTATATACGTTAACATAGTGTGAGGCACTCCACACAAAATAGTAACATTGTGGACATTGGAGCATTTAATGATGATGATATTATCAGTACAACAGTCCAAAAGATGCTCTCTCTGAGATATGTACACTGATCTGACTGAACGTTTTTACGAAGAATAAACGTTAGTAATCTGCATTTTACATTCAATTAATATTAGTTATAACTGAAGTAAGTAATGTAGGGGTAATTTTGTTAGAAAAGGTTACTTAATGATATTTTATATATTGTTGTAAACACCGAGAAACAGTGAGGGTTGGAAATAGGCATAAATATAAAAATGTTATGGCAATGAGTCTTATTTGAATAACTGATGGCTTAACTTATTTAACAACCTTATTTAGCAATTGTCTTTACATGCAACTGAGTACGTATTACTGTCGGTATATTGTTGACACAAAGAGCAGTGTTCATTATTTACGTTTCAAACTCGAAAATATTGAGTGAAATTTTATAGCACGGTTACATTGTTCACTGAGAAGATGATGATTTGTCTTTATGTATAGTTAATTCTATTTCTGCGAGAAAATTTACGAAGGTTGTCTTTTTCTGCATAATAAAGTATTTGGATGTGTTCTTGATGCTTTTTATTTCATGTTTGATGTGAGTTCTATGCGGGGCGAATGCATATTTCGATGGGTTGTTACCAAACATGTAGTGTCTAAATGTTCTTTGAACCGTATCTCGAAACTTATCCCAGTTTGTTAATCTAAGTAATACCAAAATGCTGCTTACTTTGTAGAGGTTAAATACTGTTTATAATAGTAGATTGTCAAAAATTTTATATAGGACAAACTGGCAGAAATTTCAAATTTGGATACAAAGAACATACAAGAAATTCCGACAAAAATCTTTCAGCATTCTTCAATCACTTGAAAACGGGAAATCACGAAACCGGTCGAATTACAGACGCAATGAAAATATTACACATCACACCAAAAGGTCATCATATGAGCATCCTGGAAAAGATCGAAATTTATAGATATTTGAAGGAAAGCCCTGACGAAATTTTAAATGAACAAACAGAAGTAAAACACAAACATTATCTAGACAACAAATTTTCGAATTGAGTTAAAACATAGATATACATCGCAATACCATAAAGATCACACCATCCTACCAAAGATCCCACTATATGCAGTAATAAACAAACTGTAACCATAGAGCATCGCTGGAGGATATGTCATACAGACGGAATAGCAGTAATAAATAATAGCTGATAAGCATAAAATAATATATATATATATATATATATATATATATATATATATATAAAGAACATTTATACTGCAATTATATGCGGTTATTATAATAAATTATACCTCCACGATGCTATTTGGTCGTTAAGTCCGGAATAATGTGTCACGAAAAATGTATCAAAATTCTAAGTATCTTGTTTTTACTCATTTTAACCTTAAATATTTGTCCGCAGATAGCCTGATGATGGCCACAGTGCCGAAATAGGCCTATTGCTATATTAATAAACAGTATTTAAGAGCTACAAAGTAAAGCAGCATTTTGGTATTACTTAGATTAACATGTCCTTAAAAGACATACACAATGCTGCAGGCCCAAATGAAATGAAATTATCCTGGTTTGTCTATTAGAGTAGGAGCGGCAATTTTGACAACGATGTTTATATATGCCTGTTGACTGGTTGGGAGGGTGTCTGTTCTTTCCTAACTTATGAAAGGCTTAGCTGTTTGTGTGGACGCTTATCTTCATGTTGCTATTTCTGAGAAAAAAAAGTTTTGTAGGACACGCTGCTGTTTCCTATTAAATGTTCAGATGTTTGTAAATCTAAGGGTCTTAACTGTTGTCTTTATCAGTCCTTAGACTTAGAAAGTACTTAAACTAAATTATGCAAAGGACAACGCACACACCCATGCCCGAGGGAGGACTCGAACCTCCGACGTAGAGAAACCGCGAGCTCCGCAACAAGGCGCCTTAGACCACACGACTACTCCATAACAGCTATTTTCTTCTGTAATTTTGATAAATGCATAGGGGTCTGGTGTGAAGCTTTCATGTCTGACGTTTTTGTGATAATTTGTTAATCATGTGAGATTATATCCATTGTTTGAAGCTGTGGCTATGATGATATTGTTTCTTTAAGTTGTTGATATGGTTCAAAAGGAATTTTTATGTAGGCGATCCAATCCAACAGTATTCTTTAGGTGCAGTTTACTTCATGCGGGTTGCGGTGGAGTAACCGATCTTCTATAAGGGTACTCGCTGCGGAGCGCGCGGTTACTAGCCGTCGGAGGTTCGAATCCTTCCTAGGGAATGGGTGTATGTGTTGTCATTAGGTTAGTTCAACTTAGTTAAGTAGTTTGTAAGCCTACTGACTAATAACCAAAGCAGTTAAGTCCCATAGATTACTTCATGCGGCTGCAGTGGAATGCTAATATTTACGTGTCCAAACACGTAATACACTTAATGCCAATTTGATGTTTTCTGCGCTCACTGTAGTTGCAGTTGTAATGGGCAGTGGTGTATTTGCAGATTTTGACTGTTTTGATACAAGTAAGTCTGTTAGTTTACTTCTACGTGATTAGAGGATGACACCACAGCGTTGCTCGGACCGACGTACGTGCCTGTCAGGAAAAAACTGACACTTACGCATCACATATTCTCACATTTGACGTAATACCGCAATTAATAGTACACTACAGGACCAGCAAATATGCCTTAAGAGACGCAACCCAACTTACATTATCTGCCCAACGAGCTACTACCTGCTGTTATGGACCGCGGCGGAATAGCCGTGCGCACTAAGGCGCCTTGCTCCGGCATGAGTATGTGAGTTGTTATTAGGATAAATTAGTTTAAAAATAGTTTGTAAGTTTAGGGACCGATGACCACAGCAGTTAGGTCCCAAAACTTTACAAACGTTTGAAGCTACTGTTACATACATAACATATTTTCCGGGACCACTCTAAATGTGGGCGTCATTGAACTGAAACAAGAGTATAACTAGGCTGAGCTGACAAAGATAATGGGTAACTCCTTATACAGCGTATTTAAAAAAGGACTTTCCAATTCTTAAAATTTGTATAAATTAATTCATAGTACGTACAGGGGTGACTGTGGTGTCAATTTGTAGGGAAATACATCAAATTTTGACTCGCGTTAGATCGCTGGTGCCGAATCTCACCTTAAGGACCGCTAGCGGCAGTTGCGTTAAAGATGGCTGATTGCAAGAATCGGAGCGTGCTAGCCGTGTGTCTTGGTTTGAAGATTCGAAGTCGATGACAAAAGTTGAGCGTAATTTCGATACCAAGTACGCTACAGATTCTCCTAGTAGGCCTATAATTTATGAGTGGTATAAATGTTTTGTAAAAACAGGGTGCTGGGTATTACATGGGAAATCATCAGGTCGTCCAAACACGTCCGTCGACGTCGTCGAGCGAGTGAGACATTTTGTTAACAGCTCTCCGAAATCGACGAGGCGTGCATCTCGCGAATTACAAATCCCACACAACTGTTTCGCGTGTGTTGAGAAACTTTTTGCATTTGAAACCGAACAGATCGACGATCGCCAAGTAATAAAAGACACCGATAAACGAATGAATTCAAACACCACAAAATATCATGGGAATGGGTATTGACCCATACTGTGGTTCGTTATTCATCGAGCAACAACACTTTGATATTTGAAGGGTTCACCGACAATTCACGTGAAACGTCGAGCCTCCTCGAGTGACAACGAGGCACTCTACGACATCCCAGTGTTAATGTGTTTGTAAATCTATCGGACTAAACTGCTTGATCATTAGTCTGTAGCTTACAGATAACTTGAACTAAGGTAAACTAACCCAAGGACAACACAAACACCAATACCGGAGGAGGGGACTCTAACCCCCGACGTCTAACGGCCACAACACGGCGCCCCAGTACACACGTCTAATCCGTCGCGGCTCTACGACGTGTAACTTGACAAAGTTGAGACGAGATTGGTGACAATGCACGTGTTCGGAGGGGGGGGGGGGAATCTTTATCCGTATGGCAGGTAAACGTCTCTGCAGGAGATCCGGAACGTGTACTAGCGACGATGCACGATTGCACATAAACTCAACCCTCTTCATACTACGCTTGGGAAAGTACGATCACAATCGTAGGTGGAACATAAGCGTCCAAAGACACAGTTTTTAGAGAGTAATCATCTTCGGTCAAGTGTCGCTTTACTTGGTTTCCGCAAGCAGCGATGATGTGAAACAACTCGCGCTATTGAACCACGAGATCCAGAGGGCAGTAGATAGAGGATCGCAGATGCCGTTTCTTGACTTCCGGAAGGGGTTCCGCACCGGCGTCTGATAAACATAGTGCGAGCATAAAGAATATCAGGCCAACCGAGTGACTGGACTGAGGCCTTCATAGCTAAGAGAAAGCATCATGTCATTTTCAACGGAGAGAAGTCTTCGGACGACAAACTGATCTCAGGCGTGCCCAGGGGAGTGTTACAGGACGGTTGGTTTTGCGTTTGACAAAAGCAACGGTGGTATAACACTCCCCTAGGGCACGCCTGACATCACTTTCACGTCTGAAGACTTTCCGTTGAGAATGACTGGGCAGAGCGTTGTTTTTCACTATATATATAGATGACGTGGAGAGTTGAGGGAGGCTTTTTGCGGATGATGCTTTAGTTTATCGAGAAATCGCAACTGTGGTCGGGTAGTGAAATGCAAGAGAATCTGCAGCGTAATGACGCATGGTTCAGGGAATATCAATTGAGACTCAACATAAACAAGTGTAACATTCTGCATTTACATAGGAAGAAAGGTCCTTTGTTATATAACTACGCAATAGCAGGACAAACACTAAAAGCAGGTGTGTTGTTATGGTCTTCAGTCCGGAGACTGGTTTGATGCAGCTCTCCACCCTACTCTATCCTGAGCAAGCCTTTTCATCTCCTCATAAGAACGACAACCCACATCCACTTGAATCTGCTTACTATACGCGTCTCTTGGTCTCCCTCTGCGATTTTTACCCCACACACTTCCCTCCAACGCTAAATTCACAATTCCTTGATGTCTAAGAATGTGTCCTACCAATCTATCCCTTCTTTTAGTCAAGGTATGCCAGAAATTTCTTTTCTCCCCAATTCGGTTCAGTACCTCCTCATTAGTTATGCGATCCACCCACCTAATCTTCAGCATTCTTCTGTAGCACCACATTTCAAAAGCCTCTATCCTCTTTCTGTCCACACTGCTTATCGTCCATGTTTCACTCCCATACAAGGCAACACTCCATACAAATGCCTTCAGAAAGGACTTCCTTAGGCTTAAATCAATATTCGATGTTAACAAATTTCTCTTTTTCAAGAACGTTTTGTACCCATTGCCATTCTGCATTTTATATCCTCTGTACTGCGACCATCATTTGTTATTTTACTGCCCAAGTAACAAAACTCATCTACCTCCTTTATTGTTTCGTTACCTAATCTAATTCCTTCAGCATCACCTGATTTTCTTACACTGCACTCCATTACCCTAGTTTTACTCTTGTTAATGTTCATCTTATATGCACCTTTCAGCACACTGTCCATTCCGTTCAATTGCTCTTCCAGGTCCTTTGCTGTATCTGACAGAATCACTATGTCGTCGGCAAAACGCGATGTTTTTAATTCTTCACCCTGAACTTTAATTCCTTCTCCAAATTTCTCCTTGATTTCCTTTATAGCTTGCTCAATGTACAAATTGAACAACATTGGGGAAAGGCTACAACCCCGTCTTACTCCCTTTCCAACCACTGCATCCCTTTCATGCCCTTCAACTCTGACAACCGCTGTCTGGTTTTTATACAAGTTATAAATAACCTTACGCTCCCTATATTTTACTCCTGCTTGCTTCAGAACTTGAAAGAGTTTATTCCAATCAACATTGTCAAAAGCCTTCTCCAAATCTACAAAAGCTAGAAATGTAGGTTTGCCTTTCCTTAATCTATCTTCTAGGATAAGCCGTAAAGTGAGTATTGCCTCCCGTGTTCCTACATTTCTCCTGAACCCAAACTGATACTTCCGTAAAATATCTGGGAGTAGGCATAACGGCCAAATTGAAATTGAAGACCATATAAAAATGTTTGTATAGTCTATGGAACTTAACTACGGGGTCATCAGTCCCTAAACTTACAAACTACTTATGAACTACTTATGAACTAGAACGGCACAAATATCAATGCCCGAGGGGGGATTCGAACCCCCGACCGTAGTGGCCGTGCAGACCGCGACTGGAGCGCCTTAGTCCCCTCGGCCACCGCGGCCGGCAAGACCATATAAAATCAATCGTCGGTAAATGATACTGCCGCGCGAAATGGCTTGCAGAGTGTGGATGCAGATGCAGTGGGTTGTTGTGAACCTTATGGTTTTGTTTCGGGCGCAGTACACGAGTGGCTGAAGGTGATGCGAGACGGCGACTTTGCGCTGGAGGGGCAGCCTGCAGGGGGAAGGGGGCAGCGTGGAGGGGGAAGGAGCTGCCTGGGGTGGTGGTGGGGGGGGGGGGGGGGGGCAGCGCTGGCCAGCAAGCGGCGGGCGGCGCATTTGACGGGTGTGCGGGCCCGCGCGACGTGAAAGGCGGCGGCCCGGGGCCGCTGCATTATTCAGCCGGCCGCTGAATGCTCGCCACACTTGCCGTGCGCCACTAATCACGCTTAAAGGGGACCACGCGAGCCAGCGGCGCGACCGCGCAGTCTGCGCCACACCAGCCGAAGGCGGCAGGCGCGAAGTAGAGGTGCTATAAGGCGTGATTCCATGATGGTGTTCTGCATCTACATATGTACTCCACAATCCACCGCGAGCTGCGCGGAAGAGGATACCTATAGTCGGCGTCACGTACGAAGGCGCCGCAGTTTTCAGCACTTCTGCGCAGCCCCCTCCATTACCGCATTGGCAGCCTGTAATATACTTTGTCCAGCAGCGAGTAACGCAATGCTTACCCCACAGGCACAACTGTTGGTGCTCCGCTGTAGCTCCTCCCCTCACCCCGGCCCCTATCGCTCCGCCTCTATGAGCCGAAGCGCCTTCCTACATAACGCCAACTATAGTCCGCGTAACCTACGAAGGCGGCCCAGTTTTCAGCCGTTCTGCACATGCCCCTCAATTACCGTTCTGCCAGTAATGTTCTTTCTGTAGGCGCGTGGCTGGCTGCGAGTTTTACGCAATGTCTGTTCTGCAGGCGCACTGTGGGCGCTCAACCGTAGCTCCTCCCCTCCACGCTTCCCCTACCGCTCCGCCTCTATGCGCGGGAGCGCCTTCTTACGTGACCAATACTACTCATTTCCCTTCCTGTTCCACTCCCAAATACAATAATGGAACAATGTTGAAATGATTGTTAAGCCTAAGGGACTTAACTGTGGAGTCATCCATCAGCCCCTAAACATCCATACCCGAGGAAGGATTCGAACCCCCGACGGGGAACGGCCTCGCGCAACAGAGCATAGCACCTCAATGCACTCCTCCGCGGCCACACCGAAGGAAAAACATATGCCTCTATAAGATCCCTATTTTCTCTTATCTTCGTGGTCTTTACACATCAGCCGACGGCGGTAGAATCATTCTGCAGTAAACTTCTCGAAAGGAACGTTGCCTTCATCAGAGATTCTTATTTGAGTTTCTGAACCATTTCTGTAACACTTAAGCACTGATCGATCCTACCTGTAACAAACCTATTAGCCCACCTTTGAATTGTTCTATGTCTTACTTTAAACAACTGGATAGCTATCTCAAACAAATGTTTATAATCCTAAGCGACCAAACTGCTAAGGTCATCGGTACCTACGGTACCTAGACGTACAAACTACTTAAATGTATGATAAGGACAACACACACACTTATGCCCCAGGGAGGGCTCGAACCTCTAGCGGTAGCGGCCGCGCAATCCGCGGCGTGGCTCCCCAGATAGCACAGCCATTTCCGCGCGGCGGACTCCCAAATACTTGAACAATAATCAAGGATGGGATCGCACAAGTTTTCTACATGCAGTCTTCTTCACAGAACCACATCATTCGAAAATTATCCCAATAATCAATCATCCACCTCGTAACGGTACGGCCCCTTAATTGAACTAACTTTGTCTTAAGGGCTACATTTGCCTCGTTGCTATCCGTACACGTATCCATTTATCTTTAAAACTGATCTTCTAATTTCAAAGTCAAGGAATTTTTAACTAGGGCAGCATCTACTAAATTTGTTGTAACGCCACAATCTTCCTCAGAAGTATTCTTACATACTCGTTCAATTTCATATCGCTCTGCAGTGTTACACCTAGGTTATAAATCGACGCAACTGTTTCAAGCAGCACACTAATAATGTATGTATTGAAACATTACGGGATTGTTTTTCCTATCCATCTGCATCATCTTTCATTTCTCTACATTCAGAGCTAGTTGCCATTCCCCACACCAACTAGAAATTTTGCTTAAGTCATCCTGCACTTACTCAATCACTGATGATCACTCGGGATTGTTCTTAAATTATCACTGATCGCAATTTTCTAGTTTCTGCGATAACCTAATATTTTAGAGCAGGGGAAATTTTAGGAATAAATATTACTGTGATTCTTCAGTTTCTCCCGGCGTATTTGATGATCAAAACATCCACGGGTGTACTGCCGGTCTATAGTGTCCAACGGGCACAATATTTCGGCGATCATACATGTCGCCATCATCAGGTGAACTGACGGACTGAGCTCCTGGAAACGCGCCGGCACGGAGATTCGCACGCTCCAAGGAAAATGGGTTCTAGCCCGGTAGCGGGCCATTTAAATACCCTCGGCCCGCGGAGCGACTCCTCCGCGGTCCGCGCCCCGCGCCGCGGCCGCGCAGTGGAACCAATTGCGCCGGCGTCTGAGATGACGTCGCGGCGCGGGGCGCGGACCGCGGAGGGGTCGCTCCGCGGGCCGAGGGTATTTAAATGGCCCGCTACCGGGCTAGAACCCAGTTCCCTTCGAGCAGCCGTAGCGTGCGGATCTCCGTGCCGGCGCGTTTCCAGGAGCTCTGATGATGGCGACATGTATGATCGCCGAAATATTGTGCCCGTTGGACACTATAGACCGGCAGTACACCCGTGGATATTTTGATCATAAATATTACTAATTTGAAATGTTTTTAATTATAAAAAAGTCATTTAGAACCACTGCTACAGAAAGTAGTTACACCGATGTTTTTACCCGATTTTTTTCAATAACAATAACGAAAATAGAACCGGTTACATTCGACACCAATTAAGTACTGAAAAATTCGGTTATTCAGTACTAAAATTCCCGTATCGGTTTTAAGCGGTCGGTTTTCCCCATCCCTACCTGAGAAAAGACAAACGCCAGTTGCGGGAGCTGATCTCGAGTCATGGCAGTGGTGTCATAGGTTAGTGGTTTTCAACAGTGCCAGATACGGCCAGAATCAAGAATACCGCTGGACTAAGTGCGTTATTATAACTCACCAACGTACTGTGATAAAAGGTAGCACACCAACTATGTTTGTCCGATGGTGCATTACATGTAAATGGGTTCTATATGTGGACAGCAGCTGATAATTTATATCACAGTATTTGTGACGTAGATTATGCATTACACTGCGTTTTAAATGTGTCGGAGATGCCAAGACCTGATTGCCTGACAACTGAAAATAATCTCGTTGTGCCGGCCGCGGTGGCCGAGGTGACTGAGGCGCTCCAGTCACGGTCAGCACAGCCACTACGGTCGGGGGTTCGAATCCCCCCTCGGGCATGGATATTTGTGCCGTCCTAGTTCGTAAGTAGTTCATAAGTAGTTTGTAAGTTTAGGGACTGATGACCTCGTAGTTAAGTCCCATAAGCTTAACAAACATTTGAACATTTGAATCTCGTTGTTATGCTGTTACAGTTTTCTTTAAGGATGTTTGCGGTCCTTTTAACAAAAAGGGGCCGAGGGTTAGTTTGTCACATCGTCTAGACCTAAACATCCATTTCTGGTATCTAATATTAATGTCCTTGCATCTATTCGGAAGACTTCATCCTTCCACATATAATATTGGTGACGTTTGACGTTATCTTTCTGGCAGTCATTTTCGATAGTGGGAACAGTTCTGCTGTAAAATATGCTTTGGAGAGTATCAAAGTCACTCTCTGAATTTTGTTGAGATTGCGATGCAGGTTTTCTCTTATGGCTCCAGTTACTTGGACAGATGCATTTCTGAAATTGATAGCTGTCATTTTCGTTGGGCAGGAGGTCAAAGTTATTCCGAAAACTTTGCATTCAGTGACCAACGTGGCCAAGGAAATTGTTACATTTCGGAAAAAAAAGTTCAAATGTTTGTAGAACTTATGGGACTTAACTACGGGGTCATCAGTCCGTAAGCTTACAAACTACTTATGAACTACCTAAGACTAAGGACGGCACAAATATCCATGACCGAGGGGGGATTCGAACCCCCGACCGTAGTGGCCGTGCAGACCGTGACTGGAGCGCCTTAGTCTCGCCGGCCGCGGTGGCCGAGGAGACTAAGGCGCTTCAGTCACGGTCTGCACGGCCACTACGGTCGAGGGTTCGAATCCCCCCTCGGGCATGGATATTTGTGCCGTTCTAGTTCGTAAGTAGTTCATAAGTAGTTTGTTAGTTTAGGGACTGATGACCCCGTAGTTAAGTCCCATAGACTGTACAAACATTTGAACATTTTTGCCTTAGTCTCCTCGGCCACCGCGCCCTGCACATTTCGGAAACCTCTCAGACTTGTTGTCATTGGTTCTTGCCCCTGAAACCCTACAGTACCTTCGAATTAATCGTTCCAATTTAGAAGTGTCATCGCGATTTCTCAGTAAGACGCCTACATCATCAGCATCGGCATTGATTACTGTTTGATGTCCAGATATTGTGAGACCTGTTAAACAGGAGTCAACCCTGCGAAGGAAAGGCTCTACGGAAAGAACGAAGAAGAGCAGGAAGAGAGGTATTCCTTGAGGAACGCCACGCCTTATCTGAATCGGCTTTGTCTTCTTGCAGTTGACTGCTACACTAGCGGTGATCCCTGTTGCGACATTCTTTATTACCGTGATTATACGTTCCTGGAAGCCTATTTACCCCATAGTTGTGATTAGGAACCTGTGGTCCACGCGATCAAATGCTTTATGGAAGTCGATGAACAAGTTTGTACCGTCTATGTTTGTGACAGATGTAATGGCTTATATACTTTTAAATATACGTCTGATGGCCACACGTCTGATATGGACATACTATATTTTGACCAAATGATTTAGTCTGTTATTTAGAATTCTAGCAACTATCTTATAATCGGAATTTAATAGGGAGATAGGCCGAAAGTTATTCAGGTTTCTCTTTGCGTTATTCTTTGGGACTAATAAATTGTGCCAAAGAAATTAATTATAAATTTGAAGCATTGAATTAAAATTTGTTATGCGACCGTGAAACGAACCCGGACCTCCATGCTTACTACACAGACGTCTTACCGCTAGACCACAGCATCACTAGCGATTAAGGCGCCTCGGAATAGTCTAAGCCCGATTTCCTTCACGTCACAAACTTTAATTCAGCTTCTGTGTTCCATAGAACATTGCTACTACTGCCAAGGCTCTCCATGCAGCAGAATATCACCTCGGCAATGGACACATTGGAACATTCCTGTTTAAGGTGATATAAAAATCAATGTAAATACAAATAATTAATCCCCGAGATGGTCTTTCGTCTCTAATATGTCAAAGACATTAATGATAAATCTGAAGCATTGAATTAAAATTTGTGATGTATGGAGGTCTGGGTTCGATTCCAGGTCGCATCACAAATTTTAAAACGGGGGTGGGTTGTACAGTTCAACTGATGGAAGTCAACAGTGTACTGTGATACGGGACTTAACGACTGTGGTTATCAGTCCCCACGCTTACAAAACACTTAAAATCACCGAAGAACGACACACACACATACCCATGCCCGAGACGGGGAGCAACCGCGAACAATTTAGGGTCAATTGCCAATTTTTGCACCATGCAAATACCTTATCTAAATCAAGTTGCAGTTTTTTTTTTATCTTCTGGTTTCTTTACTAACCGATAAGTGACAGCATCATCCGCGAACAGTCTAAGAGAGCTACTTAAAATGCCTCCTACATCGTTTATAAAGATAAGGAACAGTAATGCCTCATATCACATTCCTGGGGAAAGCCAGATGTCACTTCAGTTTTACCTGATGAGTTTCTGTCACTTACAACGTACTTTGTTCTTTCTGAAGGGAAATCGCGAATCCAGTCGCACAACTGTGGCTATACTGCGTAAGTACGCAATGTGATTAAAAAAACGCTTGTGAGGTGCAGTGTCAAAAGCATTCCGTAAATCTAGAATTATGGAATTGATTTGAGATCCCTTTCCGGTATCACCCATCACTCCGTGTAATTAAAAATCTGGCTGTGTTTCATAAGAACGATACTTTCTGAATCTGTGTTGACTATGGGTCGTTCTCTTTGAAGTAGTTTATAATGGTTGAGGAAAGTATACCGTATGTTCGAAAATCACAGGATTTAAAACGAACTGTGTCGTAAACCACTCTGTTGTTGCCCCCGATCGTTTAGTAACTGAGCTGCTTGCGAGGCAAATAGCTTCTTCCTCTTTCTGTACGCGAGTAATAATATTAGTGTTTTCTCTATTCTCTGTGAAGCGTTGGATGGATTAAATAAAAGACTGCTAATGCTAGTTATATTCTTTGATTAAACAAAGGTGTTTGAGTGTCTTCATCGCAAAATACTGCCGCAGAAGTTGGAATATAAAGGAATAAAGAGAGTATTTCACATTTGGTTCACTTCTTATTTTAATAACAGGCAGCAGAAGGTAATCCTCTGCCGTGTTGAAAATGACGATGATATGTACTCACAATGGAGCACTGTTAAGTGGGTTGTGGCCCAGTGGTCTATTCTGGTGATGCCGTTCTTTCTTATTTATACAGGGCGAGGCACTTAAAACTGGGTTTCGGAATACTTGGAAAAATAAAAATCGGATTTACAAAAAGTTGCAATAAAAGTTGTTTACCTTCAAGAGGGACATCCATTAACAAAAGTCCACCCCCCTGCACCATCCCCGGTGGGCCGGAGGGGGGTGATTTTGAAATCTTAAATACGAACCCTGATTTTTTATTGCCGATTTAGAATCTCCTTTTAATGATTTCCACCCAAACTCTTGCATCATTTCTGTGACAGTCCGTCCTCTTTATCGCGAGAATAAAAAACGAGGTGCTCTTCTCTGAACCTTCACTATATCCTTCGTCCGCTCAACTTGGTGGGGTTCCCACAAAGAACAGCAATACTCCAAAATACAACGCACTAGTATGCTCTACATAATATCTCAAACAAATACACATCATATTCAAAGTACAGTTTTCGATAATTCTATCACGTGACACCTTCCACAATCGAATTAAGCACAGACTGTGATCATGTTCTCTCAAAAATGTTCAAATGTTTGTTAAGCTTATGGGACTGCAGGTTCATCAGTCCTTAAACTTACAAACTACTTATGAACTACCTTATATTAAAGACAGCACAAACATCCAAGCCCGAGGGAGGTTTCGAACCCCGACGGGGAGCGGCCTTGCGCATCGGAGCATAGCGCCTCAATCCACTCGGCCACTCCGCCGCGGCCGATCATGCTCTCTTTCCGTGTTCAAAGTGTTCATTGCACTTCAATGATTCAGACTGTTCACATATCTATGTAATTGTTCCACGATATTAACGGTTACAAAGAGAGTAGATATCATTGCCCCGTACTTTGAGGCTCATAGAAATATTGAAGAAGCTCGTCAAAGGTATGTCAATCTGTTCCCTGATAGAAATGTTTCTTTTGCAACGACTTGACACAGTACTGTCCAACTGTTACCTGACACAGGAAGTGTTAAACCTAGAGGAAGAATACGATGTCTGTTCGAGATAGTACCGTTTTTCAACAATTTTCAACCCATTTTCATTTTTGCTGATTACAGCGCCGTCTATCATGAAATGAAAAAAACATGTTTCATACAAAATTCACGTTTTTTTCGCGAAGAAATCAAATCTGCAATAAGATTTCAAAGTCAGACCCTCTTCCATCCCGAAGGGTACTCCAGGGCGTCGAGTTTTACTTTAATGAATGGCCTTCTACGAGGTGATAAACTTTTATTTGTATTTTTGCAAATATTGCATATTCCATATTGTATAAATGATACGCCTTCTAGTAAAATAGGTAATTTTAAAATTTTTGTTTGGTGGTGTGACCAGCTTGGTAGTGGAGGATGTTGTTTACAATATTGATGCAGTTAGTGAAATAAGTTGTGGCTTACAGAAAATAAATTGTTTCTAAATCACACTAAGACTCAATTCTCACAGTTTCTAACAAATATTTCAACAAAAACTGACAGATTAATTACACATAATGGGCATACAATTTGTGAGACTGAACAGTTCAAATTGCTAGGCGTTCGGATACATAGTAAGCTGTCGTGGAAAGCTCATATTTAGGCACTTGTAAAAAAATAATAATGTTGCGTTATTTACCATTAAAAGAGCGTCTGATTATTTTTCGTGTTCCTCCTGTCATTCAAAAAGGGTATTTATGGCGCAGAAATAGGCGATTCCAGCAATATGTAATTTAAATTCGCGAACCTCTTGTCCACCCTAGCTTAGTAGCCTGGAAATTCTGACAATGACCTCTCAATACAAATTTTCCTTGGTGTAGTTTGTTATTAACAATTTCAGCATATTCCCAAGAGCTAGCAGCTTTCGCTCAGTAAATACTAGACAGGAACCGAATCTGCATTTGGATCACACCTCCTTGGCCCTTGTGCAGGAAGGCGTGAAGTATTCTGCCGCGTCCAGTTTCATTGGGCTACCACAAGAATTAAAAATGCATCGTAGTGATCCACGCAATTTCAAGTCTAAACCCAAGAGTTTCCTCATGGATTACTATTTCTGTTCTGTCAAGGAATTCCTAGAAAAATATGAAAAAAATTAAACTAATTTCTGTGTTACGTTGTTGATTTTTTAAATTATACTTACGCTTGTTATGTGCATAAGATTACTAAACGTCTCTTTTTATCTATTGCTACTATTTTGCGACAATTTGATGTACTGTTTTGTTCCATAACTATGGAGACTTAGAGCTCAGTTTGGTCTTCCGGAATATGATAAATATAAATATACTTTGAATTGTTCCACATGCTTTGGTGATTCTTAACTGCCACCCGTTTTTGTCCTTACAATTTATCCACAACTTTCTTCTCGCTGCAAAGTAGAGCTGTGATCGCTCTCTGTTGTCATGTGTATAAGCTGCATTCCTTGTCTCATTATGCAACATGACCACCGAGTACCCGGATGATGATAAGAAACAGGCGTTATCTCATATCAGACTCTTTAAATATAAGTGTTGACTAGTTAGGTGTGCGCAGTAAACAGGTATATACTTTAGGCAGAAAAAAACCGTCAGTTTTTTCTTTTGTTTAACGCCTGTGCATTAGACGCCAAATTGTATAATCATCAGGAAATGATATCCTTTGGTAGTTCTTACGCATTATGTCCAATGACGCTGTTTGCTAGGGATGTACACCAGCAACGCAGTATCTGCTCGATTAAATGAACACGGCTACGCAACGACATTCGGCTTAAGTTTAGACCGTGTAACTAACAGAAAGCTAAACACATTCAGTTATTTATGTTTAGCTGGTGTTTCCTCTGGTGGTACTGTGTGTGTTTGAGTAAGCAAGCGCGTAGTATGCAGTGGCACGTTATGTCATTGTTATAATCTGTCGCTGTTGTATGCTTACAGTTTTATGACTGTGGCGTCATATTCTAGTCATAAAATCTAGAATGGCCGTTAAAGCTGTTCGACATACTGACATACATCGTGTAACCACAGCGATAGGATCTAAAATTACCAATATCTTATATACACAATAGTTTGCACACTTTATGGAATCGAACCAAATTTCGAGACAGAGGGCTGTTGTAAAAGACAATGTTCCGAGGAAATACACTACTGACCATTAAAATTGCTATGCAGATGATAAACGGGTATTCATTGGGAAAATATATTATACTAGCACTGACGTGTGATTACATTGTCGCACAATTTGGGTGCATAGATCCTGAGAAATCAGTACCCATAACAACCACCTCTGGTCGTAACAACGGCCTTGATACACCTGGGCATTGAGTCAAACAGAGATTGGATGCCCAAGCAGCTTTAACACGATACCACAGTTCATCAACAGTAATGAGTGGCCAGTTGCTCGGCCATCATTGACTAGACGTCTTCAGTTGGTGAGATATCTGGAGAATGTGCTGGCCAGGGCATCATACGAACATTTTCCGTATCCAGAAAGGCCCGTACAGGACCAGCAACATGCGGTCGTGCATTATCCTGCTGATATGTAGGGTTTCGCAGGGATCGAATGAAGGGTAGAGCCATGGGTCGTAACACATCTGAAATGTAACGGCCACTGTTCAAAGTGCCGTCGATGTAAACAAGCAGTGACCGAGACGTGTAACCAATGGCACCCCATACGATCACGCCGGGTCATACGACAGTATGGCGATGACGAATACAAGCTTCCAATGTGCGTTCACTGCGATGTCGCCAAACACGGATGGGAGCATCCTGATGCTGTAAACAGAACCTAGATTCACCAGAAAAAATGACGTTTTGTCATTCGTACACCCTGGTCCATCGTTGCGTACACCATTGCAGGCGCTCCTGTCTGTAATGCAGCGTCAAGGGTAACATCAGCCGTGGTCTCCGAGCTGATAGTCCATGCTGCTGCAAACGTTGTCGAACTGTTTGTGCAGATGGTTGTAGTCTTGCAAAAGTCCCCAACTGTTGACTCAGGGATCGAGACGTGGCTGCACGATCCGTTACAGCCATGCGGATAAGATGCCTGTCATCTCGACTGCTAGTGATACGAGACCGTTGGGATCCGGCACGGCGTTCCGTATTGTCCTCCTGAACCCACCGATTCCATATTCTGCTAAGAGTCATTGGATCGCGACCAATACCAGCAGCAATGTCGCGATACGATAAACTGCAATTGCGACAGGCTACAATCCGACCTTTTATGAAAGTTGGAAATGTGATGGTACGAATTTCTTCTCCTTCAAGTCACTTCAACAAAAATATTACTATTTTCCTATTCAGGAGACGAAAATCAAATGCAAATTATTAATAAACCGCATGAAGAAGAATCACTATTGGGCTGTGTAATAATAGATACTTGTAAAGCTTCAAAGTCGATTTCATCGAGAAGTTTTCAGAGTTGCATGGAATGTATTTGGCTGATTGCTATATTAGCCCTGAACTTGCTATGAATATAAAAAATTACAAAAATTCGATAGCAAATGAAATGTCCTCGTCCTATTAGGTTTAGAATCACCTACCTGCGGAGTTCATAACAGTACGTTATCACCTTATGGCTACGTATGGATGTACCGCTAGACGTATTATAGAGTACAGAGTGTTCATACATGAATATCTGGGCTTTAACGCTTTATAATATTTATTATATTAAAGTTACAGTTGTAAATGATGTGTGAAATGAAAGAGCAACTCAGTTTTGTTTGGCCTCAGTGCGCATGCGCAACGAGCAATGTTTCCGCCGCATTCCGCTTGACAGCGATAGTAGCAAAGATGGCGACTAGTGAACGGAAAGCGTTGTGTGTTTTACAGTTTGCTAAGACCGAATCTGTTGCTACTGTGCATCGTGCGTTCTGGCTGTAGTTCGGTTGTGATCCTCCAAGTGATGATAATATTCGTAGATGGTATCATCAGTTTCAAGATATCGGCTGCTTTCTTTTTGGTGTACGTACTGTAACTGTCACTTCTTACCTTGATTCACTAGAGCATAAAAATATTTTTAAAAAGTTTAAGTTGCATACCCAAATTATTAAAAAAATGTTTTGTGTAAATAACAATTCGTATGAGAGGCACCTTTAATTTTTTATAGAATTTTACAATTAAATGTTAATAATTAGAACCTTAAGGATTATTATAGGCAGATTAAATAAATAGTTTTCATATATGCAGCGCTGGAGAGTACACTGACGAGCGGCAGCAGAAGGGAGCAAGGTGGCCAATGATGCACATAAAAGCTCTGTCTTACATACAAATGCAGCACAAGAACTTTATTTAGTGAATAAGTAAGTTCTATAAATCGACTTCATACTCTGACATTCTCTGAAATCTTCATTTAAGCTGACGACAATAGAAGTAGTTTGTTCGAACTTCTGCAGAAGTCGTCTTGCTAAGCCATGGCAATCAATGAGTCACGCGACATAGGTGATGAAGAACAAAAGTCAATTTCCGTGCGATTTTTTAATACTGAAGGCAAAGAGTTTAGTGGGGGAGGGAGCCTTGGAATTACTATCAAGGCAAGGCTCGTGGATAAGATTTATTCAATTCTTTTGATGACTTAACATTAGTTATGATAAAATGGTGTCTCTTTCAACTGGCGGTGCCCCAGCGACGATCGACAAAGAAAAAGGACTAGTAAAGAGAATAAAAGGCCAAAAAGCTAGCCTACTATCGTATCAGTGCATAGTTCACCAGACAGTACTTTGTGGTAAACGTAGTGTGACTCTGAAAGAAGTGATGCACAGGTTGACCAAGCTGATTAATTTTATGAAGTCTCGTTCTTCTCTTCAGCACAGGCAGATCACACAGTTTCTTTCTGAGTGCGATTCGCCGTGACTTTTTCTGGAGTTTTAATACAAATATGCCTGTCTGTTGTATTTCATATTATTTTGTGAGTAAAAAAAAGGAATATCAGGTTTTACTTCTGGACTTTGATAAAAATTTTCAGAAGTATCCGGACCCCATCTAAGAATCCTTGCCGACCTATGCACTAGAGCTATGGCAGTTCCCTCAGTTCGAAGAAGATGAACCAGAGAACTTCATTTTCCAGAAAGATGGTGTACCACCTCACTGGCATAGCAAACAAAGTACGGAAAGCGATTGGTCGAACGTCACTGTAACCAAGCGCTGGATAGGCCGAAAGGGGTCCAATGACAGGGCTTGTTTAGCATGGCCCCCATGTTCACGCGACCTAACGCCATGAGATTTTTTTCCTTTGGGGTTTCATCAAGGATCGTGTGTACATACCTCCGCTATCAGTTGGCCTGCCTGAATTAAGAAACCGGATTGAAGCAACACCACCTAGATGGAAGGCCGTGGCGCTCTCGTGTGACGTCAGGCAGCGTAGATTGCGCGCGCATAGCTGGATGGGTAGCCGCTGGGGCACGGGCACCACCACCTAGAGAGAAGGCCGCGGTGCTCTCGTGTGACGTCAGGCAGAGTAGGTTGCACGCGCATAGCTGAGTGGCTCGCTGCTTCGGCTTAGTGGGCCGTGCCCCAGCGGCTACTCAGTCAGCTCTGCCAACACCACCTAGAAGACAAGGCCTCACAACTGGCCGTGCTACGTCGTACTGTCCAGGCTGCGGCCGCCAGCCTGCTGGCTGCTCGCTAAGAGGCAGGGGGCGTGCCCCAGCGGACAGCCATTCAGCTGCCGGCCGCGGCCTGGTCAGTATGACGTAGCACGGCCAGTTGTGAGGCCTTGTCTTCTAGGTGGTGCTGGCATAGCTGACTGAGTAGCCGCGGGGGCACGGCCCACTGAGCCGAAGCAGCGAGCCAGTCAGCTATGCGCGTGCAACCAACTCTGCCTGACGTCACACGAGAGCACCGCGGCCTTCTCTCTAGGTGGTGGTGGTTGAAGCAGCTGTTGCTACAATTACTGAAGACACACTTATCAACGTTTGGGAAGAACTCGGCTATAGACCTGATGTGTGCTGTGTGGCAAATGGTGCTCACATTGAAGATTTATAAGGTTCTTGGCAAAACTGCATGAGTTGTTCTTTCATTTGACGCACAATTTTAAATGATAACTTTAATATAATAGATATTATAAAAATTTATAAACACCCTGTATTTGTAGAGCCCCCGGAGTTTGCGCAGCCCGACAGAACCCGAAGCGCGCGCCCGCCACCCAGACCAGAGAGCACGTGCGAGGGCTCACGTTTCGTCCAGGTCGCCGTCGCCGTCCCCGTCGACGTCCGCATCGGCGCTGCTGAGGCTGCGGCTGGAGGCGGTGGAGGCGGCGTCGTCCGGGCACGACTCGGGCGTCAGCGGGGCGTCGGCGTCCACCTCGTGCAGCTCGTCCAGCTTCTGCTGCTGCGACGACGACGAGCTGGACCTTCTCCTGCAAGAGCAGCCCCGGTCGTCACAACCGTCGCCTGCAGCCTTGCGCCACCTCTCGCTCAGCAACGCCATCGTAAAAAGTTCCCGGGGAGCGCCGTGGAAGGGGAGTGGGTAGGTGCGGAGGGAACGCCAGTACACTTGTAGCACCAATATCTTGGGCTACCTAACCGCTGAGGGAAGGCAGGTGCATATAACAGGTAGTTCAGCCCTGTGACAAAGGGAGAGTGCCGTAATAAAATTAATTCCGTGATTCTGACAGCAAATTTGGCCCTTAGGTGAAATTGCGAATAGAATGATATCGATCGCTGGTTGATCGCCTCAGTACTTCACAAGTAGTATAAATAAATTGCCAATTTAATCGCATTAAGTGAATTTTCTCCGACAAGTAAGAACCTCCACAGGCTAAGCTGACACCTTGACTCCCTACTGCCTGAGGATTTATAATTTTATCGAGTCCCATTTAATTAATACGGAAATGAAGCAATATGGCGTACTCTTTTGGCCGTTAGTTTAAGTTCGCTTCTTCCTCACCAACGGCGGAGCGACACACGCCTTCGCGCGGTTTGGCTGGAGAACCGCTAGTCCAGGTGTCCCAATCGCTCAGGGCGCCGACCTTGCCTGCACGGGCCGGGGGAAGGGCGCAGAAGGCTCGTTGTCAGGTTGGCTATGCAGGCCCATTTCTCGGCGGAGCGATACAGTGTTTTGGAGTGACGGACATGAAAATGACGGGAGACGCTCCCTACGTCCCAGTCGTGTGCAGTTCTACGCCAGTGCTAGTTGAGCCAGCAGTCGCCCGCTGTTTATCGGTTGTTTCCGCGTTTGCCAATCGACGGACGAAAGTGTACGGAATGTTCGGAATGTTACCGATAGGACTGTAGCCGTTGCCCCTGCCTGGGCTGTTCCGTTAACTCTCAATAGCAGCAATGTTTCTCAGCGCACTCTCTCTCTCTGCTAGGGGTTGGGCTATTTCAGTTTGAATGATTTTACTGAATTGATTTTCATAGTGTCTTGGTCCTGCAGCGAGACTAGTTATTATTTCTATATTTGATTACAGAAGTAACCGTCTTTAATGTGGAACAGAGTACCTCATATTTCTCTTGCTTAAAGGGACAATACAGACTATTATATAAGGTAAGCCTGTTCGATTACTTGGTCTGTAACTCCTCCACTGCTGTCCTATTACTAATATCAATAGCACTGAAACCATGCTAGAAGAGACGGAGTTCGATGCCAGTCACGGTCAGGCAGCAGTAGAAGTACAGGTGAGGGGTTGATCGCCACTTCTCCAGAGGGAGCAAGCAGCAAGCAGCCATTTCCATAGAATCTAGCATTCACACCAGACTACCAAGGGCTACACACTCCTCGAGACCGAAACACGAAACGCGACGCCAGGCCCTGCCAGATTATCTGTTCAATATACCGTATAGTTACTGTGTCAGCCTGGGATCGAGTTCTCAGACTCTCAAATTTCCTCGAGTCAATATCCTAAAACCTATCTGTGTATTGGTTTCTCTTGGGAGGGATGGGGTGGGGCAGACGGTTTCAGGTATCTTCTGGGAGGTTCATTTCTCTCAAGTACAAGAAGTACAAGAGTACGAGGGGTGAAGATCTCTTCTAAATGGGACGTTGTAAGGGATCCCAGATGTACTCAATGATGTTCACGTCTGGGAAGTTTGGTGGGAAGAGGAGGTGTTTAAAGTCTGAAGATTGTTCCTGGAGCCATTTTGTAGCAGGTTTGGAAGTTTGTGGTGTACCATTGTCCTACTGTAACTGTCCGTTCTTCTGTCATCACATATTAAACTTATTGGTTTATAAAACAATTTGTTACAGCTTTAGACAGACATGGACATTTCTCAAAATGTGTGTGTCAATTATTTCCTGGTATCGGTATAGAAAAATTAAAAACAAAAGATTTAGGTAGGTCACAAATTCGTACAGCGATGATTTCACTAACGATGTGACTTAAATTGAATTGGAAGCGCAGCCAAGTTTTGTATCTATTATATAAAAAAATTTTTTTGAGCTTCACAAAACCGAAGAATATTACGAAATAGTAGGCAAACTACTCCAGAATTTCCAAAAACTGGGAGCTAATATGAGTGTGAATTTGCATTTTTTTGCTGAGTCATTTAGATAAATTTCCTGACAACTTGGACGATCACAGTGCAGTAGAAGGGAAACAGTTGCACCATGACATCAAGATTATGGAGGAAAGGTTGCAAGGCCGTTGTGTTCTCTATATTATGGCAGACTACTGCTGGAACTTGTAGAGAGACTGACAGACCAAAACACAGAATTTTTTTTATACAAAACGTTTCTCTCAATTCTAATTGATACATTTTTGTTGTTATGATTAATTCTACTATTCTTTCTATGATTTATAGAACTTTGTTTGAAACCATCTGACAACTCTAAAATGAACATTTTTTTAAAAAAATATTGTACTTCTTTTTATAATTTAATTTCCACTACGAATAGGTTGTGTTTATCTACAAAAGTAGAGTCAGTTCAACAAAAATATTACTATTTTCCTATTCAGCAGACGAAAATCACATGCAACTGATTAATAAACCCCATGACGAAGAATAACTATTACGCTGTGTAATAATAGGTACTTGTAAAGCTTCAAAGTCGATTTCCTCGAGCAGTTTTCAGAGTTGCATGGAATGTGTTTGGCTTATTGCTATATGAGCCCTGAAGTTCACGTGCTATGAATATAAATAATTACAAATATTAGAATGCTGCACAAAATTTAGGCCAATGAGATAATTTCGAATATCGCTTTAATTAAAAAAAATAATCAGATGGTAAGCCTACAGATATTTTTGAACACGTCACGGAATTCAGCATCTACAGATACTTTTGAAAATTATGCAGAATTCAAGTCGTTTTGATGCTTTCGAACGAAGTGCCGAATTCTTATAATTATGATGCTTTTGAACGTGGGCAAGATGGGGACTTATACCGTACCTATTAAGTCGGCTTCATTTTAGTGGCTGATAAAATACTTGGCTGTTTTGTTTAAGTGGCAGGTAAAATGCCGAAGCACAATTTTGTTAATTTTCCCAACTACGATTTCGTTTTAAGTTTCTTATCAGTGGGACAACTGTGCTACTTCCACGGTTTTAGACCTTATATCATACCAATTATGTCGGCTTTATTTTATTGCGCGATAAAATACTTGGTTGATTTGTTTAAATGGCTGATAAAATGCCGTAGTATAATTTTGTTTATTTTCCCAACTACGATTTAGTTGTTGGGCAATGTGCTACGTCCACGATTTTAGATCTTTTGTTTAAAATTTCTCACCAAATCCATCTTACATGTCTTTAAAGTTTTCAGACATCGATGTTTTTGATTAAGTGACTGCAACTGTGAATAGGGCAGCCACGTGAAATGTGTGCCAAAGGAAGGGGCGAAGAGAACGGGAGACGAGAGAGAGGGGTCCTACCTCAACCACCATTCCCGAAACATCTCCACAAGGCTTAAAGACCTGTTTTTGGAGTCGTTCACAATGCAACCTGTGTTCCAGTTTTAAACATTGAAGCAGCGTAGATACTTTATATACTGATCTGAATGGACCTCTTGTACAGGAAGACTGATCCTCTCACTCCCCTAGAGGTCTGAGTCTACTCCCCCGTCGCAGAAGAAGAATAAATTATCTGAACTGTCAGGTAAAAGTAGCACATTAGGCCACAATCACGATTGTGAATGACTGTATTTAATAACAAACAATCTGTAAAAAGCCCCCCTCCTGAAATTCTCGTGATGTAATGTTTGTCACTGACAAAGGTGTCACTGTATGTGTCAAAGTTTTCCCAAGTGTGATGTTACTTTAAGATGTACAGCGATACACCGAGAGGTAAACTTAAACTCCATCCACAGGCAATGGGTCTACAGATGTCGACCAACTGCGGGACATTATTTGCACGGTCACTGCATGTGGTTTGGAGCGGCGTGAGTTCAGCATCCGCTCGTTGCCGTTGTTCGTTTTCGTGTCATGAGCTGCAACAGCCTCACGAGGTTGAGGCTGGCCGCTCCAGTCATTGTAGTAAGGAAAAAATATCTGGCCGTAAAGGGGAATCGAACCTGGGTATGCCAGTCAGCTCTGCTGACCATTCATCTACAGAAAGGCCACACTTGGAGGCGTGTTAAAAGCATAAATTTTTTTATAAGAGAAAATTTCTGCTACTAGTTTCTGCTTCACACTGAAGATATCTCCAGGCCTCCAAACCAAATGGAGGTTCCATATCCTTTTAGACAGTATTAAGAGTCTATTCAACTGGTGTCGTGGATTCCTTCTTACACAATCTCTCACCCTGCCACCAACGACGACTGTGAGGATAAGGAAGATTGGCGGAGGGGTTGGGTAAGAAGAAATCTACAACACCAGTCGAATAGGCTCATAATACTTTCTAGAAGTGTATGGAAACTCCAATTTG
Organism: Locusta migratoria; assembly: GCA_026315105.1. NCBI lineage: Eukaryota > Metazoa > Arthropoda > Insecta > Orthoptera > Acrididae > Locusta > Locusta migratoria. Next base: position 355,812,004 of record CM048749.1, read on the forward strand.
GTTTATATATCTGAATATGGGTACAGTGTGAGGCCTACAGTGGTGGCCCAATAAATCTATGTTAATAAAAATGTATTGCCGCATGTATGAAAGGGCATAACTTGAGAATGGCTTCATCGATTTGGCTGATATTTTTTGTTCTGTTCGTAATTCTCAGGACAAGGTTGGTATGAAAGACAATTTTTGGAAAATCTACCGGAAAATATCAGAATTTGAGAAAAACGTAAAGCTCCTCCAGCTCGGATCATTTTCTAGATTCTCCAACAATCAGCATAGTCATTTCGCTATTCGCCTAGCGATCCAATACGCTGTAACGGAGCGAACAAATACGCAAAGGAGGGTAGAATAAAGGGAGATAGCGTTACGCACTCAAGGTTATAACAGCCAGACAGATTTAACATGAAACGTTGTATCTTTAGAAGCCCCTCCGTATTATTCTTGCCTCCATGGTGTTATCGGTGGTGATAATATCTTTGGAGCGTTGCCAAGATAGAATTGATGTCAGTTCGAGATATTTTTGAGTGTTCATTTTATTGAGTGGTTTATTTTATTAGAACAATGTCTCCATTGCGACATCGTAGTATCGGTCGGAGTAGGCTCAACGCAATTCTACTAAGTGATCGTAGAGTCAATGAGACTGATGAAGATCGTACACAGCGCTTGGAGGTATATCGAGAAATAAATTCTTAAGAGCGATCCGTTATGACTCTGGAACAACGGGTATAGTCGAGTTCAACTGGCTCAGTTGCAGCTTACACACAAAATAATTTGGATCGTCGACCATACAGTCGGTCACGTGTGCCGGTTAGAACTGAACGTTTGGCGTTCACGTACGATCCAGCATTCGGTTATGCAGCGGATGCATCAGTTGGTTTCGGAACAATGAACAATGTTTATCAATATTACAATGCTGTGAGATTTCGGCAAGAACCGTCGGGATTATGTCGTGCGGGTGGAAAGGGCAAATTACCAGAATTACCACCGCCACCGGTGTTACAATGAACGCAACACAAATTACGAAACGTTGCATTTCCACTCCACTTATTATATTTCATTTAATTAATTTTTATATGGAATTTCTATCATTCAAGTATGATCATGGTACAATTATTTTGTCTTCAATTCAAAATCTCTCAAGAAGATATAAACATGTTACAAAAAGCATTTCCATTCTGTTCGCTGCGAGAAAAAACATGCTAAGCTGTACTGTAAAAGTGTGCGGTTTTGTTTTCCTTTTCCCAGAAAAATTTTAACATAAAACATGAAAGTTGTTTTATGCCTAAATTAATAACCACGCCATTAAAAGTACGGCCATTAAAGCTACTAACCTCACAGTAATTGACGGTAAGTCATCGAGTAAAACAGAAGTGATATCTGGCCTTCCCCAGAGAGACGTTATAGGTTCCCTACTCTTCCTTGTGTTTAAACGGTTTAGGAGACAATCTGAATAGCTCCATTAGACTATTCGCGAATGATGCTGTCGTTTATCGGTTAGTTAAGTCAACAGAGGATCAAAAGCAACTGCAAAGCGATTCAGAGAAAATTTCTACATGGTGCGAATATTGGCAATTGACACTAAATAACGAAAAGTGTGACGTAATACACATGACCACTAAAAGAAATCCGCTGCACTTCAATTACGCGATAAATCAGTCAAATCTTAAGGTCGTAAATTCTACCAAATACCTAGGAGTTACAATTACGAACATCTTACACTGGAGAGAACACATAGAAAATATTATGGGGAAGGCGAACGTGTCATTGGCAGAACGCTTCGAAGATGCACAGCTCTACCAAAGAGACTGCCCACATCACACTTGTGCGTCGTCTCCTGGAGTACTGTTGACCATTGTGGGACCCTCACCAGGTGGGACTGGCGGAAGACATTGAGAACGTCCAGAAAAGGGCAGCTCGTTTTGTTTTATCACGTTAAAAGGGGGGAAAGCGTCACGGAAATGTTGCACGATTTGAGGAGGAAATCATTAAAATAAAGACGTTATTCGTTTGACTTCTATTCCCACCGAGGGGGAGTAGAAGATAGAGAATGGGGTAATGAAATGGATTTAAAAAGGGGGAGGTGATAAGACATAGAGTGGAGTTGGGAGGATATGGCTATGGTGTGGGATAAGAGAGAGTGGTCTGAAGATGATGGAAAAAGATAGGGGAAGGAGGGGATGGAGAGATAGAGGAGGGAGGGAGGGTTAGACACAGGGAAAAAAAGAGAAGAGATTAGGATATATATCCCATACACATTAGCTACTGCGAAGCTTTGTAGGGTTTCCTAGTTACTTATAAAAATTTACGGCTGTTGGTTCCATTTAATTTAACACATCTTGACTAGCCGCAGACCACGCTCCATATTAATGACAGATTCAACAAAACTGAATGCTCCTGGAGGTAGACCAAACAGTACTGCAGTAAAACTAGTGGCAAATGATTGCATCCTATGGTACCAGCATGTATTCCAGCTTCATTCACGTTTAATAAATGATTGTTTCTATGCGTTTGTCGTCCTGTGATCCTCTTAATATTGTCTTTACAAATCCCGTCATAACTACATGATAGATCTTTGGGGATCTTTTGTAGCTTCTTCAACGAAATCAGTAGAGCGGTAATCCGGAGAATGAAGAAACATGCTTCATAAGAGAATTTTACAATCAACTGTGTCCTTAAAGTCATGCCTATGAACTGAAACATGGCCCCTGATCTACCCACAATGATACTGCTGTGCGCTGCATTTCATACCGCAATACATCGAATCTGATAGATGACTGTTTAATGCACGAGTTACTACTTAGCGGTCATAGAATAAAAAGCTACATTTTTATTTTCCTATAAATGATCCGTCGCAGGTGAATAATGATGATGTATTAGAGTCAACATCAAAATGTCATACTTAAAAAAAGGTGGGATTTTACGTAACAGCGACGATCAGTCACTAGTTTTCCCACACGCACTCATACAAATATCTGCAAAATGTACGAAGAGATTGTGCCAGACAAGCAATTTTGTCTTCCTTGGATGATCCATAATTAACAGGAAATACACAAGAATTTCTTCTGTAATCTCGTTATCATAACAGTTATTAACATTTCTTCTGTTCTACTAAACAGTATTGCAGCGGTTTAAACCTGTTACAGCAGAAACATCGGGAATAAAAGCTGACGCACGAGTTCATATCAGGAGTGCTGACAAAAACACTTGAGTCGGTTATCAGTTTTACTAACACGACAGACTATTGGATGCAGTGAGCTGTTGCGCTGTTAAATGATTTACACTTCAGAAGGTCCTATCGAAATCGTAACGGCTACTGTGTCAAATTAATAACCTGTTATTATCTTTCAAACAGAACACCCTGACTATAGAAGACGCTTTGCCATCATCAATGTACCGCATAAAAATACGCACTCCGGCAGCGATGGTAAACCAGATATATATATATATCGTACGGTATAATGTCAGCTACATATAATACTTTGGTAAGATATACTAGTGTCTAATTAATAAGATAAATCATATCTCTGTCACAGAGCCAAGTCCAACACCTTTAACCACTGGACAGCTTCCTGACTGACTATATGAAGTTCGGTCATCCCTCCTGAGAATGATCGTAATGGGCAATTAGTAAGTATGTGGGTCATCGTTTGTATCTGCTCCACAGTCACATGACTGGTCGTCTGTCTGTCCCCCTTTCGATTTCCAATAGTTACAGCGACCAGCACCAGATCGGAAGCGGTTGATCAAAGACCATTCTCTCATGGGAAGGTCCATTCCTTGGAGCTGCTTAGAGGGATCGTCTATCCAGATGCTGTTTTTTCCATTAAACGAGTCCCAAGTTCTTGCCCAGTTTGATTTAGACGAGAAGCCACTCTCATGTAGTTGCACAGCTGTTTTAAGAGGTGGTTTACGTGATTTCAGCCGGCTTACCTGTGGTGGAAGGTCTTGCAGGATAGGAAGTTCAGGAGTGGTCAAGATCTTATAATACTCTCGCATTAAGGCTTCCTTCCGTCTTAGATCAGGAGGAACGATGTTTCATAATATTGGGAGCCATTGAAGTGGTGTAGCCATCAAAGTGTCACTGATTAATCTCATTGCTCTATTTAATTGTACATCAATGTCTCTCACATGAGCACTGTTGAGCCAGACAGGAGAACAGTATTCAGCTGCGGAGATAACTAGGGACAAAGCTGTTGTACGCAAAACCATAGCACTGGCTCCCCAAGATGATCCTGCTAAGTGCTGCAATATGTTATTGCTAGTTTTAACTTTGTCTGCTGTTTTATGAAGGCGGTACTTAAAAGTGAGAGATCTGTCCAAGATGACTCCTGGGCATTTTGGATGTTCACTATGTTCAAGTTGAACACCATCAAATGAGATATTAAGTTTAAAGTCGGCCATCCTATTATTGAGATGGAAACAAGCTACTTCCTATTTATTTGGGTTTGGCTTTAGTTTCCACATTGCGAAGTAATTTCTGAGGAGAGTTAGGTCAGATGTTGAAGTAGTTTCCGTCACATGGATGTCTCTGTGTTGTGACACTATGGCAATATCATCGGCATAAATGAATTTTCTAGATTGCGTAGCTGGAATATCAGCGGTGTGAACATGAAAAAGAATGGGAGCAAGAACCGAACCCTGGGGGAGGCCATCGTGAAGCTGTCTAAACCCACTTTCCTTGTTGCCGAGATAGATCTTGATCAGACGGCCACTTAGCATTGAGTTCACAAGTCGCAATAAATAGGAGAAGGAATGAGATTGTAAAGCTTCACTAGGAGGCCCTTCTTCCAGACGGAATCATAAGCTGCCGAGAGATCCAGGAAAGCAACGGAAGTGGTACACTTCGTTTCTAAACCAGTCTCAATGAAAGACGTCAGTGCTAGGACCTGGTCACAGCAATTACGGCCATGTTTGAAACCAGCTTGTTCAACAGGGATACTAGCAGTGACAATGGGAACAATAGGATTGTAGATGAGTCTCTCGATCAGCTTGTAACATACACTGAGAAGTGCAATTGGGCGGTAGATATCTGCACGGTCGGCTGGTTTACCAGGCTTCAAAACAGCTATTAGTTTAGATCTCTTAAAAGCTTTTGGTAGAGAGCTGTCTTTAAGAATGTTATTGATTAAATTTAGAAGCCACAATCGGGTCTTGAGTCCAGCATGTTTAATAAATTCTGGGAAAATATCATCTATACCGGCAGCTTTCCCAGTCTTCACATCAGAGATAGCCACGTGCAGTTCGTCTAAGCAAAAGGGTTTTGATACTTTCAGGGGAGCCTGCTGACATTTCTTAACTTCATTTAGTTTATAGGATATTAATCTGTCAAACTGTTGCCGTTCTGACTTGGATAGTGCTACGATTCGTTGGGCTATATGGGAAGGATCAGGGTATGTACTAGTTACCTCTAACGACCCTCGTCGCCCCGAAGCCACGGTAATTACAGGAGCGTCGTACAGCGCTCGATGAAAGCTTCGCCCCTTAGCTGGTTAAATATGCTTATGAATCTCTTAGCTGGTCCCCTTTTCAAGTCTCTTGATACTTAACGGCGCAGCACCGTCCTTCGGTAATTTTTCTCCCCAAAGATCATCTATATTGAACAAGGCATACATGGTAAGTCGCAAGTAATAGGAGAAGACTTTGAAAAATCAGTGCAAAAATAAAAACTACTAATGTGTTTGGGGAAAACCATTTTTATTCTTCGACATAGTCTCCTTTCAGACTTATACACTTTGTCCAACGCTATTCTAATTTGTTGATCTTTTACGAATAATAGGAACTGTCCAACCCTGCAAAATAGCTGTTAGTTTCTGCAATCACCTCCTCGTTTGAATGAAGTCTTCGTCCCGCCAGCCATTTCTTCAAAGTGGGGAACAAACAGTAGTCCAAGGGAGCCAAGTCTGGAGAATAGGGTGGATGTGAAACGAATTGCAATCCTATTTCCAATAATTGTGCGACCACAACTACTTAGGCGTGTACTGGTGCATCGTCGTGATGGGGCCAATCGCCGGCATTTTTCTTGCAGCTCAGTTTTCAAACGGTCCATTAACGATTAATAATATGCATCTGTAATAGTTTTACCCTGTTCCAGATAGTCGATGAAGATTATTTCTTGCAATCCCAAAAGACCGTCGCCGTAACCTTCGAATTTTTTTGGTGCAGTTTCTCCCTTGGTAACCCATTGTTTAGATTGTTCTTTGGTCACAGGAGTATAGTAATGTACCCGTGTTTGATCCACAGTGACGAAACGACGCTTAAAGTCCTGCGGATTCTTCTGAACAGCTGCAAAACCTCCCTTGCTATACGATTCCGTTTTTGGTTAAGCGTGAGCAATCGGGGCACCCATCTTGTGAATAGCTTTCTCATGTCCAAATGTTTACGCAACATATTATGTGCCCGTTCAGTCGAGATGTCCACAGTACTAGTAATCTCACGTACCTTAACTATTCTGTCATCCATCACCATATCATGGATTTTATGAATGATTTCTGGAATCGTAAGTCCACAGGGCATCCAGAACGTTCAGCGTCACTTGTGCCCATATGGACACTCCGAAAATTTTGAAACCACTTATGAACTGTTCTAATCGAAAATCCAGAATCACCGTAATGCTTATCAAGCTTCTCTTTAGTCTCCTGAGGCGTTTTGTCTTTCATAAAGTAATGTTTAGTCACCATACCAAGTTCTTTTTCGTCCATTCTTTGACAATCACTCGACTTCCTTAATTCACACGAACGCCAAACACAAATAAATAGACCAATATGGCTGAAACTTGATGTGTGATCTTTCCAAAGATGCTACTAAGTAAACATGACCTCGATACGCGCCGACGGCGATTCAAATCCATCAGAATTATAATCACATAAATAAAAGCATGAAAATATCAACATTTCAAGCAACTTCCCATTGTTTAGAGTTTTGATTTATTTAGTTGTAGGCTATTTTCCGAAAGGTGAATGCATAAGCAGTATATCACTGTTTATGAATTTTGCGACAGCAGGCGTACCATCTTGTAGGTTGACGTCACAGGCATCAGGTGACTCAAATAGAGCGTTTTAGCGGGCTTTCAAGTTATTAGAAATTAAATTTGTGATTTTTTAATGCTGCAATTCATGGGGAAAAAAGCGTGTTACGAGTATAACACGACAGAGTTAACCATTTAAGACGATTTCCAGAAACAGTCAAATACCCTGTGCAGTGTTGACAGCCGTCTGAATTGGGCAGTATGTCGACTGCGAACAACGAAGTGCGCTTCGGTCGTCCAGTTGAGGTCACCATAGAGCAGAGTTTCTCAAACCGTGCTGCGCGGAGCAGTTGGTGCTCCGCGAAAGACCTCTAGGTGCTCCGTGAAAAGATACGGATTTTTAATTTTTTTCTTAAATAAATAAACGGGACAAACATTTCGATCTAGCGTTTTCTTTTTGCGCCCTTGAGTGGCTTGCGACTTACCGTTAGTTGTCATATATATATATATATATATATATATGGAAGGTCTGTATACATCTTTACTTCTTCACACAGAAGTAAGGTGGCCGTCCCGTGATAAAAGTTAAATGCGCCTCTTTTAACTGAGAAATAAAGTGAGAGTCTTCTTGATTGAAAATGAGTTCGCTTTGGGAGAGAAGTTGTGTGACAATCGTTGGCTAATAAAATCGGCGTATATTGCCTATGTTTTTACAAAACTTAATGATTTATGTCTGTCCACCCAAGAAAAACCGATGACTATATTTGATGTTAATGCTGATGTCTAAGAATTTAAAAAGAAGCTAAAGTTTTTGACAAAATCACTCAAGAATGGAAGCCTGGATAGTTTTGCAATGACAAAAGACTTCAGAGATGAACTCGAATCAGATATTCCTGAGGATATTGTAAATGAGTGCGAAGTTCACCTATAGTGTCTGCTTGATTACTTGAACTCATATTTTCCAGACAGGTTGGAAGAAAGCATTAAAGAAAATGTAAATCCGAATTCTGTATAAAAAAGCCAGTCTCTTTGACGTCGCAGCAGTATGAATGCTTGCTTGATTTGACATGAGATTCCGATATAACCGCAAAGTTTAAAACTAAGCAATCAGTCTAGCAATTTTGGTGTACGCTAAAAGACGAGTTTAAAGTCGTATCAAATAAAGATAAACTTATTCTGCCTTTCTCAGGCACATATTTATGCGAATCGGGGTTTCCTACATATTTTTCAACTAAAACAAAATACAGATCCTGTCTCAATGTGGAGTAAGACATTCGGTTCCAACAGTCCAATACTCAACCAGATATAGTCTCATTGTGGAAATTAAAAAAGTCTTATCCTCTCATTGACACCCTTGTCTTTTTTCCTAAACAAGGAAAACTTGTAACTATGTCTTTAAATAACTGTTTATCTGTGTGTGTAAATATTGTGGAGCTACAATACTTGCTCTGCTAAATTTATTCTCAAATGTTTTGTTACTGTTCTGCGTTAAGTGGTGCGTTAAGTGCTCCGCCTTACGTTTCACGTTTTAAAGGTGATCCGCGACTCAAAAAGTTTGAGAGGAAAGCATTTCTAAATTCCATGATATGGTGATGCAAGACCAGCTAATACAAATATTGATTGCTGACACTGTAGGCATATAAAATGCGTGAGCGCGTAATATTCCGCATGGAGAGTTGGCTACGATGAAGCCGAGTGAGAGGTGGGTGCCTCTACTGCTTTCATAGTCAGGCAACTAAAAGCGTAACTAACAACAACATGCCAACACAATCATTGGCGATGTTTGATCGCAATTCGCAAACATTTGCACTGATTTGTGGCTGCTGATGAAACGTGGATACATCAGGACGCTCCAAGAGTGAACACGGCGACCAGAACAATTGACGTCCGCTGGTGAAAGAGCGACGAAGAAGGAAAACACAATTTTGTGAGCCGGTAAGCTTATGGACAGTGTTTTACCATGGAGTAATCCTAATACATTACTTCTAAAAAAGGCAGAATACAACTAGATTTCATTATTTTCTTTAAAAATGCATATTGACAACCATCAGCTGTTTATTGTATTTAGAACTTTACCTGTTTCGGATATTATCCATCATCAGAAAAGCAAAATTAAAGAGACTGATTACGGCGGTACATTTTCTGTCATCATATCTATGGCAAACAATAAAAGATACGTAAAGTGTCACTAGACATTAGGTCTTGATGGTAAATAAAATAATAAATTTATTTATTATCAAGACGTAATGTCTAGTGACACTTTACGTATCTTTTATTGTTTGACATAGGTATGGTGACAGAAACGCACCAATGTAATCAGTCTGTTTGATTTTACTTTTCTGATGATGGATAATATCCGAAACTGGTAAAGTTCTAAATACAGCAAACTGCTCTGGTTGGCAATATGCATTTTTTAAAGGTGTATTGCGGCTGTTAACACACAACTGAGTAAAACTTTGTCCATTATTTTCGTTCTTGTATCATTTGAGCCATGCTTTAGCTGAAAAAGACCAAGTGTAGTAAGCAAAACAATGCTCATTGAATGGAATGATGCGCTATCTCTTATACCAGCTATAACAATGGCAAAAGCGCATGAACTGGATTCTTAATTAGTTCCTTATGTCCCCTGTTCACCAGAATTATCCCCGAGTGAGTTATTCCTGTTCCCTATGACAGAGTAATAGCCCTATTTTCACTGAACCAAATGGGGAATCGCTAGACCATGTGTTTAGCTCCAAAAGGAAACTGTATTGAGAGGAAAGGTGAGTTCTGTACGAAATGAATATTTTTCTTGCTCTTTTACCAGTCTTATCTAATCATCTTCATACTATTTTTAAATCACTAAGTGACTGTGTCATCACGATACTGGACCAAGTTACTTAGACGCATATTTGTGTTTGTTCTAATATCTCACTTTCATTTTGAAATCTTCCACTGGTGCGTTGTGCCTCGATACTGGTTTGGAATAAAAAAAGAAAAAATTGAAAATAAAGCACGGATTTGAACAATCGAAAATGAAGTATATGAAAAATTCTGCGTATCCTCAATTATAAGAATCGCGTGCTTTCGAATAATATACGGCACATACGAGGCCTGTGTAAAAAGTAAGGTGACTTTTCTGATTGCGCGATCAACGTACATTCGATAATTGATCTGTTGTTGTTATGTTGTTACGCACAGCATACTTGTTTTTTTTTTTTTTTTTTTTTTTTTTTTTTTTTGACAGATGCAAAGGTCAGACGTGTTTTAATGTGCTCGGCGATATTCTGTCATTATTAAAATGGAGGCAAGAATTCGTATCAAATTGTGTTTAAAATAAGGAATCAAGTGCTCTAAAACACATTGACACTCACATACTCGTACGGTGAGTTTTCTCTAAGTAAAACCAAATTGGGTACAAGTGATATAAGTTGTTCCTAAGTGGCCGACAAGATGCCAATGACGAGCCTCGCCCTGGACACCCCAGCACAGCAACAAAAGATGACAACGTGGAAGCTGTGATGAAAATTGTTTTGGAAAATCGTCGAATTACCGCAAGATAAGTTGCTGAGGATGTTGGCATACCCATCGATTCGCGTCATGCAATTTTATCGGATGTTTTGGGCATGAGACGTGTGTCAGCGTGGTTTGTTCCGAACGTCAAAGATGATCCCGATTTGCACAAAAGGACCATAACTGTTCACGAAACATGCGTTTGCGGTTATGACGTCGAAACGGAAAGTCCAGCTCACAGATTTCTTTTTTTCTTCTTTTTTTTCTTTCTCTCTCTCTCTCTATCTCTCTCTCCTTTTTTTTTTTTTTTTTTTTTTTTTTTTTTTTTTTTTTTTTTTTTTTTTTTAATTTCAGTGGCGTAGTGCATCATGAAGTTTTGCTTCGAGGTCGTACGGTCAATAACGAGTCTTACTTTGACGTTAAGTGCCGATTGCGAGGAGCTATACGCAAAAAACGTCCGGAATGGTAAAAAACAGTTCATGGCTTTTGCATCACGACAATGCGCCTGCCTATTCATCGTTGCTTTTGAGAGTTCTTTTGGCCAAAACACAAAAGGACAATTATACTTCAGCCACCATATTCACCAGATTTTGCCCCATGCGCAATTTTCCTGTTCCAAAAACTGAAGAGACCTGTGGAAAGAAGAGGGTTTACAACGACTGAGCAAATAAAAATTGCGTGGCTAGTACTCAAGGCTATACCTAATATTGCTTATGAGAAGTACTTCGAGGATTGGAAGAAGCGTTGGCACAAGTGTATTGTATCTGAGGGGGATTACTTTCAAGGGGAGAACACGAATCATCATTTCAGCTTTTCCCACGTCATGTGGGGTCGGCATTACTTTGCTGGATCCTTCGCTTCCACAAATGTCTGTCCGATTCTGCTTCTCTGAGCCATCCTTTCTCCCGTAGGCCCCCTGCTACCTCGTCTTTCCATCTCAGATCACGAATATTGATGAATAAATAAATATGTTTTCATAAAAATATATCATCTGTTTGAACACACTTCATATATGTGGTGTCTATTGTTTCGCACATTTTCGTGCCAAATAATGTTTAAATTTCAGTGCGGTTTTCCACGAGGCTCGATATCATTACGGAAATCGGCTAACAACGGCCGCGAGTAATCGTGAATAATGTTCAAATGTTTGTAAATCTACGGGACTCAACTGTTTAGTTATTAGTCCCTAGCTTACAAACTACTTAAACTACGTTAAACTAACCCAAGGACAACACACACACCCATGCCCGAGGGAGGACTCGTACCTCCACGGCGAACGGCCGCGCGCGCCGCAGCACTGCGCCTCAGTGCGCACAGCTATTCCGCCGCGGCTCGTGAATAATGTGCAAAGGGACACGACCGTAGTAGATAGTGTAGGCTAAAAGTCGAGAATTTGTGTTTGGCCGAGAGTAAGCCAACGTAGTCACTGAACTGCGATACCCACCGAGTCCATTTGGCTTACTGGATAGTGCATTTACTTAAGCCCTTTTTAAACGATGAACGAAGGTGAACAAGGTAGATAATAGTCTACTGAAGCGCTCCTAGCGTACTATCCCCGAACTACAAACTGAAGCAAGATCTTGTAGCAGCGTGTTTAGACGATAAACGTAACCGAACAGTAATACCCGATGTTGAAAGTGAGGTTATAAGAGGCGATTTGTTATATAGGAAGTCATAGTTTGATACTGGAATTGAGGAAACAACGCTAAATGTTATTGACGGCCAAGGAAAACCTTGAAATCTATGTTTTTGGTCAACTTAGTGTGGTAAAGTTCTGGGGAGTGAAACAATATTTCAAAATATTCACATCTATTTTCAAGCGAAAAAAATAAACCCATGAGCACATCAAGCAAATTTATAAGAGCACAAATAGACCTTCTTTACTTTATCTACTACGATTTGCCCACTGACATTGTTAATAACGTCATGAACAACTGAATTTTTGTCTTTCATTTGGGCTGACTTTTTCATTCAAAATGCTATTTAATGAAAATTGCATAATAAAATTACAATCTTTTTCAAATAAACAATTAGCTTCAGTTATTTTCTGTTACGATATTGTAAAACATAAACCATTTTTCGGTTTCAGATGTACGACCTCGCTTTTCGGTCGACAATAATTGAGATAAATATTTAAGTCGTCATGAAACATTTGCAATTTACCGCTAAACAATAGTATAATAATAAACCGTGCAATTGTCGACTACAATATGAAAATCGCGTGACGAAAATAGGTTAACTTCCTATGTCAGCAGACGACCGTTCAATCAAAACAATCTTCTCGAGAAAGTTTAACGTGACGTTGACGTTAGGTGACGGTCTGGTGACGGACAGTGTGAATTCCGTCATTAGAAATACATTCTGATCATAAACTTCGACATAACGCAAAATATCCATAAATACAAAGGAAAATGGCGGACTAACTGGAACGGCGACTGCAGCTGACAGCTACTAGCTCGCGCATGCGCAGTGATCCCACTAGTACCGAATTTAGAAGTGGCCCTATATCTTTATCGCTAGAATTATCGCGCTTCGATACTAGCGCGATCATACTAATGCAGCCATTCAAACGACTGACGGCCGCCATTAACGCAACTTGTTATCAATCTATTACAAGTTCGTTGATCGTTTAAAACGGGCTTTAGTAAGCAGAAGAGTCGGGTTAGAACCCCGACATCATAGACATTAATTCAATGCCCACGACAAGCAGTATTTCTGACATATTTGGTTGTAAAATATGCCACATTTCATGGTTTTCAGTATGTAAATTGCACGGTACCGCTATTTTGAAGTTATACAGAATGAATCTAAATTCGTGCACTCGGGCTTCGCAGCGCGATATCTCACCTACCAACAATGAAAAATGTCTCCCACAAAATTTCATACTGTGCATATTTCCGCCAGTAAATGGACGTCAAAGACTGAGATGGCTGTGTGTTCCATACGTCAGTGTGTTTCATAATTACACCAACAAACTTGTAATGGATGTTTTAGGCGTCTTGAGGAACAAAATGAGCATGGAAACCCATGCCCGGAAACGCCATTCAATGACGCTACGTAGAGTCCAAGTTACTGGCACCAGCTCCAGCCGCTAGACATCCCCTCCAGAACGTCGACGCTCTGTAGCGTCATTGGATGACGTTTCCGGGCATGGGTTTTTATGCTCACTTTGTTCCTCAAGACACTGCCCACACCATCTAGAAGTTTCTACATCTACATCTACATGGGATACTCTGCAAATCACATTTAAGTTTATTGGTGAAGTAGTGTAATTCTGGAACACACTGACGTATGGGACACACACCCATGTCAATCTTCGACGTCCATTTAACTGCTGGAAATATGCACAGGACGAAATTTTGTGAGAGACATTTTTTTATTGCTAGCATGTGAGGAATCGCGCTGCGAAGCCCGAGTGTGGGAATTTAGATTCACTCTGTATATGGTCTATATGCGTGCTTGTCGTCATCATATTACTAGCACTATATTACTAGCACCACACACAACAGTCGCCCAGGATAAGGGCAGTGGAAGACAGCAGATTCTGTGCGGTGTTGCAAGGCTTCGTACACTGCTCACATTTATGACTGTCGTGGCCACGTCTGTACGTTTATCACCTATAAGAGGGAAGCAAAGGTCACGCCTTTTTGTCAGACGTTCTCACTGGACACAGTGTACCTTTAATTCAACCATCGAGAGGTGCTTGATTCTCAAAACTACACAACAGCGAGTACTTATTACCATCACCACATAAAACATGCAGTATTTATTTATTTACAAGGAGAAGCGACCATTACAGTTTCTTAGGTGAAACAGTCAGTTGAAATAGGGTTTAAGAACGTCGTCCTTACATTAAATACCGTTTACACCGAGAAGTAAAGTTCTATAAATAATTTCGTTCAAAATCAAGTGTATGGAAATGTATAAAGAAGGATGTGTCATAGATTCATGACTGTTATTTCAAGTCACACGTTTTGTTTCTAAATATGTTTCATCTCTTTTGCCACAACTACCCTCATTCAAATACTACGCTTATACCAAGTACTTTTTGTTTTCAATAATATGAAAGTGCGAAATTTTCGCCGGGCACCCCTAGTGTAACGGAAACGACGACGATTCGGAAGGTAAGTTCCTTTTTTTTTTTTTTTTTTTTTTTTTTTTTTTTAGTAAATGATTGGCTCTTGCATCGTCGGCTTTGTTACATTCTGTAATTTATTCAGTAAGCTCACGTCAGTATAGCTATGTGGTTATATTTAGCCATTCCTCTAATCAAATCAAATATTTAAAATGTGTGCAGCAATAGAGGATCCCTCAAAGTGTAAGGAAAGTTCAATAATACGATTTCTGTGGGAAAAAAGACACGAACAGCAATTCATCGTGAGATTAATGAAGTGCACGGATACACTATGTGTGTCGGTGTCATCCGAGGTTGACGTCGTGTATTTCGTGACAGACACACTAACGAAGTGGCGGACCGTCTGTTCTGAATGATGAACTTTTTGCAAAGTGGGTTAAGTCGTCAAACCAAATTTGTCGTTTAACTATTTGTGATCCCTCGTAGGATTTTCCAGAAATCGTTCGGACTGTCTTGTACGCATACGGAGTGCTGAGACAGAACTTATACTATCGCAAGTTTTGAGGTCTGTAGCTGCTGAAACGTTTTTCTGAAGACTAAAAGTATACTACGATGGAGGAACATTGACATTTCTTCACAATGAGTTTCTCGAGTAGATAGATGCTGGAGAGGACACGTGATCGCGACTTGTGAATTCAAAAAGAAGACAACAGTTCACGAAAAGAAGTCACGCCAAATCCCCTGCGAAACCACAAAAAATGCCTCAAAACATTTTCATAGCAAAAAAGGCTCGTGTCAGTTGAATTTTGTGACAAGAAAGATGTGTTGTTACTGGATTTCACGGCCAGATGAACAACAACAACAAACCAAACTGAAGAAAGCAGCAGATTAAGAGTAATGGTATCGGAAAGGAAAACGATTCTTTCTAGAATCCAGTGCTGTTACGCAATTTTTGATTAAGGGGTGTATCTTAATGTCATCATGCAAATCATCTTTCGGTGTGGTAAATGATCTACATTCCGGCTGGGACAGAGAAAAGGGGAAGTTTAACTTAACCCTTTCATTCCCCACTGTTGTTCCTGGACAACAAAGTATTAATAGTTTATCTATACCGTATTTTGTGCATCAATCCTTAAAGTTGCATTTTTGTTGATGAACAACATGCTTCTAACACGACATTTTTCCGCTTGGTACGGCGTGTAGCCACTTCTGAGGCATTAATCTGTCCATCTTGGAGGTTGTGTTGCATTGCCGTGTGTACGTGGCTGAGAGAGTGTTCAAATGTTTGTTAAGCTTAAGGGACTTAACTACGGGGTCATCAGTCCCTAAACTTACAAACTACTTATGAACTACCTACAACTAAGGCGGCACAAATATCCATCCCCGAGGGGGGATTTGAAGCCCCGACCGTAGTGGCCGTGCACACCGTGACTGAAGCGCCTCAGTCCCCTCGGCCACCGCGGCCGGCTGAGAGAGTGAGCGTGAGTGTGGTTCCTTTTATTTTATTCCAGCAGTGAATTATCTTGTCTTTGTTGCTGTGGCGAAGATTATGCTAGCATTATTGATCTGGCAGTGTTAAATATCAACAAAATAACGTCCAAGTAATAAAATACCTCGATACAAACGTCTGTGTTGTGCATGAAATAAATACACGACATAAAGAAACACTTATTTTGATGTTACTGCACTGCATTAATACAGAAAACACAGAATTTTAATTTTTCCAAAGCTGATTTCATAATGTAGGACTGAAAGGGTTAAGTATGGTATTTATAATAATTTCTACCTGATTGATACAGCACCCAAAATAATTCCGGAAAGCTATGGGATTACCTACTACTGGTGATTTATTTGATCCATTTTCCACAGAAAATTCTCTATGGTCTATTCTTTGGGTGAATAGGTAAATCACAATAACATTTCCTTGGATTAGAAGCGTACATAATTTTTTCCCTTCAGCAGGAGAGGATTCTGCTCTCAAGTACAAGAAACTCATTGGGATCAGCATCTAAAAATATCTGCCGCTGAACTGTCAAGCCGTTCCAACAATTAAAACTGTAACACAGGTTGCATTGGGAGAGTTACAGATTAATAATCGGTGGCCGAATGGACTGAGGCGCGCCAGTCACGGTCTGCACGGCCACTACGGTCGGGGATTCGAATCCCCCCTCGGGCATGGATGTTTGTGCCGTCGTTAGTATTAGCTAGTTCGTAAGTAGTTTGTAAGTTTAGGGACTGATGACCCCGTAGTTAAGTCCCATAAGCTGTATAACAAATATTTGAACATTTTTGAGATTAATAATAATAATAATAATAAACTTTGTGTATATGTCTCTGAAGGGAGGAGGGGATTAGATAGCTGATCCTTCCGTTATCTAAACCACTTCTTTGAAATAATTATCTGTAAGATCTAAATACTAAATGAAAATCTCCAGAAACTGATTTATAAAAACATGAACATAAAAAACTATGTCAATACATTAATTTTATTAACCTTTAACATGGAAAAATTGGACTGTCGGTTTCGGGAATGGGTATATGAGTGGTTGCGACATTGTACGCGTGTATAGATCCACGTAAATACACGGAAAAGCAAACAGACGTATTATCTAAAAGTACCTACTCCATCTGATAAGGAGATATTTTTAATTTATCGTGATAATGGCAGAAATTGTACAAAAAAGAAAAAGAGTCTAGTTGTGAGTATTGCCAACCGAAAACTGTCTTATAGTCATTATCTTTGTTAGTCTTTATTTTTATTTTCCTTTGTAACATGAGCAGCCGGCAGCCGGCCGCGGTGGCCGAGGGGACTAAGGCGCTTCAGTCACGGTCTGCACGGCCACTACGGTCGGGGGTTCGAATCCCCCCTCGGGCATGGATATTTGTGCCGTCCTAGTTCGTAAGTAGTTCATAAGTAGTTTGTAAGTTTTGGGACTGATGACCCCGTAGTTAAGTCCCATAGACTATACAAACATTTGAACATTTGAGCAGCCGGCAACGAGAGAAATACATTTAATTTCGTACTTAATAATTATGTACTGCTGGAATTACGGAAGACATATGCGACATGGCTGAACAAGTCCCGTTTAAGAGAAGCCAGTCGGCTATGTCTTTGATTAAGAGACGAGGTTCGAATCTTAAATAGCGTCCATTACATTTCACGGTAGCTGTTGCTCATGACGGATCCAAGTAAACGTATTTTAACTTTTTGATTATTAGATGTTGCAGTACATTACACCTTATGAATATTACTCCGTAATGAGGAGTTGCACTAAAATGGCCAATGAGTAAAGTATGAGCAATCACTCGTAGGAATCAGATACTGGGAGTACTGTCAAATCTATTTTGCTTAGTCTGAATATACCAGTTATCACATCATTTATCGAAAAAAATAAGCTTGTCCTTAGGGATATTCAAAATTTATTTTCCGTAGTGTATATGAAAACCATGGAGCATATTTTACAAATGTGATTTAACACCTAAACAGACATTAAGTTCGCCCTGTAACACATGGAATATACTGTCGGCCGCGGTGGCCGAGGTGAATAAGGCGCTCCAGTCACAGTCAGCACGGCCACTACGGTCGGGGGTTCGAATCCCCCCTCGGGCATGGATATTTGTGCCGTCCTAGTTCTTAAGTAGTTCATAAGTAGTTTGTAAGTTTAGGGACTGATGACCCCGTAGTTAAGTCCCATAAGCTTAACAAACATTTGAACATGGAATATACTGAAGCTCCAACAGTACACCAGTTCAGTTCTGTGCATCTATGCCACAGATAGAGTGCTTTACTAAATAGATGTACACCATACTTTAGGGCTGCATTTGACCAGGACTCAATCTCTGTGGACAATGTACGTTCGAGTTGGGAAAATCTCGGGTTCTGTACCACCTATGGATCGGAAAGAGGGAAGATTAATATTTGTTTGTATCGTCTATGGGACTTAACTACGGGGTCATCAGTCCCTAAACTTACAAACTACTTATGAACTGATCAAAATATCCACGGGTGTACTGCCGATCTATAGTGTCCAACGGGCACAATATTTCGGCGATCATACATGTTGCCATCATCAGGTGAACTGACGGACTGAGCTCCTGGAAACGCGCCGGCACGGAGATCCGCACGCTACGGCTGCTCGAAGGGAACTGGGTTCTAGCCCGGTAGCGGGCCATTTAAATACCCTCGGCCCGCGGAGCGACCCCTCCGCGGTCCGCGCCCCGCGCCGCGGCCGCGCAGTGGAACCGATTGCGCCGGCGTCTGAGAAGACGTCGGTGTGGGGGCTCTGTCCGCCGTGGTCGTCACTTCGTTACGTTTGCTAGATTTACTCTTAATGAACCCAATCGCTGGTTCCCAAGCTTTGCTAAGATTATAGCCAGAGTCACGGTTTATGAGGTCGTCACTTGTGCGAATTTCAATGGCCTCTCTAACGACGCAGTCCCAGTATCTCGACGTCTGTACCAGAATCCTAGTGTGTTCATACTCCATGGCGTGATTCTCCGACAAACAATGTTCAGCGACCGCCGACTTGCTCGGATACATCAATCGTGTGTGCCTCTGGTGTTCAACGCATCGATCCTCTACGGTACGCATCGTCTGTCCAATATATGACTTTCCACACTGACACGGAATCTGGTACACGCCCGCCTTCCTCAAACCGAGATCATCTTTGGCGCTCTCCACCAATGCACGAATTTTATTCGGCGGACAAAAAACAGTTCCAACGTGGTGTTTTCTCAAAATGCGGGCGATCTTCCCTGAGAGTGCGCCGGTATATGGAACGAACGCAGTGCCTACATCCTCCCTTGCGTTTTCATCCGTTTCCACAGGTTGTGTTGTAGTGGTTGGGCGGAGAGCCCGCTGAATCTGCCACTCTGAGTACCCATTTTTTCGAAATACAGTTCTCAGGTGTTCCAATTCCTGGGGTAGACTCTCTGCGTCGGAGATAGTGCGCGCCCTATGTACTAGAGTTTTAAGTACCCCATTCCTCTGTGAAGGGTGGTGACAACTGTCTGCGTGTAAATACAGATCAGTGTGCGTTGTCTTCCGATATACACTATGACCCAGGGTGCCATCAGCTCTTCTCTTGACCAAGACGTCAAGGAACGGCAATTTACCCTCCGTTTCAGTCTCCATAGTGAATTTGATGTTGGGGTGTATGGAGTTCAGATGTGTAAGGAAGTCAAGGAGTTTATCCATACCATGTGGCCAGATGACGAACTTATGAACTATTTACGAACTGGGACGGCACAAATATCCATGCCCGAGGGGGGATTCGAACCCCCGACCTTAGTGGCCGTGCAGACCGTCACTGGAGCGCCTCAGTCTCCTCGGCCACCGCGGCCGGCCTTGCTGAAGTCTGAGGCTATTTGACCTGTCTCATACATCTTGCATACCAGGCGGAACAGTTTTGTCATGGCCTCCTGTCGAAGAGACATCAGAAGCTCATAGAGAGTGTCGGCTACTCCATTTAATTCTATTATATTGACAGATATGAAACTTCAACTCACATGATAAGTCAATACACACTTTTATAATGCAGTATAATATTGCACTGGGTTTAGTCAAGTAATATTTTTGGAGGACAGTAGTTTCGTCTTTGCCTGTTTACTTAAAAATAAGCATAAGTCTTTCTGCAGTATACGCACAAGTGCCAGTACTTCGCGGTGTGACGTATTGTTCAAACATGAAACAAGCTATAGGAGAGATGGGATTTAATGCTCGTTGCTGAGATGTTTCAAGCAAGTTTCTGAGTATAAGCAGACCATAGCTTTTGTATTTGCTATTTAGAAATATCTTTCGTATTAGTTGGACTGGTCGCACGCGGGTTGAATGTCACGCGATTGTATATTCCGCAGCCCATCCCGTGGTAGATGGCGAAGGGTACTTCGTGAGCCACTCCCACATCCTCTCTTTCCTCGTCCAGTCGAACAGGCCACATCTCTGCTCACCAGGCGAAAGTTCTCACCTTGTCCACACACCACTGACGTAGTGCCACTACACTTTATTACTCATAACTCGCGGCATTTCGTCGATTCCCGTGTGTCCGGACCTATGGAGAAGATTTTTATACTGCGCTAGCCACCTTATGGCGCACAATGGTGGATTCTTTCAACAGCCTTCAATGCAGTTGGCAAACAAGTTTTTTTTTCCTACACCGAGGGAGAGAGTGAATGACGAAGGGTTCTTGAAAAAAGTGAAATGTGCGGAGGGAAAGAAGGCTCTCTCTCTGTCCATTTCCTCCTCTCCCCTCATATCTCCTGATATAAAATAAGCGAAACTCGCGGCTAGTGTACGTCCTGAGATTACGGGCAACATGAGGTTCACGCCTGAGTCTCAGGGTGTCCATCTAAAAGACTTAAGTTTGTGTTAAAAACACATATGTTTTCGTTTTAGAATGTTTCAAAATATTTACAATCATGAGCCTTGCCTTGCAATGATACCAGTGAAGGTCGATTTATAATAGCTGTTGCTGTTCCAGAGATGTTGAGAGAGAGAGAGAGAGAGAGAGAGATGTTATTGTTGTTGTGGTCTTCAGTCCACAGACTGGTTTGATGCAGCTCTCCATGCTACCCTGTCCTGTGCGAGCCATTTCATCTGAGAATACGAACGGCAACCCATATCCTACTGAATCTGCTTACTGTATTCGGCCCTCGGTCTCACTCTAGGATTTTTAATGCTAAATTGATGATTCGTTGATATCTCAGAACATGTCCCATCAACCTATTCCTTCTCTTAGTCAGGATATTCCAGGAACTCCTCTCTCCCCAATTCAGTTGAGCACCTCATTAGTTACGTGATCTATCCACCTAATCTTCATTATTTGTCTATAGCACCACATTTCGAAACCTTCTATCAGCTTTTTGTCTGAACTCCTCATCGTTCATGTTTCAGTACCATACAATGCTACACTCCAGACAAATGCTTTCAGAAAGGACTTTCTAACATGTATACTAACATTGGATGTCAACAAATTACGCTTCTTCAGAAATGCTTTTCTTCCCATAGCCATTCTGCATTTTATATTTTCTTTACTTTGTCCATCAGAAGTTATCTTGTGACCCAACTAACAAAACTGATCTGCTACTTTTATCGTTTCAATAACTAATCAATTTTTCTTCAGCATCGCCTGATTTTTTGACACTACATTCCATTACCCTCATTTTACTCTTCTTAATGTTAATCTTATATCTTCCTTTCAAGACACTGTCCATTCCATTTAATTGCTCTAGCAGGACTTCTGCTCCCTCTGACAGAATTACTATGTCATCAGCAAACTGCACGGTTTTTATTCCCTCTCGCTGAGCTTAAACTCCTTCTCCAAACTTCTCCTTGCGTTCCTTCAGAACTTTCCCAATGTGCAGATTGTACAACATTGGGCTGTAACCCTGTCTCACTCCCTTCCCAACCACTGCGACGCTTTCATGCCCTTCGACTATAATAATTGCTGTCTGGTTTTTGCACAAGTTGAATATAACTCTTCGCTCCATATATTTTCACACTGCTACCTTCAGAATTTGAAAGTGTATTCCAATCAACATTGTCAAAAGCTTTCTTCAGATTCAAAAATGCTACAAACATAGGTTTCCCATTTCTTAACCTATCTTCTAAGATATGTTTTAATGTGAGCCGGCCGCGGTGGCCGAGGGAACTGAGGCGCTTCAGTCACGGTCTGCACGGCCACTACGGTCGGGGGTTCGAATCCCCCCTCGGGCATGGATATTTGTGTCGTCCTTAGTATAAGGTAGTTGATAAGTAGTTTGTAAGTTTAGGGACTGATGACCCCGTAGTTAAGTCCCATAAGCTTAACACACATTTGAACATTTTTTAATGTGAGTATTGCTTCGCGTGTTCCTACATTTCTCCTAAATCCAAATTGATCTTCCCCAAGGTCGGATTGCACCAGTTTTTCCATTTGTCTGTAAATAATTCGTGGTAGTATTTTGCAACCATGTCTTGTTAAACTGGTAGTTCTGTAATTTTCACATTTGTCTGCACTTGCTTTCTTTGGAATTGGAAGCACTATATTCTTCTTTGAGTTTGAGGGATAGGCAGAGATAAATAGAGAAAGGAGGGAAGAGGAGATGGAAGAGTGCAGTAAATGTAGAAGAACGGAGTAAGGAAATGTCTAGCAACGGCGGTTTTTCAGCTAGTCTTATATTAAACGCTCGATAACATGTCGATCACCACGGCGTATCGTAAAACAAAGAACTTCTACATGGATAATCTGCAAATCACAATGAAGTGCATGGCAGAGGCTTCATCGAACCACTTTTCTGATATTTCTCTACAGTTCCATTCTCTAATAGCTCGCGACAAAAAGGGACACCTACATCTTTCTCTTTTAGATCTGATTTCATTATTTTATTATGATGTTCACGTCTCCCTGTGTAGGTGGGTGCTAACAATATATGTTCGCATTCAGAAGTGAAAGTTGGTGAAAGAAAATTGCAAATAGATCTCGCCACAACAAATAACTCCTTTCTTTTAATGATTTCAAAATATTCAAATGTTTGTAATCCTATGGGACCAAACCACGTTGGTCATCAGTCCCCAGTCTTACAAACTAATTAAACTAAGTTAGACTAAACTAAGGACAGTACACACATCCATGCCCGAGGGAGGATTCGAACCTCCGTCGCGGAAGGTTAATGATTTCCACCCCAACTCGTGGATCATTTCCGTGACACTGTCTCCCCTATATCGTGATAATACAAAACGAACTGCCCTTTTATGAATTTTCTCTAAATCGTCCGTCAGTTCCACCTGGTGTGGATCCCACAATGCGCAGCAATATACCAAGATAGGACGCACAAGTGTAGTGTAGGCAGTTTCTTTAGCAGAATTGTTGCTTGTTCTAAGTATCCTGCGAATGAAACATAGTCTTTGGTTCGCTTTCCCTACGATATTTTCTGTGTTCATTCCAATTTAAGTTGTTTCTAATTGTAACTCCTAGGTATTTAGTTGAATTTACGGCCTCTATCTTTGACTGATAAATCGTGTAATTGAAGTTTAACGGATTTCTTTTAGAGGTCACATGGATGACCTTACACTTCTCATTATTAAGGGTCAATTGCACTATGCAGATATCAAAATCATTTTGGAGTTGCTTTTGATCTTCTGGTAGCTTTACTAACCGATAAATGACAGCGTCATCCGCGAGTAGTCTAAGAGAGCTACTCGGATTGTCTCCTAAATCGTTGTATATGATAGGTATGGGGCTATTGCTTGAGCATACTCTGAAAGGAACCTAATTGATATACAAATAAATGTAATTTGCGATGAGTTATGACTTCACTGTATTATATTTAGATGGAATACGAAAGTGCGAATCCCGGCCGGGCACAAATTTTCATTCGCCGCACTTTGGTATTCCATCTAAACCTAGTACAGTGAAGTCACAACCGATCGCAAATTGCGATTTATTTCATTCATTGAACGCTGTAACGTCGTCAAAAAATATAATTGTAATTAGTATACAGTCGGGACCGGGAGGTTGTTAAGTGATTTAGGTTGGTTTAAAGCTCCAGGGATATTTACTTCTAAATTGCTGTTCTTGATAGGAATTCTGGAGTATTACTTCGGGTTCTCTAGTGAAGACATTTCGGAATGCTGCGTTAAGCAATTCTGCTTTAGCAGAACTGTCATCAGTAGGATGATTATTCCTTCAGTGTAATGAAGGTATTGTTTGTGTTTTGCCGCTAGTATACTTTACATATGACCAGAATTTCTTAGGATTCTGTACCAAATTTGGTGACGAATTTTCGTTGTGGTAACTATTGTAAGCCTGTCGCATTGAAGTTCAAGCTAAATTTGTAGTTTCTGTAGAAGATTACCAGTCTTAGGAATTATTTGTGCGTTTAATTTGACATGTTTTTGTCTTTGATTTT
Source organism: Locusta migratoria (assembly GCA_026315105.1). Lineage (NCBI taxonomy): Eukaryota > Metazoa > Arthropoda > Insecta > Orthoptera > Acrididae > Locusta > Locusta migratoria. The sequence continues at coordinate 355,836,420 of CM048749.1, forward strand.
GTGACTTGTACGACGGCGGGTCAACCTCCTCTTTTGTTAATTTGTTTGGTAGAAATGTGTCAATGGTTGTCGATATTGTTCCTTTGAATGTAAGCCACATCTGATCTACACTCGCATTCTTAGTTTCGAAAGACTGAAAATTTTCACTGAGGAAAGCGTTTATGAAATTTCTATCTGCTTTTTTGAATAAACACATGGCGCGTCCAGAAAGTAAGCTCCGTTTGGTAATAAAATGAAATTGTACACAGATACAGAAGAAATTTTTATTGCACAAAATTCTACAACTTTTAAACTACTTTTCCATACAACTGAGGAAATTTTGTAGGCACTTGTCATAGCGTGCCACAAGTTTTTGGATGCATCCTTCACAGAAGGTTGCCGCCTGTGTATTCAACCATGTGGTAAGAGCTCTTTATCATCGTTGAAGTGTTGACCACGAAGGACAGATTTTAGGTGTAAGAAGAGATGAAAGTCGCTAGGAGATAGGTCCGAGCTGTATGGAGGACGATCAACAGGTCCCATTGAAATTTCCGTAAGAATTGTTTGGTCACATTCGGTGTGTGAGGTCAGGCATTATATATATATATATATATATATATATATATATATATATATATATATATATATATATATAAACTTTTGACAGTAATCCTCTTCTTACACCTAACGGCCGGCCGCGGTGTCAGAGGGGACTGAGGCGCTTCAGTCACGGTCTGCACGGCCACTACGGTCGGGGGTTCGAATCCCCCTCGGGCATGGATATTTGTGCCGTCTGTAGTCTTAGCTAGTTCATAAGTAGTTTGTAAGTTTAGGGACTGATGGCCCCGTAGTCAAGTCCCATATGCTCTACAAATATTTGAACATTTTGATTTACGCCTAAAATCTGTCCTTGGTGGACAACACTTGAACGATGTTGACGAGCAGAAAGAACATGTTACCACATGGTTGAATACACCGGCGGAAACATTCTATGAAAAAGACACAGCCGGCCGCAGTGGACGAGGGGACTGAGGCGCTCCAGTCACGGTCTGCTCGGCCACTACCGTCGGGGGTTCGAATCCCCCCACGGGCATGGATATTTGTGCCGTCCTTAGTATAAGGTAGTTGATAAGTAGTTTGTAAATTTAGGTACTGATGACCCCGTAGTTCAGTCCCATACGCTTTACAAACATTTGAACATTTTTTGAAAAAGGCACACAAAACCTTGTGCAATGCTATGACAATTGCCTACAAAATTTCGGAAGCTATGTAGAAAAGTAGTTTAACAGTAGTAGATTTTTGTACAATCAATACTTTTTTCTGTATCTGTACCCGTTCGTTTTATATAACCAAACGGAACTTACTTTGTGGACATATCTCGTATTACTCATTGGAACAAGGCGGGTGTTTGCCTAGCCGTCCCGTCCCGTCACTACCGCTGCATACAGGGAGGAGTACGAGGAGTGTGTGGGAGGTTGTAGAGCGCTCCCCGGGCCTGCTAGCGCGCGCTGCTCACCTCGCCCTGAAGACGGGCAGCGACAGCCGGCGCAGCTTCTTGGGCAGCATCCTGCGCGGCGTGTCCGACTCCCGGCTGCGGCTGCGGACGAAGCGGCTGCGCTCTTCCGCGCCCTCACCATTGCCCGCGACGTCGACGCCTCTGCCGCGCTCCGGCTCCGTCGTCACCGTCACCTCCGGCGGCCGCATCGGCATGTTCATGGGCATCCACAGCAGACTCTTCTCCACGTCCATCTCCGCCGCCTCGCGCCCCTTCGGCGCGTCGACTCCGGACAGTCTCCCTGGCTCGAGTCCACTGGACGATCTCAGCGATCCTCACTGCTACGGCCGTAGAGTGGCGTTCTCCTCCACCGACGTCTCAACAGCCTGGGAATATCACCTACGCTCGCCAACGGGCAACAATAGCTACGGACTGTCGCGGTGAACACCACTGCTCGCGTTTTCCATTCCGTAACGACTCCTTCGATTACCTGGTAGTAGCGGGGCGGGGGGTGCCAGGAAGCGAGCGCTAGTACTGCGTCATTCCGCGAAGAACGGGCAACAGCGAACACTTGCACAGTGGAACTCGGACGATACGTGCGAAGATTCCCTGGAGACGAACCAGCCGATGTCCCGGACGGTAAGATCCTTAATAGTGCGCTTGCGGTGTCGGCTTTTCTACCAGGCGCTCGGCCGCGTGGTCGGTCAGCTGGGCAGCAGCCTCGTGGGAGCGGCCATGGCGGGTGGAGTGTAGCGCCGCGCGCCGCCGTTCGCGCACTGGCCGCCCGCCGCTGCCGGCCGCGGTATCTCGCGTTATCGCAGCCGCCGCCGCCGGCGCAGCACAATACTCCCCGCCAGATAGCGGAAGACGCGGTGTGCGTGTCGCCAGCTGGGGATCGCCGGCGTTCTTTATACGGTAGCGCCGCACATTAACATAGCAGGCGAGGCCCCAAGTCGACGCGCTGGGTCGTCGCCCGACGGGAGAAGTCGCAGGTGCGACCTCGCCACACCGCGACGCATTGCTCCCATTTTACGCGGACGGGTTTGATAAAAAAATCGGAGAGTCAGGAAAAAATACATCAAGAGGACCGGCCGCGGTGGCCTAGGGGACTGAGGCGCTCCAGTCACGGTCTGCACGGCCACTACGGTCGGGCGTTCGAATCCCTCCTCGGGCATGGATATTTGTGCCGTCCTTAGTATTAGCTACTTCATAAGTAGTTTGTAAGTTTAGGGACTGATGACCCCGTAGTTAAGTCCCATAAGCTTAACAAACATTTGAACATCAAGAGGAGGAATTACACATCTGGCCATTAAAATTGCTACACAACGAATATGACGTGCTACAGATGCGACATTTAACCGACAGGAAGAAGATGCTGAGATATACAAATGTTTAGCTTTTCAGAGCATTCACACTATGTTGGCGCCGGTGGCGACACCTACAACGTGCTGACATGAGGAAAGTTTCCAACCGATTTCTCATACACAAAAATCAGTTGACCTACGTTGCCCGGTGAAACGTTGTTGTGGTGCCTCGTGTAAGGTGGAGAAATGCGTACCATCACGTTTCCGACTTTGACAAAGGTCGGATTGGAGTAAATGTAGAAGAAAGGAGTAAGAAAATGTCTAGCAACGGCGGCTTTTCAGCTAGTCATATATTAAACGATCGATAACATGTCGATCACCGCGGCGTATCGGGAAATAAGGAACTTCTACATGGATTCTCTGCAAATCACAATGAAGTGCATGGCAGAGGGTTCATAGGACCACTTTTCTGATATTTCTCTACAGTTCCATTCTATAACAGCTCGCGAGAAAAAGGGGCACCTACATCTTTCTCTTTTCGATCTGATTTCTCTTATTTTATTATGATGTTCATGTCTTCCTTTCTATGTGGGTGTTAACAATATATATTCGCATTCAGAAGTGGAAGTTGGCGAAAGAAATTTCGGAAATAGATCTCGCCGCAACGAGTAATGCCTTTCTTTTAATGATTTCCACCCCAACTCGTGCATCAGTTCCGTGACACCCTCTCCCCTATATCGCGATAATATAAAACGAGCTGCCCTTCTCTGAATTTTCTCTAAATCGTCCGTCAGTTCCACGTTGTATGGATTTCACAATGAGCAGCAATATTCCAAAATAGAACGCACAAGTGTAGTGTAGGCAGTTTCTTTAGCAGCACTTGTTGTTTGTCCTAATTGTCCTGCGAATGAAACGTAGTCTTTGGTTCGCTTTACCTACGAGATGTGGTTTATCGTATGGCGACATTGCTGCTCGCGTTGGTCGCGATCCAATGACTGTTAGCAGAATATGGAATCGGTGGGTGCAGGAGGGCAATATGGAACGCAGTGCTCTGGATCCCAACGGCCTCGTATCACTAGCAGTCGAGATGACAGGCATCTTATCCGCATGGCTGTAACGGTTCGTGTAGCAGCTTCTCGATCCCTGAGTCAACAGATCAGGACGTTTGCAAGACAACAACCATCTGCACGAACAGTTCGACGATATTTGCAACAGCAAGGACTATCAGCTCGGAGACAATGGTTTCGGTTACCCTTGGCGCTGCATCACAGACAGGAGCGCCTGCGATGGTATACGGAACAACGAACCTGGGTGCACGAATGGCGAAACGTCATTTTTCTTTCGGATGAATCCAGGTTCTGTTTACAGCATCATGATGGTCGCATCCGTGTTTGGCGACATCGCAGTGAACGCACATTGGAAGCGTGTATTAATCATCCCCATACTGGCGTATAGTTTTCACTCAACGTCTCCTTTTTAAGATTTATTTCATTTACAACTAGTGCAGTATTCGGAAAGTACGTGAATGACCTTCCTGGAAGTTGCTCTATTCTCAATAGAAATTTTCTTTTAAAAGTCCAAAACAGTGACAAAACTATCGGTATTAGTAGATGGGTACCGAGGAAAGTTGGTCTAAAAACATTATGCTTCAGGTCAAGCCAGTTAGAAATTAAAGATGTAATATCTATAGGGGTCCCCATTTTCGTTTTCAAGGTCTACCACCATTTTATACCCTCTGATGTTGTTTTAGCACCAATGCTAATGACACTTTGGCACAGCAAAGAGGAAGACCACGAACAAGAAATACTCGTCTTATTGCACGCTTCGCTACGATGTTAGCGGAGAGGTGGAGAGAAACAGGAGTTGGTTTACAGTGTGTTAGATCGTTATTACTGCTAGTTACGTCGAAACAGGTCATTTCAATCGTCTTCTGTGTATTGTAGGGCACCATTATCCCAAGAATATTCCGTCACAAGAGGCTGTTAAGAACAGAATTCTGATGTAAACATTATCAAATGTAGTTGGACTTGAACAACCGTCTTCTAGTGAACCTGTAGGTTTCAAACCAGCAACGGCGCTACTTTTCTAATCAGTAGCCGTATACTCTCTCATCATGTATGATCTCGTGGGAATCGTCGAAATGCCGCGATTAAAGAGAATAAGGGGCAGGGGCACTGGATTAGCTGAAAATTTGGGTCTGATTGGAGGCGTGCTAGAGTAATCCACGCAGTTGTGACCACTGTGTCCGGATGACAAAGTCGTCAAAGCAACTGCCTAGTACGCGGGAGACCCGCGGTTCGAATCCAGTTCCGAAACAAACATTCAACTTTCCCGTTGATCTAACTCAGTACCCAGTGGCAGATAATGATTATTTAATTAATGTCCGGAAGAGCAGACACCACAGTTATACAAATATTTGTGTTCGAATACCCACATTGATCTGTCATCTGTAAACCTCTTCTTTTGAATATTTAAAAAAGTTCCTAAGTTTTGACAGAATGCTGAATTATTTGTGATTTATTTGGCGCACTGTATAGCTGCAGAAGTCTCTAATTAAGTTAGACGTACAACAAAGGTAGGATAAATTACGCCCACCTTCAGTCACTACCGCCGACAGGAAGTGGTAGCTGCCAGTTACAAGCGTACACTAAAGACCTGGATTGAAATAAATGTCAAAACGAATTGTGAATGGTGGAGAAAGGTAACTTAAAAACTCCAACAAAGAAAAGTTGAATACAGAGAAAAGGGATATCAGAAAATACTTTGTTTACTTAATACCTGGTGCCTTTCACATTAGAATTTCAATCTCTTCAAGTGTATCTAAATGGCATCCTTAAAGAATATAATGACAGATCTTCAAATGCTGACCTATGTGTCCTGTTTCATTACTATGTTTCAATTGAACTAAAAGCTGCTTCATTGTTATCTACGTTATAATACGGGTATTATTTAAAGGAGTCTTCAAAATGTCTACTCCATTGGCCAATATAAAATTTTCTACAGAAACTTCATTTTATTTTATCGACCTAGGATTCAAGGTATTTATTATGAACTACGGTGTGCAGTATTTCATGCTAAATTTGATATTCAATACTGAAGACTACTATAGTTTTATTCTTAGACAAAAAGATCCGTTAGTTCTAATACTTATGAAAGTTAACAGAAGATATTTCTGTTGTTATTTCAGTTTCCTAGTATTTTATTACCCCATGGTTTTTCCTTTATTTTTGACAGATCTTAATTGTCAAATGGTCGCTCGTGAATTAGAATAAGTCCCCAAATCCCTCTGTCTTACGCGGATTCAATATCATTATACATCGGCGCCACCGCCAGAGAGAAAGAAACGCTACATGCGACTATATAATCCAGTTGCCCTTGATTGTGGACCTAAAATTGTGAAGATACGCCATTGCTGGCGAATATAACGCTAATTTCCATATTCATTGTTGAAAATCTCGTAATGCCGATGTTTAACAGCTTAAGAGGGATTTATTGCGCTTTAGTGTCGAACCGTGTCGAAGCAGACAAAGAGATTTCGCTGACACTATGGCCGAAGAGATTAGGCGGAACAGATATCGGCAATGACAAAGCCTTACGTCTGCGAAAGTTTGTCTTGCTTGCGTCAGAGCAAGGACGGCAAAGATACAAGGATGGTGAAATCTGTTACCACATCTAGCTGACAGAGACAGCAATTCTAGCAACTCTGCTTTCGTTAAAGACTCCAGTGGAATGACCTAACATTTATGCGTGTTTTACAAGAAGACGCGACCGTAACAATCATACGTCTCGGCAGCACATTTTTATTGTGTAAGTCGGAAGTAAACAATGAAATTATCTCTTTGAAAATGAGAATTCAAAGACATAATATATTACATCATATAGTAGATAACTGAATTCCAATTTTGGCTTGAACAATTGGAGCTCTGCAGAATATTTATTGCAGTAACAATGTCGTAAAGATTGCTTTCGTTTGCTTGATTATTTTCAGACTAATACCCAGCATGACAGGCATATGCATTATAGAAGACAAAATTACATTTCAGAAAAACATTTATCTTTAATTAATAGTGATTCATATTAGTTAATGTGAGTGCCACCTACTCATATAATTTAACTTGTCTTATATACTGTTATTTTTTATTTATTTATTTTTTATTTTATTTTTTTTATTTTTTTTTTTTTTTTGCACATGTTAAAGTCGTTTGCCTATTAACAACCATTGCCTAATTATATGACAGCTCTAATCAGCATATTAATTTTGGATGTATTGTTCTTGTCATTTGTTATCTTCTGAATATTCAAAGATATTGACTGAACGGCAAAGAGACACAGGATACGTAGAGAGGCTTTGGCACATTATTTAGTGTTCACTACAGTGCCACGCTATACCGTCATTCACCATATTTTTGGAGTACATTCTACGGTTATTTGAAGGAGATATAGTACAAGTACAAACTTGTAAGATACGTAGCTACCGAATTACTTTTCTTTCCTTTAAGCACAAAAGAAATAAAACTATGAATATACCTTATTTCAAGTAAGTACTGTTTAATATTATTTCTTAGTGGTTTTATTATTTTATGTCATACAGAAGAGCAGAAATAACATTCGCGCATTTAACATTACGTGACTATGAGAATTTATTATCTTACCTACTTTTCGTTATTCTGTTACGCATTAAAATGTGCCATGGCTTTCTTTTTACTTCCGAAGACATGGCGGAGATATACATGTGGCGTCTTTTCCGAGAGAACAGACGTCACTTCTGATCCTGCAATTGTTATTCTTTCATATTCACAGAATATATGACATCAACTGCAAATGGGCAAAGCTGAAAATGAGTACCCAGCCGAGACTCGAACCCTGGGCTCCTGATTTTTGGGCAGTTGCGCTGACCACTACACACTAGGACACAGTGATCACCGCACCTGCAAGGACTACCTAACCTCGCCTCCCGTCAGATACAAATTCCCAGCCTCGCCCTGCGCACAGTACTCAAACTCGTAGTTATGAAACTAATTCCCGTAAGAGTAATGGCTTCAAACTTGCCCACCCCTCTCCACTAACGATAGGATCATTGCCCGTCACCGGCATATTATATACATACATGTGGCGTCTGTTCCGAAAGAACAGACGTCACTTCTGATCCTGCAGTTGTCATTATTTAATATTCACAGAATATATGACATCAACTGCGATTGGGCAAAGCTGAAAATGTGTACCCAGCCGGGATTCGAACCCGGGTCTCCTGCTTTCTAGGCAGTTGCGCCGACCCCTACACTACTGGGGACACAGTGATCACCGCATCTGCAAGGACAACCTAAGCACGCCTCCCGTCAGATACAAATTTCCAGCTTTACCCTGCCCACAGTACTTAGGTAGTCCTTGCCGGTGCGGTGATCACTCTGTCCCCAGTGGTGTAGTGGTCAGCGCAACTGCATAGAAATCAGGAGACCCAGGTTCGAGTCCCGACCGGGTACACATTTTCAGCTTTTCCCACTAGCAGTTGGTGTAATATATTCTGTGAACATGGCGGAGAGTTGTTCAATTTTCTCCACTCTGGTGTTATGTGCGTTAATAATTTTTCTGAACTAAGGAGTATCTTGCAGAACAAAAGAATTATGGGAATTTTGGTGAAATTTTGCTAAAGATTTTATTTTTTAGTTTGGCCTGTTCGTTTAGATACCGTCAAGAAGATTTGTCAATAACATCTCAAGTTAAAATGGTGATATAATTTGATAACTGTATTACTGTAATTAGCAAACGTCTTTGAATATCCTTAGAAACCCACACTTAAGGCAACTTGAATAATGAAAAAGTAGCGGTCACATTAAGTATAATACGGAATACCACACACTAGAGATCGGATGTGTTTGGAAGACATTTTGTCTTCTGTGATATTGGGTCTGTCGGTGATGCACCTGATACTAACCCAGAAAAAAATTGGAGATGTAAAAGTAATCTCTATTAGATAGTTTATTGAAGTGTAAATGAAAATTATGTTTTGCCAAGAAACTAAATCGACAATCAAGAGAAAGCACGAACGAGCGTTTCATTCTCTCTCTTAATTCGTATCTGCAGCGAGAATATCGGAAATGTCTTGAAAATGAAGAGGATTTAACAGCGTCTCAAGTTTGCATAAGCAACTGTTTGTCCCATGTGCCTCGCCTCCTCGAAAATTTTTCTGATTTTACGTAGTTGAATAATGCCGGTATTTTTATGTTCTCCCCCCAGGGGGCCGCGGTGGAGTAGCCGAGCGGTCTAAAGCGTCTCGCTGCGGATCGCGCGGTTGCTCGCCGTGGAGGTTCGAGTCCTCCCTGGGGCATGGGTGTGTGTGTTGTCCTTAGGTTAGTTTACCTAGGTTTAAGTAGTTTGTAAGCTACGGACTGATGACCACGCAGTTTGGCCCGATAGATTTACAAACATTTGAACATTTGATTTTCCCCCCAGGGGTTTCACGGTTCTTTCGTGAGTGCGTGCGTAGCGATCACGGGGCCCCGAGCTAATGCAGTCTTCCTTCCTTCTTTACTTCCCGAACTGCATTTCCTGTCCCCCTCTCCTCCTTTCCTATCCTCACTCCTTCCCCTCCCCACGGGGGGACTGATAACCTCAGTAGTTTAGTCCCCCTACTCCAACCAAACTACCCAACCCAACCCTCTTATGTTCTGTGGTCATGCATCTGTCATATTTCTCTGTAATTAATAAGCATTAACATGTAGCTAAGAATTACGGCATGCTGTATGAGCCGTCATGGGATTTGCACGAAACCACAGCGTCAGTGATCTAACTAGACGATACCGGCCGGCGCCAATGACCGTGCTATCGACGGGATGTTAAATCGTAATCTTCCTTCTTAATTTTTAAACCACACACAGATGATATAGAAAATAACCGTAGAGAACAGCTACCTCGTCGGGAATACCAGAGTGGCATTTGGTACGCAAGACAAGATGCCGACAGAAAAGGGATGTCGTATATAAACAGGAGAGGAATGAACAGAAAGTTATTTTCATTTTCCATCTTCACTTGATTATCACCGCAGTAACACATTTCACATCATTAGCTGACTTGAGTGATGTTTCATTTTAAGTGCTTTCTCATATTCTCGTAATTTTATACACTGTGAATGTATAACATGACGATGATGGAAGTACTTGTAAATTCCACGTCTTTGAAACCAGCTGACCATGTTAAATATACGACTTTGTTCATTCTTACCAAAGAGTGGAAAATGTCATTTTCATCTAATAAAGTTGTGACAGAGGGATCCGATCGAAATAGCACCGATAGTACTCCAAGTACGAGACTATGGCACAGAAGATTAAAATCAGTTCCGATTTGAGGAAGGAAGTGTGGAATGCGAACTCTACCAAACAGCCTAAATTATCTGTTAGAGAAGAGTAAAGGACAATAAGAAGATGTATAAATACTGCAAACAAAACTGAACCCATGATTGCTGTTCAGTGTTGTGAAATTTCTAATTGGTGTTATAAATGCCAGTTAATTCTGAATGTATAAAAATGTAAGATGAGTTGGAAAAATAATCCCAAAATCTTCGAAAACAGTAAGGATAGTATATTACTTGACCCACTCATTTCGACTGAATGTCTAGGCGTAGCGTTGCAGAGCGATATGAAGTGGCACCAGCATGTAAGGACAGTCGTGGGGGAAAGCGAATGGTCGACTTTGTTTTATTGAGAAATTTGGAAAGATGCGGTTCACCTGTAAAGGAGACCGCGTAAAAACGCTTGAGTGACCATTTATTGAGTATTGCTCACGTGTTTGGGATCTCCACAAGGTCTGTTTAAAGGAAGTTATAAAAGCAATTCAGAGGTGGGCTGCTAGATTTGTTACTGGTAGGTTCGATAAACAGGCAAGTGGTTCGGGAGCCCAAATCGGTGTTTCTGGTGCGAAGACGACGTTCTCTCGTAGAAACAACAAATTGAGAAAATATAGAGGACCGACATTTGAAGCTGACTGCAGAACGATTCAACTGCCGCGCACTTGCATTTCGCGTAAAGACCGCAAAGGAAAGATGAGAGAAATTTGGCCCGTAAGGAGGAATGTAATCAGTCGTTTTTCTCTCGCTCTATTTCGGAGTTGATCAGATAAGGGAATGACTAGCCGGCCGTAGTGGCTGAGCGGTCTGCGGAGCTCCAATCTCAGCCTGCACGGCCGCTACGGTCGGGGGTTCGAATTCCCCCTCGAGCATGGATGTTTGTGTTGTCTTTAGTATAAGGTAGTTCATAAGTAGTTTGTCACTTTAGGGACTGATGGCCCCGCATTTAAGTCCGTTAAGCTTAACAAACATTTGAATTTTGGAATGACTAGTGGTGGTACCAGGTTCCCTCCGCCACGCACCATATTATTTATTGCAGATTATATCTGTAGGTGTATGTGCTGTAATAATTTGTAAATTTGTATGACAAGTGATGAGTATCAGGAGTAATCTGTTGACTGAATCCACTGCAAGACTACGGATATCTGCAGCTTGCCTGTTAGACCCTACCTTGTCTATCGTCAGTACATTATGTCGGGATAGAACAGCTGCGTGCTCTCTAGGAATTAAACTTGTGACTAGACAATAGGAGATGTGGGCGCTACAGTTGTGCAATTTCTGTGGTTCAGCGCACTCCTCTTCCGACTGTGGCTTCGCGAGAATCGCGACGATGTGTGTAGGACTGTAGGGTATGCTGTGCTGTTGCGCTACGTTCTGCTGTGACGTAATTCCAGGCACTCTCGTCCCGGAAGCTCCACTAGTGATATCGCAGCGGTCTGTAATTACACGCGGGGCTCCGCGATAGAGCCGCCGATAGCAAAATTGATTTCTTTGGGGCCTTCCATCAGAAGCGCATTGCGGTTTGTGTCTCGTCAGGCTAACAGAGAACAATTCTATTTGGGAAGGTATTGACGTTTAAAAAGTGAAATAAAGATTTTCAGCTGAAATTCCAACGATCACAGCTTTTGACCAAAACTTTATTTTCTCCTCATTTTGGTGTTAGTGACAGAAATTCCTGATGCGTCGTTACATAAATACAAAAATTATATAGAACGGGATCACTTATTATTAGGGACAAAGAAATTTAGCGAAAACCATAACGCGAAAAATATCGCGAGATTTTTTGTTTTGTTTTTTGTAGCAAACCTTTGCGAAATCGGTTACTTCTACGAAATATGGTCATTGTAATGAAAGTTCCAGATCATTGATTACACTTGTATTAAATAACGGCACAGCTTTTTGCCATTATCAAGCGGGTCTACTATGTTTTGAAGTTAGTTACTAACATCTGGCGTGACTGTTGTAAAAACTGCAGGTAATTAATCACGTACTTCGCAGTTATATACGTTTTCAGCTGTCAGGTTTTATGCAGCTTGTTACGCTATGAAGTTATATTACAGAAAACTTTTTATATTTTGTGTAACAGTTGTGCCAAAGAAGTTTTATATACACGCATAAAACCTGACAGTTAAAACGTATACAACTGCGAAACACGTTATTATTTCACTGCAGGTTTTACAACAGTCACACCAGATGTTAGTAACTAACGACAAAACATCGTAGCCGCGCTTGATAATGGCAGAAATCTGAACAGCTGAGGTGTTATTTAATAAAGTGTAAGCGGTGATCTGGAACTATCATTACAATGTCATTCAACGACATTTATCACAGTGCAGGACCAGCAATCAGAAAATATGGTCGATTTTTTTATTTTCCGTTAAATAAAAGGTTATTAATCAGGAAACTATAGTTTGCCAAGAATCATAATTTATAATATTGAATGTTGAAACTTTTCTTCCAGGCTTTAGTTCACGTACAGGTGAAAAATTATAGTTCAGTTCCCATTTAACGAGTTACGAAATGAAAAAAAAAAAAAAAAAAAAAAAAAAAAAAAAAAAAAAAAAAAAAAAAAAAAAAAACAGACAGAAACAGGAACAAAATAACTTCGAATTTGGTAGAAAAGGAAAAAAAATTTACACAGAATTTTGTAGAAAATAAAGGCCGAATCTGATAACAACGTAACAAACTCCGAGTTCCACAAAATTTGGCAATCAAAAAAGTTCACAATTTGGCAAAAAGCACTACAGAATTTGGCAAAAATATCAGCGGCACTGACCAACCCAAGTGGCGGCGAAAATTATACCTAACTTGGCAAAAAATAATATCGAATTTGGAAAATGTAATACCGACTTTCGCATGAAATAACTCCAAAAATGACATAGAAACTACTCCAAATTTGGCAAAAACAGCACTGAAATCATAAAAAATGACACAGAATTTCACAGCAACTAATACAGAATTTGACAAAAAAAAATTACTGAATGACTTCAGTACGGGCTAATACGTCTTAGTATCTGGCACATACAAAATCAGGCATGGCGACAATGTCTGATTTTCGAGGTCATGTGATCATATACTGTGTTCCTATTGGTGTACACTGCTTTATTCAACAAGTGACAGAATTTGATATCAAACTCTTATGTAGGTGTCCGTTTTTGACGTGAACAGTCAACTTTAACGTGTGATTTATCACATTTACGTAAATTTTTGAAAAAAAAAACAAAAAAAAAACAAAAAAAAAACGGATTTCACCAATGAAAAGAGCGGAAAAACTTCCCTTGGGATCGACTGGTAACTAAATTTCGACCAATAGGTCAGATGTCCAGGTTTGATATTAGGCTACTCAAATATTGTTTCAGTATTAGGTGTTCATATGGCCCGCTCGGGTAGCCGAGACGGGGAGGCGTACCGGTGGATTAAAGTAGGGGGTCGGATTGCCGGCCAGCCTGGATGTGGTCTTTAGGCGGTTTTCCACATCCCCCCTTGGTGAATACCTGGCTTGTTCCCAAGTACCGCCTCAGTTACACGATTCGCAAACATTTCGTAACACTTTACACTTCCACACATATGATACTATACGCAGACATTTGGGGTACACTTTTCCTCCTGGGGAGCATGGGGTGGCGGCAGGAAGGGCATCCGGCCACCCCGTAAATATTAACACACGCCAAATCAGGATTTAACAAAGCCGAACCTGCATGTGCGGGAACATGGCGAAAAAGAAAGAAGAAGAGATTAGGTGTTCATATTCATTTGTCTAATCCCTTCACGTTTTCGGACACGAGAACAGCAACGCGATAATGCTGGCTGTTCCTGAGTGGATCCTCATTATAGGGTGAAGGGTATCAATCAATGTGCAGTGCGTAGCGTCAAGGCGCTATGCTCATCAACAGTTGATCTGGCGAGGTAGTTGAACGTCTATCGCGCGAAGGATGCTCTCCTCTAGCAACTGAAAATTGGATACGTCCTACGCATGCGACACGTCTCGGCTGTTGTTAACATAAGCACATTCTCCACGTGACGGCAAAGTTGGCTGCCCTCGATCGCCTCACTTATTCATGCGATGTGCTTCGCGAACAAAGGGCAAAGAACTTTGTTGCCAGCGCAGACGGCTGTCGACGACTAACAGGCCGATCGCGTGTCAGATGCATATACGTCTTCCGGTGTACCACGGGGTGCATGGAAAAATCCCCAACTTCGCAAAACGTACTTTTCCGTAAATATCGGAACAGTCTCGAACATTTATGAAAAAAAGATGAGTACACTGTTGATGTGGCTGCCTATAAATTATTTCATTTCCTGGAATATGAGTTAACTTCTAATCTATGTTTCATCTAATTACAAAAACTGTAATTGATCGAGCACAAATATTTTATGTATGCTTACTTGATGGAAAGTTTTTTGTGTCCTATATTTTCACTTTTACTTGTCACTCAGCTGCAATTATTCCTCTCCATTTTGTCCTTTCTGAATTAACGCAATCTTTAAAGCATCACTTCTATTAGATTAGAGATTACATTAATACAGCATCCGTATATCTGTAATGATAAGTAAAAAGGATTTACGTCTATATTCTTGATTTTTCAGGAGACCTAAAATGAAATTTAAAAAATTCTGTATAAAAATTTAAATACTGTTTTAACAAGGACACTATCGTAATAGACAATTTTTGCAATTTTTGAATAAACTATAAATACATTTAACTTTGACATTTGTTTATTTTTAACACACACACACACACTCACACACACATATATATGAAAACTCCTTTTCACCACTTTGATTTGTACAATCATTTAACAATTTGTCTATGTTGACAGTCCAAATACTTCACTGTAGCATTAAAACGTACCGGATTTATGACCTCAGTGGCGTTTTGAGCCTAATATAAAAATGGCACTGGCGTGTTTAACGGCCCACCTTAGGTCTTCCAGTAGTTTTATCATTTTTTCCAAAAATTTCCGACACAAATAATAAAAATATTAAGGACGATACTTTTACGACTCTACTATTTTGATAATATCTTTGCACTCAAAACGTAATATTCTTTCTGACCATGTTTTAACAAACAACCAAAATTATTTTCTATCTGAGTTTATCTCTGACAAAACATACTTTTTTTTTTAATTTTACCTTTTTAAACTATCATTTTAATATCTCTCCCATACTTTCACTATTTTCTTTTATTAAAATATTATCACTTGTCTTGCCATGGTAGTTTGTCCTGTTTTACAAGTTTATTTTCTTTGCCTGCACCGGTTTACATAAAATCAAGTGACAGCGTCGAATCTCGCCGTTACTTTTGCAAATATCTCTGAAACAATGAAAGATATGAAAAAAAAAAAACCCACACACACACACACCCAAGAGAGCAAAATTGTAGAGACGTTTCTCCTTCTGCCCCTGTTCATCGTTGGTGGTTCGAGTCCTCCCTCCGGCGTGGGTGTATTTGTTGTTCTTAGCATAATTTAATTTAAGTAGTTTCTAAGCCTAGGGACTGATGACCAGAGTAGTTAAGTCTCATAAATTTACAAACATCTGAACATTTCGTAATTAGCGTTGTGGGAAAAATATTCTCAGAAAAGAGCATTAGTTGAAGACAATTTGGACGAAAAGCAGTGTGGGTTTCGTCCACTTAGAGACCGTCAGAGACGGATCTTCCGCTTACGGCAGACAATGAAGTAAATTTTATAGACCTGCAAGAGGCTTATGACCGTGCTCCTACCAAGAAGCTATGTACCGGGTGATCAAAAAGTCAGTATAAATTTGAAAACTTAATAAATCACGGAATAATGTAGATAGAGAGGTAAAAATTGACACACATGCTTTGAATGATATGGAGTTTTATTAGAGAAAAAAAAGGTTCAAAAATGTCTGACAGATGGCGCTTCATTTGATCAGAAAAGCAATAATTAGCATAACAAATTAAGACAAAGCAAAGATGATATTCTTTACAGGAAATGCTCAATATGTTCACCATCATTCCTCAACAATAGCTGTAGTCGAGGAATAATATTGTGAACAGCACTGTAAAGCACGTCCGGAGTTATGGTGAGGCACTGGCGTCGGATTTTTTCTTTCAGCATCCATAGAGATGTCGGTCGATCACGATACACTTGCGACTTCAGGTAACCAACAAAGCCAATAATCGCACGGACTGAGGTCTGGGGTCCTGGGAGGCCAAGTATGACGAAAGTGGCGGCTGAGCACACGATCATCGCCAAACGACGCGCGTCAGAGATCTTTCACGCGTCTAGCGATATGGGGTGGAGCATAAAAATCGTATGTTCCAGGAGGTGTTTATCAGCCAGGCTGGGGATGATGCGATTCTGTAACATATCGACGTACCTCTCACCCGTCACGGTAGCAGACACTGACGTTTTGCTCATTCACTACGCCACGCTAAAACTGAACAAGTTGTCACTCAACCTAGCTAATACGGCAATAGAAAATCTTTCGCGAGCATTTTCTCTCTTCGTATTGTGTACTCATTCAGCCGAGATATTTAAATAATTTGAAAGGCTTCGACTAGTTACGATTTGATCCAATTAGCGAGAGTCATCCCGTGACCTTCACTTTAAGTACTTTTCCCGCATTCTAGTTAGAGGCTTGTCCAGTCGTTCGGTCATGTAAAGTCAGAATAAATCTGAATATTTCGTGACGAATGTCGGTGTGACCGATCATAGTTATGGCAGCGGGGCTATTGCACTGTATCCTTCGACATTAACAATTATGAGAACTTAATACCGTCAGGAATGAAAATATCACTTCTGTAGATAACGTTTCAATACTTTCTTACAATACTTTTTTATACTAGACTATATTAGAAACAACCATTAAGCCGAAACCTTTGCAGGTAAAAAAATAAAATGTGTGTTTGCATTAAAGGCGGGCGTCAGATCAAGAATTAACCTGCAAACACGGACCAAAAAGTATAATCTACATATACATCTACATTCATACTCCGCAAGCCACCCGATAGGTGTGTGGCAGAGGGTACCTTGAGTACCACTATCGGTTCTCCCTCCTATTCCAGTCCCGTATTGTTCGTGGAAAGGAAGAGTGTCGATATGTTTCTGTGTGGCCTCCAATCGCTCTGATTTTATCTTCATGATCTCTTCGCAGATATACATAGGAGGGAGCAATATACTGCTAGATTCCTCGGTAAAGGTATGTTCTCGAAACTTCGACTAAAGTCCGTACTGAGCGACAGAGCGTCTCTCCTGCAACTTCCACTGGGTTTATCGATCATCTCCGTTACGCTTTCACGTTTACCAAATGATCCTGTAACGAAGCGCACTGCTCTCCGTTGAATCTTTTCTACTTCCTCTATCAACCCCACCTGGTACGGATCCCACACCGGTGAGCAGTATTCAAGCTGTGGGCGAACGAGTATACTGTAACCTACTCCCTTAGGATTCTTCCAATGAATGTAAGTCTGGCATCCGCTTTACCAAAGACTGATTTTATATGGTCGTTCCATTTTAAATCACTCCTAATGCCTACTCCCAATAATTTATGGAATTAACTTCTTCCAGTTGCTGACCCCCTATAGTGTAGCTAAATGATACAGGATCTTTCTTTCTATGTATTCGCAGCATATTACACTTGTCTACATTGAGATCAGATTGCCATTCCCTGCACCATGCGTCAATTCGATACAGATCCTCCTGCATTTCAATACAATTTTCCATTGTTACATCCTCTCTATATACTACAGCGTCATCTGCAAAAAGCCTCAGTGAGCTGCCGATGTTATCCGCAAGGGCATTTAGATACGAGGCGCGTCCAGAAAGTAAGTTCCGTCTGGTAATAAAATGAAATTGTACACAGATACAGAAGAAATTTTTATTGCGCAAAATTCTTCAACTCTTAAACTACTTTTCCATATAACTGCCGAAAATCTTTGTAGGCACCTGTCATAGCGTGCCACAAGTTTTTGCATGCATCCTTCACAGAAGGTTTTCGCCCGTTTATTCAACCGTGCGGTAACAGCTCTTTATCATCGTTAAAATGTTGACCACCAAGGACAGATTTTTAGGTGTAAGAAGAGATGAAAGTCACTAGGAGAGAGGTCCGAGCTGTATGGAGTATGATCAAACAGGTTCCATTGAAATTTCCGTAAGTATTGTTTGGTCACATTCGGTGTGTTAGGTCAGGCATTATCGTGAAAAAAAATAAAAAAATCTTTTGACAGTAATCCTCTTCTTAACCTAAAATCTGTCCTTGGTGGACAACACTTCAACGATGATGATGAGCTGAAAGAACGTGTTACCACATGGTTGAATACACAGGCGGCAACATTCTATGAATGGCACAAAACCTTGTGCCATGCTATGACAATTGCCTACAAAATTTCGGAAGCTATGTAGAAAAGTAGTTTAACAGTTGTAGATTTTTGTACAATCAATATTTTTTTTGTATCTGTACCCGTTCGTTTTATATAACCAAACGGAACTTACTTTCTGGACGCGCCTCGTATATCTTGAACAGCAACGGACCCACGACACTCCCCTGTGGCACACCTGACATCACTCTTACTTCGGAAGACTTCTCTCAACTGAGAATGACATGCTGCATCCTGTTATCTAGGAACTCCTCAATCCAACCACACAATTGGTCTAAAATATAACAGAAATAACCATCTAAAATCTTAGAGCTACGCGCTTAAAATTCGTCACGGGTGTCTTATGTAAATTACTCACCTCAGAATAAATATCACAATAAAAGCATTCTCCGTATTGGTTTTCGTTACTGATTGCGTTTCGGTACGGTAGATAGGAGTAAAGAAATGTATTTATGAGTCACGAAACAGTACTTGTTGTCAGCCAAAGTATTGGTTATACGTGCAGTTAGCCACAGCTGTGACTGCAGCGGCTACTGTTGCAGGAGAACGCTCCGCGTGGAGCGAGCGCTCTAGCAGTGTTGGCAGATAAGCGCAGATCTTATCTGCGGACCGGCACACCTGCTGCCGTTGACTGGCCGGCTTAACGCAGCTTCATCACCACGCTTACTCCACGCATCGAGGAAAAAAATTGATCCCCCCAAATCCTCGTCACGAGGGCTACACGCGATTTCCGCAATCATTTCAAGGAAAACACCAGCCTGTATTCCCTGCAGCGAAAATTTTC
This sequence comes from Locusta migratoria, assembly GCA_026315105.1. Classification (NCBI taxonomy): domain Eukaryota; kingdom Metazoa; phylum Arthropoda; class Insecta; order Orthoptera; family Acrididae; genus Locusta; species Locusta migratoria. The sequence goes on from CM048749.1 coordinate 355,855,668, forward strand.
CTGTTTCTGCTCTTTGCTACAAACTATGATCTTTACTAACAAAGGCTGTATACAGTGGCGGAATAAGGGGGGGGGGCGAGGGGGCGGACCACCCCGGGCCTCTCGTCTTGGGGGTCCTCCAAATACCTCGAAATAACATTTTTAAATTATTTTTTATTTATTTATTTATTTTTTAGCGTCCTTGGCCTCTCATTCTGGGGCCTCCAAATCTCGAAAGCTATTTATTTTTAGACTGCCCCGTGCCTTTTGTCCTGGGGGACATCAAAACCTGAAAAGTTACTTTTTTATAGTAATACATGTACCGGGTGATGAAAAAGTCAGTATAAATTTGAAAACTTAATAAATCACGGAATAATGTAGGTAGAGATGTAAAAATTGACATACATGTTTGAAATGACATAAGATTTTATTCATCATCATCATCATCATCATTAGAGACTGATTATGCCGTTCAGCGTTCAGTCTGGAGCATAGAACCTCTAATAAAATTCCTCCATGATCCCCTATTCAATGCTAACATTGATGCCTCGTCCGATGTTATGCCTTTTACTTCAAAATCATTCTGCACCGAATCTAAGTACTTTCTTCTTGGTCTACCTCGACTCCTCTTATCCTCCGCTGCCGAGCTCGTGAGTCTCTTAGGTAACCTTGCTTCTGCCATGAGTGTAATATGACTCCACCATCTCAGTCTGTTCGCTCTAACTGCTTCATCTATGGTGTTCATTCCCAATTTTTCTTTGATTTTCTGATTATGGACACCCTCCTTCCATTGTTCCCATCTATTAGTACCTGCAATCATTCTTGCTACTTTCATATCTGTAACCTCTACCTTATGAATAAGGTAACCTGTATCCACCCAACTTTCACTCCCATACAACAAAGTTGGTCGAAAGATAGAGCGGTGCACCGCTAACTTAGTCTTGGTACTTACTTCCTTCTTACAGAAGAGAGTAGATCTTTTATTAGAACAACAATAAATAAATAAAATAAAAACAGTTAAAAATGTCCGACAGATGGTGCGTGATTCTGGTTTTGTAACTGCTACCGTGACGGGTGAGATGTACGCCGCTATGTTTCAGAGTCGCATCATCCCCAGCCTGGCTGATAAACACCTGCTGGAACGTACGATTTTTATGCAGGATAGCGCTCCACTCCCTATTGCTAGACGCGTGAAAGATCTCTTGCGCGCGTCGTTTGGTGACGATCGAGTGCTCAGCCACCATTTTCGTCATGCTTGGCCTTACAGGTCCCCTGACCTCAGTCCGTGCGATTATTGGCTTTGAGGTTACCTGCAGTCGGAAGTGTATCGTGATCGACCGACATCTCTAGGGATATTCCATTAAGTTTCGGGATTGCAGCCGGATTCCGTCGACTTCTTGCCACGATATTTCGGCTGATAACCGTTCAGCCATCTTCAGGTGAGTGCGTTCCACTGGAGATTGTTAGTTCCCGACGACGCCTTTATAGCAAAAATTGGCGCGTAGGCTCATGCGTATCAGTGACCGTCGCAAGCGCGCCCTCTTTCGAATTTACCGCCCTCTGCGAAAAACAGTAGACAAGCGGCGCGCGGGTGTCTGCGCGAAGTTGAAACTGCATGTCCGCCATCTATCGGAACGCGTCAGTACTGCATAATGTGGAAAAACAGTACGTGTCCGCACTCTGTTTGAATGCGCACTCAGTACATTGCTTGTCAGGTATATAAAATTTTTAATTATCGCTGGAAGCGTCGTCCTGGATAAAATGTTTCCTCTCAGATGATATTAAAGAAATCACCGGGTCCCAAGCCTAGTCCAGATGAAAGCCGCCGTCACGATTAATAAGATCTTGGGCTAAACGTATTTCCACAGTTTCTTTGATTGGTGAATCCCAGAAGGATCTCGTCGTGGCCAAGACTTCAGTGGCGGAGTAATCCATAGAATGTCCTGTGGTAATACAATGCTCGGCCACGGCCGACTTACTGGGCTGCGACAGACGAGTGTGGCGTTCATGTTCAACGCACATTTCCTGAACAGTGCCTGTCGTCTGGCCGATGTAAGCTTTGCCACACTGGCAAGGTATTCTGTAAATTCCGGCTTTCCTCAATCCCAGATCATCTTTAACCGAGCCGAGACGTGCACTAATCTTCGCAGGTGGCCGGAAGATGACTTTTACTTGATGTTTTCTTAATATTCTGCCTAGTTTTGACGAAAGCTTTCCAACGTATGGAAGGAAAGCTCTTGACTTGAAACGCCTCCTTATCCTCTTGATGTTGAGGGTCGTCACGTTTCTTCCTCTTCAGTGCTACGCTAATCTGACGAGGAGAATATCCATTAGCTTTGAAAACTGACTTAAGATGTTGTAGCTCCGTAGGAAGGCTTTCTACATCAGACACAACGTGTGTGAGATGCACCAACGTTCGAAGGACGCGGGTAGATAGTGCAGGGTGGTGGCAGCTGGACGCTTGCAAATAGAAGTCCATATGTTTGGGTTTCCGGTACACGGAATGCCCCAAGGTCCCATCCACTTTCTTACTGACTAGGACATCAAGAAAGGGTAAGCAGCCGTCCTTCTCAGTTTCCATTGCGAACTTAGATTACAGTCCCAACTGACAGTCATATGTTGGTTGAATAAAGTATAGTTATTTATATGGACATGAAACCAAAGCCATTAAATAAATAAAGGGTGTCCATAATTATTATCCTACTTTCAAAGTGCTGTACAAAAAGAACCAGGGACAGAATGACTGCAGATTTGAACATATTTGACGAAGGAGGAACATTCTACAGTTCTACAGTATGTCTGCCTAAGTGTACTTGCGTCTGTGTAAATGTGTGTGTGTGTGTGTGTATTTGTTTACCCTCCTTTCCCCACAAGTAAGTCTTTCCTGTCCAGGGATTGGAATGACTCCTTACCCACTCCCTTAAAACCCTCATCATTTCCTTTTCCCTCTCCTTCCCTTCTGCCTGACGAAGCAGCTAGGCTGCGAAAGCTTGCGTTTGTGTGTGTGTGTGTGTCTATGTGTTTATTTATTTGTTGCTATCACTGCCTGTGCTCCTTCGCCTGGTAAGTGGACATATATATATATATATATATATATATATATATATATATATATATACGTAAAAATAGATGAAGTCCACTTACCAGGCGAAGGAGCACAGGCAGTGATATATATATATATATATATATATATAAGATGAAGTCCACTTACCAGGCGAAGGAGCACAGGCAGTGATAGCAACAAATAAACAAATAACAAATTGAGAGACCCATGACAATATGCTATAGGAGGCGAGCTACACGAAACCCTTTTGTTTACGGCGAATGCAATGTATCCTGCGCATGTCCCATCATTTGCATTGCATGCCGCTTATATATATATATATATATATATATATATATGTCATGGGTCTCTCAATGCAAGATAGGGATCTGCTTGTGAAGCTGTTTTACAAGAACGACGTCTCTGCGGTTACAGCTTTAAGGAAATTCCGGTCATTACAGAACATGGGAAAAGGTCGTGGTCCGATGACTATGAAGGCCCTGAAGAATAAGGTGAAGAGACTCGAAGAAACAGGATCGTACTGTCTTCTTCATGGATACTTCCCTACTGCTTGGAAGTTGGTGCAGGTCGTCCCCATTCCGAAGCCCGGGAAGGACCATACATACCCCACAAACTACCGTCCCTTGTTGCCCACCACGTCGAATGTTTTCGAGCGGATCATTCTTCGCCGCTTCAAGGGACCAATCCTCGATAATGACGTCATACGCCCCGACCAGTTCGCCTTTCAACCATCTCTCTCTGCTGAACTTCAGCTTCTTCAGGTTTCGGAATACATAGCGTACTACATGAACCGTCGGTACTACACGGCTGCGGTCTTCTTAGGCGTGGAAAAGGCGTATGACCATGTCTGGCGGGACAAGCTACTGCTTAAGCATCGGAACCTCCATCTTCTTCCAGACTACGGCATCAAGATTATTGATAGTTTCCTCCACGACCGACGCATCATTGTCAAGATCGATGGGCGACGTTCCAGCTCTAAGCTGTTGACAGAAGGTAATCCGCAGGGCACCGTCCTCTCGCCGCTGATGTACGTGGTGTACGTCAATGATATCCCGACACGTCCGCAGGTGTTACTGGAACAGTTCGCGGATGATATCGCCCTCATCACCAGTAGCTGCCGGGTCAACGCGGTTATCAGCCGCCTCCAACACCAACTTCAGCTGGTAGACAAGTAAGCTGCTGACAATGCACTTCGAATCAATGCCGACAAACCGAAGGCCATGCTTTTCACAAGACGCCGCAGGCATCTACGTGACCGCCTTGTCCTCCATGGTCGTGACTTGCCCTGGTCGGACAGGGTGAAGTATCTCGGTGTATGGTTGGACCACAAACTGCTGTTCACTATTCACATCCGCGAAAAGAGGGACCAGATTAGCCGGCTGATACATCAATTCTATCCCCTATTGACGAGCCGTACGAAATATCGGCTCTTCCGGGCTATCATTCATCCGGCCCTCCTCTATGGCTGTCCCACATGGGGCGTTGTCAGCGACTCTGGACTTCGGCCCCTCCAGGTGCAGCAGAATAGATGTCTCCGCTTGATCCTCGGCGCATCGCGGTGGGCTCGGGTGCGCGACATGCACGAAGAACTGGACCACCCATCCCTACGTACTTCCATCGTTGAGCATACACGCAACCTGGTAGACAAAATCGACCTGTTGCGCCCACGATCTCGGTACTTGGAATACCTCGGAAATGTTGCCCCTGAACGGTGGCATCAGGTTCGCGTCCCTCGAGCCATCATCGAGTTACCCCAGTAACTCCTACGCTTCCTGTCTACGATCAGCTGTTGTCGGGGCCAAAGGACTCCTGTCCAGCGCCCCCACAAAGCCATAAATAAATAAATCAATGTTAGCCGTTTACCTTCCACTCAGGAAGTCCACTACTCAGTGGGCCGCACTTCCCAACCACGACAAAAAACAGGTTCGCTTTAAGTGCAATCTGGCAGAGGGAGGAAATCAGTCCCTTCGACCTCAGTGGAAGATGTGGCCATAAAGGTAGAGGAAGGGACGAGCACTGATGCTCAAGACTACAGTGCACGTGGAACTGACCGATCGTTAGAAATGCCTCCGCACACACAACATCAAATTCTATGCAATATTATGCATTGTTATCTCGCCTTTACAGGAGTTGCTTTCTATCTGAAGGTGGCAATGTGCTGATAAGTTAACCGCAGTTTAAACCAGCAAAACACCTTTAAGTTCCTTAAAGGGCTATCTACAAATGTTGGTTTACACTTTCAAAATACCAATGTTGAATTGACGATTCCTTGATGCCTCAGAATGTGTCCCACCAATCTATCCCTTCTCTTAGTCAGGATACGCCAGAAATTCCTTTTATCCCTAATTCTGTTCCGTACCTGACATTAGTTACGCGATCTACCCATCGAATCTTCAGCATTAATCTGTAGCATCACATTTCATAGATTTTATTTTTTATTTTTATTTATTTATTTATTTTGTCTGAACTTATCATCCTCGTTTCACTTCCATACTACACTTAAGAAAATGCTTTCAGAAAGGACTTTCTAACATGACAACAAATTTCTCTTCTTAAGAAATTGTTTTCTTCGAGTAACCGTTCTACATTTTATATCTTTTTTTTACCTCGACCACCAGAAGTCATTCTTGTACCCAAATAACAAAATCCATTTACTTCTTTATTGCCTAGTTCCCTAATCTAATTCCTTCACCATCGCCCGAATTTATTAGACTACATTCCATTACCCGTCTCTGACATAATTACAATACCATTGGCAGACCGCAAAGTTTTTATTTTTTCCCTCTGAAGTTCGTTTCTCCAAACTTTTCATTCCTTTCCTTCAGAGCTTGCTCAATGTACAAATTGAACAACATTCCAGAAAGACTACAACCATGACTTACTGCCTTCCTAGCCACTACAGCCACGGCGGAGTAGCCGAGAGCATTGAGGCGCTATGCTCTGATGCGCGAGGCCGTTCCCCGTCGAGGGTTAGAAGTCCCCCTCGAGCATGGATGTTTGTGCTGTCTTTCGTATAAGTTAGTTCATAACTAGTTTGTAAGTTTAGGGCCTTAAATCCCATAAGATTAACAAACATTTTTAACCAGTACGTCTGTTCATGTCTTTCTATTTTTTATGACTGTTGTCTGGTTTTTGTGCAAGTTGAATATAAACTGTTGTTTCCAATATTTTACCCCAGTTACCTTTAGAATTTGAAAGAGTAGTCCAATCAACATTGACAAAAGCTTTCTTCAAATCTAGAAAAGGTAAAAACATAGGTACTACAAAATGAAATAGACGCAAGAGATAAGAAAATATAAATAAAATAAAAAATAAATAAACAAAAATTGGGGACCGGACTTTTAGAAGCACCTTTCTATATACGAGGTATGTTCCGTTTGGTTATATAAAACACGCGTTTACAGATACAGAAAAAATATTTATTGTACAAAAATATACAACTATTAAACTACTTTTCTACATAGCTTCCGAAATTTTGTAGGCATTGTCATAGCGTGGCAGAAGTCTTTGTATGCCTTCTTCGTAGAAGGTTGCCGCCTGTGTATTCAACCACGAGGTAACATGTTCTTTCAGCTCGTCATCGCCGGCCGCGGTGGCCGAGGGGACTGAGGCGCTCCAGTCACGGTCTGCACGGCCACTACGGTCGGGGGTTAGAATGCTCCCTCGGGCATGGATATTTGTGCCGTCCTTAGTATTAGCTACTTTGTAAGTAGTTTGTAAGTTTAGGGACTGATGACCCCGTAGTTAAGTCACATAATCTATACAAACGTTTGAAGCTCGTCATCATCGCTGAAGTGTCGACCATCATGGATAGGTTTTAGGTGTAAGAAGAAAGTCGCTAGGACGAGACTGTACGGAAGATAATCAAACACGTCCCAGTGAAATTCCCGTAAGAGTTGTTTGGTCACATTCGCCTTGTGAGGTCGGGCGGCAACGTGAAGGGAAGAAGAAGACTCCTTTCATCTCTTCTTACACCTAAAATCCGTCCTTGGTGGTCAACACTTCAACGATGATGAGCTGAAAGAACATGTTTGCCACATGATTGAATACTCAGGCGGCAACCTTCTATGAAGAAGGCACACAAAAACTTTTCCCACGCTATGACGAGTGCCTACAAAAATTCGGAAGTTATGTAGAAAAGCAGTTGAACAGTTGCAGATTTTTATACAATAAATATTATTTTTGTATCTGTTCACTTTTGTTTTATACAGGGTGATACAAAAAGGTACGGCCAAACTTTCAGGGAACATTCCTCACACACAAAGAAAGAAAATAAGTTATGTGGACAAAACCTTTTCTTCAAATCACATTAATCATGGAATGGAAACACACACCAACAGAACGTACCAGCGTGACTTCAAACAGTTCGTTACAGGAAATGTTCAAAATGTCCTCCGTTAGCGAGGATACATGCATCCAGCCTCCGTCGCATGGAATCCCTGATCCGCTGATGCAGCCCTGGAGAATGGCGTATTGTATCACAGCCGTCCACAATACGAGCATGAAGAGTCTCTATATTTGGTACCGGGGTTGCGTAGACAAGAGCTTTCAAATCCTCCATAAATGAAAGTCAAGAGGGATGAGGTCAGGAGAGCACGAAGACCATGGAATTGGTCCGCCTCTACCAATGCATCGGTCACCGAATCTGTTGTTGAGAAGCGTACGAGCACGTCGACTGAAATGTGCAGGAGCTCCATCGTGCAAGTACCACTTATTGTGTCTTATTTGTAAAGGCACATGTTCTAGTAGCACAGGTAGAGTATCCGGTATGAAATCACGATAACGTGCTCCAGTGAGCGTGGATGGAAGAACATGAACACAAGCACTGAAGTCAACATCACCTTCCTTCAATTGGGCCAACTGGCGGTGAATCGGGGAAGTACAGTACATACTAACGAAACAATTGGGTATTTTATCAGGCTTGATTCCATATTGGACTGGGTGCTCCACGACTGTATTTGATTTGTGGTAATTATTCAGCAATCAGTCGTCATAAATATAAATTCTTTATTTGTTGGCAAATCCGGATTTCGACCACTGTGTGGTCATTATCAATGGGTATTTTGGGTATTTTGACAATTGTCTGCACGAATTATTTCAATTTACATTTAAAGAGAAATACTAAAATGATTTCTTTCTTTGTGTGTGAGGAATGTTTCCTGAAAGTTTGGCCGTAACTTTTTGTAACACCCTGTACAACCAAAGGAAACTTACTGTGTGGACATACGTCGTATTTGACCAAAAATAATGACTGAAGATTGTGTGCCTTTTTGAACCCAATATCTCCCCATTTCCGTTGTTGTGAAAGTACTTCCTTTTCAGATTAATGGGCAGAAGCGACAGAGCGTGTATGATGCACATCAGTCAGGTGGGGCGTATGTTTGCTGAAACCTTATGAGCGCACGTATCTGGCAGGCAATCTTATCTGAGCGGTTTCCGCTCGGCGTTCGATTAGTGAGCTTCAAAGTGAAACCAGCCCGCACCTGTTGGCACACCTGTGAGACAACACATCGCGTCTGGCAGCTCGCGCCAGCTGCCCGTCTCGTGCCGACACGTCTAGGACTATTCATCTCTCCAGCCCACGCCACGGGATGCTTAGAAGGCAGATATTTTGTTACTGCCTTGATCCGCTGACAAACGCCTTCTCAGCAATGCTTGCAAACTGTCATTGTTATTTGGTTTCGAATCAACAGGACCTTTTTGAAAAATGTTCTCGCTGTCAAGTCCGTAAAAGAATGAAAGTAAAAATGCTTGTCGCTTACGAATTTGACAGAACCCTGGAGGACTTGGGTCGAAACAAGGCCCCTAGAGTAGACGATATTCCGTCTGAACTGCTGAAGTCGTTAGAAGAGCCAGTCATGAAAAAGTTGTATCACCTAATATGCAAGATGTATGAGACAGGGGAAATACCCTCCGACTTCAAGAAGAATATCGTAATTCCAATTCCAAAGAAAGCAGGTGTAGACAAGTGTTAAAATTACAGAACTGTCAGTTTAATAAGTCATGGGTGCAAAATACTAACACGAATTATTTACAAACGAGTGAAGAAACTTGTGGAATCCAACCTCGGGGAAGATCAGTTTGGATTTAGGAGAAATGTAGGAACACGGGAGGCAATACTCACATTACGACTTATCTTAGAAGATAGGCTAAGGAAAGGGAAACCTACGTTTTTAGCGTTTGTCGATTTGGAGAAAGCTTTTGACAATGTCGACTGGAATACACTCTTCCAAACTCTGAAGGTATCAGCGGTAAAATATAGGGAGCGAAGAGTTATATTCAACCTATACAAAAACCAGACAGCGGTTTTTAGAGTCGAAGGGCAAGAGAGGGACGCAGAGGTTGGGAAGGGAGTAAGACAGGGTTGTAGCCTTTCGCCAATGTTGTTCAATCTGTACATTGAGCAGGCAGTGAAGGAATGGAAGGAGAAATTTGGAGAGGGCATTAAAGTGCAGGCAGAAGAAATAAAAACATTGCGGTTTGCCGATGACATAGCAATTCTGTCAGAGGCCGCAAAAGATCTGGAAGAGCAATTGAATGGGATGAACAGTGTCTTGAAAGGAAGACATAAGATGAAGATTAACAAGAGTAAAACGAAGGTAATGGATTTAATGTAATGTCAGAAAATGCTGAAGGAATTAGATTAGGTAATGAGACAATAAAAGTAGTAGATGAATTTTGTTATTTGGGTAGCAAGATAACCGAAGTAAAGAAGATATAAAATGCAGAATGGCTATGGGAAGAAAAGCGTTTCTAAAGAAGCCAAACTTGTTAACATCCAATATTAATTTAAATGTTTGAAAGTCCTTTCTGAAAGCATTTGTCTGGAGTGTAGCATTGTATGGGAGTGAAACATAGACGATAAGGAGTTCGGATAAAAAGATGATAGGAGCTTCTGAAATGTGGTGCTACAGACGAATGATGAAAATTAGATGGTTAGATCGCGTAACTAATGAGGATGATAACCATATCGGGGAGAAAAGGAGTTTCTGGCATATCCTGACTAAGAGAAGATATAGATTGGTTGGACACATTCTGAGACATTAAGGAATTGTCAACTTAGCATTAGAAAGAAGCGTGTGGGGTAAAAATCGCAGAGTGAGACCGAGGGACGAATATAGTAAGCAGATTCGAAAGGATGTAGGTTGCCGAACGTATTCTCTGATGAAGAGACTTGCACAGGACAGGGTAGCGTGAAGAGCTGCATCAAACCAGTCTGCGGACTGAAGACTACAAAAACAACAACAATAATTCAATGTAACTTTAGCATCAGGCATGATGTTTTAATTTATTCCTTTTTTTAGCACCTACTCTATTCGTAACATATTTTCTCGGACAGTACACACATATGCCACTGAGTGCACCAGCAAAATTATATCATTTTACGAAACGCAGTTTGGGAGATACGACGCCATAACCACTGAGATATGTGTAATACTTAAGGAGTCATATTTTCCAAAACAGAAGTTGCTGTTGTTACACTTCGATGACGAGTAAGGAAAGACAAATGACGACACTGTGGGAAAAAAGTGACTTTGCAAGTACCACACCAGTTTTATATTTTCTTCAGTCAAATTCATAGTTTAGCGTCACAAAGAATAAGATGTAATAACTTTCTTCATAAAACGGGAACAAATTACGCGGACCATAATCATTCAGTGTTAGTTAGCCCGTAATTCTGACCAACGCAGTTCTCTGTGTGTTCTTTTACGCCAGTAGCTGACTTCTGCCATAAACGTCGATATGCACTTAGTTCGTGTACTGCTTTTATAGCGTTTAATATGTGTCCTGATTGCCAATACTAATTAGGAGTTACTGTGCAGTCTTCAGTTGAATAGTATCGCATGAAAGTGAATATATAACAAGCAAACCATAAAACCCTCCAGTAGGGTTGCCAGATCTCCGGGCGCCGCCCGGAGTGCCCGGGTTTGGAATGAATTCTCCAGGTCTACGGGCCAACGACTCTCATCTCCGGGCTTGAATGTAACCTTCATCTTACTTCTTTTTTTTTTTTTTTTTTTTTGATCTACATCGAATTTTTCGTAACGTAAACTAAGGACGAACACAACATCCATGCCCATGCCTCTCTAGTAATTATGAATAACTTTATATAACTTATTGCAACAAAACGCTACTTTTCTATTCTTCCTCTGAAAAGCTTTCATTGTTGCGTCGGTAGTAATCGGCTAGGGCATTATTAAGCAAACACTGTTGCGGCAACGTGTCAACTGGCGACGTCTATTGTTTGTGTTCGTTCGTTCATTGTTTGTTATCAGTTTACCGGCAATTTTTGGAATACTCGGATCGTGTGTGAACAGACAAGCTTATATTAACTCAGATTAGTGAGTAATAACAGTAAAATGAAGAGACGATATCATAGTTCGTTCCGTGAAGAATGGTCCCATGAAGAAAATTACAAAGAGTGGCTACAAAAAGTCGATACTGATGAGTGTACGTGTTAGTGAAGAATATGCAATATCTCATTTACTGTTAAGTACGACCGAGTGAAAGCTGAGAATAAACATTTACAGTCAGAAAGAAACAAAGCGAATATTACCACACAAAAGAAGAATCAGTGGCTTCTTAAATTCTTGCCGAAACAATTTTCTGCAGAAGACGTCAAAGTCACGGCAACGGAATTAACTTTGACTTACCATGGTGTGAAACACCACCATTCTTACAATTCTCAAGATTGTGGTAATAAGCTATATCCTTATGTTTTTAGAGATTCCTCAGTGGCAACGAAAGTAAGATGCGGGGATACTTTCTGGAAGGGATGAGATGATTAGTATTTTTTTTTCTTTTAGAATTCAAGTGTAATCTTGGTTGCGGGGGGGGGGGGGAATTCGGTCGCAGTTGGGGGGGGGGGGGGGGTGAGTCATTGAGCAAGTGGGAGGGGGGCACGTCTGTTCTCCGGGCCTGCCTCGAGTTCAATCTGGCAACCCTTCCCTCCAGTTAGTTACCGAGGATCATTTCCCTTACTATCCCGTGCACAAAATCACTTAAATAAAGAGACCATTTAGGACTAAAATGTATTTCAACAGTTTCATGTTTGTATTCTCGCCAAAAGATGGGTTTGATGATCGCACCACGAGCGCGCTAAATAACTGTTAAGTGTTCATTTCTTTGATTTACAATGAATAATTGTTGTTTAATCAGTAGAAAGAATCAATTTCGTTTACACCCTCAGTTTAATAGTCCATCAATCACAGATAGCCCAATGCATTGCCTTCTTTCCTCGTGAGGTGATACTATCAGTGTCGAATGATTACAAATGTTCAAATGTTTGTGTAGTCTATGCGACTTAACTACGGGGTCATCAGTCCCTAAACTTACAAATTACTTATGAACTACTTACGAACTAGGCCGGCACAAATATCCATGCCCGAGGGAGGATTCGAACCCCCGACCGTAGTGGCCGTGCAGACCGTGACTGGAGCGCCTTAGTCCCCTCGGCCACCGCGGCCAGATCGAATGATTACATCAATAGTCATTGAGAACAGGAGGTAATGTAATTGTAGAACTCAGACTGGTCCTCAATATATTTCTCTCTCTGATAGCTCACATCCGACAACGTTATCAGTGGTGCTCTGAATATGATCTGGTTTTAAAAGTGGATTTCATAAATCGGGTCTGATGTAGTAAACAGGTAAGCTCTTATTCAGGAAGGGATTCATGAAGGTAAATGGGCCTCTGAACACAGGTGTCTCATGCCGCAAGATAAGTTTCGTCACCCCTCTCCTTCTATTTATCCTGCCCCTCCTCTTACTCCTACTAGGAGGATTTCCTTAGATATTTCGAGAGAAAAAAATTCATACACCTCCTCCCATACATCATTTCACCAAGCGAGGCGGCGCAGTGGTAACACATTGGACTCGCATTCGGAAGGAAGGTGGTTCAAATCCACCTCCGGTCATCCAGATTTAGGTCACCCTAAATCACTCGAGGCAAATTCCAGGATGTTTCCTTTCAAAGGTCATGGCCGCTTTTCTTCCCCCATCCTTTCCCAAACAAGCCGACCGTAAGCTCCGTCTCTAATGACCACGCTGTCGACGGGACGTTCAACACCAGTCTTCACCATTTCACGAAAGACACAGTTTTTGCAGTAATTTTTAGATTTCTTTCATCGCCTGAATATTACGGAATTTTCAAAATGAGTCTTTCAATCTCAGATCCTGTGTAACGTCCTGTCAGATTAAAAATGTCTAAGGACCGCGATTAGATCCCGTATTATTGTTTTCGCAGCCAGTGTTCTTATCGAATGAGCCGTCCAAATACGGCTTACGCACTTACACTTCATTTTCTTCCACTGCTTCCATTCTATTTGACAAGATTCACAGAATTTTCGTTGCATTCGTCGTTCGACTAGCACTATTGGAAGAGCCGGCCGCGGTGGCCGAGGGGACTGAGGCGCTTCAGTCACGGTCTGCACGGCCACTACGGTCGGGGGTTCGAATCCCCCCTCGGGCATGGATATTTGTGGCGTCCTAGTTCGTAGGTAGTTCATAAGTAGTTTGTAAATATGTTTGTAAAGTCTATGGGACTTAACTACGGGGTCATCAGTCCCTAAACTTACAAACTACTTATGAACTACTTACGAACTAGGACGGCACAAATATCCATGCCCGAGGGGGGATTCGAATCCCCGAACCCCCGACCGTAGTGGCCGTGCAGACCGTGACTGGAGCGCCTCAGTCCCCTCGGCCACCGCGGCCGGCAGTAGTTTGTAAGTTTAGGGACTGATGACCCCGTATTTAAGTCTCATAGACTGTACAAACATTTGAACATTTGATTTGAACTATTGGAAGAAAGGTTGCGATAACATCGATAAGCGTATTTATAACTTATTCAGTTTTGCGTACAAGTTATCTGAGTATTATACAGCAAGATCGGAATTATAGGACAATAATTTAGATGTAAAGTGTGGTAGCGTGTTTGAACCGTACTACTCACTTCTAAGCAATAATCTAAACAGATTTTACAAACATTTCGTATGAAAAATTTGGAAAGTCATTGTTATAAAGTTTGGAAGTTTAATATTTCTACCCATTAATTAAGATTAGCGATTTGATTAGTACATTATACCGTGCTGGCCTTTTGAGAAATTTTACTTATTGTGAATGTAGTAACAAGTGAAAATGTTAGCTAGTCGGGGAATGGAACCCCTGATCTCTCCGGGCCAACGGTCGCCTTAACCACTTGGCTACCCGGACTCGCCTCCCGCCCCTCTCAAACTTCCACAAGTCGCACGCTACGGCTGTAGCGCCCCATCGTCCATGTCCTGTTACTCACCGTTACGGATTCCCGTCCGAAAAAAATGTACAACTGTTTATAAATCTATCGGACTCAACCACGTGGTCATCAGCCCGTAGCTTACAAACTACTTAAACTAAGGTAAACTAACCCAAGGACGACACAAACATCCATGCCAGGGGGGATTCGATCTCCCGACGGCGAACAGCCGCGCGCACCGCAACACGGCGCTCCAGTACGCACGGCTAATCCGTCGCGGCTTACCGTGCAAGATCGAACGTATGATCGCATCTGCGTTGAAGTAAATGTCCGAAATAATAGACACCCCAATCTATAAGAAGTATTTACATTCCCAAGACGGCGTCTGCTTCATTTACTTCACCGCAGATATGGTCATACGTTCGATATCGCACGGGAATCCATAACGGGGAGTGTAAGAGGGCGTGGAAGATGGGGACGCTACAGCCGTAGTATGCGGCTTGTAGAAGTTTGACACGAACGGAAGGCGTGCACGGATAGCCAAGTGGTTAACCCTTTAATGCACAGTGTAGCGGATAAGCTGCATACCTTATTTTTTTCATTATCTTCCAAACTGATCAACACTTTACCACAAATTCATTTGTAGCTGCTTGTTTATATATTGTTACATATGGTAGTAGCTCATTCTAGATATTATAAATTGCAGAGTACTACTGAATCATTCAAACAGTTAGACTCTAAATAATACGAAGTGTGAAGTCACCTACATGAGTACAAAAAGAAATCCGTTAAACTTTGTTAACAAGATAAATCAATCAAAGGTGAAGGCCGTAAACTCCACAAAATATCTAGGAATTACTATTACTTCAGACTTAAATTGGAAAGAACACGTAGATAATGTCGTGGGAAAGGCGAACCAGAGACTGCGTTTTATTGGCAGAACCCTTAAAAGACGCAACAGAACTACTAAAGAGACTGCTTACAATACGCTTGTCCGTCCTTTTTTAGAGTATTGCTGCCCAGTGTGGGATCCTTATCAGGTGGGTTTGACGGAGGACATCGAAAGAGTTCAAAGAAGGGCAGCTCGTTCTGTATTGCCACGATACAGAGGAGACATAGTCACGGAAATGATACAGGACCTGGGACGGGAATTATTACAACAACGGTGCTTATCGCTGCGCCGTGGTCTACTTACGAAACTCCTATCACCAACATTCTCCTCCGAATGCGAAAATGTATTGTTGACTCCCACCTACATGGTAAAATGTTTTACTGTATTTTTGAGTAATTACACTTAATTCTACCGATACTCAGCTTTTCAACATAACGATGTATGGGGGTTCTGCTCGCTGCAACATTATTCTCCTGGGGCGTCGTGGTAGAAATAAATACTCGGTAAGTATAATTTTTCACTTTTTCTTTAATTTGAAACCAAACTGCTTCTCCACCAAAACATTACAAATATTAAACTTGCGTACAACAACACAGACTGACATAGATTTCAGTGCACTTGACAAAAGACTAAAACTGGAACCCCCCCACGCAAAGCGGTGAGGCAAATATGTAACATCGGCAATAATGACCTTACATTATGCATTGTTCATAACAATTGAATATACTAATTTACAATGAACAAACACACGAAGAAAACATTTCACGTACACAAAAATAATCACAATAAAAAAATGAAAACTATACATACAATAATTTTAGATGACACGTTTCTTTTTTAATTGAAATCTCCGATCTTGCTGTTTGACAACAAAGTGTGATGTTAAATAGCAATTAATTTGTTACTGAGTACATCATACATGTTCCTAACATATATTGAACTATCAGATATCTTGGCCATTCACAAAATATACTCCAAATCTTAGGTCAGTCAATATATACAAAGAATATATTGACACACAACTTGTTTATGAGCCTAACCTATATACAATGCTATTTATTTTCATGACTTTATGTTTTACATAAGTTTGTACCCTTCGTCTGTCTATTTATGAAAATAATGTACAATGACAAAAGTATTGTTTATAGAACTGTCTGGAAACGTCTTATACAAATCTCTTATTTAATGAAATCTATCACTTGTTTTGATCACAGTATCACCGAGACACTGTCCTACACTGATTCCTAGACTGGCTATTTCGTTTGTAACTTAACACGCAAAATGTATCACTATTGAACCACACGATTCCGGATCCGACGCAGACGGTATCGTACAATAACATTGAGATGAGAGTGCCGGCAGTATCGTCACAATGGGTAGAAATGACCATCAGAATAAAATACGAGAAATCAGAGCTCTAACGGAGAGATTCAGATGATTTTTCTTCCCGCGAGCTATTCGAGAGTGGGATGGGAGATGAATAGTATAATCGTGGTTCGATGAACCCTCTGCCAGGCACTTAATGATTTGCAGAGTATCCCATGTAGATGTAGCTGCATTGAGTTATTCCTAACATGCGCGTTTGTTTACATTAGTATTCCTCCTTTGCCATATAAAAGTAGTCAATCTCATACTACTGTTGCATTATGAGTGACCTTCTGGAAAGGTGAGAGCCACTGTAGTGTCATTTATTGCATCGGGACATCACGGAAGCACTATATAGCTGACCACCTATCAAATTTTTGTTGACAGTAGTGCATAATAATTTTCAGTAAATTTTTTCTATATTTTTCTCGGTATATACACACTATAAATTAATCGTAGTAGTTTTTATAGCTTCAAACAAAAAGACATGTATTAAAGCGTTAATGCGACCGCTGGCCCGAAGCGGGAGACCCGGGTTCCATTCCCGTCCTGGCTCACATTTTCACTTGTCGCACTTGTATAATTTCAGTGCCCCGATGGAGCTAATGTCAACCATTTCTTTCCTAATCCTTCTTGCTTCCCCTCATTAATAAATACCGGGTGATCAAAAAGTCAGAATAAATTTGTAAACTTAATAAATCACGGAATAATGTAGATAGAGAGGTAAAAATTGACACGCATGCTCGTAATGACATGAGGTTTTATTAGAACCAAACCTCTACCGTTATCGGGCATTTTTCTTCAAGGAACTGTGTGATTCTGGTTTTGTAACTGCTACCGTGACGGGTGAGAGGTACGCCGATATGTTACAGAATTGCATCATCCTCACCCTGGCTGATAAACACCTGCTGAAACGTAAGATTTTTATGCAGGATGGCGCTCCACCCGATATTGCTAGGCGCGTGAAAGATCTCTTGCGCGCGTCGTTTGGTGATGATCGTGTGCTCAGCCGCCACTTTCGTCATGCTTGGCCTCCCAGGTCCCCAGCCCTCAGTCCGTGCGATTATTGGCTTTGGTGTTACCTGAAGTCGCAAATGTAATGTGATCGACCGACATCTCTAGGGATGCTGAAAGACAACATCCGACGCAAATGCCTCACCATAACTTCGGACATGCTTTACAGTGCTGTTCACAATATTATTCCTCGACTACAGATATTGTTGAGGATTGTTTTAATTTGTTATGCTAATTATTGCTTTTCTGATCAGCCTAGGGACTGATGACCAGAGTAGTTAAGTCTCATAAATTTACAAACATTTGAACATTTTGTAATCAGCGTTGTGAGAAAAGTGAGGAAAGTGCATTAGTTGAAGACAATTTGGACGAAAAGCAGTGTGGGTTTGATCCACTTAGAGGCTGTCAGAGCCGGATATTCTGCTTACGGCAGACAATGAAGTATCTATAGTTTCCAAATGATAAGCCAAGATCGCAAACTAACAATTTATTAAGTGACGACCGGTTTCGGTGCACTGTGTCACTGGTCGTCACTTAATAAATTGTTAGTTTGCGATCTTGGCTTATCATTTGGAAACTATAAAACGAATTGATCGCCTCCAGACCAGACGATGTCAGGTAATCTTAATGAAGTATCTTTTATAGATCTGCAAGAGGCTTATAACCGTGTTCCTACCAAGAAACTATGTACCGGGTGATCAAAAAGTCAGTATAATTTTGAAAACTTGATAAACCACGGAATAATGTAGATAGAGAGGTAAAAACTGACACACATGCTTGGAAAGCCATGGATTTTTTAGAACAAAAAAAGTTTAAAAAATGTCCGACAGATGACGCTTCATCTGATCAGAAAAGCAATAATTAGCATAACAAATTAAGACAAAGCAAAGACGATGTTGTTTACAGGAAATGCTCACTATGTTGATCATCATTCCTCAACAATAGCTGTAGTCGAGGAATAATGTTGTGAACGGCACTGTAAAGCATGGCCAGAGATATGGTGAGGCATTGGCGTCGGATGTTGTCTTTCAGCATGCCCAGAGATGTCGGTCAATCACGATACACTTGCGACTTCAGGTAACCCGAAAGCCAGTAATCGCACGGACTGAGGCCTGGAGACCTGGGAGGCGAAGCAAGCCGAAAGTGGCGGCTGAGCACACTATCATCACCAAACGACGAGCGCAAGAGATCTTTCACGCGTCTAGCAATATGGGGTGGAGCGCCATCGTGCATAAAAATCATACGTTCCAGCAGGTGTTTATCAGCCAGGCTGGGGATGATGCGATTCTGTAATATATCGGCGTACCTCTGACCCGTGACGGTAGCAGTCACTGCCCAGCGCAATCTGTCTGACAGTTTATGAACTTTTTTCTTTTCTTTTCTTTCTTTTTTGTTCTAATAAAACCCCATTGTGGTGTCGCACAAGTACGAAGTGCGCGGCGTTCTTACGATGTCAGGCACGAGCGTCCTCTGTTACAACTACACTCGTGGCCACGACTGCTGCATCGGCCACTTGGGAATCAGATAGGCACCAGTTAAGACTTGAGAATCAGATACCCACCAGTTAAGACTTGGCTATCGGATGGGCACTAGGAATCATCAGTAGGCAGGCCTCTCTCTACTTCAACTACGTATCAGCAAAATGTTCAAATGTTTGTAGAGCTTATGGGACTTAACTACGGGGTCATCAGTCCCCAAATCTACAAACTACCCATGAACCACTTACGAACTAGGACGGCACAAATATCCATGCCCGAGGGGGGATTCGAACCCCCGACCGTAGTGGCCGTGCAGACCGTGACTGGAGCGCCTCAGTCCCCTCGGCCACCGTGGCCGGCTATGTATCAGCATTCTGCAGTCAAGAACGATGTAAAAGTTAAGTATTACCAAGACTCCACGAAATATATATCTTGTTCTAATTTAGCCTAGTGTTCTAGTTTCTGCTGTCCCACTGGCTGGTCACCTCCGTACCTGCACAAGCGTGCATCCTTTATTCCTGTGTCGGTCTCTTTCTACTCGGCCACCGACACCTACAACCGGCGGAAATGAGACGCAAAAGTGGCGACGAGGCTGGCACACAAAAGTGGCGACGAGGATGGGATACAAAACCCATGTCATTCCAAGCATGTGTATCAATTTTTACCTTTCTATCTACATTATTCCGTGATTGATTAAGTTTTCAAATTTATACTGACTTTTTGATCACTCGGTAATTTGCAAATTACGAAATGAATAGTGAATCTGCAGAGCGGTTCAGGAGTAGAGGCAGCCCCGCGCAGCCACCGTGTGTGTGGGTGTCTCGTTGCGAGCGATTATCTGCGGCCGCGTGTGAGTTACGAGACGTGACGTAAGCGGCTGCATCCCGGCCCGTCTGAGTGTGGGTAAACACAGACAGCTGCGCCACATAAAGCGGATACTGCCAGCCACTCCCCACACACACCGCGGACGGGCTCCGTTATGGCTCCCTGCACTAAGCCACTCGCCAACAAACTCCTCAAGCGCTCCACGCGGATACACAGGGCGGTAGTGCCGCAACTGTCATTTGTACTTCGGGTAAATCTCCCCGTGTACATCGGCTCCCAAAACAATATTTCGTAATCCGACTCCTCAAATCCGCTTTTGGTTGGTCATGTAAACGTCCCGAAATCGTTTCTGGAAATCCGCTCTTGTAAAGCGGTTTTCCACTTTCACGATAGATTTTCGTGGCGATGTGAACGCAACCGTTTTAAATCTTTTTGGCTTGTCAGATTGCGTCTTCCGCTCATATGGCAGATTTTGCACAGCGATTACTTTGTATATAATAAATGCCATTAATAATGTACAAAACTAAAAATAATTTTCGCATGTATGAAAGATCAACACTTGACGACTCGATTGATTTGGCTGAATTTTCTTTTGTTGTGTTCGTAATTGTCATAATCTTTATATATAAACCAGAGTATCTTTACGTTTGTTTATGCGTACATATTGCATACAAATATACAGTTTTGTTCCAATTTTACACACATAACCTTCAATCCATGAGGACGGTCTCCGTAAGTGTAAGGATCACGTACAACACACATTTCAGGAAATGTGACATCATAAACAATGAGATGCGAGAAAAACTGCTACACCACTCAACAACGTAGCACATTTCCTCCTAAACCACTGGACCGACTTCAACCAAATTTGATACACATATTTCATACCGTAAGAATCACACACGACACATGGTTCATGAGATATGACGTTATAAATTATAGGAATCTCAAATAAATAAATAAATAAATAAATTATCAAATGTTTGTATAGCTTATGGGACTTAACTACGGGGTCATAAGTCCCTAAACTTACAAAATACTTATGAACTAGCTATCACCAAGGACGGCACAAATATCCATGCCCGAGGGGGCATTCGAAACCCCGACCGTAGTGGCCGTGCAGACCCTGACTGGCGCGCCGCAGTCCCCTCGGCCACCGCGGCCGGCTAGATTTTAAAGAAGTACAGCACTTATACAAATGAATATATACCTAAAAACTGTACAATTGTGAAATGTACAACATATATCTCAATAAATACGAGATACTACGAATTTTATGTCATTTGTATTTTGATTACTATCTTTCTTTGTTTGGATGATGTACTTATAATTTTGTACATTATGAAAGACAGCCTTATCTCAACATATATAAAAATTGAGGTGTTTGTACCTATATTGCAGTCTGCAGCCAAAACTACACATCGCAAACGAATAGTGTTTGCATGTAGTAGTAGGTATCAGTCTCCCATTATGCACTATAGTGGTAGAGGATTGATAAATGATACGGGGGTAGAAGATGTAGGAGTTGAAAGTTACCGTCAGATATAGTATTGAGTGGCTCCTCTGCCCTTATCGGTAACGTACTAATGATAACAATTTAATTTGCCACTAGGCTTCGAAGTGGCTATTGTAATCTTTCTTTAGAGACGTGGATGTGGAACATTTATAAATATTTAGTGTATTATCGGTTCCATCAAGCAAAGTAAGATCACAAAGGCATACAATGGCTGGAGAGACAAAACCATACGTATTCTTTATCCTCTTAATTTGACTGTAATTTTCTTCATTTCCGCAATTATTCCGCCCTGATTACATGTTAAATCATTTCAACAATGAGGACACCACGAAATGTTCGTTACAGCTTATCCGATTTGGTGAACCTCTGGACGCAGAATTTGTAAGTTGCTGGGGTGAAAAGAATAGCTTACACTCTATTGGACTTCTCAACAATTTTAGTTGCAGCTTCTCTGTGTTAGTATGGACATGCCAGTTACTAGAAACAGCAATGGCCGCCGACTGTTACTACAATACCAAGCCATTGGGGCCGCGAAAGACAGAAAGGTCAATTAATTTCACACATCAAAAACTATAAGGTTAAATGAATCGAAGCAGATGATATGAAGTAAAAACTGTGAATTAACCATTAAAGAGAGAATAATTTTTGCAAAAGAAACTACGCGAAGCGAATTCGTATCCTTACTGCAGAAGTTCACGAACAAAATTAGTGTGTAAAATTTCGTATTAGAGAAACGAACTCGTGACGGATTTGTAGTCATAGATCGGCTTGAGCTTTACTGTACAGGTATGTAAGGATATTCTATAGATTACGGTAGCTCTAGATGTTTCCATTCTGAATTAGATTATATGAAAATCGGTTTTAGTATCGTTCTGAACGTTACTCGTTTCCAGTTTAATCCCCCCGCCCACCTCTCTCTCTCTCGCCATCATCAATGGCTACCGTTTAAGTGTAGAAAGACGAAGCGTTTAATTTCAGTAAAACGGCCTCAGTAACGCGACACATCTGTTGTGTTGTAGCCTCTGATCATTTCCACGTTCAGATTTATGCTGGTACCGGTTTTGCACATTACCTCCTATAATTGAATCACAACCGGTAATTGGCATTGCATCCAGAAGCGATAGCGTGCGAATTATCAGGTTAACAGCGTTTTGAATAAATCTATCACCACGGATCGAACCATTACCTTTAACAACAGCGTAAAGGGAAGCTTCTTTTTTTAACCGGCTTTGGTCAGGTGTAATAAAAAGAAACCCTCTGAGCTTTGTTTGCAGTACATCGAAGAAGACCTTTTTAAACTTTAATAAATAACCGTAATTACTAAGTACATTCTTTGTACGTTAATATTGGATGAGTAGACAAATACGCAACTAAAAATGATTGCGAAAATACAACGACTGCATATAATGCAAACAGATAATGGTAAGGATTACGGTAATTCTAAATGGATTGGCATTCAACCACGATAATGCGATCCTAAATATTAAACCATCTATACCGAATTAGTACCTATTTTAATGTTACGTATTGTTAGGTCTCTGTTTCTCTCCCTCTCTCTTTCTCTCTCTTACACGCACACACACACACACAGCATACACGTCTCAGTAGCAATGTTTAAGCTATAAAATGAAATCAGGTTGACAAAATGCACAGGTCATAACTTGCATTGCCGCAAAAATGCACAAATCATAATTTACATTTGTGCAAAATATACTGCTAGTAAATTTTTTGTAAATTATGCTATTAATGAGGGTTTTAAAATTGAAAAATGTGTTTACCAAATTAAGTTGTATTTTTATTTAAATTTTACACATGTAGATCTACATATTCCGCATGATATCTACACGACAAATAGTCAATAGTGATTTGCATAATTGGCGTCAAATTGTGACGTATAACATTAGAATACATCGATTTTATATATACTCCACACAATGAATTCCTTTTCAAAATCAAAAACTAAACCATCAACTGTGTGCAGGTGAGTACTGCCGGCGTATTCTATTATTAAACCCGTAAGAAGGAATTTTTCATTCATCTTTTAACATAACTGAACTCAGCCAAGTCACTGAAATTCACTTTACTGCATATGAGGTTCAACAACTTAAACAATGCCCATTCCAGTAACAGATCAAAAAATGTTCAAATGTTTGTATAGCTTATGGGACTTAACTACGGGGTCATCAGTCCCTAAACTTACAAACTACTTATGAACTAGCTAATACTAAGGACGGCACAAATATCTATGCCCGAGGGGGGATTCGAACCCCCGACCGTAGTGGCCGTGCAGACCGTGACTGGAGCGCCTCAGTCCCCTCGGCCAAGTAACAGATCGTTTAAATTTATAACTGTTTATAAATATATATTTCAGTGATTAGCTTATTTCCTTTGCTATGGTATGGCCATTTTTAGTTTCACTAGATCTAGGAATTCATTCAATTCTTTGGTTTCAGTGACGTGTTTTTAAGGCTTGTTTGTGTTTATAGCGTATTTGATTGCCACATTGCAAGTAGGTACAGATTTTTCTGTATCTGTTTCGTTGTCCTTACTGAAGGCACCCGTTATGCACTTGAAGCTATCGATCCTATTGAAGGTTAGCGAAGCTATTGCTAATGGTGTGTCCGTTAGGTTTTGCTTACTAATCACCAGGTATTGTCTCTTCTTCTCATAAACACGTAGTCCTGTTTTCTCAGTAAATCGATAATAATTTGCCGCGGCGGATTAGCCGCGCGTACTGGAGCGCCGTGTTGCGGTGCGCGCGGCCGTCCGCCGTCAGGGGTTCGATTCACCCCTCGGGCATGGGTATTTGTGTTGTCCTTAGTTTAGTTTGTAAGCTAGGGACTAATAAACAAGCAGTTGAGTACCCATAGATTTACAAACATTTGAACATTTGATAATAATTCTGCGTTTGTCTAATTACGTCTGTTCTTGTGGTTGAATGTATCGTTTACAGTCCGCAAATGCTTTTTTCTTCGGATCAATGTAGAGTAAATATGTTACAATTTTTCCAAAACGGTGTTAAATAATATTTGCGAAATGGGAATTTTTGTGTCAGACCATTGTACACCTAAATTGATTCAGTTACTCATGCGTGTCTTTTCATTTCGCAGTAAGTTCCTTCCACGCACTTTTGATTGTGATTCGATGAGTTGCTACGTGTATTTCAAATTCTGTAGAGATATTGATTAGTATTTGTCGCTGTGTTCTGTCGAACGTAGCATATTGACAGGCACAGGTAAGAAATTCCCTCCAACAGAAACGTAGTTGTTCCATATTTACAAACTTCTTAGTGCCAAATTACATGCAAAAAAGGCCGTTTACTATTAATTGTTGTGCGTTTGGTTTTGGTACAGGCATTGATTTTTCGCAGCCATTACCGAACTTTTACTTGAAAGTTGTTGTTCTTATTGTGGCTAGCAGTCAAATGTTCAAATGTTTGTAAAGCTTACGGGACTTAACTACGGGGTCATCAGTCCCTAAACTTACAAACTACTTATGAACTACTTACGAACTAGGACGGCACAAATATCCATGCCCGAGGGGGGATTCGAACCCCCAACCGTAGTGGCCGTGCAGACCGTGACTGAAGTGCCTCAGTCTCCTCGGCCACCGCGGCCGGCGGCTAGCAGTCGGGAGGCTGGTTTCATCTACATCTATATGGTTACTCTGAAGTCACACTGAAGTGCATGGACGATGGTACATCGAATCACTCTTGTGATATTTCTTTATAGTTCCATTTTCAAATAGCTCGTGAGAAAAAGGAACACCTACATCTTTGTTTTCGATCTGATTTCTCTTGTTTTATTACGATGTTCATGTTTCCCTATGTAGGTGGATCATAACAACATATGTTCGCATTCTGAAGAGAAAGTGGGAGAAAGAAATTTCTTTAGTAGAACTGTTGCATCTTCTAAGTGTTCTGCCACTGAAACGTAGTCTTTGGTTTGCTTCCCTACAATATTTTCTATCTTTTGTTTCCAATTTAATTTGTGCTCAACTGTTACTCCTAGGTATTTAGTAGAATTGACGGAATGTAGGTTTGACTGATTTATGGTGTAACTCAAGTTTAATGGATTTCTTTTAGTGGTCATAGGGATGACCTCTCACTTATCATTATTAAGGGTCAATTGCCAATTTTTGCACCATCAGATATCTTATCTAAATCATTTTGCAGTTGCTTTTGATCTTCTGATGACTTTACTAACCGATAAATGATAGTATCATCCGCTAACAGTCTAAGACAGCTACTCAAATTGCCTCCTAGATCGTTTATAAAATACTAGCTTATATGTCCGTGCTTCGCAACGATTGTTGAAGGAGGGCTTGTATCATGGCTTTATAGGGTTCCGGACCTCAGTCAGTAAAAAAAGAATCCTTGTTGGATAGCTCTGTCCATAAACTACGTTGTCATAGCCAAGATGTCAAATGTAAGTAAAAGACATTGTTCGAAACGACGTATCTTCATAAAGATGTCAAATGTAAGTAAAAGTCAGTCCTAAAAGATGTACCTTCATAAAGTTTTGATACAAAAGGTGAAACATGCCAAAATAAGCAAAGAAATGTCGTTAAGTATTTAATACAAAAAGCCAAATGTTCAATGTCTGTTGGTATTTGTAGACATAAGATTGCTTAATTCTGTCACAGACGTTCGCTTCCTTGTTGTACTACCCCATACTTATTATGCAGCAGCGGTGTTCGTTAGTTCTTTGGTGCACTACAGAGCCTCTATCGCTTGTTTCCTGTACTACGGAATCCATACTTCTAGCCTAAAACAGTTCCCCTGATTCCACTTTTATGAAACGAAGTTGCCCCATACAAATCCGTGAAGTAGTTTAGGACATCGGGTATTTCTAACTGATGAACAGACAGTTACTGAAAACACAAGATTGCGATGTATCTTTTTTCCATGATCTGATTTTGATGACATCATGTCTATATGTTGCCACAATCTTAGCTCAATTTTCTGTGAAAACCGCATGAAAATGTGTAGTAGTTTCTTTTTAATAAGTTTGCGAAACGTGTTAGAAATAGGCATATCTTCATGAATATGATGTAGCTTATATAATACATCAGTTATATTCCAAATTTAAATATTTATTTCAGGATCATTTATATCTCTGGACAATGGGCTGAGACATGGAAAGCTGAAATGTAATAAGTATTTCCTTAATGAAGTAGAAATATCACTGAAAAGAGTTATTATTCTTACGGTTGGCTCTCTTTCCGTTAGATGCGCTTTTGTCGCCCCAAGCGTGAGACTTAAACTTCCATAGCAGTTGTACATATACATTAGACTGTGATATCACTATGTAAATATATGGATTAAACACGGCGAGGATTGTATCAGTTTTATATTCATTGCGTTGAATCATATTTCGTAGAACATAGCAACCAAGAAACCGATTTTCAGAAATATGGTAAATTTCAAAAGTCAAAGAGTAAGTAGTATTTTCAAAGGGTAATAATCAGATCGCTGCCCTAACTTTACACAAACACCCACAGCACTATCTATTAATTCTTTGCTACATTATGCAGTTCTTTCCAAGCACGAAATACACCTAAAACTTCAAATTACGATATCTTTTATTTTCCTGATCTGATTTTTATGAAATGAAGCCGATATGTTGCCCCAGTATATTCTCTATTCATCCAGTAGTTTTGAAGATTGAAGCGAACAGCGACAGGCCTACATTAAGAGATTTATTATTAGTATATATATGTTGTACAATTGTAAAATTTTGCAGGGATATATTGATTTGTATAAGTGCTGTATGTCGGTAAAATTTGTTGCGAATATGGGTAGTAGTAAAGAAGTAATAGATTAAAAAGTGATGCTTGATGGAGCGGTTTTCCATGAACGTTACTTTACGTTCTCATATCTCATGAACTACGTGTCGTAATGTGATACAATTTCTAAAGTATATTCATCTGTATGTGTGTATACTACCTATAAAATTTCCTGCGACCTCAATTTGTAGTGTAGAAATTATAAACTGTAACGTTATACCGAATGCCGTACTTTTGCTCCATGAACAGCGGAAAAGTATTAAGCGAGAAACTTTTTTCCTTTCATTATTTTGATGTGGTTGTCTGCGATAAAAAGTTTCATAAAGGTTTGAAATTATGTTTAAAGTTTGTTGCAAGTCGCCAAGTACTGTCATTCTCATATAGTGTATTGGTAAAGTCTTGTCGCATTATGTAGCAGTTTTATGCGATTCCTATCGTTCATGACGTTATATATCCTGAACCATATGTCTTACGTGGTTCGTACTCATACTGCACTTGTTAGCTCACGTACAAATTTGGTTGAAATCGGTCGAGTGGTTTAGGAGAAAATGCGCAGCATTGTCGTTTGACGCAGCAGTTTTTCGCGAATCTCATTGTTTATGACGACATATCTCCTTACGTATGTGTCGAAGGTGATTCTTAAACCGACAGCGATTGTTGCCTGATATTAAGGAACATGTGTACCAAGTTTGGTTGAAATCGGTCCAGTAGTTTAGGAGGAGATGTGGAACATACATACATACATACATACATACACACATATAGCCTATTTTATAAGATGTAAGACAGGATAAGGAACAGTAGGAGCCCTAGAACACTTCCGTGGGGAACGCCAGATATCAATTCTGTTCTAATCGATGACTTACCGTCATTTACAACGCACTGTATCCTTCCTGACAGGAAATCACAATTCCAATCGCATAACTGTGGCGATATTGCATACGCACGCAATTTGATAAGAAGACTCTTGTGAGTTAAAGTGTCAAAAGCCTTCCAGAAATCTAGAAATACGTTATCTATTTGATATCCGTTTTCGATAGCACCCATCAAGTCATGGGAGTAAAAGAGCTAGCTGTGTTTCACAAGAACGACAGTTTCATGCAGCTCTCCTCACTACTCTATTGCCGGCCGCGGTGGCCGAGGGGTCTAAGGCGCTCCAGTCACGGTCTGCACGGCCATTACGGTCGGGGGTTCGAATCCCCCCTCGGGCATGGATATTTGTGCCGTCATAGTCCGTAAGTATTTCATAAGTAGTTTGTAAGTTTAGGGACTGATGACCCCGTAGTTAAGTCCCATAGACTATACAAACATTTTTGAACTACTCTATTCTGTGAAAACCTCTTCATCTCTGAATAAGAATGTAAACCCACATCCGTTTGAATCTGGTTAGTGTATTCGTCTCTTGGTCTCCTTCTGCGAGTTTTTTACCCGATCCCCCCCCCCCCCCAATGCTAAACTGACGATTCTTTGATGTCTCAGACTGTGTCCCACAAGCCGCGTGGGAATGGCCGGATGCTCTAAGGTGCCTTGCTGCGGAGTGTGTGATTGATCCCCGTCGAAGATTCGAGTTCTCCCTCGGACATGGGGGTGTGTGTGTAATCCATAGCGTAAGTTAGTTTAAGCAGTTTTTTACACTAGGACCCATGATTACCGCAGTTTGGTTCCACAGCTTCACAAACATTTGAATATTTTCAATTTGTATGCCCCCAATCGATTGTCTATTAGTCAAGATATGACAGAAATTTCTTTCCTACCCAATCCTGCTCTGCAACTTCTCGTTAGATACGCGATCTACCCATTAATCATCATCACTCTTCTGTAGCAGCACATTTCAAAAGCTTCTATCATACTTTGTCTGAACTCCTTATCGTCCTCGTTTCACTCCCTTACAATGCTACACTCTAGATAAATGCCTTCAGAAAGGACTTCCTAACACGAAAATTAATTTTGAATGTCAAGAAATTTCGCCTCGACAGAAATGCTTTGCTTCCTATAGCCATTGTGCATTTTATATCTTCTTTACTTCGGCCATCAGATGTTATTTTCCTATCCAAATAACTAAATTTATCTACTTCTTTTAATTTTTAGTTACCTAAACTAATTTTTTCAGCATTATCTGTTTTTGTTAAACTGCTTTCCATTGCCCTTGTTTTTCTCTCGTTAATCTAATAACCGCGTTATAAGGCACTGTCCATTCCGTTCAGTTGCTGTCCCTGACAGAATCAGAATGTCATAGCCAAACCGTAAAGTTTTTATTTCTTCTCTCTGAACTTTAATTCCTTCTCCAAATTTCTCCTTTCATTTCAGCTTGCTCAAAGTACAGATTGAATAACATTGAAGAAAGTCCACAACCCTGTCTTACTACCTACCAAACAAATGATTCCCTCTCATTGCTGTGTGGTTTTCGTACAAGTTGTACATAACTTTTCGTTCCCTACATTTTACCCCTGAAACCTACATCATTTAAAAGAGTGCATTCGAGTCACCATTATCAAAAGCTTTCTCTAAAGCTACAAAATCTGAAAATGTACGTTTGCCTTTCGTTAAGTTATCTTCTAGGATAAGTCGTAATATGAGTATTGCCTCGAGTGTTCCAACATTTCTCCTAAATCCAAACTGATTTTCCCCGAGGTCTGCCGCGGTGGAGTAGCCGAGCGGTCTAAAGCGTCTCGCTGCGGAGCGCGCGGTTGCTCGCCGTGGAGGTTCGAGTCCTCCCTGGGGCATGGGTGTGTGTGTTTGTCCGTAGGTTAGTTTACCTAGGTTTAAATAGTTTGTAAGCTACGGACTGATGACCACGCAGTTTGGTCCGACAGATTTACAAACATTTGAACATTTTTTCCACGAGGTCTGATTCAATCGTTTTTCCACTAGTCTCTAAATAATTCAAGTTAATAATTTACAACTATGGCATATTAAACTGAAAGTTTCACACTTGTTTGCACTTGCTTACTTTGGAACTGGAATTACTGTTTTTTTTTTTTTTTTTTTTTTTTTTTTTTTTTTTTTTTTTTTTTTTTTTTTTGATGTCTGATAGAAATTTCCTATGTCTAATATATCTTGCACATACGGTGGAGCAGGATCTTCTTCACTGGCTCTTCCAACGGTGTCAGCAACTCAGAGGGAATTTCACCCACTCCAGGGACCTTTATTCGACTCATATCTTTCACTGGTCTGTCAAATTCTTCTCCCTGTATCGTATCTCCTATTTGATCTTTACCTATCTCCTCTTCCATACCCACAATACTGTCTTCATTTATCTCGTATAGGACCTTTCAGGTTTCATTCTTTGCTTAGTTAGTTGGTTTCTGATTGGCCGGTTTGTGGCCGAATCTACCGTCATAAGAAAGCGCGTCTGGTAAGAGTAGGATGAGGAGGAGGAGGAGGCGCCGGCCGCGGTGGCCGAGGAGACTGAGGCGCTCCAGTCACGGTCTGCACGGCCACTATGGTCGGGGTTCGAATCCACCCTCGGGCATGGATATTTGTGCCGTCCTAGTTCGTAAGTAGTTCATAAGTATGAAACTTCCTGACAGATCAAAATTGTGCGCCGGAACCGGGACTCGAACCCGGGAGAGCGCTTGCCTGCGAATGGCGGGAGTCCCGGGTTTGAGTCCCGGTTCCGGTGCTCAATTTTGATCTGCCAGGAAGTTTCATATCAGCGCACACTCCGCTGAAGAGTGAAAGACTCATTCCAGTTCATAAGTAGTTCGTAAGTTTAGGGACTGATGACCCCGTAGTTAAGTCCCATAAGCTGTACAAACATTTGAACATTTAGGAGGAGGCTCTGCTGAAGTGGCGCAAGCTGGGGCGACAAGTGAGGTAAAAGATAGCCAAGGATATATTCGGTAGCAGGGAGAATTTTGTGTCACTTTGGCGTTTCGTCTGGTGAGCGACACACTGTGTTGGCGGTTTGAGCACTCTGTGGACGCAATTTGCGCATATTCGAGTGTGTACGGAGAAGTGAGAGAGAAGACTCTTTCTCTACTTTACTGGAAAGACCAGCTCTGTTCGGACAAAAAATACGGTAGTCATGCCAAAAAAAGCCCTTTGTAATATAATTTTAGAGGAGACGTTTCTCTACAGCTTTGTTCTGTTATGTTTTTTTTCATATCTCATATCGTTTGAGAGATATTTGCAAAAATAACAGAGTTTTGACGCCCTCCACTGAATGAACGAAAACCAGCCGTTCGCAGATGTCACGTGACATTCCTCGCCCAGAAGTCTCTCTTGCTTTGCGTATTTGATGATTTTCTTATTTTAACTTACACGTTGTCATTCCAAAGCAATGGCGCACTGAAGAATTAACAAAACCACGTCGTTCTTCGTACGATAAATGATAATCTAGTATCTACAAATACCATATTAGCTTCAGTTAATAACAGCCATCAATAGTATGAGATTAAATGACCTGGGTTTTAAGTGTTGGACGTAGCGTAGTGAGCAATGCTTTGGACTGTGACCCGCCAGTACCTAAAAATTTTTGTTTTTCTAAAAGGGTTATTAATAAATTTTTTATTGGTTCAAAATGTTGGCTAAAACTTATAAAACTACAAATCTAAATCAGGCCGTAAAACACGTCAGTGCGATTTTTTTATATTATTGTCGTGTAACCACTCCGCCACAGGCCATGTGCATTATGAAGAGTTGCTCGATGGTGTTGAAAGATATAATCGGGCCCAAATTTTCAACTTTCCCCATTGATTTATTTTTAATGGTGACGTCGTAAATTCTATTGTGTGTTGATTGATAACAGCTTTAGGACCATAAATGCTATCTAATTATGTATTTTTGACGACGATACAGCGTTCCATGAATGAAATAAAACGCAATTTGCGATCAGTTATGGCTTCACTATACTAGGTTTAGAAGGAATATCAAAGTGCGACGAATGAAAATTTGTGCCCGGCCGGGATTCCAACACGGGATCTCCTGCTTACTTTGATATTCCATCTAAACCTACTACAGTGAAGCCATAACTGATCGCAAATTGCGATTTATTTCATTCATGGAACGCTGTTACGTAGTCAAAAATATATAATTGTATACATGCCGAGGCTGGGCTCCTGACGACAATTAATTGTGTCTCGATACCTCATGGTCTGTTCACCTGATGCGGGAATACAGTACTGTCGCTGCGAGCATTGCAGAACAAATAGGCTGTGGTAAAAGGAAAGAGAGAGCGTGGCGAATGGAGATTTGGGTGTGGCGGGAGACATGCAGGGAAGAGTCCTCTGCAGTCGGGCTGGTCACTGTGTCCTCGGTGGCTGAGTGATAGCCGGGCGCCGTGGCTCAGCGCGCCCGGTCAGGGGCCGGAATGTCCCCTCTAATAAAAAAGCTGAGCCACCAACTCGTCGAACTACAACGAACAATCACGATCTGCGTCCGCAAAGAAGAGAACAACCTATAGAGCAAAAAAAAAAAAAAAAAAAAAAAAAAAAAAAAAAGTGGTAAACGCGTCTTCCTAGTAAGCAGGAGATCCCGGGTTCGAATCCCGGCCAGGAACAAATTTTCATTCGTCGCACTTTGGTATTCCATGTGTGAAGCCATAACTGATCGCAAATTGCGATTTATTTCATATATACTATCTGTTCTTTCGCGCACATATGATGCTCGGCACTTTTGGCAGTATGATTCCGAGAAACTCAAGAAGTTGCGTCGCAGTCCTCATTCCATTGCGTAAGACGCTGCTGCTATTCTTTTCACTGTCTTCCTTTGTTTCCAGCAGGAGCTTAGCGCCCCTGTGTACGTGCGGCCGTGCACCACAACACAGTTTGTTTGCCCGTAACGAGGATGTCGCGCGTATCTCCGCGATAAACAGCGAGAGGACATCGGCGTGTGTGTTGTCGCGACGAGTTCTCAGCGGTGTTTGTCGAGGTCAACCAGTCCGCCACGCGGGACTTTCCTGCTGCGCAAACAGGAGTAATCACCCAAAGCTGTTCTTCACTTCGCTAATAAAATACAGGGAAACGTTGCACTTCAGTGCCAACTCTCAGATCCGAAAGGCAGGAACCGTCAAGTTATATGCTGCAGAGCAGAACTTTCTCTCTGTATACATCTCCTAGGTCAGGTACGGCGAACATTTGTACGAGGTTTGGAACTCAAAATAGTGGCAACACTGCTGTGGAGACACTAAGCAATGGAATCTACTATGGTCGCTTAAGCCCGTTTTAAACGATCAACGAACTTGTAATAGATTGATAACAAATTGCGTTAATGGCGGCCGTCAGTCGTTTGAACGGCTTCACTAGTATGATCGCGCTAGTATAGAAGCGCGATAATTATAGCGATAAAGAAATAGGGCCAGTTCTAAATTCGGTACTAGTGGGTTCACTGCGCATGCGCGAGCTAGTAGCCGTCAGCTGCAGTCATCGCTCCAGTTAGTCCGCCATTTTCCTTCGTATTTACGTATATTTTGCGTTATGTCGAAGTTTATGATCAGAATGTATTACAAAATGTATTTCTAATGATTATCGATTATTGTCTACCGAAAAGCGAGGTCGTACATCTGAAATCGAAAAATGGTTTATATTTTGCAATATCGTAACAGAAAAGACTGAAGCCAATTGTTTATTTGAATTTATTGAGATTGTAATTTGGTGATGTAATTTTCATTAAATAGCATTTTAAATGGAAACGCCAGTCCAAATGAAAGACAAAAATTCAGTTGTGCACGACGTTATTAACAATGCCAGTGGGCAAATCGTAGTAGATTAAGTAAAGAAGGTCTATTTATGCTCTTATAAATATTGCTTGATGAGTTCATAAGTTTATTTTCTTCGCTTAAAAATAGATGTGAATATTTTGAAATGTTGTTTCACTTCCCACAACTTTACCACACTAAGTTGACCAAAAACATAGATTGCAAGGTTTTCTTTGGCCGTCAATAACATTTAGCGTTGTTTCCTCAATTTCAGTATTAAACTATGACTTCCTACATAACAAATCGCCTGTTATAACCTCACTTTCAACATCGGGTATTACTGTTCTATCACGTTTATCGTCTAAACACGCTGTCACAAGATCTTGCTTGAGTTTGTAGTTCAGGGCTAGTACGCAAGGAGCGCTTCAGTATACTATTATCTATCTTGTTCACCTTCGTTCATCGTTTAAAAAGGGCTTTAGATAGTTCAAGTTGTTGACATACCTATCTTACCTCCGAGCAAATGGACTCGCCCGTCCCACGTCACCGGCGTGCGCACAATCGAGAGAAACAGTCACTCGTGAGGGAGCGGTCTAACGTAACGGTGTCACTATGTTTTCTAAACACGAATAACGCAGTTGGATCAAGATTGTTTGTGTCAGAGGTTGTACAGCACGATAGTATCATCAGGAGGCGTGCGGGGAATCGGCATTATGAACGACAAAGCGCGGGCGCATACAGCCAGCACCCCCTATAGAAGAAAGCCTGCGCACGACGTCACAACATGGCGGCGGGGAGAGGCTAAGAGTCCTCTGAAAGATTGTAAGCATTAGCAGTGCACGCTGTTTATAGTGCATTCTTTCGTTCAGGAGTGTATTTATTCCGTAAATCGATGTTGGGTACGGTGTGATCGCTACGCCGGACGATTTGTGTGTGTGAGAACAACGTGTGATCTCTTTTTTACTGACAAAATGCCGTTTCGCTGTTCTGTGCCGAAATGTAGAGGAAATTAACGACTGGAGCCCAAAAGTTACCGTTTTTAAACGTCCGAAGAAGAAGAAATTCCAGGATAACTTGACTGCTTCCTCAACTTAATGAGTAAGTTTTCGTTTTCGACAACTTGTTGAAGTCGGGTCTTCTGCCGGATATCAGCGTCTTCCAAAACACGATATTTCGAAGACCGTTACTCGGTGTCTTCTTCAAGTGTTGCCTGAGACTCGTGTTTTGGAAGACGCTGATATTCGACAGAAGACACGACTTCAACAAGATGTCAAAAAGTCGCCGGTAACGTTTGTGAAAAAAGTTTTCGTTTTCGTTCAAACTTATGAGTTTTAAGTCATGACTCTTTACCGTTGGGTATTGCGATTCATTTTATTTACGTAACCACCCCCATTAGTGTATTCTTCTCCGGACGTTTAAAGACGGTAACTTTTGGGTCACAGTCGTAATTTTCTCTACATTTCGGCACAGAACAGCGAAACGGCATTTTGTCAGTAAGAAAGAGATCACACGTTGTTCTGACTCATACAAATCGTCAGGCGTAGCGATCACACCGTTCACAACATCAATTTACGTAATAAATACACTCCTGAACGAAAGAATGCACCATAAACAGCGTGCACTGCTAATGTTTACAATCTTTCAGAGGACTCTAAGCCTCTCACCGCCGCCATGTTGTGACGTCGTGCGCAGGCTTTCTTCTATAGGGGGTGCTGATACAGCGCAAGCTGTGGCTGCTCTGTTCGGTCAGTGGGACTTGGAAGTACTGTGCCATCCACCATACTCCATGGACTTCGCTCTTTGTGACTTTGATTTGATTCCGGAGATGAAGGAACCCGTTCGTGGCATTCACTTCAGAACAGTTCGAGAGATTCAAAAGCCAATAAACCGCTCCATTCGCATCATCAACAGGGCTGGCTTTGTTAACGGTATGCTGCGCCTTCCACATTGCTGGCAACAGGTTCTACTCAACGCTGATGGACTGATGACCACGCAGTCTAGTCCCCTCTAAACAACAACTATCAACGCTGATGACTACTTTTAAGGACAGTAACAGATGCAAACATGTAACGCTTTTGTATCGATTGTAAATAAATAGTTGCCAATATTTAAGTTCCAACACCTGTACAAATACGTGTCATTTAATATACAGGGTGTCTCACCTAACGCTGCCACCTCAAATATCTCTGGAACGACAAAAGATATTCAAAAACGGTTTTCACCAGCATAAACGTACGGCAGGGGCCTAAGAAACTAAATACTATGCGAAATTTTAAAACGTTTACAAATACTATTTTCAACACAAACTTGTGTTTTTTTAATGGACACCCCCTATTTTTTCGTATGCAATCAATAGCATACAAAAACATATAAACAAAGGCGTTTATTGCATCGCAATACACTAATTACATCCCGAGATATTGCGACGCGAAGTTGACGTTTGAAATAAATTAAGCGCACAGCTAACGCACGTCCTGAGACTCAAGCGTGAACCTCACGCTGTCGGTAATCGTCATCTGAATGACGTACTACGTCAGTGGAGTGTTAATGTATGATGTGATATTGTATGACAACACATCATTGATCCATTTCATTGCTGGCACTCTTAAAGGGGGATAGTTTAGTCCTTTCTTGAGCTGCACCTTACTTGAACTAATCCACCTATTATAGTCAAGTAATGCGGTATCAGAATGATGGATATCCTTCGCATAATTTTTATTGTTGCGAAATGACAACTAGAGGTACAATTACCGGTAACAGACGTGATTTCACGTTTCTAAACCTCATACATTCTGCAACATGTAGTTTGTAATGGATAGCAACGGCGTCACAGTTTCTGACGTAATGTATCGCATGTAGTATTGTGCTCAGAGCAGGGGTTGCCTTCACTGGCGCCTGTATCCTGCTGAAAACAAACTAATATCACCACAGCACGCTCTACCTTCAGTGTACAGGTGTCTCCTAATCCGCTCTGCTGAACTGTTCTCAAACTGTAATGTATTTCACATACGTTGCCACATTAAAACCTATTTTCGTGTGGCTTGTTACATTTGCCTTCATCTAGCCTATATACCGACCTTCAGTAATGAAGAAGAACTGTGGCAATGTATGCTAAACGCTACCCAGATCGGCGATGTCCGTCACGTCGGACCATTGGCAACATCTGCAAGACACTCACGGAAACAGGAAGCCGGACTCCTACAAAACGTCGACGAACAACGCCAGCGACTGGCAATGGAAAAGAAGTTGCTGTTCTGGCTGCTATAGCGCACAGTCCTCAGGTGGATGTACGACAGATAACACGAGATGTAGGAATAAGCCAAAATAGTGTGTGCAGAATCTCGCATCGGCATCGGTTTCATCCGTTCCCTATCTCAATGCACCAAGAACTGTACGGGAATGACTTTGCATCCCACATTGCAGTCTTTCATTTTGCACTTCAGCAGTTGCAAGGTAATCCAGTATTCCTAAGCAATACTTTGTTTACGGAATGTGAATCTGCGGAACATGCACTACTGGTCCGTGAAAAATCCCCACTGGATTCGCCAAGTTGCTCATCAACGACAGTGGAGTGTCAATGTTTGGTGCGGCATCATTTCTGATTGTATTGTAGGTCTCTATTTTTACCGTGGGACATTAAATGCACAGCGATATGCATCTTTTCTTCAACACACACTATCGCTCCTCATGGAGGATCTAGGATTGGAAACTCGATTATCAATGTGGTTCCAACATGATGGATGTCCCGCACACACTGCAAAAGTTGCCAGAGACGTTCTAGATGCGACATTTCCAAATAGGTGGATTGGGCGGGAAGGTACTGTGCGATGGCCAGCACGGTCCACTGATTTGACGCCATTAGACTTCTTTCTCTGGGACGCAGTGAGAGACAGCGTGTCTCAAGAAGCCCCAATGACAGTATAGGATATGCAACATGGTATTACTGCGGCCTGTGTGGCAATATCTGTAGAAACTCTACAATATGTGCAACAATCTCTCCAAACGTGTATTGATGCAAATGGACGGCACTTCGAACATATGTTGACGTAACACAGTTTCAATGGTCAAGATGTGGGTGTATTTTCTATGCTGGATGTAATGCAAAACAATACAGTTTCTGTGGGTGACAGGGCACTAGTAAATGTGTTTAGAACAGTGATACCATGTGTGTTATCTCTAATTGTAGCTCTACTTGTATTTTCGTTACAATAAACAAACATTTACAATGTGAAAAACGTAACTTTGCGTTGGAAGTGTTTCTTGTTCATTTTTGTGGATTGTTCTTACCTTCCCATTGTGTGAGCTTTGAGTCTCAGGACGTGCGCTTAATTTATTTCAAGCGTCAACTTCGCGTCGCAATATTTCGGGATGTAATTGGTGTATTGCGATGCAATAAACGCCATTGTTTATGTGATTTTTAGGCTGTTGATTGCATACGAAAAACTAGGGGGTGTCCATTAAAAGAGCCACAAGTTTGTGTTGAAAATAGTATTTGTAAACGTTTTAAAATTTCGCATAGTATTTAGTTTCTTAGGCCCCTGCCGTACGTTCATGTTGGTGAAAACCGTTTTTGAATATCTTTTGTCGTTCCAGAGATATTTGAGGTGGCAGCGTTAGGTGAGACACCCGGTATACACCTGGACATTAAAACTGCTACACCACGAAGATGACGTGCTACAGACACGAAGTTTAACCGACAGGAAGTAGATGTTAAAATATGGAAATATTTAGCTTTTCAGAGCATTTACACAAGGTTGGCACCGGTGGCGACACCTACAACGTGCTGGCATGAGGAAAGTTTCCAACAGATTTATCATACACAAACAGCAGTTGAACGGCGTTGCCTGGTGAACATTGTGATGCCTCGTGTAAGGAGGAGAAATCTGTTCCATCACGTTTGCGACATCGATAAAAGTCGGGTTGTAGCCTATCGCAATTGCGGATTATCGTATCGCGACATTGCTGCTCTCATTGGTCGCGATCCATTGGCTGTTAGCACAATAAGGAATCGGTGGCTTTAGCAGGGCAATACGGAACGCCATGCTGGATCCCAACGGCCTCGTATCACTAGCAGTCGATATGACAGGCATCTTATTCGCATGGCTGTACTGTAACGTATCGTGCAGCCACGTCTCGTCCCCTGAGTCAACAGTTGGAGACGTTTGCAAGACAACAACCATCTGCACGAACAGTTCGACGACATTTGCGGAAGCATGGACAATTAGCTCGGAGACCATGGCTGCGATTACCCTTGACGCTGCATCACAGACAGGAGCGCCTGTGATGTTGTACGCAACGACGAACCTGGGTGTAAAATGGCAAAACGTCTTTTTTTCGGATGAATCCAGGTTCTATTTACAGCATCATGGTGGTCGCATTCTTTTTTGGCGACATCGCGCTGAACGCATACTGGAAGCGTGTATTCGTCGTCGACATACTGGCGGATCACCCGGCGTGGTGGTATGGGGTGCAATTGGCTACACGTCTCGGTCACCTCTTGTTCGCATCCACCGAACTTTGAACAGTGGCCGTTACATTTCAGATGTGTTACGACCCGTGGCTCTACCCTTCATTCGATCCCTGCGAAAACCTACATTTCAGCAGGATAATGCACGACGGCATGTTGCAGGTCCTGTACGGCTTTTCTGGATACGGGAAATGTTCGACTCTTGCCCTGGACAGCACATTCATCAGATCTCTCACCAACTGAAAACGTCTGCTGAATGGTGGCCGAGCAACTGGCTCGTCTCAATATGCCAGTCACTACTCTTGATGAACTGTGGTATCGTGTTGAAGCTGCATGGGCATCTATCTGTACCTGTACACGCCATCCAAGCTCTGTTTGACTCAATGCCCAGGCGTATCAAGGCCGTTATTACGGCCAGAGGTGGTTGTTCTGGGTACAGATTTCTCAGCACCCAAATTCCGTGAAAATGTAATAACATGTGAGTTATATTATATATATCGTATTTACACATTTATTAGAGATACTAATAATATTAATAATTGTAGATTCAATTTGAGAACACTAAATTGTACATCTATATTTGGAGACTAGAGAGAGTAGAAGTTTGAAGTTTCTGTTTTATAGCACGTCTGCAGCTCCATGAATTTATGACAGCGTAACTGATAAATAAGGCATTATGTTTCCTATGTAACACTTACAAAGAAAACCGCATACCCTTTTCTTTTGAAAGAAGTAAAACGTGATCTGAAATGTAAGCAAATCACGAAAGGAACTACTTCGTTGAGGACAAAAGGTTTTCACCAAAATTTATTTTGAGCCATGTAATACCGCACGCAACGAGCATATTGACGTACACCCTGTAGATTTAAACTTAACTATATATATAAAAAAAATTTCTCTAGAAGAAAACACAAACTTTTTCTTCTAATTCCTTGGAAAATTGCCCGTTGTTACTTCGTTTTCGTTATCTGGTGGTTTTTGTTGCTTCACGATTTGGTCATTACGTTACTAATCTTTATAGCCATTATTCATAAGTTACTACTTATACTATTTTGATCATGTAAATAAAAGAAAATAATGTTTTCCTTTTCAAGTAAATAGTTTTTATTGTTACGAACCAAATATATTTCGCCTATCAGTGATCTATAAAAAAGTTCAGATATTTGTTACACTATACATGTTTGTCATAAGGTATTTTGTGCTTCCTGTTCATATCTATTAAAAATATGTATAGTTAAACAAATTTCTTTTATTTTAAAGTTCCGTAATGATGTCTAATACGAATAGGTCATACATCTTTTATTGACAACAATAACAAATATTCAAATGCAAAATACAGTTTCGTCTACCGGCCGCTCAGATAGTCCACATGTCTAATCCGCCACTTGCAGGGCACAAGAAGACTCAGCTTTCCTGGACGATATACTAAACTTACTATTCTTTATTTCTTTGCGTCATAAAAATGATCTCCAAACATAGAACTCTTCTTGGTAGCTGAAACTCATCTCCAACACACAACATTTCTTTGAAATCTAGCTCTTCACGAAAACTACCACTCTCAATAGAAAATGAAACATCTTCCGTAAACTGAAACCCTTCTTGATCACTAAAACTTTTCTTGAACAGGATAACTCTTTTTGAACACAAAAAACTCTTCTGCAACACTAACTCTCTTCGTGAACACTAAAACAATTCTTAAACATTATAAACCCTTTTTGAAAACTAAACGCTTTTTGAAAACTAAACTATTTTTGAAAACTAAACTCTTCTTGAAAATAAAACTCGTCTTCCAAACGGAAAGTATTCTTCCCAACTGAAACTCTTTTAGAAGACTAAAACTCTTTTCAAAAACTAAAAAACCTTTTGTTGTTAGCTAAAAAGCTAACATTATCTCGAAAACTGCAATCTAAAACCCTGATTCTAAACTGAAACTCTTCTAGAAAACTAAAAAGTTCCGACAAACTAAAATATTATGAGAAAGTGAAAAATTTATTTAAAATTTATTGGTTTTGAAAAGGAAACTTACCTTGGCTACTTGCAGATTTGTAAAATACGCACTTTATTTGCAGAGTAATCTCAAGTGGACTATTTGTTGAACAAGAAAAATTTCAGCTGTAAAAACAAATTCCTAAAAATAGTCACACCATGTAGCGCCATGGGTCAAAGTAATGGAAATAAATCTGCTGACCAAATACTGGTACTCGATGGCATTAACTGCGATCAGTTGTTTGCGCTCTGTGCATAATGGACAGATCACTTACAAAGTTCGCTTGTCTTGTGGTATAGCATGGCTACATTTCTTGGAGTACGTCAAATCGTACAACAATCGCCAGTGGAGTGAAGAAAACCATCTGTTACATCAAGAGCTTCACAACGAGGTGAAAAGAGGAGTACGGCTGCGAAACGATTTTTATCAATCTAGTCACGAAGTATTCAGCGACGGATTTGATTTATTAAATATTCTCGGCACACTAGTTTCGTTAATTCCCTATGAAAATCTGCGCATCGTTAGAAAATAACTGGTCTTGGAAAAAGAAACGGAGATAAAACAGCTCTCACTTTAACAGAGAATTAATTCGAGAATTGTATGGAGATTGTCGTCTGTAAAAGTCGCTTAATTGGTGAGCTGTCACAGTAGAGCTTCAACAGACACTCAGACTGTAGTATCATCTGGGCACAATAATGATCAGAATATCGATTTCAGGCAGTTAAGCACAGTTATTTTGTAGCTGACATACCTTGCAAGAAAGAATATTCGCCGCTTTTCCAGTAAACGGCGCCTCCTTTTAATAAGCGCGAACTTCATTGCTGGGTGTCAGGACGCAGATGCATCGTCCGCACAGCAATGACTGCGTTTACAGTATCGATTGTTTTGATCAGTTCTTGCCCTATCGGAATATACACGTTTTTCTTACGAAACGAATTATTTGCGTTTTATCACTACGCAAAAGGGACTTCCGTTCTAGACTGCGACCTCTACATATCAAATCACTTTCTGATAATCGGACCAGCGCTCCAATATAACAGCTGGCTCAAGACTGATTCGGAGAAATGGCCAAGGCTCTGAGCGGAAGCAAGTGACTCAGTAGACAAATCTAGACCTTACCTTAGATAAGTTAAATACCGCGAACGTACACTCCTTGTTTTACACATATCCGGGTCTTTATTTTCAAACCGTTGTTTATCATTTTACCATCTGCAGTTCTTCTTTTGTTTCATAATTCTAGAATTTATCCCGTCTGCTACGAGGTACGGTTTTTTATGACTTGAAAAGATTTTGTTTTAATACATGCCTTTTTCCGCGGCTCCATCCGCGCGGGTAACCTTAGCAGTTTGGTCCCATAGGTATACAAAACTTTTTTTCTTCGCGGCTTCTCTGGCGTATGCATGCAGGACATGTATTGCACATTCAAGTCATTCCCTCTATTTGTCCTCAATATCCGCACGGCACCTCCTCCCTATCAATCTCTAAAGCCCTTTCTACACGGGAAGTGAGAGCTTATGTGATTACCCATGATGCATCGGTCACGCCGTCCGCGTACAGTGTAGACGCGCCCACTTGCACAAGATGCACGCATACGATCGCTAGTAGACGGAATAGGATGGATCCTATTCTCACGCGTATGGAAGTGCTCCGCGCATGCGCAGACGACCGAATGGGTAACCCAGCTGACAAACGAAGTCGAGAATTTGTTTCAGAATGTGTACTTGTCACCTGCTCAGAGCAACGTAGCTTTTCGACTTAGTCGTAAGTATTTTAGGAGGTGACACAATAGAGGAATTGCATTAAATTTTCATATAATATGTGTACAATTTTTATTGAATACAGAGATATAGATGTTAATATGAAATCCAAACAAACGTAGAGCAAATGTAAATCAAGAAATTTTCACTGATTTACCCGTCGGTTCTTGGTAAAACAACATCACACTTACTTAAAAGTAGAATTTTGTGTATCTTCTACACGTTCATTTCCACTTTGTTACCCGGTCTTCGGCTTACTAGGACATATTAAGACTTTAAATTACGTCGAAAACCGGGTATTTAAATAAAAGTCAATATGGTGATCTACCAAGAACCGACGGATGAATCAATCAAAATATCCAAAAGCTATATCTCTGTACCCAATAAAAACTGGACACATACATGAAATTTTAACTGAAAATCGTCTTTATTACCGTCTTCTGAAATATT
Organism: Locusta migratoria; assembly: GCA_026315105.1. Taxonomy (NCBI): domain Eukaryota; kingdom Metazoa; phylum Arthropoda; class Insecta; order Orthoptera; family Acrididae; genus Locusta; species Locusta migratoria. The sequence goes on from CM048749.1 coordinate 355,899,118, forward strand.
TGTTATTTTTCCTGAAATATGCTGTAGTTAACAGATGAAATATTTGTTTTGGTGAGCATTACTTGAAGCTTTATCAAAGTGAAAGGTCTATGTATAGACACCTGAGCTTGTTCATCAAATACATAGGCGCCTCAAACGACAGGGGCTGGAAGTGCGTAATCGCATTTTATAGTGAGGACCTTAACACATGTGAGCGACGTAGTTTCGCATGAACTCCACGAAAAAATTGAATACAGTTTTACAATGGCAATCTGAAAAACAAATGTTTTAATCATGCCAATATATCGTACAGTTTCGAAAAGTTATGTTTACGCGGCGATTCATTTGCTGTAAGTTGACAACAAACGAAGCAGACGGCTCAACAAATGCGTACCGTTTGAACGCTTCTTTGTAGTTCGCCGGTCTATCGCAAGGGGCGTTGCAGCTGACAACGACTTCCCTGTGCGTGTTGCACGTCTCGTACAGAAAGGGCCTAATTGTTCTAATAAGCGCACTCCTCCTACACGTCCTGCTCCCACCTCGCCATAGCGATCTCCTCTTGCCTTCGTCTCTCTATCCTACCGGTCTCACCTCTCTCTCTGTTCTTCTCTTCTTGCCCCCCTACTCCCCCCGCAACTCCTACCATCTTCTCTCCCCATCCATTCCTCTTTCTTTGTCCATCCCTCCTCCATCGATCTTAGCCTGTCACAAACTTGTTCCTCTTAATACTTCTAGCCCTCAATCAAAAGGGCGAATCAAATGTTCAAATGTTTGTTAAGCTTATTGGACTTAACTACGGGGTCATCAGTCCCTAAACTTACAAACTACTTATCAACTACCTTATGCTAAAGACGGCACAAATATCCATGCCCGAGGGGGGATTCGAACCCCCGACCGTAGTGGCTGTGCAGACCGTGACTGGAGCGCCTCAGTCTCCTCGGCCACCGGATCACGACAGTCAACACGCTATAACAAAATACCTACAAGTGCCGTAAAGAAGAAACTTCGAGAAGAGTTTAGGAACAAATGGGACATTGAGTGGCACAGAACAAAAAACGGGGGAAGCACTAAACCGTATTTTCCTACTATCCGACAACGTTCACTGATTAAACTTCCATATCTCAGAATTTTACAGCTATGTTAACAGGTCATGGGAAACTGAAAGCCTACTATCAGCGATTCAAAATAATTGAAGACGGAACATGCACATGTAACAGTGCTGCCCAAACTATTGACCACGTGCTTTTTGACTGCTGCAATTTATTGAAAGAGAGGGACCATCTCAGGAAAAAAATAGGTGCCAAAGGAGGAGGATGGCCCGTCAGCAAATATGACTTAGTACATAAATACACTACAGACTTTTACAATTTTTGTAACTCAATAAGATTTCCTAATGTATAAAACTTTTACAATTTTTTTAATTAATTAAGATTTCCTAATGTATAAAATTGTTTGTTCCTTTGTAAACCCTGTCAACTTATATACTGTACTTGTGTTTGTAAAAATATTTGATGTAACCGCCTGAATCAAACCATCAAACATGTAATATTACTATGTAATGGGGCATGTTAAATAATAAATAAATAAATAAATAGCACGTTTGTCATGCAGGGTAGCATAGACGTCAGGGGCTTGAAAACATTTTTTTTTCGCCAGCTGTGCGAATATTAATAACTTAACTGACAAGATTAGGATCTTCAGGTCGTCTCTTACAACGAATCAGGCGTTCAATATATTTTACACCACGTGTTTATATTAGTCATACTAAATTAAAAAGACAATTACATTCTTACCCGGAAAATTACAATAAAAATTAGATGGGTAAAGCTGAAAATGTGTACCCAACCGGGAGTCGAATCCGGGTTTCCTGCTTTCTAGGCAGTTGCGCTGACCCCTACACCACTGGTGATACAGCGACCATCACACGGAATTACTCAAGCACGCCATCCCGTTGCAACTTTACCCTGCCCACTAGAACCCAAACTCGAAGTCACTTAGTACTGATTCCCGTAAGAGTAAGGGCCTAGAAGTGCCTACGCACTGAAGAAAGGATCATTGCCCGTCATCGGCAAATTGTACAAGTACTAAGTAACTACGATTTTGAGTTCTAGTGGGCAGGGTGAAGTTGCAAATTTGTATCTGACGGGAGTCGTGCTTGACTAATTCCGTGCAGGGGTGATGGTCGCGGTGTCCCCAGTGGTGTAGGGGTCAACGCAACTGCCTAGAAAGCAGGAGACCCGGGTTCGAATCCCGGCTGGGTACACATTTTCAGCTTTGCCCATTTGCAGTTAATGTGATACATTTCGTGAATGTGAATAGATAATAACTGCAGCATCAAAAGTGGCGTCCGAAAATTAGAGGTTAAAATATAGTACGAATTTCAATTATGAGTTCTAGCAGCGAGTTGACATGGGGAAAGGATAAAGAATATAATGGAAGAAGCGGTGACGTGAATCATAGGCAAAAGAGAAGATGAAGAGCTATAATAATGGTTGGCTTCACAACCTGACAGATGGAAAAATTGCTCATATGTGGTAGTTTTTAGGAAGCTCTATGAGAATGACCAAAGGAAGTACTTCGACATTTTTTTTAAACGTATCAGGACAACGAATTGTTGGTAAAGGACAGGGTTGCTTGTTATAGAGGCAGGCAGCAGCAACAGCGAAGGAGTTTGGAAATATTTTTGTTCTGTGAGCGGGAACAGCTGGCTACTATACAGAAAGATGTTTAATGGTTGAGGGGAAGTACTGGGTGCTTGCATGTTGAGCAGACGATTGAGTAGACAAAGTGTGGTATTCCTGAAACGTGGTATTGCGATACCGCCAAATTGAAATGCAGGGCATTACGACTCCAACACAACTGCCTCTTGTGCAGAGCAGTCTACATATGGGGCTAAAAATTTTGTTTTTGCCCGTATCTCCGTTCCTTTTGAAGCTGGGAGACACTACAGTGCTGATTCTCGTGTGGCAAGCAGTATACGAAAGAATTTTTGTTGAAATCGATCAAGGGGTTCGGGAAGAGATCCCGAACACACACACATGCATACTATTTATATACGTAGGAACATTTAATTATGTGGTCGAATCTCCTTCCTGGCAGTACAGGGAAAATGCATGCACCATATGTATGTGAATCGAGTAAGCTTTATTAGTATATATGTGTTATCGTATTTTAATTGTCTCTGGAACACATTCTCCAAGGCGGAATATGTGGACCATCCAGCAGTTGGATAAATGAGCGTGGGAAAACCGCCTAAAAAGTACACTCCGGCTGGCTGGTCGGTGTACCGCCCCATCCCACGGATTCGTCGTGTGTCTGGCTCACTTCTCAGTCTCACAAATTAGAACATTTCGGTTTCGCTGTACTAACGGGTCTACCCATTGTATTTTTATTCATATCTGTAGTAAGGTCCCTGGTGTTATCGTTACCACCGGACCGCTATATTATGGTCTGTTGAAGATGTCAATGAACAGTAGACCTGGAAGCCCACGTGGTCAGTGATAACATACCCCGGCCGTTAGAGTCGAAGGGACTGAATATTTGCAGTTTTTGCAGTTTCAGTGCTGCTCGTAAGGGGAGAGACTTCATAATACTCAAGATCCAATTTAGGTCCTGTGCAGTTGCTCCCAGCAGGCGCACCTTGTATTTGTGTCGTACGATAATAGCTTTCTAGAAGACCGTCTGTGGAAGGAATTTGTTTCCCGTCGGTATTAAATAGATTCACTCACAAGACGTTATCACTAATAGTTTACAGCTGAATGTTGGACAATTTTGATGAAAAATTTATTTAAACGCCACATTCATACAACACCAATTCTTATAGTTTTTAACTGGGCTACCAGGTGTTGTGAACATGAAACATTGTGCCCGTGTCGGGACTCGAACCCGGGGTTTCCTGCTTACTAGGTAGTTCCGCTGAGCCTCTGGACAGGTGGCTTAGCGCAACTGCCTAGTAAGCAGGAAACCCCGTGTTCGAGTGGCGACACGGGCACAAATTTCACAGAGTCCATTTTGTATGTTTACAACGCCTACTAACTGCTGAGACTAGAAAATGTATATTTACTACAGTGCAGCATCACATTGCGATGCCCGACACAACAGACGCCGCCATTATTAACAGCTTTTTACTTTCACACTTATTGAGTTGGTTTACGTTCTAGGAGGCGATCCACTTATAATAATGTAAAAAGATATTAAAAAAAGCCAAGATCGCTTATCATCAATTTTTATTTACGACGACCGGTTTCGCTGAACTATGTCAGCATCATCTGGTCAAATAAAATATTTTACAAGGCCATAATCTTGTAATGTCAATCAGTTGTTATGTAACAATTTACAGTGCATAGGTGCACTATGTCATTATAATAAAACATAATTATCACAGTGAGTGACAATAGTGACAATTGCTATTGTCACTCACTGTCATAATTGTGTTTTATTATAATGACATAGTGCACCTATGCACTGTAAATTGTTATATAACAACTGATTGACATTACAAGATTATGGCCTTGTAAAAATTTTATTTGACCAGATTATGCTGACATAGTTCAGCGAAACCTGTCGTCGTAAATAAAAATTGATGATAAGCGATCTTGGCTTTTTTTTATATCTTTTTACAATATTTAACACTTATGTTGTTACAAACTCATATTAATTCTCGAGCGAGACACAAAAAATATTGACAACTTGCCGTTTGGATATCGCAACGGCTTCATAGTACCTAAACAAATTAAACAGTTAATAAATGTCACGACAGTCATCAAAAGTGTAACCTGTTGCAAAATGTTCTCCTCGGTGTTGTAGAACACACGGGAAGAACAATAATGGGCACAGTCTACTGGTAATCTAATATTTGAGGACAAGTTCATGCTCTATATAAAAATAAGAGTGCGTTCCCTTCTCTAATCTTGCCACAAAAAAAAAAAAAAAAAAAAAAAAAAAAAAAAAAAAAAAAAAAAAAAAATCTATACTAATTCTGATTTTAGCCACGGCAGATTAGCCTTGTGTACTGGAGCGCCATGATGGTCGGAACACACTTTGCAGCTAAGTATACTCTAGCGTTCCAGGTGACAATTGTTGATATTCTGTGGCTGACAGACTAGTAATAAACAGTCGATACAACGTGCCAGTGGGGATTTGTCAGCCATCGTGTATGCATGACTTCGATGGAGGAGGTCCGTAACTGGCGACCATGGTATCTATGGAAAGTACCATCAAAGTCAGACCATCGTTGCCAGTACCTCCCGCACAGTATTTTGTGCCTTGACTTCTTAAAACACTATTAAGTTTGCGTAGTATTGGAAGGACATCTACTGGGAACTGCAGAGGAGTACATACAAGCAACGTATTGCCTAGATATCTGTTAAATTCTTTCTTTTACCATTAGTCCTCGAACCGCGTCTGTGTAGAGTCAGATAGCCGTAGTACAATTTAGAACCAAAGCTTGAAGTGGAACACTTGGATGGTAAGTCTTTTAAGGGTCAATTGAAGCACGCGATAATGCCCGTTGACTTTGACCCCTAACGGTAACAGTGAGCATTTCCCTTTCATTACGAATGTAATATTACTTTTTATAATACAAATATACCAATTTACAGAAATACATTTATGTAATAAAACTTCATACAGCGGTGTCAGAAATATTTTATTAGATTATTTATGAGATGTATCTCTCAAAGACATATTTTACGCTGCAGGCCCCACAGAAAGAAAATTATACCAATTTACGTTGACTTATCCATCTACAGCAGCCCTATGTTTTAATTGGCTAATCGATTGAAACGTTGATCATTCGTAAAAGCAACTGCATCGCAAAACACTATTGCAAATTATAGTTTCGTTGTGCGTAATGGACTGTTTTAGGAGTATACTGTTGCGTTTAGAAATGTTGTTTTCCAAGTTTATTATTATTATTATCCGTTGAGTATGTCCCCGCCAATGACGTCTTGGGTCGTAGCAGACGTGTGGTACCGGGTCCTGCAGTCTTACCTCGTTTACTCCTTGTTTCTTATTGCTTCATGACTGAATTATGTTCCATTTATTTCCCCGTGAGCCTTAGAACTACAGTTCTTAACTTTACGGTGAACTTTCAAAGAACGACTGGACTAAGAAAACGACTTCAAATGTCAAACGAAGTTTTCTGTTAAAGTAGCAAGAATTAAGTAGTTCTGCTCGGGTGCTTGCCTGGAACTGGAACGAACACGCGCCAGTGCCTGGAACTATAAGTCGCCGCAACCGTTCCGGCGTTCCGGACCGGGACCGAAGGCTCCTGGAACTGGAAGTTGCCGCTACTGTTCCGGACCGGGAAAGTCGAATGGGACCGTCTACGAACACTTAAGTGAACGGCGGACTGCCGTTACTCGTATGTAGTTCCTCGGTCCTATAGTTTTGTGAACATTTCGTTTGCGAACGACCCGTCTTCATTAAATAACTCAACATTTAGTTTCTGAACAAGTTGCTTGTGGTGTCGCACAAGTCTGAAGTGCGCGCCACGTATTTTCGCCGCGCCGCCATGCACGCACGGCGCGGCGTTCTTACGACGTCAGCCACGAGCGCCCTCTACTGCAACTCCGCTCGTGGCCACGACTGCTGCATCGTTCACTTGGGAATCAGGTAGGCACCAGTTAAGACTTGGCTATGGGATAGGCACTAGGAATCATCAGTAGGCAGGCCTATAAACTATGTATCAGCATTCTGCAGTCAAGAACTATGTAAAAGTTAAGTTTAATAATGATTATGCAGCCAAGATCGCATTTTTCATTTATTATGTGATCGGTTTCGGCGTACTCGACGCCATCTTCAGACCTATTACACAAAGTTTAACAATTGATCTATATACATGATTGCCAAGAGACTACTTATATTACAATTGTATGGTTACATACCTGTCGTAATTTACATAATTTAACGACATTTTTATATACTAAAAGAGTACATCCAGGCTGAGGTATCGTTAAACATAAAATTAGTAGTCACAAGTAAAAAATATATATCCATCTTCTAATGGTTTTGAAGTGAGGTTCTTCAAAATCTAAGTACAATACTACTTGGAGTCCAGTATAACACTAACTGGCTGGCGGGAAAACTATATACATGACTATATATATGACGTTGGATGTAATGTACTACATGTAACTTGTATATGTCAATGTATATATACATTAATTAGATATATAAAAAAACGACGACCACAAAGGGCAGAGACCATTATATAAATGTACATGTAGAATCTTTTTATATAGTTTTCCCGCCAGCCAGTTAGTGTAATACTGGACTCCTAGTAGTATTGTACTTAGACTTTGAAGTACCTCACTTCAAAACCGTTAGAAGATGGATATATATTTTTTACTTGTGACTACTAATTTTATGTTTAACGATGCCTCAACCTGGATGTACTCTTTCAGTATATAAAAATGTCGTGAAATTATGTAAATTACGACAGGTATGTAACCATACAATTGTAATAAAAGTAGTCTCTTGGCACTCATGTATATAGATCAATTGTTAAACTTTGTGTAATAGGTCTGAAGATGGCGTCGAGTACGCCGAAACCGGTCACATAATAAATGAAAAATGCGATCTTGGCTGCATAATCATTATTAAACAATTATAGATCGCCCCACTTAACTATGAGTTCCTTATACAAAAGTTAAGTATTACTAAGTCTCTATGAAATATATACCTCGTTCTAATTTACTCTAGTGTTTCCAGTTTCTGCTGTCCCACTGGCTGGTCACCTCCGTACCTGCACACGCGTGCATCCTATTTTCCTAGGTCGGTCTCTCTCTACTCGGCCACCGACACCCAGGACAACCGTTGGAAAAGAGACATAAAAGTGGCGACGAGGATGGGATACAAAATTGCTGATGATTGGCTTTGCACAACAAGTTAGGCCTACTGTCTACCTGAAAGGGTATAAATTTGAATTGTCGAGTGTCTCTTATCATAGGGGCATTCTGTGTAATGGAAATGCCGTCGTGTGTTGAGCTGTGTGTTTGGCGGCTAGCCGGCAGCCGGCAGTGGAATGCAGTGTAGTGGCTGTCGTACTCACCCATCGGAGTGCACGAGCACGCGCAGCTCGTCGTCCTCGTCGCTGGAGGGCGGCGCCTGCACCAGCAGCGGGGGCGGCGGGGGCGGCACGGCCGCGGCTCCGCTCCTGAGGGCACACACCACAAGCGACGCGTCAGCCACAGCCACGGCTACAACTACAACTACAACTACCAGCAGAAAGGCGGCGGCGCTGAGGGCCAGCAGCAGTGTCAGCCGTACCTGCCAACCCGCCAACCCGCATGTGCGAGGACTCCTTCCTTACAACATTATTCGGGACAAGCACCGACATGGGCTCGAACAAACATATCTGCATGACCGTTTAGTTACAAGATCTCTACGTACACTTCAATGTGCTGGACTGCTGGTCGGTGTAGCTTTTCTGCAAAGCTCTGCAACCGTGCTCTAGATAGCACTGTAGATGTAATTGTAGACGCCATACGTAGGGGAGACCGGGGCACATTTTCCATAGGGGCAAGTTTTCCAACTCGCTTTAGTTTCGAAACAAACCATTTGATGTTACCACCGGCCATACTGTAGGAAGCAGCAACAAAGCACGCTTCATTCACCAAAGTTTCAGTGTTGTACCAGCAGTCACATTGTCGGCAGGGCTGTTTTTGTCATTTCTGCAAAGGTGAGTAAACTTTCACGTTTTTATTGAAACTTAAAATAAACATACTAGCGTTAAACTTATTATTTTGACATTGATCGGACTAAAGGTGGGATTCTTTCTTCACGTAAAAAAAAAAAAAAAAAAAAAAAAATATATATATATATATATATATATATATATATATATATATGTTTGTAAATCTATCGGACCAAACTGTGTGCTCATCAGTCCATAGCTTACAAACTATTTAAACCTAGGTAAACTAACCTCAGGACAAACACACACACCCATGCCCCAGGGAGGACGTGAACCTCCACGGCGAGCAACCGCGCGCTCCGCAGCGAGACGCTTTAGACCGCTTTTTTTTTTTTTTTTTTTTTTTTTTTTTTTTTTTTTTTTTTTTTTTTTTTTTTTTTTTTTTTTTTAGTCCTACGCATACGTATTTGCCAAAGAGTGTCATTTTGAAACGACTGTTACGAATTAAGAAAAGGTTAATGTTTTATTAAAAAGCTAAACGAGTATAGAAACTCGATGCCTGTACCTATAGGTTGGACTACAAGCTATACATGTTTCGACGCAACCCAAAATCGACAGAAAGCAGGCATTGCCCAAGGCATAACATCAACGTAAATTCCGAACTGTAACCATGTAGATTTGCATAACCGTGCAATATGAAAACACCACTATACAACAGAACATAGTGCATGTGAACATGTCTTAGGTTGTGCTAATAGAGCAAGACTGGTTCAAAGAATTTCTTGCGTATTGAGCTTTTATTTTCGACGATCTTAGTACACGTTCGTACTGACGTGATTGATATTTAGGAAGTACATCGTTGGTTGCCGTAGTTTAGATATCCACTTAATACCATGCTGTCCTGCAGCTCACTCTGTACCAAGCGCCCAAGTACCGCTCGGCTACTCCACCGCGGCGCCACTCCTTTCATCGCCTCTTCCCGCACTTACCGTAGCACTACCGCTTGCAATGAGTTGTTCCTCATTATCATCCCTGTTATCATCATTATGTATTAGTGTTACAACAGTATCTAACCTATGCTCACATTTCTGTACCATAACAGATAGGAGAAAGCATGCAAATGATTCATCTTCTACACTAATACCATCTTCACGAAGAAGGGTTCTTCGTAACTTCATCTCAACTAATTGCAATACATTAGCAGGACTGATTACCAGTCGCAGCCCCATCTGACGCTTCACCACACAAATAACGTCACAAAACGTAACTTCGGAGGCACACTGCACCGTCCCTACTGGCGAACCGACAGGTCAAATTGCAATGCGGCATGGCACACGCAGAGGCCTCTAACGGACGACTGCAGAGTTTTGCAGATGCGGGAGTACCACTAGTGCAATAAGGGAGCTTTACATTATCTTTCATACGATTTTGGTGTATATGTATTTGTTCGAGCCCTAGTACTTTCCTTATAAGTGAGATGTGAGGAAGTGCTTCAGCCGCTGAGAAAGAGATTTGCTCTTTAAGATTTACAATAAAATTTAGCAGCCCACAAATTGCGTCGTAAATTATTAAACACATGTTACCATGGTTTCATCTTGGACTAGTGACATCTTCATCAGAATTTCATGCTAACTAGATTACATACGACGTGTTACATTAAGACAAGAAGTGCTTTTGTCACGTAACATTAACTTCAGGTTGTCCTACAATAAAATACATTATTATCTAGACCAGGGTTTTTCAACCTATGGGTCACGATCCCCTATTATATAACGACTACTAGGTTAACCCCGCGGCTCCGCTCGCGTGTTGATTGATAATGATAGATAACCTATCTTTCAGTAGTGTGCTATGAGACTGGTTTTGAAGGATGAAATGAAATACAATACCTTTTTTAGAAACAAACATTTTTAATCAACATTCGAATAAATAAATAAAATTATGTGAAGTGCTTAATGATTTACAATAAATAATACATACATATATTCTTTATAGCCTGTGTTGCAATATCTCAAGACGTATGGTGAGAGTAATGTCCAAATTCATTTTAATTTCATTTTAGGGCATTCTAGTAAAGTACGTTATTTGTACTATTGTTCGGAGCGAAATGTAGAATTTTTTGGGTTGCCCACCCTTGAGCAAGCGACGTATAATTGACCATGTGAAAAACATGAGGGCTGTAAATGGATTCCTGCGACGTTTAATGATTGTCCTTGAACTTTATTAATTGTCATGGCAAAAGCTAGACGAACTGGAAACTGAAGTCTTGTGAACTGAAATGGCACATCTGAAGGGATTAAAGGAAATTGAACAATAATGATTGTAATATTATCACAGATCGATCACTTGATGTAATGCGCGAAACGTCAAATCGATTTTTTTTTAAAGAGATGTATTAAAAGAATTTTTTACTGCTTTATTTATTTATTCGTATATTTCCTTACAGAGAAAGAGCTGAAGACATTGTAGCACGCATACACCAAAGATATGGTCTGTGGCATCACGTTTCGATGTATGTAACCTCCTTGCTTTAGAGTCGCAAACGTCATCGCTCGCCTTCTGTCCGAATTCTTTTTTATAATTTGACGACTTACAACCACCATATCTTCCACCCCCTAATAGCTATCGGCATGGAACTGCTATGATATACAATGGGACTTTTTTGGATAACAATTACACACAGACCATTCGTTTGCGTTCTGTAGTTCTCGCTGCAGAGCGAAATATTAACGCACACGCACACACACACACACGTAAAATTTTATATTCACCGATAACTTTTCATCCCAAAATACTCCACCGTTTTATAATTATCAACCCTCAAGCAACAATGCAACCAATAAAACCATTTTCAAAGAGTAAATATAATTTTCAAAGAGTAATTATTGTTCCGCATTTCACCTAATATTCTTCAAATTACTAAATATCTATCAGATCGTTATAAAAACGTGCCTAAAACCTCCCTCAGGTACAAATTAGTAACTGTACAAATATTTAAGTCTATGCGTCTCGTCGTTCGGGCGTGATAAGCGTACAACGAACATACATTCACCATATATATATATATATATATATATATATATATATATATATATATATATATAGCTATCCGATCGCCGGAAAACCGTGCCTAAAGCCTTCCCCGGGTAGGCATTAGTAACTGTACAAATTTTTAGCTCTTTATGTCTTGTGGTTCAGACGTGATAAACGTACACCGAACAGACATTCACATTTATAGATATAGATTAATATAAAATTTAGCAGCCCACAAGTTTCATGGTAAATTACGAGGCGCGTCCAGAAAGTAAGTTCCGTTTCAATTTATCTCCGCTGCACCGCTGCCACTGCAGTTCCGCACATGCGCTGTAAACGATGCGTATCAAGGAGAAGAACGTGCGCCATTTGGAGATCGCTGTCAGTTACGTACGCTTTGTTGTGCTTGTTTGAAACGTCGACGTTGATTGAAAATCCCGCCGTTTGTGAAATCAGGTCGGTGATTTCGGTTTCTGAATGCGAGGAAAGTGAAACCAAGTGAAATTTATCGGCAAATTTGCGATGTTTACGGACCAAAAGCGATGAGTGAATCGTTGGTGAGGAGATTTCCGACAGTTCAATGGCTGGCGTAGTGACGTGCACGATGAAGAACGAAGTGGGCGTCCACCTTTGCTTACAGAAGAACTTTCATCTCTTCTTACATCTCAAGTCTTTCCTTGGCGGTCATCACTTCACCAATGACGTCGAGCCGAAGGAAACTGTTTCCAACTGGTTGAAGACACAGGTGGCAGATTTCTATGAAGCAGGTATATAAAACCTGGTACCACGCTATGACAAATGCCTGGAAAATTTCGGCAGTTATGTGGAAATGTAGTTTAAGAGTTGTAGAATTCTCCGCAATAAAAATTTCTTCTGTATCTGAGTATTTCATATTATTACCAAACGGAACTTACTTTCTGGACGAGCCTCGTATTATACACTCTTTACCAAGTTTTCATCTTCGACAAGTGGTATCTTCATCAGAAGTTCATACAAACTAGATTACATACGACGTGTTACATTACGGCAAGAAGTGCGTTTGTCACGTAATATTAACATCATGTTGTCCTGCAATAAAATACATTATTCACTGGACCAGGGTTTTTCAAACTGTGGGTCACGACCACCAATCATAAATTGATTATTACTGTCGAAATTACTGAGAAGCTGTGTGAAGCCAAAGGGCTATTATTAAGAAATAGAGAAAAGGCGAAAATGGATACATATACACTCGTGACCATTAAAATTGCTACACTACGAAGATGACGTGCCACAGATGTGAAATTTAACTGACACGAAGAAGATACTGTGATATGCAAATGATTAGCTTTTCAGAGCATTCACACAAGGTGCTGACATGAGCAAAGTTTCCAACCGATTTCTAATGCAAAAACAGCAGCTGACCGGCGTTGGCTGGTGAAACGTTGTGAGGCCTCATGTAAGGAGGAGAAATGCGTACCATCACGTTTCCGACTTTGATAAAGGTCGGATTGTAGCCTATCGCGATTGCAGTTTATCGTATCACGACATTGCTGCTCGCGTTGGTCGCGATCCAATGACTGTTAGCAGAATATGGAATCAGTGGATTCAGGAGGGCAATACGGAACGCCGTGCTGGATCCCAAAGGCCTCGTATCACTAGCAGTCGAGATGACAGGCATCTTATCCGCATGGCTGTAACGGATCGTGCACCCACGTCTCGATCCTTGAGTCAACAGATGGGGACGTTTGCAAGACAACAACCATCTGCACGAACAGTTCGACGACGTTTGCAGCAGCATGGACTATCAGCTCGGAGACCATGGCTGCGGTTACCCATGACGCTGCGTCACATACAGGAGCGCCTGCGATGGTGTACGCAACGACGAACCTGGGTGCCGAATGGCAAAACGTCATTTTTTTTTCGGGTGAATCCAGGTTCTGTTTACAGCATCATGATGGTGGCATCCGTGTTTGGCGACATCGCGGTAAACGCACATTGGAAGCGTGTATTCGTCATCCCCATACTGGCGTATCACAAGGCTTGATGGTATGGGGTGCCATTGGTTACACGTCTTGTTCACCTCTTGTTCGCATCGACGACACTTTGAACCGTGGCCGTTACATTTCAGATGTGTTACGACCCGTGGCTCTACCCTACATTCGATCCCTGCGAAACCGTACATTTCAGCAGAATAATGTACGAACGCATGTTGCAGGTCCTGTACGGGCTATATCGACGTACCGCTTTTTGAACTTTTTTTCCTTTGTTCTGATAAAACCCCATGTCATTCCAAGCATGTGTGCCAATTTTTACCTCTTTATCTACATTATTCCGTGATTTATTGAGCTTTCAATTTTATACTGACTTTTTGATCACCCGGTGTTAGTAAATCTTACTGATATTACGAAATCTGCCCTCCTTTTATTGTGAACATAAGGTACTGACGGTTGTGTACGTTACGTATCCTGTTGGTAGGATTATTAGGCAAAGTTGTGTTGTGTTAGTGACCATATTGTATTTCCACAGTGGACCCGCTCGGTTAGCCGTGTGGTCTAACGCACTGCTTTCCGAGACGGGGAGGCGTATAGGCCGTGGTTCGAATATGCCCAGCGAATTAACGAATGGGATCGCAGTGCCGGCCAGCCTGCGTGTAGGTTTTAGGTGTTTTTCCACATCCCCCTAGGTGAATACTGGGTTGGTCCCCAAGTCCCGCCTCGGTTACACGATTCACAAACATTTCGTAACACCTTATACTTTCTCACATATAATACAAAACGCATACATTTGGGGTACAGATTTCCTCCCATGGGGCATATGGTGGCGACAGGAAGGGCATCCTGCCACTCCGTAACTATTAAAACGCCAAATCCGATTAACAAAGCCGACCCTACATGAACGGGAACATGGCTCAAGAGAAGGAATTGTATTCCCACCGGTGTTGTACATGCAGTTTTCAAACACAGCATTATCAATAACAAAAATTTATATTTATTCGTTTGCATATTGTTATTAACTTTCGGCAAATATAGTTTTAGAACGGAATTTATGGCAACAGTTCGAGAAGATAACTTACAATAACACATCATTGTTCGAAGTTTGGCTACTGTCGTTATATGCACTGCAGAGTTCTCTGTTCTCATCTTAAGCTGCTTATAAACAGGTGAACAGTCTACACCACAGAAGTCATCCTTTGAAGCGTAAACATACAGCAAACGGGGCACACAATGGTTAAAATCCTTGCAACTTTGAGAATTATCTTAGCAAACGAAAGGAACATTGTCTACGTTTTGTGAGCACTGTCGCCGTCAGTCTGCATGAAATACACAGCCTCATAAATACGGCCGCGAAGGAATAGCCGTGCGCGCTAAGGCGCCTTGCTGCGGTGCGTGCGGCCGTTCGCCGTAGCAGGTTCGAGTCCTCCCTCGGGCGTGTGTGTGTGTGTGTGTGTGTGTGTGTGTGTTGTTCTTAGGATAACTTAGTTTAAGTTGTTTGTAAGTTTAGGGACTGATGACCACTGCAGTTAAGGCCCATAACTTTACAAAAATTTGTTAATAAATATGGTGAAAGGGCTAGAAGGGCGGAGGAAACGAAATGAATCCTCTCGGGCAGAGAGGGATATGATGCCATTTCAGTTATTACAAAATCAGGTCAAAATTATGAAGGGTCGGAAAATAACGCATAACAATTTTTCCTCCCCTGGTTTTGCAGCTTGAATGTTGAAATTTCACGACGATATACTTTGAAATTTAAGCTACAGGGGTAATTTGTTTTCATTTCCAGTTCTAGCGTGAGAAACCTGAACTACAAAACGAAAATAGCACGCATGTTACTATAATCCAGTGGCGTATACAAGGAAGGTGAGGGGGGGGGGCGAGCAATGGTTCCTGCTCCCCCCCCACCCAAATAATTCATATTGAGGAAAAAAATTAAATTCGGTATCTGAATTATTTTACTGACTGATGCGTGAAGGCATCGCCCTTTATTTTTGACAGGGGTGTGGTGTCAATAATGTGAATTTCGTGCCAGTACTTTTTAGAGGTATATTTTTTATGATTTAACGTGAACAATGAAAAAGCTTGATCGCAGTAAAGTAGAAGGGGCTTCAGCGGAAATTATCCTCTGAATAAGAACAGCAAAACTGTTACATAATATCATGGGGTGTCTACTTAAAATTACTTTGCTTGTCTTACATTAGTCTTACCTCCCCCCTCCACGAAAATATACGCTATATTCACGTAAATTTGACACAAACTTATATGGGAGACTGTATGGACCGTGAGGGAGTCTCCAAGAGGGTTACGTTCTTCCAAAGCGACGGTGTGAACCTCAGTGGTTCACTGCGGTTCCGGGGGCAGGTAATAACTGCAACCCCAAAGACTGTCAGAGCTGCTGAGGCGACAATTTTTATTGATCAACGTGTGCAACTATAAAAGGTATATTTTTTTAGTACTTGAAATTTGGATAAGCTCTTCATATATATATATATGAACTTGACAACTAGTGCTAGATTTCGCTCAATACTTTAACAGTATCCATTTCTTGATTTTATACTTTCGAAAGGCTATGCACGTAGCTTCTGCTGTTTTATGACAACTGGATTTTGTATACCTTGTCAAGAAGTAATAAAAATACAAGTGTGTTGAACGTTCTTTTGGTGCTCCCAGATTTTTCAGTAACTGCCTTTTCAATGAGATAACTGGTACCTGTGACATCTGAAAAAGCCGCAACTTTGCATCTTCCAACAACATGAATGGAAAAGCATGTAGTTATGTTAGAAACAATAAAATACCTACTGTACACAATATTTGAATGCTTCAAGTTCAGAGTGTCTGTTGCATTACTGTGGACATGGGCCCGATGATGCAACTTACTACCTGAGATAGAAATCATGAACATTCGCTGTCTTCTATTCTGCGGTATTTTAACTTTTGAATGAGTTACTACGCTTCAAACAATCCAAAATTTTAAGTCACTACCAGTTTGCAATGCTAAAAATTTCTGATTTATTGATTCTAACTTATCACCTGTCAAAGTAAATAGAGACTGTTCGGTGGACACTCCAGTTTGAAATCTAAAATATTTTCTACCGAGAAATTTTGTTCTGTTCGTGGAGTTTATAAATTGTGTTCTGCATCACTTTCTCGAATATTTTTGAAAATATTAACGATAATGATGTGGGTAAAAAAATTCCTTAGTAATGTTTAATATGCTTTTTGTGAAGTGATCTACCAACAATAGACTTAAATTTCAAAATTTTTCAATTCTCGACAAATAGTATATCACAAATATCAAATTACCGTATTAAATTACTAATAATTTCATTGTGACCAGTAGAACATATAATTTCAAGAGTACTGATAGTATTGAAACGTCATGTATTTGAATAGAAACTGTAGGTGAGGTTATAAAACTACGGTTGCTCGCTTTCTTTACGAATTAGAGGTTTTACACCAAGTAATTAATCAAGGTGAAATCACATGGTAATGTAAGGAAAAATTATTAAAATGGCTGCAAATTTTTAAGTTCGTTATAACACCATAACTTCTTTATAGCTTTAATGAAACCTCATTTTTATAACATGATTTGTGTTTCATATTTTGCTGTGTTCCCAACTACGTGAAAAGGTCGAGCGGGCGTAGAGTAATATATCGCCTGCACTGCCGACCGTGGGGTCTACACGAGAAAGTAATGTGGGTGTCTCAGCATGCATCGAACCCTGGGGCCTCAGGACCGCTTGAGCTACTGATCGGTAAATGTAATGGTTTCATTTACTCCATATGCAAAGTTCCATCAGTAAATCTTGAGTGAACTGGAAAACTTAAAGAGGATGCAGTTTTGTGCATCGCTATTATCAGCAGCGTACTTAAATTATAGAAGTTTTGATGAACATTTGCATTTTAAAAACTGTAGCGCTTGAATAAAAGTGTTATCTGTCAGGACTTCTCTATCCGCCGTTTATCGCCAGTAATGTAAGGGGCTACTCCTCAGATTCCGCCAGATTCGTTGGAGCTTCATTTCCTCTAAAACTTCGGCAGCAGCTTAAATTCGTTTCAGTCCTATGCAGACCTGTGAACTCCTAAGTTGGGATAACCACGAAAAGGAGCGAGCTATTATTGCCTTCAGAGCTTACGGAGTCGCGTGCGCCGTGGCGAAACTTTGCAGCCGGCAGCAGGATTAGCCAACTTCAGCAATGTACACTGCAATGGCTCTAAGGAATACTGAAATAAACGAGAGAAACGCGCACACCAGGCGGGCCATCTGGCGCAGAGTAAGTTATGTTTTAAAATGTGAACAACTACCATTATGGCGAGAATTTAAACGAAAGACGGAAACGACCACTGCATTTGATTCACAATAAACTTGCGCATAATAGTTCGCGAATCGGGAGCACTCACTTTAGTTCGCGGCTCTGCAGCGAACTAGTTCGTTCTTTTAGTTCGTCAGCTCCCAGTGAAGGCTGGGCGGCGTGGTCTGCGCATGCAGGTGGAGGGAGAAGTTCCCCCACCTAGCTGCTTCATGCGCTTGCTGCTTGAGCCGCTAACGATATCACGCAAACCAAAAGAAACAGTTTGTGGATAATTTCTCGCGTTTAAGTTTAGAGTTATCTCTATATCTTGGCATTGTGGAATTTATTAGTCAGATATTGCGGAGTGCAGAATACTTGAAAGCAGAAATTTTGTAGCACTGAACTATGTAATCTAGCAGGCAAATGCTAACCTCGAAATGGCTCTCATTAGCAGAAGGCAAACACGTGATTTTTAATTCTGTTCGCGACCTATCGCGCATATTTTAGTTCGCGACCGCAACCGGTAGCTCTCCCTTTAGTTCGCAGCTCGGCCGCGAAGTAGGTCGCTCTTTTTAGTTCGTCCGCTCGCTTTACCTTTTGCTACCGCTACTAAAACTACAGCTGAGCTGCATCTCAACTCGAAATGACGGCAACTGGCAGAAGGGAATCAGGCGATTCTGCGCGCTCTCGCGTCCTCTCGCTGTTACCCGTCAGTCTTCATAAAAGGAGCGGACGAACTAAGAGGCGAGGGATCTGCGAACTAGTTCGCGTAGTTCGCATGTGGGAGCGCTCTTCCGAACTAGTTCGTTCGCGAACTACACAAGACTAATTCACAACACTGAAGAAAGGGGTCGGCCTAATTGAAAGCCAAGGATTGTGCTACGTCATTAATTGCGCGGCCGCTTCCGCCGGATGTTCGAATCGTCCTTCGCGCATCGGTGTCTGTGCTGTACTTAGCATTCGTTAGAATAAGTAATCTATAAGACTAGGGGTTGATGACCTAAGTAGTTGGTCCCTCAGTTACACAAACGTTGAACTTCGAACTTTTCAGTAAAACTAGCGAGTTTTAAGTGTGGCGGAGGGGTGCTGTGAAATAAAAACTTTGGGAGAAAGTAACTAGTTCTCAAATTTTACTTTACTTACGTCGGGATCGGTGTACTGGGGCTATTTTTATTTCCAGTACAGCACGTCCTGGCTATGCTATCGAATCCTAATTAGTAAAATTTCAAATGTGTATAAAGCTGTGGGGCTAAACTGCAGTGGTGATCGGTTCCTAAACTTACAAACTATTTAAACTGACTTATGTTGAGAACAACACACACAACCGCCCCGAGGAAGAACTCGAACCTCCGACGGGGAAAGGCCACGCACACCTCAGCAAGGCGCCTTACCGCGCACTGTCACTCCCGTGCGGCCCCCATGAGTAAAAGTGCTATAATGTACATATTTATATAATTCGTCTCTGTGTGTTTAACAGTGACTTGTCGACTTAAAAACATTGTGTAAATTCCGAAGATTTTATTTTTATTTATTTAATCCACTATAGCAGGGCCATTGAGTGTCCCTTATTAAAGCTAATTAGCTACTCGTGATCACTTTACTAATTTGTAAAAACAAAAAGTTCTCAATTGCTAAAGCCACTGAAATGTAATAAATTGATAATATCTAAAAATCATATTGGGAATGAATGTAATATAAGTACCGGTGAAGACAGGGAATTGATGAGAGTTCTTTGTGATCGTGTGCATCGTATAGTTAGCGAAAACTGAAATGTGTGAAAACTCGTCATTCGTGCACTTTAAATTCACAATATAGTTCTTAAATGTGTGTAATGGTATTAGTTAGTTAGTTTTACAGCCTGTCATTGTTATCACCTCTTTCAGAATTTTTATAGGTTTTCAGCTGAAAAGAAGCAGAGAGGAGAAGATCGCTTGCTACAACAATCATCCGGCAACAGATTTCAAAATTCATATAGTCTGGACTACCAATTTAATAATTACAAAGTTGCTCTTCATAAAATACGGAAAGTAGTCATAAAACAGTTCGAAATGAATTTCATTTGCCATTGTGACTACGTAGAAATGAAACTAAACAGTAATTATTTTAGCTTCATGCATTTTAGCGAAAGTTTTTTCGTTCCTTGCGCGTGGTAGCGAGACCATCCGCTAACGTAAGCTTTTAAGCTATACCGCCTAGCTTTATGCCGTTATCGCAAATATGACGTACGTAATAGAAACACACCCCACGCTCATAGGTGTGAAGAGGCGTACATGTCTAAGGAGACGGAATAACAGCCTAGTGCAGAAATGCTTTTAGCCAGCTATTGCTGAAAGCTAGGAATGTGACAAGTGTTCAGAAAATCTGGAGATAGAAACTACCTATCTGTACATATAAAATATTATAAAACAAAGTAATTCCGCCGCGTCTATCTGTGTGTCATCCATAAACTCAAAAAATACTGAACGGATTTTTATACGGTTTTCACCAACGGACTGTGTAATTTATTAGGGAGGTTTAGGTGTATAATTCATTAAGGTGCCTGGTAGTGGGTGAATGTGGCGAATCCGCGAAAGAGTGCAATAAATACTCTTAGGAGAAGCTATATACTCATTGACATACGAACATTACCGTACTTGTGCTCAACGACTGTAATTTTACTTGTAGAAATTTTTTTCAGAAATCAGTCTTAAGTATTATTGATTCACAGATCTCGATTTTGACCACTATGTGGTAATTTTCAATGCTTAAAATAAAACTATTAAAACACCTATCAACGTAACCTCCAACGTGGAGGTCGAAATGTTTACGTGTTTTAATCGTTTTATTTTAAACATTGATAATGAGCACACAGTGGTCGAATATAGATGTGTGAATAAATAATAGTTACGACCGACTGCTGAAAAAAATTTGTACAAATACGATTACTGTTTCTTAATACGTAGGATGAACATGATGTACCTTTTAATCCTAGAAACATACTCGATGCATGAGGCTGATACGACACGACGATAAAACAATATGTTGGCTTATATATGGTCTGCTACCAGCGCGAAGCTGGGGTAGGTTGCTAGTTATTAATATATTTTTGGAACAACACTTTCAATTATTTCAGAAAAAATTGAAATGTGTGTGTGCGTGTGTGCGCGCGCGCGCACGTGTTGTGTGTGTGTGTGTCTGTGTTTGTGTGTGTGGATCAAATGGACCTGAATTCAGCAGCTACTACCGGGTGATCAAAGAGTCAGTACAAATTTGAAAACATAATAAATCACGAAATAATGTAGATAGAGAGGTAAAAATTGACACACATGCTTGGAATGACGTGGAGTTTTATTAGAACAAAAAAAAAAAATCAAAAATGTCCGACAGATTTCGCTTTATCTGATCAGAAAAGGAATAACAAATTAAGACAAAGCAAAGATGATGTTCTTTACAGGAAATACTCATTACGTTCACCATCATTTCTCAACAATAGCTGTAGTCGAGGAATAATGTTGTGAACACCACTGTAAAGCATGTCCGTAGTTATGGTGAGGTATTGGCGTCGGATGTTGTCTTTCAGCAGCCCTAGAGATGTCGGTCGATCACGATACACTTGTGACTTCAGGTAACCCCAAAGCCAATAATCGCGGACTGATGTCTGGAGACCTGAGAGGCTAAGCATGACGAAAGTGGCGGCTGAGCACACGATCATCACCAAACGACGCCTGAAAGAGATCTTTCACGTGTCTAGCAATACTTCTTTATGTTCTTATAAAGCCCCATGTCATTCCAAGCATGTATGTCAATTTTTACCTCTCTATCTATATTAATCCGTGATTTAGTAAGTTTTCAAATTTATACTGACTTTTTGATCACCCGGTACTTACTACTGTTCCCACGACACACCAACAGCACGATATGTTAGAAAGAAAGAAAATCGTCCCCACACAGTTCTACATACTAAACAGTATCACTCTGTGATTATTTGCAAAGCCACAATTTGCTGAAAGTGATGATCAAAGCTGCTATGCAACCTGGCAGTTCTCTCAAGACATCGTGCGCATCACAAAATGAAACTCATTAGGTGTGAACGACGTGGCAGAAACGCTACACTTTACAAAATTTTGAGTAGCCACGAAGAGGCATTCAATAGGTAAAATACACACTATCACTTTCAGATACTTTCATGAATGTCATTGAGTCTGCTACTGAGTTTTCTCAGAAAATTTGTAACTCTTAACCTTCATTCATCGCTAATCTTTGGTCCAGCACAAAGTCCCAAGAGACTGATAAAAAGCGTAGGTGGCTCCCGTTTATAAGAAAAGTAAAAGAATGGACCCATATAATTTCAGACCAATATCTTTTACTGTAGAATTCTTGAACACATTCTCAGTTCGAATATAATAAACTTCCTTGAGACTGAATAGCTTCTGTTACTACATCAACATGCCTTTAGGAGCAATCGCTCGTGTGAAAGTCAGTTTTTTTTTTTTTTTTTTTTTTTTTTTTTTTTTTGTTCACATGACATCTCGTGAACCATGAATGAGGTGCAACAGGTAGACTGCATATTTTTCCGGTACCACACTGCAGACTGCTAACGAAGGTACGAGCCTATCCTACAGTTTCAAAGATATGTTTGTGGCTCGAAGACTTCGTAAGTAATAAAATTCAGTACGTTGTTCTCGACGACGAGTGTTCGTCAGAGAGTAGACTATCGTCAGAGATGCCGCAGGTAAAGCCTGATGAAACCATTAAATGTTCAAATGTTTGTATAGTCTATGGGACTTAACTACGGGGTTATCAGTGCCTAAACTTACAAACTACTTATGAACTACTTACGAACTAGGACGGCACAAATATCCATGCCCGAGGGGGGATTCGAACCCCCGACCGTAGTGGCCGTGCAGACCGTGACTGGAGCGCCTTACTGGGACCATTATTATTTCTATATACACAAATGATCTAACAGAATGAGTAGCAATTTGCGGCTGTTTGCTGATTATGTTTTTGTGTATAGGAAGGTGTCGAGCCGCGCGGGAGTAGCCGAGCGGTCTGGAGCGCCACGTTGCGGATGTGGCGGCCTCCCGCGTCGGAGGTTCGAGTCCTCCATCGGGCATGGATGTTTGTGCTGTCTTTAGTATCAGTTAGTTCATAAGTAGTTTGTAAGTTTAGGGACTGATGACCCCGCAGTTAAATCCCATAAACTTTACAAACATTAGAACATTAGAAGGTGACGATATTGAATGACTGTAATAGGATGCTGGATGACTTACACAAAATTTCTTGTTAATGTCAGGAATGACAGCTAGATCTAAAAATTGAAAAAGAAGTAAGATAATGAAAACGGGCAGCATAAAACAGTGATCTAATACAGTATTAGTAGTGTGCTGTTTTACGGAGTCGCGTCGATTAAATATCTGAGCGATGCAGAGCGATATGAGATGGAATAAGCATAAAATGCTAGTTGCTGGGAAGGCGGCTGGTCAGCTTTGCTTTATTGGGAGACTTGTGTGAAGATGAATCAGCTTTGCTTTATTGGGAGACTTGTGTGAAGATGTTGTTCATCTGTACAGGAGACGCCGTAAAGAACTCTTATGCGGCCCCCTCTTGAGTACTGCTCAAGTGTTGGGTATTCCCATCACATTATTGTAAAGAAAGATATAGAAGCAATTCAGAGGCGGGCTGATAGGTACACTACTGGAAAGTTTTATCAACACTCAAGTGTTACGGAGATGCTTCGGGAACTCAAATGGGAATCCCTGCAGGGAAGGCAACGTTCTTTCCGAGACAAATAGTCGAGGAAATTTAGAGGGTAGGCATTTGAGGTTGTCTGCAGAAGTATTGTACTGTCACCAAGTTACATTACGCGTAAAGACCACAAAGATAAGAGGAATTAGGGCTCGTACAGAGGCATACAGGCATTTGTTTTTCCTCGTCTATCTGGGAATGGAATAAAAGGTAATGGGTTGTGGAGTCTGTATGTAGATGTAAATTTGAATGTGTTTGGTACTTGACTTCGTATTATTTTTAAGTTGCTGACTTTGTACATGGTAAATACAATAAACCTGGCAAAGAAAATATGTCTTGCACCTTCATAATACGAATAATTATAAGCAACCCAACTTCCTTCTGGCACAAATGATGTGAGCTGTGTCCCTCATCTTACGCTGAAAGGTATATTTTCTGTGCCAACTTCTTGATTTCGCATTGACAAAACTTTTGGGAAAAACTGTTCAAACCGTTCGATTTTATCCATTACAAACTGTGTTGTGAGGAAATCCGCTACTAATCTACATGACGGTATTACAGTTCCTACATCAAGTATATGGCTTTCTATTTGCTACAAATTTCATGCTCACACCACCATCATTACGCGATTTCTAGTTGTTCAATATTTCCACAGTACTTATATGATATACCGGGTGATCAAAAAGTCAGTATAAATTTGAAAAATTAAAAAATCACGGAATAACGTGGAGAGAGAGGTAAAAATTGACACACAAGCTTGGAATGACATGGGGTTTTATTAGAACAACAAAAATAAATTAATTAATTAAAATAAAATAAAAAAATAAAAAATAATAAAAAATAAAAGTTCAAAAAATGTCCGAAAGATGGCACTTCATCTGATCACAAAAGCAATAATTAGCATAAAAAACTAAGACAAAGCAAAGATGATGTTCTTTACAGGAAATGCTCAATATGTTCACCTTCATTCCTCAACAATAGCTGTAGTCGAGGAATAATGTTGTGAACAGCACTGTAAAGCATGTCCGGAGTTATGGTGACGCATTGGCGTCGGATGTTTTCTTTCAGCATCCCTAGAGATGTCGGTCGATCACGATACACTTGCGACTTCAGGTAACCCCAAAGCTAATACTCGCACGGACTGAGGTCTGGGAATCTGGAAGGCCAAGCATAACAGCACTGGCGGCTGAGCAACACGATCATCACCAAACAATGAGCGCAAGAGATTTTTCACGCGTCTAGCAATATGGGGTGGAGTGCCATCCTGCATAACAATCGTACGTTCCACCAGGTAACAGCCAAGCTGAGGATGATGTGATTCTATAATACATCACCATACCTCTCACCCGTTACGGTAGCAGTTACAAAACCAGAATCAAACAGTTTCACGAAGAAAAAAGGCCCGATAAGTGTAGATGTGGTAAATCAAACCCATGTCGTGAATTTCCCGTCAAGCAATGGAGTTTCCAGACAGTTCTAGGATTTTCGGTAGCCCAAATTCTGCAGTTGTGGGCGTTGATAGACCCTCGGAGCGTGAAATGAACTTCGTCGGTCCACAACAACTTTACCCAATCAATCGTCATCTTCCTCCATCTTTTGAAACGCCCACACCGCAAATGCCCTCCGCTTAACTAAATCGCCAGGTAAGAGTTCATGATGCCGATGGATTTTGTAAGGAGCGCATTTGGAGGATACGTCTAAGTTCTAACCAAACAGTAGTGTATGGAATGCCGGTGCGACATGCGACTGCACGAGCGCTGACTTACCCGTGAATAAACGAACCCGCTATAGTCTCCTTTTTTTCCTGAACTATCTCAGCAGCATTACGCCTTGTGCTCGGTCGGCCACTACGGGGTCTATCGTCTAAACAATCCGTGGCTTCGAACTTCGAAGTCATTCTCGCCACAGCTGCATTTGTCAATGGACCTTTACCCGTTCGAATCCCTTCCTATGGCGATAGGACAGTAACGCTGAACTAGCACATTCCCCATTCTGATAATACAGTTTCACTAAAAGCCCCTTTTCAGGTAACGTCAACATGCTGCGACTGCTGGTACATCTGATTTTCTCTCTCATTACAGCTCCTTTTATCAACGATTTTCATGCGCAGTCACTGACGTTTTGCTGTCCAGCGCCATCTCTCGGTCATTTCTTGAACTTTGTTTTTTCTTTTGGTTCTAATAAAACCTCATGTCATTCCAAGCATGTGTGTCTGTTTTTACCTCTCTATCTACATTATTCAGTGATTCATTAAGTTTTCATATTTATACTGACTTTTTGATCACTCGGTATTGTGTTAAAAATTAATGTGTTATTTGTCGCTAGGTTTGATTACAATAAGCGCCGCTGTTTAATTTATTTTCTTACCGTTTCATTTTTAAGGTTCCGCAGCTCAGTCGGCAGAATTGGACTATATGCGCGGGTTGCCCAGAAAATAATGCCCCACATTGTTTTCTTCTACAATTATTTACTGGACGTATTAAGAATTACGTACACGAGAGAATGACGTTTTATCCACACATACTGTTATTCCATGTAATCACGGTCCTGTTGTGCTGTCCTACAACGCGATACAGGGGTATAAGAATACTGTCGGTACCAATCCTTGTTCTGCTCAAGGAGCTATTTCTTCACTGCGCGAATCCCTCTTCGTCGTCCTCAAAATGTGTTCAACGAATGGTCTGCATCTACATACAAACTCCGCAATCTACCAAAAGATGTGTGGCGGAGGGTACTTCGTACCACTACTAGCTACTTGCTTTCTCTAGTCCAGTCAATGAAGGAAAAATAGGGTAAACAATCTTGTTGTCGTAAATAAATTTATTACTTAAGTTCAGCCGCGGCGGAGCGACCGAGCGCGTTGAGGCACTGTGCTACGATGCGCGAGGCCGTTCTCCGGCGGGGGTTTGAATCCCCCCTCGGGCATGGATGTTTATGCTGTTTTTAGTATAATGTAGTTCATAAGTAGTTTGTTAAGTTTAGGGACTGATGAATCCGCAGTTAAGTCTCACAAGCTTTACAAATACTTGAACATGTATATGAAAAATTTGTGACTAAACGATTTTTCCCCTATTCTCTATTTCTCGGTCTTCTTTGACTGACACTCCCACATAACGAGGGAAGAGAGAACACTTGTATGCATCTGTACGCGCCCTAATCTCTCTGATCTTATCTCTGTGGTCTTTACGGTAAATGTGGGTTGGCGACAGTAGAATCTTTCTGCAGCCCGCTTTAAATTCCGGCCATCTAAATTTCTTCAACGATGTTTCTGGAAAATAACGTCGCCTTCCCTCTAGCGACTCCCATTCGAGATCCCGAAGCATCACATTAACACTGGCGCACTGATCGAAGATACCAGTAACAAACCTAGCGGCCCGCCTCTGAATTCCTTCTGTATATTTCTTTAAACCAGTCTGAGCAATACTCAAGACGGGGTCGCACAAGCGTTTTATATGTGGTCTCCTTTACAGACGAATCACATCTTCCCAAGCTTCTTCCAATAAACCGAAGTCGACCATCCGCCGCCGACCGCGGTGGCCGAGGGAACTGCGGCGCGCCAGTGATGGTCTGCACGGCCACTACGGTCAGGGGTTCGAATCTCCCCCTCGGGTATGGATATTTGTGTCGTCCTTATTGTTAGCTAGTTCATAAGTAGTTTGTAAGTTTAGGGACTGATGACTCCGTAGTTAAGTCCCATAAGCTATACAAACATTTGAACATTTTTTCACCATCCGCAATCCCCGTGACTGTCCTTGCATACGTGAACCATTACATACCGCTGTGCAGGGCTACGCCTAGGTATTTAATTGACGCGACTCCGTCAAGTAGCACACTACGAATGCTGTATTCGAGTATTGTTTTTCCTACTCATCTGCATCCCCTTAAATTTTTCGACATTTCTCACACCACCTAGAAATTTTGTCCAAGTCATCCTTCATCCAACTAGACTCATTCAATAACGACACCTTTCTGTACACCTGCTTTAACTGCCCAAACAAGTGGAAGTGTCCGATGGGTGGATGCTGTAACCCTGTCCAGCACTGTTTCGTGTTGCGTTTAGAATCCTCACTTACTTTGGTGGGCCGGCCGCGGTGGCCGAGGGGACTGAGGCGCTCCAGTCACGGTCTGCACAGCCACTACGGTCGGGGGTTCGAATCCCCCCTCGGGCATGGATATTTGTGCCGTCTTTAGGATTAGCTAGTTCATAAATGGCTTGTAAGTTTAGGGAGTGATGACCCCGTAGTTAAGTCCCATAAGCTATACAAACATTTGAACATTTTTACTTTGGTGGTGGACATATTCAGCACCAACTGTCGAGTCGTAACGCGTCTGCCCACAGCTGGCTGCGACATATCAGGTGTGACAACCGTGAATTGCCTCCCCGACGGCTGCAAGTCTTGGAGCTCCGCCGAACCGCCTTCTGATGGCGTTACTCTCTCCACTAACTGTACTCCTGTCGACAGCACATTTTCCACGGGTTCTCACAGGCGTTAGTGAATATTCCCCACAGTTTCCTTCTCTGCAGTAAGAAATTCAATGGCGGCACCTTGCTCGTAAAGTACAACACTTTAAGACGCCATTTTCAAGAGCCAGAAATTATGCACGCATAGCCAGTGAACTTCAAATAATTCATACGTAATGTTTCGCGTTCACAGCGTTGTTTCGGACGAGAAAAAAAAGGCGGTGCATTACTCTCTAGACGACCCTTGTAGGATCGCTTTGTAGTTCGTGTGTCTGTTCTACCTTTCTCAGGAAGGGATGAAGGCATGAAGTTGAATACTGTCAGATAATACGGCCCTTTGGCGTTGTTAAAAATTATAAGCTTCTAAGTCAATGAAATCGAAAGTTACGGTCATGTAAGTCACATCTTGTGATGCTCGTAAACTCACTCGTCAAAACATGTAAGGTACTTATCGTTGACCTACGAGGTGCATCCAGAAAATAAGTATCCCTACTTTTTAAAAAAGCAAAGACAACATAGTTCCATGAAACATTGCATTGGCAACAAGCACAATAATGTTTGAGCTATTTTTTGACATAGCTGCCAAAAACAACTGGGACATTTGAGATATCGTGGGATCAACTTCTTACATTCCTGTGTTGTAGGATTCGGCTCTTGTGAATGTAACCAGCGGGTGACAGTCGTCTTCTGTTCTTTTTCACTGTTAAAACGCTGGCCGTAACACACTAATTTCTTGAGGTGCAAGAAAAGATGGAAATAGCTATGAGCAAGATGAAGATTGTATGCTAGAGGATAAAACAGCTACCAGCCGAAGGTCTACGGAATCTAGGATATGTCTAATCATCCAAACACAGTCCTCATCTTGCTACAAACGATTTCCATCTTTTCTTGCACCTCAGTAAATTCCTGATCGGCAAATGTTTTGACAACGACAAAGAGCTGAATACGGTTATCACACTCTGATTACATTCACAGGCAGCAGACTTGTATGAGAGAGGAACAAAAAGGTTTATCCCACTATATGACGAGTGTCCCAATTATATGGGTGATTTTCGCGGAAAGCAGCTCAAACAATGCTTTACCTTTTGCCAATGAAGCATTTCATGTAATTAGCTTGTCCTTGTGTTTTTCTTCTGGATGAGTGTCGTAAAATCATGAAACTTGACAAGACGGAAGTTTTTGCAATACAAGAAAAAGAAATGAAAACTGTTCGTTTTAATCGTGTCATGTAAAAATATTGTTTTGCATGCATGGGATGAGTGCAAGGACTGTCACGTCATAGCGTGCTGTACAAGGAGCTTCGAATAAAGGGAGATGGCATTATGTATGCCGAGCACATACGTCAGTTGAAGCCTGTCCGCCATCTTAATCAGTTTTGGAACGCTATTTCTCCGTTAATACTATGCGTTACGTCGTCCCTCTAACTGTTAATGTATTGAACTGACAGTCAGTGCAGAGTATGTACTTTCAAACAATATACTTTCTTGAATAAATTAGTAATAAATACTCAACGTACTACATTTGAAAACTCAATTATTAACGGCTAATTTGCATTGTACATCACAGCAAAACCGTCGCACGTTTCATTCCTTTTTTAAGTGAGATAAAAAAAATCAGCTCTGAAATACGAACACTTCTCCAAAACTTAGCAATATGGCGGAGGTGGGCTTCACTTTTCCATCGTAAGGGGCGTCTCTCCGTATTCTAACCACCTTGGTGGTTGGAACCACGAACAACGGCGGTCGAGTTTTAGCTTTGGTCTGCGCTTCTATGTCACAGATTCGTCGACAGCCAATTAGCGTTCAGTAGTGTTCTGAACGCTCCGCTGCGCATGCCGTAGGCAAATGTAAACTCGATTGTGCGAGTTATAAAATGTATTTTATCTGTCGCAAGTTGTCATCGCTAATGTCGTTGACATGTAACAAATTCTGTCCAAGCAATCGAGAGTCATTACTTGCGGGCTATAAGGTTTCATCGAGCGCTGTCGCTTGAAACCGCTAAAGATGCTATTGTGGGTTGAGTTGTTTGTTTGGGATAGGGGGGCCTAAACTACTGAGGTTATCAGTCCCCCGGTGGGGAGGCGACGGAGAGAGGATAGGAAAGGAGGGGAGGGGGGAAAGGAAATGCAGTCCGGGAAGTAAAGAAGGAAGGAAAACTGCATTGGCTCGGGGCCCCGTGCTCGCCACGCACGTACTCACGAAAGAACCATGAACCCCCTGGGTAGGGGGGGGGGTTGTGGAGCTGTTGTGTAGACAAGCGCAACCCGCCATCGATCGTGGGTCGAACTATGGCCAAGAGAACGACGGCACGTAGTATGTCCCAGAATGAGGCGGAAGTCAAAAGTGCAGCTGGAATAGGTCCGATTGCCTAAACCTCTTAGTGCAGAAATCCCGTTTTACACAAGCGACTTTCTGCTGAAAATCGACTACTCGAAGTGAGTTCGCCTTTTGTGCCTGCATGTAAATCAGTGCGTGTGTGTGACGTCAGCAATCTAAATTTCGGAGTGAGCTTTAGAATGCGCTTGCGCAAGTAGCAAGGAAACTCAGTGGCGTCTGCTAACATCGAGAATTAATCTATTCTGGTGGAGCTCATTCATATTGTACAAATGCTTTCCGATCTTCTTAAACTTTATCCTATTGTTGGTTTTGTGTACTCATCGCACAGAAAGGGTTGCAACAGAACCTAGTATTCTTTTTTGAACTTGCATTCTTCTACAAAAGACAGGAGATATATACAAACAGAAAGATACTTACGTTTTGCAGGGGAAAAGGCTACACTAACCATAAATACGAAAAGTAGAAAATATAAACGTTTTTAATGAAAATTATATCAACATTGAAAGACTGAGAATTATTAGAAAAAAGATATTTTCGACGTAATTTGACAGTTAGCCAGAAAATAACATATGAAAACTAAAGTAAATCGGCCCTTTTTACTGAATATTTGATATTATGATAGAATCTAAAAAGGATAATATATATTGACTCTAAGTAATGAGAAGTGTGAAGTCGTTCACATGAGTACGAAAAGAAATCCGTTAAACTTAGTTTACAAGATGAATCAATCAAACGTGAAGGCCGTAAACTCCACAAAATACCTAGGAATTACTATTACTTCAGACTTAAACTGGAAAGAACACGCAGATAAATGTCGTGGGAAAGGCGAAACGGAGACTGCGTTTTATTGGTAGAACCCTTAAAAGAACAACAAAAGAAACTGCATGCACTACGCTTGTCCGTCCATTTTTGGAATATTGCTGCCCAGTGTGGGATCCTTATCAGGTGGCTTTGACGGAGGACATCGAAAGAGTCCAGAGAAGGGCAGCTCGTTTCGCATTGTCACGATACATGGGAGACAGCGTTACGGAAATGATACAGGATCTGGGATGGGAATCATTACAACAACGACGCTTATTGCTGCGGCGTGGGCTACTTACGAAACTCCAGTCGCCAACATTCTCCTCCGAATGTGAAAATATATTGTTGACTACCACTTACGTGGTAGAAATGACCATCAAAATAAAATACGAGAAATTAGAGCTCGAACGGAGAGATTCAGGTGTTCTTTCTTCCCGCGCGCTATTCGAGAATGGAATGGCAGTTAAATAGTATAATGGTGGTTCGATGAACCCTCTGCCAGGCATTTAAATGTGATTTGCAGAGTATCCCATGTAGATGTAGATGTAGATGAATATATAATTTTATTTCGACGACCGGTTACGATTTTCTTTGCCATCTTCTTCTGGTATAAAAATTTATTACAAAGCCATCATTATGTAATACATTTTTAGACCAGAAGAGGATCGGAGAGAACATCGTAACCGGTCGTCGGAATAAAAGTATATATTAGCGATCGTGGCTTTATCCTTTTTGGAATCTATCGTAATATTGGATCGCCTCCTTACAATATAAACAGACAAAGTCATTTTCGATATTATTTGATGTGTTTACAAGTGTAAATTTCTTCAGCGAATAAATGTATAAATTTTGAAATGTTTGGACGACACTTTCCCTATTTTTATGGTCCTCCGTAGTGCACAGAATTTGACTGAAGTGCAGTTTATGAGTCCGCTAGTGGCGTTTCATGTTTGGACGTTGGCAACGACGCCGGAGCCAATCAGCAGTCGCGTTCGCGCGGCCAATAACAAACGGCTTTCTCTTTATGGTTTGTAAACAAATCGGCGTAGTGGATGTAAAGATCTTTAGATCAACATATTGCATTGCAATAAATGTGGGATTTATATTTACATTCTGTAATGGAGATGGAGCGTACTGGCTGCACTATGTAGCCAACATTGTTTTCACCAGTGATTTTAGTTGTGGTGATTGCATGACTTTCGCAGTCTTTACGAGCGCAAATACTTATACTGAGCCGGATATTCAGACGCTACTACGAGACAAAACTTCTTGTGTAACCTATGTACCTAACCTAAGTTTGCGCTGGCCTGTTGTTTTTGAAGTTATCAATAGTATATTAAAGAGTAGTCTGAAAGAGTAGTCATTTAAAAAAGTGCTCTGTAGCGTAACCTTCAGATGGTTAGGTATAGGTCAAACAACATTTTTTTTTTTTTTTTTTTTTTTTTTTTTTTTTTTTTTTTTTTTTTTTTTTTTTGGTAGTATGTGAAAGCGCGTAGCGCCCGAATCTCCGGTTCAGAACCGGAACTTCGAGATACACGGATTCTTCCAAATTAACCAACATCTGGGTTTCTCTTAGGGAAGTGAACACTAATTTTAATAGCGTTCATTATTCACATATTGCAATTCACTGGAAAAATTGTCAGTGTCATTACTTGAGAGAGAAACACTTAATTGAATTTACACTGCAAGAAATTATTAAATCTGAACGAAAAAGCTAGTGAAGAAAGGCCAAATTCACAATTGATGAAACGCGGAATCTGATTGGCCGCCTTCACCTGCGTCATTCATAGCGCCGTTACCAACGTCTACGCATGAACCACAACTCGCACACTCATAAACTGCACTTTCACATGTTCACATGTTTGTTAAGCTTATGGGACTTAACTACGGGGTCATTAGTCCCTAAACTGACAAACTACTTATGAACTAACT
Source organism: Locusta migratoria (assembly GCA_026315105.1). Taxonomy (NCBI): domain Eukaryota; kingdom Metazoa; phylum Arthropoda; class Insecta; order Orthoptera; family Acrididae; genus Locusta; species Locusta migratoria. The sequence continues at coordinate 355,932,294 of CM048749.1, forward strand.
AATACTAAGGACGGCACGAATATCCAAGCCCGAGGGGGCATTCGAACCCCCGACCGTACTGGCCGTGCAGACCGTGACTGAACCGCCTCAGTCCCCTCGGCCACCGCGGCCGGTAAACTGCACTTTTACCACAGAATTTACCACATGACATTTGACGAGGTTATCAACTAAGTATTACCCTTTCGTCATTAATGAACTCAATATCATTTTCTGTTCCCACGAAAAAGTGTCCTCTTAACCTCTCTACATCGTTTCGATGCGAATTTACATAGCAGACAGCTTTACAGCTTTCGTGCCAACGTGTAAACGAAAACGACCACTTTGATACATGCGAGATGCAGTACGGGAAAAACACGCCAGAGGCGCTGCAGTAGACCCACTCGTTCCGAGTAGTCAACTGTCAAGGAGACCACATGGGTATCCGATTTTATAATTTCTTTCTATTTATGGTACGTGAAGCTCAGATCTTAAATAACAATCAGCCAAAGCCATTCGACACAACTCTAAAAAATTCTCGAGAAAATAGACTTGACGTGGCTCAGCGCGACCGGTCGGACGGCTGAACACTCTCTGAAATAAAAAAAAAGCTGAGCCAAGAACAAACAGGATCAGCGACTGGACTGCAACGTATAGCAGTACCCATAGAGCAGAAAAAAAGTGGTAGGGTTCTGGCTTTACAACCACATAGAGTCGGTGGTTCAAATAGCACTGTGAGAGATAGTTTTTTAATTCGGTTATGTAAATCAATTTTGGATGTCTAATTCCATGTGTTGTGTTATTTTTTGTTTGAGTGTACGTATACGACCTGAAAACCTTGTCGTCATGTAAAACGATGTTTTCAAGGTTAGCTGCTTGGAAAGCCGGTTAGTAGCTATGCAGATGACTTTTCAAAAACATTGTCGTAGCTCTTCACAAACTCAACGATCAAAGACTACCGTCGTCAACTAACAGTGAAGCCAATACGTTAGAATAATTGTAACTTATGTTTTTTGACTGAAACCGTTATTATTAATTATCTTCTATAACAGTGGGTCGCGATCGCCGCCACGGGGGCAAGTACTTGCACCATAAAATAACTAGGGATTCAGTAATACAAAAGCGTATGCCCAACTCAAATATATTTAATGTTAAAATTAAGCAGTTCCTTCAATAGATCACATATTGTTGTATAATACAGTGTGTTAATGATGAATGAGCGCAAAATCTGAAACCTGTTTTCAAGAACCAATCAAGACGTAAAAGAACGTGAAACAGAAAGTAATTCTGAAAGGTTCGAAAAAAAAGGTCTACTTCTTTATAAACTGTCTATTCACTGGGACCTTTCTTAATGAGAATAATACGCTTCTGAGTCTTGTCTGAAATGCGAGACGGCCGAAAAGAAAAATATATTTTTCAGTCGTAACTCAAATGTTTGTTAAGCTTAACAGACCTAACTGTGGGGTCATCAGTCCCAAACGTACAAACTATTTATCAACAATGTAGAGTTACATTGAACAGTACTACCTGCTTTTACGTCGACTTGAGGTATCTACATATTAATTAAATTGTTATTAGACTAGACGAGAACAGAAACTGCCTCCAGAATCAATGTTTGTTGCAGATTTTGGGGGCGAAGGCCAGCGCACAGTAATCACAGATGACTTAGAATATAATACGAAGACGTTTCTCCATGATTTAGAAATAACACTGGAAAAACAATTGAAGAATTGTTCTTGTTGATTTATATGTATGTTCATGGCACTATTGTAATATGATTCATTCATGGTTTGAATGATGTCCAATGTATTCGTCCATAAGGCGAATAAATTGATTTAAGAAGTCTCTCGGAAAAACGGAGTTCTTCTTTATATTCTTATTTATTATGGACATCTGAAAGTAAACAACGAGTATCAAGAAGAAGTTTATTCATTATGGTTACACGTTCTAGTAATGACAGAGGCACAGCTAAGACTGGATCTCTTAATTAAACTTTTCACAGCTACGTCAAAGTTACGTGCTTAACCCGTCTGAGAGAGACTTTTAAAATGAAATATTTGTTCTTGCCGTTTGAAGAAGAGATTATAAACGGCGGCGAGAATATTTCAATCTGTAAATAGTGAAATAATACACGATTGCAGATCCACGACGACAAGAAAAATTTCAACTACCTTATACTAAAGACGACACAAACAACCATGCCCGAGGGGGGATTCGAACCTCCGACCGTAGTTGCCGTGCAGACTGTGGCTGGCACCACCGCGGCCGACTTCAGTCGTAACTCATGTAGAAATACGATAATGTGTTTCATTCCGGAAAATACGTAACAATTTAAATGAAAGATGAAGAGCAAGAAAGAAGGTTAACTTTATTTCCTTTGAAATAACATTTTTTAGTTACGGTTGGTGAGGGAGGTGCCGTCAGAATATTTTTATTTGGGGGGGGGGGGGGGCGTTGCATATTCGAAACGGTTGTAAAACACTGTTCTATAAAATATAGAGAAGTACGAATAAACAAAAATACGACCACTTTTCGTAAAAAAATACCATAAGATATTAAAATTGTGTAAGTATTCGAACACAGCGAAAAAAAGAAAAATCTGTCATAACAAGATTCGAACCACCATCCCTAGGGTTGTTAGGCCAGAACGCTAACACCTAAGCTACAGCGACAGATGCTGCAATTCATTTAATGATTGATCCTTACGCTTACTTGCAAAACTTCAAAGTCGATTTTCTCGAGAATGTTTGAGAGTTGCATCGAATGGTTTTGGATGATTGTTATTTGAGTACTGAATTTCACGTACGATAAATATCAAGCAATTCTAAAATCTGACACCAATGTGGTCTCCTTGTAAGTGCAAAGGAAGAAGTAAATGTTGTGGCGTGAAGTCAGCGCCACACGCCATACGAACAAGAACGATCGTGTAGAAGGCAGTGATCGATCGAAAGCCAATCGCAAGCAGGCTCCGCACATCCTGGAGGGAGTAACCGAAGATGCGCGCCCTCTACAAGCGGCTATGTCTAGGCCGACATACGTCTGGACGCCCGACAGTTATTGTTCAGGAATACGTCAGTTACTATTCAGGACTCAGGACAGATACTAGGCAGCTACGAAGTGTGAAACCGGCTAAGAACTTGGGTCTCACAAGAGGAGGCCGCCAATTGTGAAATTCAGATTCGATTCATATTGCGGATAATAAAAGCTCATGGCCAGATGTGTAATTTGGCAAAGCACCAAGATGTACTTCTCAGCCGTTGTCGAGAAAATAGACAATTAAAAAAACCCGTTGCGGTGAAATACTCTCTGCGTTTAATAATTTTCTACAGCGGCGTGGCGCAGCGCTAAGCGCTCGGGTTGGTAATCCGAAGGTCGGCGGATCGAATCTCGCGGCATGCAACTCGCACGAACCAGAGTGATAATTATCATAGAAATATGGAAAGTAGAAAACAGCACGACATCGAGCACATCTGATAAACGATGCGTTTTTTCAAGAACAATATTTTTTTTAAAATTATCTGTTGTGAAACACACCTGAGTGACATTCTGAAAAATTGTTCTATCGTTCGTCAGGTTTGACTTACACTAAACGTATTCGTTTCGGAATATCGTTTATACTTCTTCCGTTAACTATACCTGGTAAACATTATGAAGACAATTAATAACACTTGTGAAATACAACTTTGTTTGTGGAAAATATAATGATGTCCGAAGTCGCCAGTTGCATATAATAAGTTGTTAGAGAGTCGTTTGTCGTGGAAAAACTGGCGACTTCGAACATCAGATGTTATTAATGTGTGTGTGTGTGTGTGTGTGTGTGTGTATACATTTGAATTAAAAAGAAATAATAATAATAATTAAAAAAAGTAGCATGCCACAAGATTCGACCCGGCGACCTTCGGATTACGAACCCGAGCGCTTACCGCCTCTGTACGACATTACTAATCGTAGAGATCGTAGAGAGTATTTCAGCGCAACGGCTTTTTTTAAATTGTCTATTTTCTCGACAACGGCTGAGAAGTGCATCTTTGTGCTTTGCCAAATTACACCTCTGGCCATGAGCTTTTATTATGCGCAGTATGAATCGAATCTGAATTTCACAATTGGCAGCCTCCTCTTGTCAGCGCAGCTAGTATCATACGTACGACGTCGCGAGAAGCAAGAAGATAGAAGAAACAGACACATGTTCTAAAGTTCAGTACTGTACTTTACAGGCAATAAATATCTTGTAATACTAACATATCAAGGATTTAGATGTCATAGGATCCTGCACCAGTACACCGGGACGAGTACTAAACAAAAGGCGACGAGGCCACAACAGTAAACAAACTTTGTGAAGTGTGAGGGTATTTCGCGTGGCTCACAACAGTTGGTGTGCGTGCAGGTGGAAGGAGTGTGGACAGAGCGCGTGCGAGGTTTCGCCGGCCCCGAGCACGGCCAGGGTCGGCCAAAGCCGTGGCCGAGACCAGCGATCCAATTAGCTGGTGCTGGCTGGCTACCGCCAGACCTAGCCGCGGTCAAGGCAGCACGCTTCACGACAGCCAGTGCAGCCGTCTCACGAAGGGCCACATTTCCAGTAGTTTTACCTGCATTTCATGCTTCCGAAATACTGCTGATCTCGACCACTTTGAGGGCAAAGTTTTCTGTAACGGCTTGGCAGAAAATCCTCAGAAAATTTGGTCCTAAGTCGAATCAGTAAACGTGATCTAAACAAAAATACCCAAACTCTGCGTGTGTGTTGTGGCGTCACAACGCCGGCAGTCCACACTAGTCGCCGTGCAACTTCAAGACGAAGCATTAACACCCACAGTGCAAGTCACTGCAGAGTCAACACAACGAAAGATGACCAAACATCAAAATTATCGATAGGCAGCATTATTTCCGTCCCTCTGTTTTTTGACGAGAGACAGTGCCGCATTCCAAGCAGGAAGCATTTCTAACAAGACTGGTCGTATTTTGCGAAAAATGTGATGTGAAATGTGTTTTTCGACCACCTTCTAAGATAAAGGCCCTGTTGGGGTCCGTAAATGATGATTTTGGTTTGCGTAAGGCAGGTGTATAAGTTGTGGCATGTCATATATTGGTCAGACAATCAGGACTGTGGAAGACCGGTGTACTGAACATAAACGTTACACGCGCTTACAAAAGCCAAACAAATCCGCTATTGCAGAACACTGTCTTGACACCGGTCATCCTATGGAATACAACAACACGGAGATTCTGGCATGCACTTCTACCTATTGGGATACTGTTATTAAGGAAGCTGTTGAAATTAAACCAGCAAGCAACCTTATAAACAGAGATGGTGGTTTTTGTTTAAATTCTACTTGGAATCCGGCACTGTCTCTCGTCAAAAAACACAAGAACAAAATTAATGCTGCCGCACATGATGATTAATAGTCACTATCGATATTTTTTATGTTTGGTCATCTTTGGTTGTATTGTCTCAGCTGTGACTTGTACTCTGTGTGTTATCTCCTCGTTTACTCTTTGCAAACCGAGGTATTAAATACGCTTGCACATTCCTTCCTTGAGAGCAGTTGTGCCTTGAGAATGGCAGGGTGTCCTCCTGTCGAAATATCAACGGTTGTCGACGACGTCACCCGGCGACATACCCGTAAGGTGTTTGAACATTCATTACACCGGGAAAGATAGGGTTTCACAGTTTAGTTCATTCTGACGATGAGAATACTTCAAAACTGATCCTCTAATTTTTTTGGTCAGTGTTGTTATTAACACAGTTCATTGAAGTTTCCTCGAAATTGCATTCATATTCTCTTTAGATAAAACAAATCCCGTAAGAGGTGGAGTTCTAAGCAGTGAGAGAACAGCGTCGAGAGGTGCTCGGGAGTGGCTTATCGGAGAATGCTGTAGTCTTTTGTAATTCGCGAACGAACTAGTTCGGAAGAGCGCTCCCACAGGCGAACTACGCGAACTAATTCGCAGATCTCTCGCCTCTTAGTTCGTCCGCTTCTTTTCCGAAGACTGACGGGGAACAGCGAAGGACGCGAGAGCACGCAGAATCGCGTGATTCCCTTCTGCCAGTCACCGTCATTTCGAGCTGAAATGCAGCTCAGCTGTAGTTTCATAGACATTGCCCAAAAATATGTATAATAGAACACGCTTGGGCAACACTGATCATTATATAAAAAAGCTGTCATAACAAAAGAAAGAGCTCTTTTAGTAGCGGTAGCAAAAGCCAAAAAGAGCGGACGAACTAAAAAAGAGCGACCTATTTCGCGGCCGAGGGTCGAACTAAAAGAAGAGCTACCAGCCGCGAACTAAAATATGTGTGATCTTTCCCGAACTAAAAAATGTGCAATCGGTCACGAACTAAAACATGCGTTACATTTCGCGAATTATTATGCCAAACGTATCTCGCTTCTTAGTTCGTTGCATTCTTTCCCGAAGACCGTCGGGCAATAGCGAGAGGGCGCGCAGCAGAAATAAAAATCACGTGTTTGCCTTCTGCCGATGAGAGCCATTTCGAGGTGAGCGTCTGCTTGCTATATTACTTAGTTCAGTACTACAAAATTTCTGTTTTGAAGTATTCTGCACTGTACAATATCTGACTAATAAATTCCATAATGCCAAGATATAGAGATAACTCTAAACTTAACCGCGAGAAATTATCCACAAACTGTTTCTTTTGGTTTGCGTGATGTCGTTAGCGGCTCAAGCAGCTAGCACATGAAGCAGCTATGTGGGGAAACTTCTCCCTCCACCTGCACGCGCAGGCCACGCCGCTCAGCCGTCACTGGGAGCGGACGAACTAAAAGAACGAACTTGTTCGCGGATCTGCCGCGAGCTAAAGTCAACGCTCCCGATCGCGAACTATTATGCGCAAGTCTAGAATGCCGACGGAACGCAACCCGAGTACGCGCTTCCGACAGCCGCCATACTACTCCGAGCCGATGGCAGTGTGTGTAGAGCCGCCGTGAGTAGCGCGGTGCTAACGTTCGCGTGCCGAATACCTTCTTCTCACTTCACAATTTAGCCTTCACGATACGCTTAATTGTACGACTGAGCACATCAGGCACATTTCTGTGGGTTTATTCGTCGTGCGTGGTGTCTGTACTGCCTTTATTAAATGCCACTGGTAAAACTCACTTCTTCATGTTCGCGTATTTCTGCAGTACCGGGACCCATACGCCTACCCATCCTGACAAATAGCAAGGGGACAATAACAATGTATCGACCTCCTGATCCTTCTCTATTACTCATACAAAAATGTACTTGCCTCCGTTCGGATAGTTGCATAGCAGGAATTTTGTTTTGATGTCCTTAATCACTATCTATCTATACATCTTATAAAATAGGCTGTATGTGTATGTGAGTACGTATGTTCCACATCTCCTCTTAAACTACTGGACCGATTTCAACCAAACTTGGTACACAAGTTTCTTACTAACAGGAAATAAGCTCTGTCGGTGCAAGAACCACCTACGACACATACGTAATGAGATATGACGTCATAAACAATGAGAGTAAATAAATGTTTAAATGTTTGTATAGCTTATGGGACTTAACTACAGGGTCATCAGTCCCTAAACTTACAAACTATTTATGAACTAGCTAACACTTAGGACGGCACAAATATCCATGCCCGAGGGGGGATTCAAACCCCAGACCGTAGTGGCCGTGCAGACCGTGACTGACGCGCCGCAGTCCCCTCGGCCACCACTGTCGGCAAACAATGACAGTAGTGAAAAATGGCCGCATCATGCGATAATATTCCACATCTGCTCCTAAACTAATAGACCGATTTGCTACAAATATTCTTTAAGGTCAGGAATCATTTGCTATGGTTACAAAAACCGTCTACGATACAAAGTTCATACGATATCACGTCATAAACAGTGAAAAGTGCCCCATCTTGTGGCGCGTAATAGCGTAATTTTATTCCTAAACTATTTGAGAATGAAAGCACTTAGCGACCTGCAATAAACTTTAAACATAATTTTAAATTTATACGATTTTTTATCCTTACAACCCTAACAAAATGATGAAAGGAGAAACGTTTTTCGCTTACTACTTTTCCGATGTCATGATGTAAATCTACGGCATTACGTGTTATTACTTCTAAATTGTAAATCGTATTCGCGAGACTTTTCACAGACAGTAAACATGCATACCACAGAATGTTCCTAAGATATTATATCACAGTTCGACATACAGTTCATGAGATATGAAGGCACAAACAATTTGCTTCATCAAAAACCACACCATCACGCATGAAGTTTCGATTTATTACGTCTTTACTACTAACACCACTCACGACATATTTTGAAGACCTTTGGTACATAAACCACTGAATGTACCTTCAAATTTGTCATAGTACGACACATATTTCAGGAGATATGACATAAGAAACAATAAAATTTCCGAATAACTGCTACATCAAGCGCTATTTTTGAACATCTCTTCCTAAAATAATGGACCGATTTCAACTAAACTTGGTACACATATTGCTTACTATCTTTCAACAATCGCTGTGGGTATAAAAACTACCTACAACACGTAATTTAGAAGATATGACGTCGTAAACAATGAGTCACGAAAACTTTTCAATCATGCGACGCGTGATTTACGAGACTTCATTCATCGACTATTTATTCATCTCAGATAGTTTCCTATTATTACTCTCTACAAGTCTGGAAAATTATATTATTGGAGGAGACATAGTCAAGAATATATGATGTCATAAGTATTGAGCTGCATATTTCTTTGTTTTACTGTTTCATAATTTCTAAGCTGATTTCATGAATAGATGAAGATGCAATCTTTTCCGAATTTTTATTTTAGTTTCTAATATAAAACTGTAAAAATGCAAATATACCCGAGTAAAACCGGGTTTATCAGCTATTTATAAAGTATTCTGGTTCGAAGTGGTGATATGAACTTTCAAGACTAAAGCCGTCCTCACACGGACGTGTTGTTCTGCAAGGCGCACGAGACACTCTGTCTATTTAGTCCTGCACGCTTCGAAATGACCCCTCTACATTCCACTGAACACGACGTACTACACATCGTGATTTTCGATCGCAGCGTTCTCTAGCCCCCGTTGCGGGCTGGCTTGTAGATAAATGATTTTACAAAGATAGATGGGCGTAAATTGCTCAGTTTCTCTGTTAGCTATTGTCGAAAAAGAAACGTGAATACTGTAGCTTCTTAAGTCATAGGTAGAACTGTATTTTTGTTTGCACATAGCATTCAATACTCTTCCAGAAATTGTTATATTTTCAAGAAACTAAGACCGTACATATATCTAAAAGCAACTGATAATGGTAACAAAAGTATGAGAAATCACTTTTGGCAAAAAATCTTTAAAAAAACTAATGGGCGTTGAAATACATCATCTGCACCAGCTCAATTTGCCTTCCTCTCTTATATTCCTGTATTTCAGATCGTACATATTCTGCATATTAAAAAATTTCTTTTGACATTCCTTCGGCATTAAAATTGCCACACCAAGAAGAAATACAGATGATAAACGGGTATTCATTGGACAAATATATTATACTAGAACTGATAAGTGATTACATTTTCACGCAATTTGGGTGCACAGATCCTGAAAAATCAGTACCCAGGACAACCGCCCCTGGCTGTAATAACGGCCTTGATACGCCTGGGTATTGAGTCATACAGAGGTTGGATGGCGTGTAAAGGTACAGATGTCCATGCAGCTTCGACACGATACCACAGTTCATCAAGAGTAGTGACTGGCGTATTGTGACGAGCCAGTTACTCGGCCACCATTGACCAGAGGTCTTCAATTGGTGAAATATATGGAGAATGTGCTGGCCAGGGCAGCATTCGAACATTTTCCGTTTCCAGAACGGCCCGTACAGGACCTGCAACATGCGGTCGTGCATTATCCTGATGAAATGTAGAGTTTCGCAGGGATCGAATGAAGGGTAGACCCACGGGTCGTAACACATCTGAAATGTAACGGCCACTGTTCAAAGTGCCGTCGTTGCGAACAAGAGGTGACCGAGACGTGTAACCAATAGCACCCCATACCATCACGCCGGCTGATACGCCAGTACGGCGATGACGAATATACGCTTCCAATGTGCGATCACCACGATGTCGCCAAGCACGGATGCGACCATCATGATGCAGTAAATAGAACCTGGATTCATCCGAAAATAAAAAAAATGAACCCAGGTTCGTCGTTGCGTACACTATCGAAGGCGCTCCTGTATGTGATGCAGCGTCAAGGGTAACCGGAGCCATAGTCTCCGAGCTGATAGTCCATGGCGCTGCAAACGTCTTCGAACTGTTCGTGCAGATGCTTATTGTCTTGCAAACGTCTCCATCTGTTGACTCAAGGATCTAGACGTGACTGTACGATAAGTCACAGCCATGCGGATAAGATGCCTGTCATCTCGACTGCTAGTGATACGCGGCCGTTAGGATCCAGTACGGCGTTCCGTATGGCCCTCCCGCACCCACCGATTCCATATTCTGCTAATAGTCATTGGATCGCGACCAACGCGAGCAGCAATGTCGTGATACGATAAACCGCAATCGCGATAGGCTGCAATCCGACCTTTATCAAAGTCAGAAACGTGATGGTACGCATTTCTCCTCCTTACACAAGGCTTCAGAACAACGTTTCACCAGGCAACGCCGGTCAACTTCTGTTTGTGTATGAGAAATCGGTTGGAAACTTTCCTCATGTCAGCACGTTGTAGGTGTCGCCACCGGCGCCAACCTTGTGTGAATGCTGTGAAAAACTAATCATTTGCATATCACAGCATCTTCTTCCTGTCGGTTAAATTTCGGGTCTGTAGCACGTCACCTTCGTGGTGTAGCAATTTTACTGGCCAGGAGTGTAGATTCCCCTTGATACATTTAACTTGTTCATACATGCGAGACAACGCCTCAGCTCGACAGTTTGTTTTAGTATTTTACCTGAACACAGTTAATCCCTTACTCTATATGATTCCTTGACCATACGCTAGCCATTCTCTCTTTGGTCTCTGACTATTCCAACACTGTACTGACCTGCGACAGATTTTATAAGCCATGGGGAAAACGAGTGATGTAGAGTACTGTCTTGAAATTCATTGGTTCATGTGCCCTAGCTCGAAAAACTCAACAAATACTCTCGTGGACAGAGTTAGTTCTTGTTTGGAAGAAATAACGTCGAACATTCTTAATACAATTGTATTAAATTAATAAGAAAACCATAAACCATCATTAAACCAAATCGTTAAAGAAATACCTGGGAGATATTTAAATCTCTTTTCCTCCGCAGCTCGTGGCGCTAACCACCGCGCTTATCCAGCTTATTAAAAAGAAATAACAATAAATATGAGAAATTGTATTGAATTAACAAGAAAGAATAAGAAGGTTTAACAAACGAAAAAGGAAAAGAAAGTGGTTGTAGGTAGACGCTAGCCCGGTACCAAATTTCTGCCCTCAGGCTGCGACGCTACCAACCACGCTATTTCTCCACTACCTTGGGTTTATCTGATACGTAATAATCTACGACATATGCACCCAAAACATGTTGTAATTTTTTATGTAGCTATGACATAGCGCCGGCCGCGGTGGCCGAGGAGACTGAGGCGCTCCAGTCACGGTCTGCATGGCCACTAGGATCGGGGGTTCGAATCCCCCCTCGGGCATGGATATTTGTGCCGTCCTAGTTCGTAAGTAGTTCGTAAGTAGTTCATAAGTAGTTTGTAAGTTTAGAGACTGATGACCCCGTAGTTAAGTCCCATAGACTATACAAACATTTGAATTTTTTATTATGACATAGCATGACAAAGACGATCCATTGATAGAATGGCGTTGTATCGTAGCATAGGAATCATATTCTTTCACGGTACATAAATTATAACAGTAGCAGAGGTTAAAAACGATAACCTTTAAAGCTATCAGTATGTAGTTACTGGTAATCTTATTGTAACAAATCACGTATAAAATGACGTTTACATCTACATCTACATACATACTTCGCAATCCACCGTAAGGTACGTGGCGAAGCGTACACTGTACCACTACTAGTCATTTTCTTTCCTATTCCACTCCGAAATAGAACGAGGGAAAAAAGAATGCCTATATGCCTCCGTACGAACCCTAATTTCTCTTGTCTTTGTGATCACTACGCGAAATGTAAGTAGGCGACAGCAAGATCGTACTGCACTCAGCTTCAAATTCCGGCCCTCTAAATTTCCTCAACAGAAATTCACGAAAAGAACGTCGTCTTTCCTCCAGCGATTCCCAATTGAGTTGCCGGAACATTTCCGTGACACTCGTGCATTGGTCGAACCTACCAGTAACAAACCTAGCTGCTCGCCTCTGAACTACTTCTATGTCTTCCTTTAAACTGATCTGCTGCGGGTCCCAAACACTTGAGCAATACTTAAGACGTGGTCGTACAAGCGTTTTATACGCGGTCTCCTTTATAGATGAAGTACACCTTTCCAAAATTCTCCCAATAAACTGAAGTCGGCAGTCCGCCTTACTCACAACTGTCCTTACATGTTCGTTCCATTTCATATCGATCTGCAATGTTACGCCTAGATATTTGAACGACGCGACAGCATCAAGAAGCTCACAACTAATGCTGTATTTGAACATTATGGGATTGTTTTTCATACTCATGTGCATCACCTTACATTTGTCTACATTGAGAGCTAGTTGTCATTCTTCACACCAACTAGAAATTTTGTCTAAGTCATCCTGTATGCTATTACAGTCAAAGGCGACACCCTCCCATACACCACAGCATCATCAGCAAACAGCCGCAAATTACAACTTACTCTGTCCATCAGATCATTTATAGAGATAGAAAATAATAGCGCTCCTATCACATCCCCCTCGGGCACGCCTGACGATACACTCGTCTCTGATGAACACTCGCTGTCGAGAACAACGTACTGCGTTCTATTACTTAGGAAGTCTTCCAGCCAGTCACAAATCTGTGAACCTATTCCATAAGCTCGTATCTTCGTTAGCAGTCTGCAGTGTGGCACCGCGTCGAATGCCTTTTTGAAGTCGAGAAAAACACAATCCGCCTGTTGCCGTGGGTGTCTTTCGGCGTGTACGGTACGTCGCGTGCAATCGCCGGCACGACAAAACCGAGCGGAACATTCATTAGTAAGTTGAAGGACGAAGAAGTATTAATTATGAAAGTTTATTTAGAAAGTTCAGGAGTGTCGTTTATCGTTAACAGTGTCTGCAACTGTGAGACTCGGTTATCGCGTCGTACGTATGTGATCGCGTTGTGCGTGAAAAATTAAAAATAAAGAGAGAGAGAGAGAGAGAGAGAGAGAGAGAGAGAGAGAGAGAGAGAGAGAGAGAGAGAAAGAGAAAGAAACGGATTCGTAACGTTTCTCTGTTGTATTGCCTCGCAAAGAAATGATTTTAAACAGATTTACTGTATGGATTTCTGTGATTCTTGGTGAAATCATAAGTGTACTGGAAGATATCGTGGAGAATTATCACGAAAAGATGAGTACTAAACTGTTTTGTATTGTGAACTGGTACAGCATTTGTGTTAAATAATAAGAGTGAAACAAGAGTTATAAACTTTTTTCAAACGAAAATCTTTGATCAACCTAACTAACCTTTTGATAATAAATTGCAACAATAATTTAAAAGTGAACAGATAAGAAAATAACTTCAGAAGTGAACTTCAGGTGGCTAAGACATTTGCTGTTCTATCATTCAGTGCCGATTAAATCTGAACAGAGATAACTTATGTGTGTGTGTGTGTGTGTGTGTGTGTGTGTGTGTGTGTGTGTTTGTGTGTACTGAAATATTGCCATGGTATAACATAACCCACAGCAAAGATCAAAAGGCCGCGGTGGAGTAGCCGAGCAGTCTAAGGCAACTCGCCGGGGAGCACGCGGTTGCTCGCTGTCGGATGTTCGACTCCTGCCTGGGGCATGGGTGTGTGTGTGTGTTGTTCTCAGGTTAGTTTACCTAGGTTTAAGTAGTTTATAAGCTACAGACTGATGATCACGCAGTTTGGTCCGATAGATTTACAGAAATTTTTAAAATGATTATGATGATATTAAAAGTCAGTTACTTTTCAAACGATAGTCAAAAGTGTACATTTTCAGTCACTATAAAGCACACAGAATTTCTTCTATTGCGTTAACACAATCACAGCTAAATCCAGTTTGCATCACAATATATCTGCTGAATATATTATGACGTGGGGTGGTAAGTAGAATCTTCAGTGAAGTATTCAGATGCACAAAAAATCAAAATTATTAATCAACCTGTCAGTTTAATTAATGAACTAATTAAACTCTTCGATGGTAACAGGGCATATATTTAGAAGTGAACTGTATTTCTAAAGTGCATCTTTTATCAGTATTTTTTTTCGAGTTTTAAAAATACAAACGATGGTCATTTATCTATATTTACAATCAAATGCAATATTTAACCCTTATGCGGTCGCGCGGCTTTTCATAAAGTTAATAGTCGCGCGGTGTGTTACTAAAACCCCAAATAAAATTATCTATAATGACATTGTCGTGCAACATATCACTGACATGAATATGTTTACTCCACAAATGGCTATTTAGAATGGTACATTATCGTTTTATTTAATATTACTTTAGTATTAAATTGGGCTATATGAAACGTAAGTAATAATTCCCATTTTCTTACAATACTTTTGTTTAATTGTTTATTTCTCTTATTCTTCATATTGTAATAGAGGTATAAGACATTATACATATAATTAAACATATTTTCAGTCGACTCGTACAATAATTACTGACACAGCTTGACATGAATAATTGAAACACTTCTCTGAACGCAGCTAAGCGATCAAGTTCTCTACGCTGTGGTCTGTCTCGAATATCATCGAATCTCAAACAACTCAACAAGAAACGAAAGCGCCGTAAACTCATTGTTGCAATAGATATTGCAATTCCAAAACATTTGTGTCCCATAAGTCTTCCAAATTTTGGTGTCCTGCCCTGTAATGCGCAGCCAGTATGAACAGACGCAGGAGACATTTGATTTTATTCTCATTTGTTGCTTCGGCATCACGTTATCTCGTGAAATTTGATGCAATGTGTTGTATGTCAATATTTGTGCAAGATGTAATCATTGTAATTATTATGTCATTTACAAATAAAGAAAAACAGTCCATAGCATAACGATCCATAGCAGTTATAGTTGCATAGAGCAACGAAATATAAGCAGATGCTACGGAATACAATTGTGCGCATACTCGCAGCGCTGCAACATAAAGAGTCGCGAGGGGTGCCGACAACACCCCAAGGCACATTGTTGCGCGTTCTCTTGGAACTTTCGCTTCCATTGTAGATTCTATTGCTACTCAAAACTTTCATATTACGTCCTAGAAACATACCAAAGAACATGACATTATACTCCTAACCATTATGTAATAATCCATTGCCAAAGATGACTGGGGTGTTCTGAACACCCCGCGCGACCTCTTAAGGGTTCCTCTACTCCACCTCACAACAAGATAACTCGGAATGGATTATTTCGTGTACTTCGGTACCATATTTGAAAAACTGTTCCAGTCTGAAGCTAACTACACCCTGTTTTGTAAAGAGAGCAGTTGTATAGTTCCGAACTTGGCGTGTAATCTCAGCCGCGACTGGTGAATGGCAAGTGCGCCGCCTCTGTGCAGGGGCCTATATTACGACTCTCTGCACGACAGAAATAAAACCAGGGGCCCATAAATCCCTCAGCCACAAGCCAGTACGCCCGTGAAGCCGAGCTTTATATAGTTGGAGGCCAGACACCAACCACCGACCAATTACACAAGCATGCAAAACAGTGAGAACAACAAGGATAGCGATAAGGTAAGTGCTGTATAAACACCGCGCAGGTCAAGGAATACGCAAATTCAACCGAATAATTTACGCCGTAAATGAATTACGGGGTATAATTACTATGTATGGCGAGGTTAACAGATTAAATTTTGTAGGGCAAGGTCAGTACGTTGATATACGCGCCTTACACTATGACGGATGATAAAGAGTTTAGCTTCCTGTTGACGAAGTTGTCATTAGAGTCGGAGCATCAGCTAGGATTGTTTTCTTAAGGGCACGGAAGCAACTCGGCCGTGACCTTTGAAAGTGGTATCCTTACAGCATGGTTGCTGAAGCCACTACAATGTCAGTTTTTGCGCACTCGGAAACACGATATTTCACACGAAAGACACAATTAAATCTTCCTTCATACTGTTTCTTGTCCATTTAACACAGCTTCTGTAATAGAATCTAAGTAAATAAAAATTAAAAAAAAAAAAAAAAAAAAAAAAAAAAAAAAAAAAAAAAAAAAAAAAAAAAAAAAAACATTAAATCAAATGAAGGGCAAGACGCTCTATTTCACATTAAGCTATGGATAATACAGAGTGTGGTGTGGTTACAGTTGCAACAGTATCACGTCAACAGCAACTGAAAACGCACCCAAAACGAATGAAGAGTACGGTCCAGTACCATTAGCATTTAACGAGGTTACATGTTGCACTCGAATGAATAACAATATTTAACTATGTCCTTTGGCCAACAAAAAAAATCCTTTCTGTTTGTGACTTTAGAATAGCTTTCGTATGGAAGTGTTAATTAAGTTAATTTAAATTTTGAACTCATCTGAGGCTTTTTGCAGATGACACTGTAGTATATAGAGAGGTTGTAACAATAGAAAATTGTATTGAAATGCAGGAGGATCTGTATTGAATTGACGCATGGTGCAGGAAATGGCAGTTGAATCTCAATGTAGACAAGTGTAATGTACTGCGAATACATAGAAAGAAAGATCCTGTATCGTTTAGCTACACTATGGCAGGTCAGCACCTGGAAGCAGTTAATTCCATAAATTATCCGGGAGTAAGCATTAGGAGTGATTAAAAAAGGAACGGCCATATAAAAACAGTCGTCGGTAAAAAAATGCCAGACTTAGATTCATTGGAAGAATCCTAGGGAAATGCAGTCCGAAAATAAAAGAAGTAGGTTCCCGGACACTTGTTCGCCCACAGCTTTAATACTGCTCACCGGTCTGGGATCCGTACCAGGTGGGGTTGATAGAGGAAGTAGAAAAGATCCCATGGAGAGCAGCGCGCTTCGTTCCAGGATCATTTGGTAATCGAGAAAGCGTTACGGAGATGATTGCTAAACTCCAGTGGAAGACTCTGCAAGAGAGACGCTGTGTAGCTCGTTATGGACTTTTGTCGAAGTTTCGAGAACTTACCTTTACCGAGGAGTCTAGCAGTATATTGCTCCCTCCTACATATATCTCGCGAAGCGATCATAAAGATAAAATCAGAGACATTAGAGCGCACACAGAGCTATACCGACAATCTTTCTTTCCGCGAACAATACGTGACTGGAATAGGAGGGAGAACCGATAGTGGTACTCAAGGTACCCTCCGCCACACGCCTATCGGGTGGCTTGCGGAGTATGCATGTAGATGTAGAAGTGACAAGAAATGTCAAACTGTTGAGGGTGTTTCCGTAACGATGTTATAGAGCTTCAGAGATGGTAAAAAATGGCAAATGAATAAATTTGAGGCGAGGAATCCCAGTCCGGAAACGATCGATTCGAAAGGTATAATAAGCTCAAATCTGTCTAATACAAATACAGGTACGTATTGTTATTGTGATTCCTAAGCATCTCACAGCTTTGGTGAAACAGGTGAAATTTGGTACAAATAAATAGTAGATTGACATTGATCGTACGTAACGTTTGGTGCAAAGGAGGCACATAAGTTTGTATCTGAAGTGTATATCAGTTATGTACGAAAGTACTGAAAATATACGTCGGAAAGAAAACGATTTCGGCTTGGAAGATTGAAAGATCTTCTTTCTTTCCAGTAAATTATTACCTGAACAGTAGGAAATGAAGCAGGCGCCGTATTCAAGTTCTATGGAGGAAACCGGCTAGCGGGGTTCTCCATAATTCAGAAGAAAAATAGACGACCTGAACAATATACCTGCAGGTAATCTCTATATAGAAAAGGCAGTGTCCCG
The DNA here is from genome assembly GCA_026315105.1 of Locusta migratoria. Lineage (NCBI taxonomy): Eukaryota > Metazoa > Arthropoda > Insecta > Orthoptera > Acrididae > Locusta > Locusta migratoria. The sequence continues at coordinate 355,950,254 of CM048749.1, forward strand.
ACTCACTGACTGACAGACTCATTGACTGATTGACAGTCTCATCATCGCCCAGCCCAAACCACTGAAGATAGAAAACTTGAAATTTGTAGAGGGTGTTGATATTACTCTGTAGGCGTCATTTAAGAAGTGATTTTTCGATATTCCGTCCGTAATGGGGTGAAATAGGGGATGAAACGTTTTTGAAAATACGTTGCTATTTAGGCAATTTTGAAGCCAGAACTACAAAATTTCGCATTTTAATTCAGGGTTCGAATTTAAGAGACAGGTGTTCCGGAATTTTTTGAAATTCAACCAATAAGGGGGGGGGGGTAAAACAGAGGACGAAAAAATTTGTTTTTCAAGAAAATGTTGCTGTTAACTCAAATTTTAAGCTACAACTCCGAAACTTCGAATAGGGAATCTTGGGAGTTTCAGTATTTTTGGAAATTCAACAAGTAAGAGGGTAAAATAGGGGATGAAAAATTCTTTTCAAAAACACGTTGCTATTAAGAGAATTTTGAAGCTAGAGCTGCAAAAATTGATGTTTGTATTGTTGGTTAGATTTAAAAAATACGTGTTTCGGTATTTTTGGAAATTCAACCATAAAGGGGATTAAATTGGAGAGGTGTTTTTTCGAAAATCTGTTGCTATTTAGGCAATTTTGAAGTTAGAACTACAAATTTTCGGATTTGGATTCGGGGTTCGAATTTAAAAGACACGTGTTTCGGTAGTTTTGAAATTCGACCAATAAGGGAGTGAAATACTGGATGCAAAAATTGATTTTCAAAAATATGTTGCTGTTAACTCAAATTTCAAGCTATAACTACCAAACTTAGGATATGGACTCTTGATCAGGATTAAATAGACACCAGTTTTGGTATTTTTGGAAATTCAACAACTAAGGTGGTAAAATAGGGGATTAAAATTCTTTTCGACAACACATTGTTGTCAAGACAATTTTGGAGCTAGAGCTGCCAACGTTGGTATTTGTATTGTTGGTTAGAATTTAAAAAATACGTGTTTCGGTATTTATGAAAATTCAACCATCAAGGGGGTTAAATTGGAGAGGCGATGTTTTTCGAAAATCTTTTGCTACCAAACCAATTTCGAACCCAGCATTATAAAAATAATATTTGCTTTCTTGGTTGGAATTTAAAAGACACATGTTGGGGTATTTTTCGAAATTCAACTATTAAGTGGTGCCATAGGGGGTTACAAGTGGTAAAATCAAATGTTCAAATGTTTGTAAATCTTAAGAGACTTAACTACAGGGTCATCAGTTCCTAAGGCTTACAAACTAATGAAACTAACTTAAAGTAACTTAGACTAACTTATGCTAAGGATAATACAAACACCCATTCCCGAGGGGCGAATCGAACCCCCGACGGCGAACAGCAGCGCGCACAGCAGCATGGCGGTCAATACGCACGGCCATTCTGCCGCGGCTACAAGTAGTACCAAAAATGTTCAAAAGTTTGTTAAGCTTATGGGACTTAACTACGGCGTCATCAGTCCCTAAACTTACAAACTACTTATCAACTACCTTATACTAAAGACAGCACAAATATCCATGCTCGAGGGGGGATTCGAACCCCCGACCGCAGTGGCCGTGCAGACCGTGACTGGAGCGACTCAGTCTCCTCGGCCACCGCGGCCGGCGAGTAGTACCACAAAGTTTTATTATGATAGTACGTAAGCTGTATCTTTGAAAATTTATATTATGAGGGAGAAACAACTGGTGCAGACCAACCAGCCTGCAAATGTGAAGCAGTAGGCGTTAAGCTAGTATACTAGAAAAAGAACTTGACAACATTACGGTACACAACGGTCGCGTTCACACCTAAGTCACATATTTGAATAGGACGGTAACACCACATAATTTAAATTTAGTTATTCCAGATTGATGAAGTCCAAACATTTGAGCGAATACTCCAAATTTCCGTTGACAGTCCGTAATAATTTTTAAGTCTCATTACGTAGATAACTCTTGAGGCACTGGAGCGGATATAAGAACGGGGTTGGTAGCAATTACCACAAAGTGATGCAATTTTGAACCACTGGTGTAAATCTTAAGTCGATGGTGCATCTACATCTTCATCGTCACTCTGCAAATCACAATTAAATACATGGCAAATGGTTCATCGAAACGTCTTATGATATTTCTGTACAGTTCAATTCTCTAATAGCTCACGGGGAAAAGGAACACCAGAATATTTCCATTTTCGATTGATTTCTCTTTATTATGATTATCATGCCTCCATTTGTAGGTGAATGCTAAGGAAATATGTTCGCATTCGGAGGAGAAAGTTGTTGAAAGAAATTTCACAAATGACGCTTTTTTTAATTTTTTTTTAATGATTTACACCCCAAATCGTGCTTCATTTCCGTGACACTATCTCTCCTATATTGCGATAATAAAAACGAGCTGCCCTTGTCTGAGCTTTCTCTATATCTTCCGTAAGTCCCATCTGGTAGGGATCCCACAATGCGCAGCAATACTCAAAATAGGGCGTACAAGTGTAGTGTTGGCAGTTCCTTTAGTAGAACTGTTGAATCTTCTAAGGATCAAATGTTAAAATGTTGGTAAAGTTATGGGACCTAACTCCAGAGCTCGCCAGTCCCTAAATTTACAAACGACTTACACTGACTTATCCTAAGAACTACACATACACCCATGCCCGAGGGAGAACTGGGTGGCCGCGCGCACCGTAGTAAGACGCCTTTGAGCGCACGGCTAATCCGCCGTGGTTTCTACGTATCCTTTCTTTGGTTCGCCGTACAGTTCGTGAGATGCCACTCACGCTTTGCTGTATGTGGAACCACCACGACTGTTGTACCCGATCAACAGATGAAGAGAGTCTTTGATTCAAAGCCGACGCGCAGATTTCACATCATCTTCTTCACTTCACACGGGGCTGCATTTTCAATCTATGATTTTTCCACATCTTATAGTTTGATATTTTCCCTCGATGAATAATTTTATTTTCGTTATGCGTTAGAGCTACTGTGCAGCATCAAATTACGGGAAGTAATAAAATCCGTTTTAAACAGACAAGTTGACTGCTGCAAAGAAGAAAACCGAAACCAGCCTTTGGTTCGCCTTCCCTGCGATATCGTCTGTGTATTCTTTCAAATTAAATTTTTTCGTAGTTGTAATTACTAGGCATTTAATTGAATTTACGGCCTGTAGATTTGACTGATAGTGATACTGAATTTCAATAAACTAGTTTCGCTAGTTTCTACATTTACAGAGAGTTGTTCAAACCGGCATCCCCCCCCCCAAGGTGGTTAAAACTTTCCGTACCCGTTCTAATATGTGAGCAGGAAAAACAGTCATACACATAATGTTCGGATACAGCATTCGTAGTTTGCTGATCAGCAAAGTCTCACTCATCGATCAAATATCTAGGCGATATGAAATGAAACGAGCATGTAAGGTCAGTCTTAGGCAAAGCGACTGGTCGGTTTAGTTTTATTCGGAGATTATGGGGATATGTGTTTCATCTGTAAAGGGGTCCACGTATAGTACGCTTGGGCGACCGTGTCGTGAGTACTGCTCAAGTGTTTTGTATTACCCTCGACCGGTTTAAAAAAAGACAGAGCAGCTGCTGGTTTGCTTATTGGGCGCATGTTACAGAGAATCTTGGAGGTTATTTTCGAGAAACACTATTGCAGAAATTTAGAGGGCTGGAATTTGAAGCTGACTGCAAAACTATTTTACTGCCTCCAACTAATACTTTGTGTAAGATTACAGAAATTAGGACTTGTATAGAAATATAAATTGAGTCGGTTACAAAAAGTTGAAGAATAATATCAGATGGAAACTGCCCCCGTCGAAGCAAACAAAGGGAAATGAGTAGCGTGTAGATCCGCATCATCCAGTCTTAGAACTGAAGACCATAGCAACAATTTCAATTTTATTTTGAAAAGAGTAACTTGTGAGTTTTACTCATATCCATCTGTTCCCGCATAAAGATATTCATCACCATCACCATCATCATCATCATCATCATGAACCAGTTCTGTCACTTGGTAATGTGGCCTCTATGAGTCGGCGTGTAAGAAAGAATCCCAGTAGGTTCTTCCATTTCCTCTTATCTTGAGCTTCTCGTTGCCAACCGAGTCCTGCTCTCTTCCTTAGGTCTCTGCCCAATCTGTCTGGTGATCTTCCTCTAGGTCTTTTTTGGTAAATTGGCCTCCAGTATAGGACTTGTCTAGACCATCTATTACCTTTTACTCAAGCAATATGACCCGCCCACTGCCATTTCAGTATAGTCACCTTTTTTTTTTTTTTTTTTTTTTTTTTTTTTTTTTTTTTTTTTTTGTGTGTGTGTGTAACCCAACATTTATCTTTCCATTCTTCTTTACGCTACTGTTCGTTTCCTAACAATGAACTCGTTTAAAGTCCGTGTTTCACAGCCATAAGTTATTACTGGCAGTATACATTGATCAAAAATTGGTTTCTTCAGCTCAACCGACATCTTAGGTTTCAAAGTTGAAGAGTGTCTCCCGTAATCTTGCCAGACCAGTTTAATTCGTCGTAATATTCCTGGTTTTAGATCACCTTTCATGTTTATCAGTTGTCCCAGATAGAACTATTCTGCGATTCTTTGCAGTTGTGTACTTCCAACAGATATCCGTCCTTCATGTGTCTGTTCATTGATCTTGATCTTGGTATTATCAATGTTCATTTTTAGCCCAACTTCAGAACATACTAATGCAAGTTCGTTAAGTAATATTTGAAGGTCTTCTACGTCATTTGCAAATAGAACAATATCATCTGCGAACCTCAAGTTGATCAGCCTTTTTCCGAGACCATGAATTCCCTTTTATTCCCAATTCAGTTTAGACATAACTTTTTCTAAGACTGCTGAAAAATAATTTGGTAGATATAGAGTCACCTTGCTTTACACCATTTTCAATGGGAAATTCATCAATTTCTTCGATAGCACTTACAAAGGCTGTGGAGGTGATGTAAATGTTTTGTAAGATTTTAATATAGCCGTGTTCTATTCATTGCTCACATGAAGATATTGCTCACATAAAATTCGCATTAAATACATTTTAATATTGACTGAAAAATCTTTTACTTTACATCATCTGCAGGCTTCAGTGAGACTAAAGTTTCATCAACGGCTCTTACGAAAATATGGTTAACACTGAAACGCAGTTGAGATAACCAAGCAGTGACTCATTTTACGAACAGTGGACACCTGCCTCGAAAGCGGATGGTTACGATACCAAACGAGAATCTTGTCTGATAAGCTCTTGCAGTGTGCCCTGATACGCGCTGAAAGCTGCCGATAAGAGTTTCCGATTTCCTTGAGTAAACATTGTAACCAACTCTCTCCTCAGCGATGCTGAAACTGGCTAAAATCATCGTCTTTTCTCCAAGCTTCAATCTGAGCGGTGTGGAATTCAGTGATACACATTGAATAGGACTTGCTGTCTTGCACTGTACTGACGCAAGAAGAAAAAGTAAAGTTCCGCGTTCTGGCCCTGGATGTGCCAATCGGGCCCGTCCGATCTCCATGACTTCATCTGGAAATAACGTCATTGGTTGCGGTATGGATTGGAATGTGGTCGACCCAGCGATCTTCCTGTGCTTGTCGGGTTTCTTGACTGTTCTGACGGGTAGAGCGATGGGACAAAATAATATGAACACCATGCAGTGTAATCTTGTTGTAAGGTGGCAGCACTGCCCACATCAATGTGATACGACTTTTACACAATTGACGTACGAAGGCTCGGACATTACCTTGCAGTATATAACACGTTTTTTAGTGACTGTCATCACAAATGATAAGTGAAATGCGTGATCTCTCAAACTTCCAAACAGGCCACCTCGATGAGGCGCAGTTAGTGGCAGAATTTGTCTACATCTACATGGGATACTCTGCAAATCACATTTAAGTGCCTGGCAGGGGGTTCATCGAACCACCTTCATACTGTTTATCTCCCATTCCACTCTCGAATAACGCGCGGGAAGAAAGTACACCTGAATCTCTGCGTTCGATCTCTGATTTCTCGTATTTTATTCTGATGATCATTTCCATGTAGGTGTGAGTCAACAATATATTTTTGCATTCGGAGGGGAATGTTGGTGATTGTCGTTTCGTAAGTAGACCACACCGCTGCGATAAGCGCCGTTGTTGTAACGATTTCCATACCAGGTCCTGTGTCATTTCCGTGACGCTGTCTCCTCTGATTGCCGGCCGCGGTGGCCGACGGGACTGAGGCGCTCCAGTCACGGTCTACACGGCCACTACGGTCGGGGGTTCGAATCCCCCCCTCGGGCATGGATATTTGTGCCGTCTTTAGTGTAAGGTAGTTCATAAGTAGTTTGTAAGTTTAGGGACTGATGACCGCGTAGTTAAGTCCCATAAGCTTAACAAACATTTGAACATTTGAATTTACCTCTGTATCGTGACAATACAAAAGGGGCTGCCCATCTTTGAGCTCTTTCGATGTCCTCCGTCAAATCCGCCTGATAAGGATCCCACACTGGGCAGCAACACTCCAAATGAGACCGGACAAGAGTACTGTATGCATACTCTATAGTAGTTGTGTTGCATGTTTTAAGGGTTTTGCCAATAAAACGTAGTCTCTGGTTTGTCTTTCCCACGACATTATCTACGTGTTCTTTCCAGTTTAAATCTGAAGTAATAGTAATTCCTAGGTATTTAGTGGTGTTTACGGCCTTCACGTTTGACTGATTTATCTTGTAAACAAAGTTTAGCGGATTTCTTTTCGTACTCATGTGGGCAACTTCACACTTCGCATTAATTAGAGTAAATTTCCAATTTCTACACCATAATGATATCTTATTTAGATCGTTCTGCAATTGGTTTTGATCTTCAGATGATTTTACTAGACGGTAAATGACGGCGTCATCTGCAAACAACCTAAGAGAGCTACTTAATTTTTCCCCAAATCGTTTATGTAAATAAGGAACAGCAGATGATCAATGACACTACCCTGTGGAACGCCCGATATCACCTCTGTTTTAATCGACGCCTTAGCACTGATTACTTTAAACTGTGTCCTCTCTGACAGGAAATCCCCTATCCAGTCATAAATTTGGGGCGATATACCATAATCAAGCAATTTAAATTAAAAGCCTTTTGTGAGGTACGGTATCAAAACCTTCTGGAAATCAAGAAATACGGAATCAATTTCAGAACCCTTGTCGATGGAACTTATCACTTTGTGTGAGTAAAGAGCTAGTTGTGTTTCGCATGAACGTTATTTCCTAAATTCGTGTTGCCCCTAGGTCAATGGATCATTCTGTTCGAGATATTTCATAATATTTGAATACAGGATTTGTTCCAAAATCCTGCTGCAAATTGACGTAATGAAATAGGCCTGTAGTTTAGTGGGTTACTCCTACTGCCTTTCTTGAATATAGGTGTGACATGTGCAACTTTCGAATTTGTGCCGAAAACGGTTGCACTGTTCGTTTCACGAGCGACAGTGTCCTCGGAAATGACAGCGTACACAAAACGTAGTGTAATATCATTGGCCAAGAGGCATAGTGGGAGAAACCCGAAGTTAACTGACAACGACAACCGAGCATTAAGAACTGTTGTGGCTAGGCAACTTAAACCCACTACGGTAAAAGCGACTGCAGAACTCAAAACTCTCCTGAGTAATATTGTTTCGATAAAAACAGTACGATTAGATCTTAACATTCATAGGAAAGCTGCAGTTGCAAAATAATAATTCGTCCACACACACAGCCAAAAAGGTTTCAGGCTTGCTTTATACAGCATAAGAAAATTATGAGACATCTTCCCTGGACAGCAAAATCGCCAGGTTCTCAACATAACTGATGAAGGGCAACAAGAAGATTTTAAACAGGCTTTTGACGCGGTGCCACACTGCAGACCGCTAAAGAAGATACGAGCATGTGGAATAGGTTCGCAGATTTGTGACTGGCTGGAAGACTTCCTAAGTAATAGAACGCAGTACGTTGTTCTCGACGGCGAGTGTTCATCATAGACGAGTGTATCGTCAGGCGTGCCCCAGGGGAGTGTGATAGGACCGCTATTGTTTTCTATCTATATGAATGATCTGATGGACAGAGTAACTTGTAATTTGCGGCTGTTTGCTGATGATGCTGTGGTGTATGGAAGGATGTCGTCTTTAGCATACAGGATGACTTAGGCAAAATTTCTTGTTAGTGTGAAGAATGGCAATTAGCTCTAAACGTAGAAAAATGTAACGTGATGCGCATGAGTAGGAAAAACAATCCTATAATGTTCGAATACAGTATTAATAGTGAGCTTCTTCACGCAGTAGCGTCGTTCAAATAGGTGTTTGGGAGCCGCTGCAGATGAGTTTAAAGGAAGACTTAGAAGCACTGCAGATGCGAGCAGCTAGGTTTGTTACTGGTAGGTTCGACCAATGCGTGAGTGTCACGGAAATGTTCTGAGAACTCAAATGGGGATCGCTGGAGAAAAGACGACATTCTTTTCGAGAAATTCTGTTGACGAAATTTAGAGGGCCGGAATTTGAAGCTGAGTGTAGAACGATCTTCCAGCCGTCTACTTCCATTTCGCGTAATCACAAAGACAAGAGAAATTAGGGCTCGTACAGGGGCATATAGACATTCTTTCTTCCCTCGTTCGATTTGGAAGTGGAATAGGAAAGGAAATGCCTAGTAGTGGTAGAGTGTACCCTCCGCCACGCACTTTACGGTGGATTGCGGAGTATATATGTAGATTTAGAACTGGACCGTTATGGGGAGTTTTAGAACAGACAGTGAGAACCAAATTTATAACATTGTATAAGTAACGGTCGGATGTTTTGATACAAGAATGGATGACATTCTATTGCAAACCATAAAAACACTTTACGAATCTCTTCCTCAAAAAGTTGCAGCTGTTCTCAAAGCCAATGGTGGGCCGAATCCTTAGTAACAAAAAACATTTTTTTTCTTTGTTAAGTGTTCATACTATTTTGTCCGGTCTCTGTAGGTCCTCAGTTGGCCCCGCGAGGCTGAGTACACTTCAGCTGAGTCGTTCCATCAAGGAAATATTCTTGGCAGTAGCGGAAATCGAACCTGGGTCCTTGACATAGTAATAAGCTACGCTGGCCACTCAGCCACAGAGGCGTACGACGGAGAAAACGAATGTAAGAGAAGGGGGGGGGGAGGAATTAAAGCTGCTACCTGGGATTGATTGACGTAGAAGCTTATTTCTTTAACAAGGTTTGCACATGTGATGACGGACACGAACTACATTATCAGATTTTCTTCAAAATTTCCTTCGAATTTCCTTGAAGTGAGGATTATGTAGTTTTCACTTTTGCAGTAGGTGTCATACAACAGATGTGAAGCACAACACACAATCGTCGCACACACACACACACACACACACACACACACACACACACACACAAAAAGACAACTCGCAGAAGTATGACAAAAGCAAGCACATTAGCATGTCGATCATTCCGGTAATGATAAACTCAGAGATTGGAAGCCGGTAGCAACATGTTTCTGGGCGGGCTATTCGGGTTTATACATTCAAAGGCGACAGTTGAAAATTTCTTCAACGTTTATTGACGAAATCTTTGATCAGTTCTTTTATTACAGACTAGCCGGTACTCGGCCAGTTGCTGCCGCAGAAGAAATAATAAGAAATTATTTCTGTAACATTCAAACAACTCACCGCTACAAGGACCTTTCAAATAGATTTGTCGGTACGACACGCGCGCCACCTGCTGTAAGTTAACCGCACTATGTCCATAACATTCGCGTAAGAGGAAGAAGTAAATTGATAAAGTTACACCGCAATCAGACGAACGTTGTGGCAGCGCATAAAATACCATCAAACGATCAAATATATATGAGGTTTCCAATCTCCCATTAGCCCATCTCCTCATTTCCCTTCTCAAAGTTCCCTCGTCTCCTCCTGTCCCTTCTCTATCCATTTCCTCCTCCCCTCCCTCTGTTCATCTTCTTTCCCCTGTATGTCACCATCTGCCCTTTCTCATTCTCCTCCTCTCCCCTCTCTCTGTCCGTCTCTTCCTCTCCCGTCTCTCTGTGCGAATTCTTCCTCTCCTTTCTGTCCGTCTCCTCCTCTAACTACTCCTCTACGTCCTATATATGAAAACATAAATATATACGCCAAGTTTTGTGGTGACTGGTCAAACCGTGTTAAAGTCGCAAGGACCCTCCACCATGTTAAATTCCCTGGCTTGCAAATTATAACAACTTCTTCATGAAAACAAACATTTATCTGCTGACTTTCATGTTAACCAGTCAAACAGTTTGGATGTTTATTATAACGTATCCTCCGTCATGCACCGACGGAGGCTTACGAAAATATCCCATGTATTAATTCGGGGTTTAATCTATCTCAATTCCAAATTTCATTGAAATCTGTCCATTCTTTTCAGCATGAAGGAATATCGATCATATTAACACATTATAAGGTACAGGTGGCTTACTAAAGATAATCCGTGTATTAATCAGGGTATAAGCTACCTCTGTTCCAAATATCATTCATATCTGTCGAGCCATTTTAGCGTGATGGCGTAAGAAACAACTAATTGTAAAGCACCCTCCGCCATGCACCATGCCACATTAATTTTTGTATGCGTATAACCTTCGCGCAAGTGTAAGCAATGAATGGCTGTCCATAAAATACGAACAGAAAGACATACAAACGAGCATTAATTTTTATATATTAGATGGCGACCACCTCTCTGATCGAATGCGCTCAGCTACCAAGCAATATCTGGGTTCTTATACGGGAAACGAGGACGTTTTCACTGTCTATCAAAGACGCTATCCCAAGACTATGCTCCCCAACCGCCTTATCCTATCCAAATTTCCAACTGCTGTTGTACTGAAGTTTGGAAGGTAGTAAAAGGAGGCACTGGCGAAAGTAAAGCTGCAGGGACAGGCCGTAATGGGTGCACAGGTAGCTTAGTCGGTGAGCGCATCCACGCGAAAGGCAAAGGTTTTGGGTTCGAGTCCCGATCTGGCACACAGTTTTAATCATTCAGAGAGTTTCATATGAGCGCACATTCCACTACAGACTGAAAATGTCATTCTGGAAATAACCCCTAGGCCGTGGCTAAGACATGTGTCTACCACACCCTTTCTTTCAGGAGTGCTAGTCCTGCACGGGCCGGCCGCGGTGGCCGAGGGGACTGCGGCGCGCCAGTCACGGTCTGCACGGCCACTACTGTCGGGGGGTTCGAATCCCCCCTCGAGCATGGATATTTGTGCCGTCCCCGAAGTTAAGTCCCATAAGCTATACAAACATTTGAACCTTTTTAAGTCCTGCACGGTTCGCAGAAGAACTTCTCTGAAGTTTCGAAAGTAGGAGGCGAGGTACTGGCAGGAGTAAAATTGTGAGGACGGATAGCTCAGTGGGTAGAGCGCTTGCCCGTGAAAGATTGAGGTCCCTGGTTTGATACCCGGACCCGGCACACAGATTTAATGTGTCAGAATATTTGAGTTGTAATCCAGCTATAATACGTAACCAGTTTTTAAAAATAAGGAGAGGCACTGAATTAAAATTAATGCGGTGGCCAAGATTCGAACCTGGGACCTTCTACGTTCTAGGTAGGCGCGTTAGACAACTCAGCTAACACAGCGTTGCAGGCAAAAACGACTACACGGACTGTCCTTAAGATAATATAGCTGAGTGGTCTAAAGTGCCTACCTACTAAGTAGGAGGTCCTGGGTCTGAATCCCGGCCACAGCATAAATTTTAATTCAATGCCTCTGCTTATGTTTAATACATTTGGTATAACGAGACAATGTTGTCTCAACGAATTGTATTATTTGTTGATATTTATATCACCTCACCCTGAGGTACAAGGCTGGATTGTTCCTATTCACCTTCTTTGCTGGGCGCTATTCCAATGTAGGAGAGCCCTGGCAATTTGATAGGCATTTCACAGGGAACATGAGGCAGAATTAAAGTATATGGTGTGGAGGGAGACGTGCTTTTAAGACAGTCCGTGTAGTCGCTTTGCATGCAATGCTGTGTTAGCTGAGTGGGGCTAAAGTCTCGATCAGCAGCATGGGTAGCGTCGCGGTGCGTCCGTAGCAGTGTTAGGTTGGCAACGTAGTACATTTCGAGTAGCCTATGGCGTGTACGATAATTCAATTACTGACTGTACAAGAGTACATCGAGGAATATTATTATTTTTACAAATATGTCATGATTTTAAGGGTTGTAGTTAGGCAGGAACCAAAGAGTACAGCTTAAATTGTTGTGAGCGAATGTTATGATTTTTACGAATATGTCATGAAATTAATGGGTGTGGTTATGCAGGATCCCAAGAGTACAGATTAAATGGTTATGAGGGAATGTTATCATTTTTACGAATATGTCATGATATGAAAGGATGTGGTTAGACAGGAGTCGAAGAGTACAGATTAAATTGTTGTAAGCGTTTTACCAAATATGAATATTGAAAAAAATTGTAATTCGTATCATTTGAGAGACAGACACACACGTATTTCGATTTACATAACAACAATGTGTTACATCTGAACAGAAAAACAGTGCATGTGGAGAAACATAGTTTTGTAGTGTGCGATCTTCTATATTCGAACGCTATGATTCATTTCGGAAATAAAATCATTCAAACGTGATGTTAACACATTCATTTTTCACATCTTGTAAACACTGTCTGCCGCCATTCATCTCAGCATCCACAGCGACTGTTGCCAACACTGCCGCTTCACGTCACGTACATACATTAGACAATGACGCTGATCGAGACTTTTGTCGCTGAGTGGTCTAAAGGGCTCAACTAGAAAGTAGGAGGTCCCGGGTTCGAATCCCGGCCACAGCATAAATTTTAATTCAATGCATCTCGAGTTTAATACCTTTGGTATAACTAGACAATGTTGTCTCAAGGAATTGTATTATATAACCAGTTGGTGTTGAAGCATCTTAAAAGTCGGTAACAAGAAACTCCTCCGAGGATAAAATACTGTTAGACCTATTGAGTAGTTAAGCAACTACCGCCGTAGGATCGACCAAACCAGTTGCGTAGTGTCTTTGATCACGACAATATGAGTAACTCAAGAGGTGACGGCTTTCGCACGACTCCATTTACTGCTGATTGGCCTCGATCGGCCTCGAACACGAAGAGCTATCAACTGTTACCGATAAATCATTCCACAGGAAACAGAGAGATAGTGGAAATATGTCAGAAATGGCTAAAGTGCTTTCTGATAGCCTCTGCTGACACATATTGCAGAGAGATTATAAATTCAGTAGAGATAAGCATGACGTTTCCTGGATCGGATGCGGGCTCTTCAGACTGGAAATAGAAACTTAAGTAATAATACTGTCTGCATCCGTCGGAAACCACTGCAAAGCATTAATCATACCTCAGATAACAAGAGGAAACCGGAGCGCCACTAAATATGAGAAAGGTCAAAGGCGCAGTTTGACCGTGACTATCTAAACAAATGTTGTTTTTATATTCCAGCAGGAAACAAAGGCAAAGGTTTTACCACGGATACTAGAATAGACGGTAGGGGTCACGCGCGGGGGCGGGGGGAGGGGGGTTCGAGGGGGGGGGGGGGTGGAAGGCCGTGCGCTATGACGTCACCCAGTGACCACAGCCGACACGAACGGCCGCCACGAAAAACTTATCAAACGATTGCAGGAAAACTATGAGGTGAAAAAATTTGATTTTTTTACATATTACTGCTTGACACCTCCGCTCGATAAAGAACTGAATTTCTTTTTATTGTTGTGCATACTTTTCTGATCTGTATCAAATGAAGTAAATGGTTGCAATAAATTTTATGATTTTGTAGAGGTAAAACCGCATTGCGTAGACTTAGCGTATTATTCATTTTAGATCATATGTTGCTGCGTATGACTGTTGTGAACATGTCGAAGTAAATAATTATTTCATGTATTCGTTTATTGTTCTCACTTCTTAAATGGTCAACTTCTTTAGTTAATTCAGCTACAATTATTCGATTATTGTCAACGGCAGTGCTCGATCAGGGGGTTTCGGAAGTAGTACAACTACTGATTTCCTCAACGGAATTATTTATACAATTTACGCTGTCATCCTTGTCATTTATTGTTAACAATAACATTTGTACTTCTTTTCTACTCTGACTTCACAGTATTCAAAAGAACCTGTCTTGACTACGTCGATGCACTAAGGGAGCTTCTAAGTAGGGACCACATCTGCCTTTAATATACCTTTCAATAGAAGGTTTAAAAGTTCATTTTTCAAGTCTCGAACATAATCAGACTCTAAAATGTTCTGAACATACACGACCAGTATCAAGGTCGAGAGCATCTAATCGCTTATACGTGTTTATCCACTTTAACCTTGCCCCTTTATCTCTCGGAAATCTGTGAAATATCACATTTTCTGTCTTCCGTGGTTCGTACAGCACGCAACAGCACAACACACCATCGTCACTAATAAGCCATCACTTATCACTTACAACTACTTAATACATACACAAACTATAAAGAGCCAGTGGGAAACCATTTCTGTGGAGATACACTCGTAACAGCAACGCTATGGTCGCGCGGGAAAACTGTGCTGGTCTCCTGGTGACGTCCCCTCCGCCTCGCCTACCGTATCCGACTTCCTTCCCCCAAGCGGAGCGGATCCTATATGAACTCATCCCCTTTCCTCACCTCCTTCAACACCTCGAACACCTCCGAATCCTGTACGTCACTCGCAAAATAGATTCCCGTAACCCCCTCGTTTACCCCATCCTAACCCACCCTGGGCCTTTTGCCACGCCTACACCAATGCATTCCTCCCTCTCTCCTCCTGCACACGCTACATGTCCTCTCCCAAGGCAACTTCCACACCCTTCCCCTACCGGATGACGCCCTTCGTCCCGAAATTTACCCCTCCTATCAACTCTGATCCTATCCCCGTAGCATCTGCGCCCCCTCTCTCCATCCCCTCCTGCTCCCTCTCCCCGCTTGGTTCTCCCCCCTTCCCCACCCTGGAGTCTCGATTGCACCCGTCTTTCCTCTCCCCGCCCCCCCCTCTCTCTCTCACTCTTCATCCTTCCCCCGCGCTTTTTAACCTTCCCCTCCCGTTCCCCTGCGGGGGCCCCAGTGACGAATTTTAGATTCAGTGTCGTCTAGTGTCCAGTGCATCCATGTCTCCGTGTGAGTTTACAGTGCGTCGAACAACAACCTCTCCTCTTCACCAGTGTCGTCGTGTTACTTCTTCGTGTGTCCAGTGACGTTTCTCAATGTGATTTTTTCGCCGCCGTGGCACAGACTGTTTTTAACTGTCTATGTGTCTGTCTCTCTCGGCTGTTCATGTGTTTTAAGCCTGCACTATTGTCTCCAGTGTCCAGTTTTTAATGCATCAATGTTTTCTTCATGCCATGTTTCTTTCATTCCTTGTTTTTACTCTCGTGACATAGTTCTATTTTAATCGAACCTTGTAATTTACATGTACGCTCGGCTGAAAAGCAGCGCCTGATGCTGCTGCCAGCCTGCCGACTATGTCGGCGTTAAAATAACAATAAAGAAATAGATGGTGCCGTCAGTGCCGCGGCATACGACTGCGCATCCGGCGGTTGACCCCTACCGTCTATTCCAGTATCCGTGGGTTTAACTTTCCATTGACAAACGACGCTAGTAGTCTTTTATGTATAGCAAAACTCCAACCAGCAGTAATTTAAGGTCTTATTCACTTATGCAATCAGTTTCAGTGAGTCATTGGCACCAACTTTAGGCCGCCACGTAAATAAATAATTACATAGCGCGACAAAATAGTAAGCCTAAAAAGAAAACGTAGATTTTGATTCGATGACGGCAGATGGCAACTGGGGGATAGTAAATTTACAGATAATGGTTTTCAACAGCGCCCGCCAACAGACAGCGTTGGTGACATATCTACCAGAGCACAATCTGTGTGTACCGTTTAATAAGAAATGCTACAGCCATAAGGCTCAGTGTTGTATCAACGTGTGTAGACAGTTGGCGCCATGGTACGGAGACCACGTGTAAATTCAAATGTTCAAATGTTTGTCTAGCTTATGGGACTTAACTACGGGGTCATCAGTCCCTAAACTTACAAACTACTTATGAACTAGCTAATCCTAAGGACGGCACAAATATCCATGCCCGAGGGGGGTTTCAAACCTCGGACCGTAGTGGCCGTGCAGACTGTGACTGGAGCGCCTCAGTCCCCTCAGCCACCGCGGCCGGCGGAGACCACATGTACTTTTAAAAACAACTGAATGACTTTCAAAGGAGTCAAATTGTGGCCTTCTAAGTATCATAGGATCGTCCTTTCAAAGGATCTTCACACAGGTTGGGCGTGCTGCGTTAGTTGTGCAACGATGCTTGCTGCAATGGTCACGAGGACATTCTCACACCTGTGGAGCCGCGGCGGAGCGGCCGAGCACATTGAGGCGCTATGCTACGATGCGTGAGGCCGCTCCCAGTCGGGGGTTCGGATCCCCCTTGCGCATGGATGTTTGTGCTGCCTTTATTGTTAGCTAGTTCATAAGTAGTTTGTAAGTTTAGGGACTGATGACCCCGCAGTTAAGTCCCTTAAGCTCAACAAACATTTGTACATTTTTGAACTCCTGTGGACGAGGTTCTGGACGTCCAGCAGCACATGCGTCAGCCAAGATAGTCATACTGTAAGAGTGCTTGGGAAGGGGGTAAGACAGGGTTGTAGTCTTTCTCAGTGTTGTTCATCTGTACATTGAGCAAGCAGTGAAGGAATGCAAGGAGAAATTTGGAAAGGGAATTAAATTTCAGGGAGAAGAAATAAAAACTTTGCAGTTTGCTGACGACATAGTTCTTCTCTCGGAGATAGCAAAGAACATGGAACAGCAACGGAATGGGTAGTGTCTTGAAAGGAGGGTATAAGATGAACATTAACAAGAATAAAATAAGGGTAATGGAATTTAGTGTCAAAAATCAGGCAATGCTGAAGGAATTAGATTAGGTAATAAGACAGTAAAAGTAGGGGATGAATTTTGTTATTTCTGGCAGCAAAATAACCTCTGATGGCCGGAGTAAAGAAGGTATAAAATACTCACTTTACGACTTATCTTAGAAGATAGATTAAGAAAAGGCAATCCTACATATCTAGCTTTTGTAGATTTGGAGAAGGCTTTTGACAATGTTGATTGGAATAAACTCATTCAAGTTCTGAAGCAATCAGGAGTAAAATATAGGGAACGGAAGGTTATTTACAACTTGTACAGAAACCAGACAGCGGTTGTCAGAATTGAAGGGCATGAAAGGGATGTAGTGGTTGGGAAGGGAGTAAGACAGGGTTGTAGCCTCTCTCCATTGTTATTCAATTTGTACATTGAGCAAGCTATAAAGGAAAGCAAGGAGAAATTTGGAGAAGGAATTAAAGTTCAGGGTTAAGAATTAGAAACATTGCGTTTTGCCGACGACATAGTAATTCTGTCAGAGGCAGCAAAGGACCTGGAAGAGCAGTTGAACGGAATGGACAGTGTGCTGAAAGATGCGTATAAGATGAACATTAACTAGAGCAAAAGTAGGGTAATGGAGTGCAGTCTAAGAAAATCTGGTGATACTGTCGGAATTACATTAGGTAACGAAACAATAAAGGAGGTAGATGAGATTTGTTACTTGGGCAGTAAAATAACAAATTATGGTCGCAGTACAGAGGATATAAAATGCAGAATGGCAATGGGTAGGAAAGCGTTCTTGAAAAAGAGAAATTTGTTAACATCGAATATTGATTTACGCCTAAGGAAGTCGTTTCTGAAGGCACTTGTGTGGAGTGTTGCCTTGTATGAGAGTGAAACATGGACGATAAACTGTGCGGACAGGAAGAGGATAGAGGCTTCTGAAATGTGGTGTTACAGAAGAGTGCTGAAGATTAGGTGGGTGGATCGCGTAACTAATGAGGAGGTACTGAACAGAATTAGTGAGAAAAGGAATTTTTGGCATACCTTGACTAAAAGAAGGGTAGGGAATATTCTTAGACATCAAGGAATTGTGAATTTAGCGTTGGAGGGAAGTGTGTGGGCTAAAAACCGCAGATGAAGACCAAGAGATGAATGCAGTAAACAGATTCAGACAGATGTAGGTTGCCGTTCTTATGTGAAGTTGAAGAGGCTTGCCCAGGATAGGGTCTTGTGGAGAGCTGCATCAAACCAGTCACCGGACTGAAGACCACAACAACAACAAAATGCGGAATGGCTATCGGAAGAAAAGCATTTCTGATGAAGCGAAATTTGTTGACATCGAATAGCGAATATTTCTCAGAACTTCACTGTATAAGGTATGTATGTTCTAAAAAATGTTGGCATACGAAAATTTGTGTCATGCCGTGACTCGACACCCGGGTTTCCCGCATTTTCGCAAGCGGTCGCCTCACCATTAGGCTACCCGAACACGACTCCAGGACCGACCCATACTTCCGTATGCCACATCGACTGCACACATCAGTCAACTGTATTCATCCCTTGGCACTCTCAGCTTATACTGTATTCCCGTACCAGAAAAGAATCAAAACAACGAGGCATTGTCCTACACTGTTATCGTCATCGCCTCGCTTAGGCACCTGTTAAATTACCCTATAGTGACGAATTACAGTGATGATATATTTCAATATTTATTCGCAGATAAAGTATATCATCACTGTAATTCGTCACCGCACACTAAATTAATTAAAATGTTAGGAAGTCTTTTCTGAAAGCATTTCTCTGGAGTGTAGCGTTGTATGGGAGCGAAACGTCGACGAGGAGGAGTTCAGACAAAAATTTGATAGAAGCTTTTGAAATGTTGTGCTACAACCGAATGATGAAGATTAGATGGGTAGATCAAGTAAGTAATGAGAAGGTTCTCAATAGAAATGGGGACAAAGGAGTTTGACATATCCTGACTAAGAGAAGGTAAAAGTTGATGGAATACATTCTGTGACATCAAGGAATCGTCATCTTAGTATTAGAAGGAAGTGTGTGTGTGTGTGTGGGGGGGGGGGGGGGGGGGGGTAAAATAGCAGAGGGAGACCCAGGGACGAATACAGTAAGCAGATTCAAAAGGATGTAGGTTGCAGTTCTTATTCACAGATGAAGAGACTTGCACAGGGCAAGGTAGTTTGGAGAGCTGCATCAAACCAATCTGCAGACTGAAGACCATATCAGCAACCACCTTAGTAGTGTTGAGCTATTCGTTTATAAATGTTTCAATAATAAATCTAGAGTGAATTGGAAGACACTAAGAGGGTTTACTAACGTTTGTTTCTGGCAGTATCATTTCAAAACTTTAATGTAAGACGGTGTACTGCACTGCTTCGAAACCCTACTTACTCTTTATCCGTCGGAGGATCGAGTCCTCCCTCGGGCAAGGGTCTATATGTTGACCCTAGGTTAGCTTAACTTAGTTTACGTAGTTTGTAAGCTAGGGCCTTATAACCAAACAGTTAAGTCCTATAGATTTACGAACATTTGAACTATTTGTCCAATATGAAAGTCCGCAATGGAGCACACATACTAACCAGCCGAACGTGATGATTATACCCGTCCACCGTCATACACGTATCCTTACCTGTGTCGACGTTTCTCATATTTCTGTCCCTCCCCATTTTGACACCCACGACAAGTCCTGCTTTCCACTTAGACGCAACCTTCACAAGCTTAATAGGTTCCCACCTTTCTTCCAACTATTGTAACATTTACGGAAGCCCTTCACAAACAGCAAAATTATTTATAAAAATTCCAGTCGCATCCAGTGTGAGGATAGTGTCTACAGCAACAAATCCTCCTTCTCATCAGGCCCCGTCACATGAGGTGTGGGTCCAAATAACGCCACTTTGGTATATAATAAGGTCTAGTTTCGTTAGTAAGTGATATTCACTCACAAAATTTATGACAGTGGCTGTTTAATCCCTTTTGGCCATAAAAAATAAAGATACTGTTAGTATTTATTTCTGGAGGTTCAGAATCATCGCATAAAAAAGATGTTGCATATTGGCGTTATACGGGACACGTCCTCCAACTAACACCATATATTTTAAACACAGAATAAGTAGTTATTTTCAGCCATGATTATCAGTCATTAACTAAAGTGCTAAATTGCCTTTTCTGTCGTTCACCAGCAGTAATTATCATTATTACGCGCGGGAGTGGTCGCGAGATCTGAGCCGTCAAGTCACGGATTAGACGGCCGCTCCCGCTGGAGGATCCAGTCCTCCCTCGGGCATGAGTCCACTAGTCTTGTGTAGTTCGCGAACGAACTAGTTCGGAAGAGCGCTTCCACAGGCGAACTACGCGAACTAGTTCGCAGATTCCTCACCTCTTAGGTCGTCCGCTCCTTTTCCGAAGACTGACGGGGAACAGCGAGAGGACGGGGGAGCGAGCAGAATCGTGTGATTCCCTTCTGCCAGTTACCGTCATTTCGAGCTGAGATGCAGCTCAGCTATAGTTTCATAGTTCACTGCCACAAATGTTCTTTTCTAAGGTATTCACCAGTGTCTAAATACAACCCTCATTCCATAGTGTAAAGAAGTAAAGAGAACTCAAAACTTAACATTGTTTGCATTTATAAAAGTGCATTTTCATTCACGAAAATAGACGCATTTAGCATATTTTGTAGCTAATGTTCCTTCAATCATCTATTAAATAAATAAATCCATTTTAAAAATAAAATACTACGAGTACTCTGTGTGCAAAGTAGTTGAATACCATTTTATCACCCATTCGTGTAATTGCCCAAAAATACTGGTAATAGCACACGCTTGGGCAACACTGATCATTATATAAAAAAGCTGTCAAAACAAAAGAAAGAGCTCTTTTAGTAGCGATAGCAAAAGCCAAAAAGAGCGGACGAACTAAAAAGAGCGACCTACTTCGTGACCGAGCTGCGAACTAAAAGGAGAGCTACCGGTCGCGAACTAAAATATGCGCAATCGGTAGCAAACTAAAATATGCGCGATCGGTCGCGAACTAAAATATGTGCAATCGGTCGCGAATTAAAATATGTGCAATCGGTCGCGAAATAAAACATGCGTTACCGGTCGCGAACTATTATGCCAAACGTATCTTGCTTCTTAGTTCGTAAGATTCTTTTCCGAAGACCGACAGGCAACAGCGAGAGGGCGCGCAGCAGAATTAAAAATCACGTGTTTGCCTTCTGCTGATGAGAGCCATTTCGATGTGAGCGTCTGCTGCTAGATTACATAGTTCAGTGGTAAAAAAAATTCTGTTTTGAAGTATTCTGCACTCTGCAATATCTAATAAATTCCATAATACCAAGATATAGAGATAACTCTAAACTTAAACGCGAGAAAATATCCATAAACTGTTTCTTTTGGTTTGCGTGATGTCGTTAGCGTCTCAAGCAGCAATCGCATGAAGCAGCTAGATGGGGGAACTTCACCCTCCACCTGCATGCGCAGTCCACGCCGCTCAGCCGTCACTGGGAGCGGACGAACTAAAGGAACGAACTAGTTCGCGGCTCTAACTAAAGTGAGCGCTCCAGATCGCGAACTATTATGCGCAAGTCTAGTGTCCACATCATAAGTTAGCTTAAGGGATCGATGATCCTAGCAGTTTGCTCCCACGGATTCACAAATATTTTTGACTTTTTCTGTCTGTGCTTGACAGAACATGAAGAAATAATACAAAAGAAAAACACTTCCAAATTTTCCGCAAATAATCTTATTTACTCGCTCACTAACCGGTTTTCGGCTATCTTCAGAAGACTGAGAATTGAATGTGGCTGACACGGATAAAATATGCGACTTAGATATTAAGACAGAAGATACAAATTTTGACACTGGATCGTAAATGCTTACAGATATAATCATATTGACTTAGAAATGGAAACAATGTTGTTTTTCTTGATGAACATTTCAGAACTGATGGAATATATTACTTTATTACTTTGACAGACTTAATTTAATAGAGGAGAAAATGGAAATTGGATCTTATCATCAAACACTAAGCTGGCATCCTGTGTGATATGTTTGGTAATTTCCAATACTTCTGGCACGGTCATCCTTGGAACGTAATACGTTACAGTCTATATCAGAGGAGTCGTTTCCTGATATGATATGGCTGACAAAGATTGACTCTGTCTTATTTAATCTCCAGCTCCTATCATGTTCTGATAATTTAACTGCCACAGCTCTGCGTTATTGTCCTATATATAGTTTTCCACATGTTTTACATGTGATTTTGTATACACCACTTTGAGCCAAGGGTTACAGTTTATTTTTACTGCTGAATAAATATCTTGATATGTTGCTAGTATAATAAAATGTTGTTCTATAGTTCCACGATTTCAACTTTTTGCTGACTTTTTCGGAAATATGGTTGACGTATGGGATTTTGCACCACTTTTTGTTGTAACTACTAACTGAATCCTCTTGATCAGCGTCTATAATTGTTGAAATTTTACGTATTTTCTTTTTAAAAAAAGTAGTAGTGTCATAATATTCTGCTCCTTGCTATTTTCTAGTAAAGGAACTAGACTATACCATCAAAAAGAAAACCAATTTTAAAGCTAACTTTGGCAAACAAAATTCCATGGCTCTAGTTGATAAAGTAAGGGTACACAGTTGCAACCCATTTCTAAACTAGTATCATGTGATGTCACTAACTTCTTTACAAATGTTCCCACTGATGAGTTTGTGAACATATAGACAGATCTTTTACACAAACCCAAAAATAAATCCTGTAGAACTACATGACACAATATTTTTAATAAAATATGTGTAGAACAAAATTATTTCCAATTTCAGAATAGAAATGTCCATTTTCCCTCTCTCTTAAATTATGTGTGTAAAATAATTAATTAATATATTTCATCCGCTGTTAAATGTACGTCAAGATAAACAACACCGCTTCATTCTGTTGGTTAATAAAATTATTTATGTTTTTTTATAATTCATACCAGATTCAAAATTTGTAATTTTCTGTTTTAATGTAGTTAAAGGTCGCATATTTTATATGTATCTGTGACATTCAGCTGTCATAGGAAGCCGAAAACCGGTTAATAGGCTAGTAAATTAAAAAAAAAATTTGCAACACATTTGGAAGAGTTTTGCTTTGGTAATCGTTAAAAAGTCAAAATGTCAACCAGTTCTGAGCTTATACAGCTAATGAATATTCACACATTGATATATCTGTGCACTTGTAGTTGCAACGTTTGTGAATTTTGTAACGCCCTCCACATTTATTATGCAAAAACCTGACACAAAATTTACACAGCGACATGTTTTGCTCGCGGTCTTCATCACACAGAGTTGTGTAGGGATCACATGTGCTAGGAACTTTTTTAGAGCTGGCCTTCTTACGTTTATTTTCCATGTCACTAGAAAGTGAGGCTTCAATTACAGTTACTTTGCAGTTCAACGATATGTGTGCGATCCTATCATTGCGCTTTGTTTTCGCGTGGAAAGAACATCAGAAAATGGAGTTGGAGGTGTAGTTGTTCTTAATACTTTTGCCACTCCTCCGTTATCATTTTCGATAGAACGGCTAAACTCAAGAGTTTCTACTACGTAATAACTTTGTGAAGTTCTTTTCAATGAGTGACCCACTTGGTGGTACATCTTGAATATTACCTGGATATGAACCTTCTTTTGTACTGTTGTGTATAGACCTGTAATGCCACCATGGCGTTAAAGTGGCACCGCGTACTTCATAGGAGTATTCATTTCTTTGTCTAATGTTACAAAAGTATTCTTAAAAATTATGCAACCTTAAAGAAACAACTTGAAATAACACGAAAATATTTAGTTTTATACCGTTATTCGTTAATAAAGCGACAAAAACAACAAAGAATGCTTAACTTCATGTGGTAACAGACGTTCACCCGAGTGTGTGATGTTGAGCTAAAGAGTGAAGGCGAGCTTGTAGTAACTTTCTATGTCTCTAATCGTCATCACAACGTAGACCGTGTATCAACTAGTGTTTGGGTAGCATTAAAGGGGTTTCACAGAGGACGTTCCTACTCTATTCCGCTACACAAACGACAAAATAGGAGATATTGAAGAGTCAGAGGGATAGAAAATCAATTGAAATCGCTCAACAGAAGAAATACCGCTAGACATGAGGGGATATAGATTTGCCGGCCGCGATGGCCGAGGAGACTGAGGCGCTTCAGTCACGGTCTGCACCGCCACTACGGTCAGGGGTTTGAATCCCCCCTCGGGCATGGATATTTGTGCCGTCCTAGTTCGTAAGTAGTTCATAAGTAGTTTGTAAGTTTAGGGACTGATGACCCCGTAGTTAAGTCCAATAGACTCTACAAACATTTGAACATTCGAATTTCGATATGAATTCGATTTTACATGGAATATGCGAAGGAACTTGCTTCCCTTCACTTGCAGCACTGTACCGAAGGAATCTAGATGAGCGAAGCGTTCCCAATTATATTTATATAAAACCTGGGTCATTCCTGTTTACAAGAAGGCTCATTGGTCAGATGCGTAAAACTATAGACCTATATAAATATCTGACACCGGTCAGCTGCAGAATTTTGGAACACATTTGATGTTCAAAAATTGTCATTTCCGGAGACCGGAAATCAGAGGGCAGCAGTACATACAGGATCCCAGGTAGATGCGATGTTTCTCGACTTCTGCAAGGCGTTCGATACCGTTCCGCACCGTCGACTGATGAACGAAGTGCTAGCGTATGGAATATCAGACCAAGTGTGTGACTGGATTGAAGCGTTCCTATCTAACAGAAAGACTGATGAACGAAGTGCTAGCGTATGGAATATCAGACCATGTGTGTGACTGGATTGAAGCGTTCCTATCTAACAGAAAGCAGCATGTGTTTCTGAACGGAGAGAAGTCTGCAGAGGATAGTGTGATCTTAGACGTACCCCAGGGGAATGTCATAAGACCTTTGCTTTTCGCTATATACATAGATGGCCGAAAATCTCCTCTGTATGAATGAACTGGGTACTGAAAACGCCAAGTGCGTCCCCAGATCATCTTCATAGGACACACCTGGATGGCTTCAAACCTCGCCACTGGGAACAAGCTCCTTCAGATATCGTATCAGATCTTTTTAATGATTTGACATAACCCCTGAGGATGCGAAACGGGTCGTGTGTCCTTCAATAAAGAAATTTAACAGTCGCAGCGGACCTGTTGTTTGAAATAAGGTTAAATGCTTTATACAATTGGACGTTATTCTACAAAACCGTTGTCGTGTTCAAACCAAACTTCAGGAATGAATTTGTTCACTACTATTGTCTGTGAGCGGCGCTTATGAATTGCCAGCCCTGTTTCTGATGCAACGAAAAAATGTGGAATGGTGGAAAGGGGTGTGTGTGTGTGTGTGTGGCGGGGGGGGGGGGGGGGGGGGGCTGGCTGTACCAGAAGGCCGCATGTCGGCCACCATTACGGCGTTAATGTCACCCCGCGCTCACGGACTAACTGCATCAGCAGCCTTCATCCCCTACGACGTTACTGGACTAGATGGGCTTTAGTCCGAGCGAGTTTCGATTATCGGATTAGGTGAAACCGGACGCCACCGGCTAGCCCGCTTGCTGTCAGAATTGGCCGATGAAGAGGCGAGATCGCGTCCCGTGGCTAGCGGAATGTGACTCTCTGCACGAGCTACACGGCATCATCACAGCTCAGCGACCTCAGCTATACGTTCGTCACCTTTTAAACTGAGTTGTCGTTCACTAAACTTTTTTCTCTGGGGTGATGCTCATTATCGCTTCAATGTTATCGCAATCCCCTACGAGTAAACAAGCATAGGCAGAAAAAGGAAAGAAAGACGAGCAAAGAAAGGAAAGGAAATTAGCAATATATCTGACTTTGCCATCTTCCAAAACTAATTATGAAGTAGCACCAAGTTCTGCCCTAATATCAGAGTCGTTACGATTTTTCTGAACCCTACGGTACGCTTCAGATGAGAGCAGTGTTGGACATTATTCTGTTTCAGAAGACATGAGAGGAAGCTATTGCTACACAAAGGAAAAATTAAAAGCGATACACTTAGTACAGCTTTGTACGTGTTTATATCGTTCAACAACTCCTACACCTCGTTTAATACGCGAAATAAAAATAGAACAGCTTGTATATGATAAGAAACACGAATTCTTCCAACTTTTTAATGGTATAGGTGTGTTGTTAAAAAAAAGGGGGGGACTTTTCAGCACCCTTGACAATCTCAATATTCACAGTCAACTTGAAAATTGAAGACTTATTTTAATATCATGTAATCGCAAAGGTAGCCTATTTTATTTTATAAAAGTATCAAAAAATAAAAATCTTAAGAGTAGTAAAGGGAAACAGATGCTTTCATATTTATAATTTACCCCCCATACTTACTAAAATCTCCATCTGTCATAATAATAATAAAACATTAATAATTTATATGAATAAAAATGAACTGCCGGGTGTAGGAAAAACTATCAATTGAAAACTGCTGCGAAAACTGAAAGTGTTCTATTCTGTGGGATTTTGGTATGAACTCAAGACGATAACTCGCGATATATACGATGGTTATGGTAATTTTTTCCAGTCGTAATCCTATATAAATATGAGAAGAAATAAAATTCCGTACAATTACAACTTTTCATCGAGGAGATTTATACACACGAAGACACTGCATGGTGCATAGCAAAGGGTACATCGTATCGGACTTCGATACCGCTGGATCGGTCTCCATGGAAGTTGGCACATATATGCATTTTTTAAAGGACAAGGCATGTATACAACGCAAACCACCATATGATGAATGACAGAAGGTAAAGTGCGATGGACTTGCACTATGTTGGCCGATCACCATGAAAGTGGACAGATATTTGTAATTTCGCATACGTAATGATCCCTCTGAACTGGTGATATCGTTGGGAGAGATAGTCATGAAGAAACTCTTCCACCTTGTGTGAAAGAGAAGGGAAATTCATTCAGACTTCAAGAAGAATGTGGTAAATTCATTTCCAAACAAAGTAAGTGCAGACAAGTTTGAAAATTACATTCAGTTAGTAAGTCATGGTTGCAAAATAGTAACATGAATTAATTACTGACGAATGGGAAAACTGATAGAATCCGACCTTTGGGAAGATCAGTTTGGATTTAGGAGAAATTTAGGAACGCGTATGGCAAGAGACATCCTACGAATTATCACAGAAGTTAGGTTAAGGATAGGCAAATCTACGTTTTTTTTTTCCATTTGTGGATTTGGATACAGCTTTTGACCATGTTGACCGGAATACACTCTTTAAAATTCTGAAAGTGGCAGGTGAAAAATACAGGAACTTAGAACGTACAAATATCAGAGAGCAGTTACTAGAGTCAGAGGGAATGAAAGGGACGAATTGGTTGGGAAGGGAGTAATAAATAGTTGTAGCCTTTCCCCAATGGTATTCAATCTATACATTGACCAAGCCGTTTTGATAGAGTAGAAGTCCCTGAACCATCGGAGGAAGAAATTATTGTTGCACTAAATTTACGCAAGAACATCAGAGTTCCAGGAGGTAATCGTATCACAGCGCAGTTGCTTCCCTTGGGAGGGGCAATACTGATGGATGGTTTGAAACGATTAATATCTACAATTTGGTCAGCAGAAATATTAACTAAAACTTGGAAGGGGGCAATTATATGTCCCATCTTCAAGAATGAGAAATTTGGAGAAGGAATTAAAGTTCAGGCAGGATAAACAAAAACTTGGCGGTTTGTCGATGACATTTAATTTTGTCTGAGACAGCAGAGGAACTACAGGAGCAATTGAACGGAATGGATAGTGTCTTGAAATGAGGGTACAATATTAGTATTAACAAGAGCAAAACAAGGGTAATGGAATGCAGTCAAAGAAAATCAGGAGATGATGAGGTAACAAGAGAAGAAAAGTAGTAGACGAGTTTTACTATTTGGGTAGCAAAAAACTTCTGATGCTCGAAGTAAAGAAGATATGAAATACGGAATGGCGTTGGGAATGAAAGCATTTCTGAAGAAGCTAAATTTGTTGACGTACAATATTAATTTAAATGTTAGAAAGTTCTATCTGAAGACATTTGTACAGAGTGCAGCATTATACGGGAGTAAAACATAAAGTATAAGGAGTTCAAACATAAGACTAGATAATCTTATGATTCTGGAGCGCCACGTTTCGGATCGCGCGGCCTCCTGCGTCGGGGGTTCGAATCCCCCCTAAGGCACGAATGTGTGTGTTGTCCTTAGGTTGGTTTAACTTAGTTTAAGTAGTTTGCAAGTCTAGGGACTGATGACCAACGTAGTTTGGTCCCATAAGAATTACAAAGATTTGAACATTTTTAGAAGCTTATGAAATGTGTTGCTATAGACGAATGTTTAATAGGTACATCGCGTAACTAATGAGGAAGTTCTGAACAGAAATCCAGAGAAATTTTTTTTTACTAACAAGGAGACCACATGGGTATCGGATTATAGAATGTCTTGATATTTATGGTATGTGTAGTTCAGAACTTAAATAACAATCAGCCAAAACCATTCGACGCAACACTCAAAAATTTTCGAGAAAATCAACTTTTAAGTTTTACACATTACACATAAGTACTAAGTAGCAATAATTGAAACGATTGCTGCATCTGTACGTGTAGCTCAGGTGGTAGCGTTCTGGCTCTCGAACCTCAGGGTCAGTGGATCCAATCCAGTCATGGCAATTATTTTTTAAAATTTTTACCGTTGTGTTCGAATACTTACACAATATAATTAACTAATGGTAATTTTCACGAAAAGTGCAAGTTTTTGTTTATTCGTAATTTTCTGTATTTTATGGAAGGTTGTTAATAATGATAGGTAATCAAAAAACATTTTTTACAGTATTGGCTTCCCTATTAGTTGACGACGGTAGTCTTCGATTGTTCAGTTTGTGAAGAGTTAGGCACTGTATTTGGATAGTCATCTCACTAGCTACAATGGCTTTTCAAGAAGCTACCCTACTCAACAACCGTTTTATGTGAGAAGATTTTGAAAATCAAATGTTTGTATAGCTTAAGGGACTTAACTACGGGGTCATCAGTCCCTAAACTTCCGAAAATATTACCTTTCGATTAGTCTTCATTGTCAGCCTTTCTTTATTGCCTTACGCTTTCCGTTTCCGTTCATAGTTCCCCCATTTCAAAAGGTTTTATTGGGTCGCTTTTTGGCAATTTCACTGTTCCATACCATTTTTGAATTCAATTCAAAATTAACATGCGCTGGAGACTTGAAACTTTCAGCACGTTCAGAATTGGATGACATTACAATATTTACTTGCCTTTGTCTAGTGTATGTCTTGCTTTTTTTTTTTTTTTTTCAAAAGAAGGAAAAAAACTAATCACATTAATTTTTTATTTGGTCGATGTATCGTTGTCCTATTACAGATATGATGAGGTGAAAAACACTGAAGTGAACCATAAGTGTTACATACGTTTCCCATATAATTTCATATAAATGGATTTAATCAATTCAAAACTTTGTCACACACACGACAAAAAAGCGGAAAACTATTGCTTTTAAATACTTAGTATGTATCGGCTTCTAAAGTGTATCATAAATTGTTCAATAATTTCTGCTAGTTCCATACAGATTACTAACGATATACATATAGCTCTGTGAATTAGTAATTCGAATTTTTGAGATATACGGTTACCGTATTTGAAAGTTTTATAATGAAAAATGTAAAGCGTATGCAAGACATAAGTGGTGCCTGAGTACTTAACCTCCTAAATATAATGTATTGCATTCACCCAGATGTTCGTTATCAATCTTATAAATCTTTTCACAGCTTTGATATATTCGAATTACAAGTTCTGAAAATATATGTATTAGATTAAGAATCTTTATGGGGTAGAAAAAATTGTTACATACCATTATAATCTATTTTCTAACGATTGAGATGGGTGAATTGGTACCGCCAGAAGAACAGGCAAACCTATTTGAAAACATTTTGAGAAGGTATTAAATCAGGACAATTCAACAGCCGTGACAACTCGGATGCGTGCCCGTTTTGATAGAGTAGAAGTCCCTGAACCATCGGAGGAAGAAATCATTGTTGCACTAAATTTACGCCAGAACATCAGAGTTCCAGGAGGTAATCGTATCACAGCGCAGATACTTCCCTTGGGAGGGGCAATACTGATGGATGGTTTGAAACGATTAATATCTACAATTTGGTCAGCAGAAATATTAACTAAAACTTGGAAAGGGGCAATTATATGTCCCATCTTCAAGAATGCTAATGCTACACAGGTATTCAAGTCCTGAGGGATTTCTTGCACTTAGCTACTACGTCTTTACTACATGAAAACACTGGATGAAGGAATTTCAGGCACCTGTCAATGATGGTTCGTCCCTGAACGGTCGACACTTGATCAAATATTTACTTTGAAGAATGAGATACAAAAATTTCACTATTTCATCCGACAGCTACACTTCATCGACTTTCGGCAAGATTATGGTAGCAATGACCGTGCCACATTATTTCCCATCGAAATACAAGGGTTGGAACTTAAATAGTGGCAACTATTTGTTCACAACCGATACAAAAGCGTTACATGTTTGCACCTGTTTCTGTTCTTCAAAGTAGTCACAAGCGTTGTGTAGAACCCGTTGCCAGCGATGTGGAAGGCGTAGTATACCGTCAGCAGAGCCTGTTCTGTTGATGCTGCGAATGGAGCGGTCTACTGCCTGTCGAATCTCTGGAACAGTTCTGAAGCGAATGCCACTAAGTGGTTCCTTCATCTTAAGAAACAAATAAAAGTAACAAGAACTTACGTCCAGAGAATATGGTGGATGGTACAGTACTTCCCAGTCCCATCGACCGAACAGAACAGCCACAACTTGCGCTGAATGCGCCCGCACATAGTCATGTAAAATGATGAGTGTGTTGTGCAGAAGGTGTTGCCGCATTTTTCGTAAAGCTGGTCGCAGGTGATTCTCCAAAAACGGAACAGTAATACTGTGCAGTTATGATCTGTCGTGGAGGAAAATAGTGACACCGTTATGTTAGACCGCTCGCTCACAAGTCACAGTTTTCCCCACGCCGGTGACGTGGCACGGGCGAGTCCATTTGCTCGGAGGTAAGGTAGGTATGTCAACAACGTGCGCTATCAGCGACAATAGTAAATTCCATTGCATAGTGTCTCCACATCAGTGTTGCCAGTATTTAAGTTCCAATCCTTGTAGATTCGTGTAATTGCAGCTTGCTACTCACTTTGAAATTCTCATGTACGGTTCGACAACCAAATATCGCCGTCTTGCCAGTATCAGTATCCAAAATGCACTGAGACAAGGAGATAAACTGGCGGCAGTATATTGAATTTGGTCTTAGAAAAAGTAATTCGTGACACTGGTCGAACCAGAGAAATGGAGAATGTGCCAGTAGACACAATCCTGATATTTGCTGACGATGCTGTGATTCTTGCCGACATTCTGGAGCAAGTACGAGACAATACTTTCCGATTTCTCCACAATGCAAAGAAAAATTGGCTGCTGGTTCATGATGACAAGACGAAATATCTTCTTGTATCAAGCCGCCGTGATCTCCCTCCTTCCAGTTTTGTCGACGGGCATATTATGAAAGGTCTGAAGAATTCAAAAGTACCTGGGCTCCATGCTAACCAATAAAAGTGCAGTGACGAAAGAAGTGCATCGATGCATAACAGATTCTAACAGCATGTTCGCTAGTCTCAATAACCTTTTCAAATTCCCTGGGATGTCACAGAAGAACAAGATCCACATGTACACAACACTAGTACTGCCAGTACTTCTACATCGTTGTGAAACCTGGGCGACATAAGCAACAACAGAAGAATCAATCTGCGCATTTGAAAGGAAGGTACTTCGAAAGATCGATGGATACTTTTACAACAAAATGGAAGGTAAATGGAAACCAAGAGGGAAAGAAGACCTATTGATTGATTTTTCCAGGGGAGCCAAAACAGTCTTGGACCAACCCGCCACTGCCCGCACCGAAACTAAGTTTATTGTGCGGTATCGCTCCCTGTATGTATATCTAGTAAAGCCAACCAATGCCCTTGAACAGTGCAAGGAGTCCCTTAACAGTTCTTTATTAGACACAATTTCTTCGGGTCTGGTTGTCCCAAATATTCTCCAATGCAATGCAATGCAATGCATTCGAAGATTAGATGTGATGCAGTTTCATCACCGTCATAACAGATCCTACATTTAGGGTCCTCTTCTGTTATTCCCATTGTACGTAGGTGTTCTTTGAAATTCCCATGGTCTGTCAGCAATCCAACCACGAGTCTAATCTCTCTCCTGTTCAGACCCAGGACTGCAGAGCTTCTTTTAAAACATGGCTTTGGCATCATTACCTTGCCATGTTTTTGTTGATGGACTTTGGTCCAATATTCTACGTGCTATCTTCTGAGCCAGTTACGTAGCTCCAATTTGATCATTGCCTTGGTGATTGTCAGGACAGGTTCCGGTCCAATAAATGGAGTCTCTGCCCCCATCCCGGCTAATCTGTCAGCATGTTCGTTGCCACTGATCCCCGAGTGGCCAGGGACCCACAACAGGTTTACTCTATTGCTTTCCCCTAGCTCCACCAGAACCCTGTGACATTCTGCAACAATTTTAGACCTTGTTGCAGGAGCTGCCAGTGATCTCAGGGCTGCCTGGCTGTCTGAATAGATATAGATGCTACGATCTTTGTAGCACCTACGCAAATTCTCCTCCGCACACACCCTGATGGCAGTGATTTCGGCCTGGAATACTGAGGCCAGTTTTCCTAGAGAGATGACGCCCTCAAGTCTTGGATGCACCCCATATACCCCGGCCCCAAGACCTTGGTCCGATTTTGACCCGTCAGTGAACTAGACAATATCCCCCCTACGGTATCGAACTATTTTCTCCCACTGCTCCCTACTTCCAATTGTTATATTGAAAGGCTTGTTGAAGCAGTATGGGGTTATAATATAGTCGGCAGGCATTTCCCCAACCTTTCCTATATTTACCTCACTCACTATTTTAGTGTGTGATTCTGGATATACCAAAGAGTTCCAGTTGTTGCCAGATTTGAGTCTGTATGCACCAGCCGCTGCCTCCATCTTGACCCAAAGGTGTAATGGGGGCATATCCAGCACGGTTTCCATCCCAGCAGTTGGTGTGCTGCTAATTCCGCCTGTTATGGCTAATCAGGCTAATCTCTGCACCTTACCAAGTTCCTTAGCAGCAACCTGCTGTTCTACCTTCTTCCACCACACGACCGCCCCATAGGTGATCCTGGGTCTAATCACTGTGGTGTATATCCAGTGCATACCCTTGGGGCTCAGGCCCCAATTTTTGCCACAAGCTCTCCTGTTACTCACAAGAGTACCTTTTGCCTTGAAGAAGACCTGTACTAGCGGTTTGGAAAGGCACACGAACAACGGGGCAGAAAAGACTACAAGGGTTTGGTCACAGCTTTGGAGCGGACGGATCCGTACGTAAACGTGTCCTCCATCATTCTCAACCCGCTGAGAAACGCGATGGAAGGATCGAAGGCAAAGCAGTGGAACTGATAGTCGTGGAGGATACCAGAAAAGATAAACAACACTCTGTAGCAGATTCCTCTTCTCTTTAAATGACTCACATTCCTTTCATTATTTGTTTTTATAGGTCCCTTTCTAGAGTTTTTTTATAGTGTCCTGTGTTTTCCAGTTTCTTTTCTTTTGTTTTGCAATGTGCTCTTTTTAAGATTTTTTTTAATTTTATTTATTTATTTACTTTTACGGCCAAGATTGGATCACATTAGTGAATATTATGAGTTATGTTCTTCAGTTAGTTTTTTTTTTCTTTTTTTTTCTTTTTTTTTTGCCCACTACTTTTTCATTCTTTCAGATTGTACCTTTCTCTTCTCATTCGAAATCTCCCTTCCCTGTCTCAGCTTGTTAATTTTTATTAGTGATGTGGCGTGTTTGTCCTGAAGTATCTTAAGTAGGTCAGTCATACTTTTCAAGCCTTTCATCGTTATGTGTGATTTTATCATGTTCTCCCTGTCGATCCACCTTATGCTGCTCTTACTGTTACATAGCTTCTCAGTTATCCTCCTGGTAGTCCTTTTTTCTGTTGTCCTCATTAAATGTCCTAGGAAAGAGAGTCATTTCTTTTCATTGAACTTTTAACTGATTCCATTTCGTTATAAACAGTTTCACCTGAATTTATTCTCCAAACGCTGTGTTTCTGATATTTTTCATTTATGCATGTTCTCACTATCCTCCTTTCTATTTTGAGTTATCTGTCTATTACTGTGGTGTGTAATATGTTTTATTGTATAGTGTTGTGTTCTTTTCCATTTCTTTCTCCTTCTGCAATGTGTTCTTTCCCGTTTGTCTATTTGCCGTTTGCCTCACATGTCCGTTAAATCAATAAATGATGATGATGATTATTATAATCTGTTTTAAATGACGCAATGGTTTACAACTGAAGTCGGTTGTCAAATAAAATTGATTGGACAGCACAGTGCCTTGCATTTCCTCGAGTAAATTGATACTGTCGATACCCGCCTAACTAAAATGCACTTTAATTCTGTCATTTATTGTCCAGCGCATGCTAGATTCATCTTTGTTCCATGCCACCTAATGGTGGTGTTACGGCTTGTAACGTATTTAATGGTCTGATCTGGTGTGATCTCATTTAGTGCGTCACTGCGATAAAATCAAGTTCTCACAACATTTTTCGAACTGCGAGCTCCATTTTGCTGTGGATCGCGTCATAATACTGATGGGAATCGTTGTCATCGTCCAATCACGGGAATTTGCAGTTAAGTGCGGTTGTATAGCAGCAGTTGTGGTTGCAAGAGCCGCTCGTCAGACACGCACACCTGTCGAATGGCAATCCCTTAATGTAGCCGAGTGCAAAGCTTTCCAGTGGCGCGTTATTGTGGTGGCGAAACGGCAGCGTTAAAGCGGAGCGCAATACACGCAAGCCGCTGGATTGCGTTTTATCCAGTTACATTACATCACGTTAGTGGGCCGTCATTTGCACCGCATTTATACGCATTCATCTACATCTACATGCGATACTCTGCAAATCACATTTAAGTGTAGGCGCTCACAACCGAGAGTTTAAATATGCTTTTGCGGTGCCATCGCCGAGTGTGGTCTCGCATTGTCATCCAACAGCAGAACGCCAGATCTGAGAAGATCGAGCAGCTTTTTCCACAATCACCTCTTTCAATTTCGACAGAGTGGCACAGTACCGCGCAGCATTGATGGTTGAATTGTCCAAAAAGTCCAGTAATAAAACTTCTTGGGCGAGCCAGAAAACTGTGATTAGCACTTTACCTGCAAAGAGAGTGCTTTTGAACTTCTTTCGGACAAGTGATGACGGACGTTTCCACTCCATAGCCGTTTAAGGCATCTTTCGTATGCAACGCCCTGATTTTTTCCTGGACGTCTTTTGGGAGCTTAAAACGCGATTGAAGAAATGTCTCAATGTAATTGTAAATTGTGTATAAAAATGAAGATATGTCTCAATTCTATTTTTTTTTCTTTCATACGCAACTCTGCCCACAGTCGACAGGTGAAACTTATTTTTCAACTACCCCTCGTATATCGAAACAAAAATATGTCTCTGGACAATTATTTATTATTTGATATTTACAGACAACTTTTCAACACATTGTCTTACACTTTTAAAAAAATTATTATCTCTTCAAAGTAAATAAACTATTTCTCGTGACACTGATCGATTTGACCCCATACAAGCGATGTAATAAGTTACGGGCATTCGGAAAAAAAATTCGTGTCGATGTAAATACCACCGCGCGAGCACTAATGTTGTTTAAAATTTCGTAAATGGCTGAAGGTTAAAGGAGTGTCATTGGAAAGGGCGGTAGCCACTGTTGCCCGGTTTTTGTCCCAACTGTCGTATCGCACCTCTACCAGTGGACTGCAAGTGTTCGCCTGGCAGTTCCGCCACCCACTCGACTTCCATGTACGTCGCAGTAACATATATGCAGGTAACCTAAGTTGGAGGGTCGACAAGACGATATATTCGCAAGAGACTGCAGATGATACTAGGAAACCTTCACCCATTTCTCCATCTAAAAATAAAATCTGATCACCCTAAATCAGTGTAGAACTGCTGCAAAGTGCTCATGTTATCCTCATCCAAGAACAAAGCGTAAGGAAGATAAAGAGTTTAACGTCCTATCGACAACGTGGTCATTACGAAGTATTCTCATGACAGTGAAGTGATTTGTATGAGCAAAGTAGACTGTATTACATTAGGGCAACATTAATTGGATACAGGCTCCCAGGAAGGTGCCTTGTTTCTTGACTCCCGGAAGGCGTTCGATACGGTTCCACAAAATACGAGCGAACGGAATAACAGACCAACTTTGTGACTGCACTCAGAGTTTCTCGCAAACTGAGCATTCTCAGCGGATAAATGTCCGCCTACATGATGGTAATTTTTAGCATGCCTTAAGGGGGCATTGTAGGACCGTTACTTATCGGAAATGTATACACGACCTAGTTTAGTATTTAATGCAAGTCCGATGAGAGTTATCAGGCATGATGCAATAGGATACAAAGAAGTTGTAACGTAGGAAAATTGTTCCGAAATGCAAGAGGATCTGCATTGTATAGACGCATGGTACGGCAAGTGCACACTCACCCTTAACGTAAACTAGCGAACACATTGTGAGAACATGCAAAGTAACAGTCTTTACTGTCAACAAATAATACAATTCCTTCAGACAACTTTGTCTCGTTAAACCAAAGATATTAAACGTTTAAGATAATGTTGTCTCAAGGAATTGTATTATTCGTTGATATTTATATCACTTCGACCTGAGGAACAAGGCGGGATTGTTCCTATTTGTGTTCTTTGCTGGGGTGCTATTCAAATGTAGGAAAGCCCTGGCAATTTGATACGCATTTCACACGGAACATGAGGCAGAATTAAAGTTTGTGGTGTGGAGGGAGACGTGCTTTAAGACAGTCCGTGTAGTCGCTTTGGTTCCAACGCTGTGTTATCTGAGTTGTCTAAAGCGCCTACCTAGTAAGTAGGCAGTCCCGGGTTCGAATCCCGGCCACAGCACAAATTTTAATTCAACGCCACTCCTTACGTTTAATTCTTTACTGTATCACTGCCCAATTGGAGTTACTTCCATAAAAATATCTGCGAGTATGCAAAGAGGTGATTTGAAGTGGAACGACCATATGATATGAATCGGTGGGAAAGCAGTAGAACGTGGGACTCCTGTAGGAGATTTGAAGAAAGCGGCGGTGGAGTAGCCGAGCGGTCTAAAGCGTCTCGCTGCGGAGCGCGCGGTTGCTCGCCATGGAGGTTCCAGTCCTTCCTTGGGGCATGGGTGCGTGTGTTGTCCTTAGTTTAGTTTACCTAGGTTTAAGTAGTTTGGAAGCTACAGACTGATGACCACGCAGTTTGGTCCGATAGATTTACAAACATTTGAACATTTGACGAAAGAGTATAGATCTGGAACCACAGTACCTTTCAACCAACAGCCTGGCGTAATAGCAATTAACTTAGACGCAGGCAGCAACTTCACACTGCAGATTCACTCTTAATATCATGTTACGGTGAGAAGTCCGCAGCTTCGACATGGTAGAAAAATGTGTCTAGCATTGCAATTATGAGTCGAGGACATGTGTTGCTTTATACCAGCCCAGTAATTTGACCATACTTATTCTATTTCAGAATGATTCAACCACTGCAGGCAGTCGTCAGTAATAAATGAAGAGAAATAAGTTAAGCTTACAATGAGCAGCAGCAGTTCTTTTCGAAATCTTTACTTGCCACTTCTTATTTTAACTATCATATTCAAGTATACAAAAGTATTCACGTTTTGTCTTGAGCTTTTTTTGAGAATAATATGTTAAAAAAAGACGTATAAAAATCAAACAGTGATATATAAATTAACTTTCCATTAAGGTAGCTAGTTTCTCCTAATTTGATATACATGAAGATTAAAATTCAAAGTGTGAATCCCAAACTTAAGGTTCACTGCCCAGAGCAAATCTTATTGGTGTTATTGATTACAATGCGTAATCTTAATCAGCAGCAGTGAAACGTAAAGGCATGTCTAAATTATACAAAGTCTAAATTCAAGGACTTTATACTCAGCCGAGCAGGAATGACCCCGCGGTCTCAGGCGCCATGTCACGGACTGCGTGGCCGCTCCCGCCAGAGGTTCGAGCCCTCCCTCGGACACGTGTGTGTGTGTGTGTGTGTGTGTGTGTGTGTGTGTGTGTGTGTGTATTCTTCTTAGCGTAAGTTAAAAATGTTTGTAAGCCTAGGGACCGATGAACGCGGCAGATTTGTCCCTCAGGGTAACAAACATTTGAACACTAGACGATCACTTCGATATTACGAGGCGTGTTTTGGCCCACTTTAGGTTACGGTAGTAACACTAAAAGTGGGCCTTTGCGATCGCCTTTTGACAGCCCGAAATTTAAAAGAAAATAATGGCTTAACCCTTCATCTGACACGAAAATTGAATAACCGCGTTTGTAGAGGAGAAAATTCTCTACAACTCTGACACAAGAGGCAAAAGATATAGCGAATATAGTGAAAATGGACAATGTAAGATTAGCGGAAAAGTTGGTTCAATAGAAGTCATCTTAGTAGTCGCCGTCCATGAGGAGAATAAGTTACTGGGTTAGAGGTAGGACAGTGCGGAGAATAAAATGACAACAATACTAAACGTATCGATAAGGTGAAAGAAATTATACAACAAGAAATAAAGGAAATTAGCGAACTGCTAAAGACTCAAAATGGAGATCTAAAGCAGGAAATGTGAATGGAGATAAGGTGCAAGAAATTATACAACAAGAAATAAAGGAAGTTAGCTAAATATTAAAGATTCAAAATGGAGATTTAAAGCAGGAACGGCCGCAACGGATTATAAGACGCCATGGTACGGATTGCGCAGCCGCTCCCGTCGGAGGTTCGAGTCCTCCCTCGGGCTTGCGCGTGCCTGTTATTCTTAGAAGGAGTTCGTGAAATGGGGGAGTCAGCTGCGATAAGACGAGGAGTGTTCAAATGAAAAGGTGCGAAACCTCTTAACAACAGAACCAGTTGAAATTTCCACATGCCGCTTTGGGATAACGTAGTACGGCATGTAGGAACGTGAATGTATTATTCGACCTAGCAAAAAGATTCTAGGCTGTGCCCTCAGTAGGCAAGGTGATGCTCACCGTCTTTTTCAACGTCCAAGGTACGATATTCATCGAATTCCTCGAGCACGAAAAATCATTGCTTTGGAAATCACTGGTCAAGAGGCACTCAAGAGCGAATTAAACAACAAATAGCGGATACCAAAGATTTCAACAGCTGCCGGCCGCGGTGGCCGAGCGTTCTGCGGCGCGCCAGTCACAGTCTGCACGCCCACTACGGTCGGGGGTTCGAATCCCCCCCTCGGGCATGGATATTTGTGCCGTCTTTAGTATAAGTTAGTTCATAAGTAGTTTGTAAGTTTAGGGACTGATGACCCTGTAGTTAAATCCCATTAGCTCTACAAACATTTGAACTTTTTTTTTTTCGACAGCTCCAGGTTTGGTGAAATTTTTCGAAGGAATGGTAAAGAAGAAACAGTTCCTTGATGTCCCGTATAGAGAAGCCGAAAAAACACGCTTGTGCTACAATAATATACTACTGGAGTATCAGCATATTTGAATGAAAAGTGAACGACTTGGGATTGAGGAATTCAAGCTGATCATAGATGGATAGATTTTGCAATCACAGAGGACAGGCGAAACAACTGAGTGAGAGACAGCAAAATATAAATAATCATAAAGGATGGCCATGTCGAAACAACAAGGAAGGAAGGAAGCTAGCTTAGAGTTTGACATTCCGTCGACAGCGTGGTCATTACAGACGGAGAAACGACAAGGTAATAGCAGAGGGTATGGCAGAACGTGCCGACAGTAGGCGGTGACTACTACAGAAATCATCAGCTATTTCAGAGAGGGCCACGGAATAGCAATGGCCCAGGTCAGCATCTCGTGAAGATGGAATTTGTGCCCGCACCGAATTATCGGCGGGCGGAAATTAGACCACCCAATCCGAACAATAACACGCGGGCGCGAACCGATAAGCGGCAGTGACGGTGTATTACTGCGGGATACCGTAGGCTACCGTAAAGACCTGCAAAATCCATCGGAATGAGCAACATCAGTGTTATGAGTTATGAGGACGTGGCGTGAAATGGATGACAACTGGAGACTAGGGGA
Organism: Locusta migratoria; assembly: GCA_026315105.1. NCBI lineage: Eukaryota > Metazoa > Arthropoda > Insecta > Orthoptera > Acrididae > Locusta > Locusta migratoria. Next base: position 355,990,360 of record CM048749.1, read on the forward strand.
GCAGAAAAGAGAGGAAACTTATGGTATACAGTGTGTTATGTACGAAGATATAAACGTTTTAAGCTTTTGTGTTACTTATGCAAGACTTTGAACATAAGAAAAACAAAAAAGCACCATATTTCACATATGAAGATGTTGCTCTATAACGATCAGTACATTTCTTTTTATGTTTGTCTAGTTGTAAACTTTCGCTAGTTTATATTAGAAGTGTTATGTTTCATTACAGTGAAGAATGATGAGGTGTATCTTACGTCTTAGTTAAAAAATATTCAAATGTTTGTATAGCTTATGGGACTTAACTACGGGGTCATCAGTCCCTAAACTTACAAACTACTTATGAACTAATACTAAGGACGGCACAAATATCCATGCCCGAGGGGGGATTCGAAACCCCGACCGTAGTGGCCGTGCAGACCGTGACTGGAGCGCCTCAGTCCCCTCGGCCACCGCGGCCGGCGTCTTAGTTACCTTACTGTCCTTCGAAGTAGTCACCTCCCATAACTATTCATCGTTGATCTTTGCGATACATGTCCTGGAAACTATGAACGAAGTCTTCCTTTGGGATGGTGTTCAAAAGGCTCGTCACATTTCTTTAGATGGCAGGAATATCATTAAATCTCTTTCCTATCAGAGCGATTTTGAGTGTGACTGTTTCGAAGGACAGTAAATATAGTTAATAGTACATCTACGTTAATGTCACAGGACTATTCACATCACATTATTGTCAAAGATTGTACCTTCAGAAGACGATTTGCTAAAAGAGAAGAGACTTCAGGGTTTTGCGCAAGGGAGTTTTTCTAAGAAATGATAAGATGCACCGCTGTCTCCTCGCCATGAAAATTCATACATACAATTTATGAGCCTTACAAGGAAGTGTCGCACCTGAAAACTTTTCTTGTAAGAAAGGTATACTGCCCAACCGTAGTCCATTTTTATTCGGTTGTTTGTATCGTCCGCTGTTTTTCTCCGTAAAATGGTGTTTCTTTAAGTTATCTTAAAAGTCGGCAAGCAGAGGCAAGAGAGCTTTAGTGTGCATTTTTTCTTCTTCTATGCAAAGAGTGTTATCAACACGACATATTTTGAAGTTTGTAGAGTTTTTGTGCTGGCTATCATAAGAACTGCGAATCGAAAAAATGATGAATACTCAACTTTAGGCGTTGCTGAAGTATAGAAATGGCAGACTGATAAAGTCCAGACATCTATGTGAATACTTATAAGTTTGTTGATTGTCGTGATAACTTCTAAGCCGCGGATCGTAACCAAGCCTTGAGCAATTGTTAAGCACTGTATCGAGGGGAGGAGTACATTCTGCAAAGCATGGCACTTGGTAACGATACGATGCACTCTGTTATGAGTCTTAGAACGCTGACTTGACTGAATTAACACTGCTCGATCGATGAAGAGTGGCCTGTTGGCCGTATGTGCCGACTGTTTAACTATGAATCCCCCAGTCACGTTTGACATGTGTGGTTACTGTCGCTGTCTCTGACGAAAGGAAAAATGAAGATTGTGGTTTAACGCCTCGTCGAAAGCGTGGTCATTAGTGGGGACGCTCACCCTCGGATTGTTTGAGTAAGGATTGTTGTTGTTGTTGTTGTGGTTTTTAGTCCGGAGACTGATTTGATGCAGCTCTTCACCCTACTCTATCCTGGGCAAGGCCCTTCATCTCCTCATTACAGTGGCAACCTACATCCATTTGTAATCGTCTCTTGGTCTCCTGTTTCTCTTTGTAAATCTATCGGACCACACTTCGTCGTCATCAGTCTGTAGCGTACAAACTACTTAATCTAAGGTAAACTAACCTAAGGACAACAGACACACCCATGACCCAGGGAGGATTCGAACCTCCGACGGCGAGTAACCGCGCGCTCAGCAGCGAGGCGCCTTGTACCGGTCTGTCTTGGTCTCCCTCTGAGATGTTTACTCCACACACTTCCCTCCAACGCTAAATTCACGATCCGTTTATGTCTACGAGTGTGTCCTACCATTCGATTTCTTCTTTTAGTCAAGGTATGCCATAAATTCCTTTTCTCCCCAATTCTGTTCAGTATCTCCTGTTTAGTTACGGAAACTACCAGCCAAATCTTCAGCATTCTTAGAACAGGGAACGAAATAAGCCGTTACTTTTCAAAGGAACCGTCCCGGAATTTGCCTGAAGTGATTTGGGGAAATCATGAAAACGTAAATGTGAATGGCCTGGAATGGATTTGAACCACCGTCCTCGCGAATGTGAGTGCACTGTGTTACAACTCCGCATCTGTCGGGAATGTAGGAAGTTTTGTGTCCGAGCTGTCAGTGTTTCCGTGGCCTTTACCGCCTGTATCGATAGCAGTGTACTTGTCTTTGAAGGCCTCGCTATTTGCGCACTATAATTACCTGTCAACATGTTCAACGCCGTGGCTGAACGCTAGACAGAGTATTCACTGACAAATGACAAACAAGACTATGGGGCATACGACGAAAGTGTCCATTATCAAACTGCGGTACAATTTGTCGTTAATGAGCTATGTCCGTAGATGACTGACTTAAGTGGCTTTGCTGACACGACATCGCTAGCTGCGCCTCACCTGGGCCCGTGACCATGTCGACTGAACTCTAGACGACTGGAAAATCGACGCTTGGTCAGACGAGTCTGGAATTCAGCTGGTTCCAGTATGGGGTGGGACTCATCAAGCCATGGACACCAGTTGTCAACAGAACATAGCGCAAGCTGGTGGCCACATAATGGTTATGTTCGGCTACTTCCAGGCCAAATGTTTGTAAACATGTTGGACCAAACTGCTATGTTCACGAGTCCCTAGACTTACAAACTATCGACTGGGTGCTTTAGACAAGGGTTCGCGAATCGATTCCGTATTTCTTTATTTCTAGAAGGCGTTTGACACCGTACCTCACAAAAGGCTTTTAATCAAATTGCGTGGGTATGGTATATCGCCCCAAATTTGCGATTGGTTAGGGGATTTCCTGTCAGAGAGGACACAGTTTGTAGTAATCGATGGTAAGGCATCGACTAAAACAGAGTTGATATCGGGTGTTCCACAGGGTATTATTATTGGTCCTCTGCTGTTCCTTAAGTACATGAAAGATTTAGGGGAAAATCTAAGTAGCTCTCTTAGGTTTTTTGCAGATGACGCCATCATTTACCGTCTAATAAAATCATCTGAAGATCAAAATCAACTGCAGAATAAGATATCACTATGGTGTAAAAATTGGCAATTGACTCTAAATAATGAGAAGTGTGAAGTAGTCCACATGAGTACGAAACGAAATCCGTTAAACTTTGTTTACAAGATAAATCAATCAAAAGTGAAGGCCTAAACTCCACAAAATACCACGGAATTACTATTACTTCAGACTTAAATTGGAAAGAACACGTAGATAATGTCGTTGGAAAGGCGAACCAGAGACTGCGTTTTATTGGCAGAAACCTTAAAAGATGCAACCGAACTAAAAAATAAACTGCATATACTACGCTCGTCCGGCCATTTCTGGAGTATTGCTGCGCAGTGTGGGGTCCTTATCAGGTGGGTTTGACGGAGAACATCGAAATATTCCAGAGAAGGGCAGCTGGTTTCGTATTGTCACGATGCAGGGGAGACATCGTTACGGAAATAATACAGGATGTGGGATGTGAATTATTACAACAACGGCGCTTATCACTATGAAACTCCAATCGCCAACATTCTCCTCCGGATGCGAAAATATATTGTTGACTCCCGCTTACATAGATAGAAATGATCATCAGAATAAAATACGAGAAATCAGAGCTCGAACGGAGAGGTTTGGGTGTTCTTTCTTCCCGCACGCTATTCGAAAATGGAATGGGTGATAAATAGTATAATGGTTGTTCGATGAACCCTGTGCCCGGCACTTAAAATTGATTTGCAGGGAATCCCATGTAGATGTATATGTGTACTTATACTAGCGTAAACCAACCTAAGGATAATACACACACCCATGCACGAGGGAGGACTCGAACCTCTTGTGAGAACGGCCACCTAGTTCGTAGGATGACTCCTTCGACCACGCGGCCATTCATGGACATGATGTTCCCAATCAACTTTGGAAGTTTTATGGACGGCAGCACGCCATGTCATCGGCTCACAACTATTCGTGTTTGGTCTGAAGAAGATTCTGGACAGCAGGTGAGATTGTGATATTACAGATACAGGGGGAAGTCAATTGTTTCCATGTAAAATGGGGGGGTTTGCTAGTCAGGTTTTTCCTAATGTTGTCCGAAACCGGAAGCATCGCTTGGCTGAGCGAGGGCGGCTATTCCAGATTGCGACTGAAATACAATATAGCAACAAACATTATTCTAAAAATCCATATAAAATCAGAAAATGATCATACGGCAAATATAATTATAAGAATGGATTTAGGAGACTTGGGAGAGTCAAACGCTGTAATTACAATTTCAACATCCCTTAGAGATAAAAAGCCGACAAATTTCAGTACTATAATAATATTATAAGATTTATATTTACAATTATTGATATGTAGTGCTTATCAGTAACAATTTAAGAAGAAAATGGCCAGCATCGTACCACGCAACGAGCCAGAAACTTTTACTACCAGAATTATGTATTTCCCAAGTCTTATTAGTGAATACCGGTAGGAAGGTTGCAAGATGACCACCGAGATTATTACCATATATGAATCCTACCAGACATTTAAGAGTATAGATGCACCAAACGACATGTTAGGTCTATTGGACTTAGAGTTGCCCCACTTCGCACGACAAAAGGACGTCTGACATGATGCTAAGAGGTATGCTATGACTTCTGTCATCACATTTTACTCTGGAATATCCTATGTTTGTACCCTACTTCACAATGTAGCTCAGTTTACATTTCCGGTACCCCAAGATTATACATGAAACATGATTTTCATTCTCCATTTTTTTTTCTATCTGCTCATAAATTATCTTCTTCTGATAGCAGTTTCGATTCTTTGAATCCATGTTGTCAGAGGTCTCCCTCTTTTTCTTGCTAGTGGCTCCCATTGTTGTGGCGGTTGTGGCATAAAGTCCGCGCCACACGCCAGACGTAGAACCATCGTGGAGAAGGCAGCGATCGACCGAAAGCCAATCGCAAGCAGGCGCCGCGCATCCTGGAGGGAGTAACCGAAGATGCACGCCCTCTACAAGCGGCTATATCTAGGCCGACATACGTCTGGACGCCCGGCAGTTACTATTCAGGAATACGACAGTTACCAGTGAGCTACGAAGGCAGTTACTAGGCAGCTACGAAGTCTGAACGCGGCTACGAACTTAGCAATAACTAGGTCACAGTGCAGTTAGTACCATACGGACGACGCCATGAGAAGCAAGAAGAAAGAAGAAACAGACATATGTTCTTAAGTTGAGTATTGTCAGTTTCAGTCAATAAATATCTTGGAATACTAACTATATCAATGTTTTAGATGTCAAAGGATCCTGTACCAGTCCCTTTCCTAACAACTAGACCGGAACGAGTAAACAACAAAAAGGCGACGAGGACACAACATCCCATTCCATAATTTTCTGTGGTAATATCTCGTTTCACATCGTTTTTGTATGTTCGTACGATAATAGTTTTTTTTTATTCTATAAAAACTGTTATGAAATTTGTAACGTTCACTTTCTCCCTTATTTTTTCTCGCTCCGTGTGGAGTTGCTAGTCTCCTATCGAGCGCCTCCCCAGGTTGTGGATAGGGGAACGCTCACTAGATATAGTGAGTACTGGGAAAATAAAGTACCAAACTAGCAGCTGCTGCCTATTAGTTTGATACTGGCTTATCAAAGGCAACAGGAAGACAACTTTAAATAAAAATTACCTTGTCCTGCAGGTTGGGGGTTCATGCAATGAACCAACTCCCCAATCTCTAAAGGGAGGAGGGAATACAATGTTAAGACACCCAATATTTTACAGCCGGATGGATTAAGTATGGTGGTACAAATTCGATATACGTACAATGCTATCAACATAAGGTTTCGCGCCATTTATCAGTCTCGTAATGTTGCCAGCACTTGCCTTTGTGTGGCGTTGTAGTGTAGCAGGTTTCTACAGCTCCTCCGTCTTTTCCAAGAATACACCACTTTGTGCTACGGAGATATAATTTTTTTCCGATTAAGAGGCAAGTAAAGCTACTTAGTCGTTATAAATCAGTAGCTAAGGGTGACTGGATTCACTGCCAAAAATGCAATGTTTGGTACCACGAAGTATGCCTTGGTGCCCGAGGGAAAAGTGCTTTTTATGAGGTAGATGCTATTGATCAAAATTGTTCCACGAAGTGATCACAATTGTACATAGTGTGGTACATTTTCGATCGATTTTTCTCAATTCCGTAGGCTAACCGTTTTTTGTGTTTCTACCAACATTTGTAATTATCTAATATTTGTATTCCATATTCGTCTCTACAATGGTAGAGTGCCAGACTATGGATCCAAAGGTTGCAGTTTCGATCCCCGCCAGGTCATGGCATTTCTATCTGTCACTTTCCACTTGTTTCACGTTTGTCAGTGTTACTGATGTGAAAAATACCGAGCAGCACCGTGGTTCGGAACCCATGTTAAACTGAAGTTCCACCTGCAACTGGCTGGGTAAGTCAGTTCGAAGGTAGTAAGAAGGCAACGGCATATCACCTCCAAATTGGGACATGCCTAGTAAAGCACTGTGGTGTTCAAACCAAACTTCGGATTGTTCACTGCTTTACCTTTTTTTTACAAATTTATTAAACATAGAAGAACAAGTGCCATAGTTAAAATTATTTCTTTTCTCAATATATTTCCAGTTACAAAAACATGTATCCGAAATGGTCGTAACTGTACCATCTTGCCCTACTCGATGTTTGTATTGATAGCTGTACTATCGGTCCAGGAGGTCAGTTTTCCTTTGACGGTACGATGGGATAATGTTGTTCAAAATGTTCAAATGTATGTAGAGCTTATGGGACTTAACTACGAGATCATCAATCCTTAAACTCACAAACTAGTTATGAACTAGCTAACACTAAAGACGGCACAAATATCCATGGCTGAGTGGGGATTCGAACCCCCGACCGTAGTTGCCGTGCAGACCGTGACTGGCGCGCCGCAGACCGCTCGCCCACCGCGGCCAGCGATAGTGTTGTACTTCACAGACGACTTTGTCTTCGGATATGCACTTGGTCGTGGTTTAGAAGTGACGAGTTTACGTAACGTCTTATGCAATTACTCGCCGAGATCACTTAGTTTATGGTTGATGTGAATACGTGCTACACTAATATTCACAGAGAAGATTCTCGACAACGAAGAAGCTCTGTGTGCAACGTTTCTTGCAATTGAACTACATCGCTTCTGACGGCTGACATAATGTCCAAACATTCGCCGCTGTACCAAACGAGCTAATCTCGCTGCTGGGACAGCTGTTTGTGTTTCATTAGTGCAGCACAATGAGTGTTATCGCAGTGCGTCGCGCATCCCGGAACGCAGCCATAAATGGGACCCTGCCGTGTATACTGATAGCTCATGTCTGGGAACCTTCAGCAAGTATAGCATGGAAAAAAGAAAACTATATTATAAATTAATGTAATCTAATTAATTTTAATCTAATGTGATCTGCTACATAAGGAAGCCCTCTACGAAATAACAGGAGCAATCTGTTTCATAGGCACTTCCCGAGCTAATTCTACACCTACATCTAGATAGATACTCTGCATGTCACATTTAAGTTTCATAACTTTTCTCTACCGTTCCATTCTCTAATAACGCGCTGGAAGAAAGAACACCTAAATCGTTCCGTTTTCGATCTGATTTCTCTTATTTTATTGGGATGGTAATGTCTCCCTTAGTAAGTGGGTGCTAGCAAATTATTTTCCCATCCAGAAGTAAAAGTCGGTGATTGAAACTTCGCGAACAGATCACGCCGCAATGAATAACGTCTTTGTTTTAATGACTTCCACCCCAATTCGTGCAACATTTCCGTGACGCTTCCCCCCCCCCCCCCCCGTAACGTGATAAAACAAAACGAGCTGCCCTTCTCTGAACCTTCTCAATGTCTTCCGTCAGCCCCACCTGGCGAGGGTTCCACAATGGGCATCAGTACTCCAGGACAAGACGCACAAGTGTGACGTATGCTGTCTCTTTGGCGGAGCTGGTGCATCTTCGAAGTGTTCTGCCGATGAAACGTAATGTTTGGTTCCCCTTCCCCACAATATTTTCTATGTGTTCTCTTCAGTCAAAGTTGTTCGTAATTGTAACTCCTAGGTATTTGGTAGAATTTACGACCTTAAGGGTTGACTGATTTATCGCGTAATTGAAGTTCAGCGGATTTCTTTTAGTGGTCATGTGTATTACTTCACACTTTTCTTTATTTAGTGTCAGTTGCCAATTATCGCACCATGTAGAAATTTTGTCTAAATCGCTTTGCAGTTTCTTTTGATCCACTGTTGACTTCACTAACCGATAAACGACAACATCATCCGTGAACAGCCTAAGAGAGCTATTCAGATTGTCTCCTAAATCGTTTATAAACACGAGGAAAAGTACGGGACCTATAACGCTTCCCTGAGGAACGCCAAATATCACTTCTGTTTTACTCGATGACTCACCGTCAATTACAACGAACTGTGTCCTTTCTGATAGGAGATCGTGAATCCAATCACACAATTGGGGAGACATTCCATAAGCACGCAATTTCATTAGAAGCCGCTTGTGGGGTACAGTGTCAAAAGCCTTCCGGAAATCCAGAAATATGGAATCAATTTGAGACCCCTTGTCGATGGCTTCAAAGAAATAATGTTATGCAAACACACCTCATATTCTGCTAACACTACAATATCAATATATTTGGGCGACGCGAAGTTCGCGCACACTGGCCTCACAACAAGAATTCTCACAAGCAAACAACAAAAACATTATGTCTCAAAAAAAAAATTCGTCCCGCGCGTATTTCCGGCAGTGAATGGACGTCGAAGACTGAAATGGGTTTCTGTTCCACATGTCAGTGTGTTTCATAATCACACAATTATACCAACAAACTTCCAGGGGATGTAGAATGTATATTGAAGAACAACATGAGCACAGAAATCCATGTTCAGAAACGTCATCTAACGATGCTACACATCATAGAAAGTCGCTGGAGGGGATGTCTAGCGGCAGGCGCCGCACCCTGTCACTTGGGGAAAACGTTTGGGGAAAACTGTTAAAACCGTTCCATTTTATCCATTAAAAACTGTGTTGTGAGGAAAGCCGCTACCAATCTGAATGAAGATATTACAGTTCCTGCATCAAAAATGTTCAAATGTTTGTAAAGCTTATGGAACTTAACTACGTGGTCATCAGTCCCTAAACTTACAAACTACTTATGAACTAACTAATACTAAGGACGGCACAAATATCCATGCCCGAGGGGGGATTCGAACCCCCGACCGATGTGGCCGTGCAGACCGTGACCGACGCGCCGCAGTCCCCTCGGTCACCGCGGCCGGCCCTACATCAATAATATGGCTTTCTATTTGCTACAGATATTATGCTCACACCACCATCATCAAACGAATTGTAGATGTTCAATATTTCAACAGTACTTATATGATATATTGTGTTAAAAGTTAATGTGTTATTTGTTGCTAGATTCCCTCAAGTACCAAATGATTACAACAAGCGCCACTGTTTAATTTATTTTCTTACCGTTTGATTTTTAGGGTTCCGCAGCTCAGTCGGCAGGATTGGACTATACAAGGTGAATCTAAATTCGCACACTCGGGCTTCGCAGCCCGATTCCTCACATGCTAGCAAGAAAATAAAAGTCTGTCACAAAATTTCTTCCTGCGCATATCTCCGGCAGTAAATGGACGTCGAAGATTGAGATGGGTGTGTGTCCTATACGTCAGTGTCTTTCAGAATTACACTATAACACCAACAAACTTCTAGGGGATGCGGGATGTGTCTTGAGGAACAAAGTGAGCATAGAAACCCATGCCTGGAAACGTCATCCAATGACTATACAGAGCGTCGAAGTTGCTGGAGGGGATGTCTAGCGGCAGGAGCTGGTGCCTGTAACTTGGACTCTGCGTAGCGTCGTTGAATGGCGTTTCCGGGCATGGGTTTCCGTGCTCATTTTGCGCATCAAGACAGCTTCTACATCCCATAGAAGTTCGTTGGTGTAACTGCGTAATTCTCAAACACGCTGACGTATGGAACACACGCCCATATCAGTCTTCGACGTCCGTTTACTGCCGGAAATATGTACAGTACGAAATTTGTGAGAGACTTTTTTTTGTATTGCTGGCATGTGAGGAATCGCGCTGCGAAGCCCGAGTGCACGGATTTTGCTTCACCCTGTGTGTGTGTGTGTGTGTGTGTGTGGGTGGGTGGTGTGTGCGTGCTTGCGTGTGTGCGTGATTTCAACCAAACTTGGTGTACATATTCCTTACTATCAGACAACGAAATCTGTGGGGATAAGAATCACCCATATAAGGCATTCAGTGGGTATGACCTCGTAAACAATAAAATTCGCAAAAAATTTGCCACATCATAAGATAATGTTCTATATCTCCTGCAAAACTAATGTACCGATTTCAGCCAAATTTGGTGCATATATTATATACCGTCAGGAAACAGTTGCTCTCGGATTAAAAACTACCTACGACACGTAGGTTAGGGGGTCTGATGTCACAAAGAACTGTCATCATGTGACATATGAATAAATATACTTTATGTTCTGGCGTAAAGTCAGCGCCACACACCAGATGTAAATAACGATTGTGGAGAAGGCAGCGATCGACCGAAAGCCAATCGCAAGCAGGCGCCGCGCATCCTGGAGGGAGCAACCGAAGATGAGCGCCCTCTACAAGCGACTATATATAAGCGGTCTGCCCGTCAGTTACTAGTGAGCACTCGGCAGTTACTATTCAGAACTCAGACAGTTACGAGGCAGCTACTAAATCAGAAATAGGAAAGTACGAAGTCAGAACGCGGCTACGAACTTAGCAGTCACTAGGTCATAGCGCAGCTAGTATCATATGGACGCCACTGCAAGAAACAAGAAGAGAGAAGAAACAGTCCTATGTTCTAAAGTTGAGTATTATAAATTTTCAGTCAATAAAACTTGTACTATTAACCTTTAGCCCGTACACCGGTCTTTTGGACCGGGGCGACCCCCTTCTCCTCCCTCCCCTTCTCTCTCAGTGCGTGTCAGCACTCTGCCCTCCACAGTAGCCTCAAGGCAGTTGAAGAGGAAGTCCAAGTAAGTCTTTTCTTCGTTGTGCATCTGCCGGAAGTTCTGTAATTAACGAATTGCATTCTCCGCTCCCGGTCAAAAAAGGCCGATGTGTACACTCAATGTCTTTATTTTTTTCCGGTCCATTGTACCCCAATTACCCTCAAGTTGTGTGTTTTTTCTTTCACAATCAACTAAAATTGGAAAAAATCTACATATCAAGTGCGTGAGAAAAGTATTGTGGAGTGTATCCTGGAGAAGGTGGAGACCGAATGGTGCACTACATACATTTTAAGACAATTAGATGCAAAAAAGGCCGAAACAAAATGAAAGGAACGGCACCGCGGTCTTAAAGACCAAGTGTACGCTTTGTGTGCCATAAGGGGGTGTACGGGCTGAAGGTTAATCTGAATAGTTGTTGCAGTTTACATCAGTTCCTGCACCAGTCAGTACCTTTATTGACAACCAGACCGGGACGAAGAAACAACAAAAGGCGACGAGATCACAACACTTTATTCATCCACTATTTGAGAAAGAGACCACTTGCAGAAAACTTTACATGTAATTTCTAACCTTTTCTCAACTTTAATATGTTGACAATCCTAGCTAAACGATGAAAGTAAAAAAGTTTATCAGTTTTCCACTGCTCCTGCAGTAAAACTACGGCATTCGACATGACGTTACAATTTATTATTTAAACACTACTAATTGTGTTTGAGGGGCATTTAACAGGCAAAAATCAAATGTTGAAATGTTTATAAAGCTTATGGGACTTAACTACTGCGACATCAGTCCCTAAACTTACAAACTACTTATGAACTAGCTAATACTAGACGGCCCGAGGGGGGATTCGAACCCCCGACCGTAGTGGCCATGCAGATCGTGACTGGCGTGCCACAGACACTCGGCACATATACTACTGACATTACCTGCTAAATGGTACCATAGTACGTTACATAATTCAGGAGATACGACGTCGTAAACAATCAAATGTCTTAAAAAACCATCCCATCACGTTCAAATGTGTCTTCATCTACGGGACGTAACTACTTGGTTTTTAGTGCCAAGCTTACCAACTACTTAAAGTAAGTTGAACTAACCTAAGGACAACACATACACACATTCCCCAGGGAGGACTCGAACCTCCGACGGCGAACGGCCGCGCCCACCGCAGTCCGGCGCCTCAGTGCGCACGGCTATTCCGCCGCGGCCAACCCCATCAGGCATGAGGCTGTAATTTGTTACATCTCTACGAGGGTGGACACTAAAGAAACCGGCCTCCGAGGGCGCTACCATTCGTAGACGTAGTACAGAGTTCTCATGCTAGATGGCGTTAGTAGAGACCTTCATGAAACAGCTGTGCAGACTGCGTCAGTGTAGAGCTAAACGTGCAAGTGTGGTATTGTGTTTATCTGAACTGTTGCCGGCTTGCCCCTGTGAAGTCGTTATGGCAACTTCTTGAACAAAGTCATTACAGGGGATGACCCAGAAACCAAGCAAGCGTCAAGACAGTGGAGGGCTCCCAACTCTCCCAGACCAAAAAGCAAGTGAGGTCAAATGTGAAGACGATGATCATTGTCTTTCGTGGAATTGTGTATCGGGAATTCGTACCCTCTGGTCAGACTGTTAACCAGCACTTTTACTTGGATGTTTTAGGGCGTCTGCGATAGAATTTGAGGAGGAAACGCCCGGAACTTTGGCGATCAGGTGACTGGTTTCTGCATCACGACAACGCTCCAGCACACGCGGCCTTACGAGTGACCCACTATGTGGCATCTCAGAAGTGGTCTGTCGTTCCCCACGCTCCGTATTCGCCGGACCTAGCCCCGTGCGACTTTTTCCTATTTCCACGAATGAAAAAACCACTAAAAGGGAAGCGTTTTGATGATGTGGATGCGGTGAAAACAGCATCGCAAAGGGCACGTGACAATATCAAACTTGAAGAGTTCCAAACATGCTTCCAACAGTGGGAAAAGAGACTTTACAAGTGCACTGCATATAATGGAGAGTATTTCGAAGGTGACTGAAGTAATTAAAAAAATTATCAATAAATTTTTATAAGAAAAATCCGGTTTCTTTTGGGTCCCTCCTCGTATTTGCAGCAATACAATTCACAGCAGACCATTTTCTAATAATCCACTTTACGTATCTGGAAAATTCTATTATTATTCGACACAGATACGATGTCATAAGGATTGAGTTGCATGAAAATGAATTTTTTATTTATTTATTTTTTTAATCTATCGGACCAAACTGCGTGGTCATCAGTCCGTAGCTTAGAAACTACTTAAACCTAGGTAAACTAACCTAAGGACTCATGCCCCAGGGAGGAGTCGAACCTCCACGGCGAGCAACCGCGCACTCCGCAGCGAGGTGCTTTAGACCGCTCGGCTACTCCACCGCGGCAAAACGAAATTATAATGGACAGAGAGAAGGGTAGACGACAATGGACAGAGACAGAGTCGGAATAAGTAGAGCCGCGGTGGAGTAACCGAGCGTTTTAAGGCGCCTTTCCGCGGGGAGCGCAGTTGCTCGCAGTCGGAGGTTCGAGTCCTCCTTCGAACATTAGCGAGTGTCTTGTCCTTGCCATAACTTACTATGTCAGTTAAAGTAAAGATTACCTGAGATAGTCTGGTCTGGAGGCGATCTAATTGTTTTATAGTTTTCAAAATGAAAAGCCAAGATCGCACACTAACAATTTATTAAATGACGACCGGTTTCGGTGCACTGTGTCACCATCATCTGGACACATATATATAATAATCTGGTCATCTTGTTAAAAAAAATTGGGCATAAAATAACAAGTGCAACATTGCACCTAGTCACTATATAAAAAAATATACATTAGTTAAAAACATGACAGCTTACAAAATACTCTATAATCTTTACTAATCTTACTAAAAACTGCCTTAGCTATTGCTTTCCTAATAGGACACGACTTAATGAATTTTGAGAATCCTTCTCTCTCTCTCTCTCTCTCTCTCTCTCTCATATACGAACCATCTTTTCTGAAAGACATTAAGTTTAAATCAGAGAAATTTCTAATCGATCGTGAAGGCTTTTATGTCAATTGGAAGCAGTGTTTTATAACATATCTGACATACCTTGTCATCGGATACATTCTCGCCTGGAACAGTTCGGTCAATAAAGCCAAGTGATATTTCGGTGAAATCTGTAGGTCTTTTTCAAACCATAGGCCGTAGAGTACAAAACAAGAGAAACCAAATGAGTTGTCATAGAAAAACTTAATGAACTTTATAAGTCGGCAGCGTTAGTATCGATTTCACGGCACTTAATCTCTGACGACACTTCCGTCGAGTTTTACGGTCGCTAAGAACACAAAACACGTGCGCAGAAACGCATTCTCGAACTGTGCGCAGGGTGAGTCCATTCCTTTGTTTCTGAGGGGCGCCCGGCTCAGTTGCACGTTGCATGTTGGACCGTACGTTTCGCCTGTCAGACTGCTGTCAACTGCGCCACGCGACCAGTATGCAACACGCAACTAAGGTTGCTGATTTCAATCACATCCTGTTCAGGTGTCCCACATTTGACCGTGAACTTTTGAACTTCCTGCAGACATTCGTGAATATCGGTTATCCCCTTCCTCCGTCAACCTCTTCCCTTTTGTTTACGAAAGACATTCGTCCGTATAAAGTCATAATTAAGTTTATTAAGACCATTGGACACAATCTATGGGTATTAACTGTGTTGGTAATGCATTATAATGTTTTGCTCGTGAAGATGCTTCAGAAATGGTTTGAATTGTAATGTACTGCAGTTTCAACTACTTTGGTATCTAATGGTCTCACTTCCAATGATGAACACGTGTTCGCTTATAGTTTTCACTTTCACATTTTGTCAAAATGTACTTCTGTTTTTTATTTAATTGTATGTACATTGCTACTGTGTTTTGTAGATGGCCATATTAAGTCAAAACTCAGAAGGCAATAACAACAACAACTTTGAGGCGGTCCGCAAATTTGCCATTTTTTTTTTTTTTTTTTTTTTTTTTTTACTGTTTAAAAAATGATTTCGAAGGAATTTTAGTTCTGTTGGGTGAGGGTTTCGTGGTCTAATTTTTCGTGTTATGAAAGTAACATTTAAAGTAGTGAATTGGTTGCTTTTTCATAGTTTTAAATAAAATTGATGTTTCCTACAACCAGTTGCAATCGAGAAATTTTTTATCCTCATAGAAAAATGGGTCGTAATTAACATTTTAGAACAATGCGCTTGATGGATGTTAATACTGAACACTCATTTTTTTTAAGTAAAAGTACTAGGATAAGTTTCGCTATTTTTTAGTATTAGCAAGGGAGCTTATGGTTTAACGTCCCGTCGACAGTGTAGTCATTAGAGACAGAGCTCACGCTCTGATTTTTGCATAAAATCACGCAAAACTTAAATCTGGAAAGTGGTAGGTGGATTTGCACCACCGGCCTCCAGAATACGAGTCCTTTACTATTAGGAGCAGAGTAATAAAGTGATAACGCGTTACCTCAAGTGGGCACTGAAATGGGGGAAACAGCCGCGCGCTCAGTCGGAAGTAACTGATTCTAAACGACCGCGCTTGCAAAATAATCCATATTTCGGCTACTGGCCATGTGGCAATTCCTTTTGTATTTAGTCTGGCGCAGGTAGGTGCGAAATAGTCATTTCCGCCTTAGAAGCAAAATAAGCCTGGAAAATAATTCAGTTTCATATTATTTTCTTTTTAAATGTGTATCATCAATTTTGGCCCACTTTAGGTTACGGTAGTAACACTAAAAGTGTATCTTTGCAATCGTCTTTTGACAACTCGAAATTTAAATGAAAATAACGGCTTAACCATTCATCTGACACGAAAATTGAATAACCGAATTTGTAGTGGAGAAAATTCTCTACAACTTTGCTCTCTTATGGGTTTTTCCCCCTCATATCTCTTAGCGTTTCAAAGATATTTGCAAAAATAAAGGCGATTTTGGGATGTCTGTCCGTCTGTCTGTCTGTCTGTCTGTCTGTAACGTGTTCCCTGTTTTTAAGATCGGCACCAAATCTTACGGACATCATTGTAGGCCGCCAAAGACCAGAAACTCCCTTTTTCAAATTTTTCGGACAAAAAAAAAAAAAAAAAAAAAAAAGCCGTTTGTAATGTAATTGTAATTGCAAACGAACGGTTCATCAGACACGAAAATTGAATAACCAAATTAGTAGAGGAGACAATTCTTTGCAACTTAGCTCCCTTATGTTTTTTTTTTTTTTTTCATATTTCGTATCGTTTAAGATATATTTGCAAAAATAACAAAGATTTGACACACTCTTTTGAATTTACGAAAACCAGACGTTCGGAGATGTCACGTGACATTCCTCGCCCAGAACTCTCCCTAGCATACGCCATCTTGCGTTGCATATTTGATGATTTTCTTATTGTGACTTACACGTTTTCATTTCAAAGCAATGGCGAACTGAAGAATTAACAAAAACACATCGTTCTTCGTACGATAAATCATAATCTAGTGTCTACAAACGCCATATTAGCATCAGTTAACAACGGCAATAGTATGAGATTAGAGGACTCTTCTTTTGATTGATATCCGTAGCGTAGTGGGCAAGGTGTTGGACTATGACACTAAAGGTCAATGGTTCGGAACTCGTCACTACCTAAAAGGTTTTCAGTCACTCTTATGAATTAATTTTTTATTGTTTAGATTATTATTTTGGTCCAAAATATTTATAAAAACTTATAAAACTGCAAATCTAAATTGGGCCGTAAAACACGTCAGTGCGATTTTTTTTTTTTTTTTTTTTTTTTTTTTTTTTTTTTTTTGCGGGTTATAGTTTTTGCAATCGCTTTTCCCTAATGGTTGGACTATAAAATCGAGGCGAGGTCCTGGGGGACGCGCCTCTGGATGGTTCCGCTGTGACCCCGTCCTTGTGATGCTACGCGCACGCTACAGGCCATGTTGCGTAAGCAAAGTGGTCGCCACTTTCCTCGCCGTTGTTTCCCCGTGCAAGGACGCCCACACGACCGTGACGGCCAGCCGGACCGCAGAGCAAGTTCATACACTGCACTGCCTGCAGGGAATGGCTCGCAACAGACTGACTGAACTACCGGTAGAGCGTTGTGCAGTGCACAGTTTACCTAGAATATCTCCGACACACAGCCGAGAAAATTTACTCTTCACATGTGTTCAGATATTCGGTATCAGGACAGTTGCTGCTATATATTGAGTGCGTCATTAAAATGGATCCCTGAAAATGTAGCTAATGATAAGACTGTCGAATCGTGCAGTTTCAGCGAATCGAACATAACATTTGCAAAACGTTACTTTCAGTTGGGATTCGTTGCCGTAATCTAAGGCGTCAAATAAATAGTCATTTCATTCGAAACACAACTAGCTCTTTACTCACACGAAGTGATGAGTGCTATCGACAAGGGTTCGTAAATCGATTCCGTATTTCTTGATTTCCAGAAGGCTTTTGACACTGTACCACACAAAAGGCTTTTAATCCAATTGCGTGGTTACAGTATATTTGCGAATGGATACGGAATTTCCTGTCAGATAGGATACAGTTTTTAGTAATCGATGGTAAAGTATCGACTAAAACAGACGTGATATCGGGCGTTCCTCTGGGTAATGTTATTGGTTCTCTTCTGTTCCTTATTTACATAAACGATTTAGGGGAAAATCTAAGTACTTCTCTTAGGTTGTTTGCAGATGACGCAGTCATTTACCGTCTAGTAAAATGATCTGAAGATCAAAACCAACTGCAGAACGAGTTAAATAAGATATGACTATGGTGTAAAAATTGGCAATTGACTAAATACTGAGAAGTGTGAAGTCGTCCACATGGGTACGAAAAGAAATCCGTTAAACTTTGTTTACGACATAAACCAATCAAAACTAAAGGCCGTAAATTCCACAAAATACCTAGGAATTACTATTACTTCAGCCATAAACTGGAAAGAACACATAGATAATGTCTTGGGAATGGCAAACCAGAGACTGCGTTTTGTTGGCAGAACCCTTAAAAGATGCAAAAGAACTACTAAAGAGGCTGCATAGTGCATACACTACGCTTGTCCGTCCTTTTTTTTTTTTTTTTTTTTTTTTTGAGTAATTGCTGCCCAGTGTGCGATCCTTATTAGATGGGTATGACGGAGGACATCGAAAGAGTCCAGAGAAGAGCAGCTCGTTTTGTGCTGTCACGATATAGAGGAGACAGCGTTACGGAAATGATACAGGATCTGGGATGGGAATCATTACAACTACGGCGCTTATCGTTGCGGCGTGGGCTACTTACGAAATTCCAATCGCCAACAATCTCCTCCGAATACGAAAATATATTGTTGACTGCCAATTACATAGGTAGAAATGATCATCAGAATAAAATACGATACGGTCGGGGGTTCGAATCCCCCCTCGGGCATGGATATTTGTGCCGTCCTTAGTTGTAAGTAGTTCATAAGTAGTTTGGAAGTTTAGGGACTGATGACCCCGTAGTTAAGTCCCATAGACTATACAAACACTGAATAAAATACGAGAAATCAGAACTCGAACGGGGAGATTCAGGTTTTCTTTCTTCCCGCGCGTTATTCGAGAGTGGAATGGGAGATGAATAGTATAAAGGTGGTTCGATGAACCCCCTGCAAGGCACTTAAATGTGATTTGCAGAGTATCCCATGTAGATGTAGATATGTAGTGAGGAGGTGCTGTAATAAAACATTGTATGAATATACACTACAAATTCAAGTTAAGATTTACATGCAAAATTGTATTTAATTAAATGTATACTACCTTGATTCGCTACTGATTGCGACAAGTACGCTGGTCACTTACATCCACGATCTGTTTCTACCGTAAGGACATCGACTTTTTCATCCTGGAGATAACTTTGACATTCTTAACAGTCTGACACAATTCCTACATTAGATGCTACTTTAATTTTTTTCCGAACAGTTGTCCCTCCTCTTTAGAGAAACGAAAACAAAATGCAAGAGGAAAAATGGGTCAAAGTACACGCCGAAATAATAAAAGAATAAAAACACCTAGAAAGAAAACGTCAGTTTTGATCAGACGACAGCAGGTGCTGTGTGAACCGTTTCATAGGGAATGTTTACAGCCACAAGTCTCACAAGGAGACCATTGCGGTATCCCAGTTTAGAATGTCTTTATATTTATGGTACGTGAAGTTCAGAACTTAAATAACAACCAGCCAAAGCCATTCGACAAAAATCTAACACATTTTCAAGAAAATAGACTTTGAAGCTTTGCAAGTACACGGAACTACCAGTAATTAAAACAGCTGAAGCATATCCGGTGTAGCGCAGGTGGCGCCGGGCGCCGTGGCTCAGCGCGCCCGGTCAGAGGCTCAACGTCCTCTGTAATAAAAACGTTGAGCCAAGAACACATCGAGCAAAAACGATCAGCGACCGCCAGGAACACAACTACTCGTAGGAAAGCAAATTGGTAGCGTTGTGGCCTCACAACCACAGAGTAGGTGGTTCGAACCTAACCTGTTGTTGTTGTGGTCTTCAGTCCGGAGACTGGTTTGATGCAGCTCTCCACAATACCCTATCCTGAGCAAGCCTCTTCATCTCCACATAAGAACGGCAACCTACATCTGTCTGAATCTGCTTACTGTATCCATCTCTTGGTCTTCCTCTGCGATTTTTACCCCACACACTTCCCTCCAATGCTAAATTCACAATTCCTTGATGTCTAAGAATGTGTCCTACCAATCTATCCCTTCTTTTAGTCAAGGTATGCCAGAAATTTCTTTTCTCCCCAATTCTGTTCAGTACCTCCTGATTAGTTACGAAATCCACCCACCTAATCTTCAGCATTCTTCTGTAGCACCATATTTCAAAAGCCTCAATCCTCTTCCTGTCCGCACTGTTTATCGTCCATGTCTCACTCCCATACAAGGCAACACTCCATACAAATGCCTTCAGAAAGGACTTCCTTAGGCTTAAATCAATATTCGATGTTAACAAATTTCTCTTTTTCAAGAGCCCTTTTCCACCCATTGCCATTCTGCATTTTATATCCTCTGTACTGCGACCATCATTTGTTATTTTACTGCCCAAGTAACAAAACCCATCTACCTCCTTTATTGCTTCGTTTCCCAATCTAATGCCTTCAGCATCACCTGATTTTCTTAGACTGAACTCCAATACCCTAGTTTTGCTCTTGTTAATGTTCATCTTATATGTTCCTTTCAGCACACTGTCCATTCCGTTCAATTGCTCTTCCAGGTCCTTTGCTGTATCTGACAGAATTACTATGTCGTCGGCAAAACGCAATGTTTTTAATTCTTCCCCCTGAACTTTAACTCCTTCTCCAAATTTCAACTTGCTTTCCTTTATGGCTTGCTCAATGTACAAATTGAATAACAATGGAGAAAGACTACAACCCTGTCTTACTCCCTTTCCAACCATTGCATCCCTTTCATGCCCTTCAACTCTGACAACCGCTGTCTGGTTTTTGTACAAGTTGTAAATAACATTAAGCTCCATATATTTTACTCCTGCTTGCTTCAGAACTTGAAAGAGTTTATTCCAATCAACATTGTCAACTCCTTCTCCAAATCTACAAAAGCTAGAAATGTAGGTTTGCCTTTCCTTAATCTATCTTCTAGGATAAGCCGTAAAGTGAGTATTGCCTCCCGTGTTCCTACATTTCTCCTGAACCCAAACTGATCTTCCCCGAGGTCGGCTTCTACCACCTTTTCCATCCTTCTGTATATAATTCGTGTTAATATTTTGCAACCATGACTTATTAAACTGATGGTTCTGTAGTTTTCACACCTGTCTGCACCTGCTTTCTTTGGAATGGGGATTATAACATTTTTCTTAATGTCTGAGGGTACTTCGCCTGTCTCATACATCTTACACACCAGGTGAAACAGGTTTGTCATGGCTGGTTCTCCCAGAGACTTCAGTAGCTCTGAGGGAATATCATCTACTCCAGGGGCCTTGTTTCGACTTAGGTCTTTCAGGGCTCTGTCAAATTATTCTTTCAGTACAGTATCACCTATTTCATCTTAATCTACAATATTGTCTCGAAGTTCATTTCCTTTGTAGAGCCCCTGTATATACGAACCTAACCTAACCTAACCTAAATTAATGATGTAGTCCGTGGTTCGAATCCCAGTGTACCATATATATTCAATTAATGATGGAAATTCTGCTCAGAGAAAATAAATTATTTTTTCAAAAGAGATAGATTTGTTGGTCAGTACTTACCTTTGTCTTGTACCGCCGATAGTGACACAAATGAAGAAAAAAGAAAAAGGACAAGCTTTCGGAACACGTAGGAGAGAAGGGAAGAAAAAAAGATGGGCACAGAAGGGGAAGGTAATTCACGACCTAGGTCACGAGGATGGTGTTTGAGGAGTGTGGAAGTCAGAGATACTCAACTGTGTTCCGAAAGCTTGTCCTTTTTCGTTCTTTCTGTTTTTTCTTCATGTGTGTCACTGTCGGCGGTACAGCACAAAGGTAACTACTGGCCAGCCAATCCATCTCTTTCGAAAAATAAAATATTTTTTTTTGTTTCTTTCCAATTAAGTTATATACGTAAAACATTTTGGGATCTCTAATTCCACTTGTTGTGTCAGTTTTCGTTTATGTGTATGTAGAGCAGCTGAACACTATGTCGTCACCTAAAACGATGGTTTAGTATATTAGCTGCTTGAAAAGCCATTAATTGCGATGGAGATGACTTTTCAAATATAGTGTACTTGAAAAACTTCAAAAGTCGATTTTCTCGAGAATTTTTGAGAGTTGCGTCGAATGGCTTTGGCTGATGGTTGGTTGTGTTTTGAACTTCACGTACCATAAATATGAATAAATTCTAAAATCCAATACTCATGTGGGTTCCTTGTCAGTGTGATATCAACGAGTGAAGCACATTGACGATTTGCCAGAAACATGCACTCGTGCTTCCTACAACCGACAGAGCGAGTTTGAAAGGGACCAAACTGAGGCCTTCCGAATGACGGAGTGTTACTTTTGGAAAACTGCCACACAAGTTGGACGTGCCACGTCAGCTGTGCCATGATGTTGGTTGCAATAGGCACGTGAACATTCTCACACCCGTAGATGAGGTTCTGGACGTCCACGGTACATACACGTCGGTCAAAACGGTCGTATTGTAAGGGTATCAGTGGCAGATCTACAGCTAGATTTACAGCTACTGGTTTATGAGCCCAGAATATGCAACGCGAACTGTTGCCAACCGGCTACTAGCAGTGGGAATAACGCGCAGTTTATACGAAAGACTATGGCCTGTTGCAGCGCTCCAAGCTGTACAATTTACAACAGGGTTATGGAACATTTCTGGATTTTAAATATTATGAATTATCTCGAAGAGAATGATCTATTGACCCAAGGTCAACACGGATTTAGAAAATGTCGTTCTTGCGAAACACAACTAGTTCTTTACTCGCACGAAGTTATGAGTGCTATCGACAAGGGTTCTCAGATTGACTCGGTATTTCTTGATTCCCAGAAGGCTTTTGACACAGTACCTCAAAGACGGCGTTTAACCACATTGCGTGGTTATGGTATATCGTCCCAAATTTGCGACTGGTTACTGGATTTCCTGTCAGAGAGGACACAGTTTGTAGTATTCGATGGTAAGGCATCGACTAAAGCAGAGGTGATATCCGGCGTTCTACAGGGTAGTGTTATTGGTCCTCTGCTGTTCCTTATTTACATAAACGATTTGGGAAAATATCTAAGCAGCTCTCTTGGGTTGTTTGCGGATGAAGCCGTCATTTACCGTCTAGTAAAATGATCTGAATGTCAAAACCAACTGCAGAACGATCTAAATGAGATGTCACTATAGTGTAAAAATTGGCAATTGACTAAATAATGAGAATTGTGAAGTCGTCCACATAAGTACGAAAAGAAATCCGTTAAACTTTGTTTACATGATAAATCATTCGAACGTGAAGGCCATAAACTCCACAAAATGCCTAGGAATTACTATTACTTCAGACTTAAATTGGAAAGAACACGTAGATAATATCCTGGGAAAGGCGAACCAGAGACTGCGTTTTATTGGCAGAACCCTTAAAAGATGCAACAGAACTACTAAAGAAACAGCATACACTACGTTTGTCCGTCCATTTGTGGAGTATTACTGCCCAGTGTAGGATCCTTATCAGGTGGGTTTGACGGAGGACATCGAAAGAGTCCAAAGAAGGGCAGCTCGTTTCGTATTGTCACTATACAGTGGAAACAGCGTTACGGAAATGATACAGGATCTGGGATAGGAATCATTACAACAACGGCGCCTATCGCTGCGGCGTGGGCTACTTACGAAACTCCAGTCGCCAACATTCTTCTCCGAATGCGAAAGTAAATTCTTGACTGACACTTACATAGGTAGAAATGATCATCAGAATAAAATACGAGAAATCAGAGCTCGAACGGAGAGATTTAGGTGTTCTTTCTTCCCGCGCGCTATTCGAGAATGGAATGGGAGATAAATAATATAAAGATGCTTCGATGAACCCTTTGCCAGGCATGTAGATGTAGAAAGACGTGGGAACATACAGGCTTGGTTGCGTTTACACGATAAACTTCCCGCCAGCTGCGGTGGCCGAGGGGTCTGCGACGCGTCGGCCGTACCATCGTTTCAATACGCGAATTGTTTACATTTAGCAGTACGTCATAGCTGATAATATTCCTCTTATGAAACTTATACACTGTGACAGTTGTTAAAAGACAATATCGAAGAAGAAATAGAAGTTGGATGCGTCTCTGGTGGAGAAAAGATGAAGAATGGTATGTGTAGTGCATACTAATGAAGGATCTCGTGCCAGAGGATTCCAATGAATTCTGAATTTCTTTTACGAATAAGTGTTGAGTATTTTACTGAGTTGCTT
Source organism: Locusta migratoria (assembly GCA_026315105.1). Classification (NCBI taxonomy): domain Eukaryota; kingdom Metazoa; phylum Arthropoda; class Insecta; order Orthoptera; family Acrididae; genus Locusta; species Locusta migratoria. The sequence goes on from CM048749.1 coordinate 356,014,413, forward strand.
TCGTTCGCCCAATGACAAAATACAGCAATGACAGAGAGTAGTTCGCCAAGTTGAAGGTACAAAATTCTCTTTAGACTTGAGTTGCACTCTCAGCTTTGTTTAGTTTATGCATCATTTATATGCTGTAATTATTTTTTATGCAGGCTTGCTGTAACATTACGGTTTCTGGTGACAGGGGAAAGCCGAATTCTAACATAAAAAGGATGCAATTATCGATGACATTACAGATGCGCTTCTGGCTGCTGGAGCTCAGCTCACAACATGTAATTAGCATGCAGAAGCAATTTACAGCTGTGTACAGTACCAGTAATGGAAGCGGAAGCAGTGCTTACTCGTGATGTTGTTGTCCCACTTAACACTCAGGCTGCGAAGCTCAGTCTTCTGCTGCGTACTGCTGGTCGTGGCGAAACTCTTCAAAGACGACTGAAAATAAGTTCATTGTACACGAGGGAAAATTTAGGAAATTGGTTGTCAGGGGTCTTAATAATTTACTCTCGAAAAATTACGCCATTTGTTTCAAGAATAACTGAGCGAACATTGCCGGTATTTCAATTGCAAGTTGTGACTATTTTCTTTTGATAGTTGTGATAAACTACTTCTACTACCCAAAAGTACAGAGTTCTTCCTGTTCGGGCAAAGCTTCAACGTGAACACAGAATAATGTCGTTCACCATGCTGCACTCATGCAGAAAGTTTACATCGGTGTGCGCGTGATTAAACAGTATTTACCCATTTACGGGTTTCAAACTTTCATCTGGAAAGGGGGATTCTGACACATTACAACATTGCTGCATTACTTCATTGAGAAGCACCTAAGTGATTGATTGGTATAGTTTCTTCCTTCACGCAAGTTACAAATGCTACAATATAACTTTTTTTGGTCAAGTGGTAACAGAAAATTATGTTGTACAAAAATGTTTCGTCTGCTTTAATTGTACTGTGAGAATCCCACGGGAAATTGGCAAGCATTTGCAACACTATTCTCGAAATATTTTCCCTGTCAACTTGTACATGTAGATAGGGATTCCATAATAATGACACCTACTTTCAGAGATGATGGAGAATGGTAAATGTATCAGTTTGATGTAAGCTACGCTCGTCCAGAAACGAGCTAGACGAAAAGGTGTAAAAAAGAAAAATCACGCGTTCTGGACCTATAGGGGCGAATAGGACCCGACCAACTCCTCCCGTCCTTTGCCAGTGACGTCACGTCATCCGGGACTGAGAGAGACGTAGTAAGACACCGATCTCCCGGTAGCCGCCGTGTTTCTTGACCTAGGACCGCTGCTACTAGGGCAAGCAGCTTCTCACTTGACCTCACGAGGCTGGTTGCACCTCGTTACAATCCTCCCGCCAAGGAAAGGCGTAACTGCAGACTGGGATAGCACCCGTCTGCTTTGACCCATGACGTCATCAAGATGTCGGAAAACCAGTATACGGGATATCTTAATACTTTTGTATTGTAAATACAAGTTATTATAGATAACAGAATGTACTATCGATCACAGGTCTTAGCCCAAAAATTCGCTATTTGGGCTCACATACGAAAAAACAAAAAAACAAAACAAAAACCTATCGGTTAACCTACACCTAACCATCAGAGAAAAGCTACAGATCACTTTTTAAACACAAAATATTAATCTGTTTTGTTTGGAAACAAACTATCGTCTTTAAGTCAACCACCACATAACAACTCGCGCCTTCTACAAACACGCACGCACCTCAAAAGTACCGGGCTGTCACGGGTCAAAGCTGACGGGCGGTACCCCCGTCCACAGGTGAGCCCAAGGAAAAATCCATGGCAGTCTGGAGAATCGAACCCGGATCCTCCACTTCGCAGTCAGCCGCGTTGACCATTTTATTTCATGATTTTATTTTTTTTATTTTTTAGGCCAGCTCTTCATATGGGCACAACACAGAGTCAAATAAATTTCCAATACAAAATTAAACTTAGCTAATCGTAGCAGCTTTTTTTTTGGAAAGATTAAATAACAAATAGAGAGAAAAACATAAATAACGAAACTGAAGATACCCTTCCGGACTTTTTCCAGTTCTAACTTACCACGGCTAGGACCTGAGTACGTGTTTTCCTACTATCAGCTTGATCCACGTTCTGTTTTTAATTGTGAATCAGTGACCATTAGCGTCATCTTTATTTTATCCGAGACCGCCCAGCTATGAAGGAGATCATTGCATACACTACCTAAGTAATTAGCAGGAGTCCGATGACATCAGGAAAATACTGCAGTTCATCGTGTCTTTCCTTTTGAAAGATCGAAAAGTCAAGAACATCTTCGAAACCTTGGTGTCATAGGTAATATACAAACAGTGCTTTTATTCAGTTTATAACATGTGTCTTCGATTGGGAAAAGTATACCTCAATTGCACGAAGGAGCATTTTAGGCTCGATAAAGTGTAGTGGCACTCTGAGATGAAACAGAAGCATCTTCCTAATTAGAAGCTACACATCCGCGGCAGTTTCGCATTCCAGGCGATGTTCATCTTTGTTAGTCACACGACACCGCATGCACATAGGAGTTTCGGCTATAGCAACGTCATGGAGGATACTCCTAGCCGGGAATGTTTTAGTGAACCACGGGGTACATCAAGTATAGGTCATATTAATACCAAACAGTAATTCAGTTTCCAGAGACATACATTTCTCGATGTATTGAAACAATTTAAATATCAGGGTAAAGCAATTGCCCATAAAAGACAGAGGTCCCAGTTTGGAATCCCAGTGACGCACATAATTTTAATCTGCCAGGAAGTTTCATATCAGCGTACACTCCGTTGCAGAGTGAAAATTTCATTCTGGAAACAACTCGTAGGCTGTGCCTAAGCCATGTCTCCACCATATTCTTTCTTCCAGGTGTGCCAGTCCTACAAAGTTACGCAGGAGAACCTCTGCGAAGTTTGTAAAGTAGGAGGCGAGGTACTAGCAGAATTGATTTTTTCCCTTTATTGTTATTTTAACGCCGACAGATTCGGCAATCTGGCAGCAGCATCAGGCGCTGCTCTTAAGCCGAGCATACATGCAAATTACAAAGTAAGATTAAAAACCATGTCAAGAGAGTAAAAACAAGAGAATGAAAAAACAAGGACGAAGAAAACATTGGTGAATTAAAAACAGGACACTGGAGACAATAGTGCAGGCATAAAACACATGAACAGGCGAGAGAGACAAACACATAGACAGTTAAAAACAGTCTGTGCCACGGTGGCACATTGAGTACAGGCACCGGACATACAAAGAAGTAACACGGCACTGTGAACAGTAGAGGTCGTTGTTCGACTCACTGTAAACTCACATGGAGACATGGATGCACTGGACACTAGACGACACTGTATATAATTCGTCACTGTGGCCCCCGCAGGGGGATGGGAGGGGAAGGTTAGGAAGTGTGGGGGAGGTTGGAGAGATAGAGCGGAGAGGAAATACGGGGGCGGCCGAGACTCCAGGGCGGGGAAGAGGAAAACCAAGCGGGGGGAGGGAGGGGGAGGGGATGGGAAGAGGGGGCGCTGATGCTACAGGGATAGGATCAGGGTTGATAGGAGGGGTAAATTTCGGGACGAAGGGCGTCATCCGGTAGAGGAATGGCTTGGAAGTTGCCTTGGGAGAGGACATGTAGCCTGTGCAGGTGGAGAGAGGGAGTAATGCATTGGTGTAGGTGTGGCAGAGGCCCAGGGTTGGTTAGGATGGGGTAAACGAGGGGGTTGCGGGAATCTATTTTGCGGGTGACGTACAAGATTCGGAGGTGTTTGAGGTGTTGAAGGAGGTGAGGAAAGGGGATGAGTTCATATAGGATCCGCGTGGGCGAGGGAAGTTGGATGCGGTAGGCGAGGCGGAGGGCGTGGCGTTCCAGGATTTGGAGAGTCTGATAAAAGGTGAGAGGAGCGGAAACCCAGGCAGGGTGAAAGGAGCAAGGATGGGGCGCATGATGGATTTATAGGTGTTAAGGATGGTGGAGGGGCTTAATCCCCACGTCAAGCCAGTGAGGAGGTTGAGACGGGACATGGCTTTCAGGTGGGGGGTCCAAGAAAGATGTCGATCAAGGGTGAAGCCAAGGTACTTTAGAGTGGGGGTGTGACGGATGGGACAGACTTGGAGGGTTGGTAGAAGTCGGGGAGGTGAAAGGAAGGGGTGGTACAACCTATGATGATCGCCTGAGATTTGTCAGGGTTGATGGAGAGGAGCCACCAGTTGCACTATGCAGCGAACTCGGTGAGGTGAGACTGGAGCAATACTTGGTATTGGGCAAGGGAGGGGGCGAGGGCTAGGAAGGCGATGTCATCAGCATATTGGAGGAGATGGACCGGAGACTGAGGTTGGGGCATGTCGGCAGACTATATAAAGTACAGGAGAGGGGAGAGGACAGATCCTTGGGGCACCCTGGTAAAACAAGCGGGAGTTGGAATTGCAGTGACGTAGATAGGAGGTGGGTGAGTAAGGATGCAACGAGGCGGACATAGTTAATAGGAAGGGCATAGAGTTGGAGTTTGAAATGGAGGCCGGAATGCCAGATACGGTCATAGGCTTTTACAATGTCGAGGGATACAAAGATAACGGAGCGACGGGAATTTAGCTGTATGGATAGGAGGTGGATGAGGCGAAGGAGTTGGTCGTCAGCAGAGAAGGATGGTCGGAAGCCACAGAAAAATTGAAGTTGTGAAGATAAACCATGAAGTATGCCAGAAAACCTCAGACGGTAGTGCTTGCCTGCGAATGGCAAAGGCGTCAATTTTAATTTGCTAGGAAGGTTTAATATACAGGGTGATCAAAAAGTCAGTATAAATTTGAAAACTTAATAAATCACAGATTAATGTAGATATAGAGGTAAAAACTGACACACATGCTTGGAATGACATGGGATTTTATTAGAACAAAAAAATTTAAAAAATGTCCGACAGACAGCAAAACGTCAGTCTCTGCACATGAAAATCGTGTATAAAAGGAGCTGCAGTGAGAGAGAAAATCAGATGCACCAGCAGTCGCAGCATGTTGACGTTACCTGAAAAGGCACTTTTAGTGAAGCTGTATTATCAGAATGGGGAACGCGCTAGTTCAGCTTTACGATCCTATCTCCATAGGAACGGGATTCGAATGGGTAAAGGTACGTTGACAAATACAGCTGTGTACCACATCTACCGTTATCGGGACTTTTTTCTTCGAGGAACTGCGTGATTCTGGTTTTGTAACTGCTACCGTGAGGGGTGAGAGGTAGGCCGATTTGTTACAGAATCGCATAATCCCCAGCCTGGCAGATAAACCCCTGCTGGCACGTACAATTTTTATGTAGGATGGCGCTCCACCCCATATTGCTAGACACGTGAAAGATCTCTTGCGCGCGTCGCTTGGTGATGATCGTGTGCTGAGCCGCCACCTTCATCATGCTTGGCCTCCCACGTCCCCACACCTCAGTCCGTGCTATTATTGGCGTCGGGGTTACCTGAAGTCGAAAGTGTATCGTGATCGACCTACATCTCTAGGGATGCTGAAAGATAACATCCGGCGCCAATGCCTCACCGTAACTTCGGACATGCTTTACAGTGCTGTTCACAACATTATTCCTCGACTACAGCTATTATTCAGGAATGATGGTGAACATATTGAGCATTTCCTGTATAGAACATCATCGTTTCTTTGTCTTTATTTGTTATGCTAATTATTGCTTTTCTGATCAGATGAAGATCCACCTGCAGGACTTTTTTTTTCTAATAAAATCCCATGTCATTCCAAGCATGTGTGTCAATTTTTACCCCTCTATCTACATTATTCCTTGATTTATTAAGTTTTCAATTTTATACTGACTTTTTGATCACCCGGTACATGTCTCTGGAAACTGAATTATTGTCTGATATTTATCGTCGTTATATTGTTGAATACAAATCTGGACTTTCTATTGTTCAATAATTAAATTTGTGTGATTTATCAGCAACAAGAACTATTCTACCTTACCCTCCACAACCGTCCCATCCGCCTCCCCCTCCCCACCATGAAGTATCTTGGCTAACTCTCGTCCGTGACCTTTCATGGACCCCACACCTCCGCACCGTCCGACAGAAAGCCCTCTCCCGCCTTAATCTCCGGAAACTCCTCACCGGCCGGACGTGGGGCCTCAGCCCATTCACCATCCTCTACACCTACCACTCCCTGATGTGTCCTGTCCTTTGCAGTTTCCATCCCGCCTGGATTTGCTTTTCTGATCAGATGAAGAGCCACCTGCAAGAGTTTTTTTGTTCTAATAAAACCCCATGTCATACCAAGCATGTGTGTCAATTTTTACCCCTCTATCTACATTATTCCTTGATTTATTAAGTTTTCAAATTTATACTGACTTTTTGATCACCCGGTACATGTCTCTGGAAACTGAATTATTGTCTGATATTTATCGTCGTTACATTGTTGAATACAAATCTGGACTTTCTATTGTTCAATAATTAAATTTGTGTGATTTATCAGCAACAAGAAGTATTCTACCTTACCCTCCACAACTGCCCCATTCGCCGCACACCCATCCTTAAGTATCTTGGCCTAACCCTGGACTGTAACCTTTCCTGTACCCCAAACCTCCGTATCGTCCAATAGAAAGCCCTCTCCCGCCTTAACCTCGTGAAACTCCTCACCGGCCGGACGTGGGGCCTCAGCCCATTCACCATCCTCTACACTTACCACTCCCTCATGTGTCCTGTCCTTTGCAGTTTCCTCCCGCCTGGATTACCGCCCCCTTTCCTATTATAAAACCCTCCAAGTCCTTGAGCACCACGTCCTCCACCTCGCCTACTGCATCCGGCTCCCTCCCACACGGATCCTGTATGACCTTATCCCATTTCCCCATCTCCTTAATACCTAGAACATATCCGTATCCTCTACACCAACCGCAAAATAGACTCCCGCAATCCTCTTGTCCACCCCATCCTCACCAACACCGGGCCTCTGCTGCTGTATACCCTCCTCCCTTCATCCCCGCACCCTCCATATCCTTTCCCAGGGTAACTTCCGCCGCCTCCCCCTCCCTGATGACGGCCACCGTCCTGACATATACCCATCCCATCAACCCTGATCCCTCCCCGTAGGTGTAGAGGCCCCACTCCCGCCCCCTCCCCTTCCCCTCCACCACTTGGTTACCCTCCTCTCTTTCCTGGAGTCCCTTCAGCTCCTCCCTACCGCCTCTTCCCCCACCTTCTTCTCCTCCCCCACGCTTCCCACCTTCCCCCACCCCGCAGGGTCCTGGACTGACAGTTGTAACAGTGCTACGATCAGTGTTGTGTGCAGCGCTCTAGAGAAATGTGGCCACGGTGGAGTATTCGAGCGGTCTAAGGCTCCTCGCTGCGGAGAGCGCGGTTGCTCACCGTCGGAGCTTCGAGTCCTCCCTGGGGCATGGGTGTGAGTGTTTGTCCTTAGGTTAGTTTACCTTAGTTTAAGTAGTTTGTCAGCTACGGACTGATGACCATGCAGTTTGGTCCGACAGATTTACCAATATTTGAACATTTCCAGAGAAATGTGTGTTTTTTATCTGCGTCCACGGCTATCAAACAAGTGTCGCACCGAGTGTTTCAATTAGTGTCTCCGTCTACTCGCCGTCATGTGTTGATTGTCGTACTATATGGCTTTTGTGTCACTGTGGCTCCTCGTTTTTAACTGACTAAATGTGATTTTAATCATCTGTCAACAGTTTATACTTCGAATTGTCATCTTGTCTATGTCATTGTTTCTCCGTTGTTTTATCGCCTGTCTTGTATTTTAATTTTCATCTCATCTGCGTATTTTATTCTCTCAGCTGAAGAGCAGCCTATGGAACTGCTGCTAGCCTACTGGTGTAATAGCTGGTATCAAAACACAATAAAGAAAAACAGGAACTACTCATGTGAAGGATTTCACAGTATGTATCGTTCAAGGCAAATGGTCACATTTTGCAGCATACAGATATCTTCTCCGATGAAGCTAAGCGGCCGCATCATCTGTAAACAATGTAAGAGAGTTGCTCAGTTTATTTCCTAAAGCGGGACACCTTGATTAAAGTTAGATTTCAGTAAACGACATTCCGCCAGTTAATAACAGCTTCACTAGATTTTCAAAATAAATACTGTGATACAGTGTGAGACAAACAGCTTGATATGGGAGTGCAAAGAGGATGAGAGGGAGAACATGCGCTGCGAGGGGGTGAGTCAGCGTCGATCGGTGCAGACGAGCGCCGGAGCGGGTGAGAGCACACAGACAGGCAAGCGGCGAGTGGCCAGGCGGGGCGGCGGGGGAGAGCAGGTACACACAGACAGAGAGAGACAGAGAGGCAGGCAGAGACTCAGGGTACCTGGTGCACATGGGCGGGGCTCTGGCTAGCGCCTTGTCGCCTGTGGGCGCTGGCCGGGCCGCAGGTCGTGGCTGGGGACAGAACGCAACACATGGTCACTGGCTGGCGGCTGCGGCGGCGACGGCGGGCTCCTGCTGCGTGCTGGCGCGCAGAGTATCACCACCGCCTAGAGAGGAGGCCGCGGCGCTCTCGTGTGACGTCACGCAGGGTAGGTTGCGCGCGCATACCTGACTGGCTCGCTGCTTCGGACATAGTGGGCTGTGCCCAGTCAGCTATGCGCGCGCAACCTACTCTGCCTGACGTCACACGAGAACGCCGCGGCCTTCTCTCTGGGTGGTGGTGCGAGCACACACTCCTGCTGTTCGTCGCGGGGCGTAGCTGACTGCTGTACCACCAGAGCTAGTCATGGAGTCTTAATTCTTGCTGTTGTTGAGTCAAAATTACTAAAAATTTTCGGGCTGTTATTAAAACCCAACGTTTCGTCCCCGACTGCGGAGGACATTCTCAAGGGGAATCGTGGCACTTTTGGATGTCCGATTCACACCCTGGCTCGCTACTGACTGAAGCCAAATTCCGTTTACGAGGGCTCGCACGCAGTGGTGTGACGTCAGATGTTTTTGACATGTAAACGGAATTTGGGTTCACTCAGTAGCGAAACAGGATGTGAATCGGACATTCAAAAGTGCCACGATCCCCCTTGAGAATGTCCTCCGCAGTCGAGAACGAAATGTTGGGTTTTAATAATAAATCCACTAGACCACGACAAAACAGCCCGAAAATTTTTAGTAATTTGACCATTCCGGCCGAGAAAGTTTACATTTTACAATGTTGTTGTTGAGGTCTTCAGTCCGCAGACTGGTTTGATGCCGCTCTCCACGCTGCCCTGTCCTGTAGGGCTCGTCCGAACTGGGCAACTTCTACCTATTGGGATAAACGGAAGACTCGAACTGGGCAACTGTCCCCAAAGTGCCCCCTAAGTGGCACGCACAAACTGGGCAACTTTTACCTGCTCCGGCGAGAAATACAGGCCCGAGCGCGCACTTCATGCTACGTAAGCAAGGTAGTTCCGAGCCGGCGCGATCGCTAGCCGATTGGCCGGCCGCTGGGGCACGGCCCACTGCGTCATAGCGGGCAGCCACTGAGCTACCGATCGCGCCGGCTTGGAATTACCTTGCTTACGTAGCATGAAATGCGCGCTCGGGCCTGCATTTCCCGTTGGCCGCGGTTACGGCTAGACTGACAGGCAGCACGAACTGGGCAACTCCTGCCTGCTTCTGGCAGACCCACTGCACAATCTCGCAAAATGCTTCCAAATCTGAACTTACCAAGTGCGCAACCTCTGACCCTATTTGTAGTCTTCAAGAAATAATGTCAATACTGTGCCAAGATATTTCACATACAAAAATATTTCCAGAAAACAAATCCATTGGCTCATTTTCTGCTGGTATGAAACGCACTTTGTTGTTATTGTTGTGGTCTTCAGTCCGGAGACTGGTTTGATGCAGCACTCCACAATACCCTACCCTGAGCAAGCCTCTTTAACTCCACATAAGAACGGCAACCTACATCTGTCTGAATCTGCTCACTGCTCTTGGTCTTCCTCTGCGGTTTTCACCCCACACACTTCCCTCCAACGCTAAATTCACAATTCCTTGATGTCTAAGAATGTGACCTACCAATCGATCCCTTCTTTTAGTCAAGATATGCCAGAAATTCCTTTCCTCCCCAATTCTGTTCAGTACCTCCTCATTAATTATGCGATCCACCCACCTAATCTTCAACATTCTTCGGTAGCACCACATTTCAAAAGCCTCTATCCTCATCCTGTCCGCACTGTTTATCATCCATGTTTCACTCCCCTACAAGGCAACACTCCACACAAATGCCTTCAGAAAGGACTTCCTTAGGCTTAAATTAATATTCGAGATTAACAAATTTCTCTTTTTCAAGAACGCTTTTCTACCCAGTGCCATTCTACATTTTATATCCTCTGTACTGCGACTATTATTTGTTATTTTACTGTCCAAGTAACATAACTAATCTACCTCCTTTATTGTTTCGTTACCTAATCTAATTCCTTCAGCATCACCTGATCTTCTTTGACTGCACTCCATTACCCTTGTTTTACTCTTGTTAATGTTCATCTTATATGCACCTTTCAGCACACTGTCCATTCCGTTCAACTGCTCTTCCAGATCCTTTGCTGTCTCTGACAGAATTACTATGTCGTCGGCAGAACGCAGTAAAACGCACTTTATAAAGTCTAATTTGCAAATTTCATCATTCCTAAGCAATTATAATTTCTGTTGCAGGAAAGCGTGCCTCGTCCTGCTTTTTGAGTCCGTTTGGATGGTGATATTATTTTTTGTCAAGTTGATTCTTATATAAGTACCAGTTTGTTCATCCTTCAGAGTATTCACAAACTTAAAGATGTTTGGGTGAGGAGATTCACATGAAGCATTGAATCTGGAATGAAAGCTTTTGCAAGTGTTAGTCGTCCTCCACAAGGAAGCGCTATCTGCTGCCCAAACGTTTGGAGGAAAGGCTGCATGTTCTTCATCAATGTAGCTTTCAGTTATGTAATCCGCAAATTTTGTGATGTTGTCGTCTTGTGGTTATTCCAAACGCAAAAATGTGTGCTCGCTGCCTACTGTAAATAACAACACACCGCGAACGTTTACCGCAGCATCGCCATCCACGTTTTTCTATTGCTACATCTCTTCTGTAAGGTTTGATATTATAACCGTCACAGATGAAATGCTACGACCACTAATAACAGGTCGCAAATCGTGACGCCCTGCCGTATTATTCGCTTCCATGACTAACTGAAGTACAATACTAAACACTATGTGATTCTACACAGATGTCAGCGAGCTGGTGTCATCCACAGGACTGACAAGTTCAGTTAGGGGGCAGAGTAATTATAATTAGCGCCAGGAACGCCGTGTATCGGACCATCCTGCTACCTGCGAGCAGAAGATGCTCAGTTCGAGTGTGGAATTAACTGTCCTTCCCAGAGTAGCCTTCTAACGGCCACTAAAAGTTGCCCAGTTCGGGTCTGCCCGTCCTGTGCAAGCCCCTTCATGTGAGAATACGAACAGCAACCTACATCCTTCTGAATCTGCTTACAGTACTCGTCCCTCGGTCTGCCTCTACGATTTTTTACCCCACACACTACCTTGTAATGCTAAGTTGACGATTCCTTGATGTCTCCGAATGAGTCCCACCAACCTATCTCTTCTCTTCGTGAGAATATGCCAGAAACTCCTTTTCTCCCAAATTCTGTTAAGCACCTCCTCATCACTTATGTCATCTACCCATCTAATCTTCACCATTCATCTGTAGCACCACATTTCGAAAGCTTTTATCATCTTTTTGTCTGAACTCCTCATTGTCCACTTTTCACTCTCACTCCAGACAAATGCTTTCAGAAACGACTTCCTAACATTTTCGCTTCTTCACAAACGCTTTTCTTCCATTGGCCATTCTGCATTTTATACCTTCGTTACTTCGGCCAGCAAAAGTTATCTTGCTACGTAAATAACTCATCTACTACTGTTATTGACTCATTACCTAATCTAATACCTTCAGCATCGCCTGATTTTCTGACACTACATTCCATTACTTCTGTTTTATTCTTGTTAATGTTCGTCTTATACTTTCCTTTCAAGATACTGTCCATACCGTCTAATTGCTCTTCGAAGTCCTTTGCTGTCTCTGATAGAATTATATGTCGTCAGAAAACTGCAAGGTTTTTATTCCGTCTCCTTAGACTTAAATTCCCTCCCCAAATTTCTCCTTGCATTTCTTCCAGGCTTGCTCAATGTACAGATTGAACAGCACTGGGGAAAGGCTACAAACCCTGTCTTACTCCCTTCCCAACCGCTGAACCCTTTCATGACTTTCGACTCTAATAATTGCTGTCTGGTTTTTGTACAAGTTGAATATAACTTTTCTCTCTATATATATTTCACCCCTGCTACCTTCACAATCTGAAAGAGTATATTCCAGTCAACATTGCAAAAAGCTTTCTCCAGATCCACAAATGCTAAAAACGTAGGTTTCCCTTTCCTTAATCAATCTTCTAGGTCGTAATGTGAGTATTGCCCCGCGTGTTCCTACATTTCTCCTAAATCCAAATTGATCTTTCCCATGGTCGGTTTCCACCAATATTTCCATTCGTCTGTAAATAATACGTGTTATTAGTTAAGTCATAGTTAACATCTACGACAAAAACTCAAAGTGCCAGCGTGAAACTTAGGGCTATTCATTGAGTGTAGTCTTTTTAGGCCGGTTGTTGAAATAATGACTATATTACAAACGTGGGAATGAAGCCGTGGTCCAGGCCATGAATCTCTGCCTGGAGTTTCGTCTACCACAGCTGAAGACATCTTCGAAGGCTTTGGAGTCACGGATTAACACTAATGTCAGCTCAGCAAGCCATACTATTTATCCGCATTCACGCAACGGTCGGCTCGTTCCGTCAAGAGACGGCTGCCGACGAAGGAAACTTAGGGTTGGGTTGGGTTGTTTGGTTGGGTCAGGGAGACTAAACTGCTAAGTTTGTCAGTCCCCCGGTGGGGAGGGAAAGAAGTGATGATAGGAAAGGAGGGGAAGGGAAAGGAAATGGAGTGCTGGAAGTGAAGAAGGAATGAAGATTGCACGAGCTCGGGGCCTCGGACTTGCCAAGCACGTACTCACGATGGGGGGGGGGGGGTGCAGGTTAGGGTTTAACGTCCTGTCGTCGACAGCAGTGTCGTTAGAGACGGACCTTAGGCTCAGAGTTTTGGGTAAGCATAGGGAAGGAAATCGGAAGGATTCATCCCAGAATTTGCCTGGAGTGATTTAGGAAAATCACGGAAAAGGTAAGTCCGGATGACTGGACGAAAATTTAAACCACCACCCACTGCGTTATAACAGCTCAGCTCGATCAGTGACGATCGAGGAGTGGTGCCGGCGTCTGTTATACAGTTTGTACTGAAACATTGGTACTATTTATCACCAAGGTCGGCAATTTGTCTACTTTAGCTCCTCATTCCTTTCTATTGAAATTCTTTCTGTTTTTCAGGTTCATGGCTTCTCTGTATATCGTAGCCTAGTAACTATTTAGTCTTGATAGACCAGATATTTAACTTACGGCAGATGATGGAGCAGTGCTATCAGTGGAACTGCGAACTGTATCTATGTTGTATAGTCCTAGAAAAGACTCTTGTCCCCTTTTCAAAAATTGTGAAGTGAGGGGATGCTTTCAAAATACCGTATATTAGAATGTTTAAAGATGTACTGCATAGTTGTAAAGTACGGTATCGATCATGGAAAGTATCTTTCAACATTTTTGTTATATCTCGTACTCTATCTACGGTATGTGTTCAGGAAAATAAAAAAATGCGTTTTCTTCGGGAGAGCCGTATGGGCTCGGACGCATAAAAATATTACGTGTCTCATATTATGATCTAGATTACAACATATTCGAAGAGTATCGGAATTGGAGAGTGGCACTTGGGTTGTGCTACTTGTCTGACATGCTACTTACAATACGATGGCTAACTATAAACGTTATACTCATTCGTACTAGATCTCCTGAGGGTTTTAACCATTCTAACTTCATTACCTGACATTTTCCAGTAAGTGAATTTTATTTACTAGCGTGACGTGTTTGTGATAGATCTTGAACGAGCCTTTGGTTTGAAACAGAACACAGCTATAACACGCAAGTCAACATGGCATCTCCTTATAGCAGTTCAGAAAAGAGGTCATAAGCAAACATACAATCGTCTTTGTTAGAGTAATGTGGTCCTGACAGCTACTTGTGTGAAACACGTAACTACGGGCACGATTCGTGGGCAGCATACACTATAGCTCATCTTCTCACCTGTTTGCTAACTCTTGCCCACAGGAGCCTGAAAGCGCCAGACAGCCCTCATGTCGCCACTAGAACGGAAACAGCCTCATTACTTCCCATACTACATGAAAACAGAGGTCACGAAATTGATAGTCTTTGTATCAACACTTCCAGTATCTGGAGATAGGTCCTCTCCTTCCACCACGGCTGAACACACACCAGTGTAGGAACTGCGGCATTAAGACTAACAAAGGATGTATTCAGTAGCCTGTACTACAAGAAGCCCAGCATATATGCAGCACAAAGCAAGACAGCAGCACATCCCATCAGAGCCAGATGAAGAACATTTTTCCACCCGAGTGACTTATCATTTGGCGCACGCATTTCAAAATCTTCAACTAGATTGTTTCTATTAATGTCCATATTTCAATTCATTACAAGGCTACACTGCAGTGAAATAACTCCGAAAAAGAATTTCTAGCACTAAAATAAATATTATATGTCAATAAATTTTTAAGGATTTTCTTGGCATTGACAGTCTCCATTTTATATACCTTTTCTTCAGCCATCATATATTACTTTGATGCCCAAACAACAACTGTCATCCACTACCTTCTTTTTGTCTAATTCTCTAAGCCAGTTCCCTCAGCTTCGTCTTTCAACTACATTCAACTATCTCCATTTTTATATTGTATCTTAGATCCTCATTTAAAGCCACTGTCCATTCTATTCAACTGATCTTGCAAGTCCTTTGCTGTTTCTGGTAGAATCACAATGTCATCGAAAAATCTCTAACTCCTTCTTCACTCCATTACTAGACACTGCTTCTCTTTTATTCCTCTCGCTTATTATAGATACGGTTTAGATTCGGTGTACGTTGCGTATAACTTTTCGCACCCTGCAGTTACTCCTATTAACATCAAAATTTTAAGAAGTACCATCCAGTCGAGATTTTCAAACGGCTTCTCCAAAATCACGAATGGCAATGAAAATTAACAAAGTTTGCCTTTCCTTGTCCCATCTTATAACTCGTATGTCAGTGGTACCTCGCATATTCCTTCATTTCTCCAGAACCAAACTGATATCGAACCCGAGATTAGCTTCTACCTAGTTTTCCCCAATCTCATCTAAATAATTCGAGCCACTTTTATGCAACGTAACTTTATTTTTTTCCGATATGGCAATTAAAACTTCATGACTAGGTCTGGTATGAGAGGAGCCAACGAATAAAAGCACGTGCGCGCTATCTCCAATACTCTATTGCTTAGCCAGCAGGATGCACATAGATGAGAAAAAAAACTGTAAGCGTTTCACTAATCAGGAAAATTAACGGACTTCAACGCAATAACTCATTGGAGGATTTCTGCAGAACATACACTAGATTACACAAATAAATGAAAGAGCGCAGGCACAATAATTCCCGAAAAACACACGTGTGGGATATACCAGAATATTGCCAAAACATAAAACACGTGGGAAATCTAAATGAAAGAAGAATACACAGTTGCAATCAAAGAAAAATATACGAAGTTGTAATATATTTAAAACTTACAGCACACATTTATAGACTATTACAAATTTGTCACAGCTCTTTTGGCCACTTGTTGACTAACTGTGGGCTTCTGTTTCTTATTCTTTGGTACATGTTCGTATGCCGATTTTTCTGCCATTGCAGCAGCATGAGTGGCTAGCTTTGTCAAAACATCACCCTCCAACAATGATAGAAAATCAATCTTGTTTCTGAAACGCCAGAAATATCGCCATACGAACGTCCACCGAAGAATCAGAGACATATGCCAACAGACGGTTTGTCATATGTATAGTTTGCTTACCACAAGTATTTGCATGGAATGTACGTAATTATCATGCTCTGCGACGCTCTTGAAGAAATCATAGTCTTTTGACGTTCTGCTTGTTGCAGTACTTTTCACATCCCGCTAATGTAGAATCGCTGTTCATTTATCTAACAGCTTCAAATTTAGCATTACAACACCACAATATTTTAAGAAAGGCAAGTATTCGTTGTACAGATTATTTATATAACGAAACGGTAATATCGTTATCAATGGAAAGAAAAGTTTTCATAACATCCACACAGAACTTTCTTACTATAATTTTACCTCTGCCAAATAGTGATAACGTACCTAGCACAATAGGCAATGGTACTAAAATGTTCGGGAACGGCGCATGCAAATTGCGATTCTACAGAGCCCACATCTTGGGTTCTATTGATCACAGATATGAGGGGTAAAGTGTTTTCGATAGGCCTTGGCGTAGCTATTATTTGTGCACCTGCCACATGAATGGCTATACTGTTACTATTCTAGTGAAGTAGTAAAATTTAAACATTGCACACTTTAGCAGTCCAGCCAAATTGAAAAAAATCGAGTGGTTTTGTACAGTTGGTGTGGTCTAGGATGGGGCATCATTTGTTTTTGGACAATTCCTGAGAAAACTACTAAAGACCATTTCATTACCAAAATTACGAATTTTGCTGAGGTCTACTTAAATAATTTCTTTTCATTGCTAATTGTTGAATTTTGATCATAAGGCCATGAGACGATATTCTCGAGAAAACTTTAAAAATTTTCCGATATATTTATCCGTTAGCGAGATCCAGTTTTCCAAAATTATCGTACTTGTGCGTGTTTTTTTTTATTTTTTTATTTTTTTTATTTTTTTTTTTTTTTGCCATTAACTTCGTTTTGTAAAATATTTATCCTTCATCAAGATACAACCGAAAAATAAAGGTGTTTGGGATCAAAAGTGCTGACTACGGAATGGACCCTTTTATAATTTCTATTCCTGATAAATCGTGGAATGTTTTTTACATATTTAACACGATAATCATAAGGAATTTTGAAAAATATTTCTATGTCACTAGGCCTATTTGTTAACGAGATGCAGAGATTCAAAGTTACTGTACTTATTACTTTCGTTGCCACAGGCATTCTTTCTGTATTCCACGTTGAGACGTTGAGTGCCTATTTGTTTTCATTATACTAATCGGCTGTGCTGAAAGATACCTCTCTGCTCGCTACGATACTCATCATCCCGAGAAAGCTACTCGTCGAAATATTCGATTTTGGTCCAATTTACAGTATGATATCTTCGGTCGATAAAGGATTAATTTTAGTTTACTGTACAACATAAAATTAAGTTTGCAGAGATAAATGTACATTGAGTAGAATTAGAGTGTGATTGATTTTAGCTCGTACGTTGGAGCGTATGAAATGTAGAAAAGATATCTAAATCTTATTTTAAAAAATCTATAGTAGAACGAATCTCATTTTGTTATTGAGATACTGCTCTTTATATGCGGCGGACTGACCAGCGTGGTGTGTTGTGCTCTGCCCATGTATACCTGAAGGCTCTTATGGAAAAATAATCATTATATCGTGAGAAAAGCATTCGGTGAAAAAAATTAATTTTTGCACATCGCACAGTTTGATATCTTCTCTCGATATAGGACTGAATTTTCTTTCTGTATTCCTCACATCCTGTATCGCTATAAATGTGTCGACGTATAAAAATTAACTGCTATAACTTTACTGACAAAGAATTCGTCTTATAAAAGTACACCTTGTTATAGCAGGGAAAAGAAGGAAACTTGCTGAAAAATGTTCCTGCCCGATAAAAAAAAAAAGTCAATTTAGTTGCAGATATAGTGTCTGTATGATAATCGCATGTATGACTGAAAAAGGTGAATGACAATTTCGGTGGAAATGAACAAATATGTCTGATCCCGTGCAGAATACACAGTCGTAGTATGCGGTGATAATTTCGGTAGGACGAGAAGCGAGTCCGGGTGGCCTAATGTTTAAGAAAACCACTGGCTTGAAGCGCGAAATCCGGATTCGAGTCCTGGTCCGTCACAAATTTTCAACTTCGCCATTGAATTTTGTTCAGTGCCCTGAAACAGCAGAGATGGTGAAATATTTGTAATTCATAACAATAACTGTGTTCCTCGTTAAAAGACTGTGACAAAAAAATGTGAAGAATCGGTTCCATTAGTTCTCTTTCCGCCTTCCTCACTAAAAATTTTGGCATGTGGAAATATTCGCGCTTTTCTGCTGAAAGAGAGTAGTAGAGACAATGACATTTTAAGAGGGAGGAGACAGATTAGTTTAATACTTGTTCCATAGATCATGAATACGACACTTCATAATGATGTGGAACGTGACAGGTTAATAAAAGGTGTTGTACAAGATATTAAATTACACAAAATGTTCCATGCCACAAATATTTTTATTTCATTTTGGCTATATGGCAGGCTTTTTATGCTGTTTGGTAGGTGACCGAAGACTGTGGCAGCATAACTCACCCCTTTCTGTGCCAAAGTCAGATTTAACACTGCATAGTGAAGATCATCCTTTCTCCTGGTGATATAGCTATGCTCACTTTTATTACTTTTGAACTGCGTTGGATTATTAACAACAAATTTCATCAGTGAATATATTTACTGTGAAGTTACCGTGAGGATACCTAAATCATTAAAAAGATGTTTTCAGGTTGATCTTAGGTGGGCTCCAGCAATTATTCTGATTACACGCTTATGTGCAATGAATACTTTGTTACTCAATGATGAATTACCCCGGAATATGATGCAATACGAAAGCAGTGAATGAATATAGGCACAGTAAGCTAATTTACTGAGATTCTTATATCCAAAATTTGCAATAACCCTAATAGCATACGTAGCTGAACTCAAAAGTTTCAGCAGACCATCAATGTGTTGCTTCCAGTTTAATCTCTCATGAATGCACACACCTAAAATTTTTAAACAAATCTTCCTTAGCTACAGACTTCTGTTCAAAGTCTATATTTATTACTGGAGTTGTACCATTTTCTGTACAGCACTTTATATAATCTGTTTTATTAAAATTTAATGAGATTACATTTGCTTATAACCACTTAATAACTTTGTGAAAAACATTATTTAAGATTACGTCACTTAGTTCTTTCTTTTGGATGTGATTACTATACTTGTATCATCAGCAAAAAGAACTAACTTTGCATCTTCATCAATGTAGTATGGCAAGTCATTAATGTATATCAGGAACAGTAAAGGACCTAAGACGGAACCCTGTGGAACCCCATTCTTGATAGCCCCTCCCCCCAGGAGGAATCAGCTGATCGATGGGAGAGAAAGATTGTACTCAGTCACAATAGAGAGAGTCAGTGGCAGCAAAAGAGAGAGAGATGAGGCCAGTAACAGTGAACGAGAGAATTCTTATACAATGGGAACGGAATGAAGATGGTAGGTATGCAGGCTTCACTACAGGAAAATATAAGTAAAAGATTTAGCATATTCTATGTTAAAAGATCGACTGCTAAAATTTTTGGTGAGGAAGTCGGAATGAGGATGAGGCAGTTGGTTCTCCATTTTTATTTCAGAGTCTTTTAAACGGGAACATATTTACCTTTTGTAGTCTGTCAGGAACATTTTCCCACTGTCACAAAATGCTTCCAGTTTTAATGGTAGTTTCACGACGCCCAAAAACCAACATCGTAAAATAAAATAAATAAAATTTCAGTTCTAAGTGCGTTATAATTTCATTTCGTCTAGATGATGCTGGCTAAGGCTACTTCTATTTATTCCACTAATACTGGGCATACGCTAGTGGCCTCTAGCGTCGCGTGCACTACGTACAATGCAGACTACCTTCTCTAGCAATCTACTTTATCGTAGATACCGCTAATGGCTATTTCATGATTAATGGAGTACCTGATGAGTCCTTGGTTATGACTTTGGCTGATAGGACGAGGCCGCAGCTCACCAAGATGCGAGGGAAGAAACACGCGAAGCTGCCTGAACGTACTGCTATATTCTACACCAGAGCAATAAACCTTACAATTAGTAAAACAGATGGCAGTATGAAGGCATCAGCGAAGATGAGCACGTTTCTTTCATTTGAAATTTAACACGTGTCATATGAAATGTGCTGTGAACAGGTGAAAAAAACCGAATATGGAATATTTGCATTTTTTTAACCTTTGAATGTTCCGTGTACATAAACTGTGTCTGTGTCTGTTCAACGGTATGCACCGTTTCTTCACGCACATCTTTGCTAAGAAGGAACGTAATAGACGTTTCCAGTATAAAACGAGTGTAACGACCTAATAGTCGACATAAGCAGAAATTACACAGCAGCTAATGAACAGGGCAAGTGTGGATAAATGTAAGTTGGATACCCCATCTTGAATTGTTGATAATGTAAATTTGACATTAAAGATAAAGGTGAAGCACTGAATTACAATTAGTGATGCGGCCGAGAATCGAACCCGGACCTCCATGCTTACTAAGCAGACGTCTTACCACTAGACCACCGTACAACTGCTGATTGAGGCGCCTCGGAATAGTGAAAGTGGTAAGACGTCTGCCTAGTAAGAATGGAGGTCCGGGTTCGATTCCTGGCTGCATCACAAATTTTAATTCAATGTTTCACCTTCATCTTTAATGTGTCTGATATGTTAGAGACGAAAAACAGTCTCATGGTTTGTAAATTTATATTTACAATGTGAATTTGGTTTCCCATCTTAATGCGTGGAAAACGCACATTGAGTTTACAGTCTTAAAGTGGGAATGATGTCAACAGTGATTCCCATTCTTAAAATGTGGACAATATAATTCGTGTTACTCTTTTAGAATTGTAGAAACTGTATATTGGAATTCCCATCTTAAAGTGTGGATAATGTGAGTTGGGTTGTCCATGTTGAATTGTGGAAAATGTATGTTGGATTTTTCCGTACTAATATCTGGATAATGTAAGTTGGGTTCCCCATCATAATGTGTGGAATAAGTAATGTGCATTTACAGTCTTAAAATGTAGATAATGTAAGTTCATTTTCCCACCATAAAGTGTGGACAATGAGGGTTGGCTTTACAATTTTAAAGTATGGATCATTTAAGTTGGGTTTCCCATCTTAAAGTGTGGACAATGAAAGATTGGTATCTCATCTCCAAGTGTCGGTCATGTAAGTTGGGTTTCCCATCTCAAAGTGTTGGTAATGAAAGTTGGGTCACCTATCTTCAGGTGCGAAATAGTCTCTGCGCAGGTTTTCTTTTACGTACTTTCTATATTCATTATTACCGTTCGGACAGAGTGACTTCGAATTATTTTAAAATTCTTATCGGTGATCACTTGTCACAGTGCACGTGCAGTTGACGTTTCGCTATCTACATGGGATACTCTGCAAACCACATTTAAGTGCCTGGCAGAGGGTTCATACTATTTATCTCACATTTCATTCTCGAATAGCGCGCAGGAAGAAAGAACACCTGAATCTCTCTGTTCGAGCTCTGATTTCTCGTATTTTATTCTGATGGTCATTTCTACCTGCGTAAGTGGGAATCAACAATATATTTTCGCATTCGGAGGAAATGTTGGCGATTGTAGTTTCGTAAGTAGCCCACGCCGCAGAGATAAGCGCCGTTGTAATGATTCCCATCCCAGATCCTGTATCATTTCCGTAACGCTGTCTCCCCTGTATAGTGACAATACGAAACGAGCTGCCCTTCTTTGGACTCTTCCGATGTCCTCCGTGAAACCCACCTGATAAGGATCCCACACTGAGCTGCAATACTCCAAAAAAGGACGGACAAGCGTCTTTTGTACTTCTGTTGCATGTTTTAAGGGTTCTTTCAATAAAACGCAGTCTCTGGTTCGCCTTTCGCACGACATTATCTACGTGTTCTTTCCACTTTAAGTCTGAAGTAATTGTAATTCCTTGGTATTTTGTGGAGTTTACGGCCTTCACGTTCGAATGATTTATCATGTAAACAAACTTTAACGGATTTCTTTTCGTACTCATGTGGACGACTTCACACTTCTCATTATTTAGAGTCAACTAGCAATTCTTACACCATACAGATAAATTATTCAAATCGTTCTGCTGTTGGTTTTGATCTTCAGATGATTTTACTAGACGGTAAATGAGGGCGTCATCTGCAAACAACCTAAGAGAGCTACTTAGATTTTCCCCTAAATCCGTTTATGTAAATAAGGAACAGCAGAGGACCAATAACACTACCCTGTGGAACGCCCGATATCACCTCTGTGTTATCGTGCTTGGGCGCCAGTAGAAGACGGCAAGTGGGGCACGTCGCTTGAGCAGCTCCGGCAGGCGGTCCGAAACTGTGTCGTTGGTGGTGGGCAGTGGGGGGTAATCCTGTTAGGGGCCCCGGCAGTCGATAACAACACCAGCCGGCGGTCAAACGCGCCACGGGGCAGACCTGTCGCCCTGCCTCACCTCAACTCACCGTACAGTAGCCGACAGAATTCCCGGACACAAGTGACTGCTTTGGGACAGATAATCCACTGCGTTCTCCCAAACGTGCAGAGGACAGGTCTAATGGCAACGTAAAGGACGAACACCGTAGGAAATAATCAATTGAGTAACGTAGAAGAAGATATCATCGGAGTAGTGCAGCAACTAAAATCGCTTAACAAGAACAAGTCCGGACTGTGTACCTATTAGATTTCTATCTGATTGTGCTGAAGCGACAGCTCCTTACTTAACAGCCATGTACAACCGCTCTCTCAAAGAAGGATCTGTACCAAAAGATTGGAAAGTTGCACAGGTCACAGCTGACGACAGCACTGCAGTCGCTCCACATCTCTGACTGTATCTTCCAGAACGTATCCTACTCTCTTCCTGCACGTCTCCAGCGGTACTCGATCCACAAGGTGGCGATTGAGGTTTTGTACAAGTCGTCACTTTGGGACGAATGAATAAGAAAGAGCACATCGCCAGAGAAGATTCTCAGAGCAAAACTACTTTCTCTGAGTAAGTTCTCAATTTCGCATGAATAAAATCTTCGAAGCATATGCTCTGGGGCAGGAAGTTCATTCTCGCTAGCTCCCCTTCTTCTTGAGTAAGTTCTCTGTGTGTCATATCCGGCACAGATCAGGTGTTCAATCGTGTATTTCTTTAAACTAGCCCAATCGGGCTAATTATTCAGTGTACAAATAGGGAGTAGATATCTATGTGTTCAAGAAGAACTGTACTATGTTTACAAGTTAGTTTGCCGTGCAGCAGCATATTATTAAGACAAATTTGGACTTTTTACGGAAATTTATTCTTCTGACGTTATAAAAGTTTCGTCATGCGAGAAACTTTTTGTTATTGAAGTTGGGTTAGCACAATCTGCGAACGAAATTTTGAGAATGCATCACATTTTCATCTGCTTCAATATCAAACTCTGTCAGAGCTTTCTAACACGAGGTACTTTTTGTTAAATATGACACCCAATGGTCTCCTCATAAGCGATAGGCCATGCGATTTTGTTACAAGAAACAGACTGCTAGGTATGTAATTAATCAGTTATTAATTTTCCTGTCGTATCTACTTACTTGTAACATAACAGAAGTTACGATTACGAAGCCAGAAAACGCATCTTAAATAGGCTAACTGGTTTGGGTAAAATGAACAAAAGCAGCACAAGAATACTTCAGTACCCAGTATTGCAGAAATATTTATTTTGTGAGACAGAATTTGAATTTCTGGGATCCACTTTATTTGGGGCGTTATTAATAGACCCCGTTGAAAAACATACAATAATATTTTGGTATGTAAATATGATCTCCAAAGACACGGATAAAACACGCAATTGAAATCCACTTGTGTTTGGTTTCTATGTCGGTAATGAAAAATTCCCCTGACATCACATACAATGTTTGACGTGTGACAGTTATGATTTATGTACAGGAAGCGACTCGTCAGCAAAATATTTTTATTTGCATAAACTTTTTAATGTTTAAATGTTTGTTAAGCATATGGGACTTAACTGCGGGGTTATCAGTCCCTAAACTTACAAACTACTTATAAACAGCCTTATACTAAAGACAGCACAAACATCTATGCTCTAGGGGGGATTCAAACCCCCGACGGGGAACGGTCTCGCGCACCGGAGCATAGCGGCTCAATGCGCTTGGCCACTCCGACGCGGCTAAACTTTTTAGTTCCTCTCGTATTTCTTCAGACTACGTATAAAGGTACCCTTTTTTGCCTTCTAAGCAACACAAATTTTGCAATTTTTATTATAAACCACAGTAAAACGTAATCTTAATGGAAGTTTCTCAGCTAGAAGTATGTTAGAAAGCTCACTTCAGGAAACGGAGAATATTCTCAGGTGGTGAGAAACTTCACTAGTTTTATTCATACGAAATCGGAGAATGTTCTCTGTTGTGAGCAGCTTCCCACATCCTTTTACTCACGCTTAGAAGATACCCGGTAGAAATTCAAATGTTTGTAAATCTAACGCACCAATCTGCGTGGTCATCAGTCCGTAGCTTACAAACTACTTAAACTAAGTTAATTAACCAAAGGACAACACACACACCCATCTCCCAGGGAGGACTCTAACCTCCGACGGCGAGCAACCGCGCGCTCTGCAGCGAGGCGCCTTAGACTGCTCGGCTACTCCACCGCGGCTACTCAGTAGAAGTATATTCTCTGACTCACTTTATTCATGCGAATCTGAGAATGTTCTCTGGAATCCAAAGTATGAAGTAGATACCGTACCTTGTTTTATTCATACGGACTATAATGTCACTAGACACGGATGGAAGCAATACGGCATTACGGCATTGAGCGACAGTATCTCGTTCAAGTACACAGTAAACCTGTAGCAACCTGTACTCAAATTAAAAAAAAAAGTTCAAATTGTAAATCTATCGGAGTCATTAGTCCGCACCTTGCAAACTACTTAAACTGAGGTACACTAACCTAATCTCCCCAGTGCGCACGGCTAATTCTCCGCGGCACTCGACGTTCCGTATGTTGTGTTATATATACATGTATTTCGTTACTCGTTCTATCGATACGAACTCTGTAACAAAAACCAATACGGAATATGTTACACTGGAATGCAGCAACGACCAATGCGTTACGAATCGTATGCATGCAAAATGAATGGCGTTGCCACTCGTTTCGGCATGCGGGATGGAGTTTCTTACCGTACCTTTCTTTTGACTCGGCTCGTTTGGTTCTGCTCGGCCTTTTCGGAAGATTTAAGGAAGCGCACAAAACGGTGTAGTAGTTGGTTTTATTTTACAGAATATTGTTTTGTAAACTGTAAACTTTCACGAATGGAAAAATTAAATTTACCATTTGAGACAAATTTCACGCAAAACTGCAACGCTTTCATTCGCTACAATTCACAACAGCAAAATTGACACTCAATGTTCTCTCACAGTACACCAAAGAGATACCATAACTCGTGCCATCAGAGTCGCGTGACAGAATTGCTACTTTCGATATATATCGTTCAGAGTCCGCACATTCGATAGACAATCATTCTTGGAAATTAACGTTATCCGTCAGTAATAGCGTATTAAAATAGCCAGTAATATAACATAGTAGGGCATAATTGAAGACCGCTATACAACCGGTTGGCTTTAACCCATGATGTTATCTCTGAGTCTCACAACATACGCTACGTAGATATACCCATTAACAAAACAAACACTATCAACGAATATACACCTATCGGACAATATCTTAATACTCATGTATTGTAGATAATAAATAATCTGCGAATATCAAAAGAAATTTCAACACTGGTCGGAAATTAACATTTATTGGTTACTGCAAATCGATTTCAACTATGGAATAGTCGTCCTCGATGCAACATGCACAATCACGATTTTGCCCTCTGGAACATCATGTTCCGTTGCGGCTTGACATGTAACACCTCCAATGTATCAATTGCGCTGAAGATTATTATTCCATAGTCGAAATAGATTTGCAGTAACAAATACGTCAATGTTGAAATTTCTATTGATAGTCATCATTTTATGGTCGTGGTGCACACCGCTCTTAATGGAGTGTTCATTTCATAAAAAAATCTGTGGTTATCCTCGTAAATTAAAGATTTTAACAACATAACATACCATCGACCGCAGGACTCAACCCAAAAATTCGCACCTTGCGGGAAAAAAAAGGAAAAAATATAATCTTTTCTGTTAACCTATATCTCAGTATCAGACAGAAGCTACAGATCACTTTTTAATCACAAAATCTTAATCTATGTTCTGCTTGTAGACAAACTATCGTCTCTGACTCCGATATGACGTCATTGGAAAAAGCCGGCGGGTCGTCTCCCGGAGTTCAATTGACCCCATAGTAGCACTTCTTTATCGCAAGCTCCTGGAGTAGCAAGTCATTGCCCCGCCACTCACCTCGTTCTGTCGTGGGGCTTCGCAGCATACGGCGTATGATTAGCGTCTTGGCGTAACAACATCACGGTCACTGTTGCTGGGGAACGGCAACGCAGCTGCCGGACCGTGGAACAATAGAGAGCCCGGGTGTTTGATCAGCCGGCTACGCACTCCCGGATAAGGCGTTTAGCAGGCATGAGCCATGGAGCGCCTATAGGCCAGTGCCGAACATATTTCGCCTTGACGGATGTTCACGTCCTCCCTGCAGCGTTGTGGACAGTGTGGCTGTTACTCCCAATGTCCTCTCCAGTGGACATTGAGTTTTCTCGAGCAGGATATTTTTTCACAGTTCAAGGCCAGACAGATGCTGCTGTACTTTACGTAGCATGAATCAGTTTCCTTCGAATTAGTAACGGAGCAACCATTATCATCTGTCCTCACGTAATGGAGCGACAGCTTTGATCTCTCAGCAACCTTTCATTTGAAGGAATTACGTGAACAGTTGTTGTTGTTGCGGTTTTCAGTTCGCAGACTGGTTTGATGCAGCTCAACACGATACCCTTTCCTGTGAAAGCCCCTTCATCTAAGAATACGAAAGACAACATACATCCTTTTGAATCTGCTTACTATATTCGTTCCTAGGTGTCCCTCTATGATTTTTACCCCACACACTTCATTCTAATGTTAATGATTCCTTCGTCAGGATATTCCACTGACCCCTTTACTCCCCAATTTTATTGAACACCGCCTCTTTAGTTAAGTGATCTACCCGTCTAATCTTTATCTTTCGTCTGTAGCACCACATTTCTAACGCTTCTACCATCTTTTTGTCTGAACTTATCGAGCCGTTACACTCCCATACAATGAAAACTTCAGACAAATGCTTTCAGAAAGGACTTCCTAACATTTAAACTAATATTGGGTGTCAACAAATTTCGCTTTTCTTCCCATAGCTATTCTCCATTTTTATATCTTCTTTACTTCGGACATCAGAAGTTATATTGCTACCCAAATAACAAAACTCATCTACTACTTTTATCGCCTCATTACCTAATCTAATTCCTTAGCATCGCCTGATTTTCTGAAACTAAATTCCATTACCATCATTTTGCCCTTGTTAATTTTCATATTATGTTTTCCTTTCAAGACACTGTCCATTTCGTTTAATTGCTCTTCCAGGTCCTTTGCTGGCTCTGACATACTTACTATGTCATCAGAAAACCGTAAGGTACGTGATCAGTACTAGAATTTATTGTCCCATCTAAATCTGGCCACTGAACAAGAATTAGTAAGAGCCGTGACATTTACGTCTTCATACACTGTTTAGCGAAAAAATTATACAGGATTATTCAAAAGGTTGCGCACAAACTTAAGGACCTTATAGACCGATCGAAGTACATCTTTCAATTAGGAACTTATGGACGGAAACGAAATACTAAGTTAATACCTGAGTGAGACGTTGGCAAAAATACAGGAAAACAACCGTTCATAGGAACTTATGGATGTATGCTTACATTTTATAATGTTACAAGAGAAACTACATACTTCTCCTGGATCGATTTGAGATTATCAAATCATTAAATTGCACAAGAGCGGCCTAGCAAAGCAGACGCTACTGCGAGAATCTGTCTTTGTTGCATATTAGACCAGCAGTTGGCAGTAAGAGAAGAGAGCTAATTATCATGGAGTAATGAATAGTTTTGACCATTGTAATTACCTGATGTAATATAGCTTTTGTCCTCATTCTTGATTGAATCCGTGACGAGAGCAGTTGTATGTTTGAATAGTTTGTTACTAATTCGTTGATTGCATTTGTGACAAATAAAAAGAGTGTTTCCTACTAGAAACTTCACTGTTCCGATCAATTATGTAACAAATTGGTCTCAGTCACCAATAATTCATCAACGTAAACAAAGCATAACTTTTGCAAGATGGTTAGCTAAACATCATTTATTATTTCTGTGTGTAAAAAATTACACAGCTATATCAAGATTTTCCTAGCTGTACGCACGAGTCCGAAGTGCGTTTTCCCGGTCTGTGACAAAGCAATTGGAAGTTACGGGAAATAAGGCATAGATGTCGACACCGGTGGGGCTCTTTACACCCTTAGTGATCGTGTAGAGGACAATTTCAACGAGTCACTGTGTTTGATAAACTACTGTATGAATTTATGAGCACCAGCACATTTCACTCAAGTGCGTGCCGTACTCAATGACACTCATCCCGGGCGTGGAACTGAAAAGGGAGGTCCAATAGCATGGTCACCCCACTCTCCCGATCTCACGCCTCTTGACTTTCTCTTCTGGTGGCACATCAAAGGCCTCGTGTACAAGACACCAGTTCCCGACAACGCAACTGATTGGCCGATTATGATGCTATTCGTGAAATGCGTAATGCACTTTGAAGAGTGAGGCAGAATTTTCTTCGACGATGTTACGCTTGTAAGCGTAAGCATTTTGATGATCTAGTGTAGTATAACAAAATTTCAGATTAAAGTTAGATGTGCTTGTCTGCACAAACAATTTATTGTCCATCTTGACATCCCCAGTCTTGTACTGTCCAGGATTACATCCCACACCATAAGTTCCTAATGGAAATTAGTTCTACTTCAATTGCTCTATACCCTCCTTACGTCTGTGCGCAACTTTCTGAATCATCCTGTATAATTCTTCCTCTTACCAGTATATGAAGATGTTAATGTCGCAGCTCCTACAGTGTGTCCGCAAAGTCTCTCTGCAGTGGTGATTTCTGCGTGTCTCGCGTTGCAGGGCGTGTATAAGGCGCCTCGCTGCGGAGCGCGCGGTTGCTCGCCGTCAGAGGTTCGAGTCCTCCATGGGGCATGTGTGTGTGTGTGTGTGTGTGTGTCGTCCTTAGGTTAGTTTACCTTAGTTTAAGTAGCTTGTAAGCTACGGATTGATGACCACGCAGTTTGGTCCGATAGATTTACAAACTTTTTTTTTTTTTTTTTTTCCGACCACTCTGCCACGGCTGAGGTATATTTCTTGAGTCCTTTCGCTTTGATATTCTCCCATGAATTTAATTAGCATCAATAATGAAACTTATGCTTATTTTGCTCTCCACTGCGGAGGCCCGATTACGTATTTTATTGCCGAACTTTCAAATGGAGGATCTTGTGTCGATGCTTCTTCCCTGTACGATGAATTCACAGTATACTACTGAAAGATTTCTTTTCTCAATATCATTTCATATTAACAAACATAACGCCGCGCGGGAGCAGCCGAGCGGTCTGGAGCGTAACGTTGCGGATCGCAGGGACCCCCGCGTCGGGGGTTAGAATCCTCATTCGGACATGGATTTTTGTGTTTAGTATAACTTAGTTCATAAGTAGTTTGTAAGTTTAGGGACTGCTGACCCCCGCTGTTACGTCCCATAAGACTTACAAACATTTGAACTTTTAAACAAAAATAACCAATATTTAAGAACAATAATAAAAAATTACAGTATAATGAGAGGCAAAATAAATTTGAGAGATGTCGAAATGTTCAAATATTTGTAAATCTATCGGACCAAACTGCGTGGCCATCAGTCCGTAGCTTACTAACTACTTAAACCTAGGTAAAATAACCTAAGGACAACACACACACCCATGCCCCAGGGAGGACTCGAACCTCCACGGCGAGCAACCGCGCGCTCCGCAGCGCTAACTATACATTAAAGGTTTAGAGGTATGAGCACCTCTCCATCTTTGATATGTTGAAAGAAACGTTCAAATGTTTGTAGAACTTATGGGACCTAAGTACGAGGTCATCAGTCGCTAAGCTTACAAACTACTTATGAACTAGCTAATATTAAGGACGTCACAAATATCCATGCCCGAGCGGGGATTCGAACCCCCGATCGTAGTGGCCGTGCAGACCGTGAGTGGCGCGCCGCAGTCCCCTCGGCCACCGCGTCCGGCTGTTTGTTAAGCTTAAGGGACTTAACTGCGGGGTCATCAGTCCGTAAACCTACAGGCTACTTATGAACTACCTTATACTAAAGACGACACAAACATCCATCCCCGAAGGAAGATTGGAACACCCGACGTAGCGGCCGTGCAGGCTGTGACTGGCGCGCCGCAGACCGCTCGGTCACTGCGGCCGGCGTCAGAGGTTCGAGTCCTCCCTGGGGCATGGATGTGTGTGTGTTTCTGTGTGTGTGTGTGTGTGTGTGTGTGCGTCTGGTCCTTAGGTTAAGTTTACCTTAGTTTAAGTAGATTGTAAGCTACGGACTGATGACCACTCTGTTTGGTCCGATAGATTTACATACATTTTTTGTCGGGTACGGGTATTTGTGTTGTCCTTAGCATGAGTTACTTTAAGTTAGTGTAAGTAGTGTCTTGAAAGGAAGATATAAGATGAACATTAACAAGAGTAAAACGAAGGTAAAGGAACGCAATGTCAGACAATCAGGCGATGCTGAAGGAATTAGATTAGGTAATGAGTCAATAAAAGTAGTGGAGGAATTTTGTTATTTGGGTAGCAAGATTACTTCTGATGGCCGAAGTAAAGAAGATATGAATTGCAAAATGGCTATGGGAAGAAAAACGTTTCTAAAGAAGCGAAGTTCGTTGGCATCCAATATTAATTTAAATTTAAGGAAGTCCTTTCTGAAAGCATTTGTCTGGAGTGTAGCAATGTATGGGATTCAAACGTGGGAGTTAAGGAGTTCAGATAAAAAGATAATAAAAGCTTCTGAAATATGGTGCTACAGACTAATGATGAAAATTAGATGGGTAGATAACGTAACTAATGAAGATGTGCTTAACCGAATCGGGGAGAAAAGGAGTTTCTGGCATATCCTGACTAAGAGAAAGGATAGATTGGTTGGACACATTCTGAGAGATCAAGGAATTGTCAACTTAGCATTAGAAGGAAGCGTGGGGGGTGGGGGGGGGGGTGTAAAAATCGTAGAGGGAGACCGAGGGACGAATAAAGTAAGCTGATTCAAAAGGATGTAGCTTGTCAAATGTGTTCTCAGATTAAGAGACATGCTTACGAAAGAGTAGCTCGGACAGCTGCATCACATCAGTCTACGGACTGAAGACCACAACAACAAGTAGTTCGTAAGCGTAGGCACTAATGACCAACGTAGTTAAGTCCCTCTTATTAATGAAAATGACTAGTTTCGGATTCGATAAGATGCTGCGACAAGTCAGACATATCATGAAACGAGCCGGCCGTAGTGGCCGAGCGGTGTGCGGCGCGCCAGTCACAGTCTGTACGGCCGCTACGGTCGGGTGTTCGAATCCCCCCTCGGGCATGGATGTTTGTATCGTCTTTAGTATAAGGTAGTTCAAGACTGATGACCCCGTATTTAAGTCACTTAAGCTTAACAAACACATGAACATCACGAAACGACTGCGCTGCTGAATGAAAAGTTACGTCAAAAATCATCTCTTTCCGCAGCAACCGGGAATGGTCAGCCAGATGATTCGATCTTCACCTTCAGAAGTGTACGTAAAGAAACCACAAATTAATACACCACTGAAGGATGAAATTATAGCGGTTATTAACGGCATCCCACCAAATGTTTGAAAACGCGTCACTGATAACTTCAATGAAAATTACTAAAAATTTCCGGGCTATTATGCCGTGGTCTTGTGGATTTATTATGGAAACCCAACGTTTCGTCCCCGACTGCGGAGGACATTTTCAAGGGGGATCGTGGAACTTTTGAATGTCCGATGCACACCTTGGCTCGCTACTGACTTAAACCAAACTCCGTTTACGAGGGCTCGCGCGCAGAGGTGTGACGTCAGATTTCTTTATATGCGCGAGCAATTCGTCGTTGCCGATTGCCGCCGTCCGTTAAAATCGTCCCATGCTGGAAGACATTTCTTCTTCGTAACCGGGATCCAGATTTCATTTAGTTTCACGCCCTATTCCATCCTACTGAAATTCAAAAATGTTCAAATGTTTGTACAACTTATGGGACTTAACTACGGGGTCATCAGTCCCTAAGCTTACAAACTACTTATGAACTAGCTAAGACTAAATACGGCACAAATATCCATGCCCGAGGGGGGATTAGAACCCCCGACCGTAGTGGCCGTGCTGACCGTGACTGTAGCGACTCTGTCACCTCGGCCACCGCGGCCGACCTATTGAAATTATTGGGGTGTTTTACAATTTCTATAGCCTCTCTGTACAGTCTTTCGTGGTATCCATTTGGGGCTGCTAAAACCTCAATCTTATCAAATTGTATAAGGTGGTCCCCTGGTTGAAAAACATGTTCAGCAACAGCTGATCTGTCAATCTCTCCCCTTCTACAGTTACCCTTGTGCTCATATAGTCATCTTTTGGCTGTTCTTTTTGTGGTACCCACGTATAGGTCTCCACAGCTACACGGAATCCTATAAATTCCCGCTTTTTACATCGGTTTGCGAGCATCCTTTGCCGATTTCAGGTGATTCTGTATCTTCCGAGTAGGTTTGTAAAAAACAGCAACAACCCGCTTCGTCAAAATTTTACCGATGCTGTTGGTGACGTCCTTAATAAAAGGCAGGAAGACTTTGGATTTCACAGGAACCCTTTCATCGTTTTCAACTCTACGTGTCGCTCTCAAAGCTCTCCTTATCTCTGTAGACGAATAGCCATTCTTAAGTAAAGCATTACTCAGGTGTTTCAATTCCGCGTCGAGTAATTGCGGTTCGCAGATTTTCCTTGCTCTGTCCGCCAACGTCTTTATAATGCCCCGCTATTGCTGTGGGTGGTGGTTTGAATCCCGGTGCAGATAACGGTCTGTGTGTGTGGGCTTGGCTTCCGATAAACTGTATGGCCCAATCTGTCATTCCCCATTTTGAAAACTGACACGTCAAGAAAATTCAGTTTTCCGTCTGCCTCCTTCTCCATGGTAAACTGGATTCTAAAATCAATCCAGTTGAGGTGTTGGAGTAAACGGAGTTTGGCTTCAGTCAGTAGCGAACCAGGGTGCGCATCGGACATTCAAAAGTGCCACGATCCCCCTTGAAAATGTCCTCCGTAGTCGGGGACGAAACGTTGGGTTTCCATAATAAATCCACAAGACCACGGCATAATAGCCCGGAATTTTTTAGTAATTTTGATCATTCTGGCTGTGAAAGTTTACATTTTATAAATTCAATTGCTCGTTGCCACGCGCCGTTGGGTGGTTATATGGGGAGGGGGGGGGGAATATTTTTCATAGATAAATGGAAGTAGTCGCCGGCCGCGGTTGCCGAGGGGACTGAGGCGCTCCAGTCACGGTCTGCACGGCCACTACGGTCGGGGGTTAGAATCACCCCTCGGGCATGGTTATTTGTGCCGTCCTTAGTATTAGTTAGTTCGTAGGTAATTTGTAAGTTTAGGGACTGATGACCCCGTAGTTAAGTCCCGTAAGCTCTACAAACATTTGAATATTTTGAAGAAGTTACGTAATGTGTTCGTAAAGAAAAAAAAACTGATTTTCAATAACTTTTGTATGGTCTAGAGCACATTAATGTTCGCCTGTACTTGCTGACACCCTCTACATATTTTCCTTAGCGCATTTAATGTAAGTAACTATTGTATGTGGAAGGTGCACAATGCCTTCTGGAAGCAAGGTAGCCAATCACTAAAGCAAACTATTGGTGTAGAGACTGACGGCCCCATTAGAGGGACTGAGTGACTCAACCGCTATTCTGCTGTGTGGCGGGCGTATTCTGACCGCTCAGCAAATGTCACAACAGGCGTGCCTCTTGTGAAAACGTGGGCGCATGCGATTTGCATAACGGAATGCCGCGCCGTCTCTGAGGAGGAAACCTTACGTAAGCGGGGAAGTTCTGTTCCACAGACCCAGCGCGAGAATCCTCAGCATTGGGAGCCACAGGTAACGGTAAACAGTTGTCTACGGGACACAATCACTACGCCTGCACGCACCGAAACATTTCTGACGTCACGCGCTGCACATACGGGCGGAAGAACAACACTTACCGAACAGCATATGGGGCTGCATCTGTGGAGTAAACGCAGCTGGTTCGATAACGATTACATAAGCGCGGCCGAGCAGAGCCAGGTCGTTAGGAACACCCACTACGGTTGGGTTCCTGCAGTGTCAGTTCGTTGCGCGTGACGCTGAACTTGCAACCGAGCTACCTTAGTGTAACAAAGTAAGGCCTCACTTTAACGATAAGCAACGCGCGACCTTTATGCTCCACTAGAAGTAAGCCCGCACTGCAGAAAACTATTAGTTGTTTGTAGAGTCTATAGCACTTAACTACGGAGTCATCAGTCCCTAAACTTACAAACTACTTATGAACTACTTACGAGCTAGGACGGCACAAATATCCATGCCCGAGGGGGGATTCGAACCCCCGACTGTAGTGGCCGTGCAGAACGTGACTGGAGCGCCTCAGTCCCCTCGGCCACCGCGGCCGGCCAAAACTATTAGTGGATCCGTTGAGATACCAAGGTATTTTATTAAGACTAGTTTTGCCTGTGGTCGAAAATCGACCAATTGTGTTTACAATGGTCACTGGGGGTAAAATTTTACGTATCATGTCGGCGGCCTCGCGTGATTATGTTGGCAACATCAACAACACGATAGAAAATCTTTGCCCATTTGTTCGAACCACATAGAATGACTCGATTAGTGTATTGCACAGACCATGAAGTGAACAAATAATACTGTTCCTGCTTTATGGTTGACAGGTTTTTGTATGTACCCTCGTCCGCTCAGTAAAAATAATTGCCCTCAAAAGCGAAGATTCCGTGAGAAAACATCAGCGTTGCCAAGCGATTGGCTAAAATGTAGACGCACAGGATTCTCACTAATCAGCATCTTTTCCCAACATTATGATAGGAGGCCGCTGGGATATTTGGTAAAAGTTAACCGGCACTGGGAGGTATGAAACGGTATCTTTTACATGTTAAGGAAAATGCTCGACACAATAACAACAAATAAAAACGGAAGTATATACTTTTCATGCCATTTTCTAATTATATAACTTTCATTAGCCTAATATTTGAAATGGAACTACAATTTCGGTGTTCGTATATTTATACAACGCCAACTCTCACCGTCGGAGTTTCGAGTCCACCCTGGGGCATGGGTGTGTGTTGTCCATAGGTTAGTTTACCCTAGTTTAAGTAGTTTGTAAGCTACGAACTGATGACCACGCAGTTTGGTCCGATAGATTTACAAACATTTTAACATTTTTTAGACATTTTTAGAAAAT
This sequence comes from Locusta migratoria, assembly GCA_026315105.1. Lineage (NCBI taxonomy): Eukaryota > Metazoa > Arthropoda > Insecta > Orthoptera > Acrididae > Locusta > Locusta migratoria. The sequence goes on from CM048749.1 coordinate 356,049,906, forward strand.
CAAGTAAGTAAAGATTTAGGCATGTGAATACACTAACAAAGTATAGCTATAATTTACAGATTTGAAACTCATTTTTATTGCATTCAAGGGTTTAGTATAGATGAGTATACTACCCATCGGCTTTGGACGACATCTTACAGTAACTAATCAGGAGTGGCGTTCCAAAAGCCAATAAGAGTGCTTGTTGCTGCCGGGAATTAAAAGCAGACTTATATCACACAATTACAAAATTTGGACAATGGAACTGCGTGAAACTTTGAAAGACGGAACCAAGCTTTTACCACCGCTAGAAGCAAAACTGGCAGCGTTAGCAAAGGTTGAACATGTATACATACAGCTGGTTGAAGAGGCATTGGTCAAAGAGATTAAAATTCTCTTCTATTTTAGTCCATACTAGTGGTACGACACACAATTTTATAATCTTAAACTGACTACAGTGCGAAACAGACGGTTAAGTAAACATAATACTTATGGTAAATATTTTATCTTGACAATGTGTCGTTTTCAAAACGTGTCGTGCTAAGCATGAAAACATACGTAACTCATGCAGTGTTTCATGATTAAATCAATGGAAATTAAGTCAAAATGTTGCTATGTAGTGCCCCTTAAATTTTTAAAAGAATTTCCGGAATTTCGAACTTGATTTCTTCGACGAAAAGGCAACGATATTTAATGGAAAAGACTTTGCGTATGTAGTGGCGTATCTCTTTGGAGCAAGGTACTTAAACGCTTTGGAGTCGGTAAGAAGCATTTCCTCTCGCTCGGTTCAGACTAGTCGGAACTCCCCATTGCCTAATTCGAACATTTGACCGCCAATCAGATTCAAATGTTTCAAATGTTGTTCAAATGTTTATTAAGCTTAAGGGACTTAACTGCGGGGTCATCAGTCCCTATACTTACAAACTACTAATGAACTACCTTATACTAAAGACGACACAAACATCAATACCCGTAGGGGGATTCGAACCCCCGACGGGGAACGGCCTCGCGCATCGTAGCATAGCGCCTCAATGCGCTCGGCCGCTCCGCCGCGGCCCAGTCATATTCCATTGGAATTATTCGAAAGTGCAATTTGAATGTTTCGACGGTTACGATGGCAACTCGAACGAACCTAAAACCTTCCAATTTTTCTTACAGAAATCCTTTCGACAGTTTACAGTTGGTCTATTATTTACAGATTTAAGAAAGGATTTTAGCCGGTACGTTAATAACGAGTTTGAACCATTTTAGTTAATTCTGGCGATGAAAATACTTTAGAACTAGATATCTCGACTGATCCCCTATTTGCTTTGACCAGTTACGTCCGTACATCGCAGCTAACGTTACAGGGGGTGGACAAAATAATATGAACACCATGTAGAATACAACATTTTGTTCCAAATGTTCAAATGTTTGTAATTCTATGGAGCAAATTATTTTGGTCATAAGTGCCTAGACTTACGAAATACTTAAACTAAGTTAAACTAACCTAAGGACAACACACACATCCATGCCCGAGGGAGGATTCGAATCTTCGACGCGGGAGGCCTCGCGATCCGTAACGCGGCACTCCAGACCACATTTTGTTGCAACTTGCCACATTGCGTACCTGTTTAAGGCTGAGATGCGACCGCGGTGTGCAACTGACGTAAGAAGTGTTGGATATTAATTTTTCAGTATATTCTGCGACGGTCAGCATAAATGATCATCTCTTAGACTTTCAAAGAGACCAATTCGGTGCTGCGCTGTTGGTTAGATCATCTGTGACGAAAACGGTTGCACTACTTAAGGTTCGACGGCCGACAGCAATATCGGTAGCTAATGATAGTAACTACAAAAGAATGTAACACATCATTGACGAAGAGCAACAGTAGGCGAAACCCAAAGCAGCAATCGCGCATGAGCATTTTGCTCACAGTAATATTAAAACAATTGGCATTTTACCAATTTTAAATAATCAAATATATGTATTTTCTTATAAACGCAGCTAGAAATACTTTTTAGTCATATTAAGCACATTACAAACTGTTCTTCGATTGTCAGAAAAATATTATACACGCGATCGATCGCTTAACTTTTAAAGGCGGGAGTTCTCTCGACCGGCCGCGGTGGCCGAGGGGACTGAGGCGCTCCAATCACGGTCTGCACGGCAACTACGGTCGGGGGTTCGAATCCCCCCTAGGGCATGGATATTTGTGCCGTCCTAGTTCGCAAGTAGTTCATAAGTAGTTTATAAGTTTAGGGGCTGATGACCCCGTAGTTAAGTCCCAAAGACGTTACAAACATTTGAACATTTTAATTTGAGTTCTCTCGGGTTAAGAATGATCGTGTGCAGACAACATAAAACTACTACGGCAAAAACCATTACAAAACACGACACTCGTTTGAGTAGTACTGCTTCGATAAAGGGGTAGGGCTGGAGCTTAATATTTATGGAACGGGCGCAGTTAATAATGAAATCCGTAGTTAAGCTTCGAAGATAATGGCGCCACGATCATAAAATATGGGCACTTCAGGATTGGAAGTATGTGGTATGATCCGACAAATCATCTTTCACATTGCTTCCTACAAACAGTATCTTCTATATTTACACTACTGGCCATTAAAATTGCTACACCAAAAAGAAATGCAGATGATAAACGAGTATTCATTCGACAAATATATTATACTAGAACTGACATGTGATTACATTTTCACACAATTTGAGTGCATAGATCCTGAGAAATCAGTACCCAGAACAACCACCTCTGGCCGTAATAATGGCCTTGATACGCCTGGGCATTGGGTCAAACAGAGCTTGGATGGCGTGTACAGTTACAGATGCCCATGCATCTTCAACACGATACCACAGTTCATCAAGAGTAGTGACTGGCATATTGTGACGAGCCATTTGCTCGGCCACCATTGACCAGACGTATTGAGGTGGTGAGAGATCTGGAGAATGTGCTGGCCAGTGCAGCAGTGGAACATTTTCCGTATCCAGAAAGACCCGTACAGGACGTGCAACATGCGGTCGTGCATTATCCTGCTGAAATGTAGGGTTTCGTAGGGATCGAACGAAGGGTAGAGCCACGGGTCGTAACACATCTGAAATGTAACGGCCACTGTTCAGAGTGCCGTCGATGTAAACAAGAGGTGACCGAGACGTGATACGCCAGTATGGCGATGATTAATGCACGCTTCCAATGTGCGTTCATCGCGATGTCGCCAAACACGGATGCGACCATCATGATACTGTAAACAGAACCTGGATTCATCGGAAAACAAAGACGTTTTGACATTCGTGCATCCAGATCGTCGTTGCGTACACCATCGCAGGCGCTCCTGTCTGTGATGCAGAGTCAAGGGTAACCGCAGCCATGGTCTCCTAACTGATAGTCCATGCTGCTGCAAACGTTGTCGAACTGTTCGTGCAGATGGTTGTTGTCTTCCAAACGTCCCGATCTGTTGACTCAGAGATGGAGACGTGGCTGCACGATCCGTTACAGCAATGTGGATAAGATGTTGTCATCTCGACTGCTAGTGATACGAGGCCGTTGGGATCCAGCACGGCGTTTCGTATTGTCCTCCTGAACCTGCCGATTCCATATTATGCTAATAGTTATTGGATCGCGACGAAAGCGAGCTGCAATGTCGCAATACGATAAACTGGAAACGCGTTAGGCTACAATCCGACGTTTATCGAAGTCGGAAACGTGATGGTACGCATTTCTCCGCCTTACACGAGGCATCACAACGACGTTTACCAGGCAACGCCGGTCAACTGCTGTTTGTGTATGAGAAATCGGTTGTAAACTTTCCTCATGTCAGGAAGTTGTGGGTGACGCCACCGGTGGCAAACTTGTGTGAATGCTCTGAATAGCTAATCATTTGCATATCACAGCATCTTCTTCCTATCGGTTAAATTTTGCGTTTGTAGCACGTCATCTTCGTGGTGTAGCGATTATAATGGCCAGGAGTGTATTAATAAGTGATGCATCACCTTTAACGGTTCAAAAATGTTCAAATGTTTGTTAAGTTTAAGGGACTTAACTGCGGGGTCATCAGTCCCTAGCCGGCCGCGGTGGCAGCGGGGACTGAGGCGCTCCAGTCACGGTCTGCACGGCCACTACGGTAGGGGGTTCGAATCCCCCCTCGGGCATGGATATTTGTGCCGTCCTTACTATTAAGTAGCTCATATGTAGTTTGTAAGTTTAGGGACTGATGACCCCGTAGTTAAGTCCCATAATCTTTACAAACATTTGAACATTTTGAATATCAGTCCCTAAACTTACTAACTACTTATGAACTACCTTATACTAAAGACAGCACAACTATCCATGCCGAGGGGGGATTCGAACTCCCGACCGTAGCAGCCGTGCAGACTGTGACTGGCGCGCCGCAGACAGCTCGGCCACTGCGGCCGGCGACTGAGTTGGAATGAAGCCTATTCCCGCACCAAGCTACGTTCAAGTAACACATAAAAACCCCAGAATGCTTTTTGTGGAGCGTGGTGTTTTATGGTTCTGAAATGTGGGCAATCAGAGAGAAAGAAGAAAAATTTAAAAACTTGGAAATGAGGTTTGGAGAAGAATGGTGAATACTGTAAAAAATAATCATGTATATATTCGAGGAAAAGAAGAATGATATGTCATGAACAGTAGCGAATACGGAATAGGATCCGTTCATGGAAAAGGAGTGTCTGTAGCCGTAATGAGCTTCTACATCTACGTACATACTTCGTAATCCACCGTAAAGTGCGTGGCGGAGGGTACACTGTAGCACTACTAGGCATTTCCTTTCCTATTCCACTACCAAATAGAACGAGGGAAAAAAGAATGTTCATACGCCTCTGTACGAGCCCTAATTTCTCTTATTTTGTCTTTGTGATCATTACGCGAAATGTAAGCAGGAGGCAGGAAGATCGTTGTAGAGTCACCTTTAAATTCCGGCCCTCTAAATTTCCTCAAAAGAATTTCTCGAGAAGAACGTAGTATTTCCTCCAGCGATTCCCATTTGAGTTATCGGAGCATTTCTGTGACACGCGCGCGGTGGTCGAAGCTAACCAGTAACGAACCTAGCTGTTCGCATCTGAACCGCTTCCATGTCTTGCTTTAAACTGATCTGCTGCGGGTCCCAAACACTTGAGCAATTTCCAAGACGTGGTCGTACAAGAGTTTTATACGCGTCTCCTTTACAGATGAAATACATCTTCCCAAAATTCTCCAAATAAACCGAAGTCGGCTGTCCGCCTTACTCACAAGTGTCCATGCATGTTCGTACCATTTCATAACGCTCTGCAAGTTACGCCCAGATATTTGAACGACGCGAATGTATCAAGAAGTTCACTACTAATGCTGTATTGGTATATTGTGGGATTATTTTTCTTACTCATGTGCATCACCTTACATTTTTCTACCTTTAGAGCTAGCTGCCATTCATCGCACCAACTAGAAATTTTGTCTAAGTCATCCTGTATCTATTACAGTCAATTAAAGACGAACCCTCCCATATACCACAGCATCATCAGCAAACAGCCGCAAATTACAAGTTACTCTGTCCATCAGATCATTTATATACGGTATGTAGAAAATAAAAGCGGTCCTATCACGATCCCCTGGAGCACGCCTGACGATACACTCGTCTCTGATGAACACTGGCTGTCGAGAACAACTTTCAATGTTCTGTTACTTAGGAAGTCTTCCAGCGAGTGACAAATCTGTGAATATATTCCATATTAAAATTACGCATAATAGTTCGCGATCGGGAGCGCTCACTTTAGATCGCGGATCTGCGGCGAACTAGTTCGCTTTTTTAGTTCGTCCGCTCCCAGTGACGGCTGAGCGGCGTAGTCTGCGCGTGCAGGTGGAGGGGGATGTTCCCCGACCTAGCTGCTTCAGGCGCTTACTGCTTGAGCTGCTAACGATATCACGCAAACCAAAAGAAACAGTTTGTGGATAATTCCTCGCGTTTAAGCTTGGAGTTACGTCTATATCTTGGCATTAAGGAATTTATTAGTCAGATATTGCAGAGTGCAGAATACATCAAAGCAGAAATTTTGTAGCACTGAACTATGAAATCTAGCAGGCAGACGCTCACCTCGAAATGACTCATCAGAAGAAGGCAAACACGTGATTTTTAAGTCTACTACGCGCCCTCTCGCTATTGCCCGTCGGTCTTTGGAAAAGAATCCAACGAACTATGAAGCGAGATACGTTTGGCATAATCGTCCGCTGCTGCTAGTTCGTCCGCTGCTCCTAATTCGTCTGCTCTTTTTGACTTTTGCTACCGGTACTAAAAGAGCTCTTTTGTTATGACAGCTTTTTTATGTAATGAATCAGTGTTGCCAAAGCGAGAGCTATTACCCGTATTTTTGGGCAATTTCACATGAAATACTTAGCCAAATAAAGTTATTTTCACGTATGGGTGATGCCGGCTGCGGTGGCCGAGGGGACTGAGGCGCTCCAGTCATGGTCTGCACGGCCACTGCGGTCGGGGGTTCGAATCCGCCCTCGGGCATGGATATTTGTGCCGTCCTTAGTCTTAGCTAGTTCATAAGTAGTTTGTAAGCTTAGGGACTGATGGCCCCGTAGTTAAGTCCCATAAGTTCTACAAACATTTGAACATTTATTTTGAACGATTGGGTGATAAAATAGTATTGAACTACTTTGCATACAGAGTACTCTTAGTACTTTATTTTAAAAATAGATTTCTTGTGGCAGTGAACTATGAAACTACAGGTGAGCTGTATCTCAGCACGAAATGAAGGTAACTGTCAGAAGGAAATCACGCGATTCTGCTCGCTCTCGCGTCCTCTCGCTGTTCCCCGTCAGTCTTCGGAAAAGGAGCGGACGAACTAAGAAGCGAGGGACCTGCGAACTATTTCGTGTAGTTCGCCTGTGGGAGCGTTCTTCCGAACTAGTTCGTTCGCGAACTACACAAGACTATTCCATATGCTCGTATCTTCGTTACAATCTGCAGTGTGGCTCCGCGTCAAGTGCCTTTTTGAAATCGAGAAAAACACAATCTGAGAGGTAGCGCTACACGAATGGACAGTGGCGCTGCGTTACGGCTTGTGAGAGGGCTCGTGCTACAGCGTCTACGGCCGAGCGCAGTCGTGTGACGTCACACAGAGTAGTCCGCTGGGGCACGTCCCGCCGGCAGCTGCAGTGAGTGACGCGACACGACGGCGCTGGCCCTCGCGGCGGCTACCTTCTGGCGACGTTTCTGGGGCTGGCGGATCGGCGCCGGGGCGAACACTTGGGAGAAGACGACGACGACGGCGACGGCGAGGAGGAGCGCGACGCGGCGGGCGCCATGTCGCTGGGCTGCAGCAGCGCGGGCACGGCCGGCGCGTCCGCCATGGCCACCGCGCAGCCGCCACTGCCGCGCCGCCGCGCCACGAGGCCGGCGCCCGCCCCAGCGCGCTCGCGCGGCGGCCCGCCGAGTTAGCGAGCCGTGGCCGTGTCGTGCCGCCAGAAGCCGTACACCGACCGCGGCTCTACACTGCTTACTTTCTGAACTCCTACCGGCAAGAACGTAGTTGTTCAACAACACAAGTCTTCTACGCAGTGACGGACTGACATAGGGGGGGGGGGGGGGGGGTCCGGCCCGGGCCTCTCTTCAGGGGGAAGGGGGGGGGGCTCCAAATACCTCGAAAGGTCTTTTTGGCCCACTTTAGGTTACGGTAGTAACACTAAAAGTGAGCCTTTGCGATCGTCTTTTGACAGCACGAAATTTAAATAAAAATAACGGCTTAACCATCCACCTGACACGAAAACTGATTAACCAAATTTGTGGAGGAGAAAATTCTCTACAACTTTCCTCTCTTATGTTTTTTTCATATCTCGTATCGTTTCAGAGTTACTTGCAAAAATAACGGCGATTTTGGGATGTATGTCTGTCTGTACGTACGTCTGTCTGTCCGTAACGTGTTCCTCGTTTTTATGACGAACCGTTCAACCGATCAACACCAAATTTTACTGACATAACTGTAGGCCGACAGAGACCAGAACCTCCGTTTTTCAAATTTTTCGGACAAAAAATACGGTAGTAATACCAAAAAAGCCTTTGTAATACAATTGTAATTGGAAACGAACCGTTCATCTGACACGAAAATTGAATAACCTAATCGGAAGAGGGGAAAATTCCCTAGAACTTCGCTTATTATGTTGGTTTTTTTTATTATTTCTTTTTTTTTATAGCTTGCATCGTTGCAGAGATATTTGCAAAAATTAAGGCGATTTGACGATGTCCGTCTGGCTGTAACGTGTTCCCACTTTTTAGGTCGAACCGTTCACCGATCGGCACCAAATTTTACAGACAGAATTGTTGGTTACCAGAGACCAGAACCTCGCTTTTTCAAATATTTTGGACAAGAAATACGTTAGTAATACCAAAAAAGCCGTTTGTAATGTAATATAATTGCATATAAACCGTTCATCTGACGATAAAATTGAATAACCGAATTTGTAGAGGAGAAGATTCTCTACAGCTTTGTTCCCTTATGTTTTTTTCATATCTCGTATCGTTTGAGAGATATTTGCAAAAATAACAGAGTTTTGACACCCTCCACTGAATTAACGAAAACCAGCCGTTCGCAGATGTCACGTGACATTCCTCGCCCTGCGTAAGCCATCTTGCGTTCTGTATTTGATGATTTTCTTATTGTAACTTACATGTTGTTATTTCAAAGCAATGTCGCACTGAAGTATTAACAAAAACACGTCGTTCTTCGTACGATAAATGATTATCTAGTGTCTACAAATGCCATATTAGCATCAGTTAAGGACGGCCATCAATGGTATGAGATTAAAGAACACAGCTCCCAACTGTTAGCTGTAGCGTAGTGGGCAATGCGTTGGACTGTGACGCTGAAGGTCTGTGGTTTGGAACTCGCCACTACCTAAATATTTTTTCCTAAAAGGGTTTCATACATTCTTGTTAATTAATTTTTTATTATTTAGGTTATTATTTTGGTCAATAATGTTTGCTAAAACTTATAAAACTACAAATCTAAAGTGGGCCGTAAAATAGGTCAGTGCGATTTTTTTTTCTTTGGAGCGCTCTTTTAGCCTTCTCCTTCTGGGACCTCCAAATCTCGAAAGCTATTTTTTTAGTCTGTCCTACGCCTCCTAGGGGGCTTTCAAATCTCAGAAATTACATGCATTTATATTTTTAAGTAGACAGGGGACCTCATTTTGTTTTGCCTCCGCCCCGGGCCTCTGACAGCCTTAGTCCGCCACTGCTTGTACACCCACATTTTCAATCTACAAATCGCATTTACGAACCTCATAGAGGATTCACCGTTATAAAATTTCTATGTCGTTCCATTTTCTAAAAGCTAGTCTTCACGACGACACTACGTTGCGATACTCGTTGTATGAAATGAATTGCGCGCAACTGGTTTCGTGTATGTCTGTAGAATGTTTGCACAGCTTATGGGACTTAACTACGGGGTCATCGGTCCCTAAAGTTACAAACTACTTATGAACTAGCTAATACTGAAGACGGCACAAATATCCATGCCCGAGGGGGGATTCGAACCCCCGACCGTAGTGGCCGTGCAGACCGTGACTGACGCGCTTCAGTGTCCTCGGCCACCGCGGCCGGCTATGTCTGTAGACACGGCACCAATACTATACACTTCAGTTTCATTGTTTTGTGAGTGTCGTAGTCGCTGTAAAATGAAAGTTCTGGTAACTGTAAGAGTTGTGGCGGTGCTGTTGCTTCTCTGTGTGAAGTCGCTTCATAAGACTAAACATAAAAAGAACAAGAAACGTGTTTGGGTTCGTGACTGGATTAAAATAAAACGTCAGGTCGGTTGCTCAGCGACCTTGCTGAAAGAAATTGTGACTGAAGACCCTAGAAGTTATTTTAATCAACTTAGAATGTCACCAGAGCAGTACACTTCCCTTTTAAACAGAGTTAGTAATGCAAGAAAGAAACAAGATACTGTTATGCGTGAAGCATTGTTACCAGAACTGAAATTACGAATTGCATTACGATTCTTGTCACGTAGATATTCATGTCTACAGTACCTGTACCGTCTTCCTAAATTCACAATTGCCATAGTTCGTTTGTACAGATATTTCGAATTGAATGTACTTTAGCCTGCAATTCACTAATAGTCAACCCATCAATATTTAATTGACGAATAATTGCTTCACGACCACTAACACGCCACTGCTTATTCCTGAAATTTTCATCGTTATAATCGCACAAACACCTATGCATCGCTTGTATTTCAAACACCGTATTATTTTTTCCGTTCCTCCCTTTATGTTGTATTTTGTTCTGTATTGGTTATAACCTAACCTAAAAACTCCCGCAATCTGTTTCTCCACAGTTGGAAGGTGCCGAAACAGTTTAGTTTCGCCAATGAGTTGCGCGAACGCCTGCCGCGCATGCGTATTGGCCAATAGCACAGTTTCATGAAACGTAGTGTCGTCTTTTAAACTAGTCTTAATAGCGCGCGAGAAAAACGAACTTCCCCTTCCCCCCGAGTTTCCCATCTCCCCCGCCTCACCCCTTCCCTACAGGGTCCTCAGTGCCACCGTTTCAATCGTGATTTATTTTGTATCCCCGCGTCGTCGCCACTTTTCTGTCTCGTTTCCGCCGGTTGTCGTAGGTGTCGATGGCCGAGTAGAAAGAGACCGACACAGGAATAAAGGGTGCACGCTTGTGCAGGTACGAAGGTGAGCAGCCAGTGGGACAGCAGAAACTAGAAACACTAGAGTAAATTAGAACCAGATATATATTTCGTAGAGAGTTAGTAATACTTAACTTTTACATAGCTCAGTACTGCAGAATGCTGATACATAGTTTAGATAGAGGCCTGCCTTTTGATGATTCGTAGTGCCTATCCGATAGCCAAGTCTTAACTTGTGCCTATCTGATTCCCAAGTGGCCGATGCAGCAGTCGTGGCCACGAGCGGGATTGCAGCAGAGGGCGCTCGTGGCTGACGTCGTAAGAACGCCGCGCCGTGCGTGCATGGCGGCGCGCGGTGAAAGTGCGTGGCGCGCACTTCATACTTGTGCGACCACACAGTTTACGTAGTGGTTTCTGTTTCCATTGCATCAGTGTCTTTTAAATTGCGTCCATCACCAACAAATAAGTGTAGCCGTCGAAATTTTTAAGCAGAGTCTTTAGCGAAATTTCCTGGCAGATTAAAATTGTGTGCCAGAACTGGAACTCGTACCTGGGACCTTCGCCTTTCGCAGGCAAAGTACTGGCGGAAATAAAGTTGTGAGGCGGCATCGTGAGTCGTGTCGGGATAGCTCAGTCGGTAGAGCGCTTGCCCACGAAAGGCAAAGGTCCCAAGTTCGAGTCCCGGTTCCGGCACACAATTTTAATCTGCCAGGAAGTCTCATATCAGCGCACACTCCGCTGCAGAGTGAAAGTTTCATTCTGGAAACATCCCTTAGGCTGTGGCTAAGCCATGTTTCTACCATATCCTTTCTCCCATGAGTGCTAGTCTTGCAAGGTTCGCAGGAGAGCTTCTGTGAAGTTTGGAAAGTAGGAGGCGAGGTACTGGCGGAAGTAAAGTTGTGAGGCGTGATCGTGAGTCGTGTCGGGATAGCTCATTCGGTTGCCGGGCGCCGTGGCTCAGCGCGCCCGGTCAGAGAGCTGAACGTCCTCTGTAATAAAAAAGCTGAGCCAACAGATCAACGAACGTCCAAGAACGAACAATGAAAAACGACCGCAAATAATAGATCTACCTGAAAAAAAAAATAATAATAATATTCGGTAGAGCGCTGGTTCCGACACACAATTTTAATCTGCCAGGAAGTTTCATATCAGCGCCCACTCCGCTGCAGAGTGAAATTTTTATTCTGGAAACATCCCTTAGGCTAAGCCATGTCTCTACCATATCTTTTCTTCCAGGAGTGCTAGTCTTGCAAGGTTCGTAGGAGAGCTTCTGTGAAATTTGGAAAGTAGGAGGCGAGGTACTGGCGGAAGTAAAGTTGTGAGGCGTGATCGTGAGTCGTGTCGGGATAGCTCATTCGGTAGAGCGATTGCCCGCGAAAGGCAAAGGTCACAGGTACGAGTCCCGGTTCCGGCACACAATTTTAATCTGCCAGGAAGTTTCAATGTCTTTAGTGTTTTTTGTCTGTCTAGTGTTGTGTTTTCTCAATGAGAAGTTTTAAAAGCCACTGTGGCACAAAAATTTTAACGGACTGCTTGTGTTCTATCACATTCCTTATGTCTCGTTCACCGAAACCTTCTCATTGTCATTGTTTTTAAATTCTCTGATTTTTCAGCTTCATGGCATTGTAATTTTAATCTTCATACTCATTCCTGTACAATCTTTTGGCTGCAGAGCAACGCTGTCACTGCTGCCAGCCTGTTGGATATATGTTGTGCTCGAATGTATGTATGACGTAAAAAAATAAAATAAAATAAAATAAAATAAAATAAAATCAACGAACTTCTCCTTGTTACCAACGCTAATCCTCTCCCCTCCCCACAGATTCAACGCCCCCCCTCCCCCTGCTCTCCTCTTTCCTTCCACCGCTTGGCTATCCTCATCCTTTCCCTACTTCCCTTTCTTCCCTCTCCTCCTGGGCTTCACAGCCACTCTTCTTTACCCTGAGGGGCCCACCGTACCGTCAGTTTTAACCGGTGCTTCGTCCAGTGTTCGTTCAAATGTCTTTTAACTGTGCGTCCACCAAAAGAAAGTCAAGTGTCACTTATGTTATATTAATCAGTGTCTCCGTTCGTCTCATCGTATGCAGTGTACTGCTTTTAGTGTGGGTGGGTGTTTTTTTTTTTTTTTTTTTTTTTTTTTTTTTTTTTTTTTTTTTTTTTTTTTAATAACGCCACTGTGGCACCATTTTAACTAACTGCACGTTTCTATCATCTCTGACAGTTGTATCTCTCCAAATTTTCCGACTTGTCAAATTTTACTTCTCCGATTTTTAACTTCATTGTCAACTTTTTAATAGCTTCGTGTCATTGTTTTAATTCATTCAGCTGAAGGCTAGCTTGACAAGCTGCTGCCAGCGTGTCTTTGTCATGTAGGCATTAAAATAACAATAAAAAATACAAAGAAATAATTTTAAATGAACCACTTCTACCTCGCCATCTCGAATGACAGCCTCCGTCCTGACATATATCCGTCCCATCATACCAAATTCAAATGTTCAAATATTTGTAAAGCTTATGGGACTTAACTGCGGGATTCAAAAATGTTCAAATGTTTGTAAATCTATCGGACCAAACTGCGTGGTCATCAGTCCGTAGCTTACAAACTATTTAAACTAAGGTAAACTAATCTAAGGACAACACACACACTCACACCCCAGGGAGGACTCGTACCTCCGACGGCGAGCAACCGCGCGCTCTGCAGCGAGGCGCCTTAGACCGCTCGGTTACTCCACCGCGGCAACTACGGGGTCATCAGCCCCTAAACTTACAAACTACTAATGAACCAACTTATATTAAAGACAACACAAACATGTGTGCCCGAGGGAGGGTTGGAACCTCCGACGCGGAAGGCCGCGCGATCCGCAACGTGGCGCTCCAGACCGCTCGGATACTCCCATCAAACCTCTTGTATAGATGCTCCCTCATCCCTCCCCACTCTCATCTCCCTTCAAGGAGATCTCGCGCCCCCATACCCCCTCCCCCAGTAATGGCTGGTGCTTCAGATGACTGGGGGTTCAGATATTGATAGTGGCGCCGCCCCTACTTTACATATTTTTCGTTAAAACATCTGCAGAATGTCTTACTCCAGCTTGTTTGCACTTGTAATAATAAATTTAGACTTCGAACATAAATCTGTAGCTAAGGTAGACTATTCAAAATTTTTAGGTATTTGCATTCACGAGGGATTAAATCGGGAGAAACATACTGTATATTTCCTGAAACGTTTGAGTTCAGCTACTTATGCTATCAGGGTCATTGCAAAAATTTGGTAATATACTTCTCAGTAAAATAGCTTACTACGCCTATTTTCATTCAGTGCTTTCATATGGGATCATATTCTGCGGCAATTCAATATTGAGTAAAAAAGTATTCATTGCACAAAAGCGTGTAATCAGAATAATTGTTGGAGCCCACCCAAGGGCACCCTGAAGACGTTTATTTAGTGATTTAGGGAGCTTCACTATATACATACATTCTCTCATGAAATTTGTTATTAACAATCCGACCCAATTCAAAAGTAATAGCAGTGTGCATAGCTACAACACTAAGAGAAAGGATGATATTCAATATTCAAGGTTAAATCTAACTTTGGCTCAGAAAGGGGTGAATTATGCTGGCACAAAAGTCTTTGGTCACTTACCAAGTAGCATTAAAAATCTGACAGATAGCCAACTAGTATTTAAAAAGAAATTAAAGGAATTTCTGAATGGCAGCTCCTTCTACAATGTACATGAATTTTTAGATAGAACTTTTAAAAAAATAAATAAAATAAAAATAATAAAAAACAACAAAAATGTAATAAAAAATCCTTAAAATATTGATTGTCAACATTAGACAACATTTACTAAACTGACGCGTTCCACATCATTACGATATGTCATTTATATGATCTATGGAACAAGTATTAACTTAATCTAATCTTACTTCAAGTCGAGCTGAGGCGTCGGCCTACCAAGCTTCTTTTTCATATTTTTATTCCAAGCTTAAAACGGAGTACTGAACGTTGAAGGCACTGAACGTTGTTCATTTTTCTTTTATAGTAAACACCAGGTACGTATGTTATATGCACATCAACACTAAAACACAGTAAGTAACTGATTACACTGCTAAGTGACTGTAACAAAATGGGTCTGTTACAATGAAGAGACAAACTACAATCGGATCACATGACACTATAAGCAGCACCCCCTTCCTAAATTACTCATACACAAAGGCTGCTCTCCCCGACATCTTTTCTAACAGTTGAATATATCTTACAACGAAGAGTAGAAATGTCATTTATCCTCAAAATCGTGACAAAGTTGCTAAAACGTCCAAAGATATGTTTCAAGTAGCAATACAAAAGTCACTGTTGTTCCCATATCTGTTAAAAAGAAGATTGAGCTTAAAAAAATGGTTGTAGTCGGTCTCGATTCTCGAACCCACAAACTTCGACAGCAGAGCTTGTTGCAGGGTAGTGACTTCATTATTATTCATGATCAGATCTTCTGAAGGCTTTTACAGATGATGTCTTTAATTTATAGTTTTATTTTACCAAGTATGATGTGTTTTTGATGAATCTTCAATGCGTCAAAAACAAACATAAATGTCGGATTTTGCCTTCATAAAGGATTTGTGTATGCGCAAGGCAAGGCGCACAGTAGCTCCATTGTCTTGCTTTGGAACCATTCGTGCGTAACCGCCAGAGCTCGAGTAATCAAGAGCTGGTGTCTCTACTAGCTCCAGCCTACACCAGCTAGAGACAAGGCCTCACAACAATCCGTGCTACATCATACTCACCACGCCGCGGCCGCCAACTGAATGGCTGGCCATTGGGCCACGCCCACTGCCTCGTAGCGGCCAGCCATTCAGTTG
The DNA here is from genome assembly GCA_026315105.1 of Locusta migratoria. Lineage (NCBI taxonomy): Eukaryota > Metazoa > Arthropoda > Insecta > Orthoptera > Acrididae > Locusta > Locusta migratoria. Next base: position 356,065,369 of record CM048749.1, read on the forward strand.
GCGGCCGCGGCCTGGTCAGTGTGACGTAGCACGGATTGTTGTGAGGCCTTGTCTCTAGATGGCGTTGCTGCAGCGTCAGTGTTAAAAACGTCGTTTCCCCTTGCCCCTCCCTGCCACGGGAGGGCCTATATGCTGCCTCCAGGGGTTCAGAAGATAATTTGAACCTCAGCCGCACATGCGCATTGCAACGCTACGGCCACCGCCGCCTATATTAAGCGGTCGCACCACGACTCGTATACGTGCTGTTTCCGCGACGTAAAATTTTTCTCATGCGATAAAAATATGCGATGTGCACATAAAATGATCTGATAGAAAAACGTAACGAATAATGATAGTTTATTTATTTACATTTTTTTTTCACGGCGAGCTTTCTTCCGATGATCCACTGAACGAGTTAACATATATAGGACGCGTCGGCACTGCCCTCCCCTCCCTCCCTTCCCCGCGTTCCTCACCCCCCCCCAACTCGCCTCTCTCATTCTCAGTCTATTATGATAGTAACTCGTCAGTATTTTACTATGATCGTCAAGTATATTTTTAAGTGTTGCACCCACCGGATTCGGCGGAACAAAAGTGACGCCAGTGTCTTCTGACTCTCCATCAGTGCTCCGGTGTTCCTCGTTTGTCTGTAAAATATCACAGTGGCTGGTTTCTTTAAATTCACTTCATGTTTCTTTAAATTCACTTCATGTTTTGACGTCGCCTGACTTGATTTTTAAATGTCTCCACTACTGCGCCGCAGGATCTGAGGCGCTCCAGTCACGGTCTGCACGGCCACTACGGTCGGGGGTTCGAATCCCCCCTCGGGTATGGATATTTGTGCCGTCCTTAGTATAAGGTAGTTCGTAAGTAGTTTGTAAGTTTAGGGACTGATAATCCCGTAGTTAAGTCCCATAATCTTATCAAACATTTGAACATTTCCACTACTGCCTCCGTTTCCATGTCTTAAATTGTTGTCTTATTTTCGCCATTTTATTGTACATCTTTCTCACCAAGAAAAACTACTGCATTTCTCTGCGTTTGAAGAGCAGCATGTAAGTCGGTCAACCTTCTACCACGGGCACGAAACACAAATCTTTCCGTTTTCAGTCTAATTTTTCATGTTGTATTATGAGCACCGTGTCTCCCCATGTAAGTGTATGCTAGCAAAATATACAATTCCGTCAAAAGCAAGTGTAGAACAGCAAACAACCACAATTGGTTTTTTCTTTTCACTTTTTTATTGCACCATAACCGGTTTCAAATTTTTCGCATAAAACCAATTGTGGCAGGCTGCTATTCTGTACCAACAAGTTAATAACAAAACATGTTAGAATAAAATAAAATAAAATAAAAAAAGTCGCAAACAGATCTCGCCTCAAGGAATGTTGCTCCTCTTTTAATGAGAAGTATGAAGTCGTCCACATGAGTACGAAAAGAAATCCGTTAAACTTTGTTTACAAGATAAATCAATCAAAAGTGAAGGCCGTAAACTCTACAAAATACCAAGGAATTACTATTACTTCAGACTTAAATTGGAAAGAACACGCAGATAATGTCGTGGGAACGGCGAAGCAGAGGTTGCGTTTTATTGGCAGAACCCTTAAAACTTGCAACAGAACTACAAAAGCAACTGCATACACTACGCTTGTCCGTCCATTTTTGGAGTATTGCTGCCCAGTGTGGGATCCTTATCATGTGGGTTTGACGGAGGACATCGAAAAAGAGCAAAGAAAGGCAGCTCGTTTCGTATTGTCACGATACAGGGGAGACAGCGTTACGGAAATGATACCAACATTCTCCTCCGAATGCGAAAATATATTGTTGACTCCCAGTTACATAGGTAGAAATGATCATCAGAATAAAATACGAGAAATCAGAGCTCGAACGGAGACATTCAGGTGTTCCTTCTTCCCGCGCGCTATTCGAGAATGGAATGGGAGATAAATAGTATAATGGTAGTTAGATGAACCCTCTGCCAGACACTTAAATGTGATTTGCAGAGAATTCCATGTAGATGTAGATGTAGAACTCGTGCATTATTTCCGTGTCACTGTTTATTGTATCACGATAATACTAACGAGCTGCCATTCTCTGATCTTTTTCCACGTCCTCTGTTAGTCCCACCTGATGAGGATCCCACACTGTGCAGCAATAATGCAAAATCGGGTGTGGTGTGGTCAGTTTCTTTAGTAGAACTATTGCATCTTCCAAGTGTTCTGCCAATGAAACGTAACCTTTGGTTTCCTTCCCCATGATATGTTCTTTGTGTTCTTTGCAATTAAAGTTGTTCGTAACACTAATTTATAGGTATTTAGTTGTATTTACGGACTTTAAATTAGCCTAATTTGTGGTGTAAATGAAGTTTAACACATTTCTTTTAGTGCTCATGCGGATGACTTCATACTTTTCAATATTTTGGGTCAATTGCCAATCTTTGCACCATGCAGATATCTTATCAAAATCATTCTGCAGTTGCTTTTGATATTCTGCCTTCACTAAACGATAAACGACAGCATCATCCGCGAACAAAGAGAGCTGCTCAGATTGTCTCCTTAATCGTTTGTAATGAAACAGTAGGAGTCCTATAACACTTTCCTGGGGAACGCGAGATACCACTTCTGTTCTACGCGATGACTTACCGTCAGTTACAACGTACTGTGTCCTTTCTGACAGGAAATCACGAATCCAATCGAACAACTATGTCTATATTCCATACGCACGCTATTTGATTAGAAGACGTTGTGAGGACAGTGTCAAAAGTCTTCCGGAAATCCAGAAATACGAAATCTATTTCACATCCCTTTTCGATAGTACACATCACATCATGTGAGTAAAGAGCTAGTATTTCACAACATCTATACTCCCTGAATCCATGTTAACTATGGGTCAATAAAACGTTCTCTTCGATATAGTTCGCAATGTTCGAACAAAGTATATTTCCCAAAATGCTGCTGCAAATTGACGTCGTTTAAAATACGCAGAAATAATTATTTAAAAGAAAGACATTAATGTTGACATTAAATTTAGAACCAGTAAAATTTAGTTACGGAGATAAATTTAAAAGCAACAATTTACAGACTGAATTTTCAATGCGTTCCAAAATTTTACTTGCGAAAGTTAAAGGCAGCCTTTAGTAACTATTTTATCTCTCTGTCTTTATCTTGCAATGACGTAACTATAAAAATTATTCTACATGTCGAGATATCAGTATCTTAATATCAGTTCTAGAAATTGGACAAATAACAATTCTCGTAGCACCCAAATATGAAGAAAACGCGGCGAATTTTAACTCATTATTATCTCCAGCGGTAGAAACGGTATTCGAGACAATCGGGTGAAGTTTTTTACGTCATTCACATCCATTTTTTACAGTCAGCCAGATGACTCCATAAGAATGTCACAATGGTTGCTTAAAAATCTATGGCCGCTTTCTTCCCCTATACTAGTAATAATTTCGAGCAAAGTGCCGAAAGCCTAATATTGTGGCTATTAGCTGTGCACGGTGCTTCTTTTTATGCCCGTATATCTTCGCCTTTTTCCGTCATGCATTAAGCTTTTCCTCAAACTATTTACTTGGTCTTTGTGATATTTCTGGCTTAAAGCCATCATATTAAGATCAGAGTATTGCTTCAGTGCAGCCGGTTAGGACCAGTAGGCGACAGATGGTAAAAGCTGGTGAGAACCGCGACAGGTGGTACAATAGGTCGGGTTCTCATGGGAAAGAGCACTGGCAAATCTCCCCGAATTCTAGGGAAGTCCCCGAGCGGCAGGCACTGGACGCCGATTGGCTGTAGCACTGGCGGTCACGCGCCAAAACGCAATCATATTTTTCTTAATATTTAATAAACTAATTATTTATTCATTGTCAAACTCAATTTAGAAAAAAACCCTCAAAGGTAAGCTACGCCCTGAGTAGGTAAAACATATTAACAATTGCTAATTCAAAAAACAAAACAATTAATTTAAATCGGACGATGCATGGCAGCCATGTTTGCGCGCCAAATTACGGAGCGAAGGCAGCCTTGCATCGAGCCGCCACTCTTCAGTAGACGCTCTCGGAGGAGTAACATGTGAGTCTAGAACACGCACTCAGTGGAGTAACACGCATACGTAGGTTGTCATAAAACATTGTTTAATCATTTTAGATCAAGACTAAATGACTTAATATTTATTTTCAGTTACGAAAATGTGTGTCAAGTGGATATTATTACACAGTTTACTAGTTTTCTGCTTTCTTTAAATAAATCAGTTGGCATTCCGATTCCCGAGGACTTCTGTTTTATTCAGTAATTAGATCAGTTCCTACCAATAGTATAATAATTTCAGCCTCAATAAAGAACTCCGACTTGCGTGCTATCATTTGCGTGGGGAAGATGTATATAGAAGACGTCAGGTTGTTGAACTTTAGTTTTCACTCAGTGCAGTGGGGAGTTACTACAACCCTCGCGTACCCTGTCTTTGCGGTACAAACGCAAACTGTTGTGCGTCATCCATGGCAACGTGGAGGAGGAAAGGAAATGATATAGGACCGGTTAGCACAACCCCCTGTAGACATTTTCCCGTTGTATCTTTCCATCCATTTGCGTGTCTTCCAATGCGACTTATATCTTGCGGACTATATCGTCGAAACGTAGTGATAATTTTGACTATTCCATTTGCAACAGATGGCATATCCATTTTTGTCTATGTTCTTCAACCTTATTATTTCTGTCAAAATATTTTAATTTCTTCCTACATCTACATCTACATGAGATACTCCGCAAATCACATTTAAGTGCCTGGCAGAGGATTCATCGAACCACCTTTATATCTATATTTCTTTTCTAGTATAACTCTTTGCATCTTCCTGCCTGTATATTAAAAGACCAAATACGAAAGAGTCGTTCTTGTGAATAATTGTGTCCGAGAAACACAGGGCCGGATCTAGGGAGGGCCAAAGGGAGCAGTTGCCTTGGGCGGCAGAATTTAGGAGGCGGCAAATTTTGACCGATTAAAATAAATAAATAATATAAAAAATTAAAAAATAAAAATTATATTTTTTTAAACAGAACGTATCTTTCTGGTATAATTATTAAAATTAACAGACACAGAATTATTAAAAGTAAAATGGCTGCAAGAAATACCGAAATCATTTAATAAAACTAAAATTCCTGGTTGAAGACTTCAGTGTTGCCCTGTCAGAGGTACTTCAGCTAATCAAACTTTAAAAATCTACTAGATATTAGCCAGAATGAGGGAGATGTTTGCGTTATTGCACGGTGTTTATTAATTTGCATAGATTTCCTTTGTCAAATAAATGAATACTCATATTTAATATCAAGGTAGCATTTGTAGAACAAGTTAATTTGAATAAAGTTCCAGTCCTTATAAAAAAAACTAAAAAAATATAAAAATAAAAAATAAAAAAATCAGGTGCGCACACTTCTTATTGAAAATCAAAAGCATTAAGGATCTAGAGTCCTCTCTCGGTAGCGGTGGAATTGATATACATCTACACAGGATACTCTGTAAATCACATTTAACTGCCTGACAGAGGGTTCATCGGACCACTTTTATACTATTTATCTCCCATTCCATTCTCGAACAGCGCGCGGGAAGAAAGAACATCTGAATCTCTCTGTTCTAGCTCTGATTTCACGTATTTATTCAGATGATCTTTTCTACTTATGTAAGTGGGAGGCAACAATATATTTTCGCATTCGGAGGAGAATGTTGAGGATTGTAGTTTCGTAAGTAGCCCACGTCGGAGCGATAAACGCCTTTGTTCTAATGATTCCCATTCCAGATCCTGTATCATTTCCGTGTCTCCACTGTATCACGACAATACAAAACAACCTGCCCTTCTTTCGACTCTTTCGATGTCCTCCGACAAACCCATCTGATAAGTATCGCATACTGGGCAGCAAGACCAGATAAAACAAGAGGAATCTCACTGTATTATTGATGCTGTCCTTTTTCTATCTAAACAAGGAAGTCCTTTTAGAGGAACAAAAGAAGATGGTGATTTTGGTGATCCACATACCGGCAAATTTCTAAATACAATTGATCTCATATCATACTATAGTGTCCCCCTTCGTCTGCGTATTGAACGTCACAAGAAAGGCCAGATTATCTATTTTTACAAAAATATACAAGATGAGTTCCGTGACTTGATTGCTGACAAAATAAAACAAGATATAATTAAAGATATTTTAGCTGCTAAATACTTTTCAATGATGTTTGACTGCACTCCAGATATCAGCCACAATGCGCAGATGACACAAGTAATTCGATATGTCAAGTAGAATAACTCAGAGGCTGTGGAAAGTTTTACTGACTTTTACAGTTACAGACAAAATAGGAGAAGGAAGGCCTTAGTCAAGAGATGCTGCAAAAATTGGAACAAGATGGGTTGAAAATTAAGTACTGCAGGGGGGCAGTCTAATGACAATGGGGCAAACATGGCTGGAAAGCACAAACGGGTCCAATCAAGAATACTTCAGAAGAATGAACTGGCCTATTTCGCACCATGTGCTGCTCACTCTTTAAATTTAGTAGGAGCAAATTCAGCAGACATTCAGAAAGACTAGGTGATCTGAAAGAGTAGATGCGGTTTACAAGCATTTTCATAAAGTTTTGAAGGCCTTGGAAGAAACTGACTTATAAATTGTCAACACCAGAAACAAAATCAGAGACAAGATCCATTTTAAAAAATATGAGAAAACTGAAATTCTTTACTTTAACTTGTTTGTGGTATGTAATATTAAAATAAATTGCTCGTGTTAATCAGTTTCTGCGAAGTTAATACTTTACAATTGATAAAGCTGTTCGAAACATTCAAGGACTTTTGGGCTTTCTCAAAACTTCCCGGGATTCTTGTACCTCTGAAGCTATTTCTGAGGCCAAAGTGCTAGCAGAAGATAATGAGGTATCAACGGTATTCTCCGAAAAAAGGATTCGAAGAAATAAGAAAATGGCCGATGAGCTTTGTGAGGATGAAGTAGCCAACATTCACAGAAAAAATAAGGAATAATTGACAGAGCTTAGTACCGGGTTTACCGCACATAAGAAAATTGGTGCAAAAATTAGTTTTCTGCGTGGTGTGCAAATTCGAGAAATTGACGTGGAGGACTTGAAGGCCAAAGCAGCGGAACTGGCAGAAGATATTAGCGAGGAAGAACTTGAAGTTGAAAGTTTCACACCACATGCGTTGGCAGTAGACAGAGACTCGCAAGATTCCACTGCATCGTCAACATTAACATTTATAAAAATAAATTGGTAGAGGGGTATTCCAACCATATTACTACGTCGTTAAAATATACCTTACCATTCTAGTTTCGTATGGAGAAAGAAGTTTCAGCAAGCTGAAACTAATTAAATACACTTGAGGAGCTCGACTGCTTAACAGATCTGAGTATAATATCCATAGAGCACAAACGAGCTGCTTCTCTAAACTATGATGATATCAAAAACAGTGTTGCAGCAAAAAAGGCTCGAAAAGCGAAATTTTCGTTTGATTTTTGTACGATGAGTAAGTTTGTAATATTTTCGTTTGTATTAGAATTGTTCTGTTTTCCTTTGATCTTAATTCAGTCAATAAAATAAGTTCATGTTGTGAGACTGTGACATTTATTTACAAATATGTAACCCAATTAGTATCAAAAAGTCGATTGTTACAGGCGGGGATCAAAGAAGGGGGCGGCAAATTTAAGGTTGCCCCACTTGGCAAATGTCCTAGATCCGGCCCTGGAGAAACAGCCAATTCGACAAATTACGATGGGACTGTGCCATGTTACCGTCTTATTACGTTTCCTTTCTTTCGCTATCTCACTTTGAATGAAACATGTGCTTAACTCAAATGTTTGTAATTCTAAGGGACCAAACCCCTTTAGTCATCGGACCCTAGACTTACAGACAATTTAAATTAACTTAAAGACAACACACACACACACACACACACACACACACACACACACATATATATATATATATATATATATATATGCTAGAGGGAGGACTCGAACCTCCGACACGAGCGACCTCACGATCAGTAATATGGTGCTCCAGACCTCACGATCATTCCCAAGCGGTAAGCATATGGTGAAATGTATGTGATTGCTCAAAGCTGAAAATTTTTCACGGGAGAAAGGGGATAGTTCATGGAGCCGTCATATCGTCAAAGATAGCAAAATATCTGTTACTGAATTGTGCCTGAGAGGAAAGTTATTTTAAATTAATTTTCATTTTTAATTAAATACGACTCTAGAAAATTAACAAGTAGGCCATAATGTAATCATCAGTAGCAATTCGTCTAGGATGTCGAAACAGAGGTATCTTGTGTTACGTTCAACCATGTGCATTACTTGAATAAAAGAAGAATAAACACTGCAGAAACTATGATAAACGATTCCATTTAGTTACAGTCAATAGCATTATGATAGAACGCAGAAGCGGACTCTCTTAAAGCAACTAAACGGACTACTTCTGACATCAAGATTTACAACAGCAAAATTTACTCGTCACTCAGATTTAATAACGGAAAAGAAAAAGGCAACTACACTGATACTACAAATAAAGGAAAGCGATTAATTAAACATATGGTTATTATTTTCATGATGACAATATAGAAGTCTTAAGGTACGACCTCTTTTTATTCCTTGGTTAGCCGCGCGGGAGTAGACGAGCGGTCTGGAGCGCCAAGTTATGGATCGCGCGTCGAAGGTTCGACTCCTCACTCGGGCATGGATGTTTGTGCTGTCTTTAGTATAAGTTAGTTCATAAGTAGTTTGTAAGTTTAGAGACTGATGACACCGCAGTTGAGTCCCATAAGCTTCACAAACATTTGAGCAAGGCAGATAATGCTAATCTCGTCCGTATTTTCTGATGAAAGAAAAGAATGGCACAACGAAATCCACAGATAAAAAGATATTATTACTTTAAATAACTGTATACAATATGTATTTGTTCCACAATAATATTTATTTTTATTGTGAACTAGCTTAAGGCTTCTTAGGCCATCTACAGACAAATTAATACTGCAGATTATCCACATCACACCAGCTGCTGTGTTTCGAGTACAAATATAACTGTCAGTCATAGACTATGTAGCCTTTAGGTATTTTATAAACAGAGACGTCCAACCAATTAAAACAAAAGTGTAACTAAAACATAATGTACATTAATGTTCAACAAATAGGTTGAAACAAAAAATGGTTCAGTGAATAATAGTAAATACAATAGTATATTATATTAACTGATATATACGAACAAACGTAGAAGGGGAACAGGTGAGTGAGGACAAACAGTAAAAAAGAAAAAAATCAAATGACGGTGGGGAACAATTACATAAGTTTGGAGTCTGTGAATATGGAATAAAGGAGCATATTGAAGTATGTAGCCTATATTAAAATTAGCTGGTTTTCAAGAGAGTGGTGTAACACATGAAAGGAAAACATTGGAATGTGGGTGAGAGACATTACACAATTTCGACAAGCATGGTGGCAGTATTCTACATAATAGGTACTTTAATAATGGTGAATACTGGAATTAGGTCTGATCATTGCGAATTAGGTTCGGTTTTTGAGCTTGGTGTTTGTTGATAGAGAGGATTTCAAGCAATGTTAGCTTTCTGCCTTTATTTTCTCTGTGGAGAACATCACATTTAATGTCAAAGGCATGGCATACATTTACGGTTTGTTCTGCAAACGTGGAATCTATCTTTTTTAATCTCCAGCGCCTCTCATGTCCAGCCAGTCTAGTGGTTATAGCCCTACCTGACTGACCTGCATATACTTTGCCACAAATATTGCAAGAGATCCTATATGTGCCACAACATACATTGCAAGACATACTTTGACAACATACTTTGCAAGAAAAAGAGACAAAATAATACCACTTTTGTATCCTCCTCGGAAGATACCTAGTAACCCAAACCAAAAATGGGCACCAATTCCATATGTTGGTAAAACATCAGAAAGGCTTGCCAGCAAACTTAAGTCCAGAAAATACACCCTAGCCTTTTATAATAGAAATAGTATTGCCAACTTGCTCTTCAATAGCAAAGACAAGATTCCACCTTTACAAAGGAGAGGCGTATATAGGATCTCTTGCAATATTTGTGGCAAAGTATAAGTAGGTCAGTCAGGTAGGGCTGTTGGAGATTAAAAAAGAGAGATTCACCTTTGCAGAACACGCCTTAAATGAATGCCATGTCTTTGACATTAAAGGTGATGTTCTCCACAGAGCAAACAAAGGCAGAAAGCTAACATTGCTTGAAATCCTCTCTATCAACAAACACCAATCTCAAAAACCGAACCTAATTCGCAATCATCAGACCCAATTCCAGTATTCACTATTATTAAAGTAACCTATTATGTAGAATTCTGCCACCATGCCTGTCGAAATTGTGTAATGTCTCTCACCCACATTCCAATTTTTCCTTTCATGTGTTACTCACACCACTCTCTTGAAAACCAGCGAATTTTAATATAGGCTATATACTTCAACATGCTCCTTTATTCCATATTCACAGAGTCCAAACTTATGTAATTGTTCCCCACCAACATTTCATTTTTTTTTCTTTTTCTTTTTATGTTTGTCCTCACTCACCTGTTCCCCTCCTATGTTTGTTCGTATATATCAGTTAATATAATATACTATTGTATTTACTATTATTCACTGAACCATTGTTTGTTTCAACCTATTTGTTGAACATTAATGTACATTATGTTTTAGTTACACTTTTGTTTTAATTGGTTGGACGTCTCTGTTTATAAAATACCTAAAGGCTACATAGTCTATGACTGACAAGTTATCTTTGTACTCGAAACACAGCAACTGTGTGATCTGGATAATCTGCAGTATTAAGTTGTCTGAATATGGCCTAAGAAGCCTTAAGCTAGTTCACAACAAAAATAAATATTATTGTGGAACAAATACATAGTGTATACAGTTATTTAATAAGTCTATGTTCCATCAAGAACCGACGGAAGAGTCCATAAGTACATTACTTTGGTGAACGAAGTTTAATTCTGCGCTTGTTGCATGCAAAGCGACGTTAAAACTGTGTTATTATTTATATGGATTACACAGTGAGTTACACAAACGCAGTTCTTGTATAAAATTATTCAAAAAATTTAGTTAGTAAGTTTTCTATTGGTGGAAGATTAATTTTTTTTCTTTACTAAATTTAACCAGTTCTTCCAACGCTACGGTGTGTACGCTACGAGCAATGTCGCGCGGTGGTTCAGAGCTTTCGGTGAGAGGGCTAGGCGCTCTCTCTAACAAAATAAATAAATAAATAAAGCACTTCAGTCCAGAACTAAATACTCAACATAGAATAAGCACGGGCCTACGACAGCAAATGACGATCTTAAAAGTAATAATAATAAAATGAACGAGTTGCCAGATAGGGTCACACTCGTTTTGTACAAAAATAAAAAATTGGGGAGGGCGGTTTGGACATGACAATGGAAAATGAAACATGTAACAGAATGGTGTTCCAGCTCTTACTTCATTCTCTACTTGATGCTCCGTGTTGCTGCTAGGTATTAACTTCCAATCAAATTTGGGAAGCGCTGTACTAGTTTGTTTTTCGGTTATTTCTGTGGCAAATACCATCCGCACTTATAGAGTAGCACAGCAAGCAATGCCGAGTACAGAATCGAACGCCGACAAAGAATTGCATTGAGATAAATGAAAGTGGTCAGTGCTTGCTTCACATAAATCCATCTTCTACATCAATGTTTTCAACCTGTGAATCGCGACCCGAAATGGGGGAGGTCACAAAGTCTTGTACGAGGATCACCATCAGAGGAGGACGTAACACCATAAGCCCAGTGCATGTCTGAATCCTAGGGGCTCCGTAATGCAAAGACACAAATCTATGAAACGGGTAATTTATTTCGTATTGAAATTGCGTAATTCTTCGTTTTTAATCAATTCTGAGTGGCATTCCTATATATGGACCACAAACGGCTTTTAATCAAACTGGGTAGTTATGGTATATCGCTCCAAATTTGAAATTGCATAGGGGATTTCCTGTCAGAGATGATACAGTTTGTAGTAATCGATGGTAAGGCATCGACTAAAACAGAGGTGATATCGGGCGTTCCACAGGGTAGTGTTATTGGTCCTCTGCTGTTCCTTACTTACATAAACGATTTAGGGGAAAATCTAAGAAGTTCTCTTAGGTTGTTTACAGATGACGCCCTCATTTACCGTCTAGTAAAATCATCTGAAGATCAAAACAAACTGAAGAACGATCTGAATATAATATCACTATCATGTAAAAATTGACGATTGATTCTAAATAATCGGAAGTGTGAAGTCATCCACATGAGTACGAAAAGAAATCCATTAATCTTTGTTTACAAGATAAATCAATCAAACGTGAAGGTCGTAAACTCCACAAAATATCTAGGAATTACTATTACTTCAGACAAACTAGAAAGAACACGTAGATAATGTCTTGCAAAAGGCGAACCAGAGACTGCGTTTTGTTGGCAGAACCCTAAAAAGATGCAACAAAACTACTAAAGAAACTGCATACACTACGCTTGTCCGCCTTTTTTGGAGAATTGCTGCCCAGTGTGGGATCCTTATCAGGTGGGTTTGACGGAGACCATCGAAAGAGTTGAAAGAAGGGCAGCTCGTTTTGTATTGTCACGATACAGAGGAGACAGCGTCACGGAAATGATACAGGACCTGGACGGCGCATATCGCTGCGGCGTGTCTACTTACGAAACTTCAATCACCAACATTCTCCTCCCAATGAGAAAATATAGTGTTGATTCCCACCTACAGGGGTAGAAATGACATTAGAATAAAATACGAGAAATCAGAGCTCGAACGGAGAGATGCCCACGCGCTATTCGAGAGTGGGATGAAAGATGAATAGCATAAAGGTGGTTCGATGAACCCTCTGCCAGGCACTTAAATGTGATTTGTAGAGTATTCCATGTAGATGTAGATGGACGAATTAAACCTTCGGAATACTGTTTGGTATTTTTTCGCAGTTGTGAATGTCTCCCAGATCCATTGCCTTGGTATAGATGTATTACCAAATGGTGACATACGCAAATTTGTGTCATACCGGGATTCGAACCAGAAAATCTCTCTTTTCGTGAACGGTCGTTTTACCATTAGGTTATCTGAACACGAGCTAAGGATAGACCCGAAAGTTCTGGAAAATATGTTGACTGTCATATATGTAGTCAGTGTGGGATACGGAAGTTTGGGTCGGTGCGGAAGACTTGTTCCGATGGCCTATTGGTAAGGCGACAACTCATGAAAAGCAGGAAATCCGGGGTGTAATCCAGTTCCCGAACAAATTTCCATATATATCCATTTGGAGAGCCAGTTGTGAAAAAATTGTTCCACCTGGTATGCAAGGTGTTTGAGACAGGGGAAATACCCTCAGAATTCAAGAACAATATTTTAATTCCAATTCCAAAGGAAGCAAGTGCAGACAAATGTGAAAATTACACAACTATCAGTTTAATGAGTGAAGGTAAAGCAGTCAACAATCCGAATATTGGTTTGAACACCACAGTGCTTTAATAGGCATGGTCCTGTTTCGAGGTGGTATACCGTTGCCTTCTTCCGGGCCTTCGAACTGACTTACCCAGCCAGTTATAGGGGGACCTACAGTTTATCGTGGGTTCAGAACCACGGTGCTACTCGGTATTTTTCACATGAGCAATACTGTCAGAGGTGAAAGAAGTGGAAAGTGACAGATAAAAATACCAGGTCCTGGAGGGAATCAAACCCGTGACCTTTGGATTCATAGTCTCGCACTCTACCACTGTGCAACCGAGGCGAGTCATGGTTGCAAAATACTAACACGAATTATTTACAGAGGAATGGAAAAACTTGTGGAATCCGACCTCGGGGAAGATCAGTTTGGATTTAGGAAAAATGTAGGTACACGGGAAGCAATACTCACATTACGACATATCTTAGAGTAATGAAAAGCAAACATACGTTTTTAGCATTTGTGGATCTGGAAAAAGCTTCTGACACTGTTGACTGGAATACGCCTTCTTAGAAACTGAAGGTGTCAGGGATAAAATATAGGGAGAGAAGAGCTACATTCAACCTAGACAAAAACAAGACAGCAGTTATTAGAGTCGAAGGGCAAGAAAGGAACGCAGACGTTGGGAAGGGAGTAAGGCAGGGTTGTAGCCATTCCCCAATGTTGTTCAATCTGTACATTGAGCAAGCTGGCAAGGAGTGCAAGGAGAAATTTGGAGAGGGAATTAAAGTCCAGGGAGAAGAAATAGAGACTTAGCGGTTCGCTGACGACATAGTAATTCTGTCAGAGACAGCAAAGGACCTAGAAGAGCAATTAAACGGAATAGTTAGTGTCTTGAAAGGAAGGTATAAGTCGAAAATTAACCAAAATAAAACAAAGGTAATGGAATTTAATGTCAGAAAATCAGGCAATGCTGAAGGAATTAGCTTAGGTAAAGAGACAATAACAGTAGTAGATGAATTATTTAGGTAGCAAGATAACTTCTGATGACCGAAGTAACGAATATATAAAATGCAGAATGCCTATGGTAAGAAAAGCGTTTCTGAAGAAGCGAAATTTGTTGAAATCCAATGTTACTTTAAATGTTAGGAAGTCCTTTCTGAAAGCATTTGTCTGGAGTGTAGCATTATATGGGAGTGAAACGTGGACGATAAGGAGTTCAGACAAAAAGATGATAGCAGCTATCGAGATGTGATGCTATAGACGAATGATGAAAATTATATGGGTAGATCACGTAACTAATGAGGAGGTGCTAAACTGAATTGGGGAGAAAAGGAGTTTCTGCCATATCCTGACGAAGAGAACAGACATCAAGGAATCGTCAACTTAACATTAGAAGGAAGTGTGTGGGGTAAAAATCGTAGAGGGAGACCGAGGGACAAATACTGTAAGCAGATTCAAAAGGATGTAGGTTGCCGAACGTATTCTCAGATGAAGAGACTTGCACACGAAAGGCTAGCGCGGAGAGCTGCATCGAACCAGTCCGCGAACTGAAGACCACAACAACAACAACGACCATTTGGTAGTGCTAAATGTGTTGAAATGAAAAGGTAAGAAACAGCCTACTGGTTGAAATTTGAACAAGCCGCTTTGGAATAACACGGTGCGACATGTAGAGACGCGAATGTAATGTTGTCACGTCGCCTTAAAAAATTCAAGGCTGCGCCGTCAGCAGGCAAGGTGATGCTCACCGTCTTTTACGACGTCCGAGGTCTGGTACTACTCGAATTCCTCGAGCACGGAATAACCATTAACAGTAACGTGTACTGTGAGACACTTCGTAGCTTACAGAACTCCAACAAGAGCAAATGGAAGGAGGGAGTGATTCTGCTCCGAGATATCGCGCGTACACACGTCTCCAGGACATGTCGCACTGTGACTTCCATCTGTTTGGTCCGCTAAAAGAGCATCTCACAGGGAAATGCTTCAACTCGGACGACCAACTGAAGGATACAGTAGAGGACTGGCTCTTGTCACAGCCACAGGAATTCGGGGAACAGGTAAAGTTTGGGTTCGTTAAAGAGTGGAATTACTTATGGATAAGAACTTCAACTATACCTACAGTGTTGTTTCGTACCTTTTCATTTGAAAACCCTTCGTACATTGAAAGACCACCGTTAATTGTAAAATTAATTCCAGCTGAAAGGAGCCACCTAAAAGCTTACATTAAACATATAATTCTGGCGCTAAAAAACACCTAAAGGATTCGCGTGAACTACTACTTCCTGCAACAGAATCTTGTTCTCTGGCCCAGAATTTAGAACTGACTCAAAACTTATTTTAGCAGCAGTAAGTCAAAGAGAAGTGGCCAACACACATCGTAGATCACGAGAATTACACACAATCATTAATATACAAGCCACCGCGAACTAAACCACTTCATGAAGATGGCTGTGAGAATATTTAGCCGGCCGCGGTGGCCGAGGGGACTGCGGCGCGCCAGTCACGGTCTGCACGGCCACTAAGGTCGGGGGTTCGAATCCCCCCTCAGGCATGGATATTTGTGCCGTCATTAGTGTTAGCTAGTTCATAAGTAGTTTGTAAGTTTTAGGGACTAATGACCCCGTAGTTAAGTCCCATAAGCTATACAAACATTTGAACCTTTGATTTTTGAGTACATTTATGGCGCAACGGAATTACAAATATGATAATATGCATCTGAATTTGTTCTCAGCACTGGTGAAAAACAACATTAAATAAAGGGGGGGTATTCATTGACTAATATTCATAAGTAGAACAAAATTTCACTGACAATAAATTATTTACTCAGTTCAAACATGAGCAAAAGGGGGAACCACCAGTTTTGTTAAACAAAAAAAATGGATCCCATTGAAGTTTAACTTAAAATAATCTGAACTGAACATCGTCGGAGGAGGGATTAACAATTAACAAGCATTCAGCCACTCACACGCGCGAAGAAAAGCGAAACTCACCCAACTCAGCGTGCTGATACGAAGCAGAAGCAGGCGCCGCTATCGTGGGCGAAAATCAGCGAACCATGATGTACCACACAACACAAGGGAAACAAACTTCGTAGGTGGCTCTGGTCTGTCTTTCTTCACTGGAGATGGTACGTGATAATGACGAGATTAATTTCCATTTAAATCAAACCGTGAGCATGCATACTGAGACACGCGGCATGTTTCTGCTACATTACATATTCGCACCTCACTGAAGGCGAAGTGCTTAATGGTCGTATTCATTTCAACAAAAAATCAACGGAATCATAGATTACGAAGCAAGAACACACAAAAGTAAGGCACTGGTATGGGAGCAGTGGCGATAATTCAAGTGACTAGCTATAAACCTTGAAGTCGGAGTTCGGAACCACATGGTTCCGAAAACCAGTAAAAGTACAAAAATTCAGTTTCCGAAAAGTAAAGAAAATTAGCTATGGCATGCAACCATTAGAAATGCTTAGGATATCATAAGGATGCTGAAGAAATACAGTTAGATGCGACTGGAAGGTTTTACACGGATGGACGAAGTCCAGTCTTCAAAAACCAGAAAAATGGAATAAATTCAAAGTCGGAGTAAAACAACTAAAAAATAAGGCATGCAGCCCCTAGAAATACATAGTATTTCATAAGCAAGCTAATAAAGGGGCTCGTACAAGGCTAGAAGAGAATTTACTGACTGAGTCTGAATGCAAAGTACAAGTTTGGAAACAAAACAGCAATTTAAATTAGACAGAGAGGAGATCACGATATACTAAAGGAAATTAGGAAGATACATGCATGATTTCTTGCCTGAAGGGCATAGAAACAGTTACAGGGGTAGCTGAAGGCTTTGTTCTAAGAACACACCCCATGGAGTACATATCACCTGCGGAAGGAGAAAACACAAAGAAATATTTCACATGCACTACACAGAATATAAATATTCCCGCATATTAGTCGCGTTCCACATAGCTAGAAAGAAATTAAACAGAGTTCATACACCACCAGCAAGTCTCACACAGGTTACCGATTCCCAGCCGTTATTAAACCAAATTAGTTGCATATTGACTGCGTTTACTTATACGAAATCACCAAAATGAAATTGAATACATTTCCATACATGATCGGAGAAACTTATTCTGAAAAATGAAGCTAAGTTCTAAAGTCTAACTTGAACAACCCAGACAACGAATCGCTACCATCTCAAGGGAGGAAATAAAATCAGATCATCTTACCAGGTCGAAGCACAGCCACAGAGTGAGTATACCGCCAGGGAGTCGCCCGGCACCACCGTAAATCGGTAAAAACCCAGAAAATCGAGGTGGTGGGGAGAGCCAAGACTCGCACGTCCTGTTGAGGCTCGGTACTGGGCATTGCCAACCCAACTTGTAACCAAAGGATGGAGGAACCTCTTTGGTTGTGTCAAAAGCAGAAGTTGGTAACGACTACCTATCGACATGAAGCCAGAGAGACATGCAAACCGAGCAGCCAGCAGCCAAGGACGAAAATTCTCATAAATACGTTCAGCCTGCCATGCTAGAAGATGCTCATACATGCACATACAAAATAAAGCAAGTACACATTCTCATAGGGACAGTGGTGTCACGGAGAAACCGTTCATCTTGCCACATTTATAGACACAATGATAAATTATTAGCATAATAAAATCCCAGCAATATTAACACAGTATTACATAAACTAACATTTAAAAACATGAAATGAAATGGTACTCCTCATGCCTCCGAACGAAAGGGGTTCTCGTTTAGCAAAAAGCCCATCTAGTGAACTTAGCTAAATTACAAAGTTAAAAACCTAGGGAAGATGGCAGACAGCCATCTTTCTACATCTATACCTAATACAGTGACACTGTTAGAAATATGCCACTGAGAAAATTTCGATAAGTTCTGAGTTGATTAGAACATACAGTAGATTTTTTTAAATATCCGCGAGGGAATGGGCACGCAGTCTGACGCACCATGTCACGGATTGCGCGGCCGTTCACGCCGGTGATTCGAGTCCTCCCTCGGTCATGGTTGTGTGTTTTTTGTACTTAGCGTAATTTAGTTAAGTAGTTTTTAAGTCTAAAACATTAATACTGCACTTTTGTTTATAAATGAGTGGTATCAACAGGAAAAAATAAAATTCGTTGACTTTGAAACTACATACGTAGTTGTGTTACAGTTCAGCAAACATTTTCACTTCGTAGAGGGTCGTGTATTCCAAAATTCTGAGAGGCACTGGTCAGTATAAATAATCGACATACTGCTGCTTATATGAAAAATCACCACATGAGGAAGGGTCTACCGATTTGGTAGATTTTTCTGTGTTGTCAACTATCATGACAAGGTATTAATGGAATATAAATCTGGCGAAGCTGCTCGAAAAATGCAAAAAATCGGGGAAAACTTAAACCTTATATTTCCATGAAATTTGTAATGAAGCAGCAACTAATTCACGGCTCAAACGAAGTTGTGCATACTTTTTGTTTCGTTCATTACGGTCCTGAAAAAATTTTTAGTGAAAACAAAAGACACTTACAAATTCAGGTCGGCAAATTCATTATAAATGATAATAATTTAAAGATAGAAAGGAGATAAATAACAGATCAACATGATAGTGTGGCACATATATGTTCTTTTCTTTCTTAGGAATTCCTTTCTTACTCTTAAAGGCACAGTAATTTGCATATGGGGGGTACCTAAAAGTATACTTCGATACTGTTGGATGATTTCCCATGAAAATTAACACACGACTGTATGTTCACTTGAAGGTTTGTATACCGCCATGTTATGTTGCATGGCAGAGGTAACGCACTGAGAACGAGAGGTTTCTAGTGATGACTCACGCTGTGTTACGTGACAAGCCGCTGGAAGGGCTTATCTTCCACGACGACACACTAATCACAGAGATAAGGGGTAATGTGTTTTGGACAGCCCTGAGCCTCATCATAATTTGTATGCCTACCACAAAAACTAATATCCTCTAGCTATCCTACAATACCGGTTTAAAATTAAACGTTACACACTTCCTGAAAGTCAGGAAAATTCAGAAAAACTGTTGGTTTTTGTACATTATACGTGTACGGTGGGCATTATCTGTATCTATGTTGTTTTTGTGGTCTTTAGCTCTCCACCCTGATCTATCCTGAACAAGCCTCTTCATGTCCTCATAAGAACGTCAACTCTCAGCCATTGAATTTGTTTACGCCGGCCGCGGTGGCCGAGGGGACTGAGGCGCTCCAGTCACGGTCTGCACGGCCACTACGATCGGGGGTTCGAATCCCGCCTCGGTCATGGATATTTGTGCCGTCCTAGTGCGTAAGTAGTTCATAAGTAGTTTGTAAGTTTAGGGACTGATAACGCCGTAGTTAAGTCCCATAAGCTTAACAAACATTTGAACACTTGAATTTGTTTACTGTATTCGTCTCTTGGTCTCCGTCTGCGATTTTTATCCCACATAGACCACTTCCCTCCAATGCTAAATTCACGATTCTTTTATCTCTAAGAATGTCTCCTACTAATCAAAGAATGTTCAAATGTTTATAATCCTATGAGATCAAACAACGTTGGTTAAACTAACCTAAGGACCACACACACATCAACGCTCGAGGCAGGATTCGAACTTCCGACGCGGGAGGTCCCTTCTCCTTATCTGCCGAACTTTCTGCAGGTTTTTTAGTTTCATCCTACAGTTAATGACAAATAAGATATAGTCAGAATCTATATCTGACCCTGCGTATGTCTTACTCTCCATCTATATAAATTCGAAAGGAATCTCACTCACTAACTCAATCACTCACTCCCTGAGTAAACACGAAATCTCGAAAACCACTTCATCTAGTTTATAGGTAGAAGAAGTCAGCTAAGAAAGGATTTTGCGGTAGGACCTATATTTCAGGAAATATGACGTCATAAACAACGAAAACTTCCCCGTCTTGTGGCACGTAATAGTGTGACTTTATCAGTCCACTATTTGACAAGCGTAGCATTTAGCGACTTGCAACAAACTTTAAACATAATTTCAAACCTTTAGGAAACTTTTTCTTGCTGACAACCCGAGCAAAATGATGAAAGGAGAGAAGTTTGTCACTTATTAGTTTTTCGGTGTTCATGCAATAAAATTACATCTGGCATGACGTCACAGTTTATTACTCGTCTACTATTAATTGAATTCGCGCGAAATGTACAAAAAGTAAATTCGAAATTTTATCATAGTATGTCACACAGTTCATGAGATATGGCGTCATAATTAGGTTAATGAAAACCGTCTCATCAGGCATGACGTTTTGATTTATTACGTCTTTCCTATTAATTCTATTCGCGACGTATTCTGAAGATAATTTACATGTACATCACTTGGATGTTCCTTCGAAATAATGTCGTATTAAGACATTTAGTTCAGGTACTATGACGTTAAAGAGAATGAAATGCATGAAAAGTCGCCCTAATAAGCATGAGGTTGTAACTTACTACGTCGTTCTACCATCTCCATTTACAACACATTTAGCAGGCACTTTCCTAATATTCCACTCTACGAACCTGGGAAATAATGTTTTCGTACGACACATAAAAGATATTACGTCTTAAACGTGACATCAGTAAATAGGTACTGCATTGTGTTTGACATTTTGTTAAGTTCTTATTACTCTGTTCGCAGCACATACATCAAACAATATCCAAATATACCACTGAAAGGAGCTACAATATATCACTGAACGACACATTGATCAGCAGATCTACATCTGCATGGATACTGTGTAAGTCGCATTGAAGTGCATGGCAGAGTGTTCATCGAACCACTTTTATATTTCTCTGTAGCTCTATTCTCGAATAGCTCGCGGTGAAAATGGAACACCTAAATCTTTCTGTTTTAGATCTGATTTATTTTATTATGATGATCATATCTCCCTATGTAGGTGGGTGCTAACAATATATATTCACATTCTGGAGAGAAAGTTGGTGAAAGAAATTTCGGAAATAGATCTCGCTGCAACGAATAACGCTTTTGTTTTAATGATTTCCACCCCAACTCTCTCATCATTTCCGTGAGAGTCTCTCCCCTATGTCGTGATAATACAAAACGAGCTGTCCTTCTCTGAATTTTCTCTAAATCGTCCGTCAGTCCCACCTGGTGTGGATCGCACAATGGGCAGTAGTACTCCAAAATAGGACGCACAAGTGTGGTGTAGGCAGTTTCTGTAATATAACTGTTCTGACAATGAAACATAGTCTTTGGTTCGCCTTCCTTACAATATTTTCTATGTATTCTTTCCAATGTAAGTTGTTCGCAAATGTTACTCCTAGGTATTTAGTAGAATTGATGGCCTGTAGGTCTGACTGGTTTATCGTGTAACTGCAGTTTAACGGAATTCTTCTACTGTTCATATGGATGATCTCACATTTATCATTATTAAGGGTCAATTGCCACTGAGCTAATTTGAAAACGAAACTACAGGCGAATTTCGCTGTAGATTTAAGCGAAACATATGTACAAATACCGCACATGTCTTCATGGTGGCGATGATGGTGTTCAAGGTGAACGTCTACTAACCGGGCGACTTCATTGGCTGCAGCGTCGCAGGCGGCTTCATCCTATTTGAGCCTCTACAACTCATTCATTTTCACAGTTTTAATGAATTATGCAGTACAATATAAATAAACAAACACGAAATATTAATAGTATCCTGGAGAAACGTAGGTTTTTTAAAGATAAAAGTAGCCAACACGAAAAGTGACACGTCTCACGAACTGGCATAATTTGTGGCTTTTTCAAACTCACAACCGTTTTGTAACGATTATTTCTTTCCTGCTGTCAATTATTTACGAACACAAGAATATTTTGCAAACATCAGAAGTTAATTTCCAGCTGATTCGCGCCGAACGATCTCATCGGTTGATAATAACACCGTTCCGGTTGACGTAACTGCCAGGATTTATGTTTGATATGAACTGTATTTTTTGTCCAGTATTCTCCCATAAATGTAATATGTTTTTAGAAAAGAGGAGATAGACAGAGAGAAGTGATAGGAGAAGTCAGTGTTGCCAACCCTAGGGATATGTCCCTACGCATAGGGACGTTTGACTCTTTCTTCCAATCTGTAGGGACGGATTTTCAAAACATAGAGACTTTTGTCATGGACGATGCAGAATGAAAGTACCTTTTTGTTTATTCAAAACAGTAACATTTCATTGAACAAAAACGTCAATAAAGGTGAAGTCATCCAATACTACATAAGTAGCAGTTTATTCATTTTTATTTATTTATTTATTTTTATTTTTTGGAAATCAGTTTAGAGCATAGGACTTTCATGGTGAACATAGGGATTTTTAATACGTCATGTAGGGACATGGTTGGAAACGAGTTGGCAACACTACTACGCGATAGCAATGGTAATAATACAGATGACAGTACTGCTAAAGCAGAATTGCTAAACACAGCTTTCCGAAATTCGTTCACGAAGTGAACACTCCAGAAATCAAACCAAGAACAGCTGCTAGCATGAAAAATTCAGAAGTAGATGTTCCTGGAGTACTAAAACAACTTAAGTCACTAAACAAAAACAAATCTTCCGGGCCAGATTGTATACCAACTAGATTCCTCTCAGAGTTTGCTGTTGCAATAGCTCTATACTTAGCTATCATATACAACCATTCACTCAGCGAAATATCCGTACCCAAAGACTGGAAAGTTGCCCAAGTCACTCCAATATTCAAGAAAGGCAAGAGGGGTGATCCCCAAAATTACAGGCCAGTCTCATTGACGTCGATTTGCAGTAGGATTTTGGAATATACACTTTGTTCGAAGATTATGAACTACCTCGAAGAGAACGACCTCTTAACCAATAGCCAACACGGATTCAGAAAGTATCGCTCTTACGAAACACAGCTTGCCCTTTATTCACATGAAGTGATAAGTTCCATCGACAAGGGCTGTCAAATCGATTCCATATTTCTGGATTTCCGGAAGGCTTTTGCCACTGTACCTCAACAAACGGCTTCTAATGAAATTGCGTGCTTATGGAATATCGCTCCAATTCTGCGATTGGATTCACGATTTCCCATCAGAAAGGACACAGTTCGTAGTAACTGACGGTGACTCATAGAGTAAAACAGAGGTGATATTTGGCGTTCCCCAGGGAAGCGTTATAGGTCCCCTACTCTTCCTTGTATTTATAAACGATTTAGGAGACAATCTGAATAGCTCTCTTAGACTCTTTGCGGATGATGCTGTCGTTTATCGGTTAGTGAAGTCATCAGAGGATCAAAAGCAACTACAACGCGATTTAGACAAAGTTTCTACATGGTGCGATAATTGGCAATTGCCACTAAATAAAGAAAAGTGTGAAGTAATACACATTACCACTAAAAGAAATCCGCTGATTTTCAGACTGGGGAGAACAAACAGAAAATATTGTGGGGAAGGCGAATCAATGGTTACGTTTCATTGGCAGAACGCTTCGAAGATGCAACAGCTCCAACAAACAGACTGCCTACATCAGCCTTGTGCGTCCTCTCCTGGACTACTCTTTCCCAGTGTGGAACCATCACAAGGTGGGACTGAAGGAAAGCCGGCCGCGGTGGCCGAGGGGACCGCGGCGCGCCAGTCACGGTCTGCGCGGCCACTACGTTCGGGGGTTCGAATCCCCCCTCGGGCATGGATATTTGTGCCTTCCTTAGTGTAAGTTAGTTCATAAGTAGTTTGTAAGTTACAGGGGGGAAAGCGTCACGGCAATGTTGCACGATTTGAGGTGGAAATCATCAAAAGAACAACGTTATTCGTTGCGGCGAGATCTATTTACGGAATTTCAATTACCAACTTTTAATTGTTAATGTGAAAATATTTTGCTAGCACCCACCTAAATAGGGAGACATGACCATCCCAATAAAATAAGAGAAATCAGATCGAAAACGGAACAATTTTGGTGTTCTTTCTACCCGCGCGCTATTAGAGAATGGAACGGCAGAGAACGGTTATGAAAGTCGTTAATGAAACCTCTGCCAGGCACTTAAATGTGATTTGCAGAGTATCTATGTAGATGTAGATGTCCTTGCCCTTTTCAATGAAACATCTCGGCATTTGATTAGTGTGAATTAGAAAAATCATGGAAAAGATAAATCTTTAAAATCGGAGGCGGATTTGAACTGCCATCCTCTCGCATGCGAGTCTAGTATGACCTTGCGGGGTGGTATTTATTTAGGCATCTGCAGTGTATGGAAGTCGCTGGATACTCCGTGTGGCGGAATAATTGGACGGCCGCTGTCAGTCAGTGATTATTATGCCATCTGTGAATCCAATAGAGATGTCGATATTGTGCGGATGTCCATTCTGTACGAGACTATAATCGTTCGAGCGCCTCTTGTAGGGAAATGGAAAGGGCTATAAGCGAGTTTGGCGGTCGCGGAGTTTGCCAGAAATAGATGGAGGGCAGTCCGACACGCGACTCAGAGTGGCCTTGCCCTCTCCACTGCCTCCCCCTCCCCAGCCACCAACCACTCAGCCTTTACGACAGTTCTTCGGGGAGCGGCGGAGGGGAGGGGGGCCTGCCATTCAGCGATACCTCACGTTACTGACCACGGGACGTGCAAACGCACGTGGAGGAGGACGTGGTGCCGTTGCAGCGTGGAATTCCACGTGCCACTGCCGTGCGAAGCGTGGACTGAAGGATCCAGCATGTTAGACGTTTTGCTTCGTGGAGTCGAACGCGGCCAATGTAAAGCGACCTGTTTTTCACGTGACAAGCAGAACTTTCGATCCGCCATATTGCAAACGGAACTTCGTATTTCGTGCCTTCTTTCGTTTTCGCGTGTGATGTATAAATATAATTTTTTTAAAGCGCCATAAAATTTAAGAACTTTTGAAAACCTATCATTTTAGGTATGATTTGTTACAATAAATTACCGGAAACTATATATTCATAGCTTTAAAGGAGATCGTATTTAACGTTAGTCAGTGTTATAATTTGTATACCGTGAAAGAATATTGTTCCTTTGCTACGGTTCAACGCCATTCTATCAAAGGAGCGTCTTTATGATACCTTGTCATAGATTAATAAGATATTACAACATGCTTTAGGTGCATAGTATATCACAATGAACGATTTGTTTTATTTAAGGTTTATGTAATTTATTTGTTAATTTAATACAATTAGAATAACTAGTATTCGGCGTTATTTACTACAAACACGAACGAACTCTGCCCACGACATAACTTATTGAGTTTTTTGTGCAAGGGCACAGGTACCAATAAATTTCGAGACAGTACTCCACGTCATTCGGTTTTCGCCACGGTGTTTGAATTCTGTTGCAGTTCAGTGCAGTGCTAGAATAGTTCAGTTATATAGCGCAGAGAGAATGTGGTTATGGAAGCAGATTCAGTAAAGGAGCAAATGTGTTTACGTTCAAATGTTCAAATGTTTGTAAATCTATCGGACCAAACTGCGTGGTCATCAGTCCGTAGCTTACAAACTACTTAAACCTAGGTAAGCTAACCTAAGGACAAACACACACACCCATGCCCCAGGGAGGACTCGAACCTCCACGGCGAGCAACCGGGCGCTCCGCAGCGAGACGCTTTAGACCACTCGGCTACTCTACCGCGGCTGTGTTTACGTATAATACTAAAAGCAAAAATTCTCACAACGAACATTGTCTAGCTGAGGCGTTGTCCTGCGTGTATGAACATGTAGAGTGTATAAGGCAGAACTTGTTATCTTCGAAGGAATGCCAAAGTAAACATTTGGATATGCAGAATATGTACATCGTGAATAATAGGAATATAAGGGAGCAAGACAAGTGGATCTGGCGCAGGTGATGTATTTCACCGTTTACAGTTTTTTTTAATGATATTTTGCCAAAAGTGATTTGGTCGTACATTTTGTTATCATAATCAAACGCTTTCAATTAATGTACCGTCTTCGTGTTTCATGAAGAAAAAAAAAAAAATAATTTCTGGAAGAGTCTACAACCAACGTGCAAGCGTAAGAAAGCTGTAGCGTTCACTAACAGATGTAAAGACAATGAACTACACAGCAGCCCGCAACGGGCGCTGGAGACCGCTGCGGTCGCAATTCACGATGAGCAGCACGTTATGTTCCGTGGGATGTAGCGGGTCGTTTCAGAGCGTGCTGTAGCTATACTAGGTAGACAGCACGTCTGGCCTGCGCCACGTTGGGACAACACGTTCCGTCTGAGGACGGCTTTAGGGCAGAATTACCCTGCTAGTATGCCCGACGATTTGCGTCTTGTGTGTGCGCGATTTTCCTTCAGTCTGCTCGTGGCTTCCAAGACACAGTTCTCTGAGGTTGGTAGCGACATGAAAAACAATAGGTTCCAGATGAAGCATTTTGGGTGATGCCGAAGTTCCACGGACGATTGTTTGGTTTGTAAGTTACTCCGCGCAGAGACGCGGCGTTGTTGGTTTGTTTGCGTGCTTCGTCGGTTTCAGTGAAACACTAGCGAGTAGTGAATGAACAATCTGATTGTTGGTGAATGAAGAAAATGATCCCAGCTGCAAGCGTGTTTTCAGTTTTTCTCAAATTCTGATATAATAAGCCGTCAAACGGGACAAAAAGTATCTAAGCTACCTCCCCGCCAATTTTAAGCCAAATAGGTTCAGACGTTCTGTAGTTATAAATAGTGTAACCAACACGACTTATATATATATATATATATATATATATATATATATATATATATATATATAGTATAAATATCTCTATTGCTACTGATATTATGTCTTTGAAAGTAAGCCACAACTAATCCATACTCGCATTTTTAGTTTTGAAAGACTGGAGACTATCACTCAGCAATACAATCCGAGGTTGTGCTCAGTCTCGAATGACCAGACTGTCGACGGGATGGGTTGTATCACCACGATTCGAGGGGTTCATGACCTTTACATAAATATGGAAGAGAGATAAAAAATAAAAGTAAAATATAAAACATTTCAGTCTTTATTACTCATGTTTGACAATAGCCTAGACATTGTGAATTCGCGTTCCAGACAGCAGCGCATACCGATGCCCATAATACACGGTAACACGCCCTCTTACACCGACGCCTGTATTTGTCGAGGCATACTTTCCGCTAGATTATCAACGGCAATTCGGCGCTCATTTCTCAGATTGGTTAGTGGGTCATCTCGTCGTAAAACAGCCCTTATCAATGGATCCTGAGCATGTTCGATAGTCCATGCCTGGAGCACATGATCGTCATTCTAATCTTGCAATGCCGTTATCATTATTATCTTCATTAGTTGCGGCGTTTCGCTGATTACCGTAAGGGGTTGGACGTAGTGTGCATATCCACCAAAATGAATATCGGTGTATCATACACTTAATTACACATACATTGACTGAAATAACAAATACTACACCCCTTCAGTGTTTTCCAATTCATGCAAGATTTATTACTTAAACAGTGCAGACACAATACATGATATTATTGTATTTACGTATAAGTAACTCAAGCGGTACATAGGTACCACGAGTCGATCCACGCTGAAATAGCCATATTATTCCCAATTTCATAATGATTGACCCCTCAATCTGAACTCATATTCTGGGCACATCGCACGACGAACATCGATGTTTTGTACCTCGTTGGAATCGTTGTAATGTCTACTTTCATTTGATGTATGAGTATTACATTTTACTTGAAAAAAGAGGACGACATAGGCGGTACAACTCTGACGCCAAGGGCCCCACTAAAATCGTCTACACTTCGAAATCGTATCTGTCCACCCCTCTGTAGAATCACTACGATATGTTGCTGTGACGCCCCTCTGTCTTGGCTTCAGGGAGAATATCTTGTGGATATTTTGCGGTTTTACATTCATCTTCGAATCACTATTTTCTTTTCATATATGAAAAACAATTGGTTCCAGACGAACCATTCCGGGTGATGCCGAAGTTCCACGGGCGATTGTTTAGGTTGTAAGTTACTCCGCTAAGACGCGGCGTTGTTGGTTTGTTTGCCTGCTTCGCCAATTTCAGTGAAACGCTACGTGCAGTGCTTATTGTATACTTCAGTATTACTACGTGTATAAAAGGACAGTACCAGTAATGAGGGGGATGTTGTGATGTTTTGCTGGTACCAGCGGAAGAATATGTATCAAATATAACTATGTATTCTGTATCACGCTGATATATAAATATATAATTGTAGTTCTCCTAAAACTTGTGTTTTATCTGGCAGTTCAGCCTACATACACCCCCCCAACCCCCCACACACATATATATACATATATATAAGAACTCGCATTGCATAGTCACAATTTAACTCCGGTTGCTACATTCCTACTGTCATCACCCATACTAACTCATGAAATCACTTACACACAGATTACATTGTGATAAATGTTCAAATGTTTGTCAAGCATAAGGGACTTAAATGCGGGGTCATCAGTCCCTAAACTTACTCACTTCTTATCTCGTATGTTTCATTCAAAATGACGAAACTGTTGTTTAGCAGTTGCAGAAAAGTGTCAAAAGTAACTAGAAACTATGAATCGTGTTGGCCGTGTCAAACAGATACGTCATTCATGGTGCAACAAAAATGACAACACAAATATCCATGCCCCAGGGGGCATTCGAATCCCCGACCGTAGCGGACGTGCAGACTGTGACTGGCGCGCCGAAGACCACACGGCCACTGCGGCCGGCCATTCTGATAAACTTTAATGCAAAAACTAATCGTATAACTTACCAGCACAATAGCTCAAATAATTCAAACCATCTATCTATGTTGAAAATACATTTCCTAGGTGCTACGTGGGACTGGTCATGTAGTCTGATTTGCCACATCATGGATTACACCGCCGCTCCATCCGAGGATCGAGTCAGCCTTCGGACATGAGTGTGTGTGTGTGTGTGTGTGTGTGTGTGTTGTCCTTAGTATAAGCTAGTTTAAGTAGTTTTGTACATAATAGCTAAGCTAGAATTGTGGGCTACAGGGTAGGCAGTGAATGTCAGTATGATAAGTGAACGCCATGTTTGACACCAAAGTGACTTACTTAGGTAAAGAAATGCAGGGGCCTACATAAGGGGTCAAAGAGCAGTAAACTTGCGTCTCTTTAAGACCGAGCTGGCGTGTGCCGCAGCTAGTAACATAGAAAGCGGCACATGGCTTCACTACCCACATAATGGATCCGAAAATAACTTGCTGTTCACCTGGCCCACGCCGCGGCATAAGTGCTGACATCGAAGCTACAGCACGTGGGTCTTCGCCTCGCTTTCCGGCATCAAACACGGCTCGAAGTTATCGTGCGTGCCTGTTAGTGAATTAATATGACTAAATATTCATCAAACAATTAGGGAACAATGACTTTCAGTTTGCTCTGTTAGGTTTACAAACATTTGGACATTTACCAAGTTTGCTGCCATATAATATTGTGCACGTCTTACAATTTTTCATCGACAGCAAGTGATTGACACATTTGCAAGATATGACTGGTGTCAAGTGCACAGTGCGTATAAAATTCATCAGCCCGGAAGCTGGAAATATGCACGTATGGGAACCTGTTCGCAGTCAGATGGCAGAAGTACCCCATGCTGCATGTCCATTGACAAAATCATCTGCAGTGTTTACCCGATGACGGCGTAACAGCCGAAAACCGGTTAGTGAAAACAATAAATTTGCAGAATATTACTCATTTATCTCGTTTGTTTCATTCAAAAATAATAACACAGGATGCGTCAAAAAATGTACACACACTTTGAACTGTAAATGAAAATTTATTTCCCGTTCTACAAGGTTAAATAGCTGTGAGAAAGTAATGTTATGTTTCTTCAACAGGTGGCAGCAGTGGCAAGGAAGTAACTTCAACATGGTGGACGTGCGACCTATATAAACAACATAGACTGGCTAAGGTGCTGCCATACTTGAAGCAAATTGAAAGCTCGGCCGCCATGTTTTAGAGCGTCACGTAGGCGTAACCAGTCGTCTGCTATAGAACTGAATCATGTCACTTTCAGTTTGTGCAATGACTTAACAAACCATTCTCTACCTGCTTATTGTTATTTTTATAGCCAAGCTAATATGGATAAAGGATAAATAATAGAAAACAACTGTGTGGCAGGCAAATCGGAAAGTTTAATTACAAATGGCACATACACTACATTGGCTAAAAATAATCTCATTCATAAAAAAACCACGCCTTTTCACTGTCCTTTAAACAGTATTAATTTCGTGTACATTTGCCTAATCTGCTTACCTCTTTCCTGCGCAGATTTGGCTTTACATAAATGATGTATTCTACAACTGAAGTAATGTTTAATAACAGCTTTATTAGGCTGGAGTAATGAGATTCTTCTCAAAATTCCGAGGATACCATTAAGTGCTCGTAGTTGGTAAATAAAGTTGGTCTGTTTCCCAAAATTCTAAATACATCTACATACATTTGCAAAAGAAAACTATTTTTCTACAAAATCTTTAAGAGGGATTGACCAGGCTGTTTTTTAATCCTTATAATCCGATTAATCCTGCTTGATTCTCATTTTAGGAGCAAGGAGAACTTCCAAGCAATCTAAACACTTCCAGATATATATTCAACTACTTTTTCGGAATATAATGTCAGCATTCCGTATTCTGCCACATAGTCATGGTCACAATGAATAGGCCTACTGCTCTCTGAATGACTTAAATCATGATTTGCAATAGGTAATAAAAGAGGTTCCATCTCTCCTGCTTGGCTACATGACATATCTTCAAAGGAAGCTAATTCAGCCATCTGACGTGGCATTTTTGATGTCTGAAGATGTTCAGGGAACGAAAATATCTTCGGAATCGCATTAGCCAGAAGCCGCTTTGTATCATTTGTTGCATACATGTATTTCTCCTCAAAATGCGATAAACAAATGCAACTGTATACAGTAGGTTTCCAGTTATCTCGCCTCATATTGGCTAACCATCTATTTGTAAGTTCTTCATTTTTCAAAAGGAAAGCTTAAAAATATAATTACAGCTTACTTTAGTTACAGTAGGACTATTGTATGCAGAAATGTAGTTGGACAAAAGACGAGTAGACGAAATATTATAAACGAAAACATACAAATATTATCTGAAAATACGATATTCCAACAGTCTTATTACAGCGATTCGTACATTTATATACTGTGCACACACTGGGCACGATTTCAGCTTAATAAATAACCTTTCAAGCTTACTACGAAACATAAAATGTGAAACCAAAACACGTAAAATGCGTCGGTCTAACTTTCGTATTCGGCGGCACTAGACGTTGGAAAAAATGGCTGCCACAGTTCCTGGTTGCTGCCACAAGGAGCGCTGTTAAACCAGAGATAGCCACTCTATGTAGTTTATATAGCTCGTTGATTTGAGCTATGAAGCGCGGAAGCAGATAATTAAGTGGTACTGGAAGTTTGAGAATGTAGCTGCGGTTCGAAGACAGTGGAGAAGTGAGTACGGTACAGAATCACCTTCAAGGTTAACAATTACACGTCTACGAGACAAATTCGAAATTCATGGAACATTGTGTGATGTGCATAAAGGTCGATCAGGGCGACCTCGTACAGCTACAAGTGATGATTCCACAACTGTGGTATTGGAACTGTTTCAGCATTCGCCTCAAAAATCTTAAAGGCAAGCGGCACGTGGGAGTAATGGAAGTGCTAGTAGTGTGTTACGCATTCTGAAGAAAGGCAAGTTTCGTGTGTACATTCCAAGGCTGGTGCAACAGCTAAGTGACGACGATCCAGATCGAAGGTTAGCATTTTGTGAATGGGTTCAGGAGATAGTGAGACGTGAATCGGGATTTATAGGTAGCATAATTTGGTCGGATGAAGCCCAATTCAAAGTCAATGGAACTGTCAATAGGCACAATTGTGTGTACTGGACTGAAGATAATCCTCCCATTACAGTTGAAGCCGGCCGCGGTGGCTGAGGGGAATGCGGCGCGTCAGTCACGGTCTGCACGGCCACTACGGTCGGGGGTTCGAATCCCCCCTCGGGCATGGATATTTGTGCAGTCCTAGTTCGTAAGTAGTTCATAAGTAGTTAGTAAGTTTAGGGACTGATGACCCCGTAGTTAAGTCCCATAGACTATACAAACATTTGAAACATTTGATAAAGTCACACTATCACTTGCCACAAGACGGGGAAGTTTTCATAGTTTATAACGTCATATTTCCTTCTTTTAGTCAAGGTATGCCATACATTCCTTTTCTCCCCAATTCTGTTCAGTATCTCCTGTTTAGTTACGGAAACTACCAACCAAATCTTCAGCATTCTTAGAATAGGGAACGAAATAAGCCGTTACCTTTCGCCTGCCGCGGTGGCCGAAGGGACTGAGGCGCTCCAGTCACGGTCTGCACGGCCACTACGGTCGGGGGTTCGAACCCCCCCTCGGACATGGATATTTGTGCCGTCCTTTGTGTTAGCTAGTTCATAAGTAGTTTTTAAGTTTAGGGACTTATGACCCCGTAGTTAAGTCCCATAAGCTATACAAACATTTGAACATTTTGAACAGTTGAAAAGGCTGTGAATTTGCCTGGTGTAAATGTGTGGTGTGGTTTGTCTGCAAGGGGACTCATTGGGCCTTTCCGCTTTGAAGGTACTGTTACTGGAGAAACCTACGTAGTATGCTTGCTGACTCCATATTCCCTGCCATTCGTGCATTATACGATAATGCTGAGTTTTATTTCCAACAAGATGGCGCCCCGCCGCACTATCACAGGGACGTACGAGCATACCTGGATCACAATGTGCCAGGACAGTGGACAGGACGCAGGAGACCAATCGAGTTTCCTGCACGCTCTCCAGACCTCACGCCACTGGATTTCTTTTTATGGGGCACAGTAAAAGATGAGGTGTACAAACGTAAACCACATAACCTGGACACGCTTTGGAATGAGATTCAAGTGGTGTGCATAGAAATCTCATTGGACACTTCGGTACGATGTATGTAATATGTGGTGACTCGTACTCAGAAATGTATTGATGCTGAAGGCCACCAATTTGAACATTAATCACAGTTTCAAAGTACATTTATTTTTCAAATTGGACTTTAAACTTTCCACTTCCAGAAAATTAACCTAGTATAACGGGAAATAAATTTTCTATGACGCTTCAAAGTGTGTATACATCAACGTTAAAATTCTTCTGAGCTATTTGCCGTGTCATGATAACAAAATCTTTCCAATGTTTCGGATCCGTTGCAGGATCCTTCATCAGGGAATACTTACTTGTTACCTCCTTGTGATGGTCTTATAAAGCGTGTATTGTCCTAACAGTTTAGTTTTGATTGGTGCGTTGGTGTTTCTGATAGGTGGGAACAGGAAAGGAAGATGCGCTTTATTGGTGTTTTCATCGGTGATTCTTATTGGTGGAAAACAGGAAGTTGTAAGCATGCGCGCTCTTGGGCAGCAATAACAGAATAAAAGATATCCTCACATCAACTAAGGATCCCAAAGAAAAGTTGAATACTGCTGCTGTGTATAAAATAAACTGCGGATGTGGAACAGTATACATAGGAGAAACAGGAAGGCCTATCCATGTACGAAAGGCAGAGCATGAAAGGTACATACGTTTAAAACAGCACAGCAAGTCAGCGGTTGCAGAACACGAGGAAGAGTGGAACCATAATATAAACTTCAGGGTCGTACAAGTGCTCTCTAAACAAGCAATCGAGATCAGTAAACACCCCTACAACATGAACAGAGAAGACGGGCACAAACTCTCACCGTCTTGGCTTCTAGTGTTGACAACACGGCGACGCTTCGCGGCGAGCGGTACAACGGGCCCTCAGGCCGCAGATGGGCGTTCCTGACAGCGTGGCAACTTCGTCACTACCCAAAAGAACTAAGCCGACCATTCGGTTGCCGCCATTGATGGCCAAGAGCGCGCATGCGTACAACTTCCTGTTTTCCACCAATAGGAATCACCGATGCAAACACCAATAAAGCGCATCTTCCTTTCCTGTTTCCACCTATCAGAAACACCACTGCAAACACCAATCAAAACTGAACTGTTAGGACACTACACGCTTTATAAGATAAGCACAAAGAGGCAACACGTCAGTATTCCCTGAGGAAGGATCCTGCAACGGATCCGAAACTTTGTAAAGATTTTATATCATGACACGGCAAACAGCTCAGAAGAATTTTAACGTTAACAATAATGACCTCTAAAGCTTACGTCCGTACATGTGTATACTTTTTTTGGCGCACCCTGTATATTTTGTCAAGAACCGACGGAACAGTTAGTGAATTCAACATTTTGGGGTTAGCGCTTGTGTTACTGGCGTGTTAATATGTAATACCGCGCTTCGGAAGGCACGGGCCTTTCATTAGTCAAACGGATGCGCCTGCTAAATGACGTGTTTACACGGATGGGCAGGGGGGAGAGGGGCTCGTGTTGTCCGTGTTTACGTGGGGCAGATAAGGGCTGGAGATTACAGGCTGGGGCCGGGGGATTACGCAACCGCGTGGTGTCTGCGGCACGCGACGCCAGGCAGAGCAACACGGCACAGCGAGGCGTGCGAGAGCGCATGAGCACTGCCACCTCACCTCACGTCCCAGGAAACCAGACAGGCCGCTGGTCGCCCGTCACGTGATCACACTAGTGCTGAGTAGAGAGCCTGTACAGGGAGAGAGTGGCCAACCGGCCGGTTCCGCCATGTTTTTACCAGACTGCGCGCCGGACGAGCACTTACATAACGACCCATGCGGAAATCCAGCCACTTGTTAGATTAGATTAATACTTGTTCCATAGATCATGAATACGAGACTTCGTGATGATGTGGAACGTGTCAGTTAAATGAAGTGTGACTATACATAATATTACATGACACTCCATATTTGAATATTTTATTTTATTTTTTATATTATTTTTTTTATTTATTATTTTTTTTCCTAAAGTACTAACTTTTATCTAGAAATGCATCTAATGTGTAGAAGGAACTGCCATTCAGAAATTCTCTTCATTTATTTTTAAATGCTAGTTGGCTATCTGTCAGAATTTTGATACTACTTGGTAAGTGACCAAAGACTTTTGTGGCAGAATAATTAACCCCTTTCTGTGACAGAGCTAACTGTAACCTTGAATAGTGTAGGTCACCCTTTCTCCTAGTGTTGTAGCTATGCACACTGTTGTCACATTTGAATTCAAGTGGATTGTTAATAACCAATTTCATAA
This sequence comes from Locusta migratoria, assembly GCA_026315105.1. NCBI lineage: Eukaryota > Metazoa > Arthropoda > Insecta > Orthoptera > Acrididae > Locusta > Locusta migratoria. The sequence goes on from CM048749.1 coordinate 356,100,954, forward strand.
GTGAATATATATATATTGTGAAGCTACTGTGAAGATTCCTAGATCCTTAAATAATTGTCTGCAGGATGATCTTGGGTGGGCTCCAGCAATTATTCTGATGACCCGATTTTGGGAAATGAATACTTTCTTACTAAATGATGAATTAGCCCAGAATATGATGCCATAAGAAAGCAGAGAATGAAAATAGGCGTAGTATGCTAGTTTTCTGAGTTCTACATCACCAAAGTTTGCAATCACCCTAATAGCATAAGTAGCTGAGCTCAAACGTTTCAGAAGATCTTCAATGTGTTTCTTCCAATTCAATCCCTCATCAATGCATAAACCTAAAAATTTTGAATATTCTACCTTTGCTATAGATTTCTGGTTGAAGTCAGTATTTATTAATGGTGTGATGGCATTTATTGTGTGAAACTGAACCACCTAATAATTCTCTGGAATACTTCATTGACAATTTCATCAGTTAATTCCTGTGATTCGGGTGTGATAGCGATACTTGTATCATCAGCAAAGAGAACTAGCTTGGCATCTTTTTATGTCCGGAAACTGTTTTGATGCAGATCTCCACGCTGAGCAAGCCTTTTCATCTCCTCATATCCATTTGAATCTGCTTACTATATGCGTCTCTTGGTCTCCCTCTGCGATTTTTAACCTACACAGTTCCCTCCAATGCTAAATTTACGATTCCTCGATGTCTAAGAATGTGTCCTGCCAAGCGATACCTTCTTTTATTCAAGGTATGCCAAAAATTCCTTATCTCACCAATTCTGTTCCGTACCTCTTCATTAGTCACGCGATCTACCCACCTAATCTTTAGCAATCTTCTGTACCACCACATTTCAAAAGCCTCTATTCTCTTACTGTCCGCACTGTTTATCGTCCATGTTTCACTCCCATACAAGGCAACACTCCACACAAATGCCTTCAGAAAGGACTTCCTTACAGTTAAATTAATATTCGATGTTAGGAAATTTCACTTCTTCAAAAATGCTTTTCTTCCTATTGCCATTCTGCATTTTATATCCTCTGCATTGCGACCATCATTTGTTATTTTACTACCCAAGTAACACCTACCCCTTTCCTGGTTCAGTCCTTCCTAGTGTGTCAAACCGAGTACACGGCGTGGCACTTTAATGTCATGTACCAGTTGGCAGTACCGGGAATCGATCCCGGATGCTCTGGTAGTCATCGGCGGTTCAAACCCGCCTGATTTAGGTGTCCCGTTATTTACCTAAATCAGTCCATGCCAATGCCGGGACGGTTCCTTTGAAAGGGCACGGCCGTTTTCCTTCTCTATCCTCAGCAAATATTAATCTGGGCTTGTGCTCCGATATTGACAGGACGACGAACCCTGACCTTCCTTCCATCCTTCTTCTAATGTCACTCAGGGATATGGTGACTCAAACGTTGGGAGCCACTGTTAGGGACTATTGCACTTTTTCATGGAGTGAGCGAAACAATTTAACCTTCGTTCGGCATCTGTACAAATGTTGAATTTACTGCCATTTAAAAACTCGCGCGTATTCTCCAGGGACTGTACGTATAAAATTACAATTAGGAAACAGTACTGAGTAGCAGAAACATTTATTCAGTGATATTTTGGCGGTGACCAAAGTTAGGTAAGATCTAACATTTCCATTATTTTCACAACTAGAGCAGGTTATTTTAGGCGACTGCGTAATTCCGGTGACGGACGCCATCCGCATGCTCGTGGTCCACTGCCAGTTCGCAGCCACATCTCGTCGGACAAAACCGGAGCGAACAGGCTGGTGGCGACGCCCGTAGCGGACGGGAACCCTGAGCGTGGGAGTTCAGCCTCCGAGCGCCGGACCAGCCCCCCGCCAGGAACTGCATGCGCTCTGTGCTTGCTCATCTCTGACGCCTTCTGGGTCCCTTACCTTGCGTCAGATATATCACAATGCAGTGTATATGACCTTCGGACAACGGCGCCTTACTGAATAGGAAATACAGTTCCGGTCCACACTTCGCAGATTACTGGCTTGCCGCACGGGTGTCCGCCCACAAAAGTTTTAAGGAGCTCTACAGGCAAGGTTCACGGCATAAGAACCTTTTAACCTAGTGGCTTATATGGCTGTTGGTGGACGCATTTCATTGCATCTGCCGCTGTGGAATGGCCTTGCGCTCTAAGGCGTGGTTGCTCATCGTCGGAGGTTCGAGTCCTCCCAGGGGCACGTGTGTGTGTGTGTGTGTGTGTGGTGTGTGTGTGTGCTATCCTTAATCCAGAGAGCGCGGAATTATTTTTGGTTTAATTTTTTTCTCAGAAGCTATTAATTAACTTCATATGACTGCACAAGATCGTTGTAAGTGATTTTTTTTTTCACAATCACCCCATTAGCACCGAGCGAGGTGGCGCAGTGGTAACACACTGGTCTCGCATTCTGAAGGATGGTGGTTCAAATCCAACTCCGGCCATCTAGATTTAGGTTTTCCGTGATTTCCCTAAATCACTCCACGCAAATGCCGGGATGGTTCCTTTGAAAGGGCACGGCCGATATCTTTCCACATCCTTGCCCAAACATCCGAGCGTAAGCTCCGTCTCTAATGACCACGCTGTCGATGGGACGTTAAACTCCAAGTTTCTTTTCTTCCTTCACCCCATTAGTTTTGCAATACTGCCCTTCTTTCTGGAATTACGGTAAGTGGATGTTTTATAATTTCAATCTGACGAATCATTATTATTTAAACAACATTTAAGATGAAATATATACATATAAAAATCTCAATTATTGAAGAAAGTTCAAGAAATGTAAACCAAATTACGAGGAATTCTTCTGTATGAAACTCATCTTTGCAGCTGTATAGAACCACTTTTCAATCGGCAATACAAGCTAAAACTGATATGCAGTGGGAGCAGGCGATTCAAAGAAATAAATTATGACATTGAACACGAATTCTTACAGACGTTGTTGTTGTTGTGGTCTTCACTCCGGAGACTGGTTTCATGCAGCTCTCCACAATATCCTATCCTGAGCAAGCCTCTTCATCTCCACATAAGAACGGAAACCTACATCTGTCTGAATCTGCTTACTGTATCCATCTCTTGGTCTTCCTCTGCGGTTTTTACTCCAGACACTTTCCTCCAACGCTAAATTCACAATTCCTTGATGTCTAAGAATGTGCCCTACCAATCTATCCCTTCTTTCAGTCAAGGTATGCTAGAAATTTCTTTTCTCCCCAATTCTGTTCAGTACCTCCTCATTAGTTACGCGATCCACCCACCTAATCTTCAGCATTCTCCTGTAGCACTATGTTTCAAAAGCCTCAATCCTCTTCTCTTCCTGTCTGCACTGTTTATCGTCCATGTTTCACTCCCATACAATGCAACACTCCATAGAAATGCCTTCAGAAAGGAATACCTTAGTCTTAAATCAATATTCGATGTTAACAAATTTCTCGTTTTCAAGAACGCTTTTCTACCCATTGCCATTCTGCATTTTATATCCTCTGTACTGCGACCATCATTTGTTATTTTACTGCCCAAATAACAAAACTCATTTACCTCCTTTATTGCTTCGTTACCTAATCTGATTCCTTCAGCATCGTCTGATTGTCTTAGACTGCACTCCATTACCCTAGTTTTGCTCTTGCAGACAAGAATAAAAAAGTAAGGACGTCAGCGCTATCCGGGTTTTAGTTACTATAACTATCAACAATAATTCAATTTCTTGAGACATATATTGTCTCATTATGTAATAAGATATTGAATACAAGGACAGGCGTTGAATTAAAACTTGGGCTGTTGCCGGGATTCGAACCCACGACGCTTTAACCAGTGAGCTACCACAGCCTTACGGATAATGCGACTACACGGACTGTCTTAAGGCACACGTCCCTCCATAAGACATACTATAATTTTGCTACAAAATTCCTCTTTGAAATATATATCAAAGTAACTCATCACCTCTCCTTAGATTCAATATCTTATTATATAAACAGACAATTTATGTCTCAAAACATGGAATTGCTGTTGATATTTATATCACCTCTACCCGCTCGGTGAGCCGTGTAATTTAACGCACCACTTTCCGAGACGGGGAAGCGTACTGGCCCTGGTTCGAATCCGCCCGGCTGTTTAACGAATGGAGTCGGTGTGCCGGCCAGCCTGGATGTGGTTTTTAGGCGGTCTTCCACATCCCCCTAGGTGAACACCGGGCTGGCCCCGAAGTTCGGCCTCAGTTACACGATTCACAAACATTTCGTGCCACTTTACACTTTCACACATATAACCCTATACTCAGACATTTGGTGTAAACATTTCCTCCTGCGGGGGGGGGGGGGGGGCTGGGGTGGCGACAGAATGGGTATCCGGCCACCCCGTAAATATTAACACACGCCAAATCAGGATTTGACCAAGAGCCGACACTGCATGTGCGGAAAAATGGCCAAAGAGAAAGATACAAGGATTGTATCACCTCTGCCTGAGGTACAAGACGGGATTGTTCCCATTCACGTTCCAATGTAGTAGAGCCAAGGCAATTTGATACGCCTTTCACAGGGGAACACTGAGGCAGAATTAAAGTATGTGTTGTGGAGGGAGACGTGCTTTAAGACAGTTCGTTTAGCCGCATTATCCGCAAAGCTATGCTAGATGAGCGGGTAAAGCGTCTGATCAGTAAGCCAAAGGTCGCGGCTTCGAATTCGGCAGCAGCACAAATTTTAATTCAAAGCCTCTCCTTATATTGAATATGTGTTGTTTAAGTAGTTTGTAAGCCTAGGGGCTGATAAGTCCCACAGATTTACAAACATTTGAATTTACTCTTTACAACTGAGATCCATTTTTAACTCTTAATGCGTTGAGTCAAATCCAGGGGACCTTTCGGCTCTATAGATGTCGCCAGATAGACTGACAAGCGTCAGTTTCTCACCCGCAGGCAGCCACGAATGAAGATGGCGACCGTGGAGTGGCAGTGAGCGGTTTCGAAATGCAGTTCGCCAATTTCACAAAGAAGACGCAAGGAAAATTTGCACTATGCAAGGATTCTCTATGTCCACTTTCTTCGGAAGTTTCCATAGAAAAAGAAGAAAACTCGCAGAAAGGACTCAGGAGGTCTCAAGTACAGAGAGTCCACTTCAGCGGACATCGCTTTATTTTCCCGTGTAGATAGTAAACTGCAATAATTTTTATTGTATTTTTTTATGATAGTAGACATTGTTCTTTACTACATACACACAATGACTGATCGCGTAGTGGACTCCATTTCCACGCAGGCGACACATGTTCGCTCCTATTTTTCAGTTGCATTTTTGAATTTTTGCTGGCTTACTCACCCACGCTAATCTTTCACTTTCAGATAATTTAATAGTTCAAAAAAAAACGTTCAAATGTTTGTAAATCTATGGGACTTACCTATTGAGGTTATCAGTCTCTAGGCTTACAAAATACTTGAACAAACTTAGACTAAACTAAGGACGACTCACACTCCCACACCCGAAGGAGGACTCGAATCTCTGACCGGGACAACTTCGCTCTTAGCAGCAAGGCGGAGGGCTCGGTCATGGAACCGCAACTTCTAATCGTTGTGGGGTGAATGAGGGAGACGCGATGACATTTGAATATCGTTTTATACGTCTGAGTGCGACCTATAATGATGTTGACACTGCTCGGGTACGTAGGTGGATTTGTTGTATTAATTGCGGGAAATATTATCGGGGTAGCAGCAAGGCTGTGAGAGTACATTTCTGTGGGAAGGAGTAGGTGTAAGGCTGTCCGCACACGGATCGATCCGTAGACGCGATTGCGTCCCCATGCGACTGCCACGTGGTAAATGGGAGGCCGCGAATGGAGCAATTTGCACGCGTCTCGTAATCGTCTCGAAGTCGTCGCGAGCGACGCTCGTCTCTTGCAAACTGCAGTGCACGGGAAAGTAAGAGCGTGACGAGCGGATCGTACGACTTGAAGGTAATTTAAAAAAAAATGTTCAAATGTTTCTATAGTCTATGGGACTTGACTACGGAATCATCAGTCCCTAAACTTACAAACTACTTATGAACTACTTACGAACTAGGACGGCACAAATATCCAAGCCCGAAGGGGGATTCGAACCCCCGACCGTAGTGGCCGTGCAGACCGTGACTGGAGCGCCTTAGTCTCCTCGGCCACCGCGGTCGGCGAAGGTAATTTACCATGTATTTTTTCTGTGTTTCCCCAGCATAAAATACTTTAGAGCCCATGAGACTACATGCAGTCACAGTAATGAACTTTTCATAAATAAATAAGAACATAATATATAAATATTTTCAGTATGTCGTGTCTTTTACCTCGAAAATATTCAAGAAAAGACCTTTTTTATATCTCAACCAGAGCTCCTGATGTTTACCTTTTTAACATTACCTGACATAGTCGGGTTTGGAGGCGATCTGATCGTTTTATAGTTTTCAAAATGAAATGCCAAGATCGCAGATTAATAATTTATTCAATGACGGCCGGTTTCGGTGAACTGTGTCAACGTCATCTGGTCACATGTATATTTTACGAAAAATGTTCAAATGTTTGTAGAACTTATGGGACTTAACTACGGGGTCATCAGTCCTTAAGCTTACAAACTACTTATGAATTGGCTAAGACTAAGGACAGCACAAATATGCATGCCCGAGGGGGGATTCGAACCCCCGGCCATAGTGGCCGTGCAGACCTTGACTGAAGCGCCTCAGTCTCCTCGGCCACCGCGGCCGGCTATATCTTACAAGCAGGTCGTCTTGTTGAACAATGGGTATAAAATAAGTGCAACACTGCACTTAGTAACCATAAAAAAATACACATCTTAAAAACATGACAGCTTACCAAACTGTCATGTTTTTAACTTGTGTATTTTTTTATGTAGTTACTAAGTGCAAAGTTGCACCTATTTTAAACCCATTGTTTAACAAGATGACCTGCTTGGAAAATATACATGTGACCAGATGATGGTGACACAGTTCACCGAAACCGGTCGTCATTGAATAAATTATTAATGTGCGATCCTGGCATATCATTTTGTTTACTTTTTATTGGTGATTAGTTTCGGGCATATCTCATTTTCTCAAGTCAGGTAATTTATTGTCTGTAGAGTGCTAACATATTTGTATCAGTCTCTTGCAGGTCTCTAGCACCAACGAACAACCGATGATGAAAATTCCGCTCTGTGTACGGATGCACCCATAACACTCTTTGTTTCTTCCTTTTCTTGCGCCGGTATCAGTAAAACATCACAGCGTCCCGTCATCACTAGGACTGTCTATTACACCGGTAATTATTGGAGGAAATAACCAACACCGTTTTGTATTTCCCTGTTGGATGTCGCAAGCTGACTGAAGGAAAATCCCACTCGCGACGAGTGCCAGTTGACCCGTGTGGGGACGTTCGTCGCTGGCATCGCGAGGTTCGCACAAGACGCGCGCCACGGACGAGGCGAGAGTCACGCCCACGACGAGTGAGAAACGACCCTTGTGCCGAAGGCCTAAGAGGCTCTCCCACTATTCAGAAATATCGATTTCACGAAATTCTGCAGAACTGTTTAAATTTTGTACAGAGAACTCTAGAACTATTGAACAACTGTCTAGAACTCTGAAAAAAATTTACATTTTTGAAAAAAGGGGTGCCAACTTCACACGACTCTGATGCAATTTTGTGTAGTTTATGTCCCTCATTTACGCAATTAGCTCCTGAACTATTATCTGGGCAAAAAATATCATTAGGATTTTCTGCAGAACTCTTTGAGAGCTATTTAGAACTGTGATCAGAACTATGTTTACGCTTATAGGCAAATAATTATTTGGAAAAAACTAAAATTTGCTATAATTTTTTGTAATTTTTTCGCGAATTAGTGCAGGACTATTTAAAGTTTGTACAGAGAACTCCAGAACTATTGCATATATGCCTAGAATACTGAAAAAGGCACATTTTTGAGAAAAGGGGTGCCAACTTCACAGTAGCGTGTAAATGGATTCCCCATTATTGTAATTATCTCAAGAAGTATAATCTGTAGAGAGAAATGTCATTAGGATTTCCTGTAGAACTCTTTGAGAAGTATTTAGAACTGTGATCAGAACTATGTTTGTACTAACAGGCAAAAAATTATTTTGAAAAAACTAAATTTTGTGGTAATATTTTGTATTTTTTCGGCGAAATTTTGCAGAACTATTTACATTTTGTACAGAGAAGTCCAGAACTATTGCATATCTGTCTAGAACTCTGAAAAAAATGTACATTTTCCAAAAAAGGAGTGCCAACTTCACAGGACTGCGGAAACACCTTGGCAGCTTTCCCTGGTGATCAGATACTGCAGGAACGTGCTACCAGCACGTCAACAATCACTAAAAGCCACGAACGGCACAAAAATTAGGAGTGACAGACTCCCACCCAAATAAAAAAAAATACTATTCCTATCATTCGATGTGTGAATAACGAGAATTTGTTCATCCACTCTTTCAGAATAAGAGCACTTAGAGTCTTCAAAATGTTCAAATGTTTGTAGAGCTTCTGGGACTTAACAACGGGGTCAACACTCCCAAACTTAAACTGCTTACTAAGGACATCACAAATATCCATGCCCTAGGGGGTTCGAACCCCCGACCGTAGTGGCCGTGCAGACCGTGACTGGAGCGCCGCAGACGGCTCGGCCACCGCTGTCGGCACTTGGAGTCTTGCAGCAAACTTTACACGCAATTTCCATTACGAAACTTTTTTCTTGTTGACAACCGCAACAAAATGATGAATGGAAGAAGTTTATCACTTACTACTTTTCGGATGTTTATGGAAAAAAAGAAAGAAAGAAAAAAAAAAAAAAAACACTTCATGACAATTGTAACGTAGGGATTTTATCATGTCAACCGTTAAATAATGGTATTTTATAATAGTTGACAGTATCCGTCAATTTTACTCCCATTTGAATACGTCTTGGTCTCCCGCCTTCCTGTCCTCGCCATGCGATGGGGCATCATCATAGGTGTGTGAGTTTAACAATAAGAGCTGCATACAATTGTATTGTCCTCTCCATTTAAAGCTTAAATATTTGTAGGATTACTAGGTTTTAATTCTTTCTATTTGGTTTTATATAGTTTCTATTTTTTCATCTTTGTCATTTACGCTAGAGCCACCTGGTGGCGTCTACCTTTTACTTTGACGATGCTGGGTGATTTGGCTTCAGTAATGTTCAGCAGGGCCTTGACGCCATACAATTTTATTCTGTTAATCCCCCTACACGGTATGTACTTAAGATATTTTTGTTTGTAATGTACTTTGGTATCTATTTTGTCCATACAGTTCTCTATCTTTTTGTGACACCATGCTTACTGATGTTTGTAACTTTACAGATTCTGAAGATGATTTAATCGAAACACGTAAATAAACGCATGACCACATCACTATCTGTTGCCCTATAATTTTACACAGCGTCCTAATAACACTGTTTATCAATTAATAGCCGCGGTGGAGTAGCCAAGCGGTCTAAAGCGCCTCGCTGCGGAACACGCGGTTGGTCACCGTGGAGGTTCGAGTCCCTCCTGGGGCATGGGTGTACGTGTTTGTCCTTAGGTTAGTTTACCTTAGTTTAAGTAGTTTGTAAGCTAAGGACTGATGACCACTCAGTTTGGTCCGATAGATTTACAAACATTTGAATCAATTAAAAATGTTCAAATGTTTGTAGAACTTATGGGACTTAACTACGGGGTCATTAGTCCCTAACCTTACAAACTACTTATGAACTAGCTAACACTAAGGACGGCACAAATATCTATGCCCGAGGGGGGATTCGAGCCCCCGACCGTAGTGGCCGTGCAGACCGTGACTGGAGCGCCTCAGTCCCCTCGGCCACCGCGGCCGGCTAAATCAATTAATACTGATATGGGCGCATACCTAATCAACGACTTTGTCATGTCAGGGGATTCATCGTGACGTTACACTTTATTAATTTTACACTACTAATTGTATTCGCGGGATATTTTACAGACTGTGTACATACATACCACTGAATGTACAGTACTTTCGAAATAATGTCATAGTACGACACATAGTTCATGAGATATGAGGCCACATCCAATGTTTGTAAATCTGTGGGACTTAACTGTTTGGTTATTAGTCCGTAGATTACAAACTACTTAAACTATGTTAAACTAACCTAAGGACAACACACACACACACACACACACACACACACACACCCATGCCCGAGGAGGACTCGAACCTCCGACGGCTAACAGCCGCGCGCACCGTAGCACGGCGCCTCAGCGCACGGCTATTCCATCGCGGCAGGGCACATCCAATTATGTTCATGAAAAACTATACCATAACGCATGAGGAATCGATTTATTACGTCCTTACTACTAACACTATTCGCGATTTATTTTGTAGATAGTTTGCACGTAAACCACTGACTGTTCCTTTGAAATTATATCACAATACGAAACAATTCAGAATATATTACATCTAAAGCAATGAAATGAACATCCTCCCGTCACGCATGGGGTTGTTATTTATTATGTACTAGCTTAAACTCGCGGCTCCGCTCGTGTGTTGGTTGATTATGATAGATAAGCTATCTTTCAGTAGTGTGTTATTTATTTATTTTTATATTTTCTTATTCGTATCCTTATCCTTACAGAGAAAGAGCTGAAGACATTGTAGCACGCATAGACCAAAGATATGGTCTGTGGTATCACGTTTCGCTGTATGTATAGAGTCGCAAACGTCATCGCTGGCCTTCAGTCCTATTTTTTTTTATAATTTGACGACTTTCAACTACACTACCTTATCTTCCACCCCCTTATAGCTATCGGCATGGAACTGCTATGATGTACAACGGGAGACTTCTGACTACAATTACACACAGACCATTCGTTTGCGTTCTGTAGTTTTCGCTGCAGAGCGAAATATTAACACACACACGTAGAATTTTATATACACCGATAACTTTCCATCCCAATATACTACACCATTTTATCATTATCAACCCTCAAGCAACAATGCAACCAATAAAACCATTTTCAAAGAGTAAAGCCGGCCTCAGTGGCCGAGGAGACTGAGGCGCTCCAGTCACGCTCTGCACGGCCACTATGGTCGGGGGTTCGAATCCCCCTCGGGCATTGATATTTGTGCCGTCCTTAGGATTAGCTAGTTCATAAGTAGTTTGTAAGTTTAGGGATTGATGACCCCGTAGTTAAGTCCATAGACTTTACAAACATTTGAACTTTTTTTTTCAAAGAGTAAATATAATTTTCAAAGAGTAATTATTGTTACGTATTTCGCGTTATATTCTTCAAATTACTAAATATCTATCAGATCGCTATAAAACCGTGCCTAAAACCTTCCTCAGGTATAAATTAGAACTGTACAAATTTTTAAGTCTCTGCGTCTTGTCGTTCAGATGTGATAAAGCGTACACCGAACAGACATTCACATTAATATATATATATAGATAAATAGCTATCCGATCTCCTCAAAACCGTACCTAAAGCCTTCCCCGGGTAGACATTAGTAACTGTACACATTTTTGGCTCTTTCTGTCTTGTGGTTCAGACGTGATAAACGTCACCGAACAGACATTCACATTTATAGATATAGATTTACTACCAACTCAATTAGTCACTCATTCCGCAGAGAGTATTTCAACAATCCACTCTACGAAACTCTGCTGCGCAGGGGTAACCAAGCGGTCTGGAGCGCCATGTTGCGGATCGCGAGGCCTCCCTCGAGCATGGATGTGTGTGTTGTCCTTAGGTTAGTTTAACTTAGTTTAAGTAGTTTGTAAGTCTAGGGACTTATGACCACAGTAGTCTGGTCCCATAGAATTACAAACATTTGAACAATTTTTTTAAACCTCTAAAATTTTGATATAGTAGGACACATAGTACAGGAGATATGACGTCATAACGATTGAGCTATTGAAAACGACACTGAAATGGGTAGAGAGAAGGGTAAACGGCGATTGGCAGACAGGGAAGAAGAGATGGGGGTAATATAGGGAAGGAATGAATACACAAGCGGCCAACTCCGGGAACTGGCGCTAGTGGGGCAACATTCCCGCGAAGACTATAAAATACAATCAACAGTGCATTATCAACTCTAATGACCCATTTGCCTGGTATACTTTCAGGCTATCTCATGAAAGAACAGTTTTCATCAATGAAAACGAAGTGAGTTTTCCAGCAGACCTTTATAGAAAAGGATGTTCATGTCAACAATGGCCTCCACAATTTGCGCAATAAGCCACAATGTTTTATGATCATTATCATTCAGGTGCTTTACGTAAAATACGAAAGTGATAAATAAAGATGATACTGTAAAAAAAAATTAAATAAAAAATAATAAAGCCCTACTCACATTTTTGTTGTAGAGGTAATTAAGGCTTTAATTTATCAGTATGAAAATACATTTGAAATTAATAGATTTTTAAAAAGCAAAAGCATAATTGCAATCCACATTTCAATTAGGTAAAATGCCATTTCACAATTTAAAATTCTTTTATTATATACTCGATAATAATTTAGGTCATTAACTTTGTTTCAAAGTTATTATAATCTTTAAAGCAATTAAGGAAATGAAATAGGATGTTACCTGGAGAACAGGTCGAACTTCCTTCGCCCGCGTGGGAAATAAGAGCGCTACAGGCGAAGCCATTTCGCCGTGTTGAGATATCGTGCAGACCGACCGTATTGCGAGCATTGCGCGTAAAAGCTTAGTGTCTATTTCTCGGAATTTTCTGGTTAGTGAGCTTTAAAACTTTTATGTGTGGATAACGTTGAGGTATACGACTAAGCTCGAAGCTTCATATAGAACTGAATTACGGAGACTGTAAGGCCTCTTTGTGAGTGCATATGTTCCTGTATACATGCGAAAAGCAACTATTAGCTTACGACTTGACGAGTGTTCTACACTGGGGTACATACAAAATTCTTGAAGTTTGCACCAATCACAAAGAAGCGGACATTACACTAGGTGCTAAGCTGACACATTATCACCACCAGCCTGAAGGTGTAGTCTATTAGTTGTCCCTAAATCTCTCTAATTTCTCCTGTACACCGGACAGCAACGGTGTCTGATGTCCTATCTACTTCTCGCCATACCTAATGCACAAGCAGAAATTCACGATATTGTGTGGGTGAGACAGATTCATTACTAGCACAGAACAGTGGTAGCAAATTACTTCATACAAAATTACTGGACTTAACAAGCGTCGTAGGTGCGAAATCAATGGCAACAGCAATATTAGCGATGAAGATTGAGGATTCGGTGTGTCCTATCTAGGAGAAACCTGTATTGACTCGGATAATGAACGACTTCTTTGGGAAAAGAGATTCAAAATGTTCAAATGTTTGATAAGCTTATGGGACTTAATTACGGGGTCATCAGTCCTTAAACTTACAAACTACTTATCAACTACCTTATACTAAGGACGGCACAAATATCCATACCCGAGGGGGGATTCGAACCCTCGACCGAAGTGGCCGTGCAGACCGTGACTGGAGCGCCTCAGTACCCTCGGCCATCACGGCCGGCAAGACACCAACACTGAAGTTCAGTAGCTGTGTGCTGTCTTAGAACATAAGCGACTATACAAAAAGCGCATAGGTGTTGCAGAGGTACTACACAAATGTTGCAAATTCAACCAGACACATAAGGCCTAGTGCTGTCATTGGTAACTTTGAAGGACAAAACTCTACATCACTGGTCGGAAACCTACAGTCACAAGTCCGGCGCAGCTGTGAGTGTCGTCGAGGGAACCGTCTGTTTAAAAAATCATGAGGATTTTATTGGCTAGGACTACTTTACTGGGTTTTCCCCTGTGGTACGGACTTGTGGCCAGTCCCACCTGAGGCATTTTGGAGAGCATCAAGGAACGAACCGACGTGTGTTCGTAAAAAAATGTTCAAATGTTTGTAGAGTCTATGGGACTTAACTACGGGATCAACAGTCCCTAAACTTACAAACTACTTATTAACTACTTACAACTAAGGACGGCACAAATATCCATGCCCGAGGGAGGATTCGAACCCCCGACCGTAGTGGCCGTGCAGACCGTGACTGGAGCGCTTCAGTCCCCTCGGCCACCGCGGCCGGCCGTGTGTTCGACTTCCTTCGTGGGTTGGTGCGAGAAACAATTCCTTGCCTTTTTAAGCATTAGCAATTGTCACCTGTACGTCGATTGATGGTTGTAGGGTCGACTTTCGTTACCTCGTCTTTGCCTAAGTAATGATCCCTGCTTGAGTGCCTCTGGTCTCTTAGAAGACTGCTGGCAGTGGCGTAGATAACGGGGGAGGGGGATTCAAATTCTCCCCCCCCCCTCTTTCCCCCAGCGATTTCGTTACATATTTTTCCGTTCGCAATGCAACCTATGTTGCAATTTGAAACGTTGAAACGACGTTCAGTTACAGATATTTTAGATAATGATGTAACTGAATTTCTACTTGACAGCTGACGCCTCCCCCCTCCCAAAAAAACAACTGACTCCTCCCTTCCCCAGAAGACAATTAACACACACACACACACACACACACACACACACACACACACGCATACACAGAGAGAGAGAGAGATATATAATAAAACAGAAAGAGAGAGGAGCAAAATATTATCTACTATTATCTACGACCTTGATCTCTGGGTTATGAATGGAAGCCAGCATGCACGTATTTACGAAAGACATGATGTACCTATGTCACTGGAAGCCTTGACGTGACGAATATCGGCCCATCGTTTGAAGTAACAGTTTACCTCAGCGGCTGCGGTCTACGTTTGCTTTTCAACTGTTTATTTATTATCCGTGTGAATGCGCGCTTCTGCTTTCTTCTCTTAGTTTCCTCCACAATAACTCCGACTGTTATAGTGGCAGATGACATATATAACATCGCCTAGAGTCATTCTTACTTGACACACTGCCAAAGGGCTTGATTATCATTGTGGAATTCTGAGGAAACAGGTGGGTGATTTGCAATAAGCAACGTTGCGTTGTAAAGACTCCCCCTCCTTGTCACGAAAGTTTCTTCTTCCGTCAGGATTCGACCATCGTCGCTGCAGAGATGGGATCGGTCTAGACTGGTGCCTGGAAATAATTCCCAATAAATTATTTTCAGATTAAGGACTGCACACTAGCATTACGTGCTGTGCAAATAATTTACGGAGTTGAGACAAGGGTCTTTACTACTAAAAACTAGGATATAGAGCTCACGATACACCTGTTGATTAAGCCTAATCAAGCGTACGTATACAAATCGAAAACCACTAATGACCCGACGAAGTTGCTTATTACCCTGCGGAACATTAAAACTGCATAAAAGCAGCATGCATGCGCTCGTATGTATGCATATTGTTAGCATTTCAGAGCAACTGCACAAAGCAGGTATGGAGAAGGTCAGCTATACTCCCCAAAGAAGGAAATATTAAACAGCGGGCTTCTCGTTTAGAAACTGCAAATAAATGTCTTTTGATTGTGAGAACATCGCGAAATGCTTCATGTAAGCGAAATCAGGAATCCATATAGCCTACCGAAGTAAATTATTAGTTTTTATTCGTGAGTTAAGATTATGAAGCTTTATCCTCTCATTGATGTAAACTTCAGAACACCGAAGTAAAAATATTAATAAACGAATAAAAAACAGGTGCGGTTAGTTTTATTATTCATTTATGGTTCACCATCCATTGGTTTGTGGTACTACACTGTCATGACCGTGTCACTAAGATAAACATCAGAACTACTATGCTAACTTATGATAACTTTTCCTTCCGTGATCCGATTTTGATGAAATGAATCCTACACATTGTCCCAAGCTACGGTCTGGTTAACCTATGAAAGCCCCTAGTTTTGGAGATAAGCGTGTTGAAGCAGGCAGACAGACAGTTGTGCGTCCTCTCCTGGAGTACTGTTGCCCAGTGTGGGACCTTTACCAGGTGGGACTGACGGACGACATTGAGAAGGGCCGGCCGCGGTGGCCGAGGGGACTGAGGCGCTTCAGTCACGGTCTGCACGGCCACTACGGTCGGGGGTTCGAATCCCCCCTCGGGCATGGATATTTGTGCCGTCCTAGTTCATAAGTAGTTTGTAAGTTTAGGGACTGATGACCCCATAGTTAAGTCCCATAAGATTTACAAACAAACATTGAGAAGGTTCAGAGTAGGGCACCACGTTTTATCACGTTATAGGGGGGAAAGCGCCACGGAAATGTTGCATGATTTGAAGTGTAAATCATTAAAAGAACGACGTTATTCGTTGCGGCGAGATCTATTTGCGAATTTTCAATCGCCGACTTTTACTTCTGAAAGTGAAAATATTTTGCTAGCACCCACCTACATAGGGAGACATGACGATCCTAATAAAATAAGAGAAATCAGATCGAAAACGGAACTATTTAGGTGTTCTTTCTTCCCGCGCGCTATTAGAGAATGGAAAGGTAGAGAAAGGTTATGAAAATGGTTAATGAACCCTCTGCCAGACACTTAAATGTGATTTGCAGTGTATCTATGTAGTTGTAGATACTTACACGTTTCGGTTAGGTGACAACAGCCGATAAGTACTTGAAAAGAAACGCATACTGAGCCTCCAAGTTTCTATTATTAACTATTTTACTGCTTTCTCAGATACCACGAATGTAAACAGAACTTTTCCCTCGGACATACTCTTTTCTTCTCCTCTGCGACTGTATCTATACTGCTCTCCAACAGGCTCGACATCTACCACCTGCGAACCTAGAGTCAGCAGCAGGGATGTGACGTATTTTCGGACACAGCAGCATATCATATCATTTGCAGCAGTACCATGAGCCAGACGCATGCGTCACAAGCTGCATAGAGATCCCACCTTAACGCGCACCAAAGGCTGTTTTCTGCAGTGACTATTGTAATCTGAAGGCTGTACTGGAAGGATAACTGGTCCGAGTCGTGTATGCAGCTTTTAGAAATATGGCCACTACTTACGTACGTAGCTGTATATTTCCTGCCACGAAGCCAGCGCGCTGCTAGTTAGAAAACAGACCTTCCAAATCTCAGAAACATTGAACAATCAACTATGGATCCATAACCAAGCAAATGAAGGCACGCTTACTTTCGCTGGGGCTTGGCCAATTTCTTTCCTCATCGTTAACAAAAACAATCCGAGTTTATGCTCCCTTTCTAATAGCCACATTCTCGATGGGACTTTTCCTACTTTATTTTTTCTTTCTTTTTAAACCGTGCTGACCATTTCGTCGGAGATCGGATTAGAGATTCAGGTTCGTCCATGCATATTGCTTATGCTCTATGCTTGCGACTGGTATGATGGTAGTTTATCACATATATGCTACAAGATGTTTTCAGTGCTTGATAGGTCTGGAGAAGTTGCTGTATCGAAGTACGTCAGAACTGTATGGGGAGGATGCAGTTGTGCGTTATCTTATTACCGAGACCACGGAGATATAACATTACCAGTCGCCTTTACACTTCGGAAATGTAACAGCCGCTGTCCAAGTTACTGGAAATACGAGCAACAGCCTGTGCATGTAATGGCATCCAATACCTACATGTCAAAAGGCAATCCGGCGACCTCCATACGTGGATATGTCCATTGTGACGCAGTGTACAGACGTAGGACTCGTCTGATTATACAGGGTGAATCTAAATTCGCACACTCGGGCTTCGCAGCGCGATTGCTCGTCTGCCAACAATGGAAAATGTCTCCCGCAAAATTTCATCCTGAGCATATTTCCGCCAGTAAATGGACGTCAAAGACTGAGATGGCTGTTTGTTCCATACGTCAGTGTGTTTCATAATCACACCAACAAACTTGTAAAGGATGTATTAGGCGTGTTGGGGAACAAAATGAGCATGGAAACCCATGCCCGGAAACGCCATTAAACGACTACCAGTCCGTACGTCACCTCATTAAAGGTATCAGGTACCAGCATTTCTTGAGAACCACGCTTTTCAACTCCCGTAAGCCTGAGGATATGTGATTAGAAGTATCTGGACACCTGTCTGAAATTGACATCAAAGTTCGTGGCGCCCTTCGTCGGTAATGAAGGAATTGAAGATGTTCGCCCATGCTTAGTCTTGATTGTCCTTCCAAAGAACTCTTATGTAAATGAATACAATTGAGAGACACGAAGGAACGTCTTATGTTTTAAACATAAAAGAAACGTGCCGAAAGAGGCAAAGAAATGTAGTTACTGATTTCGCTTTGTGTATTAAATAATTAATACTGTGTTCAATGTTTGTTGGTATTCTTAGAGATAAGAATGCGTCGCTTAATTCTGTCACAGCCGTACGCTTCCTCGCTGTACTATGCCATACTTACTACGCGGCAGCGGCGCCTATTAGTTCTTTGGTGGACTAATGAGCCTCTCTAGATAGTAAAACAAACTTTATTTTCAGCGTCGTACCTTGGTTAAATTTTACTTGCAGTGGCAGCGGTTTAGTATTTCAACGTTGGCAACGAAACATTCGCTTTAGGGGGATAATTAATTTACTGAGTGGAACAACATTAATTATTTATTTTATTATCAACAGAAAGAATTATTCCCCTCATTGTACGTGACTGATTTTTTCAAAAAGGATTCAACGCCCATTGCCAACATCATTACACTACATCGCTGCCGCAAGGAATGTTTTAGTGTATTACACCTTAGTTATGAGAATAAAAAAAAACACGGCATCGCCATCTATTAGTTATTTGGTATACTATGTAGCTAACTGGGCCTCTATCAGATCTTTGCTTTATTACGTTGCAAATCAAACATAGCACACACCAGAAACTACAAATTCCGATATCTTTTCTTCCCCTTATCGGATTTTGATGAAATGAAGCTTATATGTTGCCGCAAGGTACTCTCAGTTGATCTGTGAAACCCCATGAAAGTTCATATAGTACTCTTGGAGATTTGCTGCACTACACCGTACTTACAAGCATAGTATACACATAAAACTTCAAATTACGACATCTTTCCTTCCTCTGATCCGATTTTGATGAAATGATGCCTATGTTACTCTCCAAACTATTTTCAATTTACCTGTAGAAACCCATGAATGTTCGTGTAGTACTTTTGGAGATTAAACTCAACGAATAGACATACAAGATGGTTTTTAAACAAATGATTAAATTATATCTTTATTTTCTATGATCCGATTTTAATTATTGAAGCCTTTATCTAACCGCACGATATGCTCAATTTACGTGTGTAAACGGAGATAGACGTGTTCAGAGACAAAATGACACATCGGTCATAGATAAAATAATTTCAAATTACGATATTCTTTACATTTTTATTTTTTTCGTGATCCGATTTTTATGAAACGAAGTCTATATTTTGTCCAGAGTTATGCTCAAGTTACCTGTGAAAACCCCATGCAAATTCTTGAAGTAGTTTTGGAGATAAGAGGTTTTTAATAGTTGAACAGAAATGATGGTTGTAAGCGAACTGTAGGCTACATCTTTGACTGTCCGAGTGTTATCGATTGTCGATCACGCCCAGGGCACAGAATAAGGAGTATACAGAAAGGAAACTCCCGCTGCAGTCTGTCGTCCAAAATTTAGTGCGCATGCGTGGAATCGGCCATCTTGAAAAGCAGTAAACGTGTGGTCACTCCCTACTCTGTGGCGTGGTAATGAGCCGTCTTTGTTTATTAATAGTGTATTTTAACTACCTGAATCGCAGCAAGGTAAAAAAGTATTTGGTACAGTGCAGTGCTGTGAAAAGAAGGAACTGTGTGTCAGTAGTTGGAGCTGTTCCGTTTTTATTATGAGCAGCAATAAAAGAAAAGGCGGCCGATTGTGTTCAGCACCTAATTGCCACAATAATTCGAATACAAATAAGGATATAAGTTTCTTCACCTTCCCAAAAGTTGCTGAACAGTAAGTGAACGTCAGTATATGTGTAGTGAAAGTTAAATGTAATTAGTTTCGAATGAGAGCAATGTGTGCATAATTATTAGAAGTAGCCTTGCTTCTTCTCTTGACGATAACTCTCGCTGTTGCAATTGCTGCAATTCAACAGCATCGAAATGTTGAAGTAGATTTATATTTTATAAGTTTAACGTTGCAGGGAATAATATAAAATGAATGACAACGAATAGTGCGTAAGTAGGCAGGTAAAATTTTACTTACGGCATTGGAGGCGTAGTGTGCTAATGTTGGCAACGAATGCTCTTCTGATACTCAAACAAATAGATTAAGGGGAATAATTATTTTATGCTGTTCCTGCTCTGTGGTTGACAGATTACTCTATATGCCCTTCTCCGATCAGTAAATTAATGATACTCCTAAAGCAAATACAACTTTATATATGCCCAGACGTCATTAGTTCTGTGTAATCACGTTGTACTGCTAAGTCTGACTCACTATTTTGTGCGAATTTATTCGTGTCAAATAAAACCTGGCAGTTGTAAAGTCACTTTCTTGTTTATAACTAATTTCCCAAACATAACTCCGCGTTGTTTGAGATTTTTCTAGAGATAAGCACCAAATAAAACGATCATCGATTCCACCGTACATTTTCGTAGTTGTATTAAAATTTAGGCCTTTTTTGTGGGATTACAATTAGGTGCAAAAGAGGGCGCAAAATAGATGAGAGCACAATGAAAAGCCGTTTCCTTTCGTAAAAGTCGGTGATATTAGCTGTAGTTCGTAAAAAGTCCATTTCCAGCCAAAGTACTAAGTGGCTATAGTTTACTGCTTTTCAATATGGCGTCGAGCGCAACGCTTGGTAACATACAGATCAAAGGCGCCGCCCCCAGCTTTCCCTTCTGTATGCTCCCTATTCTGTGCCCAGGGAGTCGAGTTTAAAAAGAGTTGCAGTTGCGTAGCTGAGAGCGGGCAGATCTAGCTAACTACGGCAGTAGCACGAAGGAAATGTTTATTATTGAAGCTGACGAGCCACGCTGAGCTATCGTGTATCTTTACAGTCAGTAGAATGTGTATTTCTGTCAAAGTGTGCGCTAACGTGTGTCGTGTCGTCGAGAAAAACAATCAACCGCGTCGCGACGGTAACGGTTTTATATATGGATTGGATCTAAATGAAGATGTGACTAACGTGGAACTTTGATCTCGTAAAATACAAACTTTCGTCGCAACCGTGACGTTAAGATTATCTACAACCGCGTCGCGATCGGACGTGTCGAACTAGCAACAATTGCTGTAACTGAAGTTGGACTGCCATAGCACGTGAATAACATATTGGGCTAGCATATTGTGTAATATTTGCTAATGCCTCAAGCTAATCTTTATTGGAACAGCACAGTCAATTACTCGCTTGTGAACTGCTGATTTGGGACGATGTGTGAACCTTCAACCTGTCCGTTACTCTGTTTTACTACAGTGCAACCAAGTATTATTGCATGAGTTTCAATACACTGATTCAAAGCTGTATTAACGTGTGTTAATCAATGAGAATCCTTTACTGACGATATTGTATCAGAGTGAAGTGCATAGTTTAGAAGTGAGGTGTATTAATGGCTCGTCGGCCGCGGTGGCCGAGGGGACTAAGGCGCTCCAGTCACGGTCTGCACGGCCACTACGATCGGGGGTTCGAATCCCCCCTCGGGCATGGATATTTGTGCCGTCCTAGTTCGTAAGTAGTTCATAAGTAGTTTGTAAGGTTAGGGACTGATGACCCCGTAGTTAAGTCCCATAGACTATACAAACATTTGAACATTTATTAATGGCTCAGGGGAATAATGTGGGCAGTCACACGGTCAGTTCCAACTAAAAAATCCACCCACAATCATCTAACGATCATAATCAAAGCAACATTTCATAACTAACTTAATATATATACAAATATTTATTCCCCGAGCCCATTACATGGTTACTGAAAACACTTAAAATTACGATTTTTTTAATGATTCGATTTTGGTAAAATTATGCCTATATGTTGACTGAAACTTTTCTCATGTTTCCTGTCAAAACCGCAATGAAGGTTCGTCCAGTAGTTTAGAAGATTGAAGCGAACAGCGAAAGTCCTACATTTACGGATTTATTATTATTATTATTATTATAGATAGATTTTTCGTTGTAGGCTTACATGCTTGATACGTAAAAACAGAAATGTTTCAGCAAAAGAAAGATTTGATTTCATCCATTGGAAAATGGGGTTTTTGAAAGCCTGCGACTGTGAGATAAATGGATTTGTTTATAAATAACAATACTGCTACCAGTCACGATTGTTTTATTTATTTAGCACGACGCGTTTCGAGAAATACTTCCCATCTTCAAGTGCGTTTTTTGTGTTGTTTCATATTATTTATGATGTTCTGAGTGTGTGAGTGCCTGCTTCATTCTGCTGTCGTTGCCGTAATATATAAATACGCCAGCTTTTACTTTATGGTTATATTTATATGGAGTTAATGGCGGAATTTTTCGAAAAGCTTTTTATTTACAGTTTTCGTCTGGTCCATCTGTGGCAACTTTCACAGATGTCAAACATAACATATTTTTGCACACAAGTACATCAGTTGTCACAAACATACATATAAATAAACAGTTACAGAGATGTTCTAAGCTTAAGTTTAGCAAAGATACATTTTTACAAAGTATGCTACAAAGGAATCCTTATCTGGAAAGGATTCCTTTGTAGCCTAGGAGGTTAG
Organism: Locusta migratoria; assembly: GCA_026315105.1. Lineage (NCBI taxonomy): Eukaryota > Metazoa > Arthropoda > Insecta > Orthoptera > Acrididae > Locusta > Locusta migratoria. The sequence goes on from CM048749.1 coordinate 356,123,494, forward strand.
AATAAATGGAGGTGTCGTTATCTATGCTTAGAATAGACACTGGTTGAAGCCAGAGGAGCCATGATTTTGTGCCCAAAACAAAGATTTGTCAGTTAAGACCTTGTTTGAATATTGCCTTCTTTACGCAGAGCAACTAAATTGATAGTCACATTGGAGTATTTACTTACATATGACGTACATTTAAACGACTAGAACTCCTATGCTCACACACAATGCCCAATGTTTTGGGCACAAACAAATGCCGGAGTGCCTAGTTTGCTAGCTTCACTTTTTCAGTGTTAGGGCATCTCCAGAGATTCTAACCTCCTCGTTTGTAGCCACAGACATATATTACTAGACTGGCAATGCCGTATACAGTATCATTGGTGTCAGTGAAGTCTCGTCGCCATATTTCTATACTATAACGTGCGAGCAGTCGTGTGAGTTATTACAGAAAACAGTCGTAAAAATACGAATGAACTGACGTAATTATGCTGTCCTTAGAGTTTTGACATGTAGGAAATTCGTGTTTTGTATATTGCTGAAATTTTTAAAGCTTGAGTAAGCTTCAACATATACAGTAATGAAATGCGTTGATTTGTTGTTGTTATTAATCTGTTAACAATTTCATTGAACCTCGGATTTTCTTTCAGTAGTATGGTCACTATAAAAGTGTACGCTTATTCATTTGAGAATTCTTACGAAATCTATAGTCTGCTTTGACGCACACACTAATGAGTTGCGTTTCATGTTTTTATTAACCTGTTTCCAGTTTCGATCAACTTCGGCTTTTCTTTTAATAGTATGACCGTCATAAATGTGTTATCTGTCGTGGATAACAAATAGCTTTATTCTTGTTAATGTCGTTCAGATAACTACTTCTGTTTTAACTGTAGGTAACGGTAAAATTTTACCTGTCATCCCGCCGATCTCTCATGATTACGTTGGCAACACAACAAAAAGGTACAACGTCTTTGCCTAGATGTTAATTTTAATGTTTAATTGTACATAACATGTTCTTCTCATAACACGATTCTAAAATTCGGAAGTGTTAGCTCAAATGCAAATCATGTTCAAACCAACTGGTAAAGCTTACGACGTCATATCGCGTCAGAAGATCATAGTAGTACCGTACGGAAACTTTTTGACTTAGGTGAGGCAAGATGGCGGCATCAAACTTCAGTCACAGAGGCTAGTTTGCCAGTCTAGTAATGTATGTCTGTGTTTGTAGCATACTCTGTAAAAATGTATCTTTGCTAAACTTAAGCTTAGAACATCTCTGTTTATTTATATGTATGTTTGTGACAACTGATGTACTTATGTACAAAAATATTGTGTGTGGTGTTTGACATGTGTGAGAGCTGCCACAGATGGACCAGACGAAAACTGTAAGTAAAAAGCTTTTACTCCATATAAAGATAACAATAAAGTAAAATCTAGCGTATTTATATATTACGGCAACAACAGCAGAATGAAGCAGCAGGCACTCACACACCCAAAACATCATAAGTGATATGTAACAACACAAAAAAAAGCACTTGAAGATGGGAAATATTTCTCGAAACGCGTCGTGCTAAATAAATAAAAAATCGTGACTTGTACCAGTATTGTTATTTATAAACAAATGCATAAGAAAGTTTTTTTTTTTTTTTTTTTTTTTTTTTTTTTTTTTTTTTTTTTTTTTTTTTGGGGAGGGGTGATCGTGACCCCCACGACCCTACTCTTGGATCCGGCATTGTGTAGGCCTCGGTCGGCGCTTCCGCCAGCATATTGCCTCCGCAGACTGCCGGTAGCAACAACAATGCCAAGCGCGGCCAGGAGGCAGCGCGCCCGCAGTTAACGAGGTGCCGCGCCAAAAGCCCGCTGCGGATCTGCTCATGCGGCGTTGCCACATCGATCGCGAGGCACGACCTGGGGCGGAAGGAGCACGTGGGGAGGGGGCGGAGTGGGGGGAGAGGGAAGGGGGAGGGGGAGCGGTTGTCACGGCGCCGGCCGCCGGCGTCGCGGCGCTCGGCGTGCGCCAACAGCGTAGCGCCGGCGTAACGTCAGCGTAACGTCAGGCAGTGCACGCCGGGCAGCGGATCGTTACACACGCGCCACGGCCGCGCCAGGTGGCTGCGGTGCTGCGGCACGCGACCGGTGGCCAGCCTCTGCCCGAACACGCTGCCCCTAAACGCCGTGGCTTAATAGCGCCAGCCGACATCCGAACCTCACCCTCGACACATTTAACCATAGACCACAGATAACATACTGCGCGCGTCCCTATCTCCACTACTGTCTCTACCATAGGGGCACAGGCCCAGGGCCCCGAGAAACCCGTTCCTTTCTCCTAGGCAATGACTTTAAATGAATTTTTGACGCAATTATTTAAAGACCCAGAAATTGTGTCGAAACGTGTCATATATGGTGTGGCAAGTGCCTTGGTTTGCTGTCTGCACGCAAAATCGTAGTTATTACTTCGGCCCTTAGCTACAGAACACACAGCGACCAACATTTTAGTTTCCTTTCACAGTTAAAACAAATCGATTCTGAACAGCTGGGAAGCAGGTGCACAGAATTTGCAGAATCTTATCACGCAGACGTTAATGCTGATGAGCTCATAACAGAATGTTTTCATTTAAAACAATATTTGAAAAACATTCCAAATGAATCTCCAGAGCTAAGTATATATCCTTACATTCTTTAATAAAAGCAGACAAAACAGAAGAAACCTTTTCGAATGTAGAAGTTGTTACCTGGATATTTCTTTGTATAATGGTAGCCAATTGCAGTGGAGAGCGATCATGTTCCCAGTTAAAGAGAATCGAATATGAATTACGAACGACTATGCTACAGTAACGACATAATGATTTGTCAACCATTGTGATATTTCTGGCCTGTAGCCACTTCATATTTCTGGCCGCTGGCCGTTACTTTGCTAACATTGTACGTGCCTTAAACGAGGAAGAAAGACAGCAGTGCAGCATAAGTTGAAATGTGGGGTGAGGAGCAGTAGCATATGGCGCAGTAGGTGCTGGTTCCCGTGGGAAAGCCCGCCTGTTACTGGTGCTCTCCCCGCATTGGCTGCTGCATTTCACGTCACGTGATTTCTTTTGAAATTACTTTTGTTTTTTATAAACTAAATATTAATTATTCAGAGCTGAGAATTTATTATAAATATCTCTCAAGGACAGGCTAGATTTGGACAGTTTAAAAAAGTTTAAGTTGCCTTCTCTTATTGTAACAAGAGAAGAGCGATTTTGCAGAAGGCGCACGACGGCCCTGTTTTGGCGCGAAATAGAGCGTCAGGTGCCCTCTCGCAACGCGCCGCTGTTTCAGTCTCGAGCTGACCACAATACGCGCCGGACCGCGCCGGTAATGAGTAAAGATTTTTGCGTAAATGTGATAACAGTCGAGGTCTCAACATGAACTACGGGCAGCATAGGCCGTATCATATTAACAATAGTTGCTAATTTTTTATTATTTATTTAATAAATGGCATCCCTGACAATTAAAAATCTCGAGAGTCGCTTATTATGCTCCCATCATAAAGAACTTTTGCCTCACTTGTATGCTGTAGAAGAACCAACGACCTGTGTGCTGTCTTCTGCGCTGGGGACACAACTATAGAAGACAACAGGTTAGTCAGAACTCTATGCTTTCCGTAAAGTCTCGGAAAGCAAATACGACACCTCGTGCGTACTGTAGGGCGGTACAAACGCACACTGCTACGCAACAGCATCCGCAAGGATGTGGAGGTTTTTGGGGAGTTGTGGGAGGAAGCAGTGTTAACTTCTCCGTCCGCAAAGAAAACCCCAGGAAGCTTGTACCATGTGCATAGAGCCGGCCGCGGTGGCCGAGGGAACTGCGGCGCGCCAGTCATGGTCTGCACGGCCACTACGGTCGGGGGTTCGAATCCCCCCTCGGGCATGGATATTTGTGCCGTCCTTAGTGTAACCTAGTTCATAAGTAGTTTGTAAGTTTAGGGACTGATGACCCCGCGGGTAAGTCCTTAAGCTTAACAAACACTTGAATATTCTGATGCATTCATTTAGTTTTTTCTAAGGGCCCCAAAACACTGAGTGCCCAGGGGCCCCTGCATGGCTTAAGACGGCCCTGCCTATCTCTGCTGCGTTGTGGTTTGAAACCAACGGCTAACATTGCCCCGAGTCACGTGACTGAGTTTTTGTCATTATGAGCAACGGCTTTTCTCATATACAGGGTAAATGAAGCGTTGATTTTAACAATAGGATGACTTCTCGTATTCCTATTACACATATAGCACTAAAGGTAACGAAATTTCATCATGTTGTTAATATTAATGCAGTGATTGTCGTGTTTACATGAGCCCAGTTGAAAACTACCACACTGTCAGTTTTTTTTAGAAGCAACAGGATTACTTATCCTCGATGTTTATATTACGCTATGAATCTTTTACTTTTTGCAACTTATGAATGTTGTTATTGCTGGGAAGATACTTCGCCGGCCGCGGTGGTCGCGGGGATTGAGGCGCTCCAGTCACGGTCTGCACGGTCACGGATATTTGTGCCGTCCTTAGTATTAAGTAGTTCATATGTAGTTTGTAAGTTTAGGGACTGATGACCCCGTAGTTAAGTCCCATAAGCTTTACAAACATTTGAACATTTTTGAAGATACTTCACCGCGGTGGAGTAGCCGAGCGGTCTAAAGCACCTCGCTGCGGAGTGCGCAGTTGCTCGCCGTGGAGGTTCGAGTCCTTCCTGAGGCATGGGTATGTGTGTTTGTCCGTAGGTTAGTTAACCTGGGTTTAAGTAGTTTGTAAGCTACGTACTGATGACCACGCAGTTTGGTCCGAAAGATTTACAGACATTTGAACATTTTTGAAGATACTTCAAGCTGCTCCTGAGCAAGTTTATATTTCAGCAAGTAAGTCATTTCTGGTGAAAATCTGCTTTCAATAACGTTATATAAACTTAAACATTCATACAGACTATTCATTATACCTATAAAGTCACTTCTTCCCGATTGCATCGATGATGTTTTCTCACTAACATATTATTCAGTGTAAACAGCCAGTACTTTGGTTGTTTTACTTTTTTGCATCACGGTCTGTGGCAAAAGTATTAAAATATAAACGCTTGTATTTTGTTACAATCGGACATTATGGATGCAAACTGGTTTAATTTCTTATAAAAAACAACGAAACATTTAACACAAATTGTTGAGAAAACATAAGAAGCTGATATTTGATCTTCTACTCCTGTGTAAAATACTAACTAAAAGACTCACAGTACAACTACAACAATATTTTGCTTAATGCCTGTTGTTCTGTTGCTTGTAAAAATACTTTCAAAAAAATTCAAATGTTTGTACAGCTTATGGGACTTAACTACGGGGTCATCAGTCCCTAAACTTACAAAATACTTACGAACTACTTACGAACTAGGACGGCACAAATATCCATGCCCGAGGGGGGACTCGAACCCCCGACCGTAGTGGTCGTGCAGACCGTGACTGAAGCGCCTCAGTCCCCTCGGCCACCGCGGCTGGCAAAGACTTTCAATACGCTTCATCTAGGCACATGTAAAAAATGTAGCTATTGCATTACGGTAATTATTGCAGTTGCGGAGATTTAACGCCAGTTGTACGACTAAAGATATAATAAAAATACACTAAGACGTTTTATTGTTCAAATATACGCTTAATTTCCACTACAAACGATAAGAACTGCAACTCTCAGCTTCACATTACTCGTAGTGATGAAAACGATTTCCTGCCCAGTGTCACGTGATTTAGATGTTGGTTTCAGTATATTGACGTCACGCACAGTCTATCTTTGGTCTATGCATTTAACAATATGACGACATGACTATTCAAGCTTTCCCGGCGGATATGTTGGAACTAGTCTTCACGCGTTTGCCGCCGGATAACGTGTAAATCCTACTATATATCCACGGTGCAAGTGTCCGACATCTTCAGGTGTTGGTGGCCGAGTAGGCCTGTCATAGTCGGCGACCGTGGTCTAACCAGCTGAAGATGGACAGTTGCTCCGAGGAGATATAGTGGGATTTGCACAGAGTTACTCGGCGGCGAACTCGGAAGGCTATTTGCATAATGAGGATAATTTGCAAGTCAGTGCGAAGATGTACTGTATGTCGAGCCGCTACAGGCAAATAAAGAAAGAAGAGGGCAGAACGCTTTTTTTTTCTTTTAACTGAGCAAATTTCTCAACGAATAAACGAGCGAAAAGCATCGATCTACCTGAAGAACAGTAAAAAAAGCAGCACTGGCAATTTATTTATTTATTCATCTTGCTTCCTAAAAGGTTTTCACACACTCTTGTTAATCGAACACAACTATTTCTGCAATATTACGAGTTGTTGAAAGGTAACAGCGCTTTCTCTGAAAACTGCATTTGTTTTTATTTTGTAAACATGCCATAAAATACATACCAACGAAATGCAAACTTCGACTTCTTTATCACATGTAATTAAACTGGGGAGATACAATTACTTGTAAATGACGTAATGATAGTAGTAACTTAGCATATTATAGATAAACTACTAAAGTTACGTGGAATTCAATATTATCACACTTTTTCCGTTCATTATTTTAACTGTAAAAGAAAACGTAGAGCCGGCCGCGGAGGCCGAGGAGACTGAGGCGCGTCAGTCATGGTCTACACGGCCACTACGGTCGGGGGTTCGAATCCCCCCTCGGGCATGGATATTTGTGCCGTCCTTAGTATTAGCTAGTTCTTAAGTAGTTTGTAAGTTTAGGGACTGGTAATCCCCCGTAGTTAAGTACCATTAGAAAAAAAACCCGTAGAATATGTGCTCATTGTTTTAGTGCAGAACAAAGTAACATGAACAAAGTTAAATCTGAACCCCAGGAAAGGTAATCTACCTTAAAAGCGTCCATAGTAACTCTGCCAAAGACAAAGTTTAGTAGACGCATTGATTCCGCACTGATTCATGTAGCATGTAGATAATACACGTGTGGAGGGGAAGGGAAGGTAAAAAGGAGGGGAAAAAGCCGGAGAATTCGGTACACTTGTGTAATGTCGCGTGGGGCCCCACCAGCACGCAGAAGACCCGTAAAACAACATGGCATGGGCTCCACTAATGTAGTTCTGGAGGCAGTTTACACCACGCATCGTGTAGGACTGCCCATGAACCCGTAAGAGTACAAAGAGGTGGAGATCTCTTCTGAACAGCGCGCTGCAAGGCATCCCAGATATACTGAATAATGTTCACGTATGGGGAGCAAGTTTGGTGGCCAGCGGAGGCGTTTAAATTGAGTAGACTGTTCCTGGAGCCACTCTCTAGCAACTGCCCACCGGAATGCGCTATAATATGAATGCATGCAGGTGATCAGCCAGGACGCAAGCATTCATGACATCTGGAAGAGTCGTAGTTGGACGTATCACTCCAACTGCATGTGCCCCACGCCATTACAGTCTCTCCACCAGCTTGAACAGGCCCCTGCAGACATGCAGGCTCCATGAATTCCTGTGGCTGTCTTCATAACCATACACGTCCAGCCGCTCGATACAAGTGGAAACGAGACTCGTCACACCAGGCATCACGTATCCAATGATCAGACCAATGTCGGAGTTTACGGCCCAGGCGATGTGTAAAGCTTTACGTCGTGCAGTTATCAAACGTGCTCGAGTCGGCATTCGTCTACTAAACCTCATATTGGTGATGTCTCGTTGAAGAATGCGCACGCTTACACTTGTCGAAGGCCCAGCAGTTTGCGGAAGGGATTCACTTCCCTGCGGTCGGGGGTTCGAATCCCCCCTCGGGCATGGATATTTGTGCCGTCCTTAGTCTTAGTTAGTTCATAAGTAGTTTGTAAGTTTAGGGACTGATAACCCCGTAGTTAAGTCCCATAGACTTTACAAACATTTGAACATTTGATTCACTTCCGTCACGCTGGACGGTTCTCTTCAGTCGTCGTTGGACCCGTTCTTGCAGGAATGTTTCTCCGACAGCAGCGATGTCGAAGATTTAATTTTTTTACCGCATTGCCGATATTCACAGCGCACTCGTGAAATGGTCATTCGGGAAAATCCGCACTTCATTGCTACCTCGGAGATTCTGTGTCGTGCGCCAGCAATAATACCGGGTTAAAACTCATTTAAATCGTGATAAACTGGCGCTGTAGCAGCGGTAACCAATCTAATAAATGAGACAGCACCTGATTCTCAGTGTTTACATAGCTCTGTGTTTGCATATACACGCATATCCAAGTTTTTGTACTAATTATTGAACATACAGGAAATGGGAACTGTCTTGGCTAGAGGGGGGCATGAACAGTTCCTACCTCCCTCTGTCCTACACTTCTTTCCTTCCCTTTCCCCGACACCCCCGTCACTGCATTTTTAAGCAGCCTCTCTGTCCACCATCTAGAAGCGTGCCTCGGAACACAACAGCTAGAGATTGTCGCGAGCCTGGGAAGAGTGCCTGTATGATTGTATGAATAACTAGCTTATATGCCCGTGCTTTGCAACGGTTGTTAAAGAGGGACCTGTATATAACATGGTTTTTGAGGGTTCGGGACCTAGGTCAGAAAAAATAGAATCCTTGTTGGATCACTCTGTCAATAAACTCAGTTCTCCTAGCCAAGATGTCAAATTCAAATAGAAGTCATTGTCGAAAACGATGAATGTTCATAAAGTTTTCATACAAAAAGTTAAATTAATTTAAGCCCGTAATCTGGAACGATGTAAATTCGTTGTTAGTTTGTGTTCATTAAGACTGAGGTGTGTAATTGTCTGTCTGGCATAAACTTCTGAAAACACCTATATCCTTAAGATGAAAAATAGTAATAATAATAATAACGCCATATAGTGGTTCTATAGCGTAGTGCCGGCCGCGGTGGCCGAGGGGACTGAGGCGCTCCAGTCACGGTCTGCAGGGCCACTATGGTCGGGGGTTCGAATCCCCCCTCGGGCATGGATATTTGTGCCGTCCTGTGTATAAGCTAGTTCATAAGTAATTTGTAAGCTTAGGGACTGATGACACCGTAGTTAAGTCCCATAAGTTCTACAAACATTTGAACATTTTTTATGGCGTAGTACTAAACTGTTTATCTTTCACAGTAAGTGTATACTGAAGTATTAGAACGTTGCAGTGTTGCACTAGGGACAATGTGGTTATTCTGTATGCAATGATCCATATTATCGAAAAGTCGACGAATACTAAAAGTCTGGTAATTCAATCAACAGAGCAGTTCATGCCTGTTTAAATAAGACGTCATGGTGGTGTCAATGTGCGTTAAAGTAAGTCTGGGTAATCATTGGATGAATAGCTTTAGCTGATCGTCTATTTAGAAATTTCCATGAAATATATTATTTCCAGTGAATTGTCTTGACTGTGTTAGCAGCATCGGCCACTGTTCCAGCTAATACATGTCCCCACGTCCTGCAGTGATTACTTCATGAGGCACGAAGTTGAAATCGATTTTGTGCAATAGAACCACATACAGAACTATATTCAGAAGTCAGATTGTAACTCTAAGTACAATTTTCTCTGCAAAAGAAGACGTCTTTCTCTGTCTTAACGTAGTCCCCACCCCCAAAAAAAAGTAAGTAATTAAACATTTTAATCACAATATTTTACCGAACAATTATGAAAGCAGGGAGGTTTCTGATGAGTTTGTCGCTCGCGTGTGTATATTATCTCTAGTGGCAGGCACAGAGCAGAAATATCTCTGGAGAGAGCATTCAGATGCGCATAACAGATTTTATGTCCTCAACATTCAGGTGGAAATAACACCTGATATTGGAAAAAATCTACTAATCGCTAACTTCATCTTGGTCCTTTTTTGTTCGGTTAATACGGATGACTATGTGTAAATCGCCCTTTCAGCAATGCTTCCTCAGCTTTCTTGTTGCTTCTGTGACACATTTATTTAGATATTATTTCATGTTACGTGGTTGCTCTGCGAAAAGGAGGTGGGGCTTCTTTGCAGCCAATGCGGTACAAACCAATCATAAGAGCAAATAAATGTGTGGAAAGAGTGCATTTGTCTCAGTGTCACTTGGTAATTCCAGCTTAATGTTGAGAAGATCCACAGAAGCCAATGCTCACTCCACAGATATTTCTACTCTGTGTATAATTCAGTGGTTATACCCGTCTAAAGAGGCACTTCTTTTCTTTCCATGACATTGCAAAGCATATGGGATACAGCTAGGAAGAAAAAAAAATGTTTTGTGTCCTACCTGGGCTAAACTTTACTTGTAGTGGCAGCGGTTTAGTTCGCTATCGTTGGCAACGAACTATTCGCTTTCGGAGAATGATTAATTTACTTGCCAGAACAGCATAAACTGTTTATTTCATCGTGAACATAAAGAATGATTCCCCTTATTCTATGTGACTGATTTTTGAAAAAGCATTCAACGACCTGTTGCCTACATCAGCGCACAAGGCTGCTGCCGTAAGTAAAATTGTACCGCTTCTTGTAGTGTATTACACCATAGTTATGAGAATAAAAAAATGCAGCAACGCCATAATTAGTTATTTGGTGTACTATGTAACTAACATCGCCTCAATTTGTCCTTTCCTATACTAAGGCGTTCTCAAGATATTCCTGAACAAAACGCACTCAAAATGTAATGACAATACACTGAAATCAGAAAGGGAACAACATACATTCCATTTTCCTTGCAGTAAATTCTTATGCAAATTAGAGCATCGATAGACATGAAGGTATGTCGTTATGTTTTAAATTCAAATGATACCCGCGGAATCAGCACTTTTTCTTCTTTCCATGGCATTGCAAGACATGCAGGATACAGCTAGCAAAAAAATTATTTTCGTGCCGTATCCGGGTTAAATTTTACTTGCAGTGGCAGCGGTTTAGTATGTTAACGTTGGCAACGAAATATTCGCTTTATGGGGATCATTAACTAACGGGAACAACATTAATTATTTATTTCATTATCAACACTAAGAATTATTCCCCTCATTGCACGTGACTGATTTTTCAAAAAGGATTCAACGGCCGTTACCAACGTCAATACATTACACAGCTGCCGTAAGGAAAATCAAAGCCCTTGTTTCAGTGTATTACACTTTAGTTATGAGAATAAACAACGCAGCATCGCCATCTATTAGTTATTCGATATGCTATGTCACTAACAGCGCCTCTATCGGATCTTTGCTATACTACGCTGCAATTCAAGCATAGCATACACCAGAAACTACAAATTACGATATCTTTTCTTCGTCTGATCCGATTTTGATGAAATGATGCTTATATGTTGGACCAAAGTACTCTCAGTTGACCTATGAAACCCCATGAAAGTTCGTGGAAATTTGCTGTACTACACCATACGTATAAGCATAGTAAACACAAAAACTTCAAATTACGATATATTTCCTTACCCTGATACGGTTTTGATGAAAATAAGCGTATGTTACTCTAAAAATGAAAAAAAAAGGTTCAAATGTTTGTTAAGCTTAATCTTAACTGTGGGGTCATGAGGCCCTAACTTACAAAATACGTATGAACTACCATATACTAAAGACGACACAAACATCCTTGCTCGAGGGGGGATTCGAACCCCCGACGGTAGCGGCCGTGCAAACTGTGACTGGCACGCCGCAGACCGCTCGGCCACTGCGGCTGGCTATGTTACTCTCCAAACTATTCTCAATTTATCTGTGGAAACCCATGAAAGTACGTGTAGTTCTTTTGGAGATTACCCACAACAAATAGATATAAACTATGGCTTTCAAGCAAATGATTAAATCATCATATCTTTATTTTTTGTGATCCGATTTTAATTATTGAAGCCTCTAAGTAACAACACAATGTTCTAAAGTTACGTGTGAAAACCCCATGAAATTCCGTCAAGTAGTTTTGGAGATATTACGTGTTCAAAGAGACGAAAAGACATGACGATCGTAGATAAAAAAATTGAAATTACGATATTCTTTTTTCCGTGATCCGATTTTAGTGAAATGAAGTCTTTATGTTGTCCGGAGTTACACTCAAGTTACCTGTGAAAACCCCATGCAAATTAGTAAAGTAGTTTTGGAGATAAGAAGTTTTTAATAGTTGAAAAAACAGACACGACGGTTACTGAAAACACTTAAAATTACGATTTTTTTTCGTGATTCGATTTTGATAAAATTATGCCTATATGTTGACGCAAACTTTTCTCGTGTTTCCTGTGAAAACCGCATGAAGATTCTTCCAGTAATTTTGATGATTGAAGGGAACAGCGACAGCCCTACACTTACAGATTTATTATTAGTATAGATTATATGCCATTTTCATGATGAAAGCTAGTGACCGAAAGTTCAGTGTCTATGTATTCTTTAAGTGCCTATCCTAGCTTGACGTATGTATCTGTGGTAAGTTGCAAACTATCATTATTTTGTTAAACTCCAACGTGGACTTACGTGAGATTTCTTTTTCTCGTTTTAGTAAGCTCTTGTTCCTTACATGGCAGCTGATCACGTGTATCCGCAGAAACGTGTGCAAGAAGAGGCAAGATTTTAAATTTGTTATTTTTTAGGATCCTTCACCTCACTCCGTAAACACGGTCCCCTACTGGATCAATCTGTTGTCTATATGTCCAACTGTTGAGGTCCATTTTAGTCACACACTGTTATTGTCCCTTAGCGGGTGGAAAAATATACTAGGTTCTTAACCAATGCAGTCAATAGCTACTGTCATTCATCTACACTACAATGAACTGTGTATTTCGTTAACCTGTCTGAATTTATCTAGTGGACAAAATATCATATCGTTTCCACACGTAAATTGAGCGAGGTTCGGAGCAACATACAGGCATTATTTCATCAAGTCGAATTTTGCAAAAAAATTTTGTTGTGGTCTTCAGTCCGGAGACTGGTTTGATGCACTCTATTCTATCCTGAGCAAGCCTCTTCATATCCTCATAAGACCTGCAACCTACATCCATTTAGATCTGTTTACTGTGTTCATCTCTTGGTCTCTCTCTGCGATTTTTACCCCATACACTTCCCTCGAACGCTAAATTCACGATTTCTTCATGCCTAAGAACGTATCCTATCAATCGATCCCTTCTTTTAGTCAAGGTATGCCAGAAATTCCTTTTATCCCTAATTCTGTTCAGTACCTCTTCGTTAGTTACCTAATATTCCACATTTTTTTGTAGCATCACATTTCAAAAGCCTCTATCCTCTTTCTGTCTACTCTATTTATCGTCCATGTTTCACTCCTATACAAGGAAACACACGACACCAATGCCTTCAGAAACGACTTCCTTACACTTAAATTAATATTAGATGTTAGCAAATTTCTCTTTTTCAAAACACTTTTTTCCCATTGCCGTTCTGTACTGCGACCCTCATACGTTATTTTACAAACCAAGTAACAAAACCCATCATTCGTTACCTAATGTAATTCCTTCAGCATCGTCCGATTTTGTGAGAAACACTCCATTACCCTTGTTTCGCTCTTGTTAATGTTGATTTCATACGCATCTTTCAAGTCACTGCCCATTCCGGTCAACTGCTCATCCAGGTCCTTTGCTGTCACTGACAGAATTACAATATCATCGGCATAACGCAATGTTTTTATTTCTTCTTCCTGAATTTTAATTCCTTCTCCAAATTTTTCCTTGCTTTCCTTTATAGCTTGCTGAATATAGAAATTGAATAGCATCGGAGAAAGGCTACAACCCTGTCTTATTCCCTTCCCAACCTCTGCATCCCTTTCATAGACTTCATCTCTGCTGTCTGGTTTTCGTACAAGTTGTAAATAATCGTCCGCTCCCTATATTTTACTCCTGCTGATTTCAGAATTTTATAGAGTGTATTCCAGTCAACATTGTCAAAAGCTTTCTTCAAATCTACAAAAGCTAGAAATGTAGGTTTTCCTTTCCTTATTCTATCTTCTAAGATAAGCCATAAAGTGAATATTGCTTCCAGTGTTCCTACATGTCTCCTGAATCCAAACTGACCTTCCTCGAAATCAGCTTCTATCAGCTTTCCATCCTTCTGTAAATAATTCGCGTGCGTGAAAAATAGATATCTTAATTTAAAGTTTTATCTGTAACCGTGATGTTGGTCTGTTTGAACACGTTAATGTGCAAATCTTTCTTCATCTTTGTCCATGTTCCCGCACATGCAGGGTCGGCCTTGTTAATTCGGATTTGGCGTTTTAATATTTACGGAGTGGCCGGATGCCCTTCTTTCCACCACCCCGTGCCTACTGGGAGGATATGTGTACCCCAAATGTCTGCGTTTGGTGTCATATGTGTGAAAGTGTACAGTGATAAGAAATGTTTGCGAATCGTGTAACTGAGGCGGGACTTGGGGACCAGCCCGGTATTCTCCTAGGGGCATGTGGAAAACCGCCTAGAAACCACATCCATGCTGGCCAACACTCCGACGCCCTTCGTCAATCCGCCAAGGGATTCGAACCGGTAGCACTACGCCTCCCCCTCTCGGAAAGCGGTGCGTTAGAACACACGGCTAACCGAGCGAGTCAATCTGCGAAACTACTAGATGAATTTATATAGCTTTTTGATAAGTACTTTGGGGAAGCCATCCCGGTTCAAATCAAATGTTCAAATGTTTGTAAATTTATCGGACCAAACTGCGTGGTCATCAGTCCGTAGCTTACAAACTACTTAAACCTAGGTAAACTAACCTAAGGACAACACACACACCCATGCCCCAGGGAGGACTCGAACCTCCACGGCGAGCAACCGCGTGCTTCGCAGCGTGACACTTTAGACCGCTCGGCTACTCCACCGCGGCCATCCTGGTTCCTCTCACCCTTGTGCTTCACCTCAATCCGTTGCTGTCACAATCTTATCTTTACAAATAGAAACTAACAATGACTTTACTTTGGCAGGATATACGAATTTACTATTTTCACTTTTGTGTGGTAGCGAAAATTCTTTGCTTCGTTTAAATGGTTTTATTAACATTTCACTTACTGCTACGGAAAATGAATTTACTGACAATCATATAAAGGTTCTGGACGCCCGTAGTGAGGCAGCATGTCACGGATTGTGCAGCCGCTCTTATCGGTGGGGCGGGTCCTTCCTCAGGCATGGGTGTGTGTCTTGTCCTTGTCATAAGTTAAAGTAGTTTCTAAGCCTAAGCATCGATGGCATCAGTAGTTTGGTCCCTTAGATTCACAATCATTTAAACACATTTGGTTTGTCAGTTAGTAGCTACTGTGTGCGAAGAGCGTTCTTCCACTACCACGGACGTACATCTAGTGTCACAATTCCTACACTCGTCCACTCATTCAAAATATTCAAATCTTTTTATACCTAATGGACCAAACTGCTATGGTCATCAGCCCCTAAGCTTACGAACTACTTTAACTTATGCTAAGGACGACACCGCCATGCCCCAGGTAGAACTCGAACGCCCGACGACGTGCAACCGCGAGCTCCGCAGCAAAGCGCCTTAGAACGCTCGACCATTCCACCGCAGCACGTCCACTCATTCAGCAAAAACTATAGCCTAGGAGCATACTTCCTGCTCACCTACAACCACGAAATTCGGCAAGAAGTAAGGTTTCGCAGTACACGTTACGGCACAATTCCGATAATTATCACTTTGTAATTGTAGTAATAAAACTTTCAACTTAGTGATATTATATAAAATATTTATTTAAAATATCGCTTATCGATTTCGTTTAATGATTGAAGATCATCAGTTCAGGTTCGAGTCCTGACGACTCATGAGCCGGCCGCTGTGGCCGAGCGGTCTGTGGCGCGCCACTCACAGTCTGCACGGCTACTACAGTCGGGGGTTCGAATCCTCCCTCGGGCATGGGTGTTTGTGTTGTCATTAGAGTAAGTTAGTTTTAGGCAAGACATTAGTGTGTAAGTCTAGCGACTGATAACCACGAAGTTTGGTCACATAAGACCTTCACGCACACACACACACACACACACACACACACACTCACACACACACGACTCATGTACTCCGCATAAAAAACGTTTCTACGTTCAAAATACGAAAAAAATATAAACAAGGCCTGTCAAGTGCGCGTTACAAGTTTCAACTTTTTATGCGATGTACCTGACCCATCATGATTCGAAACTGCACTCATGATGTTCAATCATTGAACGAATTTAATATGCGATATTTTTTAAATAAATATTTTGTATCATACCTCCAAGCAAAAAAATTGTTATTAATATAATGCTGTTATTATGGCGTCCTCATCCAATTTGTTAGTGTATCACACAGGAAACATTTTCTGTCGTGTGTTAACCATTCGTCAGGCAAAAAGCCCTTTTCCTCAGGAATAAGTAGTCGTATCAAGAGTAAATTTATGTCGCAAACTGAAGTCTACGGTCGCTTTGCGCTATAAAGCATCAAAGTTTGTAAGTGAACAGGCGCGCAGGAGAAGCCGAGCGGTCTGGAGCCCCACGTTATGGATCGCGCGGCCTCCCGCGTCGGGGGTTCGAATCCTCCCTCGGGCATGGATGTGTGTATTGTCCTTAGATCAGTTTAACTTACTTTAAGTAGTTTGTAAGCTAGAGACTAATAACCAAGCAGTTAAGTCTCATGGAATTACAAAGATTTTAACAAAAAAATAAGTGAACACAAACGGAAGATATGGCTATTTATGTCACAAATTTTGTTTCTAGTTAAGCCTCATCAAAAGCGATAGACGTCCCATGGACATAAAACTATGAAAGTAGCCAGTAAGCAAGGTTGTTTCAGTTTGTGATTACGTCGCTTTTTCTTTCGCCAAGAGAAACTTGCATTGAATTCGGGATTAAGATCTGATTTTCAGTAATAATACATTATTACAGGCATTGTTTTCGTGTACAGGGTGTTTCAGGGAGAACATTAAATATTTTAAGAGGTGGTAGCATAGACGAATTGCAATGAAAATTGCCATATAACATGTGTCGGATTTTTATTGAGTACAGGGGTATAGCTGTTAGTATGTAACCCAAGCAAACTTAAAGCAAAGATAAATGAGAATGCTTTCACTGATTCTTCCGTAGGTTTTTGGTAGTAGGTATTGAATTAAAAGCACAATTTTGTGTATGGTCTACAAGTTTATTTTTATTTAGTTCAAATGTTTGAAAATCTATCCGACCAAACTGCGTGGTCATCAGTCCGTAGCTTACAAACTACTTAAACCTAGGTAAACTAACCTAAGGACAACACACACACACAGCCATGCTCCAGGGTGGACTCGAACCTCCACGGCGAGCAACCGCGCGCTCCGCAGCGAGAAGCTTTAGACCGCTCGGCTACTCCACCGCGGCTTTTATTTAGTTAACCGCTTTTCGTTTTAAAAGGCCGTATTCAGAGTTTGTAGCATATGGAGGTTTCAGGTGAAGTGCCTTTCTCCGTTGTAAAACTGACACAGCTCCTGAATGTGCTCTCCATTCACCAAAGTTTGCGCTGGTACAACCAGTGGGAAGGCTTTCCCTCGCACAGACGACCTCCACAGATCGCAAGTAGCCGCTATTCAGTACACGTAGCTACACACGACGTTTCTTGCTTCTCTCAACAGCATTTTATAGCGAGTTCGGCCGAGCAATTAATTTTGTACATCGGATGGCTGCGAAATTTGAGAGACCTTTTCTAAGCTCATTCAGAAGATATGTGTATGCTCCAGATTTGATACCATAATTTTCATGGATTTACCTGTAGGAAACAAACTTTTCTGCCTAAATTTTTAAACTTAGAAACTGCTCCTGAATACTTACACGACAGTCCGACGTATTCAGTTGTTCAAAAACTCTGCGTGCAAAAATGCGATTATTTAAGGGCCTTTACTTGGGGTTCTATTGATCACAGACATAAAGGGTAAAGTAAGAGTATTTTGTGTACCTCTTGGTCTAGTGGTCATTTGCATACCTATCGGAGCAATGACAATACCGTAGCTATCCTACATTATAGGATCAAAATTTATACGGTTTGATTCCATGGTGGCATTTGTGCTCAACGACTGTTTATTTGATTTGTAGAAAATTATTCAGTAATCAGTAGTAAATATTAATTCATTCACAGATCTAGATTTCGACCACTGTGTGGTAATTCGGTTCTTAAAAGAAAACGGTTAAAACACGTAAAACATTTCGGCCTCCTACATAGAGATCGAAATGTTTTACGTTTTTTTAATCGTTTTCTTTTAAGCATTGATAATGACTACACAGTGGTCGAAATCTAGATCTGTGAATGAATTAATATTTACGACTGACTGCTGAAACATTTTCTGCAAAACAAAATTTATAAACTACAAACTCTCTACAACCCACTTTGTTGGTTTTCGTGCATTACCTGTGGTATATGGTATGCACCATTTGTTCACGTGCGGTTCCTAGGAAAACCCAAAGAAACTATGATTTCTATTCTGTCCACGCGGACGTCAAATGTGCAATTTTATGACATTCAGATGACTGGTACTGATATTTAATAGAAAAATCTCTTTGTATTTTTATTCTGAATATTTCAATTTTCCGGGAAACTTTTCCAAATTTTTATTTCATAACAACGTTACTCTATTTTTCAACGTCAAAAATGGAAACTTTTTATCGCAATCAGACGAATGTTATTGATATCCCTATTTCTCGCGAATTTTCAAATTTTCCGGGCAACTTTCCCAAATTTTGAGTTCATAACAGTGTTCATCTTTCGGTGGACGTCATATATGCAATGAAATCCGATTTCAAATTGTTCTTAAGATGGGTAAGCGTAATCGTCTTTGCGATTTGATGCGACACATTTATGTTCAGGGTATGGTTGTAAGAGCATCATCACTTGAGTACGGCTCGACAGGACAAGGTTTGTATGAAATAATTTTTAAGGAACCGAAGGCATTATAATCGCATGGCGGTGGTGGTCGTTGGGGACTATTTGTCAGTTCATTTTAAGAAAACTATGTTGTGAAAGAAATGGATGTTTGACATCGCACAGTCCAATACCTTCTCTCGATAAATGAATGGATAACTGAAATTTCTTTTGTTATCCGTCATACCCTGAACATAAATGTGTCGCATCACATCGCAAAGACGATTACGCTTACCCATCTTAAGAACAATTTGAAATCGGATTTCATTGCATTTATGAAGTATCTACTGTGGTATTTGGTTTTGGAAGAGACTAAACGACAAGGTTATTAGTCCTTGAAGAATCTACGATATAAAAGATTAAGTTTCCCTACAAACAATTGGTTAATGTTTGAAATTGGGTTATAATCGTTATTTTTTAAATAAAATGTATTATTTTAAATTATAAATTATTTGCGGAAATAATTGAGCACAGATTATGCATTTGTTACTCTGAGATGAAGAGATTTGTACAACAAGAAAATTCATGGTGGACCTCACCGAACCAGGCAGAAGCGTCTGCTTGAGTACAAACTGCCTCAGACAAATCTTAATAAACTGACTAAATTGCTGGTTTGCAAAATCTGCAATACTTGATACTCCGATACCACCCGTCTGCTTTGACCTATGGCGTCAGGCACAACGTCATGACAATAACTGACACTCATATTTCAATGCGAATGTAATGTGGCGTCGATAACAACATGAAATAAACTGCACAAATATACATGTAAGCTTTTAAAAAAATGAAAGAATTTAACGGGATTATCGTGGGAATTAAGGGCTTTTGGGCGAGAGGATTCTAAATAGGAAATCAATAGAAATAGCAATGAACATATATTGTATACGGACGTCCACAGCTAAGATGATACATCTCTAATAAAAGGGTCCGCTACAGCTGTTTTGCTTTTTTAAAAAAGACGACCGGTTTCGCGACTTAAAGTCGCATCTTCGGGACACATACCTGAATAAAAAAGAAATGCCAGACTATAAGCCAGTGACAAACCCGAATAAGCCTATCTGGACAAAGATGGAATAGAAATATACTAATATATATCAAGTTTCGTCTAGTGTCATACCAGCTTACGTTCGTACGTCCCGTTCACGTAATATGAGTACCAACTGTCTTTCCTTTAATTACTGTGTCCGCCAAACGCACTTTGCGCATGCGCGACCCCCGATGCAGTCTGTCATCACGCGCTCCTGGCGCATAACAAAAGAAAATTCAGTTATCCATTCATTTATCGAGAGACGGTACCGGACTGTGCGATGTCAAACATCCATTTCTTTCACAACATAGTTTTCTTAAAATGAACTGACAAATAGTCCCCAACGACCACCACCGCGTGCAAAGCGAGAGGAAGGTTTGAGTGAAGTAAAAGTTTGGTATAGTTGGCTAGAAAATAGGAAAATTTGTGGAAAACTGAAAGATCTCTTTTCTTTGGGACATCAATATCATTCGTACGACTACGATAAAATTTTACACATTTGACGTCAAAGCAGAGTACATACATATTAGCAATTGCGAAGTATTGCCGAGTCGACTAGTTTACAATATAATCAGCGAATAGTAATAAACAAATAGAAACACATCTATGACAAAATGACATAATACATGACGCAATTGGTCAAAGCCGACGGTTAGTATCGGACAGTCAAGATGAGCTGCAAAACCAGATAACTGTGATTATAACTGCAGAAGTCCAAAATTTCCACAACCAACAAGCCTGTGAGAATTTGTTATGCGTCCGCAGAAAGGCGCAATAGATTTATCGTCTGTGCTGTTTGCGCCGCGCATTGGTGAAATTTAGATATTGAACGGTGGCGTACCTTGTGACAGCTATCGTTGCTGCTTGTTCTTCATGCATTTCGCTGTTTTCTTAACTTACGCCGAAAGGAGACGTATGAATTCATGTTGCTCACCAGTCGCTTCATCTCAAACTGTTGCTAAGCAATGGCATTGCCATCTGCAGGGATCAGGTTATTGTTGACAACTGCGTCACTTCGTGATATTATTTCCTCTAAGAGTGTTGTGGCGTAAAGTCAGCGCCACACGCCAGACGTAGAAGAATGATCGTGTAAAAGGCAGTGATCGATCGAAAGCCAATCGCAAGCAGGCGCCGCGCATCCTGGAGGGAGTAACCGAAGATGTGCGCCTTCTACAAGCGGCTATATCTAGGCCGACATACGTCTGGACCCCCGTCACTTACTATTCGGGAAGATGACAGTTACTATTCAGAACTCAGACAGATACTAGGCAGCTACGAAGACAGAACTAGGACAGTACTACGTAAGAACGCTGCTACGAACTTAGCAGTAACTAATTCATAGACGACGACGCGAGAAGCAAGAAGAAAGAATAAACAGACTTATGTTCTAGAGTTGAGTATTATAAGTTTCAGTCAAGAGAACTTGTATTATTAATCTGAATAGTTGTTACAGTTTACTTCGATACCTGCATCAGCACCTTTACTGACACCCAGACCGTGACGAGAAACAACAAAAGGCGACGAGATTACAACAAAGAGAGTATGCGGAAAATAATCAATGCACGATTAAGTAAACTATTCAGCGATAATTAGGAAGTGGCGAGACAATTCCCCCGACGATAAGAAACCACCGGAAAGAAAGAAGCCGCGGCAGAGCGGCCGGGCGTATTGAGGCGCTATGCTGCGATGCGCGAGGCCGTTCCCCGTCTGGGTTCGAGTCTCCCCCTCGGGCATGGATGTTTGTATCGTCTTTACTATAATGTAGTTCACAAGTAGTTTGTAAGTTTAGGGACTGATGACCCCGCAGTTAAGTTCCTTAAGCTTAACAAACATATGAATAATTTTTTTCTTTCGGTTTAAGAAAGAAATAGGGAAATTTCAGTGACATTTAAAATTGGTAAGAAATATGGAGAAACTTGTAAAAACGATCGGTCTAGAAAACATTTACGTCATGTTAAGGATGCTGTTGTGAAGTCATATCAGATGTACTGACATATGAAACATTTGCCCCTTTCACCTACGCCAATGATCAATCTACATTAGGATACGAACGAAAATAATTGAACATACAGGATGAGAGAGACTAGGCGTGAGCAAGTATTTCGGAAAGGCTTTGACGAAGCATCCACATAACTTGTGTAAGCAGTGGCATGCAAGAAAGAATCAAGTCAAACGGAAACGTTTGTCTGGATAGTCGGACGGTTATATTAATTACCGCGTACCGCAGTGGTTCCCAAACAGTAGAACTCGACCTATCCATTCATCCATTCAGGTCGGTCGTCAGATCACTTTAAAATATCAAAATAAAATATATTAAGGAATGAGAAAAGTAAAGGTGTATTTTAAAAGACTTATTTATATTATTTTTCACCCCATAAAGAAAACTGACAATTAAATACACCGTTTTTAATTTAAAATCCTAACGGATATGGAGTAATGTTGAAGTTTAAAGTTTTTATGAAATAATTCTTTCATATTAAGTCCAGTGAAACTTGTTTGTTTCTCTACGAGTATTACATAAAAATGCTTCTCATTTTAGTAGTTATTTTACAAGAATTCCTTATTGTTATGGTTCAGAAATCGTGTCTACGCCGACAGCCTTAGAAAGCTAAAACTATTAATATCTGAGAAAGACTGCCAGATGGCAATAAACATGTGATTCTTTTTTGGACACGTTCGTTAAAGACACAAGCCTAAAGACATTTTGAATTAGAAAACGAATAGAAACGAATGCTTGCAAATATAGTTCTGAAGGAAGTTACACTTACTCATGCGAGTGTGCAATTTATAGTTTCTTTTTTAAAATAAATATCAGTATAAACTGCGTGGAAAACAGTTTGGACCTAAAACCATCAGGCTTCAATGTATATATGAATACATTATTAATATCTAGAGTCTACAATTTAAATGATAATTTAATTTGTATAACTCAATTTTTTATTGGAGATAATTGTTCTTTTGAACCTTAATCTCTCTGTGCCGCACTAGACTAGCGTTCAGGAAGAATGGAGCAGTTCCCCATCTTTATTATAGTGGTCCCACAGACTTTCTGTAAATATAGAGGGTGTTACAAAAAGGTACGGCCAAACTTTCAGGAAACATTCCTCAAACACAAAGAAAGAAAATATGTTATGTGGACATGTGTCCGGAAACGCTTAATTTCCATGTTAGAGCTCACTTTAGTATTTCTCTTTAAATGTAAATTGAAATAATTCGTGCAGACAATTGTGATCAAATTGTAAATTTTCACAATCAACATGTGTGGCTGACGAGAATCCGCACGCAATTGTGCAATCACGTCATCAACACAGATTTTTTGTGAACGTTTGGGCAGGAATTGTTGGTGATGTCTTGAGTGGGCTTCATGTTCGTACACCTACGCTCACTGGAGCACATTATCATGATTTCATACGGGATAGTCTACCTGTGCTGCTAGTACATGTGGCTTTACAAGTACGACACAACATGTGGTTCATGCACGATGGAGTTCCTGAACATTTCAGTCGACGTGTTCGTACGCTTCTCAACTACAGATTCGGTGACCGATGCAATAGTAGAGGCGGACCAATTCCATGGCCTCCACACTCTCCTGACCTCAACCCTCTTGACTTTCATTTATGGGGGCATTTGAAAGCTCTTGTCTACGCAACCCGGGTACCAAATGTAGAGACTCATCGTGCTCGTATTGTGGACGACTGTGATACAATACGCCATTCTCCAGGGCTGCATCAGGGATTCCATGCGACGGAGGGTGGATGCATGTATCCTCGCTACCGGAGGACATTTTGAACATTTCCTGTAACAAAGTGTTTGAAGTCACGCTGGTAAGTTCTGTTGCTGTGTGTTTCCAGTCCATGATTAATGTGATTTGAAGAGAAGTAATAAAATGAGTACTAAATGGAAATTAAGCGTTCCCGGACACATGTCCACATAACATATTTTCTTTCTTTGTGTGTGAGGAATATTTCCTGAAAGTTTAGCCGTACCGTTTTGTAGCACCCTATATATGCGCCTTGGTTGCACAGTGGTAGAGTGCCAGACTACAAATCCAAAGGTCGCGGGTTCGATCCCCGTCAGTTCCCAGGATTTTTATCTGTCACTTTCCACTTCTTTCACCTCTGGCAGTATTGCTCACGTGAAAAATACCTAGTAGCACCGTAATTCGGAACCCACGTTAAACTGTAGGTCCCCCTATAACTGGCTGGGTAAGTCAGTTCGATGGTCGGAGGAAGGCAACGGCATACCACCTCCAAACACGACCACGCCTAGTAAAGCGCTGTGGTGTTCAAACCAATCTTCGGATATATATATATATATATATATATATATATATATATATATATATATATATATATATATATATATATTGGGATTACACACTCGCAAGTCCAGTGGGGCACAGAGGGTGTTAGAATGGTTCAGTCCTTTAGCCCTCCTCTTCCGCGCCGCGTCCTCTTGCAGTGGTCATTGTAAGGGTGGGTGGGGGTAGGCCCCTTACTGTATAACATCCTCACTGCTACTCACATTTCCCAGCTAATTTCAAAGCTGGACGTCAAGAGTCTGACCTACACCACAGAGGTGTCAAATGAAGCAGTGCCGGATTCACGGTTTCAAATGTTTGTCAATCTAAGGGAACAAACTGCTATGGCCATAGGCCCCTTGGCTTACAAACTACTTAAACTAATTCACATTAAGGACAACACACACACTCCCATCTCCGTGGGAGGACTGGAACCTCCAGCGAGAGCGGCCGCACAATCCACGATGTAGCACCCTAGACCGCGCGGCGTATAACTGCGTCATAGAAGTCTGCCGCCTGTGAATGCAATCAGTGTGTACCAGCCGTCTTCAGAAGTTCGTTGTTGTCAGAATGCAGCATTTCCTTACGTACAAGAAAAGATGGAAATCGCAACCGTATGAGTTCAAGCAGGTGATCACTGATAGGGGATGGTCGCCCACTGCGCTATTCATCTTGGACACTTTGATGACCCTCGGAAGAAAAGAGTACACGAGCGACGCACCATCTGTTCTGCTTGTAGATCTTACAGAGCTGACAATAAATTTCGACGGGCGTTATGGTTTGTGCATTAAGGAACCTTGTCACTGACCTCACCTCGCATATGGCGGGAGAAGATAGGTCATTTATGGGCACTGCTGCCGTGGTACTGCCACCAGGCGGGACCTGATAGTGATCGTGCGGCATTTGTGGCCGTAAGACCCAACTGGGGTCGCGTTCAGCCTGCCTGGTGCAAGGATTTTTAGCTGTCGCCACTTCGGCGACTTGCGTGTCAGTGATGATGAGGACGACACAACACCCAGTCCTCAAGCGGAGAAAATCTCCGACCCGACCGGGCATCGAATCCGGGTTTCCTGCGTGGCAAACCACCACGCTGTCCACTAAACTATGGAGGAATTTGATTGTGAGGTCATAGATATGTTGCGCATGCGCAACATTCCCGGCTTAATATGTCTGCATTAAAGAGAGAAAAATCGAAAAACTTAGCTTTTCGGTGCGCCTCGTAGTAAGCGTTGCCTGAAGATGTCGTGTCGTTCGCATATGACGACTCCTTTATTCTGCGACCTTCAGCCCTTTCAGTCCCATATTATGAAATCTGCTTTGGAAAATGCAAAATGATAGTCCAAACACTGTAATTAATTATTTATTTACATATCACACAAGATATCTTTCGGTATTTAATGCGATCGTCAGATGTTTCTGCAAAAACATTTTCTTATAGGAGTATGTATCCAAATGCTACATAAATAAATTTACGTAAATAAAATTTTACAAATTTCACTTAGAAAGTGTGCAGTGTGTACCGTTTTTAGAGGTTGTAAGTGCTTCAACAGACTATTTATTAGGTGAAGATTTACATTTGATTTACGAATTTTAGCCAGTTACAGCATCCGTCAATACCTCAGAATACTATACGTTTACAAATATTTACAAGTTTTTCTTTCAGAGAGAAAATATAGAAGTTAACAGGTATGGCATTAGTTTCTTTCTTATTTCTGTCTATGTTGTTATTAGCGATTATGGTTAACAAATTTATATATTTATGTTCGTTATAAAGAACACACTAGGGAGAGTGAGAAAAACCCATCTACTTTTTACCAGCACTTGCAATCGGAAAATCACTCAGTAGGCGCTATAGAAAACGCACTCAAAATTTTACATGTAATACAAAAGGGATATGAAATGTATATTCTAGAAGAAATTGAAGTATTTATCCACACAGCTAGCGACGCAAGCAATTCATTACACGACCAAAACTGATTTTAAACACAAAAATTACATCGATTATTTTATTGATCATTTAATTCTGGATAAAGGGTAACGAAGCTTACATAAATCAGAGATCGTACTATAATGTTAAAATGTTGTTCATCAAAAACAATGGAACTTGAAGGATTGGTACACAAAACATTGTATAAATCAGCTTTTAATACATTGTTGTTGAGGAGCAACACTGAGAGTGAAAGGGTTAAAAACGAACATTTATTTATTTATTCATTGTTCAGACATTTGTTACATGGTCAATACAACTGACATCAACCATCACGTCACAATATTTCAGTCTTCCGCAGGTCCTTAAATGCTCCCAGTTTATAATGGCATTTTATCTTTCGCACATAACGCACCTCGGAGAGGGTGAGATTCCACATCTCTGCAGGTGTTCCGCAACGCAACCATGGCATCTACATAAATACCTCTCTAGTCACATTTAAGAGCATGGCGAAGAATTCGTCGAACCGCTTTCATGATATTCCACTACCGATCAATTCTTTAATAGCGTGCGATAAAAAGGAACAAAATCTTTCCGTTTTCGACCGGATTTCTGTTATTTTATTATGATAATCATGTCTCCCTATGTAGGTGGGTGCTAACAAAATATGTTCGCATTCGGAAGAAAAACTTGGTGAAAGAAATATCGCAAATAAATCTCGCTGCAACAAATAACGTCTTTCTTTTAATAATTCCCACCCCAAACCGTGTATTGTTTCTTTGACACTCTCTCCCCTATATCGCGATAATAGAAAACGAGCTGCTTTCTCTGAACTTTCTCTGTATCATGTCTGTCCTACTTTGTAGACAGCAATAATCTAAAATATGATGCACAAGTTTCGTTAGAAAAACTAATGCATCTTCTAAGTGTTCTCACAGTTAAATTTAGCCTTTTGTTGCCTTCCCTACGATATTTTATACGTGATTTTTCCAGTTAAAGTAGTTCGTAATTGTAATTCCTGGGCATTTACTTGAGCCGGCCGCGGTGGCCGAGGAGACTGAGGCGCTTCAGCAGTCACGGTCTGCACGGCCGCTACGGTCGGGGGTTCGAATCCCCCCCTCGGGCATGGATATTTGTGTCATTCTAGTTCGTAAGTAGTTCATAAGTAGTTTGTAAGTTTAGGGACTGATGACCCCGTAGTTAAGTCCCATAAGCTTTATAAACATTTGAACATTTAGTTGAATTTATGGCGTGTGTATTTGATTTATCGTGTAAATGCGTGCTAATGACTTCGAACTAATATCGGAAAGAAAATTGCACAGATCTTAATTCTGTTTCTGGCTTTGACAGAGTTCCTAATAGATTCTTTGAACACTAGCCGACATACCGAGATTTTACCACAGTATCTTTTGAAGAATTAGCTTCCTAGAATAGACGATCATTTGTGCGTCAAGGTAACGCATTTGCAACGCAACTAATCTCCGTGCCTGAACCTTTGCATCTAGCATCGAGACATCGACAAAAGATTTCAAATGTTCAAATGTTTGTTAAGCTTAAGGGACTTAACTGCGGGGTCATCAGTCCTTAAACTTACAAAGTACTTATGAACTATCTTATACTAAAGACGACACAAACATCCATGCCCGAGGGAGGGTCGAATCCCCGGCCGTAGCGGCCGTGCAGACTGTGAATGGCGCGCCGCAGACCGGCCGGCGACAAAAGATTTATTCCGTTCTCTTACAACTTCCCCACAAGCACTAATTTTCACAACTTAACTTTAATATCCTACCTGAACTTTAATTTCGTAACAGACAACATCTGCATATGAAAGCAAATCGTTATTTGATAAAGTCACATTTTTATAGGAAAATTTATAAGATACATTCGTCGATAATAATACTAACACCGACAGAACAATTTTTCTCCGAGTTTCCCTGTCTGCCTCCAATCCGGTTTGGAGCGATAAAACTCTCTAGTTTTTCGCAAAGGTAGTATATATTTCTATTACTCATAATTTCAAGGAAATTTCTGAATAGTAACAGTTCAGTATCGTCACTGGGCTATTTATTGCTTGCACTTTATTCTTTCATTGGGTCGCTGTTTCCTCCGGAAGTAGGGACTGATGGCCCCGTAGTTAAGTCCCATAAACTATAGAAACATTTGAACATTCCTCCGGAAGACACAGCACACAGCGATACATAGCAGTGCGGCAAGAAGCCTACAACACAGGCGTAATAAATATTTGACTCCATGGAGAGTGCATGCAAAAAAAGACAGTTTTATGCATCCGCTCGACGTCATACAACTACAACACTGTCCACCTAAAATGCAACAAATTGAAGGAAACATCCAAATCAAGTGCGTGCGTTTGCGGCGATGATGAAAGGACATAATCCCTATTTAGCGCACGCAGACGTCACGGGCAGTGATGCATCGCTCTGTCACTCACCAACCACGTCGCAACAAATTCCGTTTGTTCCGCAAATAGCAGTGTTAACAAATAGCATTCTTTTGTAGCAGATTGCACTGCCCGCAAAGTATCAATTCATCACAGAGTCAACGCCACGGGCTTTTGCATCCGACGTGGCGCCATGAAAGACGGACATGGACAATCCAATGGAACGGCACTGTTTTAACCGACGAATTCCAATTCTAAAAGGAGAAGGAATATTAGAGTTTAATGTACCGTCAACAGCGTGATCATTAGAGACGGGACACAAACTGGGATTGTTTTGATAGGAATGGGAAAGAAAATCGCCCATGCAAAATGTTCAAATGTTTGTAAATCTATCGGACCAAACTGCGTGGTCATCAGTCCGTAGCTTACAAACTACTTAAACTCTGATAAACTAACCTAAGAACAACACACAAACACACACACACACACACACACACACACACACATATATATATATATATATATATATATATATATATATATATATATATATATATATGGAGGACTCTAAGCCGGCCGCGGTCATCAGTCCCTAAACTTACAAATTACTTATGAACTACTTACGAACTTGGACGGCACAAATATCCATGCCCGAGGGGGGATTCGAACCCCCGACCGTAGTGGCCGTGCAGACCGTGACTGGAGCGCCTCAGTCCCCTCGGCCACTGCGTCCGGCCCTTCCAGTTCGCTTTACTAATAAAATCAGCGAACAACTGGAAGAACAAATCCCAACTCCTCTCTACAGCTTGGAGTGTTTCATATTAGTAATTTACAACTTTGGCTAGTCGTAACTCGATAACACTTCAAATTTAAAGTTATAGATTTTGTAAGATGGGATATATAAAAGAATTTCCCTTATGTAGACTGCTTTTAAAGTAGACGTAATTTTATAATTCGGCCGAAGTGTTAAATCTTTTTTAGAAATCTTGCAACCGTGCAATATTTAGGCATCTTAGACTTTGATATAATCCAAGCTTCTGCAGGTCACGGGATCTTGTAATTATTAATTTGATTTATTATGTTGAGTATTTTCAAAATAAACAGACGTAAACAGGATGTTAGCTTTCACAACAAACTCTACTTGAAAGCAATACAATAACAAATATTCACAACAGTAACGTCCATATATTGGAAATGTCTCTTACACATACACTTTCTTTTTCAAGCGTTTTCTGTAACTAACTTTCATGTGTTTTTTTTTTTTTTAATCAACACGTATTGTTTTTATTTTCACTGGATGTGTGTCTTTCTCCATGACATTTTATGCCGTCCACTTTTCTGCTCTGTTAATGTCTTTGACACATCCACCGGTAGTCAGCTGTGAACCGCCCTACCTGCATAAAAGATCGAAAAAGACCCGCGCACTGCATATTACTGACTCATAACTAAACCTAAAATTTCAACCATTTTTTAAATAGTAATAACTATTATCACCACATACTTTCCTCTCACGACCCAGTACCCAGTGAAGCCAGCAAATTTGCTTGTTTCGCTACAGGCCCCACTACCAACTACTCGGAACACTAGGTTATATAGACTCTACTGTACCGTGTGCAATGTTAAAGTGGCTGAGTGAAAAGAGACGCGTCTTTCCCCATCTGGTAATACAGAGTCCGGAGCTGTTACTGGCTACTCATGACGTAGTGGTTTCTATATAGGAACGTTCCTCGAGTTGTCCTCCTCTTAAACACACGCTCTGCGTCTAATATTACAACACCGTTGCGGAAGCTATGTGAGCCGCGCGAGGATGGCCGCGCGGTCTGAGGTGCTATTTACACGGATTGTACGACCGCTCCCGCCGGAGGTTCAAGTCCTTCTTCGGGCATGAATGTGTTTCACATCCTTATCATAAGGTAATGTAAATTAGTTGACGTTGTGTGTAAGTCTAGGGACCGATAACCTATAGTTTGTACAATGAATTCCTGTTATGTTTTTTGAGATAGAACACATTCTATCTTTACATGATTTTCGATACAGAAGTACATTTCGTATAGCGAGTGTTTCTAAATGTTCAAATGTTTGTATAGTCTATTGGACTTAACTACGGGGTCATCAGTCCCTAAACTTACAAACTACTTATGAACTACTTACGAACTAGGACGGCACAAATATCCATGCCCGAAGGGGGATTCGAACCCCCGACCGTAGTGGCCGTGCAGACCGTGACTGGAGCGCCTCAGTCCCCTCGGCCACTGCGGCCGGTGCGAGCGTTTCTCATTTATATTATAATTACCCGACATCTTATTCAGGATTTTTTCCTAGGAGGCGATGTTTTAATGTAATAGTCTGAATCCTTTTATAAGATCTTTATTGCTGTAGATCGCTTATTGCTTTTATATGACTCGTTTCGACTCATTAAAGAGTCATTATCAAATCTTACTTGTCCAGGCATGTTAAGAAATATACTTCAGATGGATATTTCTGAAATATTCATCTGAAGTATATTTCTTAACATGCACGGACAGCCGCGGTGGAGTAGCCGAACGGTCTAAAGCGTCTCGCTGCGGAGCGCGCGGTTGATCGCCGTAGAGGTTCGATTCCTCCCTCGGGCATGGGTGTGTGTGTTTGCCCTTGGGTTAGTTTACCTAGGTTTAAGTAGTTTGTAAGCTACGGACTGATGACCACGCAGTTTGGTCCGATAGATTTACAAACATTTGAACATTTTGAACATGCATGGACAAGTAACATTTGATAATGACTCTTTAACGAGTTGGAACTAGTCCTATGTTGGAACTGGTCCTATGTAAAATCGATAAGCGGGTCAAAGCCCACTGTCCAGTCACTAGTTGATCATTCCGGGGCAGTAATAGAAGAAAGCAAACGGAAAGCTGAAGTTCTAAATTTAACCTTTAAGAAATCTTTCACGCAGGAGGACCGCACAAA
Organism: Locusta migratoria; assembly: GCA_026315105.1. Classification (NCBI taxonomy): domain Eukaryota; kingdom Metazoa; phylum Arthropoda; class Insecta; order Orthoptera; family Acrididae; genus Locusta; species Locusta migratoria. The sequence goes on from CM048749.1 coordinate 356,154,817, forward strand.
TATACCATCATTTGATCAACGTACTAATTCCGAAATGGGGGACATAGCAATAGGTATTTCCGGTGTAGAGAAGCAGCTGAGAGAGCTAAATACGAAAAAGTCTGCAGGTCCGGATGGAATACCAGTTCGGTTTTACAAAGACTATTCTGCGACATTGGCCCCCTACTTAGCTTGCATTTATAGCGAATCTTTAACTCAGCGCAAAGTTCCTAGTGATTGGAAAAAAGCGCAGGTGACTCCCGTGTATAAGAAAGGAAAGAGAACTGACCCATACAATTACAGGCCAATATCGTTGACATCGGTTTCATGTAGAATTTTGGAGCATATTCTCAGTTCGAATATAGTAAATTTCCTTGAAACGGAAAAGCTTCTTTCCATGAATCAGCACGGGTTTAGGAAACATCGTTCATGTGAAACTCAGCTTGCCCTTTTCTCACATGACATCTTGCGAGCCATGGACGAAGGGCAACAGGCGGATTGTGTTTTTCTCGACTTCAAAAAGGCGTTCGACACGGTGCCACACTGCAGACTCCTAACGAAAATGCGAGCTTATGGAATAGGTTCTCAGATTTGTGACTGGCTGGAAGACTTCCTAAGTAATAGAACGCAGTACGTTGTTCTCGACGGCGAGTGTTCATCAGAGACGAGTGTATCGTCAGGCGTGCCCCAGGGGAGTGTGATAGGACCGCTATTATTTTCTATCTATATAAATGATCTGATGGACAGAGTAAGTTGTAATTTGCGGCTGTTTGCTGATGATGCTGTGGTGTATGGGAGGGTGTCGTCTGTAACTGACTGTAATAGCATACAGGTTGACTTAGACAAAATCTCTAGTTGGTGCGAAGAATGGCAGCTAGCTCCCAATGTAGAAAAATGTAAGGTGATGCGCATGAGTAGAAAAAACAATCCTATAATTTTCGAATACAGCATCAGTAGTGAGCTTCTTGATGCGGTCGCGTCGTTCAAATATCTAGGCGTAACATTGCAGAGCGATATGAAATGGAACGAGCATGTAAGGACAGTTGTGAGTAAGGCAGACAGCCGACTTCGGTTTATTGGGAGAATTTTGGGAAGATGTACTTCACCTGTAAAAGAGACCGCGTATAAAACGCTTGTTCGACCACGTCTTGAGTATTGCTCAAGTATTTGGCACCCGCAGCAGATCGGTTTGAAAGAAGATATAGAGGCGGTTCAGAGGCGAGCAGCTAGATTTGTTACCGGTAGGTTCGACCAATGCGCGAGTGTCACGGAAATGCTCCGGCAACTCAATTGGGGATCGCTGGAAGAAAGACGACGCTCTTTTCGTGAATTTCTGTTAAGTAAATTTAGAGGGCCGGAATTTGAAGCTGAGTGTAGTACGATCTAGCTGCCGCCTACTTACATTTCGCGTAAAGACCATTGGGAGTGGAATAGGAAAGGAAATGCCTAGTAGTGGTACAGTGTACCCTCCGCCACGCACCTTACGGTGAATTGCGGAGTATGTATGTAGATGTAGATGTAGATACAAAAGCAATAAGCGATCTACGGCAATAAAGATCTTATAAAAGGATTCAGAACTATTTCTCATTTAAGGTAAGACATATATTTTGCTTCTAGTCTCCTCCTGCAGTGTCACTATTTCACCTTCTAAGCGCCTGCAAATTTAATGGCGTGAACAGCGAGCCGTCGCGGCTACCCGTGAAGGCAATTTCCGTGTCCACTTTCCGTGCTTGCATAGCGAGGTAACAACGCGCACTATTTCCAATTACAGCGCGGTTGCGCCTAGCCACGCGACCTGCTCAATAATACGGTCCGCTTTGTCGAGTGAGGCCCTATTCACACGGAGATGCTGGAACCAGGACTACAGCTACCCGACTCTACTGGCCGATCTCATTCGCACTGGCATGACTCGACTCTCCCGTAATGCCAATTCGCTAGCGGAGTGAATTAAAAACTAAAAGAGTTTCATTGGCTGTGGTTGAGGAAAGCGCTGTACTTCAATACCTAGTGACACTAGCAGAAACGATGATATTATAATAGGTTTTTATTACTGCTGCCGGGACACGCAGACTCTCCTGAAAATTTGTGCCTGCAAATTTTTAATAGCTATAATAATATCTGTAATATTTGAAACGAAAAACATGGAACGTGCGTAGTTGATAACTGGTACAGGAAAAATTTACCAAAGTCTCTAATGTTTTCATTGCACTACAAAGTATATGAACTGCCATGTCATTTTTCTTAGCAGCATCTAATTTCCACTATTACATATAGCAGTGTTTTTCTTTTTGAGTTCACGAACCCCCTTCCACAACCCCTCTCTCACTGTACGGTAACACAATTAAGTTTGTGAATTCAAAGACCGAATTTCATATTTTCATCTGTAGATAAAGCATTATTGTTATGAAGGGTAGAATATTCTACATTAGAGGGTTAATTTTTTAGTCTGTTTTCAGGAATGGATTACATTATCCAATTTTTACATTTATTTCGACAGAAAAACATAAATTGCACGACGAATGTTTCGTGTTGCAGGTAAGATTCGGAAAGGGAATTATGCTCGTCAAGTCCCACTGTATAGGCAACTTCTAAAGATTTTTTTTTAGAAATTCTCAAATGACTTATTGCCTCTTGTTGATTTAGCTATCCATTGGTTCCTGAAAACAGTATTCAGGCTTTTTCGTAATTTTGCTTCGTAATGGAGATTGTACGAGCCCACCACAATACTGAAATTTCCATCTTGGTGGTAGGCTATGAAGTATTTATTAAAAACTATATATCGATTCTGTTCCATGATGGAACATCATCAGTGCAGTTTTTAATATTTCATATCTTACCACCAGCTGGAAATTTCTTGTTTTTTATTCAGGCTTTTCGTTAATTCACCGTTAACATGGAGTATTTATTGTAAAAAAATTCTGTTATATTGAAACCAGAATTGATAACAAGGTATTACGTAAGTTTAAAATAAATATCAGTTTTCCTAGGCAATTTGGGTGTTCGGAACGACGAAGTACCCAGACGTGCACTGATCTGGTTGTTTTATGGTCCAAGTCCTTCCTCCTTTGAATATACAATTAGCAGTAAAGAAGTAATCGATTAAAACTTGGTGCATGATGCGGTGGTTTTCCATGAACGTTACTGTTTATGTGATCATATCTCATGAACTACGTGTCGTACTGTGATTCAATATGGAAAGTACATTCAACTATATGTGTTTATACTGTCTGTAAAATATACTACGGCTACAATTTGTGGTGTAGAAATTATAAATCGCAACTTCATACCTAATGCCGTACTTTCACTTCATAAACAGCGGAAAAGTAGTAAGCGATAAACTTTTTTCCTTTCATCATTTTGCTATGGTTGTCAGCGACAAAAAGTTTAGTAAAGGTTTGAAATTATGTTTAAAGATTGTTGCAAGTCGCTAAGTACTGTCATTCTCACACTGTGTATGAATAGTCTCATCGCATTGTGTGCCGTATGTGGTTCTCATCCAGACAGTATTGTTACCTCACGGTAAGGAATATGTGCACCAAATTTGGTTGAAATTGGTCTATATGTTTGGGAGAAAATAAGCAGCATTGACGCTAAATGCAGCAGTTTTTCGCGCGTCTCATTGTTTGTGACGTCATATATCATGAACTATGTATCGTATGTGATTCTTACACTTACGGCGACCGTCCACATGGTTTTAAGCTTACGTCTATAAAATTTCATAAAGATTGGAACAAAACTGTAGATTTGTATGCAATACGTACACACACGCAAACATACGGACACTCTAGCACTCTCCGTTAAATCATACATACATGAGCAAACTTTCTAATAATTAGTAAAACAGTGTGTCTGTTGTAAGGTACCCAATTGTTTAGATGGTAAAGTGCACAAAATTTCTTCAAGATAGGAACAAAACTAAAGGTACCGGTACCGTAATGTGGGGTGACTTTGAACTGGGGGAGGGGGGACTGAAAAGATATTTAGTCTCTTTTTAAAGTGAGTGCTGTACCCCAGTATGTAAATAGGGAATCATCTGTAGAAGCCCTTAAAATCAACGGTATTGGGTACTTTCAGATTATGTGACAATCAGTATGTAATATCATAATATGTCAACTGCAGAAAATAAAATAAATATCTTGAAATGAAAGTTTATCTTGTCGTCAATTACATTTGCCTGTTATGAAGAGCATTTTGTTTCAGAATTTGAAACGGGTCTTAACTGGCAAGATTAACACTTCAATGAACCATCACAGAAATCATCATATGCTATATTTATTCTTTGGTGGCAAAAAATAATAAAATATGGAGGCATGTCTTCCAAGGGGTGTCTTTGAACAGACCTGTGATCTTTGACACTGACAGATCAGCTGAGTGAAATGGCTGGTGGTGTAAAATGTTATAAGGCTGAAATAACATTTTTAAGAAAATGGCATCCCACCCCGGAAAAATGAAGTTTTTTAATTTTTTAATTATTTTATGGCCTAATATTTCTGATCTGTCTGGTTTTGAGAAAGTTGGTATTCGTGACATTCTACCTGATCCTAAGGTAGAAAGAAGGGAAAGGATTCATTTTCGTTTTAAATTTGATGCCTATGACATCTCCTACGATTATCAGTATTTGTAATTGAATTCGTATGCTGTAAAGTATTTACAACTGTATTTCTGTAAGCTGCGATATCTATTTTCTGTTAGCTTCACTAAAGCTTCACAAACTATTATGCAAAGATTTGTTTCAAATAAGTTTCTTATGTAATAGGTAAATTTGCACCCATTTCCATTATTATACAAATTCTGAAAATTAACTACTTTCAAAACTACATATCGATGTAAAATTCAATGCTTTTTATATTATAGGGGTACTATTGAAAAAAATTGGTATACCTTCCATTTAATAAAATGAACATTGGAAGCTTTTTTTTTTAATAATCATAAAGAGTACCTGATAAAAGTATAGAATTTGCTTTGTCATATTCAGTACGACCTCTTGCAACACCCATAAAGTTACTTGTCAGTATCTTGCAAAGTTGTGGTTTAGAGTGAATCACAAGATATTCAGATTCATTCCATTTTACGGTATGTGTCGAATTCAGTAAGTAAAGTACCCTCTGTCATCGACCATACGAAATTCAATGTAGACAGTGTCTTTCCCCTTGTTTTGTTGGTAAAGTGTAGAAAGTTACTTTTAAAACCGAAATAAAACTCTAGGTATGTGTCGAAGTCTGTAAGTAAAGCACCCTTCTCCATCCACGGCACAAAATTTTATGTAGACAGATACCTTCCTATTGTTTTGAAGGTCAACTGTGCAGTTTTTACATCAGGATCGCAATACAACTGCAGATTTGTATCAATTCAAAACAAATACACAAAGGGCACTCATATTTATATATAAGAAAGATAAGAATAAAAATCGGTAATTTAATTTTCGTGTTCACATTTTAATGCCGCGGTGGTGTAGTCGACGCTGCAAGGCGTTTTGCTGCTGAGCGTGCGGTTGCTCGCTGTCGAAGGTTCGAGTTTTCCCTGTGGCATGGTTGTTAGTTTACGTAGTCCGCAAGTATATGGACCGATGACCATAGCAGTTTGGTAGAATAGGTTTACAAACATTTCCATTTTTACATATTAATGTTATGATATCTCCTTTTCTTTCTAATGCTGCAGCCCTCAAACAGTTGTGTAAGGCTGGTTGCCTTTTGAGGGGATAATAGGCCTCAGATTTTATATTTTTTCGGTTTTTTAGCTGTTTCTATGCGTTTTATTTTTTTGTAAACCACCCGTCATTTAGGTAAACATAACAATATACAGGGTGAATCACCTAACACTTGCACTGCAAATATTGCGGAAACAGAAAGTGCGATTGACGTGCGGTTTTCACAGAATGGATTGGTAGTCGGGGCTCGTATTTTTAGTCAAGAACAGATTGTAATATTACTTAGAAAGTGTAATTTCTTTTCTTTTTTTGCAAACATACAGCTTTTAAATGAAACAATGGTTGTTTCTATCATGCACTAGAAATTTTGACACCAGCTGTTTACAAAGAATTTTGAATGACATTTTTATCACGTTTCGCTTGGCAGCTACAACCATTCAAGGTTTCCGGGCCGGAGGCTGCGATAGCGTAGCTCACTGGCCGAGTGACCAGCCCCTGGGGCACGGGCCACTGTCTCATGACCACCAGCAGGTCAGCTACGCTTGGACGGTTGTAGCTGCCAAACTAAGCGTGATTGACACAGCTGGTGTCAAAAATTCCAGTGCATGATAGAAACAACCACTGTTCCATTTAAAAAACTGTACGCTTGCATAAAAAAATTACACTTTCTAGGTACTTTTACAATCTGTTTATTGGCCAACAATACGAGTCCTTGACTACCAATCCATTGTGTGAAAACCGCACATCAATCGCACTTTCCGTTTTCGCAATATTTGCGGTGCAAGTGCTAGTTAATTCATCCTGTATATGAAGAAATCGGCCTCTCTCCTATATTATTCAACCTTGTGTTAGAAAATTTAGATCGGGTGTTTATGAAAACTGACCGTATTGGTTTACCTATAGACTGTCACTGACTCCACGGGCCTATGCAGACCATATACTTTTCATCAGTAGTAGAGAACAGATGAACAAAAACTGTGTCATACGAAAAATATATGGCCCAGTGACGGACACACACAGGAAAATGGAAAATTCGAAACAACCAGGAATGAACAGAGCTTGACGCACTAGCTGACATGATACAAATGATGAAGAGGAGGAGGCTAATTTGGGCTGGAAGAGTGAAGGAAGGGCATCCCGTGATTTCTGGGAGCTGTAGCTGGGAGGATGGGCCGCGGACAATCCCGGGAAAGGTGGAAGGACAACACCGACAAGGATACTGAGGACATGGGAATGGTGGCAGGACGCTCACAACCGGGAGCCACAGAAAAGAAGTGTAGAGGAGGCGTATGGTCACTAACGCCCAAGGCACAGAAGTACATAATGTTGAAATAGGCCAAACTGTTTCTGAGTTTTTAGCGATAATAACGCACAGCTATTCATTTTTAATATATGAAGATGTATCTCGCCCCCATAATGAGTGGATATCTCAATATTAACACACTAGCACGTATGTTATCAGTAGCACAAACTGAAATATGTGACTGATCAATAGCTAATCTACATCGATATGGGATACTCTGCAAATCACATTTAAGTGCATGGCAGAGGGTTCATCGAACCACTTTTATACTATTTATCTCCCATTCCATTCTCGAAAAGCGCGCGGGAAGGATGAACACCTGAATCTCTCTGTTCGAGCTCTGATTTCTCGTATTTTACTCTGATGATCTTTCCTACCTATGTAAGTGCCAGTCAAGAATATATTTTCGCATTTGGAGGAGAATGTCGGCATTTTAACTTTCGTAAGTAGCCCACACCGCACCGATTAGCGCCGTTGTTGTAATGATTCCCATCTTAGATAGTGTATCATTTCCGTACCGCTGTCTCCCCTGTATCGTGACAATACGAAACAAGCTGCCCTTCTCTGGAATCTTTCGATGTTCTCCGTCAAACTCACCTGATAAGGATCCCACACTGCGCAGCAATACTCCAGAAATGGCCGGACAAGCGTAGTATATGCAGTTTATTTTGTAGTTCGGTTGCATCTTTTAAGGTTTCTGCCAATAAAACGCAGTCTCTGGTTCGCCTTTCCCACGACATTATCTACGTGTTCTTTCCAATTTAAGTCTGAAGCAATAGTAATTCCTAGGTATTTAGGGAGTTTACGGCCTTCACTTTTCATTGATTTATCTTGTAAACGAATTTATCAGATTTCTTTTCGTACTCATGTGGACAACTATACACTTCTCATTATTTAGACTCAATTGCCAATTTCTATAGCATAGTGATATCTTATTCAGATCGTTCTGCAGCTAGTTTTGATCTTCAGTGATTTTACTAGACGGTAAATGACGGCGTCATCTGCAAACAACCTAAGAGAGCTACTGAGATTTTCCCCTAAATCGTTTATGTAAATAAGGAACAGCAGTGGACCAATAACACTACCCTGTGGGACGCTCGATATCACCTCTGTTTTAGTCGATGCCTTACCATCGATTACTACGAACTGTGTCCTCTCTGACAGGAAATCCTTTATCCAATCGCAAATTTGGGGCGATATACCATAACCACGTAAATTGATTAAAAGCCGTTTGCAAGGTACGGTGTCAAAAGCCTTTTGAAAATCAAGAAATACTGAATCAATGTGAGAGCCCTTGTCGATAGCACCCATCACTTTGAATATAGCATATATTTCAGAGCCCCGCTGCATATTGACGTCAATGAAGTAGGCCTGTAGTTTAGTGGGTTACTCCTACTGCCTTTCTTGAATATAGGTGTGGCCTGTGCATCTTTCCAATCTTTTGGTACAGAACCTTCTTACAGAGAGTGGTTGTATATGGCTGTTAAGTAAGAAGCTATCGCATGAGCATAATCAGATAGAAATCTAATGGGTATACAATCCGGACCAGAAGACTTCATAAGTGATTTAAGTTGCTTCCTTATTCCGAGGATATCTACTTCAACGTTACTCATTCTGGCCATTGTAATTCGGAATCTGGAATATTCGTTTCGTCCTATTTGGTGAATGAGTTTCTAAAAGCTATGTTTAGTAACTCTGCTTTAGAAGCGCCATCATCGGCAGGATACCGTCACGTAGTGAGAGTATTGTTTGTGTTTTGCCCCCGGTATATTTAAAATATGACCAAAATTTCTTAGGGTTTTCAGTCAAATTTCGAGAAAGTGTTTCGTTGTGATAAGTTATGTAGGCATCTCGCACTGAAATCCTCTGTAAATTTCGAGCTTCCGTGTAGGAGCGCCAGTCCTGGGGATTTTGTGTGAAGGCGGGTTCATCGCCGGATGTGTGGTGGTCACACTGCTGCAAGCCTAGCCCTTGTTCTTGTCAGCCTTGTTGCGGAGAAGAGCACATTGTCTGATCTGCCAGCAGACACGGCGGCAGCTCTGCCACACTCCCGTATCCCCCCACCACCTCCCCCCCCCCCCCCCGCCACCGTGTTTACCCAGACGTCTGGCCGCCTGGGCACTTACCGGGGCAACAGCTGCCTCAACCACCAACACGGCTGCTTCCGTCTGCGGAAAACACGACGCCTCCACAACTGGGTCACGCCGCACCGCACCGCCCACGCTGACGGGGGATTCCCGCCTCTGCCGCCTCGCGCCTCGTCTGATATTCTGCCAATCTTTATGCCGGGTGATCCAACAGTCAGTATACGAGGGTAAGTCAATTATTATCCGCAGTTTAGTTTATGTTGGTAGTACTGTCGTTTTACGTTGGTGAGGCATGCTTTGTTTATTTGTTGTTATATCTTTGCAATTTTCAAGCTGCTACGTTAGTTTCGTTGTCGCTGCTGTGCTGTTAATCATGGCTGCTCCGCTGTCTATTTGCACCAAAGAAGAGCAACGTTCTGGGATACGTTTTTTGTGGGCGGAAGGTGTATCAGGGGCCGAAATTCATATAAGACTTTCAGTACAGTACGGGAGCAGTGTTTTGCCACAACAAAGTGTGTACGAGTGGATTGAAAAATTCCGAAATGGTCGCACGAGTGTTAAGCACCATGAAGGAGCTGGACGACCGTTTACCGCCACAAATGAAGAAACCATTGAGCGATCACGTGAAGTAATTCTCTTAGACTGTCAATTAACTATTGATGAAGTGCATCGTCTACAAATTAGTCTTGGTTCTGCCTACGAAATTATTCACAACAGACTTGGGTTTCATAAAGTTTGTGCAAGATGGGTCCCAAAACAACTCGCACAGTTGCATAAGCAAACGCGCCTCGATATCTGCAAAAAACATTTGGATCGCTATGGTAACGAAGGGGACAACTTCTTAGACAGTATCATTACTGGTGACGAAACATGAATCCATCAATAATAGCGGGAGAGTAAACGGCAAAGTATGGAATGGAAACATCCAAATTCTCCGTGCAAGAAAAAGTTCAAAACTCAACCGTCCGCAGGAAAACTGATGCTAACGGTTTTTTGGGATGCACAAGGTCCTGTACTGGAACATTATGGTGAAAGGGGCACAACAATAAACAGTGTACGTTACAGTGAGATGCTTACTGACAGGCTAAAGCCTGCAATTCGAAGCAAACGCCGAGGATTGCTGTCAGAAGGTGTTGTGTTATTGCACGACAATGCCCGTCCGTATACTGCTGTCCACACTGCTGAAACGCTCCACAAACTCAAATTCGAAGTACTGGATCATCCTCCATATAGTCCCGATCTTGCCCCTTCTGACTATCACTTGTTTGGTCCACTCAAACAGGCATTAAGGGGCCGTCGATTTGACTCGGACGAAACAGTGAAGGAAGCGGTGCATTCCTGGCTTGCAGCTCAACGGAAAACCTTCTTTTATGAGGGCATAAGGAAGCTTGTAGAGCGATGGACGAAGTGCATTGAAAAGCAACTAGACTATGTCGATAAATGATGTTCTTGTAAGTTTCGTATTTTATTACAATAAAATTTTATAACTACTTTGCGGATAATAATTTACTTACCCTCGTAAATTTGAAAACTTAATAAATCATGGAATAACGTAGATAGGGAGGTAAAAATTGACACACATGCTTGGAATGACATGGAGTTTTATTAGAAACAAAAAATAACTTAATAAATAAATAAATATAATAAATAAAAATAAAAATAATAAAACTTAAAAGTTCCAAACATGTCTGACAGATGGCGCTTCATCTGATCAGAAAATCAATAATTAGCATAACAAATTAAGACAAAGCGAAGACGACGTTCTTTACAGGAAATGCTCAATATGTTCAGCGTCATTCCTCAACAATAGCTGTAGTCGAGGAATATGTTGCGAACAGCACTGTAAAGCATGTCCGGCGATATGGTGAGGCATTGGCGTCGGATGTTGTCTTTCAGCATCCCTAGAGATGTCGGTCGATCACGATACACTTGCGACTTCAGGTAACCCCAAAGCCAATAATCGCACGGACTGAGGTGTGTGGACCTGGGAGGCCAAGCATGCAGAAAGTGGCGGTTGAGCAGAAGATAATTACTAAACGACGCGCGCAAGATATCTTTCACGCGTTTAGCAATATGAGGTGGAGCGCCATCCTGCATAAAAATCGTACGTTCCAGCAAGTGTTTATCAGCCAGGCTGGGGATGATGCGATTCTGTAACATATCGGCATACCTCTCACCCGTGACGGTGGCAGTCACTGATGTTTTGCTGTCCAGTGCCATCTGTCGGACATTTGTTGAACTTTTTTTTCTAATAAAACCCCATGTCATTCTAAGCACATGTGTCAATTTTTACCTCTCTATCCACATTATTCCGTTATTTATTAAGTTTTCAAATTTATACTGACTTTATGGTCACCCGGTATATAAAGCAGAGTGTCCGTATGTTTGGCTGTACGTATTGCATACAAACCTACAGTTTTGTTCCAGTCTTAAAGAAATTTTGTACACGTAGCTTCAATCCTTTGAGGACGGTCGCGGTAAGTGTAAGAATCACGTACAACACATAGTTCACGAGATATGACGTCATAAACAGTGACATGCCCGAAAAACTTCAGCATTAAGTGACAATGCTGCTCATTTTCTCCTAAATCAATGGACCAATTTCAACCAAATATGGTGCACATATGCCTTACTATGGGGTAGCAATTTTTCTATGGGTAAGAACCACATATACACATGGTCCAGGAGATATGACGTTATAATAAATAGGATTCGCAAAATACTGCCACATCTCGTGATGACAAGTTATTCATACACTGTATGAGAATGAGAGTAATTTTCAAGGCACATTAAACACAATTTCAAACCTTTATTACACTTTATCTCGCTGTCAACCACAACAAAACGATGAAAGGAAAAAAGTTTCTCGTTTGCCACTTTTCCGCTGTTCATGGACTAAACTATGTCAATCGGTATGACGCTACAATAATAGTTTCTACATTAGAAATTGTAGCCGCAGGAAATTTTACAGACAGTATACACACATGTAGCTGAATGTGCCTTAAAAATTGTATCATAGTACGACACGTAGTTTATGCAATATGAGGACGTAAACAGTAACGTTCGCGGAAAACTGCCTCATCACGCACGGGTTTTAAACTGTTACTTCTTTACTACTTACTATATTCGTAAAAGATTTTATCAACATGCAGCACTTATACAAATGAATATATACCTACAAATTTATACAATTTTTACAACACATAATTCAATAAATATGAGACCGTATATACTGCGATACCTTTCACATCATGCACCACGTTTTAATACATTCAAGTATTTACTATTAAGACATTCCTGTATTTCAGTCAGCTGAAAGAAATTCGTGAAAGCTGACAGTGCTGTTGACAACTGTGAACCAACTGTAAAGCATACTCGGCTGTAGGCTAAAGGAAGGGAATGAAACAATGGGCATCCGACGAATACCCATTATTTCCGGCAGATATACCTTTTAACTTCAAGAGACTCTAGTTTCCAGTGAGACTTGCATTTTCTATTGCGATTAATAAATCACAGGGCAACCTATTAAATACTAGAGTCGTTGTGACACCTCCAAGTTTCTCACACGGACAACTACATGTCGCTTGCTCGGGGGTGAGCTCTCCGAAGAAATTATTCATAATAGATTTTGAACAAGCAACCAGAAATATTGTTTATAATCACGATTTGAATTAATGTGTTATGGTTAATTAGGCCTATGATTTGCATCTTTTTGATTACCTTTATTTGTTTGGATACTACAGTTATTATATTGTGCATTATGCAAGATAGCCTTATTTCTTGAATACTTTCCCATAATAATACGACATGAGAGACATGGACAGAGAGAGAAGGGATATAAGAAGTACTAACTCTAAGCTTCAATAAATAAATAAATACACAGGCAACGGCGGGTTTTCAGCTAGTACCAATATAAAAGTATCCTCTAATATTACAGCACCTCATGTAACAGCTTGATGTCTTAAGTTATAGGCTATATAACTTAGACATCAAGCACTATGTCATGTGCTATGTACCATTTTTTTTTAAATAGATATATGAAGATATCAAATTAGTTTGTCGAAACCGGTCATCCAAAATAAAATAAATAATTCAACAAGTAATTTTGGCATATATTCTTAACAAACAGATCTCCCTCTCGCTTGAAATATGTCAAGCATATACAACATTCTCTATAAGGTTGATTGCGTGCAAGTAACGAACATCTTCGCAGCTTCCTTTTCGTCTATTTCTAAGTTTTTTTATCCACACACTTTTCTATTCTCCTGAAACCTGTTGCCGATAGCGAAATATGCGTCTGCAGTGGGGCGCCTGTGACAATTTTCTTTAAAGCGTTTCTGAAGCGCCGTACCGCTCTCTTAATTGCACTGGCACAATAGAAGACTTGGTGGCAATCTCAGTTGAAGAAACTTCCTTTTATTTTAAAGGTCTTTTCTTTAATGGGAACAGCCATTGTCCAAAGGGATCATACCTGCAATGAATTCTGTACCTCCATACGGACCTGCGCCTTACAACTACTGCTGCGTCTCTGGCTATTTTTACAATACTCGAAAAATATCCGCACAAGAGTATTTGAATTCATTTTCTTTCTTCAGTTAATAATCTTCTGTCCGTAATGCTAATATTCTTTTACAAAGTGTTACTACAACACTTTTGTCAAACACTTTGCGTTATCTGCAAACATTTGCAAGTTACGTCTATGACTTACTAGTCTCTATAAATCATACAGGTTTATTCATAGGTACCTCCTTAGACGTAGCGAAGACAGATACAGAGAGATCAGTGGACTGTAGCATGTATTCAATATTCGAACCGAGACTGATAGCACAATGCGTAGCACACTGGTTTCGTATTCAAATTCGCCTCAAATATTTGTAAAACTATTGGATCAAATTGCTTTGGTCATGAGTCCCTAGACTTACAAACTACTTAAACTAAGTTAAACTAACCTAAGGGCAACACACACATCCATGCCCGAGGGAGGTTCGATCCTCCGACGCGGGAGGCCGCGCGATCCGTAACGTGGCGCTCCAGACCGCTCGGATACTCCCGCGCGGCAGTGCTTCTGAAAAAGCTATGATTGCACATTCAACTGTACTTCCATTTTTCCCAACTTTTTTGTCATTCCAGCAAGCATATCTTCTGTAACAACAACTTTGACATAACACTCACTTGCTGTACTACAAAATTCAATTAGATTTTCACCTCTGTGGCCATGTTTCGAAATTTTTAAGCTGAATAAAAATATGTGCGCTGAGGCGGATGAATCGGATGAATTTCAATTTCCAGACTTCCTCTTAAAAATCGAATATGGTGAATGCCCTTCTAACGATGAAAACTTGAGCGACTTGCCTTCTTCAATAATTTTCAAATACAGATATCGTCAGTGAAATTTATGGCAAATATCGATCTTCATCCTCTTATGACAGTTTGAATCTTTCCAGGACTGTAATTCTTGCACCAAAAAATGAACACTGAGATTAAATTAATAGGTTTGTTTCAGATTTACTTACAGGAAGTTCCGCCGCAACAAATCTTGCTACCGACATTTATTTATGCTTATATTGGCTATAACAAACGGTATTAAATTACTGACAAAAACAGTGTTAATTACTTTTAAAGGTGCATAATGTTTTTAGTAATTACAATGCCTCATACCGCTCGTATGTCTAAACCATGTCCTGAACTACCTCGACGTTAAAATGCACGAACTTCTGTGAGCCTACGTTATAGCTATGTTGTAGTTTACTGGCTAAGTGTCTTACCTCCAAATTGGACCCTTCTTATTCGCCTATTGGAGGTAATCGGTTTTTAATGACTTGATTAGGTGTTTTTGCCCTAAGTGTAAACCTTTTTATACGCCTAAATTGTTTAGTATTAACTTACCAAAACAAACAATGGTTGGAAACGATTGAATTTGACAGCAGTACCATCTATTTTGTGATCCATTCCTCTCTTAATCATAAATCTCTTATTGCATCCAAGTTTATCATGTTAATGTACTTTCATAGCTTGTGCATTGAAAAGATATGATATTTGACAAGTTGTCAGGGAAGCTGTTTGCTGATTTAAGGCGGCCACACACGTAACAGCGTGCTTGACAAGCATGCACATACTGCTCACGCACCTACACGGCTCAAGCATGCTTGTACAAGATCTGAAAATGTCGATCTCAGACGACAATGTGCTGGCTGTGGCAGCTTTATGCTCGTGTTGAAAAAAAGAAAAAAAAAAGTAAAACTTGGTGTAAAGAATGGTTGAAACAACGAAAATCGTATTCACATACAAATTTAGTCAGTGATTGGCACAATTATCTCAGGATGAATGAATATATGTATTTGAATCTTCTGTCTCTTGTAACGGCTTTGATCAAGAAGCAGGAAACAATAATGAGACGCTATAAGACTACATGAAAGACTAACAGCAGAATTGCGATTTCTTAAGGAATTTTTCTTCACAACAAACTCTTTTGTTGCTGCTGGACTAATTGTTTATATTTCGTGAGTAATATTTCATATGCAGCGTCTCTTATTTTTATCATGATAGACCTTACATGTAATATTCCACAATCAGGGATGGGTTGTGGTTTACGTTTCTTAATTCATACATTGTTATTACAGCACTAATTGAAACTTATCGAAAACAAAGGACGCTCACGGTATACAGCCTCACCCAGACTGTCAAATGCTTGCACAAGCATCTTCATTGTCCACATACGCTCAAGCACACATACGCTTGAACGGTTTCACAAGCACGCATAATCGAAATTCGATCCAGCATCAAGCTTCTTGTACAAGGCTGATGATTGGTGAAATTTATGCTACACACGCACAAGCTTGCTTGCGCAAGCGTGATTGACAAGCACGATGTTACCCCTCGAGCGGCAGCGCTGGTGCAAATACGCTACCACTTTTCTTTAAATGCACACTGTTGTCGCAATACTGAAGATGCAGTATTTCCGCTTTATCTATTCCTCAATTAAGCCTTAATAACGATATCAGTGAAGGTTCTGAGTTTCTAGTGCACGGCTGTGTCCACCAAAAAAACCTTTAGTTAGGGAGTGCATCACTGGTAGCAGATTTGCACCGCGCCGCTTGTCATGTAAGTAGATTTGAATTGTTTTGTGTACGTCTAGTTTTCTTTGCAAATGGACTAGTGGTAGTTTGTAGTAAATATTTATTGTACAAATTTTACCTTACATATTAGAATGCTCAAACATTTAAATTTATTTCGTAAATATAAGTTTAACTCTTGATAAATTGTCCACTAGTTTCTCCTCGTTAGCCATGCTGCATTTTTGTCAGTCTCATTTTTAACCCTTTTAAGCCTTACACAATGCGAAAATGAATGTTATTCTACTACATAATTTAATCTTCAGGTCTCGTAGACGTGGCATGGGTCTAACAGATGAGGAAATAGACTTCTTTCGCAAGTAATAAAGATCTTATTGATTTTTGTCTAGATCCCTCATCAGATCATGAACAGGATACTGTTATTCAAATTTAAGTACTTGTTCCTATCCCGAACAAGATTTCTGATGCAATGAATCTGATATTCAAGATGGTACCACTCTGTGGAGTAAAACGCCATACAAGCAGCACTCCAAAACTCTGATAAAGAATACCTTAAAAATCTTCTCTGGTTCGAAAGGGGTACGAGAGGGGCGTGAGGTCAGAGACGCAAGGTCTCTCAAGCATGATAGATGAGGTAATTATATGTACAATTTTTTTATGTTCCACATAACACAAGAAAAAGAGACAGGAAGTGAAAGGAAATGATAGTACTGCTGATTAATTTTGACAACATTGTCAGAGGAGAAAACAGCGATCTATTTGGTATGATCAATATACAAAAAACAGTCTTGATCGCAGAAATGAACAGTTTCAATTAACCGGTTCCGACCTGATGTAGATCACCTTCGGAATTACAAGTGGCCAGTGCTGCACTCGGCTAGGCTGGGCTGTTCTGGGCTGTTCTGCTGCCAGCAGGTAACTTGGGTAACTTGAGTTACCTCCTGGCAGCAGAACAGCCCAGGACAGCCCAGCCCAGCCGAGTGCAGCACTGGTCACATGGGCTACTTGTAATTCCGAAGATGACCTACATCAGTTCAAAACCGGTTAATTGAAACTGTTAATTTCTGCGATCAAGACTGTTTTTTGTATATTGATACATCTATTATACATGATTATTGTCCACTTTTGGAATAATGTTACATTTGTTATATTCATACACCCAAGGTAATTGATATACTACTTTAAATATTAACAAATGTGATATTTCTACCTGCACATTAAACTATTTTTGTCTTTACGATCACTTAGTAGCTACATATTAGGTTTGTAACTCGGAATACACAGTGGTAGCAAATCTGCACTGCGCTGAAGCTGAAATTATAATAATAGGCACTGCCGCCCGATGGTTGCTTGTGTGGCCGCCTTTACACGAAAGGCTGGAAAAGGTGCACGGCCGTGGAGCAGTCAGACTTCAGCAGGAAGTCGGTTGTGTCAGACGCGTTTAAGCGCCGGATGGCAGCGGCTAGTGATTCCGCCACCGGAGTGTCTTCAGGGGCTGGTGTGCGACCGTCACAGCTTCGCGGCCCCACTGTCGGCGCGTCCGGTGCCGCTGTGTCGCCAGGAAGCCGCGGGCTCTGCTATCGGGCGGAGATAGCGCCAGGTCGCTTCCGCTGAGACACGAGCCCCGGCTGCCACGCAGATGGGCGCAATCAGTGCCCGCCGAACTGCACTAACTGCCAATTCCGCGGACAGCTGTGCTCTCATCTACATCTACGTACATACCCCGCAATCCACCGTGAGGTGCGTGGCGGAGGGAACACTGTACCACTACTAGGCATTTCCTTTCCTATTCCATTCCCAAATAGAACGAAGGAAAAGAGAATGCTTATATGCCTCCGTACGAGCCCTAATTTCTGTTATCTTGTCATTGTGATCACTATGCGAAATGTATGTAGGTGGCAGCAAGATCGTACTACACCCAGCTTCAAATTCCGGCCCTCGAAATTTCCTCAACAGAAATTCACGAAAATAACGTCGTCTTTCCTCCGGCGATCCCCAATTGGGTTGCCGGAGCATTTCCGTGACACTCATGCATTAGTCGAACCTACCAGTAACAAACCTAGCTGCACGCCTCTGAACTGCTTCTATGTCTTCCTTTAAACTGGTCTGCTGCGGGTCCCAAATACTTGAGCAATACTCAAGATGTGGTCGTACAACGTTTTATACGCGGTCTCCTTTACATATGAAGTAATTTTCCCAAAATTCTCCCAATAAACCTAATTCGGCTGTCCGCCTTACTCACAACTCTCCTTACATGTTCGTTCCATTTCTTATCGCTCTGAATGTTACGCCTAGATATTTGAACGATGCGACTGCATCCAGAAGCTCACTATCAATTCTGTATTCGAATATTATGGGATGGTTTTTCCTACTCCTGCGCATCACATTTTTCTACATTGAGGGCTAGCTGCCATTCTTTGCACCAACTAGAAATTTTGTCTAAGTCATCGTGTATGCTATTACAGTCAGTTAAAGACGACACCCTCCCATACACCACAGCATCATCAGCAAACAACCGCAAATTACAAGTTAGTCTGACCATCAGATCATTTATATGGACAGAAAATAATAGCGGTCCTATCACACTACCCTGGGGCACGCCTGACGGTACACTCGTCTCTGACGAACACTCGCCGTCGAGAACAACGTACGCTCCTGGCCGAGCTGCGTGACGTACTACCATCACTGGACAATAGCATTCGGAAGGACGGCGGTTCAAACCCGCCCCAGCCCAACCTGAGTTAGGTTTTCCGTAAGTTTCCTAAACAACTCCAGTCAATAGATGGGTTGGTTCCTGTGAAAAGGCATAGTCGATTTCTGTCCCCATCTCTGCTCCGTCTCTAATGACCAAGATGTAAACTGGACGTTAAAATTCTTCAAAGAAGTAGGCTCAACCACAGATATCGTGTAAAAACACTAAAATATGACGCGTTTCAAGGGTCAAACCCTCATCATCAGATAATCTGTACAAGAATCTTAAAACATGAAACCACAAAAATATAAAACGTAATAAAAGAAAACGTGGTTACTTCCCTTGTAACCGTGTCTACGAAGAAAGGTCCTCAGCATACTGTGCTTCGTCAGAAATCAAACCGGACCCCAGCACTGGCGGCGCATAACACTAGTAAAACGCACCGAGTCAACAACACGACTGGGGCGCACATATGCACATGAAAACAAAGACCACACACAAGCTAGTGGGTACCTTCAGTAGTCACGAAATCATTTGCACAGTATGACAGAGATTGAAATTTAAAATAAACGACTTTTGTTATAATAGGCCCACAAAGTTTTTAAAAACGCTGTATTACCTTGAACGTGTTCATTTAATGAAGCGTCGCTTTTAACGTTATGTATTATAATCTCCAGCTGTTCTAGCAGATCTAACTTTCTTCCCTTATCCTGTCTATGCAAAATCTTAAGGTCTTCTTCAATCCGCTTTAAAGGGTTGTCAGTTTGTGGACAGACGCTTGGAGCTCATAGGGTTGCTCGATTTGTGAAGTTCTCTGTCTTAAGAAAATCATCAATTTTTTTCTGAGATTGTAATCATATATTTGTCTATACATGTATAACACACCTACCTACTTCCGTGGCATTCTGATATTGCCTTGTGGTGGGTAATAATAATAATAATAATAATAATAATAATTGTTGTTGTTGTTGTTGTTGTTGTTGTTATTATTTATCTTGTCTTATATGGTGCATTCATGAGCAGAAGCATTATATAGACTGTTTCAGGGGGACAGTAAATATTTTAGGATGTGGTAGTATAGACGAGTTGCAATAAAATAATCCCACATGACATGTGTTCATTAGCACGTAACCCAAATAAATTTAATTAAAGGCAATGAGGACGTTCAAAGTTGAATAACAAAAATTCCACCACCAACTTCAATGCACTTTTAACTTCTCTAGATATCACCATGAGATCGAATCACCTCTTGTGTTTAATTTGTAGGCCGCCTTTCAACCATTTCTACAGGCAAAAATCCCGTGTGGTAAGCTCCAGAGACCTTGGTGGCCAAGAAACTTGCCTAAACCTACCGATCCGTCTTCTAGAGAGTGTTATGTTTAGATTATGTGTCACCTGACAGTTGCAACGTGCAGGAGCCTCGTCATGATGGAAGAACGTACGCATTCTCGTAGCCACAGTAAATCTTCTAATAATACTAGAAGCTCATTTTCAATAAAGTATAGATAAGGGGTCTTGTAAGAGAATGCGGTAACACAACACGTCCAACGAACTGATCTCGGACCACTGTTGTAAATGACGAGTGTTATTGATTTCGTCAAGAGTTAAAATCGCTTCATCAGTTAAGAGTAAAAAATGAGATTACCTGGCGGTTTTCTTTTCAAGTATGGAACGATAAAATTCCAATCGTCTTATCTCCATCTCTAACTCGAAGGTATTTAATCAGCCGTAAATGATACGGATGCAAACAGTGCATACGTCATGTCCGCTTGTTCAAGGACTACATTGTACAGACTGAATAATGTCTTCTACTTCCTCCACATTCTATTCACTTAGAACATCAGATGCAATATGACGTCTGGGCACTTACCAGTGTCAAACAGTTACAAAGCCCATACGCAAACACCATATCGGCATAATCAGCATGTTTACACAGTATAGTAGGCCTACAGTGACTCTGCCAAAAAATCACAATGAAACATTAAATGTAAATTAAAACACGGCAAATGACTTCAACACGCGGAAATTCACGAGAGTTTGGAACTGGTCTCTATTTTGGCGCGCAGCTAATGAGTCTGCTAATAACCGTTGTTCCTCCACCCCTAGCGAACCAGCTTATCTCTGGGAACCCTTTTACATTTCGCACCGAGCGGATTCTCCCTTAACAGAAGCGGGCCATGTCTAGACAGAACAACCACTGCCATTTTCTTCAGCGGAAGTAATCAGAATTAAACGAGAATTGCTACCGAATAAAGGAAATTAATTCAAGTCTCGTACATAACGTCAATCGTGAGAAGGATCTGACTGGGTGCATATATGGAAAGTTACCATATTGGCGATTTGTAACATGAAAACCATTTTTCTTCTATCCTCTTAGCTAATCACGTGGCTCTTTCTGGAGTAGTCTTGAATTCACCCTTGCTATTATTTTGAGTGAGAGGCGGAGCTATGCCACTTACCGATGTTGTCCACTTTTTCAGTTGCAGACGTAGAAACGTAGAAGTGCTACAGATTGTTTTATCAGTTATAAGGGAAGAACATATTGTTCAAAAAACGTACTTGTTGCTCCTACATCCATCTTCTTTTATAATTATTAAACATAATTTGCATTATGTCTCTGTCTTGTAATAAACGTTTTATTTCATTCTTCTGTGTATGTAAGTTGTAGTACTACTGGTTGGTTGGTAGCCCTGTTGTATAATAGCACGTGAAACATAGATCATTGTGCAGCACAGAGTCTTGAAAGAGGTGGTAAAAAACGCAATCTTAATCCAGACAAATGGAAGTGAGACTTCTGAGACTTGATGCCTGGAGGATAGCAACCACCGCTGCCCCGCTGTCCGGCTGGTTAGCTACTTGTAGACTTCCCTACTTGTTAGTGTTCAAGAGTTCAAATGTTCAAATGTTTGTAGAGTCTATGGGACTTAACTACGGGTCATCAGTCCCTAAACTTACAAACTACTTATGAACTAACTAATACTAAGGACGGCATAAATATCCATGCCCGACGGGGGATTCGAACCCCCTACCGTAGTGGCCGTGCAGACCTTTGCTGGCGCGTCGCAGGCCGCTCGGCCTCCGTGGCTGGCTGTGCAAGAGTATCTAACATACGAGGATGTGGCGCAGCGATGGTTGCCTATCCTCCAGGTGTCAATTCTCAGACTATTTATTAATCGGGCATGAAACGATTAAATTATGGTGCTTACGGCGCCATTTATTGCTTATATTTATTTTTCTTCTGCCATGCGTTTTCCCCCTTCGCCAATAATATTCTGTTACATTTTGACATCATTCTGATGGGTGGTGTTATTTTCACAGCGTTCTGAATCAAGTGTGAACTAGAGTTAATTAAAGCCTACAAGGTCATAATCAGTGCTATTTACATTGAAACAGAAATTTTTCCTTTTTCTTAGTTTGCATAACAATAAGTTAAGACGAAAAAAAGTGACCCCATTATTGCATAAATAATTCCTTAACGCCGCGGCGGCGTCGCCGAACGCATTGAGGCGCTATGCTACGATGCGTCAGGCCATTCCCCGTCGGGGGTTCGAATCCCCCCTCGGGCATGGGTGTTTGTGCTGTCTTTAGTAGAAGCTAGTTTATAAGTAGTTTGTAAGTTTAGGGGCTGATGACCCCGCAGTTAAGTCCCATAAGCTTTACAAACATTTGAACATTTTAGAATGCCTTAACACTGGGCTTTAGAATACTCCGTTTCTCCTCAGAGTGCCATAGCTCCCTCTCTCACTAGAACCCTCAATTGTCAGGCTCTAGAAAAGACAGTGAATAAAAAGCCGCAGCCACGGTGGAGTGGACCAGCGGAGCGCGCGGTTGCTCGCCGTCGGAGGTTCAGTTCTCCCTGGGGCATGGGTGTGTGTGTGTGTGTTTGTCCGTAGGTTAGTTTACCTTAGTTTAAGTAGTTTGTAAGCTACGGACTGATGACCAAGCAGTTTGGTCCGATAGATAAAAAAAATAAAAAAAAAATAAAAAGAAGTTAAGTCCCATACATTTATAAACGTTTGAACATTTTTGAAAAAGTTGCACAAAAAAAACCAAAACTATTCGCAGCACCGAACGGTACCAAAAATAAACAACACGCTGTCCCACAGCTTGATCGCACAGTGTTGATCGAGTAGGACACATTTTCGCCGTGCGCATACTCCGTACTAGAAAGCTATAAAATTGCAGCGCCGTGTAATGAAAGGAAATGCGAAGAATGGAAGCTATCCGGCTAGCATTCTGCCGCATGTATTGGGCGGTGCGGGCGTTAGAGAAAAACACTGTACGTATTGTTCCACTAAAAGCTTTATCGAAAGGCCAAATCACATTCCGGCTACGAGCCACCGGTGTGGAGCGCGGAAACTGAGCCGGGAATCAAATTAATACTCGCGAAATGAGTTCGGCGCTGCGTGATACAATTACCTTAATGAAGTTCCGAGAGCGTACAAAAATACAGCGAGAGCGGCGTCAACCTGGGCCAACAGAGAGTAAGTCGGGAAAATCCCTCTGACTTCTGTAAAGCACTCAATTAAAAATGTCAAAGCTGCCCTTTATTTGCAGCGGCGACATCCGTAGCAGAAAACGTGGAAGCATACAACGCTAACTCATCTGTTGTTCAAAATTGTCATCGGCATATGCTCAGCGTCAGTTCCTGCATATCCGCCTGCGTTCGATGTCAGTGGTCTTTCTTCAGGGCTACCATCACTCACGTTTGTGAGACATTGTTCTAATTATACCAATTCGAAGTATTTAAAAATATCGACTGTTTCAGGGCATAGAAATAAATCCACTGGCAAAGATGAAAATTTTTGGCCGCGGGGACTGAGGCGCTCCAGTCACGGTCTGCACGGCCACTACAGTCGGGGGTTCGAATCCCCCCTCGGGCATGGATATTTGTGCCGTCCTTAGTATAAGGTAGTTCGTAAGTAGTTTGTAAGTTTAGGGACTGATGACCCCGTAGTTAAGTCCCATTAGCTTAACAAACATTTGAACATTTTTTTGAAATTTTTTGATGTACGGAGAATACGAATCCGGATTTCGCTCTTTCGGCCAGCGGTCGCCTAAACCAATTAGACACGCTTCCGTCCAATTCAAATTCTCACCTTGATTTCCAGAAGGCTTTTCACACCGTACCACACAAACGGATTTAAACCCTTTATAGGACAAAACATTTTTCTGAAAATTTGAAAGATAATATTTTATTGTGTCCTGTTTGACTTATATACACATGTAATACACTCAGGAAGCTGATGTGCACACCAATATCCGTTTTGAGTAGGGCTTAGACTACTGTGGATGGTGATCATTTAAAATATCACAACTTAAATCTGGAATAGATAACTAAAAATGGCATTTTGAATGCAAAGAAGATAAATTTATTAACTAATTTACTGAATTACTAAAAGTGAACAAATTATGATATTCAAACAATAAAACATTACTAAATACTATCAAATATTACAAATTCCAGTGGTACACACGTTATTTCGAAGGAAACAGGTGAAAACAAGGAATCCAAGCAACTTTAAAACGTGCACTGTTTGGGACTAATTGTAGGTGGGCAACTTATCGACCACCATCCTATAAAGGGTTAATCAAATTGTGTGATTATGGTATTTATATATCGCCCCAAATTTGCGACTTGATAGGGGATTTCTTGTCAGAGGACACAGGTCGTAGTAATCGATGGTAAGGCATCGAATAAAACAGAGGTGATATCGGGCGTTCCACAGGGTAGTGTTATTGGTCCTCTGCTGTTCCTTATTTACATAAACGATTTAGGCGAAAATCTAAGTAGCTCTTAGGTTGTTTGCGGATGACGTCGTCATTTACCGTCTAGTAAAATCATCTGAAGATCAAAACCAACTGCAGAACGATCTGAATAAGATATCACTATGGTGTAAAAATTGGCAATTGACTCTAAATAATGCTAAGTGTGAAGTCGTCCACATGAGTAAGAAAAGAAATTCGTTAAACTTTGTTTACAAGATATATCAATCAAAAGTGAAGGCCGTAAACTCCACAAAATACCGAGGAATTACTATTACTTCAAACTTAAATTGGAAAGAAGAAGTAGATAATGCCGTGGGAAAGGCAAACCAGAGACTGCGTTTCATTGGCAGAACCCTTAAAAGATGCAACAGAACTACTAAATAGACTGCATACATGACGCTTCTCCGTCCTTTTTTGGAGTATTGCTGCCCATGTGGCATCCTTATCACGTGGGTTTGACGGACGACATCGAAAGAGTCCAAAGAAGGGCAGCTCGTTTCGTATTGTCACTATACAGGGGCGACACGTTACGGAAATGATGCAGGAACTGGGATGGGAATCATTACAACAACGGCGCTTACCGCTGCGACGTGGGCTACTTATTAAACTACAATCGCAAACATTCTCCTCCGAATGCGAAAATATATTCTTGACTCCCACTTACCTAGGTATAAATGATCATCAGAATAAAATACGAGAAATCAGAGCTTGAATGGAGAGTTCGGGTGTTCTTTCTTCCCGCGCGCTATTCGAGAATGGAATGTGAGATAAATAGTATAACGGTGGTTCGATGAACCCTCTGCCAGGCACTTAAATGTGATTTGCAGAGTATCCCATGTAGATGTAGCACACTACGATTGTAGTGCAAATTTCAATATGGACGCATTAATACGCTCTATCGCTTACGGGAATCCAGTATAGGTTACGAACAAGTGGAATCAAATGGACACGGAGCAGTATAATCGTAGTTCGCTACAAGGTGAGAATTTGGAGCCGCGGCGGAGTGGCGGAACGCATTGAGGCGCTAAGCTCTGATGCGTGAGGCCGTTTCCCGTCGGGGGTTTCAAATCCTCCCTCGGGAATGGATGTTTGTGTTGTCTTTAGTAGAAGGTAGTTTGTAAAGTTTAGGGACTGATGACCCCGCAGTTAAGTCCCATAAGCTTAACAGATATTTGAACATTTGAACTACATTTAAGAATTTAGGTTGAAAGGGAAGCGTGCCTGGATAGTCTAATTGATTAAGGCGACCGCTGGCCCAAAGCAGGAAATCCATGTTCGAATCCCGGTCTAGCACAAATTTTTATCTTTGCCACTGAATTTATTTCAATGCGATGAAACGGTTGAAATGTTTAAATACTTCAAATTCGTAAAATTACGGCCGTTATTGTCAATAAACGGTGTCTGTTCTTTCGAACATGTCTGACACCATTCTAATTCCAGAATGAAACTTTCACTCTGCAGCGGAGTGTGCGCTGATATGAATCTTCCTGGCAGATTAAAATTGTGTGCCAGAACCGTGACTCGAACCTGGGACCTTTGTCTTTCGCGGGCAAGCGCTCTAGGAGGCGAGGTACTGGCAGAAATAAAATTGTGAGGACGGATCGTGAGTCGTGTCGTGATAGCTCGGTCGGTAGAGCGCTTTCGCGAAAGGCAAACGTCCCAGGTTCGAGTCCCGGTTCCGACACAATTTTAATCTGCCAGGAAGTACCATTCTAAATGCTGGCACCCCTTCACCTCAGGTGGGCGCGACAGTGTTTCGCGGTGAGTTTTGGAAGCAATTCACCCGTTTTCGTGCCAACTCTAACATTCCATGCTATATGTTGTAGCGGCGTAAAGTCAACGCCACACTGCAGACGTAAGAGAACGATCGTGGAGAAGGCAGCGATCGACCGAAAGCCAATCGCAAGCAGGCGCCGCGCATCCTGGAGGGAGTAACCGAAGATGCGCGCCCTCTACAAGCGGCTATATCTAGGCCGACATACGTCTGGACGCCCGGCAGTTACTACTGAGAACTCGGTTCGTTGCTTTTCAGAACTCAGGCAGTTACTAGTGAGAACTCGGACAGTTAGTAGTCAGCTACGATGTCAGAAATAGGACAGTACTAAGTTAGAACGCTACTACAAACTTGGCAGTCACTAGGACTCAGCGCAGCTAGTATCATACGGACGACGTTACGAGAAGCGAGAAGAGAGAAGAAACAGACTTATGTTCTAACTTTGAGTATTATTCCTTTCAGTCAATAAATGTATTGTAACACTAACTATATTAATGTTTTAGATGTCAAAGGATCCTGCACCAGTACCTTTACTGACAACCAGACCGGGACGAGAAACAACAAAAGACGACGAGGTCACAACAGATGTCTTTCCCGATAGCGAAACAGCAGAACAGCTGTGTCACAAGGACAGAATCGTGCTAGGTCCCACTGGTCGTTTAACCCTAATCTTCCTTCCTTCCTTGCTAGAGTGATGTCTAGGCTTAGTTTCACATTATATTGGGGCACTACATACTGTATTTTATTGCATAAAAATCACCTACTACCAGAGCGTATGAAGTGGTTTTGCTTCAGAACATGTGTTTCATTGCACTGAAAATTTGCAGTTCACTCTTAAACATTTGACTCTTTCATGATATTTGTTCAAATGTTCAAATGTTTGTAGAGTCTATGGGACTTAACTACGGGGTCATCAGTCCCTATTCATGATATTTCACGTCCGTTTCGGTCGCAACTTGTATGTGGAAAAAAATCAACATACAGCTACTTCCGTGATAGTTTTGACTGTTCTTATTTTATTACAGTGGTCTTATATCTACGTAGGTGAGAGTCAGTAAAATATTTTCACACTCGGAGGATAAAAATGATCATTGAAATATCATGAAAATTTCACCCCATAGCGAAACTCGCCTTTTTACCAACGATTGCGATTACACCTTGATGTTACATCCATGGCGCTCTCCCTTCTGTTTCCAGATAATTCAAAACTGCCCTTTTCTCATATATTTATGTCTGCCTTCAACCTTGCCTTCTACCGATCCCATACTGCGCAGCACTGCTTAAGCAGAAAACGGACACACATACGCAAAGTATTTAGTTGATCGGTTTCGTCCCTTTACCAATAAGACACCGTTTTGGGTTCGTCTTCCTCGCATTTCCTATGAAATGGTGTAAGTTTAAGTTGTTCGTGATCTCTAAGTATAAAAGTGAAGAGATAATCTTTAAATATATTACTTATCGCGAAACAGAAAATTATCTGAAATATTTTTATACTTTTATTGAGGATATCGGAATCTTAATTGTTTATTGACAATTATTACATTTTACACCATGCAGATATCTTGTAGATATCATTTAGTAATTCGTTTTTCTCTTCAGGTGACTTTCCTACAACGTAAAGGACAGTATCATGTCCAAACAATGTAGGAGTGCTACTCACATTGTCTCCTAATCTTTTGTTTTACTTACAAGTTAGATAAAATTGAACCAGAAATTTTCACCCACCTTAAAATGGGCAGAACTACGATTGTAACAATGTTTCCAATGATTTAGAAGAGGTGGATATTGTAAAATAAATATGCATATTTATTAGTTAAAATATGTACTATAATCATCTTCAGTAATTATACAGTAACTGCTGACATCATAGCCAGACATATCACAAGCTTTTTTCCATCCACTGAAGCACTCGAGGAGAGTTTTTAGCAGACATCTATTCTCATAGTCTTTAGGACACGTATGCAGAGGAACCTCAGCGGATTGTCAAACTCTTAAATACTATGAAATAATCTTTAAATTAGATTAAGACCTATAGGAGAACAAAGGAACTATAAAATTTTCAGAACAGAAAATATTTGCACAAAACAGGTACTCTGCAAGAGATGGAACATAGCGGTTGGATTTTGTATTCCACGGCAACAGCAAACAGGGTTTGAATGTGCCGCAAACAAATGTTATTCCCTGGTGTTTGGAAGAGTTTCCGATGAATATGCAGCTTGAAGTCTCTCGGGCACGCCGGCCGCGTGGCCGAGGGGACTGAGGCGCTCCAGTCACGGTCTGCACGGCCACTACGGTCGGGGGTTCGAATCCCCCCTCGGGCATGGATATTTGTGCCGTCCTTAGTATTAGCTAGTTTGTAAGTAGTTTGTAAGTTTAGGGACTGATGACCCCGTAGTTAAGTCCCATAGACTTCACAAACATTTGAACATTTTCTCTCGTGCACGGAACCGTGTTGATTGGTCGTTTCGAAATGAATTTTCGACGGTGTAACATGCCATCATCATCAGTATACTCCTGCTGACTGAGATTCTGGACCAGCGGGTGTACCAGAAAAACGGCTACAGCGTACGTCAAATTCGTCGCGATTTCCAGTAAAAGAGAATGCTACAGCCAACACTCGAGGTGGACCTTCCGAAAACTAAAGCCCACATTTCATATGCGTGCAACGTATCTGGAAAGAGCGCAGAATTTTATACTGACGTGTTATCAAAAATGTGTAGCACCCGCCGGCACCCCTTGTAGGGTCAGTAAAAGACGATCCGGGATTCCGAAATTCTGGATTTTGTTATATATCATGACAGCTCGGGCAAACCATAGGCACAATCGCAAACCGGTGGAATGAACATAAACGCCACACAGACCTGTAACAGTCTACAAAATCGGCAGTTGGAGAACAATGCCTAGAAACCAACTACAAGATGAAATACGAGGTTGAAGAGGTTCTGCACAGGACATCCCGGTATTGGGACGGTGTATGCATGAAGTACATCGAAATCCGGCTACGTGAGAACCTTGTCAATACGGACAGGGTGTTTCAGCTAAGGCCGAAGGATCCAGCACTGAAATTTCTCCAGTCGTAACGAAGAGCAAACACCGAACACAAAGAAGAAAAAAAGGGGTCAGTGACGGGGAAGACATCGGTATATACAGGTTGTCCCACTCAACTGTTTCACCACAGATATCTCTGGAACTACAATAGATATTAAAAAACGACTTTCACGGTCATAAATGTACGGCTAGGACTTACGAAAGTAGGTACTATGAGACAGTCTAAAGCGTAAAGAAATATTATTTTCAACACAAACTTATGTTGTTTAAATGGATACCTTATATTATTTCTTAAGCAATCAATAGAATGAAAAATCACAAAAAGAATGGCGTCGGTGGCATCGCAATACGTCAGTTACATCCGCAGAAACTGCGAAGCGAAGTTGACGTTTGAAACACATGAGGCGCGGTGCTAGCGCGTGTGCGAGGCTCAACCGTGAGTCTTGATTGAGTCTCGGGTCGCGTTAGTTGTGCACTCCACGTGTTTCAAACGTCAACTTCGCTTCGCAGTTTCTCCGGATGTAATTGACGGATTGGGATGCAACCAACGCCATTCTTTTTGTGATTTTTCATTCTATTGATTGCTTAAGAAATAATATAGGTTATCCATGAAAAAAAAACATAAGTTTGAGTTGAAAATAACATTTCTTTACGTTTTAGTGTCTCATAGTAAAAAATGTTCAAATGTTTGTAGAGCTTATGGGACTTAACTACGGGGTCATCAGTCCCTAAACTTACAAACTACTTATGAACTAGCTAAGACTACAGACGGCACAAATATCCATTCCCGAGGGGGGATTTGAACCCCCGACCGTAGTGGCTGTGCAGACCGTGACTGAAGCGCCTCAGTCTCCTCGGCCACCGCGGCCGGCGTCTCATAGTACCTACTTTCATAAGCGCCTACAGTAAGTTCATGACCGTCAAGGTCGTTTTTCAATATCTCTTGTAGTTTCAGAGATATCTGGGGCGAAACAGTTGAGCAGGACACCCTGTATATATACCACACCCGCAGGTCCTGAATTTCACATGAGCTAGCAAGCATACAACAGCCAGGAAAGCGCGTGGCCTTGATGGCATTCAATGCCGTGTACTCTAAGAGTTCACGAATACAACATAACGAATGCCATCCTACGACATCGACAATTCCCTGCCTTTTGGAAGGCGGCCAAGGTCCTGATCTTCAGGAAGCCAGAGAAATACCACTCCCTCACACAAAATTAGAGACCCATCTGCTGAGCTCGCTGTGTGAGATAGTTAGAAGGTGATTCTTAAACGTCTCATTTACGCACTGCATCGCCAATGACACTCTAAGAGAGGAGCAATTCGGCTCTAGGAATCAGCACTCCACCACACAACTTCTCCGCCTAGTTGAACACACAACAGACGGCTAGAACCAAAACTTAGCCACCATGGCGGTGTTCCCAGACATCGACAAGGCTTTAGATCGTCTATGGCTCAACGGCCTTATACGCAAACTTAACGACACGACGTTTCCCAATGGATAGTGCGTCGCCTACACTCGTATCTCACTAAGAGATGTTTTAACACTGATGTTCACGGCGAACAATCTACACGACAAGGTATGAAACTGGCGTGCTCCGAGGCAGCATCCTGGGGCCCCTCTTGTTTAACTTGTACATTAATGATATTCCAACCACACACAATACGATGGCCACAATCTACGCAGACGACACCGCCAAACTAGTGCAAGATTGTAAGCTGTCGAACATTAATTCACTCCCACAGACTGCACGCAGAATTGGAGAGGCTTAGCTGGAGAAATGGCGTATTAACGTAAACGTCAACAAGTGAAAGTCATTACAGTTCACACGCAGACTTAAGCTACTGCACAAACACCAGGACTGCAGACCAGTTACTCTACACACACGTCCAATACGTTTATGTGCGAAAATAAAGTACTAGGTGTCTGGCTGGGCCGGAAACTAACATGGGGGGGGGGGGGGGGGGCGGGAGCGTATAAAGGATGATGACCTATTGACGCTGTACCAAAGACGAAAAGAGGCCTTCTACACAGCAGAACGTTTAACTTAATGAGTTAACCGGAAATTAGTCGATAAATGCCTTCTGTCATCTTCGATACAGGGTGCATAAGGTATAATTACTTCACGTCTGATACTATCGGGCTCTACTCTGCTCATGGCACATTCGCCCGCACTCAGGCCTGTAGATATTGTTGGCCACGTACGTCAGGAACGAAATCGTGATCGGAACTTTCTTGGCGGGCGGTGTGTATTAATACACAACAAACAACCGAGGATAGACCCTCATGGCACACCAAACTTGTCGCTCCAAATATTGATGATTACTGCTCCCTATGAAAACTGTAAAAGTATGAGAACATGACATTGTATTGAAATAATGTTTAGTTACAAAACCTTAAAAACCAAGGACTTTTTTACTGTGGAAGAATGTCGTAATTTGAGACACTGAAACGGCTTGGCAGTTCAGCTGCAGAAGTTTAAGACACTGATATCCCATTGGGATTTTTGTGATCTCTCCAAGGCCTTTATTTGTGTAAATCATGGAATTCTTCTAGATAAACTAAAGTATTGTGGTATGACTGGGACAGTGTACAAATCGTTTACATCATACCTAACAGGAAGAGTGCAGAAAGTTGTCATTAGTAATTCACATAATATGAAAAAAAACAGCTGATTATTCAAACTGGGGAACAATCAAAAATGGGGTGCCACAAGGTTCGATCTTGGGTCCTTTGCTGTTCTTAATATATATTAATGACTTGCCATTCTACATTCATGAAGATACTGAACTAGTTCTTTTTGCCGATGTTACAAGTATAGTTATCACACCTGACAGAAAAGAACTAACTGAAGAAATTATAAAGGACGTCATTCAGAAAATCATTAAGTGGTTTTCAGCAAATGGACTCTATCATTAAATTTTGATAAAACACAGTACATACAGTTCCGTACAGTAAATGGAATGACACCATTAAGAAATATGTAGACTTTGATCAGAAATCTGTAGCAAAGGTAGAATATTCAAAAATTTTAGATGTATGGATTGATGAGGGCTTGAACTGGCAAAACACATTGAAGATCTGCTGAAACGCTTGAGTTCAGCTACTTATGCTATTGGGGTAATTGCAAATTTTGGTGGTAAACATCTCAGTAAATTAGTTTACTATGCCTATTTTCATTCTCTGCTTTCGTATGGCATCATTTTCTGGGATAATTCATCATTGAGTAAAAACGTATTCATTGCACAAAAACGTGTAATCAGAATAATTGCTGGAGACCATCCAAGATCATCCTGCAGACACTTATTTAAAGTGTTAGGGATCTTCACAGTAGCTTCACAGTATATATATTCACTTATGAAATTTGTTATTACCAATCCCACTGAATTCAAAAGCAATAGCAGTGTACATAACTACAACACTAGGAGAAAGAATGATCTTCACTTTTCAAGGTTAAATCTAGCTTTGGCACAGAAAGGGGTGAATTATGCTGCCACAAAAGTCTTTGGTTACCTACCAAACAGCATCAAAAGCCTGACAGATAGCCAACTAGTATTTAAAAATAAATTAAAAGAATTTCTGAATGGCAACTCCTTCTACACTATAGATAAATTTTTAGATATAAATTAGTAAATCTGAAAAAAAAAAATTGTCATGTAAGATTTAGTACAAAGTAATAATTTGTAAAGACACCTTCCATGTACCTGACACTTTCCACATCATTACGAAGTGTCGTATTCATGATCTATGGAACAAGTACTAATGTAATCTAATCTGAAATTCTTGTATTAAATTGCTTCTTCTCCCCTAGAAGCCACTGCGAGGCTAAAATGGAAACAACTACAGTTACAAAGCTGTAGCACGCGTATGAGCTGAGCAGCTCAAACTACGAGTTTGAGTACTGTGGGCAGGGCGAAGCTGGGAATTTGTATCTGACGGGAGGCGTGCCTAGGTAGTCCATGCAGGTGCGGTGATCACTGTGTCCCCAGTGGTGTAGGGGTCAGCGCAACTGCCTAGAAAGCAGGAGACCCGGGTTCGAATCCCGACTGGGTACACATTTTCAGCTTTGCCCAATCGCAGTTGATCTCATATATTCTATGAATATTACACATTCTATTTGTGTCACGCAGAACGCTAAGCAGTCTGTCTCGAATCCAGTCAAGTACGATAATCGTGATACGTTTTACGTTGTGCGTTACGCGAACCTCGACTCAGAGACAATAGCCTACAACTTTACCGGCGCAATTAACTTGGACGATACTGGTCAGTTAGATGGAGCAAAAAACTTGCTGCAATCAGCGGACTTGCAGTTAAGACATAAAAGTAGACTAACAGAGGGATAAAATATTTTCTAACTTTGAAACACAGTAATATTAGGCGTCAAAAGTTCAGCAACGCCGTTCTTAGAGCAAGCGGAAAATATAACTTGTCCTCGTAAACTGACACAGGATTCCTTCTAATACATATTGATAAACTGAATTACAAACTAGACTAATTTGGGAACGCTCTGCCGAATGAGCTCGTTAAATTCCATTTAAAACAAGCATTTATTTCGTAACGAAGCAATCTGGCGTTTTCCGTTGACAGTAGAAAGACTCGTGGAAGTGATGGTGGGCAGCATTTGTTTGAGCAGATTCTAGCCACATGTTGCAAACACGAAATTACAAATAAATTATGCTTAAGTTCCAGCGAAAATGCACCTGGCGACCCACAGCACAGATACGTTGTATACGTCGGCTTAACAATTTCCGAGATGCTTCGTTTGTAGAAGTCTCACCATTTTTTACGTTAGAACAAAAATAACTTAAAGCCGAAATCGTGATCGTTTAATGGAATTACAAATTTCACACAGTGAAAAGTCGAATTTTTCGTTCCAGTATTTCTAACAAAGTGTTGAGGATATAACGATTCTTTAAGATATTAATCGTTCTTGTCTTTTTTTCTTATTGAAATTTAGTCTTGAAAGATCTGCAGAGGAGACGGAAACTGGTAATTGGAAATAAGAACTTAAGATCCAAATGGTGCATTTTTTATGTACTTGTTAACCCAAGTCACGATTAGCTTTGGCTCAGTCTCACGTGAAATGGCTGGAGCAGTAAATAAAGTAAGTACTGAAAACATAGACGCACTCACAACATACACAAATGAAATCGATACCCTGATTTGCGTTGCTGCTGATGTGAGGAATTAAAGGAGAGTTAAAATAAAAGTTTCAAAGAAAAGAATTTATTTTAAAGCAAGTGAATATCTTAATTTTGGTTGTTTCTTTGTCCTTTTTCTAAGTAAAGATGAGGTGGTTTACCGATTCTGTAACATAGCCACGATTTATCTTCTGTTGAGAAAAGCAACCGTCTTCTCCATTCTTCCCCTGTACCTCACACCTCCTCTGAACTTACCATCCCCTCGTCCCACTGTATCTACCTCCTCGCCTTCCTCTTTCTATCTATACCGCGTCTCTGTCCATCTCCCACTTCCCTTCCTTCTGCCTCCAATCTACTCTTCCTCTTTCTCAAATGTTTGTAAACCTATTGGACCAAACTGCTAAGGTCACCGGTCCCTAGACTTACAAACTACTCAAACTATCTTACGCTAAGGGCAACAAACACACATTCCTGAGGGAGGCCACGAAACTCAAGCAGGAAAGGCCGCCAGTCCGTAGCATGACGCGCGGCTTTCTTTTTCTCTTTCCAGTTTGATTCGTCGCAGCCATTAAAACTTCAGAAATTAGAAACGTACTTAAAATTTTATGCAACTGTGTCAAGTGATCGGAAAATTTTTACAGAAAGTCAAAGCCTAAAGCAATTGTACACTGCTGGCTATTAAAATTGCTACACCACGAAGATGACGTGCTACAGACGCGAAATTTAACCGACAGGAACAAGATGCTGTGATAAGCAAATGATTAGCTTTTCAGAGCATTCACACAAGGTTGGCGCCGGTGGCGACACCTACATCGTGCTGACATGAGGAAAGTTTCCAATAGATTTCTCATACACAAACAGCAGTTGCCTGATGAAACGTTGTTGTGATGCCTCGTGTAAGGAGGGGGAATGCGTACCATCACATTTCCGACTTTGATAAAGGTCAGATATTAACCTATCGTGATTGCGGTTTATCGTATCGCGACATTGCTGCTCGCGTTGGTCGTGATCCAATGACAGCAGAATATAGAATCGGTGGGTTCAGGAGGGCAATACCGAACGCCGTGCTGGAACCCAACGGCCTCGTATCACTAGCAGTCGAGATGACAGGCATCTTATCCGCATGGCTGTAACGCATCGTGCAGCAACGTCTCGATCCCTGAGTCAACAGATGGGGACGTTTGCAAGACAACAACCATATGCACGAACAGTTCGACGACGTTTCCAGCAGCATGGACTGTCATCTCGAAGACCATGGCTGCGGTTACCTTTGACGCGGCATCGTAGACAGAAGCGCATGCGATGGTCTTTGCAACGACGAACCTGGGTGCACGAATGGCAAAATGTAATTTTTTTCGGATGAATCCCGGTTCTGTTTACAGCATCATGATGATCGCATCCGTGTTTGGCGACATCGCAGTGAACGCACATTGGAAGCTTGTATTTGTCATCGCCATACTGGCGTATCGCCAAGCGTGATGGTATGTGGTGCAATTGGTTACACGTCTCGGTCACCTCTTGTTCGTATCGACGGCACTTTGAACAGTGGCCGTTACATTTGATGTGTTAAGACCCGTGCTCTACCCTTCAATCGATCCCAGCGAAACTCTACATTTCAGCAGGATAATGCACGACCGCATGTTGCAGGTCCTGTACGGGCCTTTCTGGATACGGAAAATGTTCGACTGCTGCCCTGGCCAGCACATTCTCCATATCTTACCAATTGAAAACGTCTGGTCAATGGTGGCCGAGCAACTGGCTCTTCACAATACGCCAGTCACTACTCAGTGGTATCGTGTTGAAGCTGCACGGGAATTGTACCTGTACACGCCATCCAAGCTCTGTTTGACTAAATGCGCACGCGTAAGAAGGCCATTATTACGGCCAGAGGTTCGGTCGGGGGTTCGAATCCCCCCTCGGGCATGGATATTTGTGCCGTCCTAGTTCGTAAGTAGTTTATAAGTAGTTTGTAAGTTTAGGGACTGATGACCCCGTAGTTAAGTCCCATAAGCCTTACAAACATTTGAACATTTTGAACGGCCAGAGGTGGTTGTTCTGGGTACTGATTTCTCAGGATCTATGCACCCAAATTACGTGAAAATGTAATCACATGTCAGTTCTAGTATAATTTATCTGTCCAATGAATACCGTTTATCATTTGCATTTCTTCTTGGTGTAACAATTTTAGTGTCCAGTGGCGTATTTACACACTACTGACAACATCATTGACCCAACTGTTCTGGCATTGTAGTTGGCATGTATGCATGTGTTACTGCAAATGAACCATTTAAATATGACGTCGCTAGAATGAGATTTTACGATACGGTCTGAGTACATAAGAGTTGCAGGTATCAAAACATCTACTTCCTTTTACCACTTGTAACGGCTACATACATGCATGATTTTTATTTTGCGCACATGTACGAATAAGTATCTTTCGAATTACATAAGGTTCATTAGCCTCCGTATATAATTAATATTAAAGATCGGAACTTCAGTTTTCGTGTTTACTTATCAATAAATTCCGCCGATTGTGTTTAGAAAGTAACGAAACTCAAAATTTTTGTAATGTAATTGGAATTTAGTGGAATGCAGTTTGTTGTCTCCTACGTATACCTTGCAAATTTATAGATTGTATCTGAACAAAGATAGTTGTAATAACGGAAGTCAGAAGTCGTAGTTATTCAGAACGAAGTTCAAATGTTCAAATGTTTGTATATTCTATGGGACTTAACTACGGGGTCATCAGTCCCTAAACTTACAAACTACTTATGAACTAGGACGGCACAAATATCCATGCCCGAAGGGGGGATTCGAACCCCCGACCGTAGTGGCCGTGCAGACCGTGACTGGAGCGCCTCAGTCACCTCGGCCACCGCGGCCGGCAGGACGAAGTAATTAAAAATTAGGAACTTAACCTGACCCGTGAAATAGCGACGCCAAAAAATTTTATTCCGTTAACGCGAAATTTTTATTTCCACTCCTGACAACACGGTCTACATGGTAAATCCACCCGATTTACCGCTAGGTGAGTGGTCGTGCTAGACCTTTATGTTTCGCGGCGTGTCGTCGTCTAATACTTCCTTTACATATGAAAACCTCCACGTCCTTTAACCACTCTTAACGGATTCCTACAACCATGATCTTTGTTTTGTGCGGATTCACGGCAAAGCGCCTCTCGAATTGTACAGTTATCATTGGCCTCCTTGTGTAATTCGTAGTTGCATTAAAATGTAGTTAAGTTTTCTTGTTAATGTATTGGTATGATCATTAGTAGCTCAGAGTTGCTAATAGGGATGGAACTGAGGCGCGGAGAGTCGAGCGCGCCGAGAACTTCTCGAGTTGCCGGGGCTTAAGCGATTCTCGAGAAGTTCACGAGCTACGCCGCTGCGGTGCGTGTTGCTTTCGGCAGTTAACTGGGGCGGTACGCGCTCGGTTATTTGCGATGTTTGCTGTCGCTGACAGAAACACTCCCTATGATTGTGATTCAAATTTGGATACACGAAAACGAAAGTCGTGGAGCCGACAGTACTTCACGGAGAATGGAGGTAACGTCTATTCCAACATATGTCTTTTTTAAGCTCCGTAATAAAGCAAAATACAACAGGCATGATAAGACATTTAAAATTATACAATATATCGAGCAACCAAACACATCCGTCCGTTAATAGAGAAGTGCCGCAACTAATGAAAGTCAGACAAAATACCCAAGTTTTCTACATCTACATGGGATACTCTGCAAGTCACATTTAAGTGCCTGGCAGAGGGTTCATGGAACCACCTTTTTACTATTTATCTCCCATTCCATTCTCGAATAGCGCGCGGGAAGAAAGAACGCTTGAATCTCTCCGTTCGAGTTCTGATTTCACGTATTTTATTCTGATGATCATTTATACCTATGTAAGTGGGAGTCAACAATATATTTTCGCATTCGGAGGAGAATGTCGATGATTGGAGTTTTGTAAGGAGCCCATGCCACAGCGATAAGCGCCGTTGTAATGATTACCATCCCAGATCCTGTATCATTTCCGTAACGCCGTCTCCCCTGTATCGTGACAATCCAAATGTGCTGCCTTTCCTTGGACTCTTTCGATGTCCTTCGTCAAACCCACCTGATAAGGATCCTACACTGGGTAGCAATATTCCAAAAAAGGAAGGACAAGCGTAGTGTATGCAGTCTCTTTAGTAGTTCTGTTGCATCTTTTAAGGGTTCTTCCAATAAAACGTAGTCTTTCGTTCGCCTTTCCCACGACATTATCTACGTTTTCTTTCCAATTTAAGTCTGAAGTAATAGTAATTTCTAGGTATTTTGTGGAATTTACGGCCTTCACATTCGATTGATTTATTTTATAGACAACGTTTAACGGATTTCTTTTCGTACTCATGTGGACAACTTCACACTTCTCATTATTTTGAGTCAATTACCAATTTTTACACCATAGTGATATCTTATTCAGTTCGTTCTGCAGTTGGTTTTCATCTTCAGATGATTTTACTAGACGGTAAATGACGGCGTGATCTGCAACAATCTAAGAGAGCTACTTAGGTTTCCCCCTAAATCGTTTATGTAAATAAGGAACAGCAGAGGACCAATGACACTACCCTGTGGAACGCCCGATACCACCTCTATTTTAGATGATGTCTTACCATCGATTACTATGACCTGTGTCCTTTCTGACAGGAAATGCCCTATCCAGTCGCAAATTTGGGGCGCTATACCATAACCACTCAATTTGATTAAAAGCCGTTTGTGAGGTACGGTGTCAAAAGCCTTCTGGAAATCAAGAAATACGAAATCGATTTGCGAACCCTTGTCGATATCACCCATTACTTCGTGTGATTATGTATATTATTCACTCACACTATATGAAAACAAAATTCCGTAAAAAAGTTAGATATTCTGGTCACTTGGAAAACTGCAATTTTTAATTTAACTCCGACAGCATACAACGTGCATTAAAATTAACACAATCCAAACTATTGGACAGTATGAGGACAGAACAACCACCAGTCACTACTGCAGTTGTAAATTGTGGCAGCTGTGTTTAGAAACTATCAGAACTTTAAGATGAAATCATAATGACGGAAGCAGTAATCGTCGATACTATTAACTTCTGTCGAATTTTGGGTGTAATTTTTTTAATGTTTCTCATTTCATTCCATTCCGTGATGGTGGTGGTAGCGACTGGTGCAGCAACAGTGTTGAACAATTAAATAATTCTCAGTCTCTGTTGCAGTATTCTTTATTACTCCAATTACGCGTTTCGCGCTGTTAGCGCATCATCAGACTGAAAACAGACTGTTTTGTTTTATTACAGTCCGTATACCTGGCGGGCAGCGAATCTAATGTGGCTAAGATGAGTAAATTTTGAAAAGTTAGACTTACTTGGGCGGAGATGGAACCACAGAACTATCTAAAGCTGTTGTGGAGGTAGCTTAACAATTTGTGTTCTGTCATTGGGCCCCTGCAAAGAGGTAAACCTAAAAAATAAGTAACTCACCATAGTAGCAGAGGAGTCGCTATCGCGGCAGGTCCACCTTTACAACTGGCAGTATTGTTAATAACTGCGACCGTTAAACGAAGCGGTATGGGCAGAGGTACGAATGCGAAAAAAAAGTTCAAATGTTTGTATAGTCTATGGGACTTAACTACGGGGTCATCAGTCCCTGAACTTACAAACTACTTATGAACTACTTACGAACTAGGACGGCACAAATATCCATGTCCGAGGGGGGATTCGAACCCCCGACCGTAGTGGCCGTGAAGACCGTGACTGGAGCGCCTCGGCCACCGCGGCCGGCTACGAATGCGAGAATGAGCGGCTTGGTATTATCAGACCTCTAATAATTTAGTTTCCATTCATTTATTATTGTTTCACTACCACCCTGTATCATTTCACAAGATTCATTCCCCCACGTCACAAACATCTCTGATAATGCCAAGCCACTCATTATCGCAGACTGTAACTGCCCATACCGCTTTGTTTTACGGTCGCGTTTATGTTCCGCAGTTATTAACAATACTACTAGTTGTAAACGTGGACTTGCCGCAACAGCGACTCCTCTGCTGTTATGGTGAGTTTTATCATATCAAAAGCATTCTATTAATTTCCATACTGTAAACCTTTAGTCCCTTGTTATTCCACTTCAAATAGCCGTTACGTACTTTGTACGTTTACCTCTTTGCAGGGGCCCAATGACAGAACACCAATTGTTAACCTACCTTCATCAAAGCTTTAGATAGATCTATGGCCCCATCTCCGCCCAAGTAGGTCTGACTTTTCAAAATTTACTCACCTTAGCCATATTAGATTCGCTGCCCGCCAGGTACACGGACTGTAATAAAACAAAACATTTGTTTCCAGTCTGATGCGCTAACAGCGCGCAACGGGCAATTGGAGTAATAAAGAATACTACCACAGAGACTGAGAATTATTTAATTATTTCTCTCTCATTTAATTATAAATACACGCGGAATGCATACTTGTTTTAAGGAAGGATGAAGTTTTCGTTTCTTGTGCAATAAGAGTTTTATTAAGAGTACTATGATTTTTGCCTTCTCCGAAACATACTACTA
Source organism: Locusta migratoria (assembly GCA_026315105.1). Taxonomy (NCBI): domain Eukaryota; kingdom Metazoa; phylum Arthropoda; class Insecta; order Orthoptera; family Acrididae; genus Locusta; species Locusta migratoria. The sequence goes on from CM048749.1 coordinate 356,195,908, forward strand.
CTACTAATTGGCCGGCCGCGGTGGCCGAGGAGACTGAGGCGCTCCAGTCATGGTCTGCACGGCCACTACGGTCGGGGGTTCGAATCCCCCCTCGGGCATGGATATTTGTGCCGTCTTTAGTGTAAGGTAGTTTATAAGTAGTTTGTAAGTTTAGGGACTGATGACCCCGCAGTTAAGTCCCATAGACTATACAAACATTTGAATTGAACTACTAATTGAATACAAATAAAAGAAAGCCTTCTAGTTGACTCCATAGTGCAAAAAGACCAACTTCTAACTTGCACGCACGGAAGACGAGGATTGCTACTGCTCTGCCTATGTGCTTCCTTGCAAAGTCGATTCGCTCAGCCTCCAAGAGCGCAGCACTGTCGTCAACTTCTCGAGAGCACTTGATAATTTTTTGAGAATTTGCCACAGACAGCGTCGTGCGTTCCTCGAGCGCGCTCATATCCCATCACTAGTTGCTATGATGAGGCTTCAATCAAATGCGTGATAGAGAAGGCAACGACACACATGATTTTTATCGTCTTTCGAATTATGTAAGTTTAAATAGCCGCCATGTATAACTAACATTAAATATTTTTTATAAAAGTGTCCGCTGCAGATCTGCACTTTTAAAGAAAGGAACGTGACTGATTTCGTGACGTTTAGTCACATCTTCGGGTTACATAAAATAAAAACATTAAAAAAAGAGGTTCCAAAATTTAAAAAGCAATCCCCTTATTTTTCCCACGATCAAAAATATATAGGCAACATCCGCTTTCAATCGAACCAATAACACGTCAGGAATGAAGCGCAACGGGCAGTTGTTCAATCTTGATATATATTTATATAAAATTGAGGTGTTTGTGCCTATATTTCACTCTGTAGTCCAAATTACACATCGTGTTTGTATTTGGTAGTAGGTATCATTCTCCCATTGCGCACTATAGTGGTAAGACGGTTGATAACGATACGGGGTTGGAAGATGTGGGAATTGAAAGTTATGGACTTCTATAAAATTCTACGTGTGGTTGTTAGTATTTTGCTCTTCAGCAAAAACTACACAATGCAGACAGTACAAAAAGTCTCCCGTTGTACACCATAGCAGTTCCGTGTCGATAGCTATAAGGGGGTGGAAGATATAGTGGTTGAAAGTCGTCAGCTCATACAAAATAGCACAGACATATATTACTAGACTGGCAATGCTGTATACTGTATCATTGGTGTCAGTGAAGTCTCGCCGACATATTTCTATACTATAACGTGCGAGCAGCAGAGCGAGTTACTACAGAAACCAGTCGTAAGAATACCGATGAACTGCCGTAACTATGCCGTCCTTAGAGTTTTGAAATGTGGGAAATTCGTGTTTTGTTTAGTATGTGGCTGTATTTTTTTTTTTTTTTTTTTTTTTTTTCCAGCTTCGACACATACAGTAATGAGTTGCATTGATTTGCTGTTATTATTAATCTGTTACCAATTTCATTCAACTTCGGATTTTTTTCAGTAGTGTGGTCATTAAAAGTGTTGTTATACTGGATAACAAGTGCCCTCATTCTTTTGAAAGTTCTTACGAAATCTACAATCACCTTTGACACATAAACTACTGTAATGAGTCATGTTCTCTGTTTTATTAATATGTTACCAGTTTCGATTAACTTCTCTTTTAACAGTGTGACCGTTATAAATGTGCTGTTTGTCGTGGATAATACATAGCTTTATTGTTAGTGTTTTTCAGATAACTACTTCTACTTTAACAGTAAGTAACGGTAAAATTTTTCCTATCATCCCGGCGGCCTCTCATGATTATGTTGGCAACATCAAGAAAACGGTAGAAAGTCTTTGCCAAAATGTTAATATTCTTAGAAATCCACACAGAGTAACTTGATTAGTAGTTTGTACAGACGATGAAGTAAACAGATATGCCGTTCCTGCTCTATGGTTGACTGGTTCTTGTATGTACCCCTCGTTCAGTAAGTAATTGCCCTCGTAAAACTAAGATTTCATGATAAAATCTTGTTCGTTGTGGAGGTGGCTAACCTGACTGACAACACAATCACGCAAGGCCGCCAGGACAGTAAGTAAAATTTAACTGTACATAACATGTTCTTCTCATAACACGATTCGACAATGCGGAAGTATGGCTTAAATACAATTCGCGTTCAAACCAACTAGTCAAGCTTACAACATCATATCGTGTCAGAAGATCATAGTAGTATGATACAGAAACTTTTTGACGTGAGGTGAGGCAAGATGGCGGTGTCAGGCTTCAATCATAGAGGTAAGTTTGCCAGTCTAGTAATGTATGTCTGTACAAAATACGAACTGAAGACCAGCGATGACTTTTGACACTATATTAGCAAAGAGATTATATACAGAAACGTGATGCACATTTCTCAGTTGTTTTCCTGCAAGAAGCGTACCAATAAAGAAAAATTTGTGCATATTTCAGTTTGAAAAGTAAAACTACCAAGAAAGATGCCAAACAGTAAGGAAGAAATTTCACGTTCTCGATCCGTTTCTAAAAGAAACAAGATGGCACTGAAAAGTAAATCTACAGGCAATAGAAACTTGAAATTTGTAGACGTTTATCTTACACTGTAGGCATCAGCGATTTTTCCATAGTCCCAGCACTAAGGGGATGAAATTGGCTACGTGTTTCGATATTTTTGGAAATTCAACCACTAAGCGGGTAAAATAAGGGAAAATATTTTGAGGGTGCTAATAAGACTATTTTGATGTCAGAAATGCGAAAATTTGGCTTTGTAAGTATGGTTAGAATTTAAAACAATGTGTTTCGGAATGTTTTGAATTCTGCGATAAATGGTGCAAATTATATCAAAATACTTGATTAGGAGAGCACTTTTAAAGAAAAATTTATTTTTAGAAGTAGAAACAACCAATGCAGGCCATCGAATCTACGCGTGCGAAGCAGTGGGAATTAAGCTAGTGTTGAATATCAATACATCGGTTTTTCATGTTAATGTGGTCTTGGGAAAAGCGTTCGACTGGAAACCGAAAGGTCGCAGGTTCGAAACGCGGTCGGACCTCAGCAATTTTTCTTTCGCGCCTTAACCCACCCTTCACCTCGCAACGATGTGAGGAGTCGCCAGAAACGGCACGTGGTTCGGATTCCACGTTAAGCTGTAGATCTCCTTTCCCCAGTTGTATAACTGGGGTTGTAAAGTCCCTATGGTCCCGACATAAGTCGGTTTTCTGTAATATTTTGTACATATGTAAATTGGCCACAGATGTATATTGTGAGTGTATTTTGTCTTTGGAAGTTCGATTGTAGAGTAAGTGCTCTGGCTGCGAGAGAGATCAGTCAGTAGCAAGTCTGTTGCGAGCTAACTTGCGGAGAGTTGCCTATTGGGTGAGGTGTTGGAGAAGCCAGTCGTTAAGTATATGTTGCAACACGCCATTATTGTAGTGCATGATGTTATTTTAATTTTCTGTAATATTTGTACTTCATATTTTTTTAAGAATATATAATTTCTAACATTAAATTTGCGTTTGCATCCTCATTTGGTAGTTAGTTTCCCCTTCCTTTCATTTTCTCCATTTATGATTATTGTTGGAATTAATTACTACCCACATCATTTTCGAAATTTTTAATACTGAAATATTGCATGACGCGAGCTGCTTCCTGTTTCCAGTTTTGTAATAAGAAGATACGAGGTAAGTCAATTTTTATTTTTATCTGTGTAGCAGTCAGATTGTTTTCCCCCTTTAATTATTCAAGTTAATCAGTTTCGTTGTACCCTTTGTAAGTACTTTAGACAGGGCCATAAATTGTAGTGTTTGAGTTTCCCCATTTCCCGGGCGTGTCCGTTGTGCATATTGTTTTCTATAAGGCTTACCTCGATTGTCGTAGTCATCACATTGTTCGGTTTTTAACAGGTTAATTGGCCCACTTTAGGTAACGGTAGTAACACCAAAAGTGGGCCTTTGCGATCGTCTTCTGACAGCTGGAAATTTAATTGAAAATAACGGCTTAACCATTCATCTGACACAAAAATTGAATAACCTAATTTGTAGAGGAGAAAATCCTCTACATCTTTGCTCTCTTATGTTTTTTTCATATCTCGTATCGTTTCAGAGATATTTGCAAAAATATCGGCGATTTCGGGATGTAACGTTTTCCCTGTTTTTAAGACGAACCGATCAACCGATCAGCACCCAATTTTGCAGACATAATAGTGGGCCGCCAGAGACCAGGACCTCCCTTTTTCAAAATTTTCGGACAAAAAATTCGGCAGTTATACCAAAAAAAGCTGTTTGTAATATAATTGTAATTGCAAACGAACCGTTCATCTGCCGCGAAAATTGAATAAACGAATTTGTAGAGGAGAAAGTTCTCTTCAATTTTATTCTTATTTTTTTTTTTTTTTTCATATCTCGTATCGTTTGAGAGATATTTGCAAAAATAACGGAGTTTTGACACCCTCCATTAAATTAACGAAAACCACAGTTGTCACGTGACAATCGTCTCCCAGAACTCTCTCAGGCATACGCCATCTTGCGTTGCGTATTTGATGATTTTCTTATTGTAACTTACAAATGTTCAAATGTTTGTTAAGCTTATGGGACTTAACTACGGGGTCATCAGTCCTAAACTTACAAACTACTTATGAACTACTTACGAACTAGGACGACACAAATATCCATGCCCGAGGGGGATTCGAACCCCCGACCGTAGTGGCCGTGATGACCGTGACTGGAGCGCCTCAGTCACCTCACCAGTTGTCATTTCAAACCAATGGCGCACTGAATAATTAACAAATACACGTCTTTCGTCGTACGATAAATGATAATCTAATGTCTACAAATGCCATATTAGCATCAGTTAACAACGGCCATCAATAGAGTGAGATCAAATAACGCAACTCCTATCTGTTAGCTGTACCGTAGTGGCTAGCGGACTATTATGCTGAAGGTCAGTGGTTCGGAACCTGCTACCATCTAATTTTTTCCCCCTAAAAGGGTTTCAGACACTCTTATTGATTGATTTTTTATTATTTATATTATTATTTTGGCTCAAAATGTCTGAAAAAACTTATAAAACTACAAATAGAACGTGGGCCGTAAAACACGTCAGTGCGAATTTTTTTTGTGTCTCGTATGTAGTACGCACTATTGATCAATTTCCAGTAAACATTAATCTTCTGGATACCTTACAAATTACTATTAAATTTATTTATTTAATTTATTCGGGATACCTTGCAGGGTAAGCTAGGGACACGCAAGTCGAAGAAGTGGCGTCCAATTGAAAGACTTGTACCAGGCTAATGAGCCACACATCATTATTATTATTTTCGTGTCAACGTATTAGTATCATAATTAGAGCAAAGGGCTCAGGGTTGCTACGTGACAAGAGCTGAATCAGAAGCGTGCCTGGGGCGGTGCTATTGGCGCCCGCTCAGGCGCTACTAATGAGACTTGTGCTGTTTCGTGACGGCGGCTGCGGCGGCGGCGGAGGGGTGCAGCCGCGCTGGCGGCCGCACAAAGACTGCAGTGTCAAGGTCACTGCGGAGCTGGTCTGCCTCCGCTACCGCCACCGCACGTGCGCCGCTGCCGCCACGGCAGCTGGGCCGCGCTCTGCAATGCCACGCACGCTCACTGGCGTAGCGGGGGAAAGGGGGAGGGGGCGCCACTACCAGAGCGCGCGCCAAATAGTCTCAAACTAGAGCCCTGTATTGGGAGATTGAGTTGGGAAACACGATTCTTTTTTAGGAATCGATTCTTGCGATTCAATCTCATATTGTGAATCGATTCCTACGATTCGTTCACGATTCTTTCGCGATTCTTTATTCTGCATTGGCGCGATTCTTACTTCTACATCTTGCTCATAGATGGCAATACATGTCTGTGTCATGGATGTTGGAATCTTAACCTTTTGCATCGGTTCCTACGATTCGTTCACGATTCTTTCTGGTCTGCGACGGCACGATTCTTACAAATTGCCGTAAAAGTGACAATTTGCGTATCAGATTTTTTAATATTTATGGTGCGTAAAATTCAGACTTAAAATAATAATGAGGCAAAGCCATTCGATTCAGCTCTCAAAAATTCTCGAGAAAATAGTCTGAAGTTTTGCGAGAGGTTATAAATACATATTACACTACCAACTATTTCTGCTATCATCATAGCTCATTTAGTAGCGTTGTAGGTTTAGTGAACGTAGGCCACTTATTTCGAATCCTGCTGTCGGTTCTGTTGGAATACTTCGGCCATTTAATTATAAATTTAATTAAATCTATCGTAATTAACAGATATCTAATCATTGTAAATTACTTATTATGTAAAATCAATTAGTTTAAGGAAATACGAAATAAACATTAAAAATAAAAATCCGTCTCTAAATATTAAATGTCTTTCGAGATGCAAGAAATTCACGTTTATTAAAATGTTTCTTTTTTGTAAAATCGGTTTCTTTCAGGAAAGCTGATAACGTAAAAACCAAAATGGTAAAAAAGATTTTTGAGATGGCTTTAGAAACATTTACAATCACGTTTTTATAAAAAAAGAATATTTTTGTAAAATTGAGTTTTTACAAAAACTACAACTACGTAGATGTTCAAATGTTTGTTAAGCTTATGGGACTTAACTACGGGGTCATCAGTCCCTAAACTTACAAACTACTTATGAACTACTTACGAACTAGGACGGCACAAATATCCATGCCCGAGGGGGGATTCGAACCCCCGACTGTAGTGGCTGTGCTGACCGTGACTGGAGCGCCTTAGTCACCTTTTTTTTTTTTTTTTTTTTTTTTTTTTTTTTTTTTTTTTTCATTTGAAGTTTTATTTTATTTTATTTTATTTATTTATTTATTTAATTATTTTTTTTAACCCGTAAAAGAAAATGTAATTATCAACTATGTCATGGCAGGAACACCCCAACTTCTGGGTGGATTACGAAAAACACTATAAAGGAAATTTGAAAAATATTGCCCATATTTTGGATTGCAGACAACTGTGCAATGTCGTTCGTTCAGAAAGTTCCAAAAATCAAGTTCGTGTTTCTCTCCATGTACAAACAAGTAGTGAACCGCATGTCCACATATCCATTTCACAGCGTTTGTCTTCGTTTGTGGGTAATGTCCCGAGTCTGGAAAGAGGAGCAAATGGGAAAGTATATGATGAGGTGTCGTACGGGTAATCAAAGCCAGCATCTGTCGCACTAAGATCCAGACGCCTTCCGCCGATCCGCATACGAGTCGATGTTCGTCCGTGTCCATTACATCACAAGCGACGCACAGTGGTGTGTCTGCGAGGTGAATCCTGTGAAGTCGTGACTGGCACACTTGTTTCCCGTTGACTGTCAGGTACCATGTCGACTGTACGTCAGTGCCAAGGTAAGGAGCACTCACCGAGCGCCAAACGACACTCCAGTTGACGCTGGGATACTTCCCTTCAATCACATTTGGTGATCGGTTCTTCTGAAGAAAGCCGTAGATCGCCTTCGTAGACATCAAGCGTGTCGGCAGTATCGCAGTGTGGATATAGCTCAGTTCGAGGAAAAAGCGGCGGAAGTAAAAGAATGGCGCTGGAACATCTGAAAGCATGATTGGAGCCGATAGAGAGCGCGGTGCAAAGGCCTCCAGCAACAGGCTGGTAAGGCATGTGGGATTACGGCGCCACAACATAATGTGAGAGCTGAGGAAGAGGGCTGTCGCTCTGTCAGGCACATGGTACAGGCCTAGTCCGCCTCTGTTTCTCGGGAGAGTGAGGGTCTCGTATTTTATCTTGAACAGCAAGCCATGGCAAACATAAGAACCCAGTGCAGCTAACATGCGTAATGCCATGGATGGTGGAATGGGTAGGGTTTGTGCAACGTGAGGGATACGTGACGCCACATATATATTAACATACTGTGTCCGCTGTAGAAGGTCGAGAGCCCTGAGACGATGATCGAGAAGACCAGCGCGTAACTGGTTTAGTAGGCGCCGGCAGTTGAGGGCGATCGTACGCCGCATGTCTCCTGTGAAGTCGAGTCCTAAGCATCGGATAGCAATAGTTACTCGTAAAGGTGCAGCGCTGTCTGCAGGAAGCCCCACACCTATAGGCATGGCACATGATTTTCGGACATTAAGACAGCTGCCAGATGCTTCACCATATGTTCTCACCCACGCCAGTGACTCTCTTACCTCTGCATCGCTGCGTAGAACGAGGACGAGATCGTCAGCATAAGCAGTGCAGCAAAATAGATGGCCACCGAGTGAGATCCCTGACAGCCGCTGACGGAGTCCACAAAGCAACGGTTCCATTGCATAAGCATACAACAATGTAGAGAGCGGACAGCCTTGACGCACCGAACGCTGTATCGATATTGGTTGAGTAAGGCGACCATTGTATAGCACACGGGACGTCGCTCCTCGAAGAAGGCGCATTATGACGTTGACGGTAGTATCATGGTATTTCATATTATGGAGTACCTCTTCCAAGTACTCGTGATCAACTCTATCGAAAGCTTGGCTGAAGTCAAGAGTGGCCAAAAATCCAGGCATACGTTGAGCATGTGCTAGAGCGATTATGTCTCTATATCGAGCAAGGGCGGTGCGGATGTTGTTAACACCACCCAAGGAAGTTTGATCAGGAGAAACCACATATCTTGCCGTGCGTTTGAGCCGTGCAGCCAGAAGTCGAGTAAAGATCTTTGTATCGCTGTTGAGCAATGTCAATGGACGATAATCGCTTATCCTCGATGTTCCATGAGGTTTATGTATGGGAATAACGATACCGTCGAGGAAATCTTCAGGGATCTGCACCTGGGGTGACATAAGGTCCCGACAAATTTCTGTCCACATCGGTGCTATCAAGTGGCGGAATGTTCTATAAAACTCAAGTGGGATGCCGTGAGGACCAGGTGACTTGTTGGTAGATCCTGCTTTGATAGCATCATTGACTTCTTCCTCTGTGACGTCAGCAAGCATATCCAGTTTTTCATCCTCAGGAAGCGAGCCAAATGTAAGTCGGGATACCTCCGCAATGTTATCAGGGTGACGACGGTGTGCAGAGTACAGTGTAGTATAATGTTTGTGAAGGGCATGTCCTATTTCAGCTTGGTTATCGACGCGTCTTCCATCCTCAGTTGTCAGAACAGTTATCAAATTTCTCCGTCGGTGGCGCCTTTCAGCTATCACATGATACATACTTGGACGTTCCTGCGTTAAATCTTCTTGTGTGCGCGCCCTGACCATAGTTCCTTCAAGGTGTCGGCGGGAGAGGGCAGTGAGCTGTGCCTTTGCTCGATTTACTATCACCTGACGTTCTGGTGAATAAGGCATTGTCGTACATTCTCGGAGGATGGTGAAGTAGAACTCCTGAGTGTGTCGTCGCCATTGCGCGATCTCCCTTCCTTATTTAATCAACGTCTTGCGTAGTGTAGGCTTTGCACATAGGACCCACCACGATATGGCAGACTGATATCTGTTGCGACGTTGAAGACAAGCCGTCCATGATGTCTCAATTTGTTGCCGACAGTTCAGTGAAGTAAGATGTTTTACGTTCAGTTTCCATAGTCCCTTGCTGCGCCACACCTTTTGTTGGCAGATGTTGACGGTACAAATATATGCTTCATGGTTGGAGAATGCAGTTGGCCAGATTTCAGCAGCCTGAGTGCCACCGACAATGTCTCGGGAGATGTAGACCCGATCAAGGCGACTGGATGAATGGCTAGTGAAATGTGTAAATCCCGGGCGATTGCCATGAACATGCTCCCACGAGTCCACTAGATTGAGGTTCTGAATAATTGTTGCTAGTGCTGCGCACGGAGAGTGGCGTGGCAGTTGGTCTTTGGGCGCCTGGGTGGAGTTGAAGTCGCCTCCTATGATCAAGGAATCTTGCCGACCCACGAAGAGAGGCGTTACTCCCTCAGAGAAGAAAGTAGAACGTTCACGGCGCCGACCTGAACCAGATGGTGCATAGACGTTGATGATTCTTACGCCACCATACGTGAGAGCCATACCTCTGGCATCCGGGAGGTATATAATTTCAGTAGCGTCAATGCCGTCACGTAAGAGGATCGCCACCCCACTACCTGCATGGGAGGCGTGGGAGACGTGTGCTGTAAATCCATGGGGAGCGTAGAAGGCGGCAACAAATACCTCCTGAAGCAGGACAATGTCAACATCCGCAGCGTATATCATGTCGTGAAGTAATGTCAGTTTATGGCGCGCACGAATGTTGTTGATGTTGATCGTAGCTATGCGATAAGTTTGAAACGCTGCCATCGTCAGAAGAGCGTGTGACGCACTATGGGGATGCACATCACTCCAACTGGGATGGGGCCGACGTCGTTTAATGTGTTCCTCCTCCCTCTACACCACCAGAGCAGCCATCTTCTTCAGGAACAGTGTCTCCCCAGTTGATGAGTGCCGCCTCTCCATGATTGGTCGGTAGAATAGGTTCATTGATGGGCATGGAAGTATGATCAGACCCTGGAAGGGACGAAACTCTGTCAGACAGTAGCGATGTAAAATCTTTAGTTGGCTGTTGACTCTTGTGAGATATGGGTGGCACTTCGTCAGGTGTCATGGCATTGGTGGATTGCGCATTATCGGAAGTAGAGTCGCCATCTTGAACATTCAACTGTTTAAGGCTGTCGTCTGATGAAGTACGGCGCTGTCTCTTCCGTTTCTTTGGTGAACGTTGCTTCCGTACATGCTGCTCCGTGTCGGATGCTGTATGACTGTCGTCTGACATCTGGCTGGATTCCATAACATTAGATGGCGGTACAGTCCCAGTTTCAACTTCCATGGAGTCGGAACAAACGTCTTGTGTTGCTGCTTGGGCATCACCTGTTAGTACTGTGTCCAGTGCTGGTGTGTGGGAGACAGATGCAACTTCCATCTCATCCTCGGGTTGGTTCGACGCTGGTGCGGACTGGATTAGCGTGGGCGTAACAGGCCGCCTAGCCGCGTGCGCGTACGTCAGAGGTAGCGCAGTGGGCGCCGCTGGGCGAGCGTCGTCTCCGATCGGCGTCTGCGTCAGTCTGCGTCGGAGGCATTCTGAACGGACGTGGCCTTCTTGTCCACAACCGGAGCAAGTGCGAGGCTGGCCATCGTACATTACGACAGCCCTACAGCCGGCTATGACGAGGTACGAAGGCACATGCTTTCGAAGTTCAATTTTTATCTGTCGGACGCCGTTGAGGACACGGTACGTTTCAAAGGTCTTCCATGTTTCTGCAACGTGACTAAGTACGTTGCCGTAGGGTTGTAAGGCGGCCACCACCTCGTCCGACGGCACCTCAAACGGAAGTTCGAAAACTCGCAACGTTCTCAGGCCGAAACCTGCATGATCAATCTCGACGGACCCTATATGGCCGTCAGAGTATCGGAACTTGAGTTCATTAGCATGGCGCCGTACTACGTCGGCGCACATCTCTTCGTTCGCCAACTTGATGTACACTGTGGTACTAATGATCGAAAAATGAATTCCTATAACGTCTTGTGGTGGGAGACGCATTTCTTCACGTATAAAATGTTCTACTTCATGCGCTCTCGGTCGTACATGATCAGTAGGGAACGTTAATTTGATCGTAGATTGGCGGTATGAAAACGCGATGTCGGTCGTTGACTGCGGACTCTAAGGCACGCCGCTATGCGGAAGTAAACAAACGGGCGCTCGCTCGCAGCACAACAGGCGGGACGCAGCGGACGTCCTCGCCCCACCGCAGCCGAAAGCGGACTGAGTCACCTCGGCCACCGCGGCCGGCTACGTAGATGAACTCGAAAAGCTTAAACCTCTCTAAACACAAAATATAATTCAAAACGGGATACGCGAAATATAAATGTGTAAGGATTGCTCGTTTAAATACATAATATGTAAACTGCATAAAAAAAAATATATTCGTATGTATTGGCAGCTGTGTATTTCGCTGCGTTTTCTTTCTGTCCTCTGTAATTCGCGAATAGGCTAATAATTAACAGCTCACGATCTTCGTTCTGAACTACCTTTGTTCACACGCTTTCTGGCTTTTGTAATTATTCGGCACGATTCGCCACTGCTTTCGAATCATGAATCGTTGGATCTTGGAATCGTCACGAGACAGGCGATTCTTTTGAACGACGATTCGTCCCCCCTCTTCTCTCCGGCATTCGGCACGATTCGGCAGTCGCCTTCGAATCGTGAATCGTTGGATCTTAAAATCGTCACGAGACAGACGATTCTTATGAACGACGATTCGTCCGGATTACGATTCGATTTTTACGATTCTTTATTTGTATTCGTTCAAATGAACGACTCATTGACGAATCGCCACAACTCTATTGAGAGAGTACCGCCAACCAGGCGAGCGCCGCCATTGTAGGCCTACTCGCAATAGCAGCGCAATGGGCGGCGCTGTTAAATTAACATTTATGATGAAGGGAACCGGTCTGTACATCGACGTGGTATGACAATACGTTAAGTAAACAATGAACTTAAGTTTTTAATCTTTTCATCACATCTACAGCGAATATTAAGGAAAAATTGGTATTCTGAGATCAAGACCTGTATTTTTGAGCAAATTAGTTGTAAAATTGTTTCGTGCTAAAATTTAAACCCTGTACCAAATGCACTGCTTTCGCAATAAGTGACGTTCCTGCTTTCAAATTAGCTAAGGACTGACGTTTTTATCTCTAATATATTGATTTTTATCAAAGTAGATGTAATTAATACATGTTGCTTTCCATTAATCTAGTGCCTAATGTTGATAGGTGTGTGCTGATCTACATGTGATATTATGACATAGCATTAACTGAGCTAACATTTTGGGAAGGTTTAAGTTTTTACACATTGTTATCGCATTGCTGGGTACTTCAGTAAAATAAACTATCTTAAAATTCGATTTTTGGAGATCTATTTAATGGGCGGTTTCATTTACCGCCCAAATTTTCGAATATGCAGGCTAAGTATAAACACGAACTTCGTCAAATACGGCACACTATATTAGATTTTCATGTATTTATATCTTTTAAAAATATCTTTTCTCTTACATGTTTATCCGTCCAACATTGCTCGCAAGAAACTTGTATGAACAGATAAACCTAGAAGTTTACTCGATACTTCAATACAAATTTACTTACTTCCCAAAATTTTGCATACTCGTATGGAAATACATTTTTCTTCCAATGCGGTGTACCCACAATTCGCGTCTTTTCGCATCTCTTTCGCCCTGTGGAATGCGTAAAACTTGCTACCTCGGACTGTCTTAGTACAACAATTCACTGCCAACAATGCGGCATTTTTCAGCATATAAAAATGGAATATGCTATGTTAAGCTCATAATTTAATACATAATGAGTCTACACATTTCCAACATCTGTAAATACTAAAATAACAGCTAGTTAAGTGAAATATTTCATTTACGCTGATGGATTGCTGAGGCTTAAAATGGCGGACGTGCCCCACCCGCGCTCAACTGACCAATAGCAGCCGGCGGTTGTCGGCAAGCCACACATAAAAGGTTGGCGCTATTCTCCCAATATAGGCTCTTTCTCAAACTAAAGCCCTGTATAAGGAAAGTAGCGACAACTGAGCGGCGGCTGCCATTGTTGGGCCATGCGGCTGGCGCGCTCCCATAGCGTAACACGGACACGCTGCCTTAAAATGTGTCTAAAATTACTTTTCGGCCGAAGGAAAAGCACAAATGACAGCGTAGTAATAAAAATATACACTGCAGTACAGTTTTTCATGAATTATTGACACGACTAGCGATAGAAACAGTCAATACGATAGGACTTGTAATCCTTCCGCTACAGCAGCTTCTTGACATGTAAACTTTCATTTCCATATTTGTAGAAATAAAACCGTAATAAATTTTTGTGAAAATGAATGATAAATACCTTCCTTTAGAGTTTGTCAAACATTTTTATGACAAGCATTTACAATTTCTTTGAAATAATTTGTACTAGTATAACAAGAAACTGTTAAGTTTTTGAGGAATACGTAACAGCCTGATCAGAATGAAGTTTAAAATTACAGTTACATTAACCTTCACATTTTATTTTAGTAATAAACTAATGAAAAATGGATTTACTAAATTACCAAATAATTATTTAATGTTATGACACTTATCACGTTACGATATCAACAATCATTTTCTCATACTTTTGCTGCTGTGCTGTGTTTTGGTTGTCACCTGAAGTAGTCGATTATGCTTCTTCAAAAGGATATACATTCTTGTTGTAATGAAAACGTGAATAATTTTCTCAACAACAGAGTGACAGGATGGTATAGTATTCGCTAAGTTCTTTGCTGCTGCGACAGTGTCGGTTTCTATCCCCTTTGTGGGATTTTGAAGAGCTTGTAGCCACGATCTGGCCTTGAACTACAATTCACGGCACAACAGTGCGGCATTATTCCTGAAAAAGTAGTAACAGTGAGTAACGGTCTCTCAGAGGCAGTGAATCCAAATTTTCCTGTTATAATCTCATACGTTGTTCCGTAATCAATGACTAGCCGATACGCTACAACAAGCGACGTTTCACTGGCGCATTTACACAATACTAGTACGGAATGACCAAACTGCTTTGTATGCACATTATATTTTTAAATGTTAGAATTGCACAGTTATTCCTTACTTATACAAACGGTAGCTTAAAAACATTATTTGAAACATGAGATATACGTGACGTAACTGAAAATTTACACAGATACACAAAAACGAACGATATCACTTAGTCCGACAAAGTAATTTCAATAAAACGTTTTTGATATGTCGCGTTTTGCAGCTCTTAAATATTGTAGAAAAGACATTTTTTAAAATATGTACCAAAGCTGCTTTTATTTGAAATGCTGACGACTAGTTTCGGGCTTTGCCAATTTTCTAAGTCACATTTATATATATATATATATATATATTTATATTTGGTTACTGTTTAGGTAACCAAATATAACAGTATATAACCAAATATAACAGTAACCAAATATATATATATATATATATATATATATATATATATATATATATATATATATGACTTATAAAATTGGCAAAGCCCGAAACTAGTCGTCAGCATTTCAAATAAAAGCAGCTTTGGTATATATTTAAAAAAATGTCTTTTCTACAATAATTTCAATAAAACATTATTGTATGTAGCCTCGATTTATACATCACAAAAATAGTTTAGTAAATTCTTTAGTTAATACGAACTGCTCTTGTACAACACAGAAGCTTGGTATAAGGGAATAAACCTTCAATCAGTACATTTTTACAATATACGTATATGCTCAGGTTGGCCCAGGAATGGCTGCGCGTACCACGTGACGTGCAACTGACCAATGGTAAGACGCGATTGTCGGCAACCCACACATAAAAGGTTATCGCTACTTTCTCTATACAGGGCTTTATCTCAAACACCAACTAGATTACACCTGAGCCCAGACCAGTGAAACTTGACTAGAAACTTTCTTTGTCACACATGTGCATAAAATAAAAATCGCGTATATAAGAAGCCGTTAAGAGTGGTTAAAGCAGTGGCGGCGCATGCTATGTGATCACTGGTTCCCTGAAAACACGAAAAAAGTAAATAAATAAATTAAATAAGAAGCGTTCTTAAACTAACATTTTTCGTTTCTTTCTTCAGATCATTTTATACGCACATTCAAAGTATTTTATCGCTTGAGAAAAGTTTTACGTCGCGAAGACAGCACGTATACGAGTCGTAGTGCGGCCGCTGAATGTAGGCGGCAGTGGGCGCAGCGTAGCAATGCGCATGCGCGTCTGAGGTACAAATACTTTTCTGAACCCCATAGAAGCAGCACATGGGCGCTCCCGCGACAGGGAGGGGCGAGGGGAAACACCGCTTTTAACATTGGCGTTGGAGCTGGTAGATATCTGGTAAAATACCATATAACTATAAATTAAAGGCGCGTCAACTGTAAAAGGCTTCAGAAGATCCGATCATGAATAATAATGAACTCATTTTGGACTGAAAGTCTTGGTAGAGGTTTGCAATCTTCATTGTAAAATTTAAATAATGATTTTAAAAATGCTGGAGATTGCTTGAATAATCAAAATATGTTATCAGTAGATTATTTAGGCAACTGTTCAGCCTCTACTCTTTCATGTTACTCCATAACAATTCGCCATAGAATCTTATTTTCTAAAATATAAGAATAAACATCAGTTGTTATTAAGATAATATTTATATAAAATATTTTATATAAAAATGATCTTAATAACAACAATTATTAAGTTAATATTTATATAAAATAAAGATTATATATAATAACAACTGATGTTTATTCTTATTTGTCAATGCATATCAACAGTATTCTATATGACAAATTTGAATACATCAAATCTAAATTTATATATTATCAGTATGTGTATTCCAAATTATGCAAAACTATAAAAAATATTTCATATGTTAATTATAAATTGCTAATATTTTTTTGTATATACTTAATTGGCTGTAAATGTATCTTATTGGCAGATCATCAGATGATGGGCTACGCCCGAAAGATGTTGTAAACTGAAAATAAATAATCTACTGATAACATCTATTGATTATTCAAGCAATCTCCAGCATTTTTAAAATCATTATTTCAATTTAATAATGAACTCATTACTCTCCACCTCGAAAGAATAGCCATGTGGTTAGCGACATCGCGCTGCCCTTTCGAAGGTAGTGGGGTCGAGAACGATTGCAAGCAATTTTTTTTCAAACCCAATCTTTTTTTTAACAAATACGGGAAAAACATTAACTTTCGTATTGTTACTTGGCACGTATCTTTGGACGTTTCAGCCAAATGTGTGGCGCGATTTTGAAGGTAAATGACATTAATACTCTTCGGCGTAACAAATATTTAACTGTTTGAATATATGTGTGGGGAGAGCAGCCTTTGTGGATACGTAAGGTTAGGAGGGGCCGCTGCTTACAGTGTCACGTGACCCGATGGTAGCTCGTCTCTTCATCTTGAAAGATTCATTTTGTTACAGTTACATAACAGTGTAATCAGTTACTTACTGTGCATATTCATATGTTCTTGGTGTTTATTATGAAAGAAAAATGAACAACGTTCAGTATCTTTTAGAAACAAATTACTCGACTCTCAGCTTTAAGTTTGGAGCAAGGGTGTGAAATAAGGAAGTTTGTTAGACCGATACCTCCTCTAGCGTTGAAGCAAGCGCAAACAAGCCGAGGTGAGACATTCGACAGAACTTTTAACGATAATATATCCAGAAAGGGGGGGGGGGGGGGGGGGACTGGGGCGCTTTTCTCCTTTTTAGACGAAAGGGGGGGGGGGGAAGGGGGGCGATAAACATCGATGGATGGTGTCACTATCACCCTGTTTACATGGGCTCCCAAAAGCGGATTTCGTAAACCGATTTCCGAATTCCGCTTTTGGTTGGTCATGTAAACTCTCCAAAATCGATTCTGGAAATCCGCTTCTCTAAAGCGGTTTTCCAGTTCCACAATCGATTTTCGTGCCCATGTAAACGCAACCGTTTTTGAAGCTTTCTTGGCTTGTCAGATTGTTTTCTTGCTAAGAATTTTCGGCACATATACACAGAGTGATATTTTCTAACGTGAAATAAAAGTATAACTATTAGAGAGATCATGACTCTGTGTCTTTAAATAAAGAAAAATAGCGATTGTGCTCACTATATCAGGAACTGAATCAGCTGTTTTCCAGCCGCCATTTTAAGTGGTCTAGGAAATCCGATTCAGGCTATGCCATGTAAACACGACAG
Organism: Locusta migratoria; assembly: GCA_026315105.1. NCBI lineage: Eukaryota > Metazoa > Arthropoda > Insecta > Orthoptera > Acrididae > Locusta > Locusta migratoria. The sequence goes on from CM048749.1 coordinate 356,213,575, forward strand.
CGAAAAACGGTTTACGAAAATCGGTTCTCATGTTCCGAAAGATGTGTTGCATGTAAACGTAGAGTATCAAGATCTGGCACTCAAAGAAATAAACCCCCAGTCATCTGAAGCACTTTCTTTCTTTTTTCTTTTTCTTTCTAGTTGATGTGTATAATTTACTTATGGTGTTAATGTGTCATCTCGACATCCTAATGCTGTTTTTATTGTCTTCTGGACTGAGGTTAGTTGATTTTAAAAACTTCAACACTTTTTATGTATGTTCCACAAAATTGTTTATTGTTTTGATACGAACCGGCTTTCAGCTTTTTAGGCCATCATGAGATAACTTCATACTACACAGATGGTCCACCAAACGGAGTGAGTTCTCAATTGTACAAAGGTGGCAATCCAAAGATAAGGTAATCTTTTTGACAATATATCGATACCGGAAAACAAGCGTAATATAAACTATAATTGCAAACTGAATGAATACATCTTAGCTTCTTTTAAATTTGAATATTGAAACTGTGGATACTATTAATATTAACACATTGTACAGGTGTGTAGTAACACTGTTCTACAAAAAAAAAAAAAAAAAAAAAAATAATAATAAAAATAAAAAAAAAAAATAATAATAATACATAAGTAAATAAAAACGAAATAAAATAAATAAATATAAGAGTTCTGGGGCTTTGACATGTGATTCATATGGAAAGATACCTCCTAAATTGTTCTGATTGGCCGGTACAAGGCAGAGAGGTACACAAGAGGTACGAGACTTGGAGGCCTCCGGCAGTTGGAGTACCACCGACCGAGTTATAGCATCTTCATGAAGCGGCAGGGCGTTTTGGAGAATGGCGAGCCGGCCGCGGTGGCCGAGGGGACTGAGGCGCTTCAGTCACGGTCTACACGGCCCCCCCTCGGGCATGGATATTTGTGCCGTCCTAGTTCGTAAGTAGTTCATAAGTAGTTTGTAACTTTAGGGAGTGCGCCTCGGTTGCACAGGGACAGAGTGCCATACTACAAATCCAAAGGTTGCGGGTTCGATCTCCGCCAGGTCCTAGGATTCCCTTATCTTTGGATTGCCATCTTTGTACAATTGAGAACTCACTTCGTTTGGTGGACCATCTGTGTGGTATGAAGTTATCTCATGATGGCCTAAAAAGCTGAGAGCCGGTTCGTATCAAAACAATAAACAATTTTGTGGAACATACATAAAAAGTGTTGAAGTTTTTAAAATCAACTAACCTCAGTCGAGAAGACAATAAAAACAGCATTAGGATGTCGAGATGACACATTAACACGATAAGTAAATTATACAGATCAACTAGAAAGAAAAAAAAAAAAAGAAAAAAGAAAGAAAGTGCTTCAGATGACTGGGGGTTTATTTCTTTGAGTGCCAGATCTTGATACTCTACCACGGCCGGCCCGAGGGGACTGAGGCGCTCCAGTCGTGGTCTGCACGGCCACTACGGTCGGGGGTTCGAATCTCCCCTCGGGCATGAATATTTGTGCCGTCCTTAGTCTTAGTCTTAGGTAGTTCGTAAGTAGTTTGTAAGCTTAGGGACTGATGACCCCGTAGCTAAGTCTCATAAGTTCTACAAACATTTGAACATTTTTTGTACCCTGTGCAGAGAGGTGTTTGCCAACTTTCCATGAAAAGTTACGGTAGTAAGGAAGTCTATGATATTTCGAACCCCTAGGTACATTATTGTGCGCCTCGGTTGCACAGTGGTAGAGTGCCAGACTACAAATCCAAAAGGTCCCGAGTTCGATCCCCGCCAGGTCCTAGGATTTTTATCTGTCACTTTCCACTTCTTTCACCTCTGGCAGTATTGCTCATGTGAAAAATACCGAGTAGCACCGTGGTTCGGAACCCACGTTAAAATGTAGGTCCCCCTCTAACTGGCTGGGTAAGTCAGTTCGAAGGTCGGAGGAAGGCAACGGCATACCACCTCCAAACAGGACCATGCATAGTAAAGCACTGTGCTTCGGATTGTTGACTGCTTTACCTTTTTTTACCTTAAGTTTAGGGACTGATAACCCCGTAGATAACTCCCATAAGATGTACAAACATTTGAACATTTGAGAATGGCGACGCCACAATAATAAGCAATTTTAAGTAGACACCCCATGATACTTTGTATCAGTTTTGCTGCTCATATTCAGAGGATAATTTGCACTGAAGTCCATTTTACTTTACCGACATCAAGTTTTTTTTATCGTTGACATTAATCATTAAAAATTTTAGTTATTTTTTAAAAAGATGCACGAACTTCACATCACTGGCACCCCACTTCCGTCACCAATACAGGGAAGTATGACTGTCTTCCATGGCGGAGCCTTCATGGAACATTCATTAAAATAATTCAGATAACATTCTTATTTTTTCTTTATATTTATTACTAGCTGTAAACCCGGGTATTCGTTTATTTATTCAAGCTTTGAGTTCGTTCTTCTCCTATCCTTTCTCTCTGTCCGTCTCCTTTCTAAAAACGGGTTATATATTTATAGGAGAATATCTTAAAAAATGTTGCCTTGCATACCGTACAAAGTCCAGTATCCAAACAAAGAAAGGTATTCATCAAGATATAAATGATATGTAACAGTCATACATCAATTTCATTCAAATCTTGACTATAAACAATATTTTATAAGACTTGTCCAGGATCTAATATGAATAAATCCTTTGGTGAGTCCATACCTGAGCAAGCGACTTAAAGCACTCCTTCCATGTTAGAAATACGGAAACCTCAAATCCACTCTGCAGTACGGTATTTAAAGATTGCCCTATGATATACTAATCGTAACATAAAATGCCAGCCTCAATGGAAAATGCAGTCTCTTGAAGTTAAAAGGTACATCTGTCGGAAATGATGTGTATTCGTTGGATGGACAGTGTTTCATTCTCTTCCTTTCCTTGTAGTTCTATAGACGTCTATTGCTTTCGACTGAAGCCGTGTGCGCTTCGTAGTTCAAAGTTGTAACAGCGCCATCAGCTTTCAGGAATTTACTTAAGCTGACTGGAACACAGGAGTGTCTTCCCAGTAAATACGAAATGTATTAAAACGTGACACATTATGTGAAAGGTTTTTACACATCGCAGTATGTATGATCTCATATGTATTGTACAATTGTATAATTTTGCAGGTACATAGTTATTTGTATAAGTGCAGTATGTCTGCAAATACCATTGCGAATACAGTTGGTAGAAGTAATAGATTAAAGTTTGAGGCGTGATAGGGCGGTTTTCCATGCACGTTACTGCTTATGTCCTCATGAACTACGTGTCGTATTGTGATACAATTTCCAAGGTATGTGTGTATGCTGTCTGTAAAATTCCTTGGGATTACAATTGGTAGAGTACATGTTATAAATAGTAACGTAGTACCGAATGCCGTTGTTTTACTACATGAACAGCGAAAAGGTAGTGAGCGAGAAACTCTTTTCCTTTCATCATTTCCATGTGGTTGTCAGTGGGGGAAAGTATACTAAAGGTTTGAAATTATGTTTAAAGTTTGTTGCAATTCACTAAAAACTCTCATTTTATATATAAGCGGCTTAAGTGTAAGCTTATCGTCGATAGAACTGTACATGCGCATAGCTGCTATCCAATAGCTATTATAAAGGTTTTTCCGTGAAGTAACTGTGAAAGAGTAATGCTCTGTGCTAGAGTTGGTCGATATTCTTCCATTGCGTTCTACTTTGAGCATTTTAGCAAGTAGAAGGGGGAAACCCCGTCTAGCAGTAAGCAAAGGGGCATCCTCGCCGCCTGCCGTGGGTAATTCAATTAGAACTAGCAGACACCTTTCTACAGATATCCTTAATCACAGTTCATAATACAGGGTGTTCAGAAAAGGACACCCTGATTTTAAAATTAAATATCTCGAAAACAAAGATCGATAGAGGAATGCAGTAAACGGTATGTTTATTGTGAAAGCTGTAAGAAGTTTATACAGCATCTGCTAACAGATGGTGCTGTAATCGCCATACGTAATGCCTAGTATAAATAATGATCCGACGTCCAGAGCGATCAGTGTCACTATTGAAACGTGAAAGGAGGTTAGCGTAACGAAGGAAGAGATTAAAACCATGTACTCCATTGAACAAAGCGTTTTTCTTGTGCTAGAGTACCACAGGTTAGAAGAAGTCCTACGGCAACAAGGCGAAGTTTTCAAGCACGATTTAATGTTCCAAAAGGACCCGATGCGAAAACCATTCGTACCCTCTTCGCAAAATTTCAACGAACAGGAAGCATAACTGAGGATCTAGTGAGGCATATTGGCCGCAAGCAAACTGCAGTTACGCCTGAAAATATCGCCACAGTTTCTGGAATTATTCAGCGAAATCCAGTGTCATCCGTCCGTAGAATTGTATCTGAGACTGGTTTGAAGCGTTCCAGCACGCATAAAATACTGAGAAAGGAGCCTACACATGTTTCCATTCAAAATTCAAACGCACCAGGCCATACCAGTACGAGCTGTGCAACACAGGGTTGCCTTTGCTAATCAGATGCTCACAATGATTGATAGTGAAGGATTTGATGTTGGCTGCATCTGGTTTACAGATGAAGCGCACTTCCACCTGAATGGATACATGAATAAGCAGAACTGGCGATTTTGGGGTTCCGAAAAGCCATATTGGTGTGAAGCGTAATCCCTGTATCCTCCTAAAGTTATTGTGTGGGCTGCAGTATGCAGCAGAGGCATTATTGGCCCTTTTTTTCATTCGAGAAACGGTCACTGGTGCACGTTACGTTGCAGTTTTGGAACAATTCGTCGCCACACAGCAAGCGTTAGTGGATCGACCAGGTACTGAATGGTTTATGCAAGATGGAGCCCAACCACATCGGACCGAACAAGTGTTTCGCTTTCTTGAGGAATACTTCGGGAATCGAGTCATTGCTTTGGAATATCCCTAATTTACTGGTGCGGGCATGGATTGGCCTCCATATTCGCCGGATTTGACTCCTTGTGACTTTTTTTGTGGGGCACAGTGAAAGACATGGTCTACCCGAAGCATCCCGCCACGCCGGACGAGCTTGAATCGGCGATTTCTGTGGCATGTGAATGCATTTCGGTTGAGACACTACGAAATGTGATGGCGAATTTCATTCTTCGTTTGCGCCACCTCTGTAGTGCCAATGGTGAAAATTTTGAAAACATTATGATGTGATTGTTTGCAAAGTGTGTTTTCATACGATTATTTCACATATGTATGTTGATATGAGCTGTACAGCGTACAGCGCCATCTGTTAGCAGCTTTTGTAACTATTATTTCAAACTGCTGTTTAAACTTCTTAGTGCTTTCACAATAAAAATACCGTTTAATGCCTTCCTCTATCAATCATTGTTTTCGAGATATTTAATTTTGAAATCAGGGATCCCTTTTCTGGACACCCTGCAGCTAGAACAGCAGTCAATTCTGTTGACTGCCCGGCTTTTACTAGTCATCATATAATGTATTAATATAGTCTCATCGTATGATGTGGCAGTTTTTTTACGACTTTTATTGTTTATGACTTTATATCTGCTGAAACGTATGCAGTATGTGATTCTTAGCACTACAAAATTGTTACCTCACGGTAAGAAATACGAGTACCAAATTTGGTTGAAATCGGTCCAATGGTTTAGCAGAAAATGTGCAGCAGTTTTTTGTGCATGTCATTGTTTATAGCGTCATGTGTCGTCGATTGTGTTTGATCCTGACACGGCGGTCATCCTCGTGGACTGAAGCTTTCGTGTGCAAAATTTAATAAACATTGGAACAAAACTGTAGATTTGTAAGCAATACGTACACACAAACGTACGGACCACACAATATATAAGATGATTTCAGGAAAGGGAGTGGTGGTGGTTCAAATCCACCTCCGGCCATCCAGATTTAGGTCTTCCGTAATTTACCTAAATCACTCGGGGCATATGCCGGGATGATTCCTTTAAAAAGGACACGGCCGAATTCCTCCCCCTTCCTTAACCCCAAGGTACGTAAAGCTCTGTATAGGGAAAGTATGGCCATCCTTTTCCGCTCCGCTTGCCGCCCTCTGCAGCTCGTGATTGGCTGAAATCGAGTCACGTGTTTCTTTCCGCCATCTTGGTCCTATACGTTGCTTGGCTGCCATCAGAAGCCTTGTGAATATTCGTATGCTTTGGTTTGAATAGTGCCACAGTGTTGCACTTTTGGGTGTTTTTTAAGAAGCGAAGAAGGGAGGTAAACATTATAGTACTTCAGTTAGGTATCAGAATACAGGAAGATGAACAGTGTGGCTGATGAAAGTCGTCCAGAAGCGAACTTCGGTTCTTGTGCTGTGATGATTTTAACTCATAATGTAAATTAATAGATTAAAGATTCACTGACGTATGGTTCACGCAGCAGATACCTATATATTTTTAACTTGAATAAATTTGTGAAGAAAATTCCTGCACAATGCCGTGAGGTTAAATTATTCACGCGTCGTTGATCTGCAGGTAGTTGCCGAAAATACACAATTTTTTGACATATTAGTGAGTGAACTGGATTCCCGTTTAGATATGAAATTGATATACAGTTCCTGAAACAAGCTATGGAAAATAGTCATCAAAGACTTATCCATAATCTCAATTGTTTTCTTCATTTACGCTATGCTCCGATAACGACATGTTCGTGCTCTTTTCGAATATTTGGCTACGGTACAGGTCAATCTGAATTTATAGGTGAACCATTTATATCTGGAGCCACAAACCAAGTAGTTTTCTTAAAATAGAACGAAAAGTATTCCGTAGAGCACACAGGTCCGCATAGACAGGACTACGCGAAGTTCCCGCATCTATCCGTTGGACGTAACACCCTGTATCTCGAGAATGAAACGAGTTATCGTCCTGCTCTCAACCTTAAATAAAATTTCGATATCTTACCTACATTTCGTCCGCAGCATTGTATGTGCTAAAATCAACCGTACGAAAAGTCTACGCAATGCGATTTTTCGTCTGCATACTCTTCCAAATTTTGCGCAGTAATTTACTTAATTTGATGTAGCACGGAAGCCATAAGTAGTTAATAGAAAATCAGATCATTATCGAGCGAATATATTATACTATAACGAGTGAAAAAATTAATTTTTGCATTGAATATTTTCTCAAAATCGGTCGATAAGTATTGTCAAGCGCTGGGAACGTTGTAGCGGCCGGTGGGCAAGCAGCAGCGGAACAGGCCCAGCATGGCTGCCGCTGGCAGGCTGGCCTTACTTTCCCTATACACAGCTTTAAAAGTACGCGCCTGGGCCACAGAATAAGGAGTATACAGAAAGGAAACTCCCACTGCAGTCTGTCGTCCAAAATTTAGTGCGCATGCGCGGAATCGGCCATCTTGAAAAGCAGTAAACGCGTGGTCACTCCCTACTCTGTGGCGTGCTAATGCGCCGTCTTTGTTTGTTAATTCTGTATTTTAACTGCCTGAATCGCATAAAAGTAAACAAGTATTTGGTACAGTGAAAAGAAAGAACTGTGTGTCAGTATTTGAAGCTGTTCCGTTTTTATTATGAACAGCAATAAAAGAAAAGGCGACTGATGGTGTTCAGCACCTAATTGCCGAAATAATTCGAATACAAATAAGGATATAAGTTTCTTCACTTTCTCAAAAGATGCTGAGCAGTAAGTGAACGTCGCTATATGTGTAGTGAAAGTTAAATGTTATCAGTTTCGCATGAGAGTAATGTGTGCGTAATTATGAAAAGTAGCCTTGCTTCTTCTCTTGACGATAACTCTCCCTGTTGCTGTTTCTGCAGCAGTTCAACAGCATCGAAATGTTGAAGTACATTTATATTTTATAAGTTTAACGTTGCAGGGAATAATTTAGAATGAATGACAAAGAATAGTGCGTAAGTAGGCAGGTAAAATTTTACTTACGGCATTGGAGGCGTAGTGCGCTAATGTTGGCAACGAATGCTGTTCGGATACTCAAACAAATAGATTAAGGGGAATAATTATTTTATGCTGTTCCTGCTCTGTAGTTGACAGATTCCTCTATATGCCCTTCTCCGATCAGTAAATTAATGATACTCCTGAAGCAAATACAACTTTTACATATGCCCAGACGTCATTAGTACTGTGTAATCACGTTGTACTGCTAAGTCTGACTCAATATTTTATGCGAATTTATTCGTCTCAAATAAAACCTGACTGTTGTAAAGTCACTTTGTTTATAACTAATTTCGCACACATAACTCCGCGTTATTTGGAATTTTTCTAGAGATAAGCACCAAATAAAACGATCATCGATTCCACTGTACATTTTCGTAGTTGTATAAAAATTTAGGCCTTTTTTTTCGTTGGATAACAATTAGGTGCAAGAAGATGGCGCAAAATAGATGAAAGCCGTTTCCTTTCGTAAAAGTCGGTGAGATTAGCTGCATTTCTTAAAAAGTCCATTTCCAGCCAAAGTACTAAGTGGCTTTAGTTCCGCGTTTACTGCTTTTCAATATGGCGTCGAGCGCAACGCTTGGTAACATACAGATCAAAGGCGCCGCCCCCAGCTTTCCCTTCTGTATGCTTTCTATTCTGTGCCTGGGCTCGATGTTGTCTTCAGGGAGGCTTTGGGCACGCGCAAAGTGAGGTGTGGGGACTAGCTACGTTGTTTTACGCTTGGGACAATACGTGCGTTTCCGTCCAGAGTACGAGTAGCGCAGAAGCAGGCGCGTTTACCGGCGCAGACGCGCATGTACAGGCGGCGTTTCCCCTCGCCCCTCCTTGCTGAAGGCTAACTCAAGGGGCCGTATGAATAAAACGGAGTATCTACTTTATACTCTGGATTCCACAGAACATACTCAGGTTCGCATGAATAAAGGGAGTCGGAGAATATACTTCAGCCGAGTATGTCCTCAGCGTGAGTAAAAGGGTGGGGGGTCGTTGCTCGCAACAGAGAACATTCTCAGATTTCCTATGAATAAAACTAGAGAGCTTTCTCACGACCGGTGTACATTCTCCGTTTTCTGAAGTGAGTTCTCTAGCATACTTCGTGCTGAGTAACTTCTATTAAGGTTACGTTTCACTGTGGCTGACAATAAAAATGACAAAATTTGTGTTGCTTGGAAGGCAAAAATAAGTTCCTTTATATGTAGGGTAGTATGAAGCTACATGAGAGAAAGTAAGAAGTTTATGCAAATAAAAACATTTTGCCGTCGAGTCGCTTTCTTCACAATAATCATAAGTGTGATACATAAAACTTTTTTTTTTTTTTTATTTTTTTTTTTTTTTTTTTATGATGACGAGAGTGATCTCAGAGGAGTTTTTCCATTACCCTGTCCTGTGCAAGTTTCTTCACTGAGAATACGTTCGGAAACCTACATACTTTTGAATCTGCTTACTGTATTCGTCCCTCGGTCTCCCCCTACCATTTTTACCCTACACACATCCCTCTAATGCTAAGCTGACGATTCCTTGATGTCTCAGAATGTGTCCCACCAATCAATCCCTTCTCTTAGTCAGGATATACCTGAGACTCCTCTTCTCCCCAATTCGGTTAAGCACCTTCTCATTAGTTACGTGATCTACCTACCTATCGTCTGTAGCATCACATTTCAAAAGCATCTATCATCTTTTTGTCCGAACTCCTTATCGTCCACGATTCACTTCCATACAATGCTACACTCGAGACAAATGCTATCTGAAAGCACGAATTAACATTAAAATTTACAGTCTGTATACAATCACAGTCTGTATCATATAATAAATATTTCTGCAATACAAGATACTGAAGTATTTTTGTACTGCTCTTGTACATTTTATACAAATCGTTTGGCCTATTGAAAATGCGTTTTCTGCCTTCGTAATCGTAACTTCTATGTTAGACGAAAGTAAACACGACAGTAAAATTAATAACTGACTAATTACATAATTAGCAGTCTGTTTCATGTAACAAAATCACATGGCCTATCGCTTATGAGCAAACCATTATATGTCATATTTAACAAAAAGTATCTCGTGTTAGAAAGCTCTGACAGCGTATCCACGCTGAAACAGATGAAAATGTAATGCAATTTTAAAATTTCGTTCGCAAAATTGTACTAACCTGACTTCAGTAACAAAGCTACTCGCATAGTGAAAATTTTTTAACGTCGTCAGAAGAATAAATTGTCGTAAAAAGTCTACATTTAGTCTTCTTAATATGCTGCTACACAACAAACTAATACGTAAACATAGTACAGTTCATCCTAAACAAGTAGATGCCTACTCCATATTTGTACACTGAATAATTTGCCTGAGTGGGCTAGTTTAAAGAAATACACGATTGAACAGGTGATCCGTGCCGGACATGACACGGAGAACGTACTCAAGATGGAGAGGAGGTAGCTAGAATGAACTACCTGCTTCGAAGAATGAAATTGAGAACTTAGGGAACGTTCTTTTGCTCTGAGAATCTTTTCTGGGGCATGTGCTCTTTCTTATTCATACGGCCCAAGAGCTACAGAGCTACAGAAGAGAATATGAACCCTCAGCAACACTATGGCATGTTCAAAAATGTTCAAATGTTTGTTAAGATTAAGGAACTTAACTGCGGGGTCATCAGTCCCTAAACTTACAAACTACTTATCAACTACCTTACACTAAAGATGACGCAAACTTCCATGCCCGAGGGGGGATTCGAACCCCCGACCTTAGCGGCCGTGCAGACTGTGACTGGTGCACTATGGCATGTACGCGTGCTATCTGCACAGCTTGAAAATTTCTCAAGCGGTAAAAATATTTTCAAAATGATGAAACGAGGAGTGATAGTTTAAAAATACATTTTTTTTCTTTTCCCACGAAGAGGTGTTTTTTTTTTTGGTAGGGGGGTGCCGGCCGCGGTGGCCGAGGTGACTGAGGCGCTTCAGTCACGGTCAGCACGGCCACTACGGTCGGGGGTTCTAATCCCCCCTCGGGAATGGATATTTGTGCCGCCTGTAGTCTTAGCTAGTTCATAAGTAGTTTGTAAGCTTAGGGACTGATGACCCCGTAGTTAAGTCCCATAAGTTGTACAAACATTTGAACATTTTTTTTGGTGTGGGGAGGGGGACGTTCAATGAATCAGTAAACACATAGAACGCGCCGTCACAGCGGTGTCCGGAAACAACATCCAACTCAGCTAAGAGCAATTATTCATCTTCGATGTTGTGAAGCAAATCTCTTCTACTGCAAACTCTTTCCTCTCCATATTTTGGGAGGAGATAGGTCTACTACGGAGCAAAACAAGAAAAAAAGTACAGTAAAAATGGGCTCTAAAAATCATTCCGTAAGAGCTATGAGCACATGATCAGTGGAAGAGACGTCTTACAGAGGATCGAGCAAGAAGACGTTACCATTGCTTGAAATAAGTGGTTCATGTAATGTCAAAACATCAGCCGATTCCTAAACCTGGGGGACTATCAAGGATGGGGTGCCACAGGGTTCGGTCTTAGGTCCTTTATTGTTCTTGACATACATAAATGACTTGCCATCCTATATTGATGAAGATGCAAAGTTACTTCCTTTTGCTGATGATACAGATATAGTAATCACATCCAAAAAGCAAGAACTAAGTGAGTATTTAAGACTGACATATTTTGGTCTGTTCCAGTCACATATTTCTTATGGATTGCCGATATGGGGACACTCAGCTCATACAGATACAAAAAAAAGTCATAAGGGAAATGTGCAGAGCTGTACCGAGAGATCATTGTCGACCTCTTTGTATAAAACTTAACATACAATTTTCAACCTCTGCATATACCTCTCAGCATCGTTCATTAAAAAAAAATATAAATGAATTTCAAATAATAGGAGATATACACAATTACAACACTAGGGGAAAAATTAAATTTGATGTTCCCGGACACAGACTTGTGAAAACAGCCCACTTACCTATAGGCAGCTCTATAAAAATATTCAACATATTACCACCATCTGCAGTTGAAATGCCTTTCAAACTATTTCAAAGAAAACTGTACCGCTGGTTGGCTGACAATCCATTTTACAAAATATCAGAATTTTTTGATGTTCAAAATGTGAATATAGTTTAAGATAGCTATAAAACAAGATTGTGACTATAGAATTAAATATTTGTAATTAAGCATAACTGTATGTCCAGACATATGTTATATGATGTAGCCTATTCCGTATTAATTATGGTCAATGGCGACTAAAGAATAAAGATGTACTCGTAATTTTTTCACAAAATTAAGTGGTTGTCTGCAAACTGACTCTCATTAAATTTCGATAAAACACAGTATATACAGTTCCGTTCAGTAAATGGCACAGCTCCAATAATAAATATAGACTTTGAACAGAAGTCTGTAACTAAGGTAGAATGTTCAAACTTTTTAGTGTTCACTTAAGATCTGTTTTCACATAAAGAATCTTCTGAGAGATTTTAGACTTCCGTCTTACCTTATCCTCAAGCTCCCCCCCCCCCCCTCCTCGCCTCATCCATTCCTTTTATGTCCACATTCGAATTACCCATAGAGCGATAGAACTTTCAGTATTCCATTGTACACGTTATAATCTTCCCTTCCAGCGTTCAGTCAGCTATTCGTGGATGGCACAGTAGATGCCCTAATAACACGGCGACGCTTTAGCATGCCTTTTCATCAAATATCGAATCAGGTGAATAATTTGTGTGCATTTAATTATTTTAAAAGCCTCTTTGATGGAAACCGTCAGTGACAAAGAACTGATCTTAATAATAGAACAAAATTGTTGGCTACAATATTTTGAAATCAGCAAAGAATTCGAACTACGCATCAGCCTTTTCATGAATACATCAATCGATTGTAAGTTAAAAGGATTTGTCTGTGTGGTAGGTCTTGCATTGTAGGGAACGCCTTCACTCTGTACCAATGTATTCCTTACGTATGTTGAGTGACAATAATGTTTTGTATTATTGCTGAAAACATGGTTTCATCTCAATATTCCTTCCTGATATTACACATACATGAGTAGCTAAGATACGGCAGCAAATTGTTAAAGGAGAAAAAGTTAAATAACTTCGTTTGCAGCTGCTTTGCAGGTATAATAAAAATGTAGTTCATAATGTTCAATTCCATCTAAGTAGTCCTAGCTGTCTCATAAAGTCGACTTCATCCGGTCGTAGGATAGAATCAGTGATACATGAACACCATGAGTCATAATTACTCACAAATGCGAAGAAGATGCAGAAGTCAACAGGTAAATACCAGTCTTCATGGAAACTAACGCTCCGACGATAGCCACTTTTAACCAACTTAAAAAAAGGAGGAGGTTCTCAATTCGGATTTTTTTAAATGTTTGTTACAGATTTTGATAAATTTCTTTTATTTGAAAGCTGGTGCTCCCCGTGTGGTCCCATTCCAATTTGGTCCAGTTCCGACAATGGCATCCATAAGAAAACCATATAACTCTTAAATTTGCATTAAGTATGTGCGCGACAAATGGACAAATTACTCAATATCAATTTTTATTTATTTATTTATTTATTTTTTAAAAGGAGATGTACTTTAGGGGTAGTTTGATGAGAGTTCGGCCGAATCTTTCATAGATTATCCGGATATATGAGTCACCTTCCGTAACGTCGTTACGGTCAAGTAATTCCCTGTCCTAAGCTTCTTTTTTTTACTTAAAGCCGCATTTTTGAGAGTCTATTTTAGCGCTCTTCGCAAGAGTCTCTTAAAATTTTCTTCGAGGTAGATTTCCTCTTTTCAGATAGACGTTCCCGTTCCTCCCTGACTTCGTTTATTTCATTTAAACGGCGCTGTCTCATATGAACAGCACGTTTAGTAGGTCAACTCATATTCAGAAAAATTTGTGTACTTCAGATTCACTAAAAATAAAAAAATAAACAAAAATTTTAACAAAATACTATTCCAAAACAAATATGCACGTAAAAGTAATAAAATAATTGCTTATTCTTCTACACTAAAGGTGTGAAATTCCTTTATTGATACGGCTCGACCTGTTTCACAGCATTTTAAGCGGCATCTTCAGGTGCAATATGAATCAAGTTGATCTAACATGAATGTACCGAGAAGACCCAGCGTTCATGGCCCGTCGCTTGTAGAAAAAGTGTGTACGGTAAAACTAGGTTATTCAATGGGGGAATCCCTACAAAACTTTTTATCCGTATTTTATAAACCACTACAATGAAAAAAAAAAAAAAAAAAAAAAAAAAAAAAAAAAAAAAAAAAAAAAAAAAAAAAAAGATTTTATTAGTGCATTATTTCTCACAATCCGAATAACAGTCGATGTCCACCGTTACCCACGAAACTTGTGTTCGGGAGTGCAATATTAGACTACAGCTAGGACATTTTGCAGATATATCTTTCCTAAAGGAATGGACTATGTTGCTTCCCAACACATCCATGTCACATTGAAGTGATTCATACCGTATTTGTAGACGCAGTTTAAAGTGCTTTGAAACGTCTCGTGTCGAATCAATAACGTAATTTTAGAACTGAAGTAGTTTATCTCTCTAACAGTTCTAAGCGATATTTTCCACTCTCCTGCGTCTGATAACAATAGCTGTTTACTTTGTGTCCGGTGGCAGTAACTTGTATGCTAGCAATACCCAGCGCTTACAAGCAAACGAAACGTACAGCTCTTGCCTAACGCAATTTACGCTAAAAGTCTCTTGATTTCTCATGTCTCGTATGCAGTTCCCGTAGCACAGAAGCGGCTAGCATTATTCTCCGCAAGGCGGAAGATTAAAACGAAATAACTGCCAGCATCAGGGCTAACTGATACTACCCTTTATCCCATATGCGCAGGAGGGTTTGACACGCTTGATATTGTGGCTCAGAAACGGTACGCCTCCGAGGGTAAGGGACGCTTGCAAATACTACCCCTTTTGAATGTGTACTTCTTCGTTTAGGTATTCAGCAAATACTGGCGAATATCTTGAATTCCGCTAACTGGATGTGGGAATCTTCGTGACACTGACTGAAGCACTGAATTTCGTGAACTAGATTTTAGTTATGAAACGTGACAGAGATCAAATTGAAGACCTAAACACGACAATTGTGAGCAACTAACAGAAGTGTCGGTTTTTCTGTACTACAACATGCGCACGATGCGTTAGTTAGTGGAAACCGCTTGGTAAATAGTGTGCTGAGTGGATCTGCAATAATGAATTAGAGATTTTAACTGAAAATAAACTGGTGCAAGCAGTCACATTTGTTGTATAGTGCTTTTCACTATCCTTTTCGGAGAATTATACCTCTATTATCAGCTTGGCTTACACCCAAAGCTTCAGATGTCAGACAGTCAAATCGCTACCAAACGTAGTATAACGACAGTATCAACCAAAATACTGATATAATTGGTTCAATGTGCTGCTGTCCAGGAGAATGAAAGGTAATGAGTAACACATGTCCTACGGGATACAGGAAAAGCATATCTGTGAGAGTGCGCCGTCTTGAGCTGCCGTGGAGAAGTCGAGAGAACATACGTTTCTCATTTCAAGGGTTAAAGCACTGGTGATGTAAATTTTTTCTGTATTGCGTTGTAAATTGTTATATATACCGAGTGTTACATGGGACAACATATTCCTGACATATAAAAGTGCTGCAAATCTAGCAGTCATTAATGTTACAGTTATTATTATTGTTATTATTATCAGTAATGCTTTCGCATGTGTGGTGCAGTTGCTTGTTTTCCGATTGCTTCTGTTTATTTCCTGGAATACGAATATATGCTACAGGTTAGCTACTTTCAAATAAACGAAGCAACACCAAACCGCCGATAACACGCTGCTATAAGATCCGAACAGTTCTTTTACAACGTTGCCTCAAACAGCAACTGTCAACGTACTCCAGAAAAAAAAAAGTACTAGCAGCAGTGCTTGAACCCCGGACCCTCGGTATAGCAAACACTATCAACTTGTCCACGGGAGCCCGACCTAATTTGTACTCACAGTTATGTTTTTACTCTGGTTCGTAGATCAGGTATCAAGTGTATCAAAAGAATCTGCGAAAACTAATGTCAGTGGGCGATTTCCTTCATTTTTGTTTTAAACAAAAAGTATTCATCCACAGATTTGTCATCAAGTTTCAGAATTTACATAAGTCTTTCCATTTTTTTCTCTCTTTCTCTCTCTCTATACTCAAACGCGATTTCCTTTTGTATATTTCTTATGGAGATGTCCTTCCTGTAAACTAAAGTCAGTCGGTCAGGCAGTTCCATCCGACCGATTTCCTTCATTTTTGCTTTAACCATATAGGGCTGACCTCCTTCTAGAAGGATGAGAAAGGCAACTTAGTTTTTTATTCTTGTGAATTTTATCCATTATGGATGTTGAACTCCGTGACTGTTCCTTATAGGTTGTGGAAATAAAATCCGCTACCAGTCAGTGACTGGTAGCGGATTTTATTTCCACAACCTTTTATTCTTGTATTTAAGAATCAGTACACAGTGTCGTATTTTATTTCTTCTGCTCCCATTGCAGATCAATTTTAGCTTATTGTTGATTGCAAAGTGGTCCGATACGGCTTCAGACATGAAAGATATTGAAGACTTTCTTGAAGTTTGGTTCGTATTTCTTGAATATTCTATAATTTTTGCGACGTTTATCTGTATATATTTCGTTTTAAACGATATTTCAATAAAAATGAGTCACCTGATTAACATTCTAAAACATTCATTTTAACGTCCTTCCAGAAAGAAGGGCAGTATGGAGAAACTAATCGCTGGATTGTGAAAAAAATCACTAGTAACGATCTTGTGCAGTCATATGAAGGTAATTAGTAGCTACTAAAAAAAATTAAACCAAAAATAATTCCGCTCTATCTGGGTTAAACGAAAGGTATTCATTTGCAGATTTGTCATAAAGTATCAGAATTAACCTAAATGTCTCCATCCTTTAGTTTTATTCAAATACCGTATCCTTATGTTCTTGCATTGAATATTTTAATCGGTTTGTTTCACCATGTCTTCGGTTATAATTAAGGTATGCTGTTCTTTTTGACCTAGCAACACTCAGTGGATAAAGCTCTTTCATTTACGCTTTTAAACAATTGCATTGATTGCTTCTTAAGAAAGTTATGCGTTAACATTCAACTTTCATTCAATTTTTTCACAACTTTTTTTGTCATTCCATTAACGGTGCGAAGTATTCGCACGGGTCCTGTAGTTACTTATTATTATAGTTTACGCACGTTCTCTTGGACATAGCTCCAATTATAACGGAGGTTTGATTGATATTCTGTCGATACACAACGTTTGGTACCGATATGACTGACATCTGGAGGTTTGGGTGTTAGTGTCAATTAATAAGACATGTCTATCTTGTATGCCTGACTTTTGAGTTATGCGTAGCACTGCCTTTTAGAAGTGACGTGCTACTTACATCACACAGTGTACACTGCACTACAGTACTGTGTGTGACTTACATACGGGACATGTCAAGAGGAACAGTACATGCACTAATGGGAGATCATATTAGTTATTCTGAACAAATATCATGTTTTCCGTTATTAACAGTTCCGAGGAATCGAATGAAAACAGCGAGGAGGACAAATGCAGGTCTGGGTAAATGAAACATTATGCTAAAATTGTCAACCATCAACTGCAATACACTTTTGCAAACGTTCTATGCTGTAGTTGTGTTTCTTTTCTGAGCTCATTCATTTTGCCCTGTACTTGAGAACACTTCTGTAAAAGACGAGCGATTAGGTACTCCTTTGGTCCATTCGGCACTTGTAGATACTTCGCTTTTCAAGCCAACCCCACATTCAGTGATCTAATCTAATTAGATCGGTTGTAGTACTGAGACGTGAGGCAAGCAACATGTACACTAGGAGGACGTGTCGCCCTATCATGTGCAACTGAAAGTATTCGAAGTATTCCAACATCTCTACTGCTACAGGCTGCTTAAATAAATTCAGTGGCGAAGTTGAAAATGTGTGCTGGACTGCGATTCGAACCCGAATTTTCTGATTTATTTACGGCTGTTAGTTTTTTTTTATGACGTATTTTTTTTCTCACCATGGTCTGTAAAATTTAGCTACAAATAAATAAATAAAGGGGCCTAGTTACCACCAAAATTTTTGACCTAAGTCATAAATAAATAAAGAAAAATAAGTGTACCTCTTCAGGGGGTTGGCTCCTGTCTGTACCTATCACAAAACAAACTAACTTAGATATACCAGGGGGGAGGAGGAAAATATAGGGGATGGGAAGGATTATTTAAAAAAATATTATTTATTGATTTATTTATTTTGCTTATTTATTTCATTAATTTCTATTATTTATTTTTAAGTTTTTTTATTAGTTAGCTATTTATTTTTATTATTTTTTACAATTTTCTATGTATTGTTCTCTCTATGCAGTTCTATGGTGAAACATCCAAACTTGTCTTCTCGATAATTTTTGTATATGTTCCGTTTTCAGTTCATTCTGGACCTGCATCAACAAGGACATCACATTAACTTCTCAAAGTTGAACGAATTGTCTGACAATGTCCGAAAAAATAAACACCATATCTACAATCGTCTGTCTCCCCGTTTACATAGGCTCCCAAAACCGGATTTCGTAAACCGAATTTCCAATTCCGCTTTTGGTTGGTCATGTAAACACTTCATAATCGATTCTGGAAATCCGCTTCTCTAAAGCGGTTTTCCAGTTCCACAATCGATTTTCGTACACATGTAAACGCAACCGTTTTTGAAGCGTTCTTGGCTTGTCAGATTATGTTTTTTGGTTAAGAATTTTCTGCACATATGGAAAGAGTGATATTTTCTAATGTGAAATAAATGTATCAATATTAGTGTGGACATAAATCTGTGTATTTAAATAAAGAAAAATTGCGATTTTGCGGACTAAATCAGGAACTGAATCAGTTGTTTTTCAGCTGCCATATTAAGTGGGCTACGAAATCCGATTCAGGCTATGCCATGTAAACACGACAGCGAAAAACGGTTTACGAAAATCGGTTTTCGTCTTCCGGAAGATGTGTTGCATGTAAACGTAGTGTGTGATGGGCAGGTGAAGTCAGCATTGAAATGGTCTGTAGGGACAACATTACGTAGCGTAACGTTGCTTTGGTTGTACGCACGCGTCATTGTTGTCACAGAACATTCGAGTAGCGCCCGTGGTTTTCAAACAGCTATATGCGCACACCGGCAATAACAGTAACACGGCTTAAAGATCCAATACCTGAGGAAACCGACACTGTACTTGCCGCGAGAATTTATGAATCAGTCAACAACATATATGAGTATTGTCTTCGAGCGAACAAATTGCGAGATGGAGATGTGACGTTTTCGCGCACGTTGCGGTGTGACATAAATTAAAATTGCCGTTTATTTTTATTTTTCAGTTTTCTTGACCTGGTACTACGGTGTGTTGATTTGAGGTCTTTTTGTTCAGACTCACCAATAAAGCAGTGGTCAATACTAATTTTGAACACCACACTGCTTTACTACGCATGCTCATGTTGGAGTAGTATGGTATCGCTTTGCTCCTATCTTTAAATTTAGCTATCCGATCAGTATAACGTGGATTCTAATCCGTGGTGCAACTCAACATTTTTCCACTGCAAACCTTACAAGAGGCGAAACACGTGATAAAAGTGACATAAAAACAGAAATGACTGGGAATTGAACACGTGACTTCTACATCTGGAGTCTGACATTTCATAACGGAGTCACCGAAGCACACATTTTCCTACACGCCTTACGCAACTGGAGGAGGACCATGTGACCACTGATAGTGCTACACGTTATGCGGTAGAAGCATGCCTTATTAATTACGAAGGACCCACGTGATGATACTGTTATTTTCCGAAACACGAAGGGAAAGCATTAAACAATAAGCGTACTGGCGAGGTTGTGTTTTCTATTGGTATTCTTTAGGGTCATTTGCAAAATGCTCGCATTTGTAGATCTACCGGAGGAAAAGATAATGGCACTGTTTTACCATTACCAAATATTTTTAAATGAAATCACCGCCATTTGACTGTTTTGGTTAATTAATTTTTTACACACTCATGATTTCAACCGTGTAGTAATTTTAAATTGACTGATACGCCTAAACTCACATCACACTCACTCACATTAACGACGCGGAACCAGTTGTCAGTTTATAAGAATCATTAAAAACTGAAAATAAATTTAATAAAATGCATCTTCAAACAACAGCTGTTTTATTAAAACTTTAAAATCGACTAATTTCGTTAGAGGCCCATTATCATGGAGAAAAAGGTATTAAAACGTAAAACAGGAGAATTTTACGTTTGTTTGACTGCTAGAATAATCTAGTATGACGTTTGTAATTTTAGTGGAAGTGACTCCTGCTGTTTTCCGCCAGATTTATTTTATTTAATGCCGTTGTGTAAACTGTTTTAATATCTTTTTATCTATGATGATGGTCCTGCATCGAAACTAGTCGTTTTTAAGGATTTAATGAAACACCTGATGGTTGAAGATGCATTTTATTAAATACTAGCTTAAACCCTTGGCTCCGGTCGCGTGTTGGTTGATTATGACAGATAAGCTATCTTTCAGTAGTGTGGTATGAGACTGATTTTGAAGGATGAAATGAATTACAATACCTTCTTTAGAAACAAACATTTTTCATCAACATTCAAATAAAAAAATAAAATTATGTGAAGTGGTTAATGTTTTACAATAAATAATACATACATTATTCCTTATAGCCTGTGTTGCAATATGTCAACACGTATCGTGTGCTTACTGCTTTATTTATTTATTTTTATATTTCCTTATTCTTATGCTTATCCTTACAGAGAGAAAGCTGAAGACATTTTAGCACGCATAATACAAAGATATGGTGTCGCAAACATCATCGCTGGCCTTCAGTCCGATTTTTTTTTAATAATTCGACGTCTTTCAACCACCATATCCTCCAACCCCTTATAGCTATCGGCATGGAACCGCTATGGTGCAGAACGGGAGACTTCGGACAACAATTACACACAGACCATTCGTTTGCGTTCTGTAGTTTTCGCTGCAGAGCGAAATATTAACACTCACACACACGTAGACTTTTATACACACCGATAACTTTCCATTCCAATATACTCCACCCTTTTATCATTAGCAACCCACAAGCAACAATGCAACCAATAAAAACATTTTCAAAGAGTAAATATAATTTTCAAAGAGTAATTATTGTTCCACATTTCGCGTTATATTCTTCAAATTATTAAATATCAATCATATGGTTATAAAACCGTGCCTAAAACCTTCCTCAGGTACAAATTAGTAACTGTACAAATATTTAAGTCTCTTCGTCTCGTCTTTCGGACGTGATAAGCGTACACCGAACAGACATGCACATTAATATATATAGATAAATAGCTATCCGATCGCCATAAAACTGTGTCTAAAACCTTCCCCGGGTAGACATTAGTAACTTTACAAATTTTTAGCTCTTCACGTCTTGTGGTTCAGACGTGATAAACGTACACCGAACAGACATTCACGTTTATAGATATAGATAGAAGAAGATATGACGGCTGTTAGCACTCACCTTACCAAAACTTTGAATATAAAATGTTTTGCTCCATCAATGTTACCATTAGGTTTCCCTGTGTGGATATAAACAAACGAGAAACCTAATGGGAATGTTTTTCTTCAAGATGTTTCGGCGCTGCACATTGACGCAGCCAAACAATATATTTCCATTGTTCAATGATTGTAATAAATTGACAACCGATTCTATAATACGAAACGTACATTGTCAACAAAATTCTTCGGGGTTTTTGGCCGCACTTTCTACATGAAACGTACATTGTTGAGACGATAACATGCGATTTAAGCGCATCAGATGATTTTTTAAGTTGAAGACACTCGAAAACGGCTACACTGTCGAAATCGTGATTGTGTAATAACCAAATTTTACCACAATAAATAGTGATAATTTCAAGATTACCTGACGTAGCCGGGTCTGGAGCCGATCTAATCGTTTTATAGTTTTTAAAATGACAAGTCAAGATCGCACAGTAACAATTTGTTAAATGACGACCGGTTTCGGTGCACTGAGTCACCATCATCTGGTCACACATATCTGGTCATCTGGTTAAAAAAAATTGGGAATAAAATAACAAGTGCAACATTGCACTTAGGCACTAAATAAAAATACATAAGTTAGAAACATGACAGGTTGCAAAATATTTTGTAAGCTGAAACTGGGTATAAAATAATAAGTACAATATTGCACTTAGTCACTATATAAAAAATACATAAGTTAAAAACATGACAGCTTACAAAATATTTTGTAAGCTGAAATTGGGTATAAAATAACAATTGCAACATTGAAGTTAGGCACTATATAAAAAATACATAAGTTAAAAACATGACAGCTTACAAAACATTTTGTAAGCTGAAATTGGGTATAAAATAACAAGTACAATATTGAACTTAGTCACTATATAAAAAATACATAAGTTAAAAACAAGACAGCTTACGAAATATTTTGTAAGCTGTCATGTTTTTAACTTACGTATTTTTTATATAGTGTCTATGTGCAATGTTGCACTTGTTATTTTATACCCAATTTTTTTTTAACAAGATGACCAGATTATAACATATATGTGACCAGATGAGGGTGACACAGTGCACCGAAACCGGTCGTCATTTAATAAATTGTTAGCGTGCGATCGTGGCTTGTCATTTTAAAAACTATATAGTGATAATATCGTTGAAGAAATTCTACACGACTGAAGTTACCAACCGAGTGAAAGCAATCAGCAAATATAGCTGCCAGCGAGTAATGTAGCGCGAGCGCAAAAACACAAGCCGAGGGCGCTGTGGCGGCCGACGGCGGACGCAGCGGCGTGCCGACGC
Organism: Locusta migratoria; assembly: GCA_026315105.1. Classification (NCBI taxonomy): domain Eukaryota; kingdom Metazoa; phylum Arthropoda; class Insecta; order Orthoptera; family Acrididae; genus Locusta; species Locusta migratoria. The sequence goes on from CM048749.1 coordinate 356,236,319, forward strand.
GCCGGCGGCAGCTGTGGCGGCGGGGGCGGCGGGGGCGGCGCTCACCTGGAGGCCGGCGGTCACGCGGGGGCGGCGGGGGCGGAGGCGGCGTCGCGTGGGGCCGCGGCGGCTGTCCGGCGCGCACTGGAGGCCGAGATGCGGCGGCGGCGGCGGCGGCAGCAGCCGGCGCCCATATTGATCGGCCGTGCGCCTCTGTGTCAGGGGCGACGCCGACGCCGACGCGGGAGCACGCGGTGGCGCGTCCACACGCGGACGCCGCCGCCGACGACGACGCCACGCCGATCGACGCGACTGCAGCGGTGGAACACCTGGCCGGCGCGCGCTGCCCTCCTATTGGCCCATTCACTCGCCAATTGCTCAAATTACGCCCCGTAGGCCCGCGTGGTACACGTGCCCGCGCTGTGCACCTCTTCATACCAGACCGGAACATCGTGTTGAGTACCCTACATGTAGCAGTGGCGGCGCGTACCACGCGTTCACTGGTTGAGTGAACCCCCGGAAAAAGGTAGTCGTAGAAAAAAAGTAAATCAATAAATAAAAAAGTGTTTTGAAATTAACATTCTTCGTTTCGTCCTTCTATCACAGCGGTCGGCAACTGGCGGAGCGCGGTTCAGGTCCGGATGGCGAAAAGCCAAAAATATTTTCAAAATAAAAAAAATAAATAAAAAAATGTTCAAATGTTTGTAAATCTATCGGACCAAAACATGTTTGTATAGCTTATGGGACTTAACCACGGGGTCATCAGTCCCTAAACTTACAAACTAGCTAATACTAAGGACGGCACAAACATCCATGCCAGCCGCGGTGGAGTAGCCGAGCGGTCTAAAGCACCTCGCTGCGGAGCGCGATGTTGCTCGCCGTGGAGGTTCGAGTCCTCCCTCGGGCATGTGTGTGTGTGTTTGTCCGTAGGTTAGTTTACCTAGGTTTAAGTAGTTTGTAAGCTACGGACTGATGACCACGCAGTTTGGTCCGATATATTTACAGACATTTTAACACTTTTTTATCCATGCCCGAGGGGGGATTCGAAGCCGGCCGCGGTGGCCGAGGGGACTGAGGTGCTCCAGTCACGGTCTGCACGGCCACAACGGTCGGGGGTTCGAATCCTCTCTCGGGAATGGATATTTGTGCCATCCTTAGTATTAGTTAGTTCATAAGTAGTTTGTAAGTTTGGGGACTGATGACCCCGTAGTTAAGTCCCATAAGATATAAAAACATTTGAACATTGTTTTTGGGGATTCGAACCCCCGACCGTAGTGGCCGTGCAGACCGTGACTGACGTGCCTCATCCCCCTCGGCCACCGCGGCCGGGTATCGGACCAAACTGCGCGGTCATCAGTGCGTAACTTACAAACTACTTAAACCTAGGTAAACTAATCTAAGGACAAGCACAAACACACACACGCCCCAGGGAGGACTCGAACCTCCACGGCGAGCAACCGCGCACTACGCAGCGAGACGCTTTAGACCGATCGGCTACTCCACCGCGGCAAATACTTTGAAAGTATAAGTTACATACACAAACAATAAATGAATAAATAAATTATATATATACATATACATGTGGCGTCTGTTCAGAAAGTTGGGGCCGGCCGCGGTGTCCGAGGGGACTGAGGCGCTCCAGTCACGGTCTGCACGGCCACTGTGGTCGGGGATTCGAATCTCCCCTCGGGCATGGATATTTGTGCCGTCCTTAGTTGTAGCTAGTTCATAAGTAGTTTGTAATTTTGGGGACTGATGACACCGTAGTTAAGTCCCATAGGCTATACAAACATTTGATCCTTTGATCAGAAAGTTTGAAACCCTTACTCTTACGGGAATTAGTACATAGTGACTACGAATTTGAGTACAGTGGGCAGGGTAAAGCTGGGAATTTGTATCTGACAGGAGGCGTGCTTAGGTAGCCTTTGCAGGTGCGGTGATCACTGTGTCCCCAGTGGTGTAGTGGTCAGCGCAACTGCCTCGAAAGCGTAAAATCTGGGTTCGAATCCCTGCTGGGTACACATTTTCAGCTTCGCCCATTCGCAGGTGATGTCATATATTCTGTGAATATGAAAAAAAAAAAAAAAAAAAATGTGTACATAAAAATTCGTACGAGTGCCACCATTTTTTTCTAGAATCTTTCAATTACCTGCTGAATAATTATAACCCTTAATGATTATTACAGGTAGAGCAAATAAATACTTGTCATTGTGTGTAACGCTTGAGAGTACACTCACGAGCGGCGGCAGAATAGAGCAAGCTGGCAGGTGAGTCGTATAAAAGCCCTGTACACACGAATGCAGCACCGGAACTTTATTTAACGAACAATAAAATTAAAAAAAAAAAAAATGTTTGTAGAGTCTATGGGACTTAACTACGGGGTCATCAGTCCCTAAACTTACAAACTACTTATCAACTACTTACAATTAAGGACGGCACAAATATCCATGCCCGAGGGGGGATTCGAACCCCCGGCCGTAGTGGCCGTGCAGACCGTGACTGGAGCGCCTCAATCCCCTCGGCCACCGCGGCCGGCGCAATAAATTTCTATAAATCGGTTCCATACTCTAACAACGACCGAAACCTCTACTTCAGCGGTAAGGGCATATCCATGTAAACACCATTTTTGTGCTCCTAACGAACGAAAGCCTAAAGATACTTTACAAAATAATAAAAGTTTTTTTTTCGATTTTTATACATTTCTATTTTATATGTATAGTATTTCATATTAGTTTGAGAGTGAAACTTAAAAAAAAAAAAAAAAAATAGTGAAGAATATTAATTTTCTGGATTTTTTAATACAAATATGCCTAGTTGTTGTATTTCATATTATTTTGTGAATAAAAATTAAAATAAAAAAATATAAGGAATATGACAGTTTAATTGCTGACCTCGATAGAAATTTTCAAAAGTATGCGGACTCATCTAAGATTACTTGCCGACCCCTGTTCTATCAGATAATTTTATACGCACATTCAAAGTATTTTTATCACAGGAGAAACGTTTTACGACGCGGAGACAACACGTATACGAATCGTAGCGCGGCCGCTTAATATAGGCAGCAGTGGCCGCAGCGTTCCAATGGGCATGCGCGGCTGAGGTTCAAATTCTCTTCCGAACCCCCTGCAGGCTGCATGTGGGCGCTCCCGCGGCAGGGAGGGACGAGCGGAATCGCCGCTTTTAACACTGGCGTTGGAGCTGGTAGTGACACCAGCTCCTGGCTACTCGAGCTCTGGCGGTTTCGCACGAATGGTCCCGAAGCAGGACAATGGAGGTATTGCGCACCTCGCCTTGCGCATGCGCAAATCGTCCATGAAGGCAATATCCGCCCTTTATAATTGTTTTTTTGCGCATTGAAGATTCATAGAAAAACACGACATATTTGGTAAAATACCTTACAACTATAAATTATACACGCATCAATTGTAAAAGCTTTCAGAATTGACCATGAATAATAATGAAGTCACTACTCTCCACCTAGCAAGAATAGCTGTGCGCTTAGCGGCACTGCTTTGCACTGTCGAAGAGAGTGGGTTAGAGACCGACTGCAAGCAATTTCTTAAACCCAATCTTCTTTTTAACATATACAGGAACAGAAATGACTTTTGTATTGTTACTTGCCACATACCTTCGGACGGCCGCGGCGGATTACGGTGCGCTCGGCCGATCGCCGTTGGGGGTCGAGTCCCCCCTTGGTCATGAATGTCTGTGTTGCCCTTAGGTTAGTTTACCTTAGTTTAGGTAGTTTGTAAGCTACGGACTAATGACCACGAAATTGAGTCCTATAGATTTACACACATTTCAACATTTTATCTTCGGACGTTTTTGCAAATGTGTCGCGATTTTGAGGGTAAATGACGATTATGCTCTTCGTTGTAAGAAATATTGAACTGTTTGAAAAGAGGTGGGGGAGAGCAGCCTTTGCGTAAGCGTAATGTTAGGAGAGGGTGCTGCTTACAGTGTGGGACTGATAAACCAGTGGTTCAAATGTTCAAATGTCTGTAGAGCTTATAGGACTTAACCACGTGGTCATCAGTCCCTAAATTTACAAATTACTTATGAAGTAGCTAATACTAAGGGCGGCACAAATATCCATGCCCGAGGGGAGATTCGAAAATGTTCAAATGTTTGTTAACTACGGGGACATCAGTCCCTAAACTTACAAACTACTTATCAACTACCTTATACTAAGGACGGCACAAATATCCATGCCCGAGGGGGGATTCGAACCCCCGATCGTAGTGGCCGTGCAGACCGTGACTGGAGCGCCTCAGTCTCCTCGGCGGGAGATTCGAACCTCCGACGTAGTGGCCGTGCAGACTGTGACTGGCGCGCAGCAGACGGCTCGGCCACCGCGGCGGGGGCGGGTGGAAACATTAACAGGCCGATGGGGGGGGGGGGAGGCTCCACTATCATCAAGATCCTGCACTCAAAGAAGCGAACCGCCCGTCATCTGTACCACCAGCTGCCACTGCTATCTAGGCTAATCGTACACACACACCGATTTTGGATGGCCGGTCAAATATCGGCCGCCCACATTCGAGAAGTGAAGCTTTGGAGGTCATTGGAGCATGCACACTGGCCAATCACGGACCGGCACCGGAAAGAAAGAGAGGAAAAAAAGAAAAAAATGCTAGCAGCCACTGCACGTGCTCGGTGTCGGCAATGCAGTGGCGCACGTGTTCATATCGGAGTGGCGCAGGTGTTCATATCGGAGCTGGGGAGCTGGCAGGCACAACGATTGTTGCCACCCTCCCTTCTCAGTTCTCCCTACCCTTTCTCACCGTACAGTTAACTGCGCGCCTATGGGACTAAAATATAAAATAGTGAGTCGGAAATGAGTTCTACAAAACGATGAATTACAAACATTTCAGCACCTCGGATGTTTCGGGGCATCGTTATACGGTGAAACCTCCGGGAATTCGACAGAGGATCGCATAACAAGCAGAACATTTCCCGTAAATAGATGATTTATTGCTTTCGTTACCGTATTACAGGTATTTGTTGTCGTGTCCATAACACAGACTACTTTACCATGCACTTTGGTCATTTGTGTGGGACGCAGCCTAGTCAGTGTAACGTAGCACGGGCTGTTGTGAGGCCTTGTTCTAAGTGGTGTTGGCTCGCCACGGCCGCCTGTGCTCATGCAGTGCATGTTTCTACCCACAGGGATCGCCAGAGGTAAAGAAGAGGAGAGGGTGGCCAACTGTCCGGTGGGCGCCATGTTTTTACCATACTGCGTGCGGGACATGCGTTTACATAGCGACTCTGGCAGAAGTACAGCCTCTTGACGATTGAAATAAGGCACCAGTTCCACTCTTGTTACACACCAGCTCTCTATCGGAAGTATAGCGGTAAATTTTTCCAGGTCTTGCTTGCCGTAGAAACATTGCGGTGTGTCGACAGAACGGGGAAAGGGAACAGTAGCTACTTTGCGTCATACTTACTGGGTCAAGCTGACAGGAATGGATGCACACGCGCCGGACTGAATAACACGCATCATCGGAAGTTAAATGGAACAGTACGAGCTTGCAGTATCCCGTCACTTCGTTACTTTAGGAAACAATGCCTAAGTGTAACGCAACAACTCTTATCCGGAGCCTTCTGGAACCTGTTAAATGAACACGGCAAGATGTAAAACGCCGACACATTCGTTTGACAGGGCTGATGCGGTCATGACAGAGCACGTAAGGGAAATTAAACCACTCCATACACACCATATATATATATATATATATATATATATATATATATATATATATATATATATATATATATATATATATATATACTCCGCAATCCACCGTAAGGTGCGTGGCGGAGGGTGCACTGTACCACTACTAGGCATTTCCTTTCCTATTCCACTCCCAAATAGAACGAGGAAAAAAAGAATGCCTATATTCCTCCAGCCCTAGTTTCTCTTATACTGTCTTTGTGATCACTACGCAAAATATAAGTAGGCGGCAGCAAGATCGTACTACACTCAGCTTCAAATTCCGGCCCTCTAAATTTACTCAACAAAATTTCACGAAAAGAACGTCGTCTTTCCTCCAGCGATCGCCAATTGAGTTGTCGGAGCATTTGTAAATCTATCGGACCAAACTGCGTGGTCATCAGTCCGTAGCTTACAAACTACCTAAACCTAGGTAAACTAACCTAAGGACAATCCACATCCATGCCCCAGGGAGGACTCGAAACTCCACGGCGAGCAACCGCGCGCTCCGCAGCGAGACGCTTTAGACCGCTCGGCTACTCCACCGTGGCTCGGAGCTTTTCCGTGACACTTGCGCATTGATCGAACCTACCAGTAACAAACCTAGCTGCTCGCTTCTGAACTACTTCTATGTCTTTCTCCAGCACTCGAGTTCATAGCCAGTCGGTCAGATGAATCGATGGCTCACAATTCGTAGCACTCGATTCCCTGACGTGTTCTAACTTCGGTACAAGTCTGTTATAGAACACCAGCAGACATCAGCTGACAACCGGCGAGAGTTCGACTCCTGCGCTACATACGACTACGGAAGCAGAGGAAGTATCTAGGAGGACTTCCATGTCCTGCACACCGGAACTCCTGCGTTCCTAGGGAAGAGGCCTACCTGTCGGTAGGCCAGGAATCAGCGCACATCACGACCACACGACAACCGTCAACGCGGTCCAGTATGAAGATTATGCGGGACAGCAATTAGGGTGGGGACCGAGAACCACCAGTCAAGACGTGTGAATCTCTCATTCACACGTTTCGCCGTACTTCCGTACGGTTCCACAACAAACATGTGGCGTCTGTTCCGAAAGAACAGACGTCACTTCTGATCCTGCAGTTAGTATTATTTAATATTCACAGAATGTATGACATCAACTGCGATTCTGTGAATATTAAATAATAACAACTGCAGGATCAGAAGTGACGTCTGTTCTTTCGGAACAGACGCCACATGTATATATATAATATGCCGGTGACGGGCAATGGTCCTATCGTTAGTGGGGAGGGGTGGGCACGTTTGAAGCCCTTACTCTTACGGGAATTAGTTTCATAACTACGAGTTTGAGTACTGTGGGCAGGGCGAAGCTGGGAATTTGTATCTGACGGGAGGCGTGCTTAGGTGGTCCTTGCAGGTGCGGTGATCACTGTGTCCCCAATGGTGTAGGGGTCAGCGCAACTGCCTAGAAAGCAAGAGAACGGATTCGAATCCCGGCTGGGTACACATTTTCAGCTTTGCCCAATCGCAGTTGATGTCATATATTCTGTGAATATTAGATAATAAGTTTCAAAAATGTTCAAATGTTTGTAAAGCTTATGGGACTTAACTACGGGGTCATCAGTCCCTAAACTTACAAACTACTTATGAACTACTTACGAACTAGGACGGCACAAATATCCATGCCCGAGGGGGGGATTCGAACCCCCGACCGTAGTGGCCGTGCAGACCGTGACTGAAGCGCCTCAGTCTCCTCGGCCACCGCGGCCGGCAGATAATAAGTTTATTGAACACTGTAACGTAATAAGAAAGTAAAAGCTTCTTGATGAATGCCGTAACGTAATACCTTGTGTTTACATACGTCTTTCAGTAAAATGTTTAAAAATCAGAGAACTAGCGTTTCTTGTCGACGGTAGTCAGTTGTTTCCTGATGATAGCTTAATAAGCCGAAAACTATGTTGAAGCGAATAAAAAAAATTAGGAGAATAGATCAGTTTATTTATTTTAACGCGATATATGGTATTGTCTTACCCACAAGTGACGGAGGAATCCATAGAAAAGTTTAAGATAATACTCGATCATAAAAACAACAGTGGTCTTTATCATTTCTATGTAAAACGTTGTATTCTCCAACAAGTGACAAATAAAATAAGGTATCAATATCACAAGAGAGACATTATACGTATACAATGACATCAGTGTATAATTACATTTTCAACCAACTGTCCCGAAACTGAATGAAGTAATTAAAATAGCGCAGAAAACACATATCAACATACATATTCTACACACCTGATAGATTAGTCCTCAAAGAACAGATGAGGTCTTTCGGTGAAATGGTTAAAACAAAGTGGAAGAAAACAACATGCACACTTCATTAATGTCACGTTTTCATTCAAAATCACGTTAGATTTCAAGCAGTCCAGTAACAAAAGGCACTTCACTTTTTCAACTGGTGATAAAGGTATGTCAATGTCATAACCTTTCTTTCACCGAACTTACTTCAACATGGGCATGTACTTTGGTACAGAAAATTGATTATAAATGACGGAGTGAAGCTTTATGATGAAATAACTATCACATATCTCTTCCATTTTGTTTTAAACATCCACCTTTTGAGGGCCAACATAAGCACAACCATATGTACAGTAGGTGTATGTTTTCCCCTATCTGAATTACTTTGCCAGCATATGCGTGTAAGAAGACGACTGGGATATATGGTACATGTTGACAGTGTCAAATTCCTGGGATTACAGAATTGCTGAAGCGCCTAAACATTTCCAATATATTCGAATGTTTGTAATTTTAAGGGTTAATAACTTTTACTAAGGGCAACACACACACACACACACACACACACACACACACACACACACAAATACCCGAGGGAGAACTCGAACCTCCGACGCGTGCGGCCTCGCGATCCGTATCGTGGCTCCCCACACCGCACGGCCATTCCCCCCTCCCCCCCCCCCCCCCCGGATTGTATTTGCCGTGTGAATGTTGTCAGAAACGTGTGATAAAAAATAAAATAAGCTAGCGTACTATGCTTGCTTTCATTCGATAATGTCATACGGGATTATTTACTGATATAACTCGAAAAGCCAAGCTAAAGCCCAAAAATGTGCAATAATAATTACTTATTGTGTCCCCAAGAGGGCTGTTTAAGACATTGGGAATACCAACTACTGCTTGACAATAAATTTATCCCCTAATTAAATTTGTCATTAAAATATAACTATCTGTTTTTCAAATCAACAGCTCAATTCTTGGATTCAGCACTAGTACCAGGAATAACTTGCTGAAGGATTTGCAGTTTCTTACTTTGGTCCAGACAGGTGCCCACTATTCAACACGCAGTATTTCTAGTAACATGCTAGCAACCATACAAAATTTAACTGATAATCAAGTTCAGTAGGAACAAAGTCTACAGGATTTATTGGTGACCAACTCCTAGTCCACTGATGTATTTCTTAGTAGAGCCTATTGATGGTTCTATGTTATTGATAATATCACATAATGTGAATATTGTGTACAATGTGACTTCTGTACAAATCGTAGGCAGTAAGGCGATTATTGTAAATAATAGTGCAAAATGCTTTTTTACTTAGGTCTGTGTGAAGATGCGTGGCTGCAATAGTCTAAGTATTGTCCTATGCACCTGAGCATATTGAACATGCCGATGCAATAGCTCCATACTTAGCTATCATATACAATCGATCACTCAGTGAAAGATCCGTACCCAAAGACTGGAAAGTTGCGCAAGTCACTCCAATACTAAGGAAAGGCAATAGGAGTGATCCCCAAAATTACAGGCCCATCTCATTGACGTCATTTGCAGTAGGATTTAGGAACATATACTTTGTTCGAACATTACGAACTACCTCGAAGAGAACGACCTATCAACCAATAGTCAACACGGATTCAGAAAGTACTGCTCTTATGAAACACAGCTTGCCCTTTATTCACATGAAGTGGTAAGTGCCATCGACAAGAGATCTCAAATAGATTCCATATTTCTGGATTTCCGGAAGGCTTTATGACACTGTAACTCGCAAGCGGCGTCTACTGAAATTGCGTGCTTATGGAATATCGCCCCAATTGTGTGATTGGATTCATAATCTCTCATCAGAAAAGAAACAGTTCATTGTAATTGACGGTAAGTCATCGAGTAAAACAGATGTGATATCTGGCGTTCTCCAGGGATGCGTTATAGGTCCCCTACTCTTCCTTGTGTTTATAAACGATTTAGGAGACAATCTGAATAGCTCTCTTAGACTGTTCGGGGATGATGCTGTCGTTTATCGGTTAGTGAAGTCAACAGAGGATCAAAAGCAACTGCAAAGCTATTTAGACTAAATTCCTATATGGCGCGAAAATTGGCAATTAACGCTAAACAATGAAAAGTGTGAAGTAATACACATGACCACATAAAGGAATCCGCTGAATTTCAATTAGACGATAAATCAGTCAAACCTTAAGATCGTAAATTCTACTAAATACCTAGAAGAACGTAGGCTGGAGAGAACACACAGAAAATATTGTGGGGAAGGCGAACCAAAGGTTACGTTTTATTGGCAGAACGCTTTGAAGATGCAACAGCTCCACCAAAGAGACTGCCTACATCACACTTGTGCGTCCTCTCCTGGAGTACTGTTGTCCAGTGTGGGACCCTCACCAGGTGGGACTGTCGGAGGACATAGAGAAGGTTCAGAGAAGGGTAGCTCTTTTGGTTTTATCACGTTACAGGGGGAAAGCGTCACGCAAATGTTGCAACATTTGAGGTGGAATTCATTAAAAGAACGACGTTATTCGTTGCGGCGAGTTCTATTTGCGAAATTTCAATCGCTGACTTTTACTTCTGAATTTTGCTAGCAACCACCTACATAAGGAGACATGACCATCCGAATAAAGTAAGAGAAATCAGATCAACAACGGAACGATTTAGGTGTCTTTCTTCCCGCGCGCTATTAGAGAATGTAACAGTACAGAAAGGTTATGAAAGTGGTTAATGAACCCTCTGCCAGGCACTTAAATGTGATTTGCAGAGTATCTATGTAGATGTAGATGAACATATACCGTAAGTTCTTATGTCCCTTTAAATGTAAATATGCTTAAGAATTTGATTTTTTGGGAGCCAATCCACATCCAAAACGGTAATTTCATTTGGTTCTGTGGAAGGTACACAAGCTTATCAGTTCTTATTATGCAATTATTTATTGTGTATTCTTATTTTTGACATTTTCTTCATCCAAGAGTCTTTCCGCATTGTGGATCAATCGGAACGAAATGTATATCGACGTAAGCAGAGGGGTTTCGGCTCTGTCGATTTAAAATGTTATGATATACTGCTGACACCAATGAATTACATATAATCTCGCTCCTACGGTACTGATTTCTCGTATTTTGTTTCTCTCTGTTAAATGTCACTTGTAGTAAAAAGCAACGTTTTATACGCAAATGACAGAGAGCACCCCATTTTTTTATGATCGCGTTTTATTCTAAGCGTGGTTTCCAGAGTTCGAAGTCACGGACGTCCCTTGTGAGAGCAATAAACTTTTCCTCGGCTAGATCTAGCAAAACAGTCAGTGGAGAGAAGGGCTTGTTACTCGCTAGCAGTTTGATTGCCAAGAGCGCAACAGATCCCCTCTGGAAAATACGAGAAGAATTTCGATGAGCAAACGACGTGCTTCTGGGGGTGGAGTCTTCCCTCAGGAGAAGAGAGCCACCCTGCTGTTTGCGGGGGGTGGAGGGGCGTGGAGGGAGGCGGGGGTGGTGAAGGCAGACCATTCTTCACGTCGTCACCAACGACCTCTGTCCCCTAGGAACGGAAACGATTCGCTGTTTTCTCCAGTGGTGTGACGTACGAAAAAGAGCGACAGGCATAGCATAGTCGCCGGTCCGTAGCACATTTCCCCTACAGATTGTGGTTTTGCAATTTCAACAGTATATAGACATCGACCTTTCCTTAATCCAGGATGTGACACGCTACACTACCGGACTTGATTTTATTTCGATGAACAGTTATATTCACTGCTACAGTTGAGCGTGTCACAAAATACAGGATATCCAGATTCATTGACTCCATCGTTGGAGGTGAAAGGTGGGAAATGAGATGCTCAGATTAGTGCGTAATTACATCCAACAGCTTAAAAGTCGACCACTGTACGCAACAAGAGCCTTATTTTATCACTAAAATTAGCAAATGAGGTACGTGTGAACTACTGGTTACTCCCTGCTACAAAGCCTTGTTCCCTTGCCCAATCTGAGAACTGACTCGTTTCAAATTACTTCAATAACAGGAAGTTAATAATACAGTGGTCAATATACATAGCAGCTCTCACGTTATTACACACAGACATTAATAAGCAAGCTACCACAATTAAAGTTATCTTAGAAAGCATTTATGGCGCAACGGAATTTAGTCGCAAATAAATTGCATCTGATCTTGTTCTCAGCACTTGTGAAGAACAATATTAAATAAAAGAGGGAAGGTGCTCTAAAACAACAATTTATAGGCAACTTACGGATTATACTAAACTAAAACTTGTTTATTCAGATAGAAAACAATCAAAATTGGGAACCAATTTCGTTAATACAATAAAAATGCATCTCTTACATGGATTAATGCGGACGGTACCCAGCCTAAATTATACATGATTTAACGCTACTAGGGGGAAGGATTCACAAATAACATTCATTCTCTCATACACACGCGATGCCACAGCGAAATTCACCAAAATCAGCGTGCTGAGACGAGGCAAAAGCAGGCGCCGCTATCGTCGGCGAAATTCAGCAAGTCGGAGGTAGCACAAAACACAATATATAAACACTTCTAAGATTGCTCTGGTCTGTCGTGCCTGTTTCGCGACGGTGCGTGTGTATAGCCAAGTTAAATTACATCTGAACAGAAAACGCGAGCAATCACGCTAACGGCGACACACGGCTACGTTACATGAACGCACTCCACTGAAGGTTAAGTGGTTGAAAGTCGGATTCATTATACAAAATCACGGTGGATTCTTAAGTTTCAGTCTGTCAGCAATCGATCTAGGTACTGGTTTTATATGAGAAATGACGTGAACTCAGGCGACTAGCTGCAAACCCCGGAAGTCGGAACTCGGACCCACGTGGTTCTGAAATCCGATAAAATTGAATAAACTTAGATTCCGAATAATAAAGAAAATTAACTACAGCTTGCAACCCATAGAAATGCTTAGAATTATATAAGGAAGCGAATGAAATACGGCTACACGCGATAGGGGGCGATTACAGAGACGGATGAGGTCCTGTCTCAGGAAAACCACAAAAATGAAATAATTACAAAGTCGGAAAAATAAGAATAAGAACTACGGCATGCAACCCCTAGAAATGCTTAGAATTACATGAAGAAGCGAAAGAAATGCAGCTACACGCGATAGGGAGCGATTACAGAGACGGAAGAAGTCCAGTCTAAAAAAACTCGTAAAAGCGAAATAATTACAAAGTCGGAAGAATAAAATTGAGAATTACAACATGCAATCCATAGAAATGTTTAGAATTACATGAAGAAGCTATTGAAGGAGGTTGTACAAGGCTCAGAGAAAATTACTGACAAAGAAAGAGAGCGTATTACAAGTCGGAGAAGAAACGGCAGAATTAAAATAGGCGGCGAGAGAAGATCGTGAAATATTAGTAGAAATCAGAAGGTTACACACATAGTTACTTGCCTGATGGGCATGGAACAAACAAGAGTGGAAGCTGAAGGCATTGTTCTATGAACCATCCGCGTGGCACACATATCACTCATGGAAGGAAACAATGAAAAGATTTTTACATGCACTGTAGAACAGTGTACAGTGAACATATCACCTATTAGAAAACGAGACCCACAAAGCTAGAAAGTATTTACACAGAGGTCATACAGCGCCACATGATCACAAAATGTTTTAACATACCAGGCCGTTATCAAACTGCAATTAGAATCACACACACCGCGTTTATCTATTGGAAATTATTGAACTGAAAAACGAGAAGACATTTCCGCACACAATTGGAGAAAATATTCCAAAAAATGATTCTAAGTTCACGAATCTAAATTAAACGTGCTAGTCAATGAAATGCTACCATCTCCAAAAACAAGAGCAGGACCTGCCTTACCTCACCAGACGACCAACCTAGAATGAATCGCCGAGCGGCCACCAGGCGCGGGAAGTGACCGGAAGCCGGAAAATCCAAGAAAAAGCGGTGGTGGGGACGGAGAGTGAGTACACTCGCGCTGGTGTAGGTTCGCTAACTAGCTCGCAACCAAAGGGTGTGGAAACATCTTTGGTCACCTCAGCAGCTATCGACTCTGAGCCAGAGAGAACGATGCAAAGCGAGCTATCACTCCACACATTCGAACAGCCATTGATTCTCGCACACACTTAATAGTACAACAATTGCACATTCACACAGGGAGAGCGGCGTAGTGGAGACACCGTACTTATGCCACATTAATTAATATAATAATAAATTATTAACATAACAAAATAAGAAAAACCCAGCAATATTAACTAATATTTTAGCACAAGAAATAAAAATGCTATTCCCCAAGCCTTGAAAAGAGTGGGGTTCAAGTTTTAACAAAATGATAGTCTGGCGACATTAAATAAATTATAACTTTACAGAAATATACAAAAATATATGGAAGACGACAGACGGTCGTCTTTCAAGCTGTATTTTAAGATTTATTTCATTGACTTACCAGTTTCGTTGATCCAATAGCAACTTCTTGAGGCTCTACATACGAACTGATAAATCGAAATGTAGATCGTGATTAAATATGGGCCACAATCATAACCCTTTTACCGTCGAAATCTTCATTTGGTATATGTTACCTACATGCATTAATCGAAGATTATCAGGCTTATCACAGTGGCCACTATTTAATCAGGCTTGTTCATCTGGAAATGTAACTTCGTGTGTTGGGCCAGACGAGTGTGCTATTGGAACACCGAAACCGGTAGCTTACCTCAATAAATCATAAAATACAGCTATTGGAATACCACTACTTCGACAGACGGTCAACACACTTAAACCCTGGGCGTGGGAAAGATACAGTCAGCAGGAGACCTGATCCTTGAGCTAAGGGTACCGCAGAAGTTCATGTGTAAATAGGCACCAATATCCTTATTTTCAAATGATAATACAGTAATTAACTAATAACTTATTAAAAGCGAAATTGACTATATCTGAATACATAATCATACGACATTTCATAGTTCCAACGTGGTATATTAGAAAGATGATGACGTAGGGGACTTCAGCCAGAAGACTATTTTGACGTAACTCTCTATTCTATCTTTTGCCAGCATCTTCATCTCTGGATCACTAATTCAATTCACGCGAATTTCCTTAGTGTATTCAGACCTTCACCTCTCTCCTCAATCCTCAATTTTAAATTCCCGTCCTACCATGTCCATCACATCGACTTTTTTCTTCAATTCTCAGTGAACTACCGACTAGTCCCTTCCTTTATTTCTTTTTCAGTTTTGATCAGCATCTCCTCATTAGTTGCTCGAAGCGCCAGAGTAATATGCAGTAGTCTTAGAGCTCGGTATGTCATTCCTCATCCATATTTAACACAACAAATTAACTAGCACAATCAGGTCGGGTTTTAATGAGCCATCCTCACAAACTATAGTTTCCACACTTTTCGTAGTATACAGTGCACTTAATGATTCGTAGTATACGATACTAAAACTGTTTAATTTAGAAAACAGACTCGTTAGTTGACTTACAACATACAATAGTATTAGTGTTCTGTCATGTTTTGCGATTATCAACTGTTGGATTTCATTGAATTCCAAACCAAATTTATTTCAAATGTCTTGTCATCATATGTAACATTTCAAGCTTTCACAGTGGATCTGCTGCAAATATACTTCGCGGGATTGCCGCCGGATGGCATTGTGAATCTCTCACAATATTTCGTCGACACAACTGTTCTACATCTTCGGGTGTCATGGTAATGGCGCGAAAAAATAATAATAAAAAAAAAAATAAAAAAATAAACTTATTCTTTTCATTCTCCACTCCGAGGAGTGGAGCGGACTGTTTGAGATCCGGCCCATAAAGAGTCGTGGTTCTATTCAGCCAATTATCAGACAAGCTGATAGTGGGGCAAAGAGGGAATCCCAATTGGGAATAAGTAGGAGGGGCTTACCAGTTCCGGCATATGCCTTACAATCAAGGAAAACCTCCCGAAAACCTTGGTCGGAACCGGGGGATTGGGACCAATTTAATTTATCTCTGGGACGTTGCCCCAGACTACAAATGGATTATCGGGAGAGCACGAGTGCACTCACGACAATCAAGGATCGGACGCCCGAGTTAGTCTCGTACACTCGTAGAGATCAGCTCAACCAACAGTGGACAAGCATCCCCCTAAAGGAACCGCACCTGTGAGCACGGTATCCTCTGCGTTTGAACCTTATCAACCGGCAATTGCGGGTCGTCAAGCAGTACCTCGATCTTTCAACGGCGTTATTGCCATATTTTGGTGGCATGTCATCAAGAATAGAACGAATCCTCAAGAGACACGATATCAAATGTGTTTTTCGTCCGCCATCAAAACTGAGGAATCTATTGTGCTCGGTCAAAGACGAGCTTGGCCTTCGAAAACGCGGAGTATACAAAATACCATGTCAGTGCGGAAAATCTTATATAAGGCAGACATGTCAAACTGTGCAAGAACGCTGTACTGAACACCAAGGCCACACACGCCTAAGAGAACCTAGTAAGTCAGCGGTAGCAGAGCAGTGCCTGAACACAGGTCATCGGATGTGTGATGAGAAAACTGAAGCTCTATCATCAGTGTCGTCATTCTGGGACAGTATTTTTAAGGAAGCCATACACATCCGTACGGCGGACAATCTTATCAACAGGGATGCAGGTTTTCAGATGAGCGCAGCCTGGAATCCAGCATTGGCTGCAATCAAAACAAAACAGGAGAGAAGAGAAAATCGGATACACGAAGGAACGCAGCGCTACGCAGATACGTAGTTCCAATTTCCACCACAGGAGCGTCCGGCAGCACATCATTGCCCACGGCGCACGCGCGGAAGACGCCTCCTCGGCTCCCAGCAGGGGGCAGCAGAAGCGCCGCCGCCGACCAACACTGGACGGTCTTTCGCGCAAGCTTATTCTCTGCTCACGCCCTGATAAATACCGCCGATGCCGCGCAGTTACCATCAGTCGCACTTTGAAATACTGTCAGCTAATACCACCTGACGATGTCGAACAGTTGTGTCGCCGAAATATTGTGGGAGATTCACAATGTCTTTCGGCGGCAAACCAGCGAAGTGTACATTCTTGTCATCATATATTACAACCCAGACACCGAATTTTGTTTAAAACTGTAGAATTTGCAAGTATTTATGTCAGTAGAAACTTCTGGATAACTGGTCATTTTTAATCATAAAAACCGATTTTGTGAATTATTAGTTACTGAAATATCATTGTAAACGATTTGTGTAAGCATACTAGACACTTCGATAGGTATTTCAAGTTCTTACGTCAAAACTGATATAGTTTCATAAAAAATTGGTTACGTATAAATTGTGCCATTTCGTGTTCTTAATTGTAAAACAAACAGACATTATTTTGGTTTTGTAGCAGTTGCATGTAGGAGTGATGGTGATACCTAGACTTGACAATGAAAGAATATGTAGGAGATATATAGTGTTGTTTTACTTATTTATTTGTAACTTAGTTGGAATTTTTTTTTTATTTTTTATTTATGGGACTTAACTACGGGGTCATCAGTCCCTAAACTTACAAACTACTTATGAACTACTTAGGAACTAGGACGGCACAAATATCCATGCCCGAGGGGGGATTCGAACCCCCGACCGTAGTGGCCGTGCTGACCGTGACTGGAGCGCCTCAGTCACCTCGGCCACCGCGGCCGGCTTAGTTGGAAACTAATCAATTCCTAGACAAGAGAAGCCTACTGAGAATATTACTTGGCATCATTATTATTTTCTTGAATTGTTAATGTGGAAAACAAGTGACCACGCTGTAACACAAGGTAAAAATATTCAAATGTTCGTAAAGATTATGGGACTTAACTGCGGGATCATCAGTCCCTAAACTTACAAACTACTTATCAACTAACTTATACTAAAGACAGCGCAAACATCCATGCCCGGGGGGGGGGGGGGGGAATTCGAAGCCCCGACGGGGAACGGCTTCGCGCATCGGAGCATAGCGCCTCAATGCGCTTGGCCACTCCGCCGCGGCCCAAGACAAGGTAATACTTTTTTAAATCAGCAGCAATTAATCCAGTCACGATTTCATGCAGATGTAAAATATAGTGGCAGGGTGCACTTTTAGTAAACGAGGAGTTGACATAACTGTCTAGAGAACTAACGTCTAAAAAGTAAAAACGGAACGTGCCGGGGATTCTAACCATAGCTCCACGGTGGATGTGGCTTTGATATCCTAGCAAACTGCTCAGTGAACTACAATAGTTGGTACGGACATGCCTCTGATACACGTTCCTCTGTACATCCTGATGCACTGAACGATGTGGAAGTGTTGCCAAGTTTATGATCTCGTAATTGTTTTAAAAATGCACCCGAAGTGATCTTGCTAGACAACTGGATAAGAAATCGCATGTTGATCGCAAAGTGTGAAACATTTTCCTCATCTGTCTCTACTTCATTCATAATGAGTTATTTTGCTGGCCAAATAACAAAACCAATCTATTACTTTTATCGTCTCATTTTTTAATCTAATTCCTTCAACATCGCTTAATCTAATTAGACTACATCCGGCGAGACAGCTCAGTGATGGAGGACCAATGTTCGTGACGAAGTACGGCGTCGTCGGCCCTCTGTTGTCAGTTATGAAACCAAAGAACGGTAGCGTTTAACGACCCGTCGACATCGTGCTCATTACAGACGGAGGACAAGCTCGGATAGTTTTGCTGAGGACAGGGAGGAAAGTCAGCGGTGCCATTTGAAAGCATTTACCAGGGAAATCACGCAAAATTTGTCGACGTCCGGAGGTGAAGTACCTCCCGCCATGCACCAACTGAAATTGTATGTAGTCAGTGACTGCGTTCTTCCTATCGGTTTCCACCAATAAGACTTGAGCAGTACATAACTCAGGGTATTAAAAGTTTATGGCCGTTGTCCTTGTTCATAGGGGTGAGTTATGTACGCCAGGTTTTATGCCCTAAACAGCTATCCAATCTGTTTACACAAGATCAACAATTAACCTGTAATTTAGCCAGTCTATCAATCTGCATATGATGACGTGAAAATTTATTTAACAAACATAAATTAAACCTCTGAATGACCAACAAAATGGATTCTAAGGTCAAGAAATGATTCACTCACTAAGTAATTCTTTATAAATGGAGTTAATTACTCTTATTAGACATGAAAAGCGGAGGTGGTCCGACTTTATAACTGAATATTTCTCCTACTACTGTTCGTGAGAGGTACAATAAGTATCACCACATACTGGCGAGTAAAAGTTCCAAATTATCACTCGTAAATTAGTGTAGTCAATCGAACACTGCAGTTCCAAATATTTACATAAAACACAGTTTGTAATCACACGAGTACACGACTGTTGCATTATCACAGTTCAACAGCCCTACTACCGTGCATAGTTTACCACCTTGCACCAGAGACTGAGTTCTTCAGTTACAATCCCATAAATTTTCTAAGTCCACACATGCCTAACTCTTCAAATCACAAGTTCGTAAAGCGGCTTCAGACCGCCCAGCGACACAATCTTTCACCATAACATCCAAGTTACGAGTCCCTTCCCCAGCGTTCGAAAAGCGTGATCTCCATGCTTGATAGGATATGGAAATAAAGTGGTACGTCTTTTGAGATAGGTAGCGTGGTTCAATGCTGCCCATTTGTTTCTTAATCTGTTACTGATAAACACCACGTATCAATAATTGTAAACATGTCTTTTAATATTATTATTATGTACTTTAATTTATCGGCTTTTTATCTGTAAGGGATATTGTAATTGGAATTACGGCGTTTGATTCTGTCAAATCTCCTGAATCCATTAATATAATTATATTTGCCGTATGATCATTCCCTGATTTAATATGGATTTTTAGAATAATGTATGTGGCTATATTGTATTTCACTTGCAATCTGGAATAGCCGCCCTCGCTCAGTCAAGACAGTCGCTTTCCGTTTCCGAGCACATTGGGGAAGCCCTAACTACCTGCTGTATCCCATTCACTAGGTCTAAACTGGTAGCCAGCCTGCTGTGGAACCCAACAGCCTAGCAAAACCCACTTTTCACATGGAAACAATCAGCTTCTCCCTGTATCTGTAATATCACAGCGACCATCCTCTTGTTTTGAAGGTCGAGTGTGCAATATTTCAACAAGATCGAAATAAAACTGTAGATTTTATTAATTACAACCAAACCTTTTGCGGTTTATCATGTATATCATTATTTATGACTCCATACCGCCTTAAATATGTGACGTAAGTGGTTCGTACCCCTACAGCAATTGTTCTCTCACGGTAAAGAAGATGTGCACCAAATTTGCTTGAAATCCATCCAGTGGTTTAGGAGGATCTGTGCGATATTGTCTCGTAACGTAGCAGTTCCTCGCGCACCCTGTTGTTTATGACGTCATATCTCCTGAACTATGTGTTGCACGTGATCCTTACACCCACAGTGTTATAAGTTACAGTTGAGTACCACTCTCTGATATAGAGCCTGACTCCGCATATTGTACACACTCAAGACAAATAGTTTGAAAAGTGCAGTATATAAAAAGGTTATGTTGTTTTACCGTAGTCCTCATTTCACAGCCCGCTGTTACTAATTCCTAAGGACGTCGATGTGACAGTTTGTCGGGTGGAAACAGGGGGGTGGGGGGGATGGGGGTGTGACGTATTTAAATATTTTGAAAGACGAAAGATGACATGTAAGTAGCCATAAAAAAGTAGTTATTACGACCTTGTAAAAAAAACGTTGTCCTGCTGCTAAAATACAGATTTTATGTCTTTAGTTGAAAGAATAACGCCTGACTTCATTACATACCACAAGATAAGTTCCGTTTCTATTTCTATCCGCGGCACCGCTACGATCGCAGTTCCGAGCATGCGCGGCAGTTACTCTGACTCAAGGAGAAGACAGATCGATGCTGCGTACGTGTGCTTTGTAGTGCTTCTTTATAATGTCAGCCGTAATTGAAAGTGCCGCCGCGTGTGAAATCAGATCTGTGATTCGTTTTATAAGTGCAAAGAAAGTTAAACCTAAGGAGATTCAACGGCAAATCTGCGAAGTTTACGGACAAAATGATATGAGTGATTACAGTCAAATCACCATACTGCTTGACCTTACACGGCGAATGTGACCAAACAATTCTTACGATAATTTCACTTGGACGTGTTTGATCATCCTCCATATAGCCCGGACCTATCTTCTAGCGACTTTCATCTCATCTTACACCTAAATCTGTCCTTGGTGGTCAACATTTCAACGATGATGACGAGCTGAAAGAACTGTCACCACATGGTTGAATGCACAGTCGGCAACCTTTTATGAAGAAGGCATAGATACACTTGTGTCACGGTATGGCAAGTGGCTAACAAATTTCGGAACTATGTAGAAAAGTAGTTTAACAGTTGTAGATTTTTGTACAATAAAATTTTTTTCTGTATCTGTACACGTTTGTTTTATATAACCAAACGGAAGTTTGTGGACGTACATCGTATTTTCCTTTTCATGAAAGTTACGAAGGACGACTACCCACATCCTATACCCTTCTTCCAAGCATTGACGCCCTCAATTTTTTCCTTTTACAAACAGAATTTATTGTACTTCTTTTGTGTCTCTCATATATCACACTGTCAGATTAGTATGGTCGAGATGGTACAACCTATGATCATAGTGTGTTCCTATTGTTATTTAATTGCTAGTCTGGAAACTCGACCACACAACTAAATCGCTGTACGTACATTTTTATGGTGCTTGCACCGAAATTGCAACAAGATGATAACTTATCTCTGTTGAAATTGGTATTAGAGCGATTTGTAACCCTGAGTCGCAAACCCCGTCACATAGGCTACTCTTCAACTTCAGAAGTTAAACGGGTCTGCATATACGCCAGGCGAAACAATAACGGCAACTTGTAAGAGTTCATCTTCCGCGGCCAGCGTCGAATAATTCGTATTTGGAAATGAAAACGCTGTTTTCCTGCTTCAGTTTATTTGTTTTATTTTTGCAGACGCGTTTTGCTTTATTTCTTTTTGAGGCATCATCAGTGGGTTGGTTTATTTAGCAATTACAGTTTTGGTTGTAGTTGTAGAATAAATTCACAAGAAATAACGTAACTGGAAGAATTGTACGAATTCAGCCTGTGATCATATGGGGAAAACAGCAAAATCCAAACCAACACGACGAAAAATCGTGATAATCACTAATGTCTAAAATAAGAAAATGTAATTCCTAGATAAACCAAAACACTTGTGATGCCTTGAAGTAAAAGAAGGCTAAACCTCTTTGGGTGAAGTAAATTAAGTAAATTGCAGCACTAAAACAGAATTGAATTTTCATTAGCAAGCATAAATAATTACGACAGCATTCCAGCGGTGACACCCACGAC
Organism: Locusta migratoria; assembly: GCA_026315105.1. Lineage (NCBI taxonomy): Eukaryota > Metazoa > Arthropoda > Insecta > Orthoptera > Acrididae > Locusta > Locusta migratoria. The sequence goes on from CM048749.1 coordinate 356,258,618, forward strand.
AAATACTGCCCCCGCTAGGAAGAAACTTATTTTTGTCAACGTGGACGTTTATTTCAGTGATGTAACAAAATAACTGCCAAGGTGGCAGTCGCAACTCGGCCGGTGGTGTGACACTCGCCTCTAAGCAAATCGCTTAGTTCTCTTCTAAGGTTTCCTTGATGATTAACATAGACTAATATTCAATTTAGATACTGGACGGAGGTGGCGCGGTGGTAACACACTGGAGACGGTTCACAACCGCCTCCCATCATCCTGATGTAAGTTTTTCGTGATTTCGAGAAATCTTTTGACAATTTCGACTGGAATACACTATTCCAAATTCTGAAGGTATCAGGGGTAAAATATAGGGAGCGAAGAGTTATATTCAACTTATACAAAAACCAGATAGCGGTTATTATAGTCGAAGGGCAAGAAAGGGACGCAGAGGTTGGGAAGGTAATAAGACAGGGTTGTAGCCTTTCCCCAATGTTGTTCAATCTGTACATTGAGCAGGCAGTGAAGGAATGGAAGGAGAAATTTGGAGAGGGCAGTAAAGTGCAGAGAGAATAAATAAAAACATTGCGGTTTGCTGATGACATAGTAATTCTGTCAGAGACCGCAAAAGATATGGAAGAGCAATTGACTAGAATGGACAGTGTCTTGAAAGGGAGATATAAGATGGACATTAACAAGAGTAAAACGAAGGTAATGGAATGCAATGTCAGGAAAATCAGGCGATGCTGAAGGAATTAGATTAGGTAATGAGACAGTAAAAGTAGTAGATGAATTTTGTTATTTGGGTAGCAAGATTACTTCTGATGGCCGAAATAAAGAAGATATAAAATGCAGAATGACTACGGAAAGAAAAGCGTTTCTAAAGAAGCGAAACTTATTAACATCCAATATTAATTAAAATGTTAGGAAGTCCTTTCTGAAAGGATTTGTCTGGAGTGTAGCATTTTATGGGAGTGAAACGTGGACGATAAAGAGTTCTGATAAAAATATGATAGAAGCTTTTGAAATGTGGTGCTACAGCCGAATGATGAAAATTATATGGGTAGATCACGTAACTAATGAGGAGGTGCTTAACCGAATCAGGAAGAAAAGGAGTTTCTGGCATATCCTGACTAAGAGAAAGGATAGACTGGTTGGATACATTCTGAGACATCAAGGAATTGTCAACTTAGCATTAGAAGGAAGCGTGTGGGGAAAAAATCGTAGAGGGAGACAGAGGGACGAATATAGTAAGCAGATTCAAAATGATGTAGGTTGCCGAACGTATTCTCAGATGAAGAGACTTGCACAGGACTGGGTAGCGTGGAGAGCTGCATCAAACCAGTCTACGGACTGAAGACCACAACAACAACGACAACCCTAAATCACTCTAGGCGAATGCCGGGACGGTTTCTTTCGAAAAGCACGGCCAATTTCCTTTCTCATCCGTAGCAAACGTCAATTCGAGCATTTGCTCCACCTTCAATGACCAGGATGTTGATGGGTCTTTAAACGCTAGTCTTCCTTCCATCCTTTTAGATAATTCTGTATTTTCACAGCTCTTCTTAGCTGCACCGCAGTGGTTGAACATAACATCAGAGCGAGCGAGCGCACACACACACACACACACACACACACACACACACACACACACACCACACACACACACACACACAACCAGAAAGCGAAAATACACACAACGTATGAAAACCAACATTTATAAGACGAAGCTGACTGGAATAAAGTCAGCAAAAATTCAAAAATTTCCAATATTAACCTCATAACAGAAGTAACTGAAAATACAGTGTCCATTGTTCCCTTTTCAGTTATCAGCACTGAGAAGATCCTCTTGTTGGTGATGCTCGCTGTAAAGTTTTCTTGTGACTCTTCAGTAATACCTGTAGTGTTAAGGTCGAATTTTGTGTACAAGTGAAGTAGAAGTGCTATGCGTATAGAACTTTTGATGAGAATGAGAGCTGCTCTATCTTAAATTTCCAATTAGTAGTGTCAACATGCAAGCTGCAATCATTGTAAAAGCCTATACAAACATTTAAAAGTTGTAATTGTTAGTTTTCTTGGAAAATGTGTGAAAACGTGCAACACATGAATGAAATTACGTAGCATCCGGAGATGACGGTTGTATGTGTGTTCAAACCCAAATGTTTGTAAATCCATGGGACTTAACTATTGCTGTTGTCAGTCCCTAGGCTTAGAAATTACTTAAACTAACCTAAGGACCACACATGCACACACACACACACACACACACACACACACACACACACACACACACCCATGCCCGAGGAAGGACTCGAATTTTGGACAAGGAACAACAACACGCTCTGCAGCAAGGTGCCTTAGAGCACTCAGCCATTAGTGAGTTGTGGCTGTGAATGTATGATTGAGAGTGTTCTGCATTGATGGCAGCAGGCTCTTAGGTATGTGTGTGGGTTATTTTTTTTCTTTTTTTGTGCTTTTTTTCTTTATTTCTTTTTTCTCTCTCTTTTTTACGTGTCTGTCTGTGGATACACCATCGTCTTTTCTGTGATTTGCTAGCTATGCTGATCTTTTAATCAAATTATTTATTATAGATGTTATATATTAAATGATTATAGGAAGTGTTTTATAAGTTCATGGAAAATTGCTGCTCAGATCGCCTCTAGTGTGCCTGAGTTATTTGTTGTGAAAGCGATAAGTGTCACTGATTACATTATTAAAATGGTGAATTATTCTTAAATTTACAAAGATAGTGCTTGAGAACAATGCAACATTTAATGTGAGGTGTGTAGTGACTTACATCAAGAGTACGCCCAATTAATTACATTCATACTGCCTATTTCGTTGCGTCCTAGCCTCCTTACCGTAATGTTTAAGGTAGTACTTTCTTGTAATGAATATTAGAATCCGATGCAGTTGAAAACCTCAAAAAAAAAAAAAAAAAAATTATTTCTTAAAACGTAGGCATGACCAGAATTTCACGACCAATGTCCCATCATCACATGCATTTGTAAAGTTACAATATAATAATGACGTCAGTGCAATTGTTAAATAAGTTAACGAAATTCTCTGCTAAAAACCTTTAGGTAAAAAAGGATAATACGTACAAAATGAGCCCATTAAACTCTTGTTAGGGATTAAAATACGTTAAAACAGGCGGTAGGACCCCTCGCGTCTTAGGCCTGATATATGCCTACACAGAGCAGGCCGTATGGCTTTAGGCGCCATGTCACGGACTTTTTGCGGCCGCTCCCGCCGGAAGTTAGAGTCCTCCTTTGGGTATAGATGTGTGAGTATGTGTTGTCCTTAGGATATGTTGCAGTTAGTGTAAGTAGTTTGTAAGTCTAGGAACCGATGACCTCAGTAGTGTCGTCCCATAGGCTTATAAATATTTGATTTGATTTGACAAAGAGGAGGGCCTACATGAGAAACAGTTAGATGCAAAATCAGGAGAGACGAACATCGTATACAAATACAAAGGTTTTATGTGAAATATCTCATAAACACCATATTTTTGTTTTGTTTTGTCGATATAAGCCTGCTTAAGGTAGTTTTACAATATCGATCACCATTAGATTTAATTCATAAAGTCATCTGTAATTTGTAACTATTTATGCATGGAAATATCAATTCAGTGCGTACTATAGAGTTGACAATTACGTTTCAGGATATAATTTGATGACTGTATGTAAGAATGTAGGAAATAAGATTACAATATTTATTTAAATGATTCCAAAAGTGCTTATAGGTTGCTTGATTAATCACTAGATGTTGTTAGTACATTATTTATTGTCAAGACATAACATGTTTTGGGCTTAGCCCAGCTTCTGGTGACCTGTCAGTAAGATACATATACAGCCAATAAGTATATACACAAAATTATTTAAAATTTATAATTAAAATACAAACTATTTTTATACATAGTAATTAATTTTATATAATTTGTAATTACATACTGATATAATGTATATATTGAGCATTTAGATTGGCCATTTAAAATACTATTGTTTTGTATTGCCGTACAAGAATAAACATCAAATGTCATAAAGATTATATATATATATATATATATATATATATATATATATATATATATATATATATATATATATATATAAGAAAATAAATTTTGATCATGACGGTTGCATACCTTTACCAAGACTAAGTCTGAAACAAGCATTACAATATTTGATGTAAACACAGCATTTTTTGTATTGCATGCTGGGATATGCTAGCCAGTGATGAGGATGATGATGCCACTGCAAAGGAGGAGGACGGCACTAGATGATTAAGTCACATGAACTGAACAAAGTGGGCCAAAGTCGCCATAGTAAAAAGTGTGCCAGAATTGGTTTAACACCCCTACTCATAATTGTCACCCCCTGCCTAGGAACCACTGTCCACTAAGGTCTGCGCCGTTTCATTTGAATTCAAAATAAAAATGTATTAAAATAATTTGAATGACATAATACACACATGAAATCCTATGGAAGAAAATATCGTGTGATTTACAAAACTATACATAATGTTCGGAACACTACATACACGTAAAACCATAGGCATTTATCTATTAGTCCTCTACGTAAATAAACAATATGGTGCTACATTATGCTGTATTTCACACCAAGAGATGAGGTAGTGCTGAGAATCATCGTGAGAGACACAAAAAAGACGTGTGGCAATCGAATCTGCAAACAGGCGTCACTTCCTGACGTAAACAACAATCGAACTCAAAACGTCTTAAGTGACATTGCACTGCACTATTCTTCTGTAACGAACTATTTTAAATGTAGAAATTCTAAAAATTACGTGACATTCCAGATCACGGAGAATGTTTATACGAAGGTTGTCCATGAAGTATGTTACGTTTCTATTTCTATCTGCGGCAGCGCAACGATCAAAGTTCCGAGCATGCGAGGCAGTTACTCTAACTCAACGAGAAGACATGTACGCCATTTTCAAATCGCTGCTGCCGACGTGTGCTTTGTAGTGCTTCTTTATTATGTCAGCCGTAATTGAAAATGCCGCCGAATGTGAAATCAGATGTGTGATTCGTTTTCTAAACGCAAAGAAATTCACAGGCAAATCTGCGAGGTGTGTGGATAAAATACTATGAGTGATTCCATAGTTAGAAGATGGTTCAAACTGTTCAATGAAGGACGTCATCAAGTGCACGATGAAGAACGAAGTGGACGCCCGTCTGTGGTTACTGATGAACTGGTTCACACAGTTGAAGAGAAGATTAACCACAACTGTAAATTTACACTTAGTGCCCTTGCTATGGAAATTCCGCAAATCTCACGATCACTAATTCATGAAATTGTTACTGAAAACGGAAATTTCGAAAACTTTGCGCACGTTGGGTACCCAAAATTCTTAATAAGCAGCTCAAAAAACAACGGATGGGCAGTACACTTTAGTTTTTGACGCGCTACAATTAAATAGGCGATGGTTTTCTTTCTTGGATAGTCACGGGGGATGAAACGTGGGTATCGTATGACACCCCTAAACAAAACGGCAAGCAATGGAATGGAGGCACACTTCATCCTCAACGAAGGTTACGTCTAAAGAAGTCTTGACTCTTCGAAAAGTGATGTGTACCATTTTTTTGGAACAGAAATGGTATTTTGCTGATTGTTTTCTTACCACGAGGCCAAACAATCTACATCTACATCCATACTCCGCAAGCCACCCGACGGCCTGTGGCGCAGGGTACCTTGAGCACCACTATCGGCTCTCCCTCCTATTCCAGTCATGTATTGCTCGCGGAAAGAAAAATTGTCGGTATGACTCTGTGTGGACTCTAATGTCTCTGATTTTATCTTCATGATCTCTTCGCGAGATATACGTAGGAGGAAGCAATATACTGCTAGACTGCTCGGTAAAGGGTTGATCTCGAAACTTCGACAAAAGCCCGTACCGAGCGACAGAGCGTCTCTCCTGCAGAGTCTTCCACTGGAGTTTATCGATCATCTCCGTAACGCTTTCTCGATTACCAAATGATCCTGTAACGAAGCGCGCTGCTCCGCGTTGGATCTTCTCTACTTCCTCTATCAACCCCACCTGGTACGGATCCCACACCGGTACTCTAACCTACTTCCTTTGTTTTCGGACTGCATTTTTTTTGGATTCTTCCAATGAATCTAAGTCTGGCATCTGCTTTACCATTGACTGATTTTATATGGTCGTTCCATGTTTCCTGCGGGACCATTAAGGAATTGCGTCGCGCAATACAGAACAAGCGATGACGATTACTGTCAAAAGGTGTTTTTTCCACGATTAGGTCCAACCTCACAAGACGAATGTGAGCAAAGCCCGTACATCCCGGACCTCGCTCTCAGCGACTTTCATCCCTTCTTACTCCTAAATCTGTCCTTGATGGTCAACACTTCAACGATGATGACGTGCTGAAAGAACATGTTACCACATGGTTGAAGGCGGCGACCTTGTATGAAGAAGGCATACAAAAATGTTTCTACGCTATGATAAGTGCCTACAAAATCTCGGAAGATATGTAGAAAAGTAGTTCAACAGTTGCAGGTATTTGTACAATAAATATTATGTCTGTATCTGTACACGTTTGTTTTATATAAGCAAATGGAACTTACTTTGTGGACATACCTCGTATCAGCAGAGGTTGATCTGAAGTGCCGTTACTAAACATACACGGTGACCATTATTGAACTGTATGAAATAAAATCGCCATTCCCCTGAACAGTTAACGTTAGGACGTTCAAATTGCTCGCTTGGTCGCGAGGCATGCTGGGAAATAGTATGCGCAGCCACATGTGGATGTGGTTTGATTTAGCGACGAAGCCCGCTTCCATTTGGATGGTTCGTCAGTAAGCAAAATTGGCGAATTTGACGGGGGGAAAATCCGCACTCCGCGATCGAGACGTTTCATCACCCTTAATTGGCGACTGTGTTGAGTGTTCCGTCCAGTCACGTAATGATCGTTTTCTTTGATGGCATATTGACTACCGAACGGTACGTGAAGTACTTGGAAGATGATTTCATCCCCATTATCCAAAGCGACCCTGAGTTCGTCAATATGTGGTTCACGCAAGGTGAGCTCGGCCCCAACGAAGCAGGAGAGCGTTTCGTGTTCTGAGGAGCACTTTGGAGACCACATTGTGGCTCTGGGAAATCCAGAGGGCACAGGCATGGGTACCGATTGGCCACAGTAGCCCCGAAACCTTTGTTGAGCTGAAAACAGCCAAGGTCATCGATAGCAACGATGTTTCCCCACTTCAGCAGGTCATACAGAATTACGCTTTACGTCTCTCTCACATCATCGCCACGGAAGGCAGTCATATCGAACATGTCACAACTTAAATCCGGAGATCTGTACTGAGATTTACATATTAATAAGATGTGTGCAGACCGTAACAGCGGTCATTGCCTTGTGGAAGCAGCATCTTTACTGCAGAACTGGTCGGTATTTTGAGAGCTCTTGAATACCTCAGAGCTCGCCCCAGGGGGTCGTTCGTCATCTGCAGCGACTCCCTGAGTGGCTTACAGGCCCTCGACCAGTTTCTCCCCAAACATACAGTGGTGCGAGTCATTCAAGATGCTGTCTTCGCCCTTGGCGAGTCAGGCCGTTCTGTCGTTTTTGTCTGGACGCCAGGGCACATAGGTATACCGGGCAATGAACGTGTTGATCAGCTGGCCACCACTATGCGGTCCCTGGATATTGGCCTCCCAGTTTCCGACCTCCAAACCCAGTTGACCCGCAAGGTCTTAGGGGTTTGGAATTCTGAATGGGCAGATTCGACTGAACCGAATAAGCTCCGTGCCGTCAAGCCGTCTACTGCTGCATGGAAGACGTCCCTGAGGGCTTCTCGCAGGGAGTCAGTCGTCCTTCGCCGACTCCGTATAGGCCATACTTGGCTTACGCACGGTCACCTCCTGCGTCGCGAGAACCCTCCTCAGTGTCGATGTGGTGCGCCTTTGACGGTCGCCCACATCTTAATTGAATGTCGCCATTTAGCCGCAGCACGACGCTATTTTAATCTTCCTGACACTTTGCAGCTAGCATTAGCTGACAATACCTCCACGGTTGACTCTGTTTTAAATTTTATGCGTGAGTGTGGACTTTACAAGTCACTTTAAAGTTTGTGTTTGTCTGTCATTTCTCTGTCCTCCGCCTGCTTAAGTCTGTTAGGTAGGTGGTTTTAACGTGTTCCAGAGTGGCTGGGTGTGTTCCTTATATCCTTGTGACCACCCAGCAAAAACACTCTTGTGCTGTTTCAGCTGTTTTATCCCTTCTTCGTTTTTAATCGTATCCTTTCTTTCTATTAGTCTCAAAGTTTTAAACTTTGACTTGTTAATGCATTCACTTCGGATCGATTAACAAAATGTTTTATCTCTTTGACTGGAAAAAGGGACTGATAACCGTCGTTGTTTAGTCCCTTCAAAAACCCAACAACAACAACAACAACAATGTGCAGACCGTAATTTATAACTAATTTGCGTTTGTCTAATATAATTAAAAAAAATTGTCGCGCAGTAGGTATCGTGTACAGCTTTTTCAAGCTATTGACTTACAGTAGAAATACTCTACTGGCCATTAAAATTGCTACACCAAGAAGAAATGCAGATGATAAACGTGTATTCAATGGACAAATATATAATACTAGAACTGACATGTGATTACATTTTCACGCAATTTGGGTGCATAGATCCTGAGAAATCAGTACCTTTGGTCGTAATAACGGTGTTGATACGCCTAGGCATTGAGTCAAACAAAGCTTGGATGGCACAGGCGCTCCTGTCTGTGATGCAGCGTCAAGGGTAACCGCAGCCATGGTCTCCGAGCTGATAGTCTATGCTCCTGGAAACGTCGTCGAACTGTCCGTGCTGATTGTTCTTGTCTTGCTAACGTCCCCATCTGTTGACTCAGGGATCGAGACGTGGCTGCACGATCCGTTACAGCCATGTGGATAAGATGCCTGTCATCTCGACTGCTAGTGATAAGAGACCGTTGGGATCGAGCATGGCGTTCCGTATTGCCTTCCTGATCCCACCGATTCCATATTCTGCTGACAGTCATTGGATCGCGACCAACGCGAGCAGCAATGTCGCGATACGATAAACCGCAATCGCGATAGGCTACAGTCCGACCTTTATCAAAGTCGGAAACGTGACGGTACGCATTTCTCCTCCTTACACGAGGCATCACAACAACGTTTCACCAGGCAACGCCGGTCAACTACTGTTTGTCTATTAGAAATCGGTTGGAAACTTTCCTCATGTCAGCACGTTGTAGGTGCTGCTACCGGTGCCAGCCTTATGTGAATGCTGTGAAAAGCTAATCATTTGCATATCGCAGCATCTTCTTCCTGTCAGTTAAATTTCGCGTCTGTAGCACGTCGTCTTCATGGTGTAGCAATTTTAATGGCCAGGAGTGTAATATTTATGGAGTTTCCCGTCGGACTCTCCCGCCGAAAACTAGTTTACAACAAAATAAATATTATTGTGGAACAAATGTATAGTATACCACAGTTATTTAATACAGTAGAAAGTTGAACACGGAGAACGTCGTCAAAACTTTGGGTAAACGTGACATTTTCTGTACTGCGCGGACGACTAGCGACATTCTCAGTGGGTGAAGGGCACGAAGCTTTAAATCTCCAGTAAAATAGAGGCGCTTCTATCGGAAGCCCCGCTGACACTAAGACCGCTTCCTGAAGCTCTGCACTTCCGTATCTGGCACGTTCCCCAAACACAGCAGCAAATGCCTTGTTACGGGTTTTAAGCTATTTCCATCACCTTTTCTAGGCTCCCCCTTGTTTCATCAACGCAAACATTATCACAGGCACTACCACCTTTTTCCAGAGAGTGATGTCAAACAAACTGGTTGGTCAAAAATGAGCTATTCGAAACATTACGCTTACTCTGGCGAAATGATGTGCGGGAATGTAAATGTCACGATTTGAGGGCAGTATGATACATCAGTAATGGGCAAAATACATAGAAACTCGTTTCCATTATAACAAGATTTCATATCAGCGCATGACGTAGACTTACATTAACATTTAAAAAAATGCGTCACCTGTGTATGCCATAAACACTTTTCTCATGGACGTTAGTTGACACGATTTGAAAACCTTGGTCCTCTGATCTGTTACAACATATTAACAACCTTGCCAATAGCCCCAAGTATCGAAAGCGTGCCCATTTTGTAGAATGCAGATTAGACAGCAACATTTGTACCATCGTTCAACAGACAGTGTAGGAACAGTATAGAGGATCTGTAGACATTGTATGACGTTCTCCGATGACAAGAAGATGTACATTTCGTTCCACGCTGATCCATAGTGAGGATATCCTCTTGGGTGTAGAACATGCGAAAAAGAATGTTAAAAAACATTCAAATATTTCTAAACCCGAGGAATAAAACTGCTTAGTTCCTCGATCCCTAAAATTACATAATACTAATACATAGTATTAATTTATGCTAAGTTAACACACATACTAATGCCCGAGGGATGACTCGAACCTCCAATGGGAGTCATCGCGCAATCCATGAAATGGCGCACCGGCCCGCGCGGCCATTTCCGCTAGGCTCAAAAATAATAATAAATATTTACAAAATCCAGATATGCTACTGCACCTTCCACAGAACCCCGATGAAATTATCCTTGTGAATGTGGAATCGATCGAAAAATTGAAAGAGATTTAAGAACTTGTAAACAGACGGTAAATGTCCAATATTCTTAGGTGGGCATGATAATTCTTAGACTATTACAGCCACGTATCATCAGATGAAACTAAGATGTAAAGACAACACTTACTACCCAAGATTTTTATAGAAGCCAAATTGTACACAATATTAATCACGTACGAGTTGTGTCCCTAGTTCACTAAGGAATTCTCTGTATCTCACGCCATCAGCATCTCATTACCCACGTTACAAAACAAAAGCGTTTACTTCTGCTATATCTAGCCTAGTGTTGATGACTCCCATAGGCCACTGGTTACTGGTTCACGATTCTAAAACATTGTACCACAAATCGAAGGTACTGAAAACGATGCCACGAAAAATAAAAAATAAAATAAAACTTCCAGTAAAGGTACACCTGGGTCTTTGGGACCTGATCAGCTTTAAAGAAAAAAAAACTAATAAAGACAGGCCTGTAACAATGTTCTGGGCTCGTAGTCAAGTGAATGCTACATAGTCTCCGTAAACTCTCTCCGCAGTGACGATCTCCGCGTGTCTCGCTTGTGGGACGTGTAAGGTTGGCAGCACAGACAAAGCGCACCTGCACGTGTTCCGTGCCCTGCAGTGGTAGTAGGGTGGGGGTAGAGTTGCGTGTGTGCTACACCTGTTACTTGTCTTATTGTCTTGTTCTTGTATACGCGGAGTGTAGTGAGAATGCTTTGTAAGGTAACCGTTAAGGTAAACCTTACATTATAACGAGCAATGAGCTTTATTTTGAACATATTATTCGTTTGAACCTGTTTATAGTGAATATGTAGTAATTAACTTCTTATGTGACTTAATTAATTATCGTGATGCACGATGTATTTAGGTAACTTAACTGTGAACATTTTCTGTCATTTATTTATTATCTGTATTGTAATTGTTTGTCGGAGGTTCGAATCCCCCCTCGGGCATAGATATTTGTGCCGTCCTTAGTATAAGGTAGTAGATAAGTAGTTTGTAAGTTTAGGGACTGATGACCCCGTAGTTAAGTCCCATAAGCTTAACAAACATTTGAACATTTTTTTATTGTAATTGTTTATGTATATATTATTTTATTTTATTTGTACTTTGTATGTTTTCTATATGTCTGTGATTACTTGTTATGTTTAATTTGTCAATGTAAAATATTTCTCTGTGAACAGTTGTCGATATGGCTCCTTAGATCAGAGACTTTATTGTATAGCAGCGCTCGCCTGGGAGAGAGCAGGCAAGCAGCAGTATCTGCCGCCCCATGGCGTAGATCAGACGTTCGTACGCGGACCGCGGAGTGCTCAAACAATATAAGTAATGAAGTTAAACAAAGTGAAAGTTCTAATTTGTTATAAGTGCAATGATATGAAAGTTTATATGAAACCAGTGAACATAAGTGAAGTAAGAATTGATTTTAATGAAACATTTATTCGTTCGTTCTGCTGAGGCAGAAATTCGTTACGTGTTCGGTAACCGTCCCAGACGTCCGAAACGCGGTAGCTAACGGTCGCGATTAATTACGCGATTCGCTAAGCATCACGGTGAAATGCTAGCAAGCTGCCAAAGGAGGAGCCACCATCAAAATAATTGTTGTTGTTGTTATGGTCTTCAGTCCGGAGACTGGTTTGATGCAGCTCTCCACCCTACTCTATCCTGACCAAGACTTTTCATCTCCTCATAAGAACGACAACCCACATACACTTGAATCTGCTTACTATACGCGTCTCTTGGTCTCCCTCTGCGATTTTTACCCCACACACTTCCCTCCAATGCTAAATTTACGATTCCTCGATGTCTAAGAATGTGTCCTACCAAGCGATCCCTTCTTTTAGTCAGGGTGTGCCAAAAATTCCTTTTCTCGCCAATTCTGTTAAGTACCTCTTCATTAGTTATGCGATCTACCCACCTAATCTTCAGCATTCTTCTGTAGCATCACATTTCAAAAGCCTCTATCCTCTTCCTGTCCGCACTGCTTATCGTCCATGTTTCACTCCCGTACAAGGCAACGCTCCACACAAATGTCTTCAGAAAAGACTTCCTTACACTTAAATTAATATTCGATCAAAATAATTACCGTATGAATTTATGTATCATTTATATGACTTCAGAGTACCACGTCGCTGGACTGATAAATAAGATAAGTTAAATGCTATGGTTGTAATTTACTGTGAATACATATTTAAATTTTGTTTAAATACAGGAACATTAGACAGTACTTTTGCTATCTTATTTGAACAACTAATTAACCACACATGATTAGTAGGACAATCCTCAATAATGCATGAATAATATTACTACACAATTTTACAATCAAGTGAGTGTCATTAATTATTAGAGAGTGTGATAGTAATTTCAGTTGAGAAAATTTTGCTAAGATGGATTGTAGAAGATAACAGACAGTTGAATTAATGAATAATTTTTCTATTTCGTTTTGCACTGAGTTCGACAATAATAGCCACCGCCACATGTATCCTATAAAGAACCAAACTCGTACTAATGTCGTATGCATAGCATTAATTAAGACTGATTTACTTAAATTTCCTATATGCTTGAGTGAATTAATTTTATCAGATACTGACTTCAGTGGTTGGACTGAACCCACTTGCCAATCACTTGATGCTTAAAATCCAACTATTCATAATTTTCTAAATTATCATTACCATTAGCGTGCTAATTGAGTCGTACACATTGCACAGACGGAGTAAGTTAATTTCTGCTATCTGTGTGTGCACAGTCACTGTAGGAGATTTTGTAAGGAAAGGAAAGGTGAGTGATCTTTTGGAAAGTTTGTCAGATAGGGCCATAGTATTTGTTAATTACACTAAATTTCTTGCTAAATATTTTCAAAATTTAACTAGACCACTTGCATTAATCACGAGTTTAACATAACCAACAACGAAATTAAGGTCAGGTTTGTTATGTTGCTCCAACAATACAACAACAGCCACCACAGTTAATAACACGTAAAACAATTTTTTTTTACCTCCACAAACACTTTTCTTCAATAAAATAAACACCTTTCACCCAATATCCCCAACAAATATTTTTCTTTCCTTACTGCTTACTATCGCAGAGAGAGCCTTTTTAGTGGAAGAGGTTTTCCGGGCAGGAGGAAACTTCACGGAGCATGTGAGGCGACAATTTAGATTGCGTTTTCCTACGTCGTAGTGTCCACATCGCGACACTGTACGTGATTGAATTCGCAAATTCCGGACAACAGGTTCAGTTCATGATGCACAAGAAACGTTTAGGCCTACAGTTTTAACAGAACGAAAGCTCGATGACATTTCGGACATCATGAGGCTGAGTCCAGCAAAATCAGTAAGGAAATTTTCACAAGAGGCTAAAATCTCCCGCACGAGAGCAACATAAGGCCGTAACCAAAGAACTAGGACTCTATCCGTATAAAATAACTGCAGTGCAACAATTACATTGTATGGACCTTACGAAAAGAATAGTGTATTGTGAATGGTTTCATTGGTTTATAAACAGGCATGGTTTTGGTGTTGCAGATCGAACATTTTTCACTGATGACGCTTGTTTTCATTTATCTGGATACATTACTTCCAAAAATTCATGTATTTGGTCATCCGAAAATCCACATGCCTCAACAGAAACGCCATTGCACGCAGAAAAAATTGGAGTATGGGTTGCCATAACACGAACGCGAATTATAGGACCGATATTTTTCGAAACTAACGTCTCTCCGAAATCTATTGTTCACAGATAATTCATCAATTTATTGCGCTGATGAATGAGGGTGAGACCAATCATTCATTTTCCAGCAATCTACTGCTCATATAGCACACCAATCCCTACGACTTTTAGATAACATCTCTGGAGACAGAATAATTACAAAAGGTCTCTGGCCCCCCTCGATCACCGGATTTATCTCCTCCCGACTATTTCCTCTGCGGTGAGCTAAAACATTTGTTTATCAAAATAACCCAAAGACAATACATGAACTTAAGACAGCGATAACTGAATATCTGAGTAGCCCGTTATCAAAGACGGACATCTGTCGTTTGCCAGAAACCGAAATAAACGTTTTTTTTATTGCGAAACGTATAGCTAATATATTTATAAGCTGATTTGAGCATTATCAACTTTAATACTAGAGGATTTATACCTGGAAGTGGCTAATATCAATTTGATTACCCAAGCATCTTCAAATTGTGTTTGAAAATACAGATGTCCGTCTTTGAAACCAAAACGTGCAGGTGTCCCCTTTTGATGTGAACACGCTTTCAGATGTCCGGTTTTGATACACAGAGATTCGCATACTGCTGACGAGAATATTTTACAGGTGTATAATCTGGGGAATTATGGTAATATCGACATAAAGTGGAAAATATTAAATTCTGAACACTATTACAGATTGGAAATTTGAAAACTACAGTAATCATAATAATATTTTCAATTTTATATGCAAAATGGAATGTTACGGCACTGAATCTCTAAAATTATTAGCATAAGGTCTGTTGAAACTTTCGCCAGATTTTTCCGTGAACATCCTTACGTCATTTATGACATCGAACTTCTTTTCAACAAATGATAATTTCGTACAATGCACCTTACAATAGAACAGTGTAGATTACAAACTAGTCTTACATTTTTTTTTCTTTTCAATGTTTATTTTCCACTTTTCAGGAAGTCTCAACCGCTTCCTAGCTTTTCCTTCGGACGCTGGTGATATATTATGTTCCACTTTACTCGCTTTAAGATGGTTATTAGTAATAATACTATCAAAAGTTACTGAAAAACTTAGTACCTGGCACATACTGTCGCCATGTCTGTTTTTCGAGGTCATGTGATCATACACCGTTCCCAATAGTGGACACTGCTTAATTCAACGAGTGTCCGACTTTGATATCAAGCCCTTATGTAGGTGTCCGCTTTTAATGTGAACAGTCAAATTTAGCTTCTGATTTATCACATTTACGTCAATTTTTTGGAAAAAAAAACGGATTTTACCAATGAAAAGAGCGGAAAAACTTCCTTTAGCATCGACTGCTAACTAAATTTCGACCATTAGGTCAGATGTCCAGGTTTGATATTAGGCTACTCTTGTATTCGATTACACATGAAACAATGGTAAAGGTAATTTCAAAATATCCATGTTGGACACGAACTGCAGCTGTAGCGTAAATTGAAGGTTTATTTTCGTGAAAAGAATTGCAACCAGCTGCCTTTTTGGAACTTTTTTTATTTACTCCAGAACTAGTTTTCGAGCCACTGCAGGCTCATCATCAGTGGATAACTTTACAGGAACATTCCCGCTAAGTGTAGGTTATGCTGTCATGTTGGTTCTGGTCACATAACTGAGCTTTAGTAAGGGAGAACACAATAAATCGGAATTAAAGGTATTGTAATTTTATGTACTTACTGTGTTCTTAATGTAGGTGTAACCAAGATGTGCATTGGGCACTTCCGTTTTATAACACATGAGAACAATTTTGCTAAACTTAGCGTTACACATTACAAAATATAAACACTGAATGTGGTGCAAAGAGGATGGGTGTGGTAGATGCTGCACTTCAGTAATTAATGTTATTTGCTTTGAGACATTGTGAAAGTATAAAGAGTACGTAACGGATAAAAATTATATTTTACACATTATATTGAATTTTGCTAGTATCTAGTTACATTCATATCGAAACAAGTGAGATACATAAAACAAATATAAGATAAATAAGTGTGGTTGGACAATAACTAATGTGGCTATGCTAATATAAACAGATTAAACAAGAACAGGACTTTTATTTTGCTGATTGACATTACTAAAGGAGCATGACATATGAATGGATATGGGCAGATCTTTTTTACTGTCTAGGTGCTAGAATCTCTTAGAAGTTTTGAAAGAAGAAGTTATGTGCTGACTCTGTCTGTTCATTCAGGATTTCGTGGGGTAATTTTAGTTTATGGATGAATATCTCCAGTTGTTCAAGGAGATCCATATGTAGCCCTTTATCAGCAACATGTAGTATTGAAAGATGATCATTAATATCACCAGTTGGGTGTTCGTAGTGAGCTATGTGTGCTGCAAAGGTGGATTTGCTTAAGTTCTTTAGTCTAAGGGCATCCATATGTTCCTTGTAACGGGTTGAGAAAGATCTTCCTGTTTGTCCAACATAAAAGCAAGAGCAGGAGCACTTCAGTTTATATATGCCTGATTTATGGTGCAATTCACTAGTGGGTTTGTTGTTATGGATAATTTTATTTTGTAATTTATTATCTGTATAGAAGGAGATTTTTATGTTATATGGCCTGAAAAGGTTTGCAAGTTTATATGACACTTTGCTGAGGTATGGAAGACTAGCAAATTTGGGACTTTCCTTTACAGGTTTTAATGTTGATGGTGGGTAATTTAGTTTACTTTTTGTGTTTTGAACTATGGTGTCTATGAGGGTGGGGCTGTATTCATTGTTATGGGCTATATGTTTGAGTATTTCAATTTCTTTGCATGCAGTTGCTTCATTAATGGGGATCCGAAGCATTCGATTCACAGACGACCTGAAGAAGGCCGGCTTATGTTGGTTGGGATGGCATGAAGAATTATTAATTGAAACATCTGCGGCAGTAACTTTCCTTTATCTCTTGTCAAAATAACAAACATTCCTTCCAAATATAGTCATATCAAGGAAATTAATTCCTTTAGTTGTTTGGTGTTCAACTGTAAATTTAATGTTTGGGTGCATTTTATTCCAACCACACTGTAAATATTTCACTCTTTCATATTAATTTTATATTTGTTTAATGTATCTCACTTGTTTCAATATGAATGTAACTAGATACTAGCAAAATTCAATATAAAGTGTAACATATAATTTTAATCCGTTACATACTCTTTATACATTCACAATGTCTCAAAGCAAAGAACATTAATTACTGAAGTGCAACATCTACCACAGCCATCCTCTTTGCACCACATTCAGTGTTTATATTTTGTAATGTGTAACGCCAAGTGTAGCATTAATGTTCTCATGTGTTATAAAACGGAAGTGACCAATGCACATCTTGGTTGCACCTACAATAAGAACACAGTAAGTACGTAAAATTACAATACGTTTAATTCCGGTTTATTGTGTTCTCCCTTACTAAAGCTCAGTTATGTCACCAGAACCAACATGAGAGCATAACCTACACTTAATGGAAGATAAATGTTCCTGTAAAGTTATCCACTGATGATGAGTCTGCAGTGGCTCGAAAAACTAGTTCTGGAGTAAATAAAAAACTTCCAAAAAGGCACCTGGTTGCAATTCGTTTCACGAAAATAAACCTTCAATTGGTAAAGGTATTCGAAAATAAATGTAAACGTGTTGAACTCTACTTTCAAGAAAGAGGAAATCATTTCCTGCACCTACTGTGGTAATGTTGAGTACATTGTATTTACTTGTAATTAATATAAGTAATTAATTTCATTGTTTTAATTGTAATGATGCTGAATCGCACCTCGCAACATAACCACAGCCAGTAGCAGTGAAACCCGGCCGCTAGCTTATACGACGACGTGAATGTACTGTCTCCCTCTCGGAGGTCGCCGCTGCGAAGAGACTTTGCGGACACACTAGTAGAGTAAACGAAGAGGCAAGCAAGTCAGTGCTACGGCACCCATCACAGCTCTGGAAAAAAGAAATTGCCTTCGGTCCCTGGGAACCAGGTGTACCAGTTACGGGTTAATTATGGTAGCTTTACACAACGAAACGCAACACGTATGGCGAGCGTTGCAGGGACAGTGTTGCGAATAAACTTGACAAGACACGCCAGTGTGTCAGGCGGTGGATATGTCAACGAGCGCGCCCTTGGCTATGACAGCTGGCTGGCAAAGTGGCTAGAGCCGGTCGAATTAGTGGACCGAGTACGTGACTAGCAGAGCAACAGTCTGTGCCTCTAGGGCAGTCGGCAGCAGGCGATTCTGCGCTTACTGCGCGTTTGCGGTTTAAAGCTGCCAGGGCTCTTGTCGCCGAAGTATTTTCGTTCACCGTTCCGCATGAACTTGAGTTAGAGCTCGTATAGGTTTTTCTTAAGACCAGCAGAAATGCTAGAAACTGCTTGCAAATTGTAAACAATCTTCCAGACTAGAGAAGAATGTGCCATCAAGTTTATAGTTGGCTACTTTGAAGGGCAGGCGTAACTGATTTACATAACCAATATCGTCGTCCAGTGTGGCGAAACTCATAAGAAGTACACGTGCTGTAGCAACCCAAGAAAACTTGTCTTCTTGTAGTGAATAGCAAAGGCATGTAATTGTTTAATGTGTGTAATATAAATGATCTGATGGACAGAGTAAGTTGTAATTTGCGGCTGTTTGCTGATGATGCTGTGGTGTATGGGAGGGTGTCGTCTGTAACTGACTGTAATAGCATACAGGATGACTTAGACAAAATTTCTAGTTGGTGCGAAGATTGGCAGCTAGCTCTCAATGCTGAAAAATATAAGGTGATGCGCATGAGTAGAAAAAACAATCCTGTAATGTTCGAATACAGCATTAGTAGTGAGCTCCTTGATTCTGTCGCGTCGTTCAAATATCTAGGCGTAATATTGCAGAGCGATATGAAATGGAACGAGCATGTAAGGACAGTTGTGAGTAAGGCGGACAGCCGACTTTGGTTTATTGGGAGAACTTTGGGAAGATGTACTTCACCTGTAAAGGAGACCGCGTATAAAACGCTTGTACGACCACGTCTTGAGTATTGCTCAAGTGTTTGGGACCCGCAGCAGATCAGTTTAAAGGAAGACATAGAGGCGGTTCAGAGACGAGCAGCTAGGTTTGTTACCGGTAGGTTCGACCAATGTGTGAGTGTCACGGAAATGCTCCGGCAACTCAATTGGGGATCGCTGGAAGAAAGACGACATTCTTTTCGTGAATTTCTGTTAAGTAAATTTAGAGGGCCGGAATTTTAAGCTGAGTGCAGTACGATCTTGCTGCCGCCTACTTATTTTTCGCGTAAAGGTCACAGAGACAAAATAAGAGACATTAGGGCTCGTACGGAGGCATATAGGCATTCTATTTTTCCTCGATCAATTTGGGAGTGAAATAGGAAAAGAAATTCCTAGTAGTGGTACAGTGTACCCTCCGCCACGCACGTTACGGTGAATTGCGGAGTATGTATGTAGATGTAGATGTGTGTTTCGTTGGTAAGCCGCACTGAAAGGTCATGGTCGCAGTTAATGAAGTTCCTTAGGACGTCTGTTCAATTACAGCAGGATACCTCTTTTTCCCCCAAATGAATTTATGTAAGTAAAAAATCCTTTTTGCCAACTGTACTTAGATCTAAGGAAAGAAATCTAACTGTGGATATCTGTCATTACAGAGCACTGAAGATGTTTGATATTCAACAAGCTGCTAAGCTCGCTATTTCCCGGGTATATACGCATTTTTCCATTCTTGCATTAGAAACGAAAATAAATATTCGGAAAAGATTTCATCTTCATGTATTCATGAAAACACTTAGAAATTATGAAACAGTAAAACAATGAAATATGTATAATGTACAAAATTATAAATACAGTATCCAAAGAAAGAAAAATAGTAATAAAATACAAATTAGTTTAATTCAAAACTTTACTATGATTAATATTTAGTCCACCATGTTTTTCTCTGTCCATCGGCATTTACCTTACTATCTGTCCATTTAAGTTTCGTTTTCATATAGATCAATACTTACGACATCATATATCCTTCACTATGTGTCCTACAATAGTCTAATTTTTTACATTTATAGAATGTAACATTAGAAAACTGTCTGCGACGAATAAATAGTGGATGAATGAAGTCTCGTAATGACGCATCGCGTACTGGGAAACTTGTTGGGACTCATTGTTTACGACGTCATATATGTTGAACTATGTGTCATGGTAGTTTTTAACCGCACTCGCACTACGATTGTTGTCTGTTAGTAAACAATATGTGTACCAAGTTTAGGTGAAATCGCTCCATTATTTTAGAAATAGATGTGAATAAATTGTTGCATGATGTAGCAGTTATTCGGAAATTTCATTGTTTATGACGTCATATCTCCTGAAATATGTGTCGTACTATAATGTAAATTTGAAGGTACATTCAGTAGTATATGTGCCTAATATCTGTAAAATATGTCGTGAATGTTGTTAGTAGTAAATACGTAATAACTGAAACCTCATGCGTGATGATGCGCTTTTTCAGGAAGAAAATTGTTTATGACTTCATATCTCATGAACTATATGTCGAACTGTGATAACGTATCGATGGAACATTCAGTGGTATGTATGTGTATTGTCTGTGAATTGTCTTGAGAATACAATTTTCAAAGTAGAAGTAATAACTTGTAAAGTCATCCAAATGCCGTAGATGTACAACATGCAGATCGGAAAAGTAGTAAGCGAAACTTTTTTTCCTTTCATTATTTTTCTGGGGTTGTTGGAGAGAAAAAGTTTCTTAAAGGTTTGAAATTATGTTCAAAGGTGATTGCAAGTCGCAAAGTGCTCTCATTGTCAAATATTCGACGAATAAAATCGCGCTATCACGTGCTGCAAGATGGGGCAGTTTTCATTGTTTATGACGTGATATCGTATGAACTACATATCGTAGGCGGTTTTTGTAACCATAGCAAATGATTCCTGAGCTTAGAGAATATTTGTACAAAATTTGGTTGAAATCGGTCCATTAATTTAGGATCAGATGTAGAATATTATCGCATGATGCGGCCGTTTTTCACGACTGTCATTGTTAATGACGTCATATATCCTTACGTATGTGTCGTAGGTGGTTCTTACCCCGACAGCGATTGATGCCTGCCATTAGTGTAGGAGGAGATGTGAAAATACATACACACATACCCAGGGCCGGCGCAAGCCCAAGTGCGAGCTGCACGTTTGTGAAATTTTATTTAAACCAATTTGTAGGAAAAGTCAGCAATCAATCGCAATTTTTGTTTTTACTTTTCAGATCTACCTAGGTTTCGGCCACTGGGTGACCAGTTTCAAAGCTATGTGCTTACATCGAAACCGTCATGTTGCCAGTTACGTTCAGCACAACGGTATAGATGTAAACATAATTCAAAGCATTGAGAATAGCCGCTCTGTGCCAGAAATCTATGAAGATCTGGAAAATAAAAACAGTTGAAACGGCCAAAGAGTGGGGCAGAAGACAATGGAGAGAGGAAGAATAAGGAGATGGAGTAACATAATAATGCAATAAATACACACTCGGGAATCGACGGGTACTGATGCTAGTCGAAATATAATGACTCACTGCATTGCTGTTATTCTTTTCAAAGAACTGACACTCGCCATCTGTCGTAATTTGCGTGTGTCAGTTGTGTCATATCTGATTATGGAATAAGGGGTAACAAATTACTCATCGCCATATCACGTCACTTTTCTGGGCTTTATTTTCATTCTAGCTATTGGGGTTACGCGTGCTTATTTGTCATTTTTTTAATTAACAGATCCTAAGAAAAACATTCTGCATTCTTGAAGGAGAAAAATTTTAACTTATGAGTAACGTGCATGCGCAATACTAATTGTAGGTTATATGAAAAGCACTTACCTATTACATCCCAAGTTGCAAGAAATTCGGGCGCACCAATTCTTCTGTTCTTGTGAAACGCAATGAAAGTGCTTCTGACCAATCTTGACTCTCTCGGCGAACTATCGAAACGATTTCTGTAGTTTTCATTGTAGAGAACGCAACAATACCTATTGTCTGGAAAGGCGAAGTGGTGACGCGGTACTGCCAGGTACTAGATCACGTGACGAGGTACAGCGAGGCTACGATTAAACTAGCGCCCAAGAAGAAGAAGCAAGAAGCTCACAATAGGTATGTGACCGATGATATGGATAAATGTATTATCAGGCAGTAATTTTTTATTGCTTTGCTAACAATAGAAAGAAATACGAACTTTGCGAAAACTGCACAACTTTTGTCAAACAGAAATGAGCTTCAAAGCTAGCAAGGAAACCCTTAGAAGCAATGTTTTGTCTATGGATTTTCGTTTTACAAGGTATCAAAATTAACGTTTTGTTTCGCTTGGAGCAGAAGGCATTGTTGCTAAAAGACCATACTTTCTCAGGGTTTTCATCAGAATCAAAGCGACCAGTAGTTTACTTAGACGAAACATGGATTCACACGAATTATACATTAAATAGATGTTGGCAAAGTGATAGTGTGCGAGTAGTATTGTCACACAAAAGTGCTGGTCAGAGTTTGTGTTCATGCAGGCGGAGACAGGTGTTTCAGGACTCAAAAACCAAAACGTCCGACTATCACTCAGAAACGGATAGCAAACATTTTGAAAATTACGTCGAAACCCAACTGATGCCAGGCTTACTATCAATGTCTTTATCCCTTGTAATTATTCACAGCGTATTTACCCATTCGGAATACTTCTAGCCATTGTAAGTGTTGAACATGTTCGCCTGTAGTAAGGTTCAACAATTTTTTTCCATAGCGCCAGAAGAATAAAACACTCAACTGCCATTGAAGGGCTTAGCAAAATTGCTTCAAGCTTAACATGTAACCGCAGTATCGAACATTGCATTGGAATTTCCATATTAGATTTCGTCTCCTGCAAAATCAGTTGTGAGTAAACGCACGGCGCGTAACACGCTGGCAGCGCTCCACTCATATACTGGCGTATGCGCCAGACTGCTTCCCTTCCGGCGTAAACACGACGGCGCTGCCACAGTGGCAAGGAAGAAATTAGCCATCCTCCCTCCCCTTGTTCAACAGGGGCGGCCGACATGTAGTCGAGACGCCATGCCACAGTTCCCGAAGCAGCTTCCTCCGAGGTTTGGTTTCGAATCTCCTCATGGGATAGAATGTTGAGTTTGTAATACAGGAAAGAAGGGAGGGGCGGCAGATTTGCCGCCCCCTGAAAGTGCCGCCCCGTGCGGCCGCACGTTTCGCACGTGCCTTGCGCCGGCCCTGCACATACCCACATTCACACATACAGCCTATTTTATAAGATGTATAGATGAAACGAAATGCGTCTAATGAAGAGACTCGCATATTACCGTAGTTGTATAGATGGACTAAAAATACATTTAATAACTCTATGCAGTTAGGTGAAAACACTTTAAAAAAAAAAGCGCATTCAACGTATTAACCGTTAGCAAAAGAGGTGAACGACCTCACACACAGCACGACCCTGAAGGGATCTTTCTGCGGACTGTGGTAGGCCGTACAGTGGAGGCAGCGCCCTGTCACCGACAAGCTCCTTTTTGAAACGACTGTCGGTGATTTAGAGGGAATTTTTGTTACTTTCGAGCTAGCAGAACTGCTGGCGAGGGCAGTCTTCTGACCACCCTCTCCTTGAGCAGTCGCTATTTCACTAACTGGAGATTATTCTTGGTAAGTGTTCCGTTTTTGTCTGTGCGTTTCGACCCTGGTAGTAAATTCAGGCAGTGTTCAGAAATTCTCTGTTTACCCCTAATTTATATCAATATCTGCCGACGGGCAGGAGAAGCTGAATACTTCTTACCGTTTCGCGACTAGTTAGATTTTTAGAGTAGTTTGCGCCGAGTGTGTGCGCAGTCAGTGTTGTACGCTTTTGTGTCTCGTTCACTTGAACAGTGACTTACTTCCGCTCTCGTGCACTTGTACATTGTGCGGAGGGATAATTGGAGAATTGTCTGCACCAACAGTCGAGACTCTAATTCACTTGTTCACAGTCGCAGTGAACAAGCGGTGCGCAGCTTCCTTGTTAATCAAATGTTCAAATGTTTGTTAAACGTAAGGGACTTAACTGCGGGGTCATCAATCCCTAAACTTACAAACTACTGATGAACTTCCTTATACTAAAGACACAAACAGCCATACCCGAGGGAGGATTCGAACCCCCGACCGTAGCGGCCGTGCAGACTGTGACTGGCGCGCCGCAGACCGCTCGGCCCCTGCGGCCGGCCCTTGTTCATCAACCGTCTATTCAATGACCTGTATGCCATTCTCTCTAGAAGAGCACAGAGACAGGTAGGAGACATCAGGAACTTGCACGAGTTAGATAAGCACCGACAGTAGTGTACGCGACGCTTCACATTTTATTTCCCTTCTTTTTTAGCAACCTACGACAGCCCACGGCAAAAGCCGCACTCAGCCCTCGGCACGGCGTATGGTAACGTACATTTATGCATCGACATTGTGACCATTTTGTTGGCTGTTTCCCTTTTAGCCGGCCGCGGTGGCCGAGGAGACTGAGGCGCTTCAGTCGCGGTCTGCACGGCCTCTACGGTCGGGGTTTCGAATCCCCCCTCGGGCATGGATATTTGTGCCGTCCTAGTTCGTAAGTAGTTCATAAGTAGTTTGTAAGTTTAAGGACTCATGACCCCGTAGTTAAGTCCCATAAGCTTTACAAACATTTGAACATTTTTTTCCCTTTTATCCAGATATAGACCGATTTAACATAAACATTTACCGTTCAGCAGTGATTAACATTCCCCAGTTTTTACACCCTCTTGTTCAAAGTATTTATTACGTACCCCATTATTATAGGAGCTTTGACAATTGCATCGCCTGTAGTGTTTATTCTTTTTGTTCTTTGTCAAAGTATGCTTCCCGTTTTTAGTTTATTGTCCATAGGCTAAATGCTGGTCTGACAGCACGTAGAATTATCCTGAATTTTGTACCCATTTCGTAAAAAATGCTACTTGTTTCAGGTAATAAATCGGTCTGAATCTCTGTTTAACTTTCACTATTTCCCCGTCACATTTAAGATTTACATGTTTGTCTTTTTTTTGTGCATCTCAATTGTCTAAGCTGTTGGCCATCTGCCACCTTATATAAGCTTACTTTTAATAGAGAATACACCTCATGTGACGCGAAGCCACGACTCAGGAATCATAACTTCATTGTCGTGCTCCCTCTTCCCATCACAATAGGCCTCCCTAGCTTATATTATTTCAACCAGGTGTATTTCAGTCTTATCAGATACACTACTAGCCATTAAAATTGTTACACCAAGAAGAAATGCAGATGATAAACGGGTATTTATTGGACAAATATATTATACTAGAACTGACATGTGATGATATTTTCACACAATTTGGGTGCATATATGCTGAGAAATCAGTACCCAGAATACCCACCTTTGGCCGTAATAACGGCCTTGATACGCTTGGGCATTGAGTCAAACAGAGCTTGGATGGCGTGTAGAGGTACAGATGTCTATGCAGCTTCAACACGATACCACAATTCATCAAGAGTAGTGACTGGCGTATTGTGACGAGCCAGTTGCTCGGCCACCATTGACCAGTTGTTTTCAGTGTGTGAGAGATCTGGAGAATGTGCTGGCCAGGGCAGCAGTCGAACATTTCCCGTATCCAGAAAGGCCCGTATAGAACCTGCAGCATGCGGTCGTGCATTATCCTGCTGAAATGTAGGGTTTCACAGGGATCGAATGAAGGGTAGAGCCAGAGGTCGTAATCTGAAATGTAACGCCCACTGTTCAAAGTGCCGTCGATGCGAACAAGAGATGACCGAGACGTGTAACCAATGCCACCCCTTACCATCACGCCTGGTGATACGCCAGTATGGCGATGACGAAACACGCTTCCAATGTGCGTTCACCGCGATGTCGCCAAAGACGGATACGACCATCATGATACTGTAAACACAACCTGGATTTATCCGAAAAAATGACGTTTTGCCATTCGCGCACCCAGGTCCGTCGTTGTGTACATCATTGCAGGCGCTCCTGTCTGTGATGCAGCGCCGGCCGCGGTGGCCGAGGAGACTAAGGCGCTCCAGTCACGGTCTGCACGGCCACTACGGTCGGGGGTTCGAATCCCCCCTCGGGCATGGATATTTGTGCCGTCCTAGTTCGTAAGTAGTTCATAAGCAGTTTGTAAGTTTAGGGACTGATAACCCCGTAGTTAAGTCCCATAGACTTTACAGACATTTGAACATTTTGTGATGCAGCCTCAAGGGTAACTGCAGCTATGGCCTCCGAGCCGATAATCCATGCTGCTGCAAACGTCGTTGAACTGTTAGTGCTAATGGTTGTTGTCTTGCAAACGTTCCCATCAGGGATCGAGACTTGCCTGCACGATCCGTTACAGCCATGAGAATAAGATGCCTGTCATCTCGACTGCTAGTGATACGAGGCCGTTGGGATCCAGCACGGCGTTCCGTATTGCCCTTCTGAACCCATGGATTCCATATTCTGCCAACAGTCATTGGATCGCGACCAACGCGAGCAGCAATGTCGCGGTACGACAAACCGCAATCGCGATAGACTACAACCCGACATTTATCAAAGTCGGATACGTGATGGTACGCATTTCTCCTCCTTACATAAGGCATGACAACAAAGTTTCACCAGGCAACGCCGGTCAACTAGTGTTTGTGTATGAGAAATCGGTTGGAAACTTTCATCATGACAGCACGTTGTAAGTGTCGCCACCGGCGCCAACCTTGTATGAATGCTCTGAAGTGCTAATCATTTGCATATCACAGCATCTTCATCCTGTCGGTTAAATTTCACGCGTGTAGCATGTTATCTTCGTGGTGTATCAATTTTAATGGCCAGAAGTGTAGTTATTCAAATGAGAATTGCGCGTTTCGCTCGCTTGGCGCTGCTTAAATAGAAGGATTAGAGAATGGAGCTATAGAGAAATATAAAATACTGTGCCATGCATTTCAGTGTGACTTGCAGTAGATAGTGCATGTAGAAAGACGTCTATTTTGATCCGATGACGTCATATGTACTAATAAGATAGTGTAGTGTCATATGTGTCAGAGCGCCATTTATTGTGTACTCTTTTCTAGGGAACGTTTCCAGCTATAAGGCTGAGTAAGATGTCAGCGTCTGAACCAAACAACCCTATGCTACGGAGACGCACTGAGCGAGTCTGAACGGGGTCTAATTGTGGCCTTCGGAGTGGCGAGGTGGTCGTTACGTAGAACTGCCACACGAGGTAGATGTGTTGGCTCAGCTGTGCATTTGCTGGTTGCAAATTTTCAAATGTTTTTTAAATCTACGGGACTTAACTACTGCGGTTTATCAGTCCCTAGGCTCACAAACTACTTAAACTAACTTAAGGACATCACACACACCCATGCCCAAGGACTCGAACCGATGGAGAGCAACCGTGCCCTACGAGCAAGGCGCCCTGAGCGATTGACCAATCTACCGCGGCTGCTGGTTACAATGGTAACGTGAACATTCTCACACCCGTATGCCAGTTTCTGGACGTGCCCGCATCATTTTCACCAAGAATCGATGCACTGCGGATCCTTCCTGTATTTCGCCACAATTTTCCAGCATTACGACTTCTTTCTATACTACTGTATCATCCGCGAAAAGCCTCTTCCGACGTTATCTACTAACAAGGAAAGACTTGGGCTTGAACAATCAGAAATAAACCAACATTGTGTGAGAGGTAATGTGAAGGTCCCTTATTGCACCAGCGATACTCTCGCACCTACAAATGTCCTCCGTTAGAGGACTCTGCGTGTGCCACGCCGCACTGCACGTTGACCTGTTGGTCCCTAGTCGGTATGGTCGGTGCAGTGTGCCTGTGAAGTTGCGTTTTGTGTGTTATTTGTATAGTGAAGCGTCAGATGGGTCAGCGATTGGAAATCAATTCTGCTAACGTATTACGATTGGATGAGATAAAGTTACGAAGAACCCTTATACGTGACGACGGTATTGGTGTGGAAGATTAATCATTCCCATGTTTTCTGGTATCTATTACAGTGCAGAAATATGGGCATAAGTTAGAAATTAAAACTGTTTTAACACTAACAAATAATGATGATGAAAGCGATGATAGTGACGAACAACTCATTGCAAGCGGTAGTTCTAGGAGGGAATGGAGGAATGGCAGTAGATTAAGGAATGTTGTTGATATTACTGCTTAAGGAAACCGCACGCGCCGGCCGCGGTGGTCGAGGAGACTGAGGCGCTCCAGTCACGATCTGCACGGTCACTACGGTCGGGGGTTCGAATCCCCCCTCGGGCATGGATATTTGTGCCGTCCTAGTTCGTAAGTAGTTCATAAGTAGTTTGTAAGTTTAGGGACTGATGAACCCGTAGTTAAGTCCCATAGACTATACAAACATTTGAACATTTTTTGAAACCGCACGCAGAAATTCACACACTTATGCTCAAGCTATGTATTCACACTTTTGTATCTTAAATTATGAAATAGTGCTGATAACATCGTAACGTAGAAAAATCAGACCACCTACATGTACCGGCATTCCCCGAACCATGAGGATAATGCCAGTGGACTTGTCTCCTCATATTTTATATGGGTAAAACACATTTTAATTGTGTTTCAAGGCCGGCCGCGGTGGCCGAGAGGATTGAGGCGCTCCAGTCACGGTCTGCTCGGCCACTACGGTCGGGGGTTCGAATCCCCCCTCGGACATGGATATTTGTGCCGTCCTTAGTATTAGTTAGTTCATAAGTAGTTTGTAAGTTCAGGGACTGATGACCCCGTAGTTAAGTTCCATAAGCTATACAAACATTTGAACATTTTTTTGTGTGTGTGTTTCAAGAGAACACAAAACTATATAATATTTTTAAAGGTGATAAAAAGACAAACTATTTTTTCACATCGTCACGGTTAAAACCAGTAATTCTGATAACATTAATAGATACTGATTTTCTGATGCTGATTGTAGGATTTCCTTTAAAAAAGTCTTCAAACCAGTCCTTTCCCGCCAAACGCACATTTTGAGAAAACCTGCTAGCTGTGTTGTTTTTCCAGCAAATTCAAAGGCTACTCTTCGCATTTCCTGTGCAGACAAATCATAAAAAATATTTGATAACAACTCTATTCTATTAGCAAGTGCTTCCTCTTGTTGTAGGGTGAATGTTGAATTACGCCCCAAGTGATGTTAGATACCTTATTTTTCTAAAAATGATTTCCAATCCATGGTGTACAGCAGCAATCAGTTAGAATAAATATTCCTTCAAACCGTCTTGATTGCAGATGTTTTTTAATTAGTTAATACACGCGTTTCGCCCTTTAGCAGGGCATCTTCAGATTATCTGCGTGACAGAATTTACACAAAATTACAAGGCGGAATTACAAACGGTTATAATGGTACATGGGCTTATTTTGTGTTAAGAAGACAGTATAAATGATAAACAAAGCTTACAATGCGCTCTCCGTGGTGTGACACCGTAAGTTGTTATTGCGGTGTTTCTATTTTTCTGGAATGTTTTTTGGGTTTCCTTGTGGCCCTACAAATGTTCGGGTAACAACGAATTACAGTTGGAACATACTTGGTAAAGATGTGAGAAACATAAAATCGATTTTTAAGATTGCCTTAATAGAAGCGGTGGTCTCTGGTGATACAAGATAAGCCCATATTTACAATTGCGCTCACGGGCGGTTGGCGGGCGTGGTGTACTGCTCCGCCGACTTGTACAGACTAAGGGAATGTGGGTATGGAGTGACATAGGAAGCCGATGTATAAGACGGGACGGGTGAAATCTAGCCATCTGAATACAAATTTAACAAAAGGGGGGTTATTAAGCAGGACAGAAGTTTATAATTTATGTTGGTATTTGTAAATGAGAGAAATTTTATTTGAACAGAGACATCATAATATCTAGGAATGTTTGATCTTTGCATGCCAACTGATCGTTTAGGAGGTGTGGGTGTCCAAAGTAAGCGCGCTTCGCTATCTCAAACTCTTCCAGTAAATTTAGCTTACGCCCCTTCTGCGCTACATGTAATATTTGCATGTTGTCAGTGGTAGTTTGTTGATGATCGGATGATTTAGTGTGTTCCGCAAAAGGGGAATGTTTTTTGAGT
Organism: Locusta migratoria; assembly: GCA_026315105.1. NCBI lineage: Eukaryota > Metazoa > Arthropoda > Insecta > Orthoptera > Acrididae > Locusta > Locusta migratoria. Next base: position 356,289,015 of record CM048749.1, read on the forward strand.
TGGCCTTTTTATTTTTTATTTATTTATTTATTTTTGTTAGAAGGTGCTCAGTAAAACGTACTTTAAAGGTCCGGCCTGTCTGTCCTATATATTCAGCTGGGCATTTGGGACATTGTAGTTTGTAGACTCCTGAGAAAAGGTATCTGTCCTTATTGGTTTGTTCGTTGTTTGGGAGAATTTGCTGTATGCTCAAAGGGCTACTAAATACGACTTGTACATTTGTGCCAAGACAGAGTTTAGCCAGGTCATAAGAAAAGTATCCCATGAAAGGAATGGGGATACGTTTAACTTCATCGTCAGGTGTTACCGAATGAGGCTGTGGTACATCTTTAGAACGTTTTTTATTTTGCGAACCAAGGACGGGTTGTAACCATTCATTTCGGAGATGTATTCCAGATTATTTATTTCTTTATCGACGGAAGTTTCAGAAAGGGGAACCTCAAAAATTCTGTTAATCATTGATTTAAAAAAGCTCATTTTGTATTGCCGTGGATGGCATGAAGATGCATGTATGACTGAGTCACTTGTAGTCGGTTTCCTATAGATTTGGAATACAACTTTGTTTTCAGCTAACTGTAACTGTAGGTCCAAAAAATTTAAGACACTGGAGACGAAATTGCTGAAATTATGTCACATTACGACTACTTACCACATACAACTACTTTTCTTTTAACAACTCCTTTTATAAATAAAACGACGGTTTAGCCATGGGTAGTTGTCTGTCAGGTTTCCTTGCCGATATATTTGTCAATCACATTGAATCTCAATACTTCCAACAAAAAACTCCAATAAGCAGAAAAATACTCTTCTACAAGAGATATGTCGATGACATCCTGATTATTTTCAATGGCACCCTAGCTGATGTAACAGTTCTAGTTTATGAATTCAACAACTTACACCCGAAACTAACCTTTACACATGAAATAATGAACTCCTCCAGTGTCTTAAATTTTTTGGACCTACAGTTACAGTTAGCTGAAAACAAATTTGTATTCCAAATCTATAGGAAACCGACTACAAGTGACTCAGTCATACATGCATCTTCATGCCTTCCATGGCAATACAAAAATTTTATTTTTATTTATGCGTTATTGTAGAGTTCCAAATGGACGATTGAAAACTCTGCTAGGTGCATTGATAGAAATAACCTTTGCAATAAAATTGAATGCATTTTAAGGGCTTCTTCACACCAACTCCCTCGATTCTATTCCATGTTCTTGGCATCTGTAACAGGGGTAGGGGTCATTACAATTAGGCTTGTGGGGGAGCGCCGGTAGGCTACTGCCATTACCCCATTGCTACCTATTGGGGCTACACGTTATGCACAGATTGAGAAAATCGTTCTTAAAGTTTATAACTAATTATCTAAATTAGACCTATGGAACACTACTATTCATGGAAATGATGTAGTAAAGAAATTCTAATAAAAACGGTACTTACAGTTGCTAGAAAATACGTGAAAAATAGAGTTCAGTGACATAAAACATCTTCCACGATCACAGCTGCATAACAGTAAAGACGTCGTTTGAGCAATGCGCAATGCGCAGCACTAGCCAGAGAGTTTCTATATGAAAATGAAAGCTGAGAGTCTAGCTGCCAGGGCTACCTCCTAACCGGGGCTACTCCAATCTCCCCTACGGCAAGTGCGGGAAGAGGTGATGGAAGCAGTGGCAGTGAATCCCAACCGTCTCCCGAGAAGAATAATTCATCTTCTATACCAATACCACCCTCACGAAAAAGGGGCCAATACACAAATAAAGTCACAAAGCGCAATTTCAGAGGCACACTGCATCGTCGCCGGCCGCGGTGGCCGAGGTGACTGAGGCGCTCCAGTCACGTTCAGCACGGCCACTACGGTCGGGGTTCGAATCCCCCCTCGGGCATGGATATTTGTGCCGTCCTAGTTCGTAAGTAGTTCATAAGTAGTTTGTAAATTTAGGGACTGATGACCCCGTAGTTAAGTCCCATAAGCTTAACAAACATTTGAACATTTGAACTCCATCGTCCATACTGGTCTCGACTGGTGTACCGGCAGGTCAATGTCCAATGCGGCACGGCACACGCAGGGGCCTCTAACGGACGACTGCAGAGTTTTGCACATGAGGCAGTATCAGAGTGTAATAAGGGACCTTTACATTATCTCGCACACGATGTTGATGTATTTCTGTTTGTTCGAGCCCAAGTGCTTTCCTTGTAAGTAATTTATATACTATGGGAAACGTAATCGTTTCATAACACTCCCTTGAGGCCAAAAAATAATAAATAAATAATAAAATAAAAAAATCACGTAGGATTTCTCTGCGTTGAGAATGACAAGGTGCATTCCGTTAGCTCGTACCTCTTCAATCCAATCACACATTAGGTCTGATATTTCGCACGTACGTATTTTCTTCGTCAGACTGAACCGTATCTAATACCTACTGGAAGACAAAAAACAATGTATCTAACTGGGAGTCTGTATCTATACCGCTTTCTAGACATCTTGGAGAAATAGCCCGAGCTGGATGTCATACACAATCATCGCTTTCGGAACCAATTTTGAATTCTAAAGAGGAGCTTTTCGGTCTCCAGAAATGTTCATAATACAAGAGCAAGAAACTTATTCCAATTTTCCACTGCAAAATCACCCTTTGTTAGCTTTGAAATTGATACTAGTAATCTGCAAATGTAGGCCTGTCGCAGTTGGCTTCAAAACTACTGCACGAATTATGCAGTTTTCACAGGAAACATAAGCGATCTAGGCATGATTTCATAAAAAAAAAGATCTTAATTTTAAATGTTTTCAGTAACCGTCGTGTTTGTTCATTTATTAGAAACCATTTATCTCCAAAACTGCTTCACGAATATCGCATGGGGTTTCCATATGTAACGTCAGCGTACATTGGGGCAACATACTGTATAGACTTCGTTTCATACAAATCTGATCAAGGAAAAAAAAGATTATCAAAATTTATCTTCCTTTTTTTTTTTTTTTTTTTTTTTTTTTTTTTTTGTACAACCGTCATGTCTTTCTCTTTCATCACATTAATCTCCAAAACTAATCGAATTTTTGGGGCTTTTCAAAGGTAACGTAAGGGTATCGTGCAGTTACATAAACGCTTCATTTCACAACATTGTATCGGAGAAAGTAAGGATATCACAATTTAAACATTTCTCTGTAAGCAATCGCATTTGTCTATTTGTAGAGGGTAATCTCCAAAGGTACTAAACGAACATTCATGAAGCTTCACACGTAAGTTTTGAATAGCTTGGAGCATAACGTAGGCTTCTCTTCATCAAAATCTAATCAGTGGAAGAAAAGATACCGTGCTTTGAAGTTTTGTGTGCACACTATGCTTATAAGCACCGTGTAGTACGGCAAATATCCAAAGGTACTAAACGAATGTTCATGGGGTATAAAAGATATCGTGGAATAGCCTGGGCAAACATATAGGCTTCATTCCATGAAAATCAGATCTGGAAAATAAAAGATATCGTAACTAGAAGTTTTAGATGTATTTCATGCTTGGAAAAGAGGGAGTAATGCATGAAAGAATTAATAGAGGCGCTGTTAGTTTCGTAGTGCATCAAAAAATTAATAGATAGCGCTGCGGGTGTTCGTATTAAATTTGTTAGCGATCGGATTATTACTTTTTGAAACTGGTATTTATTCTTTTATTTTTCAAATTTACCATATTTCTGAAAATCGTTTTCTTGGTTGCTATGTTCTACGCAATATGATTCAACGCAATAAATATAAAACTGATACACTCCTCGTCATGTTTAATCCATATTTACATACTGATATAACAGTCTAACGTAGACGTACAACTGCTATGGAAGTTCAAGTCACACGCTTGAAGCGACAATAGCGCTTCTAGAGAAAAGAACCACCTGTAAGAATGATTGTTTTCAGCAATATTTCTACTTCATTGAGGAAATATTTATTACTCATTATGTTTCAGCTTTCCATGCCTTACTATATTGCCAAGAGATATGAATGATCATGAAATAAATGTTTAAAATGGCGAATATCACTGATGCTATGATGTAAGCTACATTATATTAATAAATATATGTTTATTTCTAATACGTTTCGCAAACGTATTACAAAACAAGCTACATACACATTTTCATGCGGTTGTCACAGAAACCTTGAGCTAAGATTGGGACAACATATAGGCATGATTTCATCAAATCAGATCACGGAAAAAAGATATACCGTAATCTTAAGTATTTTCAGTAACTGTCTGCTCATCTATTACAAACCCCTTATCTCCTAAACTACTTCACGGATAAATATAACATGTTTTTAGAAAAATGGAGATGGACAGAGAGAGAAGGGATAGGAGAAGTATTAACTCAAGGCAGGAATAAATAAATAAATAAATACCCGTGCCGCCGGGTTTTCAGCTAGTTATTAATAACAATCTACTGACATTGGCATACTTTTGTCCTTTTCTAAAAGACCAAAAGTTCCAGCCAAGTCCTAGCAGATCCCTCCTTTAGGACCTCACGATAGTTTTTGCAGTGGCGAGAAAATTCTGCTGCTACTGCGCTCGTGTTAGCCAGGCTGCCCGCTACAGTGTTACGAGTTCCCAGGCCTCGTAAGCCGTGAGACTAAGCCGGCACGAACATCACGAAGCTCTCTAGCCCAGATTATCTGCGGCGTTCTAGTTACAGTGTCACAGCGGGAGCCAACTACAGAACAACTCGTCGTTCCCACTTATCTCCGATCGTTACCTTCCGAATTTCAGACGTAGCAATTACTTGTGCGTTTATTCCGCATTCTGCTGGTGCTGTTAAAACTAGTAGAACCGCTGTTAAGAAATCTTTACTTTCCATTACCAGGCCCGCACATATTATATATACTGGGTGATCAAAAAGTCAGTATACATTTTAAAACTTAATAAATCACGGAAAAATGTAGATTGAGAGGTAAAAATTGACACACATGCTTGGAATGACAAGTGGTTGTATTAGAACAAAAATAAATAAATAAATAAGTTCAAAAAAGTCCGACAGATGGCACTTCATCTGATCAGAAAAGCAATAATTAGCATAACAAATTAAGACAAAGCAAAGATGATGTTCTCTACAGGAAATGCTCAATATCTTCACCATCATTCCTCAGCAAATAGCTGTAGTCGAGGAATTATGTGTACAGCACTGTAAACCATGTCCGGAGTTATGGTGAGGCATTGGCTTCGGATGTCTTTCAGCATCCCTAGAGATGGCGGTCGATCACGATACACTTGCGACGTCAGGTAACCCCCAAAGCCAATAATCGCACGGACTGAAGTCGGGGGACCTAGGAGGCCAAGTATGACGAAAGTGGGGGCTGAGCACACGATCACCACCACACGACGCGCGCAAGAGATCTTTCACGCGTCTAGGAATGTGGGGGGTGGAGTGCCATCCTGCATAAAAATCGTACGTTCCTGTAGGTGTTTATCAGCCAGGATGGGGATGATGCGATTCTATAACATACAGTAACTTTCATCCGTCACGGTAGCAGTTACAAAACCGCTCCATCTGTCGGACATTTATTTATTTATTTATTTATTTATTTTATTCTAATAAAACCCCATGTCATTCCAAGCATGTGTGTGAATTTTTACCTCTCTATCTATATTATTCTGTGATTTATTAAGTTTTCAAATTTATACTGACTTATTGATTACCCGGTATGTATATATATTTATTTATTGAGGAGACATATACTAATACGAAAGATAATTTTGCCTAAAGTGATATAACGGATATTGGATAGACGGCAGACGGCAGGCTTATACGACACAGGAGTACAAAATTGATTCCACGATAACACAATTGTCTTAATTCTTTTGGTGACTATACCATTTTAACACGAATTATCTACAGGAGAATGGAAAAGCTGGTAGAAGCTGATCTCGGGGAAGATCAGTTTGGATTCAGGAGGAACATAGGAACCCGGGAGGCAATACTCACTTTACGTCTTATCTTAGAAGATAGATTAAGAAAAGGCAAACCTACATTTTTAGCTTTTGTAGATTTGGAGAAAGCATTTGACAATGTTGACTGGAATACACTCTTTCAAATTCTGAAGTCAGCAGGGATAAAATACAGGGAAAGGAGAGTTATTTACAACTTGTACAAAAGCCAGACCGCAGTTATTAGACTCGAAGGACATGAAAGGGAAGCATCAGTTGGGAAGGGAGTAAGACAGGGTTGTAGCCTTTCTCCAATGTTGTTCAATTTGTACATCGAGCAGGCGGTGAAGGAAAGCAAGGAAAAATTTGGAATAGGATTAAAGTTCAGGGGGAAGAAATAAAAACATTGCGTTTTGCTGATGACATTGTAATTCTGTCAGAGACAGCAAAGGACCTGGAAGAGCAGTTGAATGGAATGGACAGCGTGTTGAAGAGAGCATATAAAATGAACATTAACAAGAGCAAAACAAAAATAATGGAATGCGGTCTTAGAAAATCAGGCGATGCTGAAGGAATTAGATTAGGTAACGAAACAATGAAGGTGGTAGATAAGTTTTGTTACTTGGGTAGTAAAATAACATGCGATGGTCGCAGTACAGAGGATATAAAATGCAGAATGGCAATGGGAAGAAAAGCATTTTTGAAAAAGAGAAATTTGCTAACATCGAATATTAATTTAAGGGTAAGGAAGTCTTTTCTGAAGGCATTTGTGTGGAGTGTTGCCTTGTACGGGAGTGAAACATGGACGATAAGCAGTGCGGACAGGAAGAGAATGGAGGCTTTTGAAATGTGGTGCTACAGAAGAATGCTGAAGATTAGGTGGGTAGATCGCATAACTAATGAAGAGGTACTGAACAGAATTGGTGAGAAAAGGAATTTTTGGCATACCCTGACTAAAAGAAGGGATCGCTTGGTAGGACACATTCTTAGACATCGGGGAATCGTAAATTTAGCATTGGAGGGAAGTGTGTGGGGTAAAAACCGCAGAGGGAGACCAAGAGACGCGTATAGTAAGCAGATTCAAGTGGATGTGGGTTGCCGTTCTTATGAGGAGATGAAAAGGCTTGCTCAGGATAGAGTAGGGTGGAGAGCTGCATCAAACCAGTCTCCGGACTGAAGACCATAACAACAATACCGAAAAATGTAGGTGGGTGCTAACAATATACATTCGCATTCTGAAGAGAAAGTTGGTGAAAGATATTTCGTAAATAGATCTCGCCGCAAAGAATATCGCTTCTTTTAATGATTTCCACCCAAACTCTTGCATCATTTCTGTGAATCTCTCTCCCCTATATCGCGATAATACAAAACGAGCTGCCATTCTCTGAATTTTCTATAAATCGTCCGTCAGTTCCACCTGGTGTGGATCCCAAAATACGCAGCAATACCCCAAAATAGGACACACAAGTGAAGTCTAGGTAGTTTTTTTTAGTAGAACTGTTGCATCTTCTAAGTGTTCTGCTAATGAAACGTGTCTTTGGTTCGCCTTCCCTAGAATATTTTATGTGTGTTCTTTCCAATTTAAATTGTTCGTAATTGTTACTCCTTGGTATTTAGTTGAATTTACGGCCTCTTGGTTTGACTGATTTATTGTGTAACTGAAGTTTAACGGATTTCTTTTAGTGGTCATATGGATGACCTCACACTTCTCATTATTAAAGGTCAATTGCCAATTTTTGCACCACGCAGATATCTAAATCTTTTGCAGTTGCTTTTGATATTCTGGTGACTTTACTAACCGATAAATGACAGCATTAACCGCGAACAGTCAAAGATAAATAATCGGATTGTCTCCTCAATCGTTTATAAAAATAAGGAACAGTAGGGCCCTATAACACTTCGCTGGGGAATGCCAGATATCACTTCTGACCTACTGGATGACTTACCGTCAATTACAACGTACTGTGTCCTTTCTGAGAAGAAATGACGAATCCAATCGCATAATTGTGGCGATATTTCATAAGCACGCAATTTGATTAGAAGACGCTTGTGAGGTACAGTGTCGAAACCCTACCGGAAATCTAGAAATACGCACTCTATTTGACATCCCTTATCGATAGCCCTCATCACATCCTGTGAGTAAAGAGCTAGCTGTTCACAAGAACGATACTTTCTATATCCGTGTTGACTCTGGGACAATAGGTCGTTCTCTTCAAGGTACTTCATAATATTTGAGGAAAGTATATGTTCTAAAATCCTGCTGCAAACTGACGTCAATGATGTAGGCCTGTAATTTGGTGGATCACTCCTATTGCCTTTCTTGAATATTGGAGTGACCTGTGCAACTTTCCAGTCTTTGAGTACGCAACGTTCGCTAAGCGAGAGGTTGTGTATATGATAGTCAGGTATGGGGCTACTGCATCAGCATACTCTGAAAGGAACGTAATTGGTATACTTTCAGGACCGGGAGACTCACTTTTGTTAAGTGGTTTGAGTTGCTTTAGTACACTAGGAGTATCATCTTCTAAATTACACTTGCTGGCAGCTGCTCTTGATAGGAATTCTGGAGTATTTGTTTTGTCCTCTCTAGTGAAGGAATTTCAGAAAGCTATGATAATCAATTCTGTTTTTGCATAACTGTATCAGTAGCATCACCATTTATATCGTGTAAGGAAGGTACTGTTTATGTTTTGCTGCTAGTATACTTTACATACGACCAGAATGTCTTAGGATTCTCTACCAAATCACGTATCAGGGTTTCGTTGTAGTAACTATCTTAAGCTTCTCTCATTGAAATTCGAGCTGAATTTCTAGTTGCAGTAAAAGATTGCCAGTCTTTTTTTTTTTTTTTTTTTTTTTTTTTTTTTTGTTGAAATTTTGCCTGTTTTGCCTGCTTCTTTCGTTGCCTTTGATCTAATTTGTTTTGTATACCATGGCGGGTCAGCCCCCTCTTTTGTTTGTTTGGTATGAATCTGTCGATGGTTGTCGATATTATTTCTTTGAATGTAAGCCACATCTGATCTACACTCACATTCTTAATTTTGAAAGACTGGAAATTTTCAATCAGGAAAGCGCTAATCAAATTCGTATGTTCTTTTTTGAATAAATATAATTTTCTTTTAATTTTGGTGGATTTGGAAAGCCCGATATTCAGTCACTCTACGACAATTCCGTGTTCATTAATCACTGTATCTGTTTTGATGCTCTGTATTAGCTGCAGATTATTTTTTGCTAGGAGATCAAGTTATGTTCACACAACTATTTACTATTCTAGAGGGTTCATGAACTAATTGCTGGAGATAATTTCGGAGAATGCGTTCAGTACAATTGCCTCCAGTTTTGAACATGTATATTTGCCAACATATTGAGGATAAATTAAAGTGGCCACCGATTAAAATTGTATGCATTGGGTACGTTTCTGAAATTTGTTCGAAGATTTCTTTGAAAATATCTGCACTCGAATCGTCTGAATCAGGTAGTCGATAAAAATAACCAATTATTAATTAATTTCGATTGTCAGGTATAACCTCTACCCATACCAACTCACAGGAACTATCTTCTTCAATTTCGCTACATGATAAACCACCCGTGACAGCAATAAATACGCCTCCACCTATTTTATTCAATCTATTTTTTCTGAACACCATTTGCCCCTTTGTAAAAAGTTTAGCTGAACTTATCTCCGGCTTTAGCCAGCTTTCGGAACCTATAAAGATTTGAGGTTCACTACTTTATATTAGTGCATGGAGCTCTGGTACTTTCCCTAAACAGCTACGACAATTTATAATTGTTACGCCAATGGATTTTAGATCTGTGTTCGTCCAATCTTTGGCCTCTAGCCCTCGAGGTTTAGACCCTTTCTGTGTGTTCCGAGACCCTGTAACCTAAAAAACCGCCCAGTCTACGCCACACATCTGCTTTTCGTGCAGCCGCTTCCTGTATGCAGTGGACTCCGGAGCTATTTAGCGGAACCCGATGGCAACTCGAGGAATCTGCAGCCCGCACGGTCGCAGAACCGTGTGAGCCTCTGATTCAGACCCTCCTCTCGGCTCTGAACCAGAGGTCCGCAGTCGGTCCTGTCAACTGTGCTGCAGATGGTGAGCTCTGCCTTCATCTTTCAAGCAAGACTGGCAGTCTTCACCACTTCAGATAGTCGTTCAAAACCTGAGAGAATCTCTTCAGATCCATAGCGATACACATCATTGTACCGACGTCAGCTGCCACCTGCAGTTGGCTGCAACCCGTAAACCTTCATTGCATCCGGAAGGACCCGTTCCACATCTGGAGTGACTCCCTTCGGTATACACACAGAGTGCACGTTGGCTTCTTCCCCTCTTTGGCAGCCACCTCTCATTACCCGCCTAACGTCCCCAGTCCATTCCATGTAAAAACAGGCCATGCTATTACAGAGCCACCAACATCTTACAGAGTGCCTTGTTGACAACTTGCGTTCAAGGTTTGACTCAGTCTACGCCACATTCGAACCTGATTATCAGATGTTATCAGTTGAAATCAGATCACGCCGCGGTGTTTCAGTTGTCTACTCTAGGTCCAACTGATTGTGTTCACGAGCGCAGGAGAGGCGATGCAGGCGAATGTCGTGCAGTTTGCAAAGTCACTCGAGTCCGTCATTAGCTGTTACACCCCATTAACGCCAAACTGCGTCGCACTGATCTAACAGGCTCATTGGTCGTATGTCACATGGATTTCTGTGGTTATTGCGCGCAGTGTTGCTTGTCTGTCAGTACGAACAACTTCACCATTCTAGGTCATTAACTGCAGGTAATCGGTGTCTGCGCTGTCTGCGCTGAGGTGTAATGCCTGAAATTTGGTATACTCAGTCCACCCTTGACACTGTGGATCTCTGAATAATCAATTATTAAGCATTTTTAGAAATGGACTGTCCCATGCATCTTGCTCCATTTCCCATTCCTTGTTCAATGTCTGTTAATACCCTAGATCAGTGTTTTTCAACCTTTTGGTATATGTGACCCCCTTCCAAGTAAAAATATTCTGGCAACCCTCTCCCAAATAAAAAAAAATTTCTGGTGAACCCCCTTTCTGACGAACCGCATAAAACCCTCTTATCTGAAAAGGATATAAGTGTAATCTTTTGCTACAACTTTCTTTTAAATTGTTGGAAGAAGTTCGTTTTGTCTATTTTTCGCAATTGAGCACATTATTCCAATTTTACAAGATTTCCGACAGAAAAATATATTTTGCTTAACCAGTGTTTCGCATTTCAGGCAAGACTCAGACACGAATTGTGCTCATTATGAAAGGTCCTAATGTATAGACAATTTGAAACGTAGTAGAATTTTTAGATTTTTTCAGAATTACTTATTGCATCATGTTCTTTTGACTGGTGCCCGAAAACTGTTTTCAGGCTTTGAGGTTATTCATCATTAATTCACTAAATTATAAAACAATTTATGATCTATTTAATTAATAATCAATGTTACCCCAGGAAGTCGGTAAATTGAACATCAAATAAATTTCACTTAGGCATGCGTTTTTGTATTACTTAACCCCTAGTTATTTTACGGTGCATGTATTTCCTCCAGTGACCTTTCCACCCCCCCCCCCCCCCCCCGAGGTTGAAAAACACTACCCTAGAGCAGCCATAATCACGTCGGAAGCCTTTTCATAGGAATTACCAATGCATACCCTTTCTTACCTCACCTACAGATACTACTCCCATATCTATCTATGCATATCGTCGTTACCTTTCAGTTGTGTTGTTCTGGTATTCAGTCCGGGGACTGGTTTGATGCAGCTCTCAACCCTACCTTATCCTGAGCAAGCCTCTTCACCTCCTCATAAGAACGACAACCTACATCCATTTGAATCTGCTTACTGTATTCATCCCTTGGTCTCTCACTGCGATTTTTACCGCACACACTTCCCTACAACGCTAAATTCACGATTCCTTGATGTCTAAGAATGTGTCCTACCAATCGAGCCCTTCTTTTAGGTATGCCAGAAATTCTTTTTCTCTCCAATTCTGTCCAGTACCTCCTCATTAGTTAAGCGACGCACCCATATAATTTTCAGCTTTCTTCTGTAGCATCTAATTTCAAAAACTTCTATCCTCTTCCTATCCGACCTGTTTATCTTCCATGTTTCACTCCCGTACAAAGCAACACTCCACACAAATGCCTTCAGAAAAGTCTTCCTTACGTAATTGTAATATTCGATGTTAACAAATTTCTCTTTTACATACTGTATTATAGTAGAGTAGTTGTTTCTGTGACGACGAGGCGCAGTGGATACACCTGTTCCCCGTAAACCACCGAAGTTAAACGTTGTCGAGCTTGGCTCCCACTTCGATGGGTCACCGCCCGGGTCTGCAAAGCGCTGTTGGTAAGTGAGGTGCACTCAACCCTTGTGAGGCCATTTGAGGAGCCATTTGATAAAGAAGCAGCAGTTGAGGTCTAGAAAACCGACACAACGGCGAGAAGTGAGATGCGTCAACATGTCCCCATCCATATTGTATCCATTGACGCCTTTCGGAGGAAGCCGGTCGCTACTTTTTAAGCCTTTCGAGGAGTGAAGTACGGAGTTTAGTTTCATCCAGTTATGTTGCTAGACAGAGGAAGTCCAGGCCCAACGTACCATTGTTCTGAAGTTTTCCACACAAGTGTATTATAATGCACCATACATAGGTACTGAATATGTGAGACCTGCTTACAGTACCAAGATAGCAGGTCTAATATTCGTGGCAATTAGTTGAAGTATGGATGAATGTATTTCTATCTTATGTGAAACTAACAAGCCCTTCTTACATATAAACAATGTCCAAATGTTACTTCTAGATAAGAATACTGGTGAATTTTCTTCGGTATGTATGCGGCGTTACTCTTCTTTACGTCTTCAAGGTATTACTATTTTAATAATAGTATGTAGAGGGGGAAAAACAAAACTGTCGCAGTTGGAGGTCGAAGGAAGATTAAAATAAATTAGTTCTGTTGTGGGCATATTTACACTTATTGATATGGTGTCTGTTCTTTTTGGACAACGGCCGTAAATTTACGAAATCGAAATATTGAAACATTTCAATGCGGACGCATTCAAACGCTCGATCCTTTGTGGGAGTCCAATACAGTCTGCGAGCAAGTGGTGTCAGTGGGAGTTGAGAATTTAGGTTGGAAAGGAAGCGTGTCTAGATAATTGGGCAAGACGACTGCTGGCCCAAGAGAGAAATCCGCTTTCGAATCCCGGTCGAGCACAAATTTTCAACTTTGTCGTTGAATTTATCTCAATCCCCCGAAAAGGTCGAAATGTTTCATTATTTCGATTTAGTAAATTTACGGTCGTTATTGTCAACTAATGGTGTCTTATCTTTCGGACATGCCCGAAAAGAACAGACACCATATCAATAACTGGCTTATATGCCTATGCTTCGCAACGGTTGTCGAAGGGGAGCCTGTGTGTATCATGGTTTTTTTAGAGTTCCGGACCTCAGTCAGTAAAATTAGAATCCTTGTTGCATCGCTCTGTCAATAAACTCAGTTGTCCTAGACAAGATGTCAAATGTAAGTAAAAGTCATGGTCCGAAATGATGTATCTTCATAAAGATGTCAAATGTAATTAAAAATCATTGTCCGCAACAATGTATCTTCATAAAGTTTTTGATACAAAAGGTGAAACAAGCCAAAATAGGCAAAGATATGTTAAGTATTTAATACACAAAGTGAAATCAGTAACACTGTGCTCAATGTTTTCTTGGTATTCGTAGACAAAAGATTGCTTAATTCTGTCACAGATGTTCGATTCCTTGTTGTACTACCCCATATTATGCAGTAGCGGTGTTTATTACAGCTCCTCTATTGCTTGTTTGCTGTACTACACAATCCATTCTTCAAGCATAACCAACATCTGATTCTACTTTTATGAAACGAAGTTGCTGCATTCAAGTCCGTGAAGTAGTTCAGAAGATTAGGTATTTCTAATAGATGAACAGACAATTACTGAAAACATTTAAGACTGCGATGTATCTTTTATCCCTGATCTGACTTCGATGAAATCATGCCTATATGTTATCCCAATCTTAGCTCAAATTTCCTGTAAAAACAGCATGAAAATGTCAGTCTTTTTTTTTTCTTTTAATACGTTTTGGAAACGTGCTAGAAATAGGCATATCTTCAGAAATATGGTGTAGCTTACATCATACATCAGTTATATTCGTCATTTAAAACATTTATTTCATGATCATTCATATATCTGAACAATGGGCTTAAGCCTAGAAAGCTGAAATATAGTAAGTAATAAGTATCTCATTAATGAAGGTAAACAATTATTATTCTTAAGGTTGGCTCTCTTTCCGTTAGATGCGCTATTGTCACTCCAAGCGTGAGACTTCAACTTCCACAGCAGTTGCACATATACGTTAGACTGTGATATCAGTATGCAAATGTATGGATTAAACACGGCAACGATTGTAGCAGTTTTATATTCACTGTGTTGACTCATATTTCGTAGAACATAGCAACCAAGAAAACGATTTTCAGAAATGTGGTAAATTTGAAAAGCCAAAGAGTAAGTAGTATTTTCAAAGGGTAATAATCCGATCGCTGCCCTGAACTTCACACGAACACCCGCAGCGCTATCTATTAGTTCTTTCAAAAAATGTTCAAATGTTTGTTAAGCTTAAGGGACTTAACTACGGGGTCATCAGTCCCTAAACTTACAAACTACTTATGAACTAGCTACAACTAAGGACGGCACAAATATCCATGCCCGAGGGGGGATTCGAACCCCCGACCGTAGTGGCCGTGCAGACCGTGACTGAAGCGCCTCAGGTCTCCTCGGCCACCGCGGCCGGCATTAGTTCTTTGCTCCATTGCGCCGTTATTTCCAAGAATGAAATACACCTGAAACTTCAAATTACGATATGTTTTACTTTCCTGGCCTGATTTTCATCAATTGAAGCCTATATGTTGCCCCAGGATGTTCTCTATTTATCTGTGATACCTCCATGAATGTTCATTTAGTACTTCTGGACATTACTCTCTACAAATAGACACACGCGACTGCTTTCAGAGAAATGTTTAAATTGTGATATCTTACTTTTTCTGATCCGATTTTTTTTAAATGAAGCGTTTCTGTAACCGCAAGATACCCTCACGTTTCCTATGAAAACCCCCTGAAAATTCGTCTATTAGTTTTGGAGATGAAAGAGAAAGATAGCCACGACGTTAAATTGTGATGTTCTTCCCAAGGTACGCTGAAGTTACCTGTGAAAACCCCATGCGAATTCGTGAAGTAGTTTTGGAGAAATAGTTTCTAATAGATGAACAGACAGATACGACGATCTATAAAAACACTTCGGATTCTATTTTGATGAAATCGTGCCTAGATCCTGAATCAATCTTCGCTCATGTTTCCTGTGAAAACCGCATGGTGATTCGTCCTGTAGTTTTGAAGATTGAAGCGAACAGCGACAGGCCTACATTTACATATTTATTATTAGTATAGATATGTTTTACAATTGTATGATTTTGCAGGACTATATTGATATGTATAAGTGCTGTATGTTGGTAAAATCTGTTTCGAATGCGGTTAGTAGTAAAGAAGTAATAGATTAAAACGTGATGCTTGATGGTGTGGTTTTCCATGAACGTTACTCTTTACGTCCTCATATCTTATGAACTACGTGTCGTACTGTAATACAATTTCGAAGGTACTTTCATCTGTATATGTGTATACTGTCTGCAAAATTTCCTGCGGCTAAAATTTTTATTGTACAAATTATAAATTGTAACGTCATACCGAATGCCGTAGTTTTACTCCATAAACAGCGGAAAAGTAGTAAGCGAGAAACTTTTTTCCTTTCATCATTTTGCTATGGTTGTCAGCGAGAAAAAGTTTAATAAAGGTTTGTAATTATGTTTAACGTTTGTTCCAAGTTGCTAAATACTCTCATTCTCATATAATGTATTCATAGAGTCTCGTCGCATTATGTGGCAGTTTTTTGATATTTTTATTGTTTATGATGTTATATCTCCTGAACCATATGTCGTATGTGGGTCGTACTCCTACAGCAATTGTTGTCTCACATAAGGAATATGTGTACCAAATTTGGTTGAAATCGATCCAGTGGCTTAGGAGGCAATGTGCAGCATTGTCGTTTGACGCAGCGGTTTTTCGCGCATTTCATTGTTTATGACGTTATATCTCCTTACGTATGTGCATGGGGTGATTCTTACCCCGACAGCGATGGTTGCCTGATATTAAGGAACATGTGTACCAACTTTGGTTGAAATCGGTCCAGTAGTTTAGGAGGAGATATGGAACATACATACATACATACATAGATACACACATACAGCCTATTTTATAAGATGTAAGATTACAAAAGATTATCTTGCACTATCAGATCGGGTGAATTTTGAAACCACATGAACTTTAACTGGAAGATAACGCGACTCGAACATCGGCGACTGTCTATCCATTCCGCACGGCGTTGGCTCTTGTTGCTAACTAATGAGCTAGTTCTGGCACGGCGCCCACTTCATGCTACGTCTTCTTGGCCACGCTGTAAGTAGTTGCAGAACCTTGTTTTCCTTCTGTTTTTTATATCATGTTTCATTTAAACCTGTTGTTGGAACTAGGTTTTGTTAGATAGACCTTGCCTTGAAATGGGATGAGGACCCACCTCCAAGTGTGGCATTTTTTTTCTTCATCTTGTACAGTCTGATTAAAATTCAAATCAATGTTTGTAAATCTAAGGAACCAAACTGCTACGATTATCGGTCCCTACACTTACAAATTACTTAAACTAACTTACGCCAAGGACTTACAAACACACCCAAGCCCCAGGGAGGACTCGAAAGTTCGGTGGTAGCGGCCGAGGGTAAAAGTTTCGATCAGTGGCATGACCTAATGTACTTACGTGACGTGGTGCGACAGTGTTCGCAACAATTGCAGTGGATGCTGGGACGCTTGGCGACACACATTGTTTACAAGATGTGAAAATGAACGTGTTATCACGTTTCAGTAATTTTATTTTCGAAATGAATCACACGATTCGAATGTAGAACATCGCACAATGCAAAAGCACGTCTCTCCATATGCACTGTCTTTCTGCTCAGATTTAAACTTCCTTGACTCATAAATTGAAATACGTGTGTCTGTCTCTCAAATGATACGAATTACTATAATTTTTTCAATGTTCATAATTTTTCTTACTTTTCTTGAATTCTAACCCCTGTACCACGTGGTGGTGCAAATATCTGCCGGCGATTTGAATTCATCACTTGTATTGTTCGTAAATTGAAAAATGTTTGTTTCTGGCGGAGATAATATGATTTACTAGAATTTTTATACCACCTAAGAAAGCGATTAAAGCGCTTACATTAAAATTTGGGTGATATCGTGAACACGAAACCAAACATAACCTGGATCTACTCTCTATGACCATAACAAAACGCACATAATGTTACGGTGTCGTGAACATTGAAATCGCTGTTTAGTACAATATTTTGAAGATAGAATGGCCACTTCCCATGCGGGAAAAGTCTTTTGAAACATATCTAGTCACATTGACGCGTATATTGTCTCTCTTCCATACTCTATGTACGATACTAATGCTCCCCGCTAGCTATAGTAGTATGAGAGCGGTAATGCTTTACATTATCTAAGTAGCACTTCCGGAAAGTGTAATTGGCCTCGTAAAATGAAGATTTATAATTACTTGATTACAGTTTCATGCAGATCATAAAATAAATTAAAAAAAATGCTGTACCTGCTCTATGGTTGACAGGCTTGTATGTATCCTTGTCCGCCAAGTAACAGTAATTTCCCTCGTAAAAAGAAGATTTAGAATCACTTGATTAATGTGTCGTACAGATCATAAAATAAATACAACACGCTACTCCTGCTCTATGTAGCCTTGTCGGGCCAGTAAAAGTAATTGACACTCGTCAACAGGACAAACAATCTCAAACTTTAATTCTGGCGCTATAAACACATTCAATATTTTCTTGCTCCTCATTGGCCAGTGGAAGTGTGTTCTCGTTTTTCATTGGTTATGTCACAGTTACACGCCATTGGCTACTGGAGACGTACTACATTGCCGACCTAACGCCGACACGGACACACCGCAACGTTCCCCATGCCGCTGATCGAGACTTAAGCGACGGCCGCGCAGGGCCCGACATGGTGCCCAGAACCGCACGGCTACTCACGCGCGGCTGATTAAAATTACTTGATCATTGACACTTCACGAGTCTGAACTGGTTTCCTACAGTTATAGCGCTCATCATAGTGTGCGAGCTCTCCGCTTTTGCGAAAATGCCGAAAGAAATCGCTCAGTTGACTTCCAGTTCATTGTCTGGGTTTCTTTCTTGAAGCGTTTGGATTCTCGAATCCTGCGTCTCCTCTCTCACAATGGCGCAAAAAATACTGGAAATACTGCTTCGATCTTGATCCTATGATGGCAAATGTCACCTGTGGGATACCACATAGTACTTAAGAATAGGATGCCACTGCCCTCCCGAACATGAGTTCGTTTGGTGCATAGTGATCTTTTTTTTTTAATTGTGCTTCAAGACATCTGCCATCTCATCAAAACGTCGCCGACACTTCGTTTGTCGCTGCTATGAACTGTTCTGGCATGAGTAATGTACCACAAGCATTATGCGTGTGTCTGTGAATGAATGAGTGTGCTTTCCCCTTCCCATTGTGTATTTGCAAATGTCTTCCCACATTACCTCCATATTCATAAAGGGCAGAAACAATTTTATTACGGGCAGTAACTTCATTATTTAATTCACTTTTGTACAAGATGTGTGCTTAATTTGGTCTTCCCACATTTATTTCATTTTTTTTGGGGGGGGGGGGGGCGGGAATAGATGATTTAAAGTATCAAACCTCTGCTTATAATTTCATGCTCCCTGTCCCATGTTTAATTATCTATTCATTTATTTTTAACATTAATTTTGTTTTGTTGGATGCTCCCTTAAGGAGTGAGCGGTTAGATAAATTTCCATTGCACAAATACTCTGTGGCTACTCGCAAGGTAATTTAGAGTAGCAGTGAGTGTTTTAAATAGCATTTGCAGATCTAGCTTAAATAATTTAACAGCCTATTTTCAAGGTGTAATGATAATGGTATCAACGTAGTCTGCTAACAGTATGGTGTAATGGCTGCCAGAGAGCCACCGGTGTTTACCCTTTCAATAGGGAAGATTTACAGCCACAAGGCTCAGTGTGATGTCAAATTATGGAGCAAACAGGCGCTAAGCCACGGAGATGCACTGACGCTTCCCACAGGCACCAGTGCGAGTTTGAAAGAGCCAAATTGTGGGCTTCCGAGAGGCAGGATGGTTGATTTGGAAGACAGCCACAGTAATTGTACGTTCTGCGACAGTTGTGGAACGCTGCTGGTTGCAATAATCACGTGAACATCCTCACATCTGTAGACGAGGTTGTGGACATCCACCCAACAGAGACCTTCACCGAGATCGTCGCATCGTAAGGGCAGCAGTCGAAGACCGTATAGTTACCACAGCACAGGTAAGATGGTTTGTGAGCATAGAAGTAGTAACACAAACGGTTGACAAGCGGGCTAGGGGCCAACACCAGCTAGGAGACAAGGCCTCATAACTGGCCGTGCCTACGTCACATCTGAAGGCCGCAGCCGCCAGCTCATTCGCCGGCCGCTACGAGGCGGTGGGCGTGCCCCAGCGGACAGCCAGTGAGCTGGCGGCTGCGGCCTGTAAGTGTGACGTAGGTACGGTATCTGTGAGGCCTTGTCTTCTCTCCCCCCCCCCCCCCCCCCCGCGGGGGGGCCCACGGTTCTTTCGTGAGTTTCCCCCTCCCTCCTTTCCTATCTTCACTCTTCCCCTCCCCACCGGGGGACTGATAACCTCAGTATTTTAGTCCCCCCTACCCCAACCAAACAACGCAACCCAACCTTGTCTTATAGGTGGTGTTGCTAGGGGCACGGACATCTGTAGCCGCCTTCCACTCTCGCTACAACATAGACGAGCACGGCTCTACTGTCGCCGTCAGAAGAAGGAATGGCGAAGCATGGTGTTCAACAACTATAACAGTATCTGTGGTGTCGCACAAGTACAAAGTGCGCGCCACCTACTTTCGCCGCGCGCCGCCATGCACGCACGGCGCGGCGTTCTTACGACGTCAGCCACGAGCGCCCTCTGCTAGAACTCCGCTCGTGGCCACCACTGAACGACATCGTTCACTTGGAACTGAGATAGGAACCAGTTAAGACCTTCGGATTCAGATAGGCACCGGTGAAGACTTGGCTATCGGACAGGCACAAGGCAGGACTCTAACTCAACTATGTATCAGCACTCTGCAGTACTGAATTGTGTAAAAGTTAAGTATTGTATAAATTCTGTGCAATATATATCTCGTTCTAATTTACTCTGTGTTTCTAGTTTCTGGCTGGTCCCTTCCGTACCTGCACCAGCGTGCTATCTTTATTCCTGTGTAGGTCTCATTCCACTCGGCCACCGACACCTACGACGGAAACGAGACACAAAAGCGGCGACGAGGCTGGGACACAAAAGTGGCGACGAGGATGGGATACAAAAGTATCAATTAATACAATTAAAGAATCCCAGAGACGGATTTACTCTCGAATATGTCAAAGACATTATTGAAAGATCTGAAGCATTGGATTAAAATTTGTGGTGCGGCCTCGGAATAGTCTATGTACGATTTCCCTCCACAGCACAAACTTTAATTCAGCTTCTGTGTTCCAAAGATAATTGCCACTACTGCCAAGGCTCTCCATGTAGCGGAATAGCAGCTCAGCAATGGACATGGTGGAACAATCCTGTTACGGTGATATAAATATCAATTAATACAATTAAGGAATCCCAGAGACGGATTTACGTCTCGAATATGTCAAAGACATGTCCATTGCTGAGGTGCTATTCCGCTGCATGGAGAGCCTCGGCAGTAGTGGCAATTATCTTTGGAACAGAGAAGCTGAATAAAAGTTTGTTCTGTTGAGGGAAATCGTACATAGACTATTCCGTGGCGCCTTAATCGTTAGTGGTGTGGTAGTCTAACGGTTAAGACGTTTGCCTAGTGAGCATGGAGGTCCGGGTTCGATTCCCGGCCGCACCACAAATTTTAATTCAATGCTTCAGATCTATCAATAACTAGAACAGTTTCAGCCTGCGCGCAAGTGGTGGTAGTAGTTTGTGCGTGTGATGTAGAGCTGGCGAGTGCTAGCTGGTGGAGTGCATTCGTCGGACAACAGACACACGGGCCCCACATCCCCTCCCCACCTGCTATCTATAACCCTGCATACACGAATTTCTAGTCTATTAAAGAAACTTTCTACAGCTCAGTTCTATTAGTAATTGAAACCTATGTGTTAATACAGGTCACAGTTTTTCTGCCACAGTTACATAGCACAAACTATGTGACTACTGACTGGACTATGAGATGTAATAGGCAAGCTACAAAGCTAAATATTTACTCCATCACCTAAATAACAATTTAAACAAATTGTTTTATTAGAATCCCAACTGTTAAATGCCAGTTTGTGATCTCAGAGTATGTGTAATATAAGAAACATTATTTCTAGACAAAGTAATGATTAAGAGAAGATACGTACATTGCTTGGGAAACAAATAATATTTCATCATAAAATAGGAAAATAAACAAGAGCACATGGCCATGAAACTAAAAACTGCTAATATGCACCTTAGTGAAACATAGAGTGAAATAGTATTCTGAAAGATATATTCTACAGTATATTTGAGTAGGAACTGGCCATGGAAACACAAATATAATAAATGTTTCGAATATAAACTTGCCAGCATGGGTAGCATTGTAGATTAACTAAGCCTATATGAAATATTCCCGTGTTCTTGTATACAGCAAAACAACTAATACCTCATTTCATTATTCTGTACATGGCAGTAACATTTGCCCTTCACTATTTTTCAAGATATTAGTATAAACAAACAATGTATTGTAGTATTTTATAGTTAAGCATATTTCAGATAACAACCCAATATATGAAAACATGATTATTATGAATCGATGTAAATTAATAATGTTCAAATGTTTGTAGAGTTTATGGGACTTAACTACGGGGTCATCAGTCCCTAAACTTACAAACTACTTATGAACTAGCTACAACTAAGAACGGCACAAATATCCATGCCCAAGGGGGGATTCGAACCCCCGACCGTAGTGGCCGTGCAGACCGTGACTGAAGCGCCTCAGTCCCATCGTAAATTAATAATTACATTAATTTTAAATGTAAAGCTGCTATCATCTGGCCAAACTAATTATTTTTCATATTTTTAATAGTTGTAACAATGTATGGTATGAAGGCCAGATTATAAAAGCAGTCTTGTAACAGCTTTCCAAGCCGCCACTATGCCGTTTGGGTACTGATGTACATATTGTTGTAATGCATTGTAGGGTAAAAGTGAAATTAAACTACTTTTCAGATACCTGGTGTTTGCTCTGAGTTCTTGTCTTAATTTTGACGCACACATAAAATAGAGAACATTTCTCTAGCTGCACGTATTCTGAATGAATTCTAGGGATTCCTGTAACCAGGTTATGCAGATGCTGTGTTTTAAGAAGATCCTACATCCACGAGATATCAAGGTAACTGTCCTGAAATTTGATGCTGTGTAGATTTATTAAGACGTGAAGACCACAATCACTGAGCAGAACACTGTAAGGTGGTAACGTTTTAACTATGTTAGGAAGATGATGTCCATACACAAGTTGTAATCCTCACAACATTGTTATATATTAATGCTAAAAAATGCAATTATTGGTAACTCGCGCAACTAATTTTATAGTCTAACGAAATAGCTGTGGCCGGAAACGGTGGTCGTGTCTGAGTGACTGCCTGTGTGTGTGTGTGTGTGTGTGTGTGTGTCTCTTAACTGATGAAGGCCTAAAAGGCCGAAAGCTACAATGTTGTTGTCTGTTATTTGTGCCTTTCTGCGGTTCATCGGGCGTCTCTGTGGTGATTAAGTAACCTATCATTCTCAAAAGTATTATAGAACCCTTCCTGGCATTTCCATTGTTTGAAATAGTGATATTGTAATTATATTCGTAAAATAATTTAATTTCGTGGCCGAAACATAACTGGATACTTTTGTGTTTACCCTCAGGTTGGGTCCCACTTACACGTAATCCATACAAAGCGAGGTGACACAGTCGGTCGTAGACCTGACTCGCACTCTTAACCCTTTCAGCCCTGATTGTACACACACACACACACACACACACACACACACACACACACACACACACACACATATATATATATATATATATATATATATATATATATAAACTTAGTTAGAAATTACGGTGCGTGCTATAAATAGCAAACCAACTGTTCAATGGAGTAAATCGTTACACGTAAGCACTTTTTCTGTATTGTCATGACTTTATATCACTCTTTAATTTGTATTTATGAACAAAAATATTGTTAATGAAAAGTACACATACGTCTGTATACGATAGAAACAATATGGTTATCAGCGGCAGCTACATGTCTGACCACCATCTCGTCTTCTACCAGAGTAGTGTGTAGCTACTACACACTAAGTGGCAGCGGCTGTTACTCTCAGAATGTCAAGTGGAAATGATGTCATATTTAAAACACTAGAGCTCAAGTGTTTCGCGCTGTTTCAGGAAGAACTAGGAAGTGTAAAGTGTTGTACTTTATTTAGTAAACCAGGGTTGAAAGGGTTAAGAACGGCAGTCCAAAGCTACCTCCAGCCTTTCAGATTTGAGTTTTTCGCGATTTTCCTAAATCGCTCCAAGCAATTGCCGGAATGGTTCCTTTCAAAGGGCCGACTTCGTTCCCCCTTCCTTGACAAAAACTATATCCGAGCGTGAGCTCCGTCTCTGTTAAATGTTTGTTAAGCTTAAGGGACTTAACTATGGGGTCATCAGTCCCTAAACTTACAAACTACTTATCAACTACCTTATACTAAGGACGGCACAAATATCCATGCCCGAGGAGGGATTCGAACCCCCGACCGTAGGGATGCCGGACATTTGCCACGCCGGACTTTTGCCACACCTGACCCTTCGCCAGGTAGTCGGATTAGCGGCCCCTCAGGCCGTACTGCTGCTGTTTGCTTCCAGACCTCCGATCTTACACGATACAGGCAATACGAAAGATATTTCTGTTCGACATCTCGCCGAAATGTACAACTTCTTTTCAATATCCTGAAATCGAAATATCTATAACTTTTGGGAAACGGAAGCAATACCGTCGGCTATGTCACTGTGTAATTAGTTCTCCCAACCACAAATATGGATCCATTCTCCCTCCGTTTGTACGGTAGCTTTCTTCCACACTTACTGAATGTGACAGAAACAGTCAACCGCCGTGGAAGGAACATGAAAGGAACGGTATAAAGATAATTCGAATGTTCGCTTATCATTCAAGTTTGATCACTGCATTTGTACATGTAGGGGGAGGGGGAGGAGGAGACAAGGGCACCCGACCCTTCGGAGCGGGTAAAAGCGTGGCAAGTGTCCGGCGTGGCAAGTGTCCGCACACCGACCGTACTGGCCGTGCAGACCGTGACTGAAGAGCCTCAGTCCCCTCGGCCAACGCGGCCGGCTGCTCCGTCTCTAATGACCACGCTGTCGACGGGACGTTAAGCCGTACTGTTCCTTTTTTCTCCTTTTCTGGACATCCACCAGTGGCGTATGATGGGTTTGTAACTTGGACTATCACTACTATCTCACTTTCTAACGTTGTACAAAAAAAAAAAAAAAAAAAAAAAAAAAAAAAAAAAAAAAAAAAAAATTATGTCTTGCGCTGTTTTCGAGATATTGATAGTGACCGTGCCAAATAGCTCAAGAAATTAGCAGCAAACGAAGAAATTGTTACCGGCAAATGTTAAAGCATTGAGGGGACATCCAATGAGACTACACTCGCGCCCTCTCCCACCCCCTACCGAAACCCGTAATGGGTGGGAGGAGGCAACTTTGAAATCTTTTACAGGAACGCCCAGTTTTCATAGCAGATTTTGATTCTTCTCGAAAAAAATGTAACTTTCATATGAAACATTTTTTCGTTTCATGATAAATGGCGCTGTAATCAGCAAAAATGGAAGAGTAGCATACCTGTGAGAAACAATTATGTAGAGGTGGGTACAGTCCGAATCATTGAAATACAACAAACTGTCTCGCCGCAGACTGATCGCATGATAATAGTTTGTGTTTCATTCGATTGTAGGAGATGTCACGAGATAACATTAACAGAAAAATGAAAAACTGTACTCTGATTTTCCTGATCTGAAGTGTATTCGTTTGAGATATTACCGTTTTTTAACAATTTCCACGTTTTTAGTTTTGCCAATTACAGCGCCACCTATCATGAAACGAAAAAATACCTATGTTTGTCTGTATGTCCTCTATTTGTTCATAAACTTTGGTGAGCTATTCACCGTACGCCCACAATGGTTCCTGACCCAAAAAACAAAAGAGCACGACGCATAGATTTGGAGATATGACGTCATAAATAATGAGCGGCCAGCGTGTGAGGATACCCCGATTTATGCGTCAATTATTGGAAAATATGAGAAGTTAGGGACCTGCGACAAATTTTGCATGTAATTTCGGAAGTTTATGAAGCGTTTTGTATCTGACCTCTCCCCCCCCCCCCCCGCCGCCACACACACACACACACACACACACACACACACACACACACACACACACGCACGCACACAAAATGATGAAACGAAAAGAAGTCTGGGCGCTGATGACCGCGATGTTGAGCGCCATAAAGCTCCAATAACAACAACAACAACAAAGAAAAGAAGTCTACTGCTCACCACAGTTTCGTTGTAGATGCCGTAAAACTGTCGTATCAGGCATGACACAGTAATTCAATAAATATGAGATCGTATATACTGCTCTGAGTAAAAACCTTTCACATCATGCACCACGCTTTAGTACATTTACATATTTACTACTAAGACACTCCTGTATTCAATTTCAGTGAAATAAATTCCTGAAATCTGACAGTGCTGCTCACAAGTATGAAGCAACTGTGAAGCGTACTCAGCTGTAGGCGAAAGCAAGAGACTTCTACAGAGCTACAAGGAAAGGAAGGGAATGAAACAGTGGGCATCCCACGAATATCCATTATTTTCGGCAGATCTACCTTTTAACTTTAAGAGACTGTAGTTACCAGTGATTAATAAATCACAGGCAACGTATTAAATACTGCAGAGTGGTTTTAACATATCTATGTTTCTCACACGGACAACTACATGTCGCTTGCTCAAGGGTGGGCTTCCCAAAGAATTTATTCATAATAGATTTTGGACAAGCAACCAGAAATATTGTTTATAATCAAGTTTGAATTAAATGAATGTGTTAAGGTTACATATCATTTGCATTTTGATGACTACCTTTCTTTGTTTGGATACTGCGGTTATTATTTTGTACGTTATGTAGTACAACCTTATTTCTCGAATACTCTCCCCTAAATATGGTATTAAAAAAGGAGATGGACTAACTCAAAGCTTGAATAAATAAATAAATACTCGTGCATCGCCGGGTTTTCAGCTAGTGTTTTATAAAAAAAAAATTACATATTTATGCATGGAGAATACAAATAACTCTTTAATTATACATTGCCCATCCATTTTGAAGAATTAGCTCTAAGAACTGTCTAAGTATACTGCACACTATGAAATAAAGAAAACCAGCCGGCCGCGGTGGCCGAGGGGACTCAGGCGCGCCAGTCACGGTCTGCACGGCCACTACGATCGGGGATTCGAATCCCCCCTCGGACATGGATATTTGTGCCGTCCTTAGTCTTAGGTAGTTCATAAGTAGTTTGTAAGTTTAGGGGCTGATGACCCCGTAGTTAAGTCCCTTAAGCTGAACAAACATTTGAACATTTTGAAAGAACACCAATACAGCTGTTGTGAAACGTAACAAACACACAAACACGCTCTTTGTTGCTTTAAACTGATGCGGTGTTCGCTAAGAGCGAGTCGTGTCCGTTCGGCACATTTCGGAAGCATTCGTGCATTTTCTTTCTTTATTATTACATGATACATATAAACCCAATATCTTAATGTTACAAAGGGTCGTGTTTTTCTTCTTTACATTTTACAGCTTTTTACATGATTTATTAATTATCCACTGGCCAATTGATTTTACAATTTCTGACTTTGTTATTTTACTACAAATACTACTTCCTGCGGCGTTACAGATGTTCCAGTGTTTACTAACTTGATTTTTAGCGGCCTGCTTACCGAGCTAATCTCCCGCAAGTAGGAGAAGAGTGAGGGCCACCACAGGTTGTCGAAGGCGCCACTGATGTCAACCTTGATTCCAACCACGTACCTGTGCGGCGCAGATGCACAGACCTCGGCCGCCAGGGTCATCGTATCTGGTGCAGATCGCCCTGGGCGAAAGCCGAATTGTCTGTCACTCACACCACACAGGACTCCGTGCGTCGACAGCCTGTCAGCCAGCAGTCTCTCAAGCAACTTGTCCATGGTGTCTAACAAGTAGATGGGCCCATAGGACTTGGCCAAAGTCGGATCCTTATCGGCACCTTTCCATATTTTGGGGAACTTCTATGTCCTAAGGCATTCGTTGAATAGTTTTCTTTCGTGAGGTA
This sequence comes from Locusta migratoria, assembly GCA_026315105.1. Lineage (NCBI taxonomy): Eukaryota > Metazoa > Arthropoda > Insecta > Orthoptera > Acrididae > Locusta > Locusta migratoria. The sequence goes on from CM048749.1 coordinate 356,316,533, forward strand.
CCAGATGGGGGTCGAGGAATTGCACTATTTCAGTTGCAATCCCATCGGGCCCTGGGGCCTTGCCCCTCTTTAGATCTTTGACTTTCCTGGCAACCTCCTCCTCTGAGAAGGGGTACACCAGTGCGTCATTGACATAGTCTTGGAGGTTCTCGTGCTTGTGTTGCGACGAGAGGTTCCGAAGTCTTGGCGTGCTATTGACCGCACTACCCAACCCACTCCACCCCACCAGTTCCTTCATCTACATCTACATACATACTCCGCAATTCACCGTAAGGTGTGTGGTGGAGAGTACACTGTACCACTACTAGGCATTTCCTTTCCTATTCCACTCCCAAATTGAACGAGGAAAAAAAGAATGCCTATATGCCTCCGTACGAGACCTAATTTTTCTTATCTTGTCTTTGTGATCTTTACGCGAAATGTAAGTAGGCGGCAGCAAGATCGTACTACACTCAGCTTCAAATTACGGCCCTCTAAATTTACTTAACAGAAAATCACGAAAAGAACGTCGTTTTTCTACCAGCGATTCCCAATTGAGTTGCCGGAGCATTTCCCTGACACTCGCGCATTGGTCGAACCTACCGGTAACAAATCTAGCTGCTCGTCTCTGAACCGCTTCTATGTCATCCTTTAAACTGATCTGCTGCGGGTCCCAAACACTTGAGCAATACTCAAGACGTGGTCGTACAAGCGTTTTATACGCGGTATCCTTTACAGGTAAAGTACATCTTCCCAAAATTCTCCCAATAAACCGAAGTCGGCTGTCCGCCTTACTCACAACTGTCCTTACATGCTCGTTCCATTTCATATCGCTCTGCAAGGTTACGCCTAGATATTTGAACGACGCGACAGCATCAAGAAGCTCACTACTAATGCTGTATTCGAACATTATGGGATTGTTTTTTCTACTCATGTGCATCACCTTACATTTTTCTACATTGAGAGCACACCTTAGCGAAGGCTGCGGTAGCGAGTGTCCGAAGCTCTGTTCTCCCACTGTTCCCGTGAAGCGAACGAGACGAATGTTTGTAAATCTATCGGAACAAACTGCGTGGTCATCAGTCCGTAGCTTACAAACTACTTAAACCTAGCTACACTAATCTAAGGACAACACCTGTAACAACACACCCACCCGTGCCCAGGGAGGACTCGAACCTCCACGGCAAGTAACCGCGCGCTCCGCAGCGAGACGCTTTACACCACTCGGCTACACCGCGGCCGAACAAGACATATTCCGCCTAAGCGGTAATTCTTCATGACGGAAACTGGCATCTAGTGCCGTTTTTGTTAATATTGGTTCTTAATTTCTGGTTTGCTTTAGATATGGGCTTCGGTGACAGCTTGAATAGCCCACAATATATGCCCCTGACATCCTCGCTTAGACCCCTTCCTAGCCAGTGGCAGGAATGTTCTGCGCAGCTGGAGTGGGGTGCGGCACGGTGTGTGTCCGCCGTAGGCCAGAAGGCGAGCAGGCGGCGGCTGGGGGAGGCAATTAGCGTGGGCGACTCAGCTCTAATGAACCGGCGGGACACCGGCCACCGCCACCGGCTGGCAATTAACCTAATTTCTAACGCAGCCGTATCTCCCGAAACACCGCCACTCCCCATCTGCAGGTAAACTCGGTTATCTCGAGCTAAGAAGCCGTTCCGCCGGCAGTACAGAGCCTTCTAAAAGACGCCCTCTTACGTCAATAGCCTAAAGCCGTGTTCACACTGCCGGCCGGGCCGAAACGACTCACGCCGAGCCGACGACATTCGGAATGTTCAATATTTCTGGCGCTAGCCAGCCCCGGCGCGAGCCGATTGCGCTATGGTACTGCATATGCAGCACAAGTATCTCACGTTTCCAACTTCTTTTCAGTACAAGTCTCTCTGCATGATAGCTTTTTTTTTTTTTTTCAATAACACTTATCAAAATATGTTTTCTTTTATTACTATTTTCGTGGTTCATGGTGTGGGTTCCTGTAGTCATGTCCTAGTTCATGAACCACGGGCAACGTATGAGTGGCCAAGTAAGTGGTCCTGACAGTTGGGATGCCAGTTACTTTGGAAAAAGGTTGGGCATCTCGGACATATTTTGAGTCGTGGCCACCTTTGTGCTCAGACGGCAAAGACTACCAAATCCACCGGTTAGTCCCTCAACCGTTAGGGGTAAAATCCAGTGGAACCCTGGGCAAGTAAGGCTAGCAACCTGCTTCCCAGGTACTTCAATATCATGCTGGCAACAATCAGAGCAAAATGCCTCGGACCTTTGGAGGTGATGGAGTCCAACCTCTAATTCACATACCAGGGACTGCTCAGATACGACTTGGCAAACGATCTGGAATGAGATGGGGAGCCATTAATATTAATGGGGATTACAATGGGAAGAAGGTAGAGCTGGCGGAGGCTTCAAGTAAGATGTTTTAGCTGTTAGTGATTTTAGTAGAGTAAGAGGAGAGAAAGAGGACGAAGTCGGAGAATACAGGGTCTACCTGTCAGGAGTTAAAGTAGGAAGAGCACAGTGGGGTGTAGGATTTTACATCAGGAAAGCACTCGAACCCAGCCTAATTGCAATAAGGTATGTAAATGAACGACTGATGTGGATAGATTTGGCCATCTCCAGTAAGAAAATTAGGGTTGTGGCAGTGTATTCGCCCTGTGAAGGAACAGATCAAGATGAGATGGACAGATTTTACAACGCACTTAGTGATGTAGTTGTTAGAGTGAAGGATAGGGTTAGTGTTTTACTCATGGGTGATTTCAACGCCAGGATAGGAAATCGAACAGAAGGTTATGAAAAGATTATGGGTAAGTTTGGAGAGGATATGGAGGCCAACAGGAACGGAAAACAGCTCTTGGTTTTCTGTTCCAGTATGGGCTTAGTTATCACAAACTCCTTCTTTAAGCATAAGGACATTCACCGCTATACTTGGGAAGGAAGGGGAACCAGATCTATCATTGACTATATAATAACAGACCAGGAATTCAGGAAGACAGTCAAGGACACACGAGTTCGGGGGGTTCTTTGATGATACTGATCATTATTTAATCTGCAGTGAAATTGGTTTTGTGAGGCCAAAAGAGCAGAAAGTCACGTTCATGTGTAGAAGTTTAGGAATGGAGAAGCTTCAAGACAAGGAAATTAGGCACAAATACACAACAATGATCGCTGAAAGGTACCAGTGAGTTGAATGTAATGATTTACAGTCACTGGAAGAGGAATGGTCAAGATACAGGGACACACTACTAGAAACAGCTAGAGAATGTCTTGGAACAGTAGTGTGTAAAGGCAAGAAGAAGCAGTCAGCCTGGTGGAATGACACAGTCAAGGCAGCTCGTAAAAAGAAAAAGAAGGCGTTTCAAAAATGGCTCCATACTAGAAATCAGTCAGACAGAGAAAATTATGTTGAAGAAAGAAACAAAGCCAAACAGATAATTGCAGAATCCAAGCAGAAATCATGGGAAGACTTTGGAAACAAGCTAGAATCTCTGGGCCAAGCCGCGGGAAAACCATTTTGGAGCGTAATTAACAATCTTCGAAATGGAGGGAAGAAGGAATTAACAAGTGTTTTGGACAGGTCAGGAAATCTGCTAGTCAATCCTGTGGATGCCTTGGGCAGATGGAGGAAATATTTTGAAGAATTGCTCAATGTAGGTGAAACGTTCAATGATGTATCAGATTTTCAGGTAGAATGGGATAGGAACGACGATGGAAACAGGATCTCATTTGAGGAAGTGGAGAAAATGGTCAGTAGATTGCAGTGCAATAAAGCGGCTGGGGTGGATGAAATTAAGCCGGAACTCGTCAAATACAGTGGAATATCAGGTCTCAAATGGTTACACAGGATAATTGAAAAGGCGTGGGAATCGGGACAGGTTCCGTCTGACTGGACGAAAGCCGTAATCACACCAATTTTCAAACATGGAAACAGAAAAGATTGCAACAACTATCGAGGTATCTCTCTAAATAGCGTTGTAGGCAAAATATTCTCAGGCATTGTTGAAAGGAGAGTGCGAGTATTAATTGAGGACAAGTTAGATGAAAATCAGTGTGGGTTTAGGCCTCTTAGAGGCAGTCAGGACCAGATCTTAAGCTTACGGTAGGTAATGGGAAAGTGCTATGAGTGGAACAGGGAATTGTATCTATGTTTCATAGATCTGGAAAAGGCTTATGACCGTGTTCCTAGGAGGAAGCTACTGTCAGTTCTTCAAGATTATGGTATAGGAGGCAAACTTCTGCAGGCAATTAAAGGGCTTTACGTAGACTGTCAGGCAGCAGTTAGAGTAGATGGCAAATTAAGCTCATGGTTCAGGGTAGTTTCAGGGGTAGGACAAGGCTGTAATCTGTCACCACAGTTGTTCATACTATTCATGGATCATATGTTGAAAACAGTAGACTGGCAGGGCGAGATTAAAATAGGTGAAAACAAAATAAGCAGTCTCGCATATGCGGATGACTTAGTTGTAATGGCCGATTCGATTGAAAGGTTACAAACTAATATTTCAGAGCTCGATCAGAGGTGCAAGGATTATGATATGAAGATTAGCATCTCCAAAACGAAAGTAATGTCTGTGGAAAGAGATTCAAACAGACTGAGTGCCAAATAGGAGGAACAAAGTTAGAATAGGTAGACAGTTTCAAGTATCTGGGATGTATTTTCTCACAGGATGGCAATATAGCGAAAGAACTGGAATCGAGGTGCAGCAAAGCTAATGCAGTGAGTGCTCAGCTAAGATCTACTCTCTTCTGCAAGAAGGAAGTAAGTACCAAGACTAAGTTAGCAGTGCACCGCTCTATCTTTCGACCAACTTTGTTGTATGGGAGTGAAAGTTGGGTGGATACAGGTTACCTTATTTATAAGGTAGAGGTTATAGATATGAAAGTAGCAAGAATGATTGCAGGTACTAATAGATAGGAACAATGGCAGGAGGGTGTCCATAATGAGGAAATCAAAGAAAAACTGGGAATGAACACCATAGATGAAGCAGTTAGAGCGAACAGACTGAGATTTTGGGGTCATGTTACACGCATGAGAAAAGCAAGGTTACCTAAGAGACTCATGAGCTCGTCAGTGAAGGGTAAGAGGAGTCGAGGTAGACCAAGAAGAAAGTACTTAGATTCGGTGCAGAATGATTTTGAAGTAAAAGGCATAACATAAGACGAGGCATCAATTTTAGCATTGAATAGGGGATCATGGAGGAATTTTATTCGAGGTACTATACTCCAGACTGAAAGCTGAAAGGCATAACCAGTCTCTAATGATGATGATTATGATACTATTTATTCCGTAAAATGAATACAAAATTCAGAATTTGCTTTTAAGCGCACTGTTTTGTTTTAAATGAACAGAGACCAAATTCTGTGTTTATTGTCATCTGTGTTTCTTGTTACTGCGTCGACGACTGAAAAGAAGAAGTAAAATTCGGCTAATTTGTGTTATCCGATTAATGAAAGAAGAGGGGAGAGGCTTTCTATAAGTTCTTTCGAGATTTGAGACAGGATGACACGAAATTTTTCAACTACTTCAGAATGCCTGTGATTTCCTTTGACAGACTCAATGGGTGGTTGAAAAATAACATTCAGGGCAAAGATACCAAAATGAGGAACTGTATTAAGCCAGTAGAAATGCTAGCAATAACACTGACGTAAATCTGGGATAATCACTTTCAAACTAATTTTAAAGATTTTTGTTCTGCTCCTTGCGGTCGCTGATCGTGGTTGTTCGTTGTTGTTCGACGTGTTCTTGGCGCAGCTATTTTACAGAGGGACCCGGCGCGCCGATCCACGGCGCCCGGCGGATTCGAACCACCGCCCCTAAGGTTGAAGGATAGGACGCTACCACCTGAGCTATACCGACAGATGCTTCAATTGTTTTGATTTTGGCACTTGCGTATACTTGCAAAACTTCGGAGTCGATTTTCTCGAGAATTTTTGAGAGTTGCGTCGAATAGATTTGGCTGATTGCTATCTGTGTTCTGAACTTCACGTTCCATAAATATCAAAGAATTCTAAAATCCGATACCATTTCTGGCCTCCTTGTCAGTTCTGTTTAGTCTGTGAGTGACAATATTCAAAAACTACAAATGCCGTTCCACTGGATCATTTGCACAGTGAAGGTGGAGAAATATACCTGTCTCTACAACACAAAATTGCGCCGGCCGCGGTGGCCGAGGGGACTGAGGCGCTCAAGTCACGGTCTACACGGCCACTACGGTCGGGGGTTCGAATCCCCCCTCGGGCATGGATATTTGTGCCGTCCTTAGTCTTAGCTAGTTCATAAGTAGTTTGTAAGCTTAGGGACTGAAAAAAATGTTTAAATGTTTGTACAGCTTATGGGACTTAACTACGGGGTCATCAGTCCCTAAATCATCAGTCCCTAAACTTACAAACTACTTATGAACTACTTACGAACTAGGACGGCACAAATATCCATGCCCGAGGGGGGATTCGAACACCCGACCGTAGTGGCCGTGCAGACCGTGGCTGAAGCGCCTCAGGCCCCTCGGCCACCGCGGCCGGCTAGGGACTGATGACCCCGTAGTTAAGTCCCATAAGTTCTACAAACATTTGAACATTTTTTGAACAAAATTGCAAGGTTATAAAGATAGCCAACGATGACGAACTAGATATATTGCTACTGCAAATAAATATTTAAGTTTTGAACGACAGCACACCGTGCGTGGCGTCTCTCGTGCCTGTTAGCAACACAGCTGCAGAAGACACTGACTTCTGTCTCTTGTGCGGCACCCAGGTAAGTGAGCGCAACTTCATCAGCCGCGATTAGATACGTCTGAAGTGTGGCACTCAAAGGCGACTATTTCAGCTGCGATTATTTTCGAGAGAAAATCGCCGAGTGTGGCATTAGCTTTAGTGTGCAAGCTCTACATGGGATACTCTGAAAGTTACATTTAAGTGCCTTGGAGAGCGTTCATCCAACCACCTATATACTATTCATCTGCTGTTCCATTCTCGAATAGCGCGCAGGAAGAAAGAACACCTAAATCTCTCCGTTCGAGCTCTGATTTCTCGTATTTTATTCTGATGATCGTTTCTATCTATGTAAGGGTCGTGCAACTCAGTTGCACAGTGGTAGTGCCAGACTACAAATCCAAAGATCGCAGGTTCGATCCCCGCCAGATCCTAGGGTTTTTACCTGTCACTTTCCACTTCTTTCACCTCTGACAGTATTGCCCATGTGAAAATTACCGAGTAGCGCCGTGGTTCGGAACCCACGTTAAACTGTAGGTCCCCCTATAACTGGCTGGGTAAGTCTGTTCGTAGGCCGGAGGAACGCAACGGCATACCACCTCCAAACAGGCCATGCCTAGTACAGCACTGTGGTGTTCATACCAATCTTCGGATTGTTGAATGCATTACCTTTTTTTAGGTGCAAGTCAACAATATATTTTCGCATTCGGAGGAGAATGTCGGTGATTGTAGTTTCGTAAGTAGACCGCGCCGCAGCGATAACCGCCGTTGTTGTTATGATTCCCATCCCAGGTCCTGTATCATTTCCGTGGCGCTGTCTCCCCTGTATCGTGACAATGCAAAACTAGCTGCCCTTCTTTGGACTCTTTCGATGTCCTCCGTCAAACCCACCTGATAAGGATCCCACACTGGGCAACAATACTCCAAAAAAGGACAGACAAGCGTAGTGTATGCAGTCTCTTTAGTAGTTCTGTTTCGGCTTTTCAGCGTTCTGTCAATAAAACGGAGTCCTTGGTTCGCCTTTCCTACGACATTATGTACGTGTTCTTTGCAATTTAAGTCGGAAGTAATAAGTAATTCCTAGGTATTTTGTGGAGTTTACGGCCTTCACATTCGATTGATTTATCTTGTAAACAAAGTTTAACGGATTTCTTTTCGTACTCACGTGGACAACTTCACACTTCTCATTATTTAGAGTCAATTGCCAGTTTTTACACTATACTGATATCTTACTTAAATCGTTCTGCAGTTCGTTTTAATCTTCAGATGACTTTACTAGAGGATTAATGACTGCGTCATCTGCAAAGAGAACTGCTTAGATTTTCTCCCAAATCTTGTATGTAGATAAGGCAGAGCTTTCCGAACTGGGTGTCGAGACTAACAAATTTAGAATCTAAAAAAAAAAAAAAAAAAAAAAAAAAAAAAAAAAAAAAAAAAATAAAAAAAAAAAAAATAAAATAAAAAGAAAAAAGAAAAATAAATAAAAATAAATAAATAAATAAATAAATAAACTTGTCATAAAATAACACAAAATATCCTTCTCTTCAGACTACCCTGAAGACTTGCCTGCAGCTAATCATCCTTCTCTTCATTCAGTGCACCACAGATCACGTATTAAAGGAAGGATCGGTGCACATTAACTGCGCTAGGTGGCAGCTCTGATTGAGCAACAGTAGACACTCAGAATTCGTTCAAGCAGCTGCCAGTTGTCAGATTCCAGCAAACTGCGCATGCGCAGAGTTGCTGCTGATACTCGATAGCAGCTCTTCCCATGCGCAGTTTGCTGGAACTGGCAGCTGCTTGAACAAAACTTCACTGTAGTCTGCTTTCATTCTCAAAGAGCTGCACCTGAGCGTTTTTTAAATGGATTTATCAAAGCCACGTCACCCTCGGTAGCGTTTGTTACAACTAAATGTCAGTCGATGACACAGTGGCTGTAAAAGCTGTCACAGATTGTAAAAGCAGTCACAATCGTTCATTGACTAAAGCTATTCAGTAGCGACGTTTAGTATGGAGTATGGCCGGGTGGTTAACGGAGAGTAGTATTTTAAATGCAGTGATCGTTGGTTCGAACCCTGGTACGCGTTAATATTTCTTTCGCTCAGTTCCCTGCGTGTAACAGATTCTGGGACGAGAAATGACATTCATATTCTTACTTGTCACAAATATTTATCCATTTTTCCGGATTTGTCGGGACTTCCGAGGTCGTAGTGAAGCAAGAACCTAACAATAGAACTTAAATAATAATTCGTCACTTGTCATAAATACGTCCTCTTTATTTCTGAATATAATGTGATAATATTGAACTGAAAGGAAACAGCCATTGTGCTGTCTAAGCAGCTAATTTCCAGATGCCGTTTTCAATCGATCCAGCAAAACTGTATCTGGCCCTGACATGTACACATGACAGCAACAAACGGTTTCCGAAATTCAGTTTTCGTGTTTCGGAAGTTGAGTCGCTTGTATAAGAAGGAAGCATTACTGTGTTAGTTAGGCATTGTAGTCTATGGTGTTACTCTGTTGTACATCTCCGTAATTCCTAATGTTTCCTTTTCTTGCGATGAGTGTACGTAGTTGCTGCAGTCAGGATCAACATTAAACATGTCAATGCGTACGAGGATTTTAGTTTCGTTTACAAACCACATTTAAGCGATACTTTATTTCCGTACCTCCCCCCCCCCTCCCGCTAGAACCATTTAATTGTACCGTATTTATATTAGTGAAAGGGTGTCGCGAAAAACTATAAGCTATAACACGGTGTCGCCATGAGGGAAAGTTTAGAAAGCACTGAGATAAGGAATAGCAGAGGACCAATAACAGTACCCTGTGGAACGCCGGATATCACCTCTGTTTTAGTCGATGCCTTACCATCGATTAGTACAAAACACGCTCTGATTTACACTTCTGTTACACACACCGCCGTAGTGCTCCCTCGGCCTTCGCGTCGCAGCTAGGGTTGCCAGATTGAACTCGAGGCAGGCCCGGAGACCAGACGTGCCCCCCTCCCAAAAACTCACCCCCCCCTCCAACTGCGTTCAACCCCCCCCCCCCCCCAGACCAGGATTGTCGTCTTCTGCAGAAAATTTTTTTCGGCAAGAAATTAAGAAGCGACTGATTTTTCTTGTGTGTGGTAATATTCGCTTTGTGTCTTTCTGATTGTAAATGTTTATTCACAGCTTTTACTCCGTCGTACTTAACAGTAAATGAGATATTGCATATTCTGCACTTACACATACACTCATCAGTACCGACTTTTTGTAGGCACTCTTTATAATTTTCCTCCTGCAACCATTCTTCACGGAACGAACTTAGATATCGTCTCTTCATTTCACTGTTATTACTCACTAATCTGAGTTAATGTAAGCTTGTCTGTTCACACAGGATCCGAGTATTCCAAAAATTGCCGGTAAACTGATAACAAACAATGAACGAACACAAATAATAGACCTCGCCAGTTGACACGTTGTCGCAATAGTGTTTGTTTAATAATGCGCTAGCCGATTACTACCGACGCAACAATGAAAAGTTTTCAGAGGAAGAATAGAAAAGTAGCGTTTTGTTGCAATAAGAAATTGACATTTATATAAAGTTATTCATAATTACTAGAGAGGAAACGGCCGGGAATGGCCGACAGTGGCGGCGCTAGACGAAAACTGGGCGTCGGCGCACTCATCTTTGCGAGGCCCCTTTCACTTTTTTATTAATGAACAAAATGTTAAGCTGAATTATACATCAATAATCATTATACTAAATGACAAATATTACAATAAACAAAGACAAATTCGAGGAACTTTTCACCTTTTGTCTCACTGAATTTTTTAAGACCACATCTTAATACTAGTCGCTATTTCGGCTTCAGTTGATAGTACTGACCACGCAGATAGTCTTTTTTGGATCATTGTGCTTTTCAAGTTAGACTTCATCAATTTTAACTTTGTAAAGCTTCTCTCGGCCGAAGCTGTACTGACTGGAACTGAGAATGATTCTGATTGTTATATAAACATTTGGATATACTTCTTCCAAATCGTTTTCTAAAATGTACTGAAGAAATTGTTCTGCAAGTATTTAACTAAAAATTGCATGACTGCTGCACTCATACGGAAATAAATACGGGCAACTAAATAGCTGCCGGCAGGGAATGGCCGAGCGCACTAAGGCATCATACCACGGTGAGATAGATCGCTCTCGCCGGGGGTCGAATCCCACCCTTGAGTACGAATGTTGTGTTCGTCCATTGGTTAAGCAAATGTAAGCTAGATGTAGGTTGTTGCTACATAACCTAGAAGTTGGAAAGCGCCATTAATCATCAAATATAAAAAAGAAAATAAAACTAAAATTTTGACAATGTTTTGCGAGCCCCCACAGGCGCGAGGCCGTCGGCGGTGGCCGACGTCGCCGACGCCTAGCGCCGCCACTCATGGCCGAGCGCACTGAGGCGTCTTGCCACGGTGCGCGAGGCTGCTCCCGCCAGAGGTTTGAATCCCCCCCCCCCCCCCCCCCCCGTAGGGCATGGTAGTTGTGTTTGTCCTTAGTTTAAGTTAGGTTAAGTTCGATGTAGATCGTCGATACATGAGCATAGTAATTAAAAAGCGTCGTAAATAAAAAAAGTTAAGATGAAGGTTACATTGAAGCCCGGAGATGAGAGTCATTGGCCCGTAGACCCGGAGAATTCATTCCAACTCCGGTCACTCCGGGCGGCGCCCGGAGACCTGGCAACCCTAGCCGCAGCGGGCGTCGTCCTGCGGCGGCCGGTGGCTCGCCCTCGGCCGGCTGGTCTCGCGGGCACTTGCCCGCCGCCGGTGCTCTCCTGCGGGCGCGGCGCCTCGCGAGCCCTCCAGCATCTCGGCCGCACAGGTTCGATCCGCCGGCCGCGACTATCGATTTCCACATTAAGGCGGCGGCCGTGTTAGCCGGCCCGCCCTCCTGGGCAATAAACCCCCGCCGCCACCGGAGGACGCCACCGCGACTTCATTACGCCGCCCCACTACACACACGAGTCGTTAATCCGCAGTCCTTGTTCCACGTTCCTAAATGGACTGCGTTTTTAGTGTCATCTTCTCCCTCGCAGTCAGTGGCGCCTGGTGCTTAACACGTTCGCTGCCGTTCACGCTCTGGCGCGATGATGCTAGGTGCCACTTCACGCTCTGGCGCGTCATCGTATTTTGACAGTATCTTTTCATAGTTTTGAACTACTGAATGTTTTTGTTTTAGTTTTCAGTTTTTTATATGGTTTTTTATTTGAATTTGTATTTTTGTGAAAACAACAAATGAACAATATAAACAGTACATACAAGGTATTTCATAAAACATATGCTTATTTCTATACCATCAGCAATATAAGTATGAATAACATCAAAAGAAGAATTTCTTTTATAAACTTGTAACTAATCGAAGAAAAATTGCCGGCCGCGGTGGCCGAGGTGACTAAGGCGCTCCAGTCACGGTCAGCAGGGCCACTACGGTCGGGGGTTCAAATCCCCCCTCGGGCATGGATATTTGTGCCGTCCTAGTTCGTAAATAGGTCTTAAGTAATTTGTAAGTTTAGGGACTGATGACCCCGTAGTTAAGTCCCATAAGCTTAACGAACATTTTGAAGAAAAATTAAAATAATCAAAAGCTTGCTTGCTTGTTTACATAAGAATCCAATAAATATATTTTGACATCATGAGAAACATGTGTGGCTCATAGCCGGTAATGCAAACACGAAAATCTGGAACCACGTACGTGTGCATATCACTTATACTCTTCCCTGAGTGCCTACCGGAGTATACAGCTTTATTAGACGATGCCAGTTTACAACAACCCATAATAGGATACAGCGTGAGCGGCATCTGACTCAAGTACGTTTACACACGGCAGAGCGTGAACGGCAGCGAACGTGTTAAAATAACGAAAAAAATGTTCAAATATTTGTGTAGGTTATGGGATTTAACTACGGGGTCATCAGTCCCTAAACTAGCTAAGACTAAGGACGGCACAAATATCCATGCCCGAGGGGGGATTCGAACCGCCGACCGTAGTGGCAGTGCAGATTAAAATAACGCTCAGCTTCTATCTCGTTATGCAATTTACCCTTTCGACTAATCAGCACTAGAGAGCCTGTATAGGGGGAGAATGGCCATGTGATTCTTACACTTACGCCGGCCGTCCTCATGGATTGAAGCTTACGTGTACAAAATTTCATAAAGACTGGAACAAAACTGTAGATTTGTATCCAACACGTACAAATATACGAACACTCTGCTTTATATATAAGATTAATAGATATCTTACCGATATTGGAGTCAGACGATTCATATTAGGCATTTCGTCTCATACCAGCAAAGATCTACACGGAGAATCACATAAATAACATTGAGAACATTCCGAAACATAGTCTGAAACGGGCACGTATTCCCAGACTCAGCACAACGCTACATAATACAAATAATTTGTTTGTGTTATGACTACTCTTGGCAGGCATCGCACAGGTCTTGTATCTAGATGGCGTTGACGCCGACCGCGGTAACTGAGCGGTCTGCGGCGTGCCAGTCACGGTCTGCACGGCCGCTACGGTCGGGGATTCGAATCCCCCTTCGGGCATGGATATTTGTGCCGTCGTTAGTCTTAGCTAGTTGATAGGTAGTTTGTAAGTTTAGGACCTGATGATCCCGTAGTTAAGTCCCATAAACTTTACAAACATTTGAACATTTCCTTTCGAGTAATCAGCACTAGAGAGCCTGTATAGGGAGAGAGTGGCCATGTGTGATGTCGCTGCTCATTCTACATCTACATCTACATCCACACTCCGCAAGCCACCCGATTCACGTATTGTTCGCGGAAAGAAAGATTGTCGGTATGTCTCTGTCTCTGATTTTATCTTCATCAACTCTTCGCGAGATATACGTAGGAGGGAGCAATATACTGCTAGACTCCTCGGTAAAGGTATGTTCTCTAAACTTCGACAAAAGCCCGTACCGAGCGACAGAGCGTCTCTCCTACGGAGTCTTCCACTGGAGTTTATCGATCATCTCCGTAACGCTTTGTCGATTACCAATTGATCCTGTATCGAAGCGCGCTGCTCTTCGATGGATATTTTCTACTTCCTCTATCAACCCCACCTGTTACGGATCCCACACCAGAGAGCAGTATTCAAGCTGTGGACGAACAAGTGTACTGTAACCTACTTTCTTTGTTTTCGGACTGCATTTCCTTAGGATTCTTCCAATAAATCTAAGTCTGGCATCTGCTTTACCGACGATTGCTTTTATATGGTCGTTCCATTTTAAATCATTCCTAATGCCTACTCCCAGAAAATTTATGGAATTAACTGCTTCCAGTTGCTGACCTCCTATAGTGTAGCTAAATGATACAGGAACTTTCTTTCTATGTATTCGCAGCACATTACACTAGTCTACATTGAGATTTAATTGCCATTCCCTGCTCCATTTGTCAATTCGATGCAGATACTCCTGCATTTCAATACAATTTTCCATTGTTACAACCTCTCTATACTACAGCATCATCAGCAAAAAGCCTCAGTGAACTTCCGATGTTATCCGAAAAGTCATTTATATATATCGTGAACAGCAACGGACCTACAACACTTCCCTGTGGCACACTTGACATCACTCTTACTTCGGAAGAGAGAATGACATGCTGCATTCTGTTATCTAGGAACTCCTCAATCCAATCACACAATTGGTCTGATAGACCATATGCTCTTACCTTGTTCATTAAACGTCTGTGAGGAACTGTATCAAACGTCAAGGAACACAGCATCTATATGAGAACACATGTCTATGGTCTTCTGTGTCTCCTGAACGAATAGCGCGAGTTGGGTTTCACACGATCGCCATTTTCGAAACCCATGCTGATTCCTAAAGGGCAGATTTCTACTTTCCAGAAATGTCATTATACTCGAACATAATACATGTTCCAAAATTCTCATCGGCTGAGATCTCAGGACGCCATGTTTTTATCCAATCTTGGTGGGCTCTCTATACGTGTGAATAGCTACTGTCCTCTTTTCTTCACTTTTGTGTCTCGTAGGTGTCGGTGGCCGAGTGGAACGAGACCGACACAGTAACAAAGATAGCACGCCGGTGCAGGTACGGAGGGGAGCAGCCAGAAACTATAAACACTAGAGTAAATTAGAAAGAGATATATATATTGCACAGAATGTAACAATACTTAACTTTTACATAGTACTGCAGAATGTTGATACATAGTTGTTAGAGGCCTGCCTAGTGCCTGTACGATAGCAAAGTCTTCACTGGTGCCTATCTGATTACGAAGGTCCTAACTGGTTGCTATCTCAGTCCCAAGTCCCAAGTGACGATGTCGTTCAGTGGTGGCCACGAGCGGAGTTGTCGCAGAGGGCGCTCGTGGCTGTCGTCGTGAGAACGCCGCGCCGTGCGTGCATGGCGGCGCGCGGCGAAAGTAAGTGGCGCGCACTTTGTACTTGTGTGACACCATATTCACTGTAGATAACAAAATGCAGCATGTCATTCTCAATGGAGAGAAGTCTTCCGAAGTAAGAGTGATGTCAGGTGTGCCACAGGCAAAGCTGGACATTGTTAATCGGAAAGTTAACTTCGTTAGTCATTAATCCGTTGCTAAAATTGTTAACTTCGTTAAAGCTTAAAGCGTTACTCTGCAGACAAATTAACAGAAGTTACGATAATCGTTAACTGTTGACAGTATTGTGCAGCCACGAAAAATCGCCTTCAGTCTCCGAATATATATATTTACGTTGTTATATTTTAATCAGCAATTAAACAACAAAAAACGTAATTCCCTACCTGATATTTAAGAGAAATGTTTTGGATACAAAGTTTAAATAGGGCTTGCAGTATAAATAAAAACTAGTATTACTCGGCCACTCTATCGTGATACTCGGCCGCGAGCTGAAGAAATGATGTCTAATAGCATACTATAGTGTAAAATAGCCGCCGCAAGAGTTATTTGCTTTGAAGGAAAAGACTTTTGTTCTTTGAAACGTTTGTCTTTCACTCTGCAGCGGAGTGTGTGCTCATATGAAACATCCTGGCAGATTAAAATTGTGCGCTGAGACCGGGACTCGAACTGGGACCTTTGCCTCTCGCGGGCAAGCGCTCTACGGACTGAGCTATCCCGACACGACTCACGATGCCGCCTCACAACTTTACTTCCGCCAGTACCTCGCCTCCTACTTTCCAAACTTTACAGAAGCTTTCCTGCGAACCTAGCAGGACTAGCACTCCTGGAAGAAAGGATATGGTGGAGACATGGCTTAGCCACAGCCTAAGGGATGTTTACAGAATGAAACTTTCTCTCTGCAGCAGAGTTAGCGCAGATATGAAACTTCCTGCCAGATTAAAATTGTGCGCCGGAACCGGGACTCGAACCTGGGACCTTTGCCTTTCGCGGGCAAGCCATGTCTCCATCATATACTTTCGTCCATGAGTGCTAGTCTGCAAGGTTCGCAGAGAGCTTCTGTGAAGTTCGGAAAGTAGGAGGCGAAGTACTGGCGGAAGTGAAGTTGTGAGGCGGAATCGTGAGTCGTGTCGGGACAGCTCAGTCGGTAGAGCGCTTGCTCACGAAAGGCAAACGACCCAGGTTCGCGTCCCGGTTCCAGCGCACAATTTTAATCTGCTAGGAAGTTTCGTTTGTCTTCTTGTATAAAAACAAGAATGTTTGTCATTTGTTTACGCTCGCTGCCGGCTTCCACGATATAGTGTCCCAGTAATATATAAATCTTAATTTAAAGTAATTATTATTTAGAAGTAAAATTGGGATACACCGCTGCAAGTTGCTGCAATGCGAAAAAACTTCCCAATGCTCTTTTTTTTTTTTTTTTTTTTTTTTTTTTTTTTTTTTTTTTTTTTTTTTTTTTAGCGGGAGCACCATTATCGATATCGGAATGCAAAATATTAACATCTCTTTTGGATTTTCCTCGACCGGAACCTGCCTTCAAAAAAATGTTCAAATGTTTGTACAGTCTATGGGACTTAACTACGGGGTCATCAGTCCCTAAACTTACAAACTACTTATGAACTAGCTAATCCTAAGGACGGCACAAATATCCATGCCCGAGGGGGGATTCGAACCCCCGACCGTAGTGGTCGTGCAGACCGTGACTGGAGCGCCTCAGTCCCCTTGGCCACTGCGGCCGGCGAACCTGCCTTGACTCTTCCTTCATACTTTAGGGGTTGCGATTTAAGGCATCTCCTCATGCGCTGCTTAAGATTATTGAGGCTCGAGGTGTGGGCCTTAATTGTTGATTTTTTTTTCGGAAGGCACAATTTACAGTTGAAAAGTATTTGTTCTCCCGATCTAGATACAAAATCAACAAATTCACTTAGATGTGGCCACGGATTTTCATCAACTGTTGAGCCCATGATAACGTTTTCACTCACAAATCTTCTTTCGACACTCAGATCAATTACACTGACAAAAGAATCACTTAACGCGAAAATAACAAGCAACAACCTACTGCCGACGAACACAGACCACTGACACGGGACATTAAACTCTTTAGTCCTTTCTACGCGGAAGTGAGAGCTTGCAAGATTACCCATGATGCACCGATCACGCCGTCCGCGTACAGTATAGACGCGTCCACTTGCACAAGATGCACGCATACGATCGCTAGTAGAATGGATCCTATTCTCACACGTATGGAAGTGCTTCGCGCATGCGCAGACGACCGAATGGAGAAACCAGCTGACAAACGAAGCAAAGTCTGGAATTTGTTTGAAAATGTGTACTTGTCTCCTGCCAAGAGCAACGTAGTTTTTCGACTCAGTCGTAAGTATTTTAGGAGGTGACACTACAGAGGAATTGAATTAAAAATTTAATATAACCTGTGTACAATTTTTATTGAATACAGAGATATAGCTGTTAATATGAAATCCAAACAAAAGTAGAGAAAATGTAAATCAATAAATTTTCACTGATTTATCCGTCGGTTCTTGGTAGTACAACATCACACTTACTTGAAAGTAGAATTTCATGTATCTTCTACACGTTCATTTCCACTTAATACCCGGTTTTAGGTTTACTAGGACATATTGAGACTTTAAATTACGTCGAAAACCGGTTATTTAAATAAGTCAATGAGGTGATCTACCAAGAACTGACGAATCAACGAGTCAAAATATCCAAATCAGTTTGTTGTACATACCAAGAGCTGTATCTCTGTACCCTATAAAAATTGGACACACGTTATATGAAATTTTAACGGCAAATCGTCTTTATTACCATCTTCTAAAATATTTGCTATTTTTCCTGAAACATGCTGTAGTTAACAGATGAAATATTTGTTTTTGGTGAGCATTATTTGAAGTTTTATCAAAGTGAAATGCCACTTCGCCGCGCCTTCGAGCACTCCCTCAGGCGTGTGTGTTTGTGTGTGTGTGTGTGTGTGTCGCCCTTAGCATAAGTTACTTTACGTTAGTTTAATCAGTTTGTAAACCTAGGGACTGATAACCGTAGCAGTTAAGTCCCTTAGATTGACAAACATTTGAACGTTTTATTCCAACTTTTGGTTTGCATAACGTTGCCAACTAAGGACGATATGCCAGAAACAATATGGTTCCAAACACGGATTTCGACTGAAGGGTTTCGGGAGGTTTCATTTATTTATAGTTGAGATTCCCTTCTGACCCAGAATCAGCTTCTCTTATTAGGAGTCATTTCGTTATCGAAAATTTTTAGTAATTATTATTTAGAAATAAAATTGCGATACACCGCTGCAATTTTTTATTTATGTTTTATTTATTTATTTATTTTTATTTTAGCGGGAACACCACTGTTGATATCGGAATGCAAAATATTAATATTCCTTTTGGATTTTCCTCGACCGGAACCTGCCTTCACTCTTTCTTCATACTTTAGGGGTTGCGATTTATTAAAGCACGAGGTGTGGGCCTTAATTATTGATAGATTATGCAAACATTTGAACATTTTTGTGCCTTCCGAAAAAATCAACAATTAAGGCACACACCTCGTGCTTTAATAATCTTAAGCTGCGCATGAGGAGATGCCATAAATCGCAACCCCTAAAGTATGAAGAAAGAGTTAAGTCCCTTCTGACCCAGAATCAGCTTCGTTATCGTAAATTAGGGATGAGACGTCCCTGGTAATATTTTTCATTCCGATATCGACAGTGGTGTTCCCGCTAAAATAAAAGTAAGTAAATAAATAAAATAAAAAATAAATAAAAAATTGCAAGGGTGTCCACCCATAGAAGTTTGAAAGCGCACTATCCAGAGAATTCCGAGAAAAAGGGCTCTAAAATTTAAGCGCAACTCATATACACATTATATATTAGTTAACGCGTCACTTATACCGGTGTGGTGAAATAGCACAGGCGCAGCTCCTTAGAATGTCATGTGGGTCCATAGGGTTCGATTCTGCGTAGAGCAAACATTTTTTTGTTTATTTTTAAAACTATAGCAATTTTTAAATAAAATTATTGATAAAATATTATCAGTTACATTATTAAGAACTTTATTTTATTTATGAAATGACGACTGCAGATAATTAAAATGTCAATCAGAATTTTTTTAAAGTATAATAATTCCAAATTCATTTTCTATTAACTTTGATAAATTAAAGTGTAAAATGCTACTCTCATTAAAATTTTATTATAAAATTAGGCAATATTATAAGCTGTAGAAAACTGATAAATATTCGTTGTAATTTGGTGGAACCGGTTTCTTCATGGAAAAGCAGAGTATAGCTGTTGCCCTATTGTATAATCCTGATGATTCTTACAGAGCAGATTTCTAGTCTCCAGAAATGTCATTATACTCGAACATAATACATGTTCCATAATTCTCATTGCCTGAGATGTCAGGACACCATGCTTTTTACCAAACTTGGTGGGCTCTGTATAAGTGTGAATAGCTACTGTCCGCTTTTCTGCACTGTAGATAACAAAATGCAGCATGTCATTGTCAAGGAAGAGAAGTCTTCCGAAGTAAGAGTGATGTCAGGTGTGCCACAGGCAGAGCTGGGCATCGTTAATCGGAAAGTTATTATAAGCTGCAGAAAACTGATAAATATTCGTTGTAATTTGGTGGAACCGGTTTCTTCATGGAAAAGCAGAGTATAGCTGTTGCCCTATTGTATACAGGCAGACGGTCAGAAAGAGTCAAATAAGTAACAAAAATAGGAACCTTCCTTGAAGCTTGAAGTAGGTTCGAAGAGCGATCTTCCAGATGAGAGGCGAACAGGCAACCACCTTGGCTCTTCGACCGTGCTGCAGCGTAGCCCTCACTGACTAGTGTATGTTATATGTGTCCCGTACTTAAAACTTTAGTGCCCTTTTCGTTGGCGTATTTTCGATAGTGCGCTTTAGGACTTATCCGAGTGAACACCCGTAAGGTGTGGCCACAAGGCGGCTCGTGAGCCGCATGCGGCTTTTGCAATTATGTAGTGCGGCTCCTGTTTTTAAAAGTAAAATGTGACTCCCACTTGTACAATACAAATGAAACATATTAATAAACATATTAATATAATTTGACATAATGTCAGGTAGGAGTGCAACTGGAATAATTCATATACCAGGGAATACAAGTGTGCTCTAAGCCATAGTTGCACGTTGGGAAAAAAAAAAAAAAAAAAAAAAAAAAAAAAAGGAAAGCCGGCCGCGGTCGGGCATGGATATTTGTACCGTCCTTAGTTGTAGGTAGTTCATAAGTAGTTTGTAAGTTTAGGGACTGATGACCCCGTAGTTAAGTCCCTTAAGCTTAACAAACATTTGAACATTGAAAAAGGATATTTCTTAATTCTTCGTATGTAATGCACAACCAGTTTCGATACACTATGGCATCATTTTCAAGTGCTCCACAGTAAAGAAATTTTTTATAAAATTACAAAGTAAAGACAAAAAATAAGATACATTACAATTTTGGAAATGGTCAGAAGAGTGTTACAACATATGATCGTATATGTATCATTTTGGCCAGCAGCTGTTTTAGGACCAAGTTGTACAAAAGTCTATGCTTGAGAGAGATGGTCAGTCCAATTCAATCTAAAAATAAAATAAATTGTGTACTATATTTCTATTATTCTATATTTCTATTATTTCTATATTTCTATTATTTAACTGGTAATGCACAGTCCTATTTTAAAAAATACCTCCCCTTTTTATATATATTTATAAAACTGGATAAGAGCCAAAAATTTAAAATTACCTAGAAGTCAGATTTTAAATTTTTGACTACTATCTTGTTTTATAAATACATATAAAAAGGGAGGTATTTTTTTAAAATATGACTGTGCATTACCATTTAAATAATAGAAAGAAAGATAGTACACAATTTATTTTACTTTTAGGTTGAATTGGACTGACCATCTCTCTCAATCACAGGCTTCTGTATAACTTAGTCCTAAAACCTGCTGACCAAAATGATACATATAAGATCATATGTTGTAACACTCTTCTGACCATTTGCGAAATTGTAATGTATCTTACTTTTTGTCTTTACTTTGCACTTTTATAAAACATCTCTTTACTGTGGAGCACTTGCAAATGATGACATAGTGCATCGAAACTGGTTGTGCATTACATATGAAGTATTAAGAAATTTCCTTTTTCAACAAGGAACTATGGCTTAGAACACAGTTGTATTCCCTAGTATATAAAATGAAACTTACTTGCTCAGACCTACTACTGTGAAGCTTTCTTATCACAACAAAAGAAAACACTCGGGAAAAGCACATCAAATGTAACTTTAAATTTTATTGTGCAATAAAATAAATATTGTTATTTTTGAAGTAATGTTTCTTTATTGATACTATTTTAGATTTACTTACGGCTGCGGTGGCGTTGTGTGCTAATGATGACAACTGCATGTTCGATTTACAAGAATAATTAATTTACTGAGTGGACAAGAGTAAATGTAAGAACGTGTCGACCATAGTACAGGAACAGAATTATTTATTTACTCAATCGTCATCATACAAAAAAATCCCCTCCTTCTATGTCGTTGCGTTTTCAAACAGCATTTGACGATCGTTGCCAACATCAGCATAATACCCCGCCGAAACGTCAGTAAACATTTACCTGGATATTACCACAAGTAAACCTGTTCTGAGGCCTGTCTCATGCCGAACCCAGTCGATAAAAATATTGGAAAAAAAAAGAGGGACAAAGGGTAGCGCGACTTCACCATGTGCTCTTTTCAGTAGAACGCAACAATCATAATAGCGTTATAACTCGATTTATCTAGACGATTTACAAGAATAATTAATTTACTCAGTGGACAAGCGTAAATATAAGAACGTGTCAACCGTAGTACAGGAACATAGTTCAGAAAATGATTAAAATTACGCTTAAATTTTGTTAGAAGTAGCTAAATGCTGTCACTATGGGTAATTTGCGCTTCATTTTAAGCAAAAGCATATCTTTCACGGATTTCATCATTTATGACGACATATGACTGAAATATGCATCGTACAGTAATGTAATTTTGCTGGTGCATTCAGTGCCATTTGTAGATAATAATTGCGACATATGTTGTGACTCGATGCATCATGGCATCATGATGAAGAAGTTTGAGCACATAAACAGCAAAAATGTAGTATGCAATGAACCTTTTTCTTTCATTATTCTATCGAAGGTATCTGCTATAAAAACTTTCGCATAGGTTTGAAATTATATGTCAAGTACACGGGCAGTCGCAACGTATTTTCGAGTACTGTATGCGCAAAAAATGGGATATTTGAAAGCTAAACGCTTCAAGAGAAACACAGTTTCTAATTGCAGTACTTGTCTTATCATGTTAAACCAAACATCTCTTGAAGAGCATTTTACAGTTTTAAATTCAGTCAATAATGACGCCGATAATAGGATTTTATATTGTACGGTTATACTCTGAGGAATCGCGTGGCCCGCTTCGAAATAGCTTCGTAAGTTTGCGACTCCCAAAGGTAAGATAAGTGGCCACCCCTGGTGTTGTGCCGTAAGGTCAGCGCCACACGCCAGACATAAGAGAACAATCGTGGAGAGCCGGCCGCGGTGGCCGAGGTGACTGAGGCGCTCCAGTCACGGTCAGCACGGCCACTACGGTCGGGGGTTCGAATCCCCCCTCGGGCATGGATATTTGTGCCGTCCTAGTTCGTAAGTAGTTCATAAGTAGTTTGTAAGTTTAGGGACTGATGACCTCGTAGTTAAGTCCCATAAGCTTAACAAACATTTGATTTGATTTGAAACAAACAATCGTGGAGAAGGCAGCGATCGACCGAAAGCCAGTCGCAAGCCGGCGCCGCGCATCCTGGAGGGAGTAACCGAAGATGCGCGCCCTCTACAAGCGGCTGTATCTAGGCCGACATACGTCTGGACAGCCCGTCAGTTACTATTCAGGAATACGACAGTTACCAGTGAAGCTGGGAATTTGTATCTGACGGGAGGCGTGCATGGGTAGTCCTTGCAGGTGCGGTGATCACTGTGTCCCCAGTGGTGTAGGGGTCAGCGCAACTGCCTAGAAAGCAGGAGACCCGGGTTCGAATCCCGGCTGGGTACACATTTTCAGCTTTGCCCAATAGCAGTTGAAGTCATATGTTCTATGAATATTAGTTACCAGTGAGCTACGAAGGCGGTTACTAGTGAAAACTCAGGGCAGTTACTAGGCAGCTACAAAGACAGAACTAGGTGTAGTGGGACGGATTATTGTCTCCGCTACATATCCCATGTCAGCTCAGTTTGTGCAGGATAACTTACTTATATTTGTGTTCTTAAATGATTTTTATGTAAATGTTTAATGTTATGATTCTTAAAGATGTTTTTTGTATTTTTTTGTTTGTTTCATGTGCTGTGAGGCGAGTCAACCTACGAGGGCAACATCTTCGACGCCGATTCCAAGGAGTAAATATCCGGCCACATCAAGTCGCGGGTCGACGGCCACGAGGCAACAAGATGTTCATCTCTGCGGTTGTCGTCGCGAGAGTTGACATTATTGTCGACGTTTAATGTTAAAATAACAAATTTTAAAAGTCAGTTCCCTTTTGTCTGTCGATGACTACATATGTAATGTCTTAGAAAGTAATAAATGTTATCGTGTTTAAACTTGACGAAAGTGTCAGAGTACATCATTTATGAAGAATTATTTTACGATGATTAATATATTAATGAAATGAGCAGATGATTTAATTTAAATATTCTTCAATCTGAAGGAAGATTCTTATGAATTTTCATTGGTGGGAAAGTTACGTCAAGAAGACTTCGATAAATGGTTTTGTTTATAACTTTGGTTAATCGATCATACACATTGATCGATAATCATTGAAGAAATATTATTTTTTTTTTATCTGTGGCTATAGCAACGACCACAAACTGAAGAATTTCTTTTGACCGTCTTATCTATGAGAGAACTTAGAAATATTTTAACAAGAGTGACAGTTAAAGACTTCTTCCCTCGGCGCAAGAATCTGATTTTGAAATATTGCAACGTATAAAGATTTTACATGAACATATTTTATTTTTATTTTATATAAATTTTTATGGGCGAGTGGACACCTCAAGGATTAAGAAGTCTGACACGGCCACTTTCAACCCTAATCATATAAAACGAGTGCTTTTGAAGATAAGGTTTTAGCACACGTTCCGCCGTACGAAGAGGTCGTTCCGCCGCATAGGACAGTACTAAGTCAGAACGCGGCTACGAACTTAGCAGTAACTAGGTCTCAGCGCAGCTAGCATCATACGGACGACGCCACGGGAAGCAAGAAGAGAGAAGAAACAGTCTTATGCTCCAAAGTTGAGTATTATCATTTTCAAACTTGTATTATTAATCTGAATACTTGTTTCAGTAAACATCGATTCCTGCACCATTTCCTTTATTGAGGACTAGATCGGGACGAGGAAACAAAAAAGGTGACGAAGTCACAACACGTGGTATATTACTATTTTGCGAAGTCCCATCCCAAACTAAATTTCCGAGACCACTAGGTCTCCTTGTCAGTGGCAACTCTAGGACTGTGGTCTCAAAAATGAAGAAGATAAATGGAAGAGAGAGTGAGTCTCGAAAATCGTATGAAGAGGACTTTTCTGTCCCTTAAACACACAGACTTTTTTTCTTTTTAAGAAACAGATTCTGGTGGGATGTGTGTGGAGATGGCGGGGATGGCTGCAGCCGTATAGCATCCTCCCCTTCACGGATAATTAACTGAATAGAACCGCGACTCTTTAATGCGCCGGATCTCCATTCATTGCAGTGGACTATGAAAATATGTTTATTAAAAATACGATTCCCGTATGTGAGGTAATCCTGTATAATAGACGGTACCTTATAACCTCTAAGAGACGACTACAGTATAGCAGTGGTGTAACAACACAAATCCAAATACCCCACAAAATATTTGCACCTGACCATCAGAATAAATTCTGGAAACAAGTAGTGTTGGCTATG
This sequence comes from Locusta migratoria, assembly GCA_026315105.1. Taxonomy (NCBI): domain Eukaryota; kingdom Metazoa; phylum Arthropoda; class Insecta; order Orthoptera; family Acrididae; genus Locusta; species Locusta migratoria. Next base: position 356,341,603 of record CM048749.1, read on the forward strand.
AAACATAAGTCAACTGATACAGTGTTTTATTGTTTGCCAATATATGAGCAATGGAGAGAGAATGCAAAGAAGTCAAGCTACACATCACGTGGATAAAGAAAAACCACAAAAAATATGGATTGGAGTAAAGTAAACGTATCATGAACGTCACAACGATCACAAGACCGCGCATGCGGCCTTAGGCATGTGCAAACGCTGCAATTGCACAGGGCCCCACGCTTCCAGAAGCCCCGCGTAAAACATTAGAACGTTCTTTATAAAGACTCATCTGTAATTTTGTTTCAGAAACTACTGTTTTAACATTCTATATATTTTGACGACGTTACAGCGTTCAGTGAATGAAATAAATCGCAATTTGCGATCAGTTATGGCTTCACTGTACAATGTTTAGATGGATTAACGAAGTGTGGCGAATGAAAATTTATGCCCGGCCGGGATTCGAACTCGGGATCTCCTGCTTACCAGGTAGAAGCGCTGACCACTCCGCTACTGAGGACACGGTAACGAGTGTTTCCTGCACGTCTACCGCCACACACAGGCTGGGCTCTTGACGACAATTAATTGTGTCTTGATACGTCATGGTCAGTTCTCCCTGATGCGGGAATACAGTATTGTGGCTGCGAGCATTACAGAAGATATAGTCTGTGGAAACAGGAAAGAGAGAGCGTGGCGAATGGAGATTTGTGTGTGGCGGGAGACGTGCAGGGAAGAGTCCTCTGCAGTGGGGCTGGTCACTGCGTCCTCGGTGGCGGAGTGGTCAGCACGGCTGCCCAATCAATAAGCAGGCGATCCCGGGTTCGAATCCCGGCGGGGCACAAATTTTCTTACACCGCACTTTGGTATTCCATATAAACCTAGTACAGTGAAATTGCGATTTATTTCACTGTTTTAACCCTTAAATGCATGATTTTTTTAATTTAAAAAAGAAAACATTATTTTCGCGTTTATAAGTTGTACAAACAAAGGGAAAAATAGTGAAAAATAATCTATGTTTCTAGTTTTCCAAAAAATCAAATATGAAACATACAGAAACTTGTAATATAATTTTCAAAGTTGGATAGTGTATACAAATTTTTGAGTCTATATTGGTCTTCATACCTTTCTTAATTGGTGCCATTTTTCCCCTTCCAAATCTGCCTCTTTATATGGAAAACAAAACGTCAAAATCTGCAATATCTGCCGTTTTCTCCAAACACAAGCAAAGATGTTAACAGAGGTTCACAATGCAGCCAACCTCGACACAAGAAACACCTCAGACACTTTCTACAAACTCTGCTGCATCTGTTAAACCATGTGTTAGTTAACAAAATTAGCACTAGACACGAATAAAACAGTTTTACAATCGATGTTGCAGATATGCAACACCATGCATTTAAGGGTTAACAGCCTTTTGATGTATTGGTAGTATATCAGTCACCAAACTTAGAATTCTTTCCAACGTGACGTAGGTATAGAATCTCTGCTGGAGGGGTTGGGGAAGTTTTGCACATGACCTCGGGCTCTTACGAATGCACAGTAGATAGAGTCTGAAAACTGTTGAGAAGTGTTATGTTAGTAATACTTTATAGCAGTGCAGAGAGACAGGCAAGCGGCTACTCACCCGGCTGCAGGCAGGCTGAGCGCGAGAGCGTGCCTCGCCAACATGGCCGCCACTCCCCCAGTGGCACGCCGCCGGCGGGCGTACGCTGCAACACACGCAAACGTCACCGGTGAACACATTGAACGCAAAGCACATTACTTACACTCTAGTTGTGAAACAAATATTTCATACGTGTGCGGAAAGGGAGGCAAGCAAAGCGATTCTCTGACTTCTCTAATGCAAATTTGATGCATATTCGCAATCTAACATACCAGTCGCGACACTCACTGGTGTAAAATCTGTTGCCGCCTGACAGCTGCGACGACACTAGCGCTCCAAGCGGTGAGCAAGGGAGCCGCCTGTTAACGTCATATACATCGTATGAATAACACTTTATTCTCGCACCCTTTTCTACGTAATCTATATCTATAAATGTGAATGTCTGTTCGGTGTACGTTTATCACGTCTGAACCACAAGACATAAAAAGCTAAAAATTTGTACAGTTACCTATATATACCCGGGGAAGGGTTTAGGGCCGGCCGCGGTGGCCGAGGGGACTAAGGCGCGTGAGTCACGGTCTGCACGGCCACTACGGTCGGGGGCTCGAATCCCCCCTCGGGCATGGATATTTGTGCCGTCCTTAGTGTTAGCTAGTTCATACGTAGTTTGTAAGTTTAGGGACTGATGACCCCGTAGTTAAGTCCCATAAGCTATACAAACATTTTTGAAGGGTTTAGGCACGGTTTTATGGCGATCTGATATATATGTATATATATATATTAATGTGAATGTCTGTCCAGTGTACGCTTATCACGTCCGATCGACAAGACGCAGAGACTTAAATGTTTGTACAGTTACGGATTTATACCTGACGAAGGTTTTAGGTACGGTTTTATAGCGATCTGATAGATTTTAGTAATTTGAAGAATATAACGAGAAATGCGGAACAATAATTACTCTAATTACTCTTTGAAAATTATATTTACTCTTTGAAAATGGTTTTATTGGTTGCATTGTTGCTTGAGGGTTCATAATGATAAAAGGGTGGAGTATATTGGGATGGAAAGTTATCGTTGTATATAAATATAATTCTAAGCGTGTGTGTGTGTAAATTTTTCGCTCTGCAGCGAAAACTACAGAACGCAAACGAATGGTCTGTGTGTAATTGTTGTCCGAAGTCTCCCGTTGTACACGAAAGCAGTTCCATGCCGATAGCTATAAGGGGGGGGGGGGGTGGAAGATATGGTGGTTGAAAGTCGTCAAATTATTTTAAAAAATTCGGACTGAAGGCCAGCGATGTTTGCGACTCTATAGCAAGGAGGTTACATACAGCGAAACGTGATGCCACAGACCATATCTTTGGTCTATGCGTGCTACAATGTCTTCAGCTCTTTCTCTGTAAGGATAAGCACACGAATAAGAAAAAATAAGAATAAATAAATAAAGCAGTATAAAAGAAATTTCTTTTAATACATCTCTTAAAAAAAATTGCAGGAATCCATTTAGAGCCCTCATGTTTTTCACATGGTCAATTATACGTCGCTTGCTCAAGGGTGGGCCACCCAAAAAAATCTTTACATGTACGCTCCAAACAATAGTACAAATAACATAGTTTACCAGAATGCCATAAATTGAAATTAAAATGAATTTGGACAGTACTCTCACCGTACGTGTTGAGATATTGCGACACAGGCTGTAAGGAATAATGTATGTATTATTTATTTTAAATCACTAAGCACGTCACATTTGAATGTTGATTAAAAATATTTGTTTCTAAAGAAGGTATTGTATTTCATTTCGTCCTTCAAATCCAGTCTCATAACACACTACTGAAAGATAGTCTATTGTCATAATCAACCAACACGCGAGCGGAGCCGCGGGCATAAGCTAGTTCACGATACGACTGTTTTATTTTAGATACAAAGGTTTTACTTAACAGATGAAACGGATGATGCACATATAAACAGTATTGGAACTAAAACTGATAAATAAAACTATGAAAGCTAGAACCTACCAACGCAGAAACATGTGCCTCCAAATACATTTGAAGCTTTCCCTATTGAAACGGAAGTAAACTAAGCCCAAGAAGAGTAGCGTGTAGTTCCAAAATAAAAGCGTATGATTCACAATTTCTTTTCATTTACTTGTGTGTTTTAGTTTTTAGGACAACTGTAAGCAAAACTACGACTTTCGTCTTTCTTATTGTTCTGTGTCAGATGAGACGTTTCCAGCTAATAGTTAAAATACGTAGAAAACTTTTATAGTTAAAAGTATAATTCCGAAAAAAAAGGCAGAGCATGACCTGACGCCCAGATTTGAGTTTGGTGTTAATATTTTCTACAAAAATTGGGTATTTGCCTTTCTCCCTAGATGCTTTTCATCTTATTTACTGAACTTTCAATTTTTTACTAAAGTATAAGGTTTCAGAGTTTTTGTAGCACATTCTTCACAATGTTAATTTATATCTTAGGCCTATCATACGCTTCTTTATGCACCTTTGGACAACCAGACTGCAGTACGTAGTTGTCTATATACACTATGACCCACTTTCTACACATAAAAAGGTCAAATACTCACTGTCATATATATCAAAATGCTATTTTCAGATGAATTGTAACGGAAACCTTTCGGCAGAATGATTGTTACATTCCTCTCTGTATCCTTAGGAAATTTGAAAACAGACAAATGAGGTATTTTCCTGGTTTTTGCTACATTTTATTGCGCTACAAGCATTCCCCGTTCCGGAAAGCATAACGAAAACGAATACAAGCTACAAGTAACCTGACGAACAGCGCACGAAATACCGCCAACTCAGTAGTGTCCCCTGCTGGCCGCTTGGTGCGCTGCTGTCGCGGTGGGGAACAAAGATTCGCTCCAGTGTCGTGGCTGGCATGTTAGACTGTGGCACATCTTTCAGCAAAACCATTAAACAAACATATAACGATTGTGCTAGAAGGTGTGTTTCAACTCCATTTGTTTGATCGCTCCGCAAGACTGCCCTATGGCTCCGTACTCTAGCCCCTTCCGTACTCCAGCCTCCCCTCCACCTATCAAAATGCCGGCCGCGGTGGCCGAGGGGACTGAGGCGCTTCAGTCACGGTCTGGACGGCCACTACGGTCTGGGGGTTCGAATCCCCCCTCGGGCGTGGATATTTGTGCCGTCCTAGTTCGTAATTAGTTCATAAGTAGCTTGTAAGTTTAGGGACTGATGACCCCGTAGTTAAGTCCCATAAGCTGTACAAACATTTGAACATTTGAACCTATCAAAATACGCTGACGACGCTGCCTTCCTTGTCCTCGCCCCCTACATCCCCTGATCACAGCACATTCTCGAATCCCACCTCTCCCGCTCCTCCGCTTGGTGAAACTAGTGGCTTCTCTACATCAATCCCAACAAATCCCACTCCTTCCGCCTCCACGACTTCTACCTCACTCTCCATTCCATCTCATCCGCCTCAACCCCACCCTGAGATACCTCGGCCTCACCCACAACTGCTCCCTTTCCTGGAATCCTCGCCTGAAAACAGTCTAGCAGAAAGCCCACACTCACCTCAACCTCCTGAAACTCCACTCTGTCCAAACATGGTGCCTGCAACCCTCCACCACCCTACACACCTCCATCACGCGTCCCGTCCTTTTCAGCTTCCACCTCGCCAGGATTTCCGTCTCCCCTACCTACTATAAATCCCTTCAAATCCTGGAACGACATGCGCTTTGCCTTGCCTACCGTATCCGTCTCTCTTCCCTCCACGAGGCTCCTTTACAATCTCATCACCTTCCCCCACCTTCAGCAGTTCTTGAACATATCTGACTCTTCTATGTCTCCCACATGTTACACTCCCAAAACCCACTGGTGTGTCCTATTCTCACTGACCACAGGCCTCTGCCGCGCCCTAAACACTGACCCCTCCTGTAGTCCATCTCCATCCACTCTCCACGTCCTTTCCCAGGGTACCTTCCGCCACCTTCGTCTCCCGGATGTCGCCCGCCAACCCGATATCTATCCTTCCTTCCTGCCAGCTGTAATCCCGTTTCCTTCCTCTGGAGCAGCACCGCGTTGCGATCGTCCCCATCGGCAGAATGTTTCAAATGTTTGTATAGCTTATGGGACTTAACTATGAGGTCATCAGTCCCTAAACTTACAAACTACTTATGAACTAGCTAACACTAATGACGGCACAAATATCCATGCCCGTGGGGGGATTTGAACCCCCGTTCGTAGTGGCCGTGCAGACCGTGTCTGACGCGCCTCAGTCACCTCGGCCACCGCAGCCGGCCCATCGGCAGAACAACGATCCCCAGTGTCCTTTTAACTGTGCCTAAAAAAAAAATCAAATGTTCAAATGTTTGTAGAGCTTATGGGACTGAACTACGGGGTCATCAGTACCTAAACTTACAAACTACTTATGAACTAGCTTATACTAAAGACGGCACAAACATGCATGCTTGAGGAGAGATTCGAACCCCCGGCAGGGAACGGCCTCGCACATAGTAGCATAGCGCCTCAATGCGCTCGGCCGCTCCGCCGCGTAACTGTGCCTCCATATTCCTCTCTTTGCTGTTTTTGACTGTAAGTCTGTAAGTTTAGGGACTGATGACTCCGCAGTTAAGTCAAAATGTTTGTAAATCTATCGGACTAAACTGCGTGGTCATCAGTCCGTAACTTGCAAACTACTTAAACATAAGTAAACTAACCTAAGGACAAACACACACACCCATGCCCCAGGGAGGACTCGAACCTCCACGGCGAGCAACCGCGCGCTCCGCAGCGAGACGCTTTAGACCGCTCGGCTACTCCAAAGCGGCCCGCAGTTAAGCCACATAAGCATAACAAACATTTGAACAATTTTTTTATTACTGATTTAGTGGCCTGGGTGGATCACACACCTTAGTCCTCCTAACACCGGGCCCCACTGGGACCGCAGTTAAATGGAATTTGTCGGAAAATGGTACAGGAAGCGCGGTAATTGATTAATTGTGACGTCATTTTGACGCGAAACTGCGGTTAGCAGAGCATCCATTCGTTCAGTATTATGGCTGAGGCCCCACTTCTTCAATATACCCATCGTTTTGGTCCACTTGAGGTTAATTACGCTAAAAGAAGGTTTTTTCTATGGCCTTTTGATGACTTTATCTGTCATTTTCAACAGATGACGGCTTTGTAAACATTTACAGACTAAAAGATGATGTCAGAGACTATTGAAACCGGTCGTCGGAATACAATTATATACTAGCGATGTTGGCATTATCCTTTTTGGAGTCTTTTATAAAATGTAAATAACGTCATATACAGGGTGGCCCACTCAACTATTTCATCCCAGATATCTCTGGAACTACAGTAGGTATTGAAAAACGACTTTCACGGTCATGAACGTACTGTATGAGCTTATGAAAGTGGGTACTATGAGACAGTCTAAAACGAAAAGAAATATTATTTTCAATTAAAACTTATGTTTTTTATTGGATACCCTATAGTATTTCTTAAGCAATCAACAGAAAGAAAAATCACAAAAAGAATGGCGTTGGTTGCATCGCAATCCGTCAGTTACATCCGGAGAAACTGCGAAGCGAAGTTGACGTTTGAAACACACGAGGTGCGGTACTAGTGCGTGTCCGAGACTCAGCTGTGAGTCTCGCTTGAGTCTCAGAACGCGTTATCTGTGCACTCCACGTGTTTCAAACGTCAACTTCGCTTCGCAGTTTCTCCGGATGTAATTGACGGATTGCGATGCAACCAACGCCATTCTTTTTGTGATTTTTCATTCTATTGATTGCTTAAGAAATAATGTAGGGTATCCATTATAAAAATCATAAGTTTGCGTTGTGTCATAGTACCTACTTTCATAAGCTCTTACAGTACGTTCATGAGCGTAAAGGTCGTTTTTCAATATCTCTTGTAGTTTCTGAGATATCTGGGGTGAAACAGTTGAGTGGGACACCCTGTATATATATATTTCTTTATTGGTATTTTGAAGCCTGGTGTGGACAGTTTGAAAGTTGCTTTCCGCTAGAACGCTCAAAACAGGGTACTTTCAGTAACAGACAGCCAGGGTGGATGACAAAGGGGATAAGAGTATCATGTAGAACTAAGCGGGAGTTGTATCAAAATGTTAGAAGCAGTCAGAATGAAGATGCAGTAGCTCATTACAAACAGTACTGTAAGGTTCTGAAAAATGTCATTAAGAATGCAAAAAGTATGTGGTACGCAAAAAGAATAGCAAACTCTCGGGATAAAATTAAAACTATCTGGTCAGTCGTGAAGGAAGTGTCTGGTCAGGAGCAGCAGGTAGAAGATATAACGTCAGTGCGTAGTAGGAATGTTTCTGTTACTGACAAGTTAGATATATGTGCAATATTCAATAATCACTTTCTGAATATAGTAGAGGAACTAAACAAAACTCTAGTTTCTACAGGTAATCATATAAAGTTTTTAGAAAATGCGTTTCCGAGGCTGTTGCCTGAAATGATCCTTCATGATACTTCCATAGGTGAGATTGAGTCAATAATTAAATCACTAAAGACTAAGGACTCTTGTGGATATGATGGGGTATCTAGCAGAATTCTAAAGTACTGTTCTCCATATGTTAGCCCAGTACTAAGCCATATTTGTAATTTTTCCTTTCAGAATGGTCAGTTTCCTGACAGATTAAAGTACTCAGTAGTGAAACCGCTTTATAAAAAAGGAGAAAGGGATAATGTAGACAACTATAGACCTATTTCTATGCCATCGGTTTTTTCCAAAGTTATTGAAAAGGCTGTATATTCAAGATTAATTGATCATTTCAGTTCACATAATTTCCTGTCAAACGTACAGTTTGGTTTTAGAAGTGGTTTAACGACCGAAAACGCTATATTTTCGTTTCTCTGTGAGGCACTTGATGGGTTAAATAAGAGGCTACGGACATTAGGCGTCTTCTATGATTTAACAAAAGCGTTTGATTGTGTTGATCACAAAATATTGTTGCAGGAGTAGGAACATTATGGAATACGGGGAGTAGCCCACAACTGGTTCACCTCTTACTTTAATAATAGACAACAGAAGGTAATTCTCCGCAGTGTAGAAAATGGCTATGACGTGCAATCCCAATGGGGCACAATTAAGCATGGGGTGCCCCAGGGGTCTGTTTTGGGACCATTGCTGTTTCTTATTTATATAAATGATATGCCTTCGAGTATAACAGGTGATTGTAAAATATTTTTGTTTGCTGATGATACCAGCTTGGTAGTGAAGGATGTTGCTCATAATATTGACACAGTATCAAATAATGCAGTTCAAGAGATAAGTTCATGGCTAATAGAAAACAAGTTGATGTTAAATCACAGTAAAACTCAGTTTTTACAATTTCTAACACATAATTTGACGAAATCTGACATTATGATTACACATAATGGGCATGTGATAAGTGAGACTGAACAGTTCAAATTTCTAGGTGTTCATATAGACAGTAAGCTGTCATGGAAAGCCCATGTTCAGGATCTTGTTCCAAAACTAAATTCTGCTATATTTACCATTAGAACAATATCTGAGATAAGTGATTTTTCAACACGAAAAGTAGTCTATTTCGCTTACTTTCACTCACTTATGACGTACGGCATTGTTTTTTGGGGTAACTCGCCTGATGCAAAAAGGATATTTCTGGCTCAAAAACGGGCGGTTCGAGCAATATCTGGTGTAAGTTCGCGAACGTCATGTCGACCCCTTTTCAGTAGTCTGGGAATTTTGACTCTGGCGTCACAATACGTTTTTTCTTTAATGTCGTTTGTTGTTAATAATATCAGCTTATTCCCACGAGTTAGTAGCTTTCACTCCGTCAATACTAGACAGATGTCTAATCTACATTTGCACCACACCACCTTAACACTTGTGCAGAAAGGGGTGCAGTATTCTGCGGCATCCATTTTCAATAAGCTGCCACAAGAACTTAAGAATCTTAGCACTAATCCACATGCTTTCAAATCTAAATTGAAGAGTTACCTCGTGGCTCACTCCTTTTATTCTGTCGAGGAACTCCTAGAAAAGTTAAACAATTAAGCTAATTTATTTTTTCTTTATTGATTCTTTTCACTTTGTCTTAAGATTGTCGTGTGCAAAGGACTACTTAAAATTTTTCTATTACCATTATTGTGTAACAATTAATGTATTGACTTGTTCCATGACCATGGAGTCTTACTCCTGAAGTGGGTCCTATGGAACAGAAAAAACAAATAAATAAATAAATAAACAGACTGGCAGCATCTAACTATGCCACTCTTCAGCTAAAAGGATTATACAAAAGTGAGAGATTTGAACAAAGTACAAACAGGTGTCATTAATATTATTTGTAGAAATAAAAAAAGACCGAAGTAAAATCCACATGGAAGCATTTAAAAAGCGGCATGGTGTAAAATTAAGCAAACTTTTACGAAAAGGCATTACTGTCGCAGAAGGACATGATGGGTGGGAAGGGGAAAAAGCACAGGGTGGGGGGGGGATGGAGGTGAAGGAGAGACTGGAGCGAGGAGCCGGGACTAACGGTACGGAGGGAGCTGGACGGGAAGAGGGGCTGATTTATGTGGGCGGGGGGAGGGAGGAGGAAGCGAGATCGAAGTTGATAGGAAGGCCAGATGTCGGACCGGAGGGCGTCCTCCTAATTCAGAAATATCTGCAAAAATAACGGCGATATGACATGGTGAGTCTGTCACGTGTTCCCTCTTTTTAGGTCACACCGTTCAAGAGATCGGCACCAAATTTTAAAGCCTTTTTGTTGTTCTCCAGCGACAAAAACCTCTCTCTGGCGACAAAACCAGACGCCGATAAAGGACGTCACTCTGCCCTATCTCAAGTAAAAATTGTTCAGAATTTTATATCCAGTGACTATTGTCTATTTTTTTCCTTCTTTGATTTTATGACTCTGACAGATGGTACACACGTATAAAAGTCTACCGCAATTCTTTACATGGCTCTAACGTCATATTCTTTAGCTGTAAGGCATTTTTAATTGACGTTCGAAAAATGGTTTAAGGTTGATCGCAGGAAATGTTCTATTATATAAAGAAATATACATATAGAAAAATGAATCATAATTAATAATCATGATTAATTATTACTGTATTGGTTTCGCTGTTTATATATGTGTATTTTGTTGTTGTGGTCTTCAGTCCGGATACTGGTTTGATGCAGCTCTCCACCCTACTCTATCCTGAGCAAGCCTTTTTATCTCTTCATACGAACGGCAACCTACATCCATCGGAATCTGCTTACTATATCCGTCTCCTGGTCTCCCTAAGCGATTTTTACCGCACACACTTTCCTCCGACGCTAAATTTATGATTCCTTGATGGCTAAGAATGTGTCCTACCAATCGAACCCTTCGTTTAGTCATGGTATGCCAAAAATTCCTTTTCTTTTCAATTCTGTTCAGTGCCTCTTCATTAGTTACGCTATCTGCCCAACTAATCTTTAGAATTCTGTTACACCACGTCTCAAAAAGTCTCTTTCCTCTTCCTGTCTAAACTATTTACCGTTCAAGTTTCACTCCCGTACAAAGCAACAATCCACACAAATGCCATCAGAAAAGACTTCCCTTCATATTATCTGCTGCTCCCTGTAGTTCGTGATCCCTGTATAGCAGTAAAAACTCCTTACTCAACATGGGAAAAGCGAAATGTAACAAAACTCTAGAATCACGCTTAAAAACTAGTGACATGAGTCGCAGCGATTTGTCTACACCTTGCTGCAAATATAATAAATAAATAACAAAAACTAAAAATTAAGGAGTATATTACGTACTGTCTTTAGAGACGCAACACAAGCTCGATATATAGATATATATATATTTCACTATACGATTTAATATGGATTTGAACCGCCGTCCTCCCAAATGCGAGTTCATTAAGTTACCACTGCGCCATTTCGTTCAGCGAATAATTTTGAAAAAAAGATAATTCTACAGTTACAAAAAACACCTTATTTCGTACCACGAATGGCTATATTTCACACAGTTCCAACACGGTATTTACGTTTTTTGCCTCTACCGATAAGAGGAAAGTAGATTGTCGCTTTTGGGAACCCGTCATGCGTTTTACAGCACAATATTATGCCTGACAGCGGGCATACACGTTACAGAACGGTAATTAAGGTATGATGAGTGTTGCCCGTCTGTCACAAGAGGCGAGCTGGTGGTCGGGAAACGTGGCGAATGTAAAGTAATTGCGTTCCGAAACAATTGAGTACCAATTACTAGCGGAACATGGGGCAAATAATTACTACAAAGTCCGACGTTTAATTAGCAGCACATCACGGACGATTCGAAATTGGTCCGCTGTTAGTTAACGATGAATGCGTGGAACTTGCCCGCAGAGGACTTTCTATTAACGGCTGAAGCGGCCGTCCACCAACTGTCGTTTGTTGCGAAACCTAAGCCATCCCAATGCGTGCCAACGGTTGGAGTGCAGACGTCCAGGTGACAAATTTGCACGTTATTGTGATATCACACAGAGAGAGAGAACGAGAGAGAGAGAGGGGAGGGGCGGGGACGCCGACAACGCCACCTAGATACAAGGCCTGTGAGTTGCCTGCCAAGAGTAGTCATAACACAAGCAAACTATTTGTCTTGCGTAGCGTGATACTGAGTTTGGCAGTACATGCATGTTGCACAGTGTGTTTCAGAATGTTCTTAATGTTATTTATATGATTAAGAGACAAATTTGTGTTGTTATAAGATATTTATGAACTATTAGTAGATAGGGCAGGCATCAAGCCAGTCTTCCGCAGCACCAATAAGACTAAGGATGTCATAGGTTCAACTAAGGACGCAGTTGACAAACTGAATAATGCTGGCGTTTATGAAATAAGCTGCGAGTGTGCGCTGGTTTATATAGGAGAGACCGGACGAGCAATCTCCACGAGACTTTCTGAACATGAAAGATACGTACGGCTTGGACAGCACACAAAGTCAGCGGTTTCTGAGCATCACAATCAATGCGGAAAACAGTTATCTTTCAGTGAGGCACGCGTGCTGGCGAAACAACCATTCTCAACGAGGAGGAAATTAGAGAGGCTATAGAAATAGCCAAGCGTCCCGCCAATATTAACAGGTAGGATGGCTACAGGCTGCCGGCGTCTTGGCTGCCGGCAGTTGCAACACTACGTGACGGAATGGCTCACGTAGACTGCCCCGGAGAACACAGCGGCCGCGAACACGCAGAGCACCGGCCCGCCGCCGCCTGCGCCAGGCGACAAGTCAACAGCGGCACGCCACTACTGCTGTCCGTTCTCTCAGGTCCATTCCGCAAATAGCAACTTGTAATGCAAAAGCCAATCGGAAACGTCCATTTTGACCAATAAGGGGGAAGAATGCTACCTCTAATCATATGAAAAACAAGCCTTTAAAACACCAATCATCATTGCCCCTTTCCACCAATGGCGTGCAATAATGTAACCACCAATAAAGGAAAACCAACGTCCCCCTTCCCTCATCCGCTGCTATATAAACCCCAAGCTATCGTATATTCAGCAGTCAGACACAGACCCTGATGAAGGCCGCCTGCAACAGTGGCCGAAGCGTCGGTAGATTTTATAAAATGACGACGCGGCCTCATGTCCGGTAGAATTTTATTGATAGTGACAACAGCCGCGGAAGCCAACGTTTGCATATTACTAGATATCTCCCCGATATTGGAATCAGACGATTTATATTACGCATTTTGTCTCATACCAGCAAAGATCTGCACGGAAAATCACATTAGTAACATTAAGAACATTCTGAAACATAGTGTGTAACGCGCATGTATTCCCAGACTCAGCACAACGCTATATAAGACAAATACTTTGCTTGTGTTATTGCTCTTGGCAGGAATCGCACGGGCCTTGTATCTAGAAGACGTTGACGCCGGCCGCGGTGGCCGAGCGCTCTGCGACGTGCAAGTCACGGTCTGCACGGCCGCTGCGGTCGGGGGTTCGAATCACCCCTCGGGCATGTGTGTTTGTGCCGTCTTTAGTATAAGCTAGGTTATAGGTAGTTCGTAAGTTTAGGGACTGATGACCCCCATAGTTAAGTCCCATAGGCTATACAAACATTTGAACATTTTTTTTTTTTTTTTTTTTGGAGGGGGTTGGTTGTGGAGACGTTTGAACCAGTGCCCTACGGTGAGAAGGAAGGAAGCTTAAGGTTTAACATCCTGTCGACAATGTGTTCATTATAAATTATTTACAGAATGGAACAACTTGTGGAATCCGACCTCGAGGAATATCAGTTTGGATTTAGGAGAAATGTAGGAACAAGGGAGGCAATACTCACATTACGACTTATCGTAGAAGATAACTAAGAAAAGGTAAACCTACGTTTTTAGCGTTTGTAGATTTGGAGAAGCCTCTTGACAATGTCGACTGGAATAAACTATTTCAAAATCTGGAGGTAGCAGGGTAAAATATAGGGAGCGAAGAGTTATATTCAATCTAAACAAAAACCAGACAGTGGTTATTAGTGTCGAAGGGCAAGAAAGGGAAGCAGAGGTTGGGAAGGGAGTAAGACAGGATTGTAGCCCTTCCCCAACGTTGTTTGATATAAACAAGAGAGAGCGGTGAAAGAATGCAAGGAGAAATTTGGAGAGGGCATTAAAGTTCAGGGAGACGAAATAAAAACTTTGCGGTTTGCTGATGACATAGTAATTTCGTCAGAGACAGCAAAGGATATGGAAGAGCAGTTGAACGGAATGCGTAGTATCCTGACAGGAAGATATAAGATGAACATTAACAAGAGTAAAACGAGGGCAATGGAATTTAGTGTCAGAAAATCAGGAGATGCTGAAGGAATTAGATTAGCCAATGAGACAATAAAAGTAGTAGATAGTTTTTTTTTATTTGGGTAGCAAAATAACTTCTGATGACCAAAGTAAAGAAGATATAAAATGCAAAATGGCTTTGAGAGGGAAAGAGCTTTTAAAGAAGCGAAACTTGTTAACATCCAATATTAATTTAAATGTTAGGAACTCCTTTCTGAAAGCATTTGTCTGGAGTGTAGCATTGTATGGGAGCGAAATGTGGACGAATGATGAAAACTAGATGGGTAGATCACGCAACTAATGATAGAATAGAACAGGTAGGGTGTTATTGGCGCACGACAACTAGGTCTTTAGCGCCCGTACAAGTGATTTAGGCGATACGTGTGACCTGAGTAAAATGCAAATTAACAAAAAACAGGGAACAGAAAGGTAAGTAACAAAACTAGACAAACGATGAGGGGAACGAAGAAAATACACAAACAAATATGGCACAACTAATGGGGAGAAAAGAACTTTCTGGTATATCCTGACTAAGAGAAGTGATAGATTGGTAGGACACATTCTGAGACATCAAGGAATTGTCAATTTAGCGTTACAAGGAAGTGTATGGGGTAAAAATCGTAGAGAGAGATCGAGGGACGAATACAGTAAAGAGATTGAAAATGATGTAGGTTACCGAACGTATTCTCAGATGAAGAGACTTGCACAGAACAGGGTAGCTTGGAGGGCTGCATCAAACCAGTCTACGGACTGAAGACCACAACAACGAAAGAAACAACGCTCGGATTGTTTGGGTAAGGATCGGTAAGGAAATTAGCTGTGGCCTTTCAAGGGAACCATCTGGGCATTTGCTTGAATGATTTAGGAAAATCAGGGACAACCAAAATCAGGATGGCTGGAGACGTGTTTGAACCATCTCCTCAGTCAAGGCCTCGCAACAGCCCGTGTCACGTCACACCGACCAGCCGCTACCAGCTGAGTGACCATTGCACCACTCGCTCGGTCTCACGGTAAGAGAACAGAGTGTATTTTCCTCGACGGCGTGTTCATGAGTGACAAGGGTACCGTCAGGAGAGCCCCAGGGAAGTGTGATAGGACCGCTATTATTTTCTCGCTACATAAACGAATGACGGTCATGACGAGTAGGAAACACAACTAGATCTTTATTCACACTAAGTGATGGGTGCAATCGACAAGGGTTCGCAAATCGTTTTTGTATTTCTTGATTTCCAGAAGGCTTTTGACACTGTACCTCACAAATGGCTTTTAATCAAATTGCGTGGTTATGGTATATCGCCCCAAATTTGCGATTGGATAAGGGATTTCCTATCAGAGAGAACACAGTTCGTAGTAATCGATGGTAAGGCATCGACTAAAACAGAGGTGTTATCGGGCGTTCCACAGGGTAGTGTTATTGGTCCTCTGCTGTTCCTTATTTACATAAACGAGTTAGGGGAAAATCTAAGTAGCTCTCTTAGGTTGTTTGCAGATGACGTCGTCATTTACCGTCTTGTAAAATCATCTGATGATCAAAACCAACTGCAGAACGATCTGAATAAGAAATCAGCATAGTGCAAAAATTGGCAATTGACTCTAAATAATGAAAAGTATGAAGTCGTCCACATGAGTACGAAAATAAATCCGTTAAACTTTGTTTACAAGATAAATCGATCAAAAGTGAAGGCCGTAAACTCCACAAAATACCTAGGAATTACTATTACTTCATACTTAAATTGGAAAGAACACGTAGATAATGTCGTGGGAAAGGCAAACCAGAGACTGCGTTTCATTGGCAGAACCCATAAAACGTGCAACAGAACTACTGAAGAAACTGCATACACTAATGTAAACGAAGGCTTCCGCGGCCGTAGTCATTGTTTATAAAACTCTTCTGGGTATTGGATCGCATCGTCAATATATCAAATATTTCACTGACGTTTCGGCCACTATTGCAAGCGGCCATCTTCTGAGTGTTACGCTAAGCTTGTCCGTCCATTTTTGGAGTATTTCAGCCCAGTGTGGGATCCTTATCAAGTGGGTTTGACGGAGGACATCGAAAGAGTCCAAAGAAGAGAAGCTCGTTTCGTATTGTCACGATACAGGGGAGACAGCTTTACGGAAATGATACAGGATCTGGCACGTGAATCATTACAACAAGGCCGCTTATCGCTGCGGCGTGGGCTACTTACGAAACTCCAATCTCCAATATTCTCTTCCGAATGCGAAAATATACTGTTGACTCCCACTTACAAAGGTGGAAATGATCATCAGAATAAAATACGAGGAATCAGAGCCCGAACGGAGAGATTCAGGTGTTCCTATTTCCCGCGCGCTATTCGAGAATGGAATGAGAGGCAAATCGTATAACGGTGGTTCGATGAACCCTCTGCCGGACACTTAAATGTGATTTGCAGAGTATCCCATGTAGATGTAGATGCAGAATCTGCGACTGTTTGCTGACGAAGCTGTGGTGTACAGGAAGCTGTCATCGGTAAGTGACTGTAGTAGGATACAAGATGATTTAGTTGGTGCGGAGAATGCAGATAGCTCTGAATATAGAAAACATATGGTGAGCGGGAGGGCCGGATAGTGTTTGCAGTAGGAAAAGGGGAGGAGGGATAAACTCCACTTCTCTGAAGAGTTAAAGCTACACAAACCTGCATTTACCCTTCCCCGATAGCTTGATAACCAGCTTGCTTTCCGTAACTAAAGTGGAAGGTAAACAATGCCATGGGCTAGCAACAACATAATTGCCAATTTTCGAAAAATAATCACGATCAAATTGGCGGTAAATAAGCAATGACGCCGGAATCGCAGTTCAGCGACAAAACAGACGACACACTAGTCATCTCAGGTTAATAGCAAATAGCTTATAAAGATAATAGCGGAAACTCTTCGCTGAAACGTGCGATGGCGCTCCCGAGCACTTTCTAGCGGCCTGAGTTATTAACTACACCTGGAGAGAATGGGCACTTAACTCTGATAGAGTCAGAACACTTACATCATTCGTCAGCGTACTTTACAGAAGTAGGAAATGCTCGGAAGAGTTAGTGTATATACCACATACGGCTGTAATAGCTAACTACAAACAGCGATACACTCCGAAATCTTTCTTCAGGTCCCTGAAAAATAGAGAATTCTAAATATGACACTTTAAGGAGGCTACTCTTAGGCCTACTGATATTTTTTACTTTTCATTCAAAAATGTTCAAATGTTTGTACATCTGTCGGACTCAACTGCTTGGTTATTAGTCCGTAGCTTACAAACTACTTAAACTAAGGTAAACTAACCTAAGGACAAAACACTAGTCTTGCGCATAATAGTTCGTGACCGAGACCGCTCAATTTAGTCCGTAGCTCTGTCGGGAACTAGTTCGCTCTTTTAGTTCGTCCGCTCCCACTGACGGATGGGATGTGTTTAGTATCCTTTTATACGCCACTGTGTAATACATATGTAATACATGGGAAACTCTATAAAACTGTGAATGTTCGTTTTTGCAAAACTATTAATCTCCAAAACTATTTGTCCGATGCAGGTGGAGGGAGAAGTTCCCCCACCTATCTGCTTCGTGCGCTTGCTGCGTAAGCAGCTAACAATATCATGCAGACCAAACGAAACAGTTTGTGGATAATTTCTCGTATTTAAGTTATGAGTTATCTTTATATCTTGGCGATCAGTAATTTATTAGTCATATACTGCAGAATGCAGAATACTTTAAAACATGAGTATTGTAACAATGAACTATGTAACTTTAGCTGGCAGACGCTCACCTCGAAATGGTTCTCATCGGCAGAAGGCAAGCATGTGATTTTTAAGTATGGCACGGGCCCTCTCGTAATTGCCCGTCGGTTTTCGGAAAAGCATCCAACAAACTAAGGAGCGAGATACGTTTGGCATAATAGTTCGCGACCGGTAGCTCATATTTTAGTTCGCGTCCGCAGCGCATATTTTAGATCGCGACCGGTAGTTCCCATTTCAGTTGCAGCTCCCTCGCGAGCTCCTTTCGGCTTTTGTTACCAGTGATGTAAGTGCTCTTCCTTTTGTTATGATAGCTTTTAAAAAAAAAATAATGATCATTGTTGCCCTAGCGTGTGCTATAACCCGTAGTTTTGGCCAATTAGGCATAAAATAGGCAAATAAACCAATTATTTACACAAATGGATGATATAATGGTATCAACTACTTTATATACAGAGTATAGTATTTTATTTTTAAAATGGATTTATTTGATCTTTGAAGATTCATTATCTACAAAATATGCTAAATGCGTTTATTTTGGAGAATAAAATACTTTTTTTTATAAGTAACTGACACAGCTCGAAATGACGGTAACTGGCAGAAGGGAATCACGCTATTCTGCGCGCTATTGCGTCCTCCCGCTGTTCCCCGTCAGTCTTTGGAAAAGGAGCGAACGAACTAAGAGGCGAGGGATCTAGGAACTAGTTCGCGTGTGGGAGCGCTCTTCCGAACTAGTTCGTTCACGAACTACACAAGACTGCGACACACACACACACATGCCCGAGTAGAGACTCGAAACGCCGACGGCGAACGACCGCACGTACCGCAGCACGGCGCCATAATGTGCACGGCTAATCCACCGCGGCTACTTTTAATTGAAAGTGTCTCTAACGCTTTGATTTACCCTTCTTTAAGTTCTTTATACATACAGGGACTAACGTTATTCGTAAGCAAAGAGCTTACTGAAATAGAAGTTTGAGAAAGAAGGGCTCAGAGCATTTGAATAAAAGCAGTGTAGTATATCCAGACTACTTAGTGGAGAAAGTTTCAGATATATGATTTTCTAAAGCCGAGGGTAAATATAATTAGTTCACTGCCTGTAGTTTGTTTTAACGGTGGCTAATCTATTAGAACAACAAATGTATAACAGCATGTTTTATTTGAATACCTTCATTTAAATCATGATGAGGCTTTAGAAACATTAGCACAATACCTTTACTGTCAGCTGTTTGTATTTAAGCAAAAGTTATATTTTATGAAACACAAGGCTAAACAAAAATGTAAAATAAAGTCTTTCATTTTCGTTGTCGTTTCCAGTATTTTGCCTGATGCACTGCCTTCCTTTCTGCTGCCTAACTGGTTATAGAAACTGCGTCCACGTACACAGTTAAGAACTTAAGTCACGTATTGCCTTATTTTCAGCTCGAATTCTACTCAAATGAACTGTGCACATTATGAAGAGTATTATTTGTCCGTCTATTCAACTAGAATCAGTGTGATCGTTTATCATCACACGAGTTTCTTTTCACTATAGCTGGCGTCATGTGAGAAGGCGCTTCCGCGCTCCGAGGCGGAGCGATAGGGGAAGCGTGGAGGGGAGGAGCTACGGCCGATCGCCAACAGTGGAGCCTGCGGGAGAAACATTGCTTAACTCGTGGACAGCCACGCGCCTAGAGAAAGAATATTACATTAAGCACGTATGAGAAAGACGAGTGAGGTGTAAAAATGTCCGGATCATTCGACACCACACCGAATTGATACACGTCAAAAAACTGCATACTGTAGTAAGAAAAGACCATAATAAAAATTTAATATTCCCTTGTTATATTCTACTTACTTTCAGCGAAATTAGCTGCAAATACACACATATACGTAAGTATTTGTTCATGACGTGGTTCTTTATACCACTGAATCAGTTAAATTCGGCTGTTGTTACTTTTATTTCCGTATTATGTATGTCTCTTGATATTTTACTATTTCTCTAATTACGTACAAAAACAATTATAAAAAAACATACTACTTCGACGGCTTTCCCACCGCTTGGAGCGCTAGTGTCGCTGCAACTGCCAGTTGGTAACAACTTTTACAGCAGTGAGTGTCGCGACTGTGTATGTTAGACTGTGGTGATACTGTGTGGCGACATTGGCCAAGCGGACACATCGGCAACACGGCACAACATGTAAGTGTTGTAGGTAGTCTAGCCGCTCGCGAGAAGACGAGGCATGCGGCGCCAAGCGACAGTATGCGTGACACTGCGAGCAATGACAGCGTTCACATCTATCTCGTACCGTTTTCGCTGGCCGGTATTATGTGTCGTGGCTAGTTGGCATAGGGAAAGGAACTTGTGCCCTGTTGACGATCTCCCCCTTGGCTAATGTTGGCTCACAGTAACAACCAAAAGTCCACTTCATATTTCCAAAGTTCGCGGTGTCATTTATTGACATAGGAACATTCAAAAAACGAATTTACGTTTGTAGTTCAGTGTGTGACAATTTGCACGAAATAATTTTCCTCATTTATGACTCACCCTGTATATGCAACTTTCTCGGATTTTTGGAACTACGTTTCCCCATTATAATATTTATTTAAATGCATATATGTATATATGTATATATGACACTTGAGTAAAATAGATCCCAAAAACATACGCGTATTTCAGTACAACGTTGTTACAAAATTTCAGAGCATTCCGCCAAGAACTTTCGGAGATTTTCTATTTGGAATATCTTCATTTTCTATGTAGTTACTAATGTAAATGTTCGTTTGTTCAAAATCTCAAATCTCTCATAGTTCTTGATTGCGTTGAAATTTTGACATAAGTTGCATTCGATTTCGCACATGTGTTTAGTATCCTTTTATACGCCACTGTGTAATACATATGTAATACATGGGAAACTCTATAAAACTGTGAATGTTCGTTTGTGCAAAACTATTAATCTCCAAAACTATTTGTCCGATTGGTTTGAAATTTTCACATAATGCAGCATTCTAAATCATGACAGTTTATATATGGTGTTCCAGACCACCCGTCCAACCCTTCTCAAACCGAGGGAGTCGTGTGAAATGTAAAATGCAACACCTCCTAGTACGAAGTGTGCGAGGCCGGATCGATTGGTGCCGTATACAACTTCCGATTCAAAGCGGAAGTGGGCTATTCAGACCGGAAGTCGATTTTTTAAAAGTGGAATGGCATATTTTTCTTACAGATTTCGATTCTATGCCGGAAATGGAGAATGCTTTGTTAAAAAAATTCAAAATCGTCATTCCCCACTTCAAAATACCTTCTGTAGTGTGGATGGCCTATCTGGAAAGTGGCATGCATAGATACCGCAATATAGTAGGATATTAAAGCCAAATACGTTAGCCGCGCGGGAGTAGCCGAGAGGTTTGGAACGCCCGTTACGGATCGCGCGGTCTCCAGCGTCGGAGATTCGAATCCTCCCTCGGTAATGGATGTGTGTGTTGTTCTTAGGTTAGTTTAGTTTAAATTAGTTTTTAGGTCTAGGGGCGGATGACCAAAGTAGTTTGGTGCCATAGAATTACAAACATTTGAAAATTTGAGACCAAATAAATTACACACATCTAATAATGTAATACGTTATTAAGGTGCATATAGTGTACCCAACAGTACCTAGAAACGCAAGGCAGTCGACCGTGGAATGCTATAGGCCCACGAACCCATAAACACATACTCGCGCTTGTAAGCTGGACTGATTCAAATCATTTCATATTCACAGAATATGACATCAACTGCAATTGGGCAAAGATGGAAAAAGTGTACCCAGCCGGGATTCGAACCCAGGTCTCCTGCATTTTAGGCAGTTGCGCTGTCACTGTACCATTGGGGACACAGTGATCACCGTGGTCCACAGTGGTGTAGTGACAGCGCAACTGCCTAGAATGCAGGAGACCTGGGTTCGAATCCCGGCTGGGTACACTTTTTCCATCTTTGCCTAATTGCAGTTGATGTCATATTCTGTGAATATGAAAGAATAACAACTGAAGAATCAGAAGTAACGTCCGTTCTTTCGGAACAAAAGCGATATATATATATATATATATATATATATATATATATATATATATATATATATATAAAGTCAAGTTGAAGGCCATTTATTGAACACATACTTCCAGTAGGAACAAGTTCGTTAATGTCTCTGCTAGTATTGTGACTTTTCAGGAAACACCTGCATTTCGAAAGAGATTTGTTGGTGGATAAGGACGAATTAGGAACTTCCTTTAATGAAATATTCTCTATTTTCGGCATAGAATCGAAATCAGTAAGAACACTTATGCCATTCCATTTAAAATAGAAACGACTTATGGTCTGAATAGCCCACTTCTGGTGGGAATCGGAAAATACCACCGTCGATACGGCGTAGTTTACTTACCACTAGGACGTATTGCATTTTAAATTTCATAAGTCTCCCAAGAGTGATTCTTTTTGTAATAACGTTTTTCCATTATAGAAGCTACATAAATTCATATATGACATATATGTAACAATTTGGTATATAGAAATACGCACGTGTTCCAATGCAACGTAGTGTCAAAATTTCAAAGCATTCGGTAAAGAACTTTTATAGATATAAGGCAGCATCCAGACGGCTACCTTCAAGCGCTAAGAAACAGGTGTTACTGCGCATGCGCAGCTACTATGACGTAAGAACCCTTGTTTGATACTTGCACTGCTGGAACGCTTTTTGCACTGTTTCTTGTTGCAGGCGAACGTGAGTTTAAAGGAATAATTAAAATACTTTCCTTCCTCTTAACGAAGAATTGTAAACGCGAAATATCTGATCTCAAGTGGGATTGCACTGACTTCGAAATAATCTAAAAACACGCTACAAACACACATGTATCGCGTAATGGCTACCCCCCACTCAGACCTTTCTGCGCATGCGCAAATTGGCAGCTTGACCGCGCCAGAAATATTTTTACGGGTAGCGTGGCTGCTTGCGGCAACTGCCGGAACACCAAAGAGCCACACTCCAAGTAGCCAGAAGCGGGAGGAGGCGTTGCTGGAACACAATTTCAGCGTTGCGCATGAGCATCATGCAGTTTGGCAGCTGCTGGAACGAACCTAAGATTTTCAACATAACACTAAGCAAAGCAGAGATGTTAGGGGAGGTAGATACCGGGGAGGAAATTGACGTAGAGAGGGGCAGGAGCATACGCGGATCCAAGAGGGGGGAGGGGGGCAGTGGCGAACCCCCAGCAGCTCATTTCTCTCTCTCTCTCTCTTTTTTAGCGAAGATAGCGTGCTTTTACTGCATTGAGTCTTCAAAACTGTGAGACTTTCGTTTGATTTGGAGTGGGGTAAGGGGTGGCCGGTACTAGAGGCTTTCTACTGACCCAGAGTTAAGCTGCCGATGAAAAATGTTTTCACCGCCCCTCCCCCCTCCCCCTGGATCCGCTCCTGGGCAAGAGGAAATGGACAGGAGGGACATGGACTGGGAGATGGTGACGGTGGGGATAAAAAGGAGGGGAAAGCAGCATCTAGCAAAAACAATAAAAGGGGAAGGAGAGATGAAGAGGAGGGAGATGGTCAAAGACAGGGTACGAAGAGGAACAGAGAGAGGGGGTGGGGGCAGAGATAAGGCAAGCAGATGGTAGGATTACCTTGTTCCCATTCACAAAGCATTTTGAAATTACGGATGTTACATATATTTGCTTTCTATTTTCTACGTTTTCCATTTAATCTGAAAATGCCACTGAAATGTGTGTGTCTGGGCACAACTATTAGTGGATAAGCGTGTTTTCCGCCAGTTTCACATCATGCATAACCGTAAACAGAGCTTTTCGTTCGGACAAGCTCACGCGTTCTCCTCTAAAGGTACTCACATGGGACGTGCTATCTACCTAGCTATAACACGCTAGTGACTGCTCCATACCACGGAACAAAACGTGCTGCTCATCGTGTCCCCGGCGCTTTCCAGCGCCCGTTGCCAGCTGGCGCATAGATCGATCTCTTTACAGAGATGGATGTGCGTACATCTACACGGTATCTCTGTTAGCGCTCGTCGAAAAAGAAAGCTGAATATTGTAGTTTTCTTATGCCACAGTTAGAGCTGTATGTATGCTTACTCTTCCAGAAATTTAATTTTTTTTTTCTAGACTTACAAAGACGGTACATATATCTGAAGCAGTTGATATGTTGTTGTTGTGGTCTTCAGTCCGCAGACTGGTTTGATGCACGTCTCCACGCTACCCTGTCCCGTACAAGTCTCTTCATCTGAGAATAACTTCGGCAACCTACATCCTTTTGAATGTTCTTACTGTATTCGTCCCTCGGTCTCCCTCTACTATTTTTAGCCCACACACTTCCCTATAATGCTAAGTTGACGATTCCTTGATATCTATGAATGTGTCCCACCAATCAATCTCGTCTCTTAGTCGGGATATGCCAAAAAGTCCTTTTGTCCCCAATTCGGTTAAGCACCTCCTCATTAGTTACGTGATCTACGCATCTAATTTTCATCATTTGTCTGTAGCACCATATTTCAAAAGCTCCTATTATCTTTTTGTCTGTATTCCTTATCGTCTACGTTTCACTCCCATACAATGCTACACTCCAGACAAATCCTTTCAGAAAGGACTTCCTAACATTTAAACTAATACTGGATGTCAACAAATTTCGCTTCTTCAGAAACGCTTTTCTTCCCATAGCCATTCTGCATTTTATATCTTTCTTACTTCGGCCATCACAAGTTATTTTGCTACCCAAATAACAAAACTCATCTACTATTTTTATTGTCTCATTGTCTGTAGCACTACATTTGAAAAGCCACTGTTTATCGTCCATGTTTCATTCCCATACAAAGCAACACTTCACACCAATGCCTTCAGAAAGGACTTCCATACGTTTAAATTAATATTCGAAGTTAACAAATTTCTCTTTTTCAAAAACGCTTTTCTTCCCATTGCCGTTCTGCATTTTATATCCTCTTCTCTGCGAGCATCATATGTTATTTTACTGCTTAACTAACAAAACGCATGTACCACCTTTATTGTTTCATTACCTAATCTAATTACTTCAGCATCGTCATTACCCTTGTTTTGCTCTTCTTAATGTTCATCTTATAAGATCCTTTCAACACCCTGTGCATTCTCTTCAATTACTCCTCCAGGTCCTTTGCAGTCTCTGACAGAATTACAATGTCATCGGCAAAATGCAAGGTTTTTATTTCTTCACCCTGAACTCCCTGAATCCCCTGAAATCCAAATAATTTTAATAATATAAATATTTTTAAAATACTTTTTAGACAAAAGAAGCTACTTATTATTGGGTACTAATATTTCCCGTTTATTAAAATTAATGTACAATGAATTGTTACTGTTTTGAATCACAATATATAGATATACACAATGGCATTTCACATTTCAGAAGCTTGCTGCTATTGGTGTCTACGTAATGTGTAGCAGAACATAATTTTGGGTTTCCTGTTAAAGGCGCCAACAGACGAAGCGAAATGGAGAACTTAATTTGGAAATGCCACACTATTTACATTTATTCTCTCCTGGAGACGTCTGAAAAGAAAATCGCATTTTTAGTTTAAATTTTTAATTTGTTTCATTCATTAATTCATATCATTTTTGCCCTTATGCACAGTGTTTGAACTCGAATATCTCATGATGACACAATTTTCACTTCTTTCCCTTCTTCCTCTTCTCTTCCCAAAATCTCTTCATTCTTTGACTGTGCTCCTGTTTTCCTTCTTCTGTCCACAATGTTCCTTTCTTCTTCTTCTTACGTACCATAAGTTTTGCATTATTAATTTTGTTTCTAAATTCTTTTCTGTCTCCTATCATTTGCCTGTTGATTCTCAACTGCCGTAAGTCTTCCTCTATTTCATGATACCAATTTGTTTTCTGGCTTGAACTGCTTACTACATCAAAGATTCTCTTTGTAAGTCTGGGCTTGACCATTCTCTGTATGGTGCCCATATAATGTTAATCTGCGTTTTCTGATCATGTCTGCGAGTCTATCAGTGTACTGGTACAGTTCTTTAGTAGGTCTTTTCATCCGTATGCCATCTCTGTGTATTGGTCCAAATATTTTCCTGACGACTGATGACCCTGTAGTTAAGTCCCATAAGCTATACAAACATTTGAAACATATTTTCCTGAGAATTTTACGTTCTATTTTCTTTGTCTCTGTGATGCCCGATGCTCCAGTTGTGGTCGTTTCTGACGCAGACTGTGCTTTGTGTGTGTGTTTTAATTTTATTGTATGGTCCCTTTATGTAAGACTGTCGACCACCGGCTACTTGAGAAGTGGAAGGAAACGGGTAGAGATTAAACAAGATTTAAGCTCTGTTGGCGCTTGAAAATGGTTTAAAACCGAAACCCCGAAACCGGTAGCACTGAGCCAACAAATAAACAACTTTGGACAACCATAATGGCATTCTCCAAAAATAAATAAATAAATAAATAATCCCTGAGAAAAACCCCTACGTTCTGCAAAGAGGTCGTAAATCCATCCCTACGTCCATACAGTTTGGAAAAAAATCGCACTGACGTGTTTTACGGCCCACATTAGATTTGTAGTTTTATACGTTTTTGCAAACATTTTGGACCAAAATAATAATCTAAATAATAAAAAATTAATTCATAAGAGTGTCTGAAACGCATTTGGGGAAAAAAATTAGATACTGGCGGGTTCCGAACCACCGACCTTCAGCGTTACAGTCCAAACCATTGCCCACTATTCTTCGCCTAACAGGTGAAAAACTGCCTTCATTAATCTCATACTATTGATGGCCGTCGTTAAGTGATGCTAATATGGCATTTGTAGACACTAGATTGTCATTTATCGTACTAAGAACGACGTGTTTTTGTTAATTCTTCAGTGGGCCATTGCTTTTAAAAAACAACGTGTAAGTTACAATAAGAAAATCATCAAACAGGCAACGCAAGATGGCGTATGCCAAAGAGAATTCTGGGCGATGAATATCACGTGACATCTGCGAACTGCTAGTTTTCGTTAATTCAATGGAAGGTGTCAAAACTCCGTTATTTTTGCAAATATCTCTCAAACGATACGAGATATGAAAAAAAAACATAAGGGAACTGAGTTGTAGAGAATTTTCTCCTCTACAAATTCGTTTATTCAATTCTCGCGTCAGATGAACGATTTATTTGCAATTAAAATTACATTACAAGAGGCTTTTTTTGGTATTACTAACGTATTTCTTGTCCGAAATATTTCAAAAAGCGAGGTGCTGGTCTCTCGTAGCCAAAAATTGTGTCTGTAAAATTTGGTTGAACGGTTCGACCTAAAAAGTGGGAACACTTTACAGCCAGACAGACATTGTCAAATCGCCGTTATTTTTGCAAATATCTCGGCAAAGATGCAAGATATGAAAAAAAAAAAAAAAAAAAAAAACATAATAGAGCGAAGTTGAAGAGAATTTCCTCTTCTACCAATCAGGTTATTCAATTTTTGTGTCAGATTAACGGTTCGTTTGCAATTATAATTATATTACAAACGGCTTTTTTTGTATTACTACCGTATTTTTTAACCGAAAAATTTGAAAAATGGAGGTTCTGGACTCTGGCGGTCTACAATTACGTCTGTAAAATTTGGTTCTGATCGGTTGAACGGTTCGACTTAAAAACAGGGAACACTTTACAGACAGACAGACATCCCACAATCGCCGTTATTTTTCCAAATATCTACGAGATATGAAAAAAACAAAAAACATAGAGCAAAGTTAAAGCGAATTTCTCCTCTACAAATTCGGTTATTCAATTTTCGTGTCAGATGAATGGTTAAGCCGTTATTTTCATTTAAATTTCTAGCTGTCAAAAGACGATCGCAAAGGCCCACTTTTAGTGTTACTACCGTAACCTAAAGTGGGCCAAAAGAGTCACACGTTTCTACGTGTAGGGACAACACTGTCTCCAACCGGTTGGTGCAGCCGCTTGCGTCCCTAGCGTCAGCCGCAGACAGGTGGCGCATCTTTGGACAGGCATGTAACGTCACCTGTAACAGTAGACCGCGTCAGAGGCACGCGTGACACTGCATAGGAATCGCAGCTTTAGGCGGCGGGACCGCACGCTCTATTGAGCGACGGGCCGTCGGTTTGGCTCGGCGCCCACCGCTGTCTGGCTGCCACGCTGCCATCCCCTGCTATGGACTCTGTGCTTCCGCCCCACTGCCCTCTAAGTGAGCCATCTCCGCAGTCTGCTGTCCTCCCCTCGACGACTTCCTCTCCGCCACCTCTTCACTTGCGGTGCCCGAGTTCAGGAGCGTCTCCAGATATGCTGACCGAACACTGCCCTTTGGCCAACGCATTTACATGCACGACACTGCGCAACGACTCAAACTGTACAATGGAGGCCAAAAAGATTACCCACCCCGAATAATTTTTAGTCCAAGAATAGAGCATTACGCATGCCCTACTTCCGAAGTGCCAGTGTTGACGACTATAGCGGCTTTCGGAGCTTCGGCTTGGTGTTTACGTCAAGCTATTTATGCATACCATTTGTGAATCATGTACATGGAAATCAAACTTCTTGGTATGGGACATACATATCTGGGACGCCATGTTAAGCAAGTGCGGGTTAAATGCTTGGATGATTAAAGTGGCTTATTTATCAACGTCATTTCATTAACAAAAAGGAGGGGGGGGCTATAAACGAAATCGAAGTGGAATCATGGCATACATATACATATAAAGAACATGTACATATAGATACATGTATGCACATATGTACATGTACGTATGCACATGTATGCATATATATTACTGTTCACAAATGTCTGTTAGGACGTTAGTGCTAAACGAAAGATTGTGGGTTGGGGCGTGACGGGGGGGGGGGGGGGACGATAAAGTTATGTGGTTTTGTCAGTGTGTATTAATATGCTAGCGTATGATTAATTCAATATGAAGGACTGCCTAGTTATATCAGGCTAAGGCAACATAAAGTTGAAAAAACTGTGTTTCAATGTAGGTAAGTCAATATGGGAACGGGTGGGTAGGGGGGAAGGGAATGAAATTGTAATGTTAATATGATAGGTGAGTGATACCTGATGTGATGAATAGTCATGTTATAAGAAGGTCAGGTAACACCAAATATGAAAACATATGTGTCAACATAATTAACTGAGCTAGTGAGAGGGGGTGGGGAGAGGGGTTAAAATGGGAGGAGGGGGATATTAACGTGGATACACATTGTATATCCTCATGTTGGGGGAGGGATCATTAATGTGAAACCCAAGTATTATTTGACCCTGCTACAATGTTTCCTTCTTGAAAATAGTTTGTTACGTAATGACCTTATTTATTGGTTGACAATTGCTTTATCTTATTGTGAGTTATTTTTACTCCCCTGACGATTCTTTTTACATAATTTCATGATGTATGTGTTTTTTAACATTGTTACTATTGTACTTTTTATCTTGTCCGGCCAGGAGCCTGGAGATAGTGTAATGTAACACCGAAACCGGTCGCGCAGAATTTAATACAGATTTTAAATATAGCTGCTCGTATTTCATCCATCTGAATACTCGAATCAGCTGCGTTCCAAATCATCCACTATAGAGAGAATTAAAATTAATGATTGTTACATATGTTTCGTTGAATGAGTATATTGGCTGACGGTTTACGAACACAGTGAACGCGAGTTTGAATACTTTTGTAAAAACGTAATCTTTAAACAACGAGACAAATGATAGCCACAGTAAAAATGTTGAAAATCAATGCATGTATTTGTAATTACTTCGATTTCCACATGATGAATCTTTAGTGTTAAGCTAAGATGAACGTATCAGCGGATAGGGGTAATTTTACAATTCCTTATGTGGGATATACTGGAGTGAGTGGCTGTGCCTTCCATTACCTGTTGTTTCCAGCTAATATTAGTTCTTAAACTGCGGTACAACTATTCGACCATTACGCTAACGAAAAAGGACAGATAGCGCATCGATAGTGTGTCGGTTTTCATGGTTAAGTGGTGTGCATCGGATCGGGCGCCACCACAGCCTATACTTATTTATGTTATTTCTTTTTTCATCTCGGTGCATATTTTTCTTGCTTTAGTAACTTATTTTTATTAAATTATATTGACTTTTACCGTTTCCAGTATTCTCTTTAGTAAATAACTAATTACTGTTTGTCAATTTGATATATAAAAACAATTTTCCTTGGACGGTAATATTGGTATGACCTCCCATTACAATAAAAATAAAATAATGTAGACTACGTACATCTCCAGTATTTTGTCCACATGCCAATGGCATCAAGAACAGCTCGGATACTTCGAGGCATCAAATCTACAAGTCTGCGAAAAAAAGCCTCATCCATGGCATTCTCTCCGACAAAGAACAAACCAAATACCACAAGGCATCCTCAGTTCTTGGAGGAGTCTGACCAATTATCCCGCACCTGCAAGAGGTCTAAATAATAGAAAATAAACTCACTCCAGTGGGATTCGAACGCGAACAGTTGCGTTCTTAAACCGTCATATTATCCAATGACCCAATGAAACTTATATGAGAAGCGCTTAGTTGTAGTATATGTGCTCACGTGAAATTCTTATACCTCAATCGCTTCTAGGTGCTCAAACAAAGTTTTCCGAATTGAATGATACGTGAGTTAAAGTGCAATGAACCTCAACACACAGATTTGTGACTGTCTGGACGACTTCCTAAGTAATAGAACGCAGTACGTTGTTCTCGACGGCGAGTGTTCATCAGAGACGAGTGTATCGTCAAGCGTGCCCCAGGGGAGTGTGATAGGACCGCTATTATTTTCTATCTATATAAATGATCTGATGGACAGAGTAAGTTGTAATTGCGGCTGTTTGCTGATGATGCTGTGGTGTATGGGAGGGTGTCGCCTTTAACTGACTATAATAGCATACAGGATGACTTAGACAAAATTTATAGTTGGTGCGAAGAATGGCAGCTAGCTATCAATGTAGAAAAATGTAAGGTGGTGCGCATGAGTAGGAAAAATAATCCCATAATGTTCGAATACAGCATTAGTAGTGAGCTTCTTCATGCTGTCGTTCAAATATCTAGGCGTAACATTGCAGAGCGATATGAAATGGAACGAACATGTAAGGACAGTTGTGAGTAAGGCGGATAGCCGACTTCGGTTTATTGGGAGAAATTTGGGAAGATGTACTTCACCTGTAAAGGAGACCGCGTATAAAACGCTTGTACGACCACGTCTTGAGTATTGCTCAAGTATTTGGGACCCGCAGCAGATCAGTTTAAAGGAAGACATAGAGGCAGTTCAGAGGCGAGCAGCTAGATTTGTTACCGGTAGGTTCGACCAATGCGCGAGTGTCACGGAAATGCTCCTGCAACTCAATTGGAGATCGCTGAAGGAAAGACGACGTTCTTTTCGTGAATTTCTCTTGAGTAAATTTAGAGAGCCGGAATTTGAAGCTGCGTGTAGTGCGATCTTGCTTCCGCCTACTTACATTTCGCGTAAAGATCACAAAGACAAGATAAGAGAAATTAGGGCTCGTACGGAGGCATATAGGCTTCCTTTTTTTCCTCGTTCTATTTGGGGGTGGAATAGGGAAGGAAACGCCTAGTAGTGGTACAGGGTACCCTCCGCCACGCACCTTACGGTGAATTGCGGATTATGTATGTAGATGTAGATGTAGACATAAACTGTGTATTACCTATTGTAATGCTTCTATTTGACAATGTTAAACAGCAAGCTGAAACTGCACTGACCGCTGGATTTCGCAACACTCGCACTTACGAGCTTAGGTATGCGCAATGTTCTGTTCTCTGACTTCAAATTATTCGGAGTGGGTAATCTTTTAGTCCCTCATTGTACGTACAAAAAGAGAAGGAAAGCAATTGAAGATTTAACGTCCCGTCAACTGCGTTAACATGAGAGATGAAACTCACGCTTGGAAGGAAATAAGCCGTACCCTTTCTAAAGAACCATATCCCTGCATTTTCCTGGAATGATTCAAAAAACCTAAATATGGATGACCGGCGATGGATTACAACCACCTCCTAAATACGAGTCGATTGTCTTACCACTACGCCATATTGCTCGGTAAACAGCACATTCCGGATACATGGAACCCCGCAAAGCCGCCCTTACCTGTAGTCTGTACAACAACCTAGGAGCATACGAACGGCACAGAAATAAGAGGTCTGTTCAAACAATATCGGAACTTTGTCAATAAATCTTTTCCACGCAATTGATACACATACAAGATATTGATTTAGACGTGCCCAAACTTGCCTTACGTAGGTCAGCATTACGATGTGCACTAATTGTCAAGTTACTCTCCTAGTAGTATTGCAGTCAGATCCATGATTTTAGTAGCCCTATACGATCTTTCATTTTTTGCAGACCTCTGTTAGTACTGAAGGCAACATACAGTTACACACATCACAACCTTGGCCCGTTGCACATGCAATACTACTAGGAGAGTAACTTGACAATTAGTGCACAACGTAATGCTGACCTACGTAAGGCAAGTTTGGGCACGTCGAAACTTACGCTATCTGACTGCAAAATTTGAAGGATTAAAAAGATGCTAAATCTTGGTTGGTTGATAGTCACTCTCGAGAACAATAAAACAATGTCGTACTGTTTTGTACTTGTCCCAGTCTTGGTATTACAATACAATCATTCTGCAAGAAATATTATTTTGTTGAAAAAAGGGAAGTGATACCTCGCTTCACACTAACACACATTCCTCACTTCATATCATTCATGTAACCCACTTGTTACAATGTACGTAATTACCATTAACTTACAATCACTTACAGCGTCAAGAATAATCACAAACAAAATTAAACCAAACAAACTGAATAAATCTGTATTAAAGAAAATTAGAAAATTAGCAATCAGCAAATTCGACATGAGTAACATAAACTATAAAAATGAAGAATGTGCACATTATTGCAATGAGGCAGTTTCTAAAATAGGGATGCAGCCCTACCCTCATGAAAGGATTAATTATAAAAATTCAAAATGTAAAAAAGTGAAAGGAACTGCTTTTTTATTATTATTACGTTTGGTTAATGCCCTATCCTCGTTATTACAACAATTACAGTGACAAGCCATGAATTAATCTAGGTTGTGTATATGTTCCTACTGAATGGAAAGTGATATAAAATTTTAAAAAAATGAGCGACCTTGCGCAATGCGAAAAATATTTAAAGTAAATTACCAAAAAATTAGCAGCATCATGAAGAACTGTGTCCACCGCGAGGTCCACTGCAACCGTCACGCTCCGCTACTACTCTCCGACTCTACGCGGTAACACCGAGTAAACCCCGCCTACTGGCCGTCAAAGCTAATCCTTGCGGCCCCAACAAAGATGTTTATATACATGTTATTGCCAACATATATAATCCCAAAACTTAAGGTAGGAAATTTCCATGCAGTAGCCACCTTACAACATATTTCTCTAACCCTTTATGTACAATGCACTTAAATTTAGTCCACAATTCTTCTACATCCATAGTACCGGAACTAAACGATGCCCATTCATTTTCTAAGTGCGATCCTAGCAATTGCTTATCAGCTCTTCCCAACAAAAACACACTCCTAGACTTCTTGATCGGCTTATGAACTTTGGTCACCATCGATGCTATGATGATATCATGGTCACTAATTCCTGTCTCTACACAGACATCGTTAAGAAGGTCAGGCCTGTTCGTAGCTAACATACTGTGTCCTTTCTGTTAAATCACGAATCCACATGCACAACTGTGGCGATATTCCATAAGTACGGAATTTGATTAGAATCCGCTACAGTGTTAAAAGCCATCTGGAAATCAGCAAATATGGAATTGATCTAAGATCCCTTGTCGATAGTGACCATCGCGTCATAAAGAGCTGAGTTACACAAGAACGATACTTTTTGAAGCCGTGTTGACTATGGGTAAATAGGTCGTTCTCTTCGAAGTAGTTCATAATAGTTAAGGAAAGTATACGTTCTAAAATCCTGCTGCAAACTGATGTCAGTGAGAAAGGTCTATAATTTTGCGGATCACTCCTATTGCCTCTTTTAAATATTGGAGTGACCTGTGCAACTTCCCAGTCTTTCGGTATGGATGTTTTACTGAGCGAGCGGTTGTATATTATAGCTAGGTGTGGGGCTATTGCATCAGCATACTCCGAAAGGAACCGAATTGGTATACAGTCTGGACCGGGAGACCTGTTTTCGTTAAGTGATTTATGTTGCTTTAATATTCCAGGGATATCTACTTGTAAATTCCGCATGGTAGCTGTTTTCGCTTCGTCTTCTTAAGTTAATGAATATCTGAAAGCTGTGTTTAGCAATCCTGATATAGCATATCTGTCATCAGTAGCATCACCATTAGTGAAGATATTGAGTGTGTTTTGCTGCTTGTATACTTTACATACGATCAGAATATCTTTGGATTTTCTATCAGATTACATGACAAGGTTTCCTTGTGGAAACTATTCTCAGTTTCTCACATTGCATTTGGCGCTAAATTTCGAGTTTCTTTAAAAGTTTGTGTAATCTGTTTCTGTAATCAATCCACATGGCCGAATGCTGCAAATTTCATTCTTTCTGGACTTATTCACTTTAAACCAGCAGAGAATCTGCGCTATTTGTGACTAGTATATATCATGTACATGTGTGAGCACGACGAAAAAGTAATGTGCGCAATTCTTAAAGATATAGCTACACTCTATTCTTAACTGGTTGATCCTGTCGGAGATGATTCAGTGTGACATTTCCTCTCTGCCAGCTCTCCTTTATCATTCGGGAGGTAACGAATGGCTCAAGGTTTCAGTTCAGGACTGAAATTGGAAACTATATCCGTAGAACTGCCGAACTGGAGGGGCGCCAGGGGAGTTTGCAACTTAGTTCTGCAGCAGTTGTGCCGCTGACATACTGTGCGGAAACTCGGCCCTTCACTGAAATGCTGCAGTCTCCTTTTCATTTGCCTTGCAGCGCGAGGGGGTAACTTACTGGGTTTCGCGAGTGCAGCATTGAGAACACAGCTGTCGTGCTGTGTTATTTTTCGTCACGGTCCTCTTCAGAGATAGTTGTACTGTCATTAAACAAACACATCTCGCCGTGGTCGAGTGATCGGGCGTTCTAAGGCGCCTTGCTACGAAACTCGCGATGGCTTACCATCGGAGATTTTCGTTCTACCTTGGGCTTGGGTGTGTGTGTGTGTGTGCGTGTGTGTGTGTATGTGTTGTTCTTACGTTAGTTTGAGTAGTTTGTAAGCCTTGGAATTAATAACCAAACAAGTTAAGTCCCACATCTTTACAAATATTTAAACATTTGAAACCCCACTCCCGGTGTTGTGACTTGTTGGATGCCGTTTTTTCCACTGTTCATCTTTGCTGTGTGATGCTTCTTGAAACACCAAACACTTGTCTACGTTAGTTGCGGAAGCAGCCAGCACACGAACAATAAAGATTTGCACACGTTCGAATTAACTTCGCTCCGACATTACTCACACAACTACGATGAACAGTTTTCTGACCACAGAACATCAATGTATACGAAGGGTAAGGCCCGTGTTACGATACGTAAACAGGGAACCACAGCGTTCCAAGTTAAATGGGAAGCGAACTTTAAAAAAAAAAAAAAAATCATTTAATCTCTGTGGGTTGAGGTATGGTCTAATAGTAGTGTGTATCTGGAATAAAGTTTTCTGAAACCTCGCGAAGAAATATGTTCGAGAAATGTCAATAAAAAACTAACACTAACTTCTCGTGGCAATTGATTGCAGAACTATTTATTTGTGAGAGGGGAAAAATGCAATTTAGACCACGTGCCCTTTATTTAGTGGACATATTTGTGCCTTAGAACATGTCAGAACGACAAATCACGTGCCATGACATTACAAAGAAGCTGGTTCTTTTGTTACTGCGGACTGTAGATTTGTTCACTATGACTAAGATCAGAACATGTCTCATAAAGTAAGAGTTTTTGTTTTGGTCTTGGGGTTTCGGTAGAAAAAAGGGCGCCATTCACTGATACACTGCTCTGGACGTTTCTATTAAATAAGTTATCCATTATATTCGTTGTTGAGTTCTTTAACTGTAGATTATGGGCGGCCGCGGTGGTCGAGGGGACTAAGGCGCTACAGTCACGGTCTGCACGGCCACTACGGTCGGGGGTTCAAATCCCCCCTCGGGCATGGATATTTGTGCCGTCCTAATTCGTAAGTAGTTCATAAGTAGGTTGTAAGTTTAGGGACTGGTGACCCCGTAGTTAAGTCCCATAGACCATACAAACATTTTTTTTTTTTTTTTGTAGATTATGTCACTAATTAAGAAGTGCAAGAGCGGGCCATTTTTAATATATGTGCCTTTGTGCCAATGAAATTTAGACGTTTCATCTGTTTTCGATTGGCGTTCATGTTAGAGTCTCTAATAGGTATATCGATTGAGCAATGACAGCAATTTGGTGCTACGTCTACCCTGTGAAGAGAAACAGTTATGTTAATTTAATGGTGTACATCAGGTAACGATGTTCAGTCGTGTTTTACTCCTACAACTAATCATCAGCGTGTTCCAACTTCAGATTCCACGCTGTGGCACACATTTATTTCCGTCCACCATACACTTTCTGTTGCTGTTTCTGTTGTTGCATTGTCACTCCACTCCAGTCATCATCTGTGGTTTCCCTGTGACGTTTCTTCTTCAAATGATTTCTTGATCTTCCAGTGTTCTAAATGTGCATCACATTCCTGTATCATAGATGCTATATTAACGTTATGTCAGTACGTTCCTTGTCGGCTTAAAAAGAAAATGACGTTCTCATCCCATTTCATCATCATCATTAAAGACAGATTATGCCTTTCAGAGTTGGGTCTGGAGCTTAGTCGTCCTAATAAAATTCCTCCACGATCCCCTATTCAATGTGCGACGGTACATAATTGTTTTGAAATTTTTTACTGACAATTTGTTTTGTAGTTAAAGAACGGAGTATACTCCAGCTCACCTTATTACTGTTATTGATGTATATTTCAGATTGAATGTATCATGGAATTTAGTATAACATACCAGTTAAGGTTGGAATCGGCCCATGTTGTATTTCGTTTCCCATTACAGTTGATGTATTTCAAAGATTCTTAAAAAGAAATGGCTGTTGACGATCATATGTTTGCCGATCGTCAGCATAAAATCATAATAACAATTTCTCTTTTGATTAAGAGTAATTATATTCACAAAATATTTGGAATGACTCCACTTAACACAAACAATTATATATAGGTATTACATGAAGAGTAATATGCTGAAACCCTGTGATTATTGAGTCACATGACGTGACGTAATTATGACGTAAACTGTATTACATATACATTGGTACAGCTAACGCTGTCTGTCTGTGTCCGTGTTGTGGAAGATGTATTTCGTCAGTCTGCGTGAGCTAAACTAGCAATGAATATTTTACGTTAGTCAAAAGCGATTGTCGGATGTGCATACTCAATATGAAAAATACTCTGGATTTTTTATGGAGGTAATATCTGCTTCAAAGGAAGTCAATTTGGAACAAACAAAGGAAATGATTTTGATTTATATACTGTTGGTGTTCAAATAAAAACTTTGTTTTTTTGTAGAACTTTTATGAGCGCAGTATGGATTAAAGAACCTGGTAATTTTATCTCTATTTATAAACATTTTGTGAGTGTTTACAGTTCTATCTGCATGAAGTGTTCAGCTTACACGCTGAGACATTTCAAATGGTAACATTAATGCCTCGTCTGATGTTACGCCTGTTACTTCAAAATCATTCTCGACCGCCGACCGCAGTGACTGAGCGGTCTGCGGCGTGCCAGTCATGGTCTGCACGGCCGCTGCGGTCGGGTGTTCGAATGCCCCCTCGGGCATGGATGTTTGTGTCGTCTTTAGTTTGTTTAGGGACTTATGACATCGGAGTTAAGTCCCATAAGCTCTACAAACATTTGAACTTTTTTTTTTCATTCTCGACCGAATATAAGTACTTTCTCCTTGGTCCACCGCGACTCCTCTTACCCTCTACTGCCGAACCCATGAGTCTCCTAGACGACGTTGCTTCTCCCATGCGAGTGACGTGACCCCACCATCTCAGCTTGTTCGCCACATCTATGGCGTACATTCCCAGTTTTTCTTTGATTTCCTCATTATGAAGAGCCTCCTGTCATTGCTCCCATATATTAGTACGGTCATTTATGTCACATATATTCATACTCGCAAATTCGCTCATAAAAACTATATATGGACTATCTACATAAATAGTATATGGATATTTCATAACGCAAAACCTACTTAGGTCAATGAAACCCAAAGAAACAACAATTTTTGGTTAAAAATGTTCAAATGTTTCTAAATCTATGGGATTTAACTTCTGAGTTTATCAGTCCTAGGTTTACAAACTACTTAAACTAGCTTAAACTAACCTTAGGACAACTCACAGACTCATGTCCAACGGGGATATTTTTTGGTACCGGCAAACTAACTCAACAAAGTACCTGTAGTTATATTGGAAAGGGGGGGGGGAGGATGAGAAGACGCAACCACAGAATTATGTGAATATTCAGTATGCACAGGACAACAACAAAGAGTTGACCGCTATGTGCAGTACACTGAGCCCACAGCAGTATCGCAAACGCAGCGTAGGCTCATACGTTAACGTACCAGCAGTGATTTATAACACTGGCTGGCGTCCAACACCGGTATATTCACTGCGCAAAATAATGAAAGGGCCATTTTTCTAAAACACTGTAATTGTCTCCCATTCCGAGGTACACGACCGTTCGCGAAAAGCGGGGTATTTGGGTTCGAGCCCCGCTCCGGCACAAATTTTATCTCCCACCATTTGGTACAACATCTACACCACATACAGTGGAGTTGTGAAAAAGATCGCTATTGTGAATATACTTCCAATAAAATTATATCGACCACCGTAATTCGTCACCAAATTTGAATATTTGCATTTTTATGCCCGTTTATTACATGTTATTAAAGATTACGTACATCAGATGGCGTTCCAGTGGGTATTTGTCAACATGGTGTGAAAATAAATGCAATATTGTGTCAAAATTCAACGCAATATCTGAAGGTCTTTGGAGATTTTGATGAAAGGAACAACTACATTTTTTATACATTATAAATGAAACACACAAGATAACTGCGAGATATTCTGCAAATGTATAGGTTTACGAACCGGTTTACGGCTGTTATGCCATCATCAGGTAAACTTTACAAGTTCAAATTTCATAGATCGTAAGTTGGTAGATATATATAAGTATCAAATGTTCAAATGTTTGTAAAGTCTATGGGACTTAACTACGGGGTCATCAGTCCCTAAACTTACAAACTACTTATGAACTAACTAAGACTAAGGACGGCACAAATATCCATGCCCGAGGGGGGATTCGAACCCCCGACCGTAGTGGCCGTGCAGACCGTGACTGGAGCGCCTCAGTCTCCTCGGCCACCGCGGCCGGCTATATAAGTATCAAGGGAGACTAGTGCTTTGGTTTATAACTGAGGAAATTATTATAATTTAAGTTGTGGAGGAACATCCGAAAACGGGTTCGTAAGCCAATAAATTTTCAGTTATCTTGTGTGTTCCATTCATAAAGTATTAAATATTCTGTCAAGAACAGACGGAACAATCAGTGAATATAACTACATTTTTACTTATATATAAAATGCAGATGTTCCGAAGCGCCAAACAAAAACTGTCCTCTCTATATGCATCTAGTTTTAGGCCTGGGAATATTCAGTAATGATTAATTTTTTGTAAATGGTTTCCCATTCTATATTCTAAAGTCAAAAACGCACTTTGAAAATTTTCATCATATGTCTGCCTAACTCGTTGACTTACGTCGACCTGTTTTTTACTATATCTATTTTCCAGCATATATTATCATACTCTGGCACGTATTTACGCCCGGTAAACAGTATAATTAAATTACGCTAACGGCGATGCATATCACCGAAATTTCCGAGTTGTCGATAGGTAGTCAGCAATTTACCGTCAAATGTGTGTTATCGAATCAGTATCCCGCATGGAACGAAAACATAACTATCAGTATCATAAATATGCGCTTCTGGATCTTCAAACTTTAATTCGATTAAGCCATTTTGAGTATTTGTATCATGAAAATCAACTTAACAGTGGATTCAACGGAAAATGATGGAAACTGCCGAAGTAACAAGGCAAGTGTAGTGGCAGTAAATGTCTGAAAACGGCCTGCTGTTATTAAAAAAAATGTTATAAATTTTGTAAATCTTCGGGACTTAACTACTCTGGTCATCAGTCCGTAGGCTTACAAGCTACTTAAACTAACTTATGATAAGGACAAGAAATACACTCGTGCCCGAGGAGGACTCGAACCACCGACAGCGAGCAGCGGCGCGCTGCTCAGCTAAGCGCCTTGGAACGCCCGGCCACTCCACCGCGGCTGCTGTTGTTTTTTATAGCTGCTATTTTTTCTTTCAAATTCTTACATCAGCAGGAGTAAAATATAGGGAACGGAAGGTTATTTACAACTTGTACAAAAACCAGAGAGCAGCTATCAGAGTTGAAAGGCATGAAATGGATGCAGGGGTTGGGAAGGGTGTAAGAGAGGGTTGTAGCCTTTCTCCAATGCTATTCAATTTGTACATTGAGCAAGCTATAAAGGAAATCAAGGAGAAATATGGAGAAGGAATTAAAGTTCAGGGTGAAGAAATAAAAACCTTACGTTTTGCTGATAATATTTTAATTCTGTCAGAGACAGCAAAGTACCTGGAAGAGAAATTGAACGGAACGGACAGTGTGTTCAAAGGAGCATATAAGACGAACATTAACAAGAGCAAAACAAGAGTAATGGAGTGCAGACTTAGAAAATCAGGCGATGCTGAAGGAATTAGATTAGGTAACGAATCAATAAAGGTGATAAATGAGTTTTGTTACTTGGGCAGTAAAATAACATATGATGGTCGCAGTACAGAGGATATGACATGCAGAATGGCAATGGGAAGAAAAGCGTTTTTGAAAAAGAGAAATTTGTTCACATCGAATAGCAATTTAAGCGTTAGGAAGTCCTTTCTGAAGGCATTTGTGTGGGGTGTTGCCTTGCGGACAGGGAGAGGGTAGAGGCTATTGAAATGTCGTGTTACAGAAGAATGCTGAAGATTAGGTAAGTGAATCGCGTAACTAATGAGGAGGTAGTGAACAGAATTGGGGAGAAAAGGAATTCTGGCATACCTTGACCAAAAGAAGGGATATATTGATAGGACACGTTCTTAGACGCCAAGGAATTGTGAATTTAGCTTTGGAGGGAAGTGTGTGGGATAAAAATCGCAGAGGGAGATCAAGAGATGAATATAGTAATCAAATCCAAATGGATGTAGGTTGCCGATATTATCAGGAGATGAAGAGGCTTGCTCAGGATGGAGTAGGGTGGAGAGCTGCATCAAACCAGTCTCATGACTGAAGACCACAATAACATCATTTGTTAGCGGGTGTAGCCACAAAAGGTTTATTTGCTTTTTTAGTGGAACAGATGTTTCTCGTAACGTCAAGACGAAACAATAGCAACAAACACCTGATAGTACCGGAGTGAGACCGTAGGTACATGTCGACGATGTGTGGACAGACTACGAACAGCCACAAGTTTGGGTTTGTTGCTCCAGAATGTTTTTCCAGATAAGTGAGTGTCGTTACCTTAAATATTCTTACATACTTAGATTTCCTGTATGTAACTTTATAAAAAGCGGCAGTTTCGTCCCGGCTAAATATAATATCCCCAAAAGCACGTCCACCAGACTACTTGAGAACACATGAAGAGATAAATGTTAGGTGAAGGTTGTGTATCTTTGACCACATTGTACCTTTGACCACT
The DNA here is from genome assembly GCA_026315105.1 of Locusta migratoria. NCBI lineage: Eukaryota > Metazoa > Arthropoda > Insecta > Orthoptera > Acrididae > Locusta > Locusta migratoria. The sequence continues at coordinate 356,383,496 of CM048749.1, forward strand.
GTGAGTTCTGGGGCCATGTGTGTTTGAAGAAGGGAACTATATGCTCTAATTTACAGTTTTTCACAGAGGCAGCATATTCACTTGTTTTTGTGGTGGTGTTTGGAGCATATTTCTAAAATATTAAGTTATCTATTTGCAGCCAGAAAAGTAAATATTATGCATGTGCTTTATGAAGTTATTTTGTTAAGTAAATTATTTTCAATCTTAAATATTTATTTATATATAATACTGTCAATTATGAGTGAAATTTGTAAAAAAAGTTTGAAGTTGAAACCTAACCTAACATGGACATGTGATCCTAAGTGAAAACTTTGCTGTATGTTGTACCTTTGACCACTCTTTTCGATGTACCATGGACCGGTCAAAGGTACAACATCAATTTAGATTCAGTCAATAACAATACTTTATTTTCATCAATAGAATGCCAAGAAGTAAGGCAGAAGTAACCATGAAAAAAATAGTGAAATAAGACATGGAACAAGCAGTAAGTGCTGTAAAGTCAGGAGATATGACCACAGGCAAGGCAGAAGAACACTTTAGAATAAAAAAAAAATAAAAATAAAAAAAAAGAACCCTACACTGATTTTTCATTTAAATCAGTTCATTGCGTCTATAAAAGAGAAGTTTGTATATTCACTACAACTTGGCTGTGAAGAAAGTTTCCAATAAGGAGGATGAACTGTTGCTGGTTAAACATATAAAAGAAGTTGCGAAGATGCACGATGGTTTGATTGTAAGGCAACTGTCATACCAATACGCTGTGGCCAACAATAAAAATTTACGTCTATTCTGGAAAACTGAAGAGAAAGCTGAACTCAGTAGTTAAAAGATTTTCGTAAGAGGTGCTCAGGTGAACTTTCTTTAATAAAACCAGAAGGAACTAGCCTTGCTCGAGTCACCGCCTTTAATCGTGAGACTGTGAAACTTGTTTTCCAGAACTACAAAGAAATATTATCACGATATCCTATCCAGCCATCTGACATTTGGAACTTGGACGAGACTGGAATGTGAACAGTCCATGTTACCAACAAAATCCTGGCCTCAAAGGGGTTTAAGCAAATTGGAGCTGTCACATCAGGGAAAAGAGGCGCAAATGTGACAATGACTGCTCCAGTGAATGCCGCAGGAAACTCAATACCATAGATGCTAATTATTCTAAGAGTCCACTTTAAGGAAGTTGTTGCATGATGCACCACCCGGGTCCATTGGAGGAGCATCTCGTTCAGGATGGTCCAACTGAGAACTTTTATTGGAGCTTTTGAAGCACTTCATTCAACATATCAAGCTTGATGCAGAAAAAGGTGTTAAACATTTTCAGCTGAAGTGTTAAAACAATTGGGAAAATAAATTTGAAGTGAAATTTATGAGACAATACAGAAAGCATATCAACATTTTCACAATGCCACATGTGGATGGCATCAACGCTGTGTTACAAGAAGAAATTGTTGGAAGTTCACACGAGTGCAAACTCAACGTTTTGTTCAAATAAAATTTTTATAATTTTTCATTAAAATGATAACACAACAATATGAACAAGTTACATTTTTGTAATATTTCTGTCTTGTTAAAGAAAAAAGTATAATGTAAGCTCACTTGTCATACTAATGTTCTATTGTCTTCAGATAGTCAAAGGTACAACAGCAGATGGTCAAAGGTACAACCACTGCATTGTACCATTGACCAATTGCAGAAAATAAAAATAATATTTCTATGAAACTGTTTAAGACAACTTAGTTGCTGGCTGGCAACTTGTTTCAAACGTAAAGGCAAGTAAAAAAGTAAGGCTGCCAAGTTTTTCGAAACTCAATGCGGGACATGTGTAGGACTAAGATCACGTGACTCATTGTGCCAGTTATTCCTAAAATAGGAAAGAAATTTAGGCGAGCAGAGCAGGCCTCACGTTTACTTTTAAAGTACCGTAACATATCTAATATCTTAATTTTCAATCTTTATTTACAGTTTATAAATATTTTATCATGCTCCTATTTTGAATTTTAGAGTCTGACAATTTTTACGTTTTTCCGATCACCTCCATTGTCTGTACTACTTTTATTTCTTCCAGCTCTTAGGCATCGTGCTCCACGCATTTTGATAATTAGCTTATTCCGCCCAAAAAAAAAAATATGTTTGCAATAACCTCGAATAAATTTAATACGACTACTTTTTACAACCGTTTGAACTACTCTATTACAGAAGATATTTCGATGAAGTGCACAATTTAATAGTGTTTTACTACGTGGAATGCTAAGTCACTTTCGTTATTGCATTTTCAGAATTTCACCATCTTTTTATTCCTGAAGGAAGGATATGAATGCTGATATTGTACGAGGGTTGGAACTTAAATAGTGGTAACACTGCTGTGGAGACACTATGCAATGTAATCTACTTTTGTCGCTTATAGCACAAGTTGTTGACATACCTACCTTACCTCCGTCGCACGTGACAGGCGTGCGCACAATCGAGGGAACACAACCACTTGTGAGCGAGCGGTCTAACGTAACGGTGTCACATTGTTTTCGAAACAGGAACAACGGAGTTGGGTGGTTTGACGGAAGCGTCACGACGCTGCTCAGACGCAGTTGGAGGGCTATGAGGGCGAAGGGGAGGCTTTCCTACGCTGTATCATAGCACTGGATGAGACTACCGTAACCTAAAGTGGGACAAAAGGCATAGCGATAGCGGACGTGCCGGGCGCGGTGGCCAAGCGGTCTGCGGCGCGACAGTCACGGTCTGCATGCCCACTGGGGTTTGAATCCCCTCTTGGGCATGGATATTTGTGCCGTCCTTAGTATTAGCTAGTTCATAAGTAATTTGTAAGTTTAGGGACTGATGACCCCGTAGTTCTGCGATAAGCTCTACAAACATTTGAACATTTGATGGGGGACGTGGTGGGCAGAAACGGAAAGGAGTGTAGGAGTGTATATCCAATTCTCGTTCATATTTAGCAATTGCGAGGCACTGCCGGGTTGGCCAGTGTGATCTTAATCACAGTCATAGAGTATGTTTGTGCTTTCAGGTCCTGTTCACACGGCGGTACGTAAATCGCGTCTCCACTTACCTGACAACCAGGAGACCGGGAGAATGTACGACTCGAGTAGCCGATCACATTCACAAAGGCACGACTCTGGTATCCCATAAAGCCGAGTCGCTTGCGATGTGAAATGCAATTAAAGTCTATTCCATAGGTTGAAGGTGACAGAAGTTGCCTTTTTTGTGTACCTTGATGTCTTTAGTGAAATATCTAGTGACTCTAGCAGTGACGATGATATTGTAATAGTTTTATTCAAGAGTTTGTAAAGCTTATGAGACTTAATTGCGGGGTCATTTGTCCCTAAACTTACAAACTACTTATGAACTAATTTATAACAAAGACGGCACAAACATGCATTTCCGAGGGGGGATTCGAACCCCCGACGGGGAACGGCCTCGTGCATCGGTGCATAGTGCCTCAATGCGCTCGACCTCTCCGCTGCGGCATAGTTTTATTGTTACCGCCAGTACATGCAGATGGGCGCGAAAATTTGTGCGTGTGAATTTTTAATATCTAGTTCAATATGCGTAATATTAAAGCAGTGACGATGATATTGTAATAGTTTTATTCAAGAGTTTGTAAAGCTTATGAGACTTAATTGCGGGGTCATCAGTCCCTAAACTTACAAACTACTTATGAACTAATTTATAACAAAGACGGCACAAACGTGCATTTCCGGGGGGGGATTCGAACCCCCGACGGGGAACGGCCTCGTGCATCGGTGCATAGTGCCTCAATGCGCTCGACCTCTCCGCTGCGGCATAGTTTTATTGTTACCGCCAGTACATGCAGATGGGCGCGAAAATTTGTGCGTGTGAATTTTTAATATCTAGCTCAATATGCGTAATATTAAAAATAAAATCGTGGGGCACTTCACCAAGTCACTTGCGATCTTGTTGCACTACGACAATATGAAATGTTGTGTGATTATTATAATCAACATCTACCTCCTACTATTATCTTTTTTTTTTTTTTCATTTTAATTTGTACAAGTATTGTCATAGCTATTTAAAATTCACAAGTACAAATTTGTATGTCTGTTAGCTTGGGGTTAGGAATTTGTTACGGATTAGAATAAATTATACTTTTTAGCCGATTTTAAAAACACATTTAAATAGATTTTTAATAAAACAACTATTTTCTAGTTTTTGAAATTCTTAAATACATTTCAAACCTTAAGATGTGTCACCGCAAACATGTGGTAACTTTCAGGTTCATTTCAGTTTTCTTCTGTGAGTCAATCAGTTTCTTTGCCTTATCCTGTCTACGGTCTATCGCGCGAAAAGACAGCGAAAGTAAGAACTAAAAAGATTCCAGCTCACATGAACTTAATCATTAAACATTTTTATCGCGAAACCTTCGTGTCAGGTACAAGGAAAGAGAGAAATAACAGTGGTACAAAAAGTGCCCTCGGGCAAACACCTGATAACAAACGGTAAGTCGCTGTACTGGCAAAAACAGCCCTATACTTTGAAGAGGAAAATCATGGAAGCAATTGAAATAGATAAGCGACCCGGAAATATGAACAGGGAAGACGGGTACAGACTTCCCGCGTCTTGGTTGCCAGCAGTAGCAGCGCTTCGCGACGACACCGCGCGCAGTGCAGTCCATAGGGGCCCGCATAGCCCGCAGACAACAGCGGCCGCGCGTACACAGAGTAAACAGCACGCTCTAGCCGGCGCTAGGCATCACTGCTACGTCACTGCTACCACCGCTCCTCATTCGCCAGGTTCAACCAATGGCAAACATTAATATAAACACCAATCCTGGACTTCCTTTTCCACCAATAGGAAGAAATAAAGTAAACACCAATGAAAGAGAGCTGAAACCACCAATAACAACTAGCAACATTTAGTATTTAAGACACCAGCTTTCCGTCACCCAGCAGTAAATGTAACACCCAGAAGATGGCCACTTGCAATAGTGGCCGAAACGTCGGTGAAGTGTTTGATATTTTGACGATGCGGTCCAAAACCCAGAAGAGTTTTATATACAATGATAACAAACAGTTTAACATGTTCTGAGATAATGAATTTTTCACGTATTCAACTCATCGGTAAACATTTTCTACCTCGAATTTCAAACTAAACACTTTCTCGAATTGCTGTTCGTTAGTCTCGCTAAAACTCGAGAACGGCTGAACCGATTGGGCTAATTTTAGTCTTGAAATATTCGTGTAAGTCCAGGGAGGGTTTAAAAGGTGATAAAATATGGAAAAAGTTGTACAGGAAAAGAGGAAAATCGGGATAAACTGAAACAGCTTTTTCCCTTGAGCTATCAATACCGTTCGTCCAATTGCGATAAAATGTTGTACATTTCATGTTTAAAGCGAGAAGAAGATTCGCAGCAAATAAAAATTTGGAAAAGTCGCCCAGAAAGTGGTAAAATGTAGGAAAACCTAAAGCGATTTTTTCTATGAATAAAAAATAAATTGCCACCTGGCTGTAAGAGCATCACTTGAGTACGGCTTGACAGGACAACGTTTGTATGAAATAAATATTTTGGAAAAATATACCGAAAAATTGAAAAATTTGAGAAAAACATAGTGCGTTTTTCAATGTGTTTCTGATTGAATTCGGCACTATAACTGATTATTCACACAACGCAGAGGGGTAATTCTTTTTTTTTGTTTTGTTCATTATGGTATTGGGAAAGTTTTCAGTAAAAAAAGAAAAGAAAAAAATTAGGGACACTTACAAAGGAAAGTCGAAAAATTCGACCAAGTTCCTTTTTCAATGTGTTATAAATGTACTCAACACTATAAGTTGAGAACCGTCCACCCGATTGCGATAAAATTTTAATTATTTGACGTTCAACGAAAGATGAACGTTTTATGAACAAAAATTTGGGGAAGTTACCCGGAAAATTTGGGAATTGGCGAGAAACTGAAAGAGCTATTTTCAATGGGATATCAATATCAATCGTCTGATTGCGATAAAGTTTGCATATTTGACGTACAAAGGAAGAGAAACGTTCTTATGGAATAAACATTTGGAAAAGTATGCCCGAAAATTGGAACATTCAGAAAAAATGGAAAGAGATTTTTCTATAAAATATCAGAACCATTCATCTGATTACGATAAAGTTTTTCCATATTTTATCACCGTTTAAACCTTCCCTGGACTTCCACGAATGAGACACGAACATTATCCTGGACATGCGTGTGTGATTTGCCCACTCTTTCCGCCCACTATCGAGTCGATACTTGGACTATCTGATGATGCCTTTATAAAGCTACTGGATTTAAATTAATACGGTTTATTTTAAGAGGTAAGTGATACGATATTCACCGGGTCATCTAGTTTTAAATAAAGCCTTTGGCCGCGGCGGAGTGGCCGAGCTATATGTTCCGATGAGCGAGGCCGTTCCCCGTTTGAGATTCGAATCTCCCCTCGGGCATGGATGTTTGTGCTGTCTTTAGTATAAGGTAGTTTCTAAGTAGTTTGTAAGCTTAGGGACTGATGACCCCGCAGTTAAGTCCCATAAACTTAACGAACATTTCTTTGTTTCTAAAGCCGTTTAGTAAATAGGTTTAGTTGGGTGACGATAGCCAGATAGCTTCCATTTCCTGGGATACAACAACGGAATCACCATCAGACAGGCCGAACTCGCCAGTATTGTAGAGGGCATTAACAGTTCGACCGTTTCGACGTCCCTTATCAGTGCCCTGTTTCTCGTGAATGACGCTCCCTCGGAAGCGCTGAACACTGCTTGATGTTGTTGTTTTCATGTCGACCGTTGGGCCGCTTCCACCCTGTCGTCCAGCAGAGCGGCTACATCACTCACCGGCGGACAGAATTACTGTCCTCGCGGCGCAGTCGCGGCCGGTGACGACCTTTGGTGGGGACGCTGGGCGGGCAGCCTGCCCGGATAAATCTGCGTGACCTTTACGGCGGCCAATAAACAAAGACGGGTCAGCCGGCCTGTGTGCTTAGCGGACGCTGCCGTGTCCACGGGGGCGGAAATGGGCGCGTCTGCGCGCAACCAGTCCACACCGGCACAAGCACCGTTTACTGCTGCAAACTACACTGATACAATAAAAAAGTCATATTATCAAAGTCTGTGCTCAAGGCACTAGGGTCTGTTCATAAAATTCATAACATCTTTCTACGATTACCTTTTACTTATTGTTCAAATGTTCAAATGTTTGTATAGTTTATGGGGTCATCAGTCCCTAAACTTACAAACTACTTATGAACTACTTACGAACTAGGACGGCACAAATATCCATGTCCGAGGGGGGGATTCGAACCCCGGAGCGTAGTGGCCGTGCCGGCCGCGGTGGCCGAGGTGACTGAGGCGCTCCAGTCACGGTCAGCATTGTTCAAATGTTCAAATGTTTGTATAGTCTTTGGGGTCATCAGTCCCTAAACTTACAAACTACTTATGAACTACTTACGAACTAGGACGGCACAAATATCCATGTCCGAGGGGCGGATTCGAACCCCCGACCGCAGTGGCCGTGCCGGCCGCGGTGGCCGAGGTGACTGAGGCGCTCCAGTCACGGTCAGCACGGCCACTACGGTCGGGGGTTCGAATCCCCCCTCGGGCATGGATATTTGTGCCGTCCTAGTTCGTAAGTAGTTCATAAGTAGTTTGTAAGTTTAGGGACTGATGACTCCGTAGTTAAGTCCCATAAACTTAACAAACATTTGAACATTTTCGTAGTGGCCGTGCAGACCGTGACTGGAGCGCCTCAGTCTCCTCGGCCACCGCGGCCGGCTTACTTATTGTGAATTGTCCGTCACCGGCATATTACATATACAGGGTATCTCACCTTAGAGTCGTCAGGCGCATTTTCTCTGGTGTTTGATCAGATATTTTCAATTTCGTTTTTTCAATGTGTAGGTGGATTCAGGCCAAATAAATTCTGATCATGACGCCATTGCTGTGACGCCCGGTGTAGATCTAAGGCGTCGGTTTGTTTCCCGTCACGATCAAAAAGATTTTTAAAGAGACATTTTGAGCTCAATCGATAGAGCATTCCGCAATTAGTCTAGTGTGATATTCGGTTTTCTAAATGAATTAACAGAGACAGTAAAACATCACAATTGACCAGTACTCCGGAAGCTGCTGTGTAGCGCTTCCATAAGGCAGTAGCAGACGGCGCGAGGCGTGGCGGCACATGCGACGGGGCAGTTCGGGCAATGAAGACGGTGCGAACACATGTCTACCGATACAAGTACGACAGTGTAGCTGGCTGAGGACGCATCTCTGTTTTGTTTCTACCTCGTCACACTGTACAATACAACATGTACACACCTTCAGAAATAAAAGATATGACTTTGACAATAGGTAAGTGCTCATAACGTTAACTTGTACAAGCACCCTGTTTAATTGTTGTTACTGTCATATACAGTATGTAACTGACAATATTCCGTACTATAGTTGTAGAGATGTGTAATGAAGTCGCCAAGGAGGAAGATCGGATGCACGCTGCTTTGCTAAAAAATGTTCAAATGTTTGTTTAGCTTATGGGACTTAACTACGGGGTCATCAGTCCCTAAACTTACAAACTACTTATCAACTACTCACGAACTAGGACGGCACAAATATACATGCCCGAGGGGGGGATTGGAACCCCCGACCCTAGTGGCCGTGCAGACCATGACTGGAGCGCCTCAGTCCCCTCGGCCACCGCGTCCGGCGCTGCTTTGCTCTGATAGCGACTAAGTAATGTATTAACTGATCAGTTGCTTAGGAATTGCTTCGTAAATGTACAGTATAGTCCTGTCACTAATAAGTGAAGTAACTAAGCTAAATTAAAACAATATGTCTACTTTGTTCTGTGTTTTTTTTAATCTCATACCTTCGTAAAATTCGATAGATATTCTGGTGTTAGGTATACAGAAGCTGAAACGCGTGTCCATTTCGTGAAATCGTCTTGAAAATGATACTGTATTGTGCTGTATTAGTGTTTTGCCTACTACCATTGCTCTCAGCCGGTGTCCAACGCATTTGATACCCACGACAGACTCCGACGTATTGGTACACACGTGCTCGCCACTTCGTCCTCGCCCGACGTGCCATATCACACGTATGTCGCCTCGCCGCGCAGTGTCTGCTAGCCGGCCGCGGTGGCCGAGGGGACGCCGGGCGCCGTGGCTCAGCGCGCCCGGTCAGAGGGCTCAACGCCCTCTGTAATAAAAAAGCTGAGCCAACAACACATCGAACAAGAACGAACAAATACGAACAGCGTCCGCAACGGACAGAACTACCCATTGAGCACAAAAAAAAAAAAAAAAAAAAAAAAGGGACTAAGGCGCTCCAATCACGGTCTACACGGCCTCTACGGTCGGGGGGTCGAATCCCCCCTCGGGCATGGATAATAGTGCCGTCCTAGTTCATAAGTAGTTTGTAAGTTTAGGGACTAATTATCCCGTAGTTACGTCTCATAGACTATACAAACATTTTTTAGTGTTTGCTACTGCCTTAAAGAAGCGCTACACAGCCGCTTCCGGAGTCCTGATTAAGTGTTGTGTTTTACTGCCTCTGTTAATGTATTTCGATGAACCGAATATCGCAATAGACTAATTAGGGACTGCTCATCGACTGAACTCAAAAAATTTCACTTTAAAAATCTGTTTGTTCGTGACGGGAAACACACCGAGCTTTACATCAACACCGGGCGTCGCAGGAATGGCGTCATGATCAGAATTTGTTTGGCCTGAGTCCAGCTACACATTGAAAAAAAATTGCAAATATCTGCTCAACACCAGAGAAAATGCGCCTGACGACTCTTAGGTGAGACACCCTGTATATACATGTGACATCTGTTCCGTAAAAACAGACGTCACTTCTGATCCTGCAGTTGTTCTTTTACATTCACAGAATATATGACATCAAAGGCGAATGGGCAAAGCTGAAAACGTGTCCCATTCGGCATTCGAACCCGGGTCTCCCGCTTTCTAGGCAGTTGCGGTGACCACTACACGACTGGTGACACAGTGATCACCGTATAAAACTCCAAGCTTTACCCTGCCCATAGTACGCAAACTCGTAGTTTTGAAACTGATTCCCGTGTGTCCCCAATGGTGTAGTGGTCAGCGCAACTGTCTGGCAAGTGGGAGACCCGGGTTCGAATCCCGTCTGAGTACACATTTTCAGCTGTGCCCATTCGCAGTTGATGCCATATATTCCGTGAATATGAAAGAATAACAATTGTGGGATCAGACGTGACGTCTGTTCTCACGGAACAGACTACACACAGACACACACACACAAACATGCCGGTGACGGGCAATGATCCTTTCGTTAGGGGGGAGGGGTGGGCAACTTTGTGGCTCTTACTCTTACGGGATTTAGTTTCAAAACTACGAGTTTGATTACTATGGCCAGGGTGAAGCTGGGAGCTTGTATCTGACAGGAGGCGTGCTTAGGTAGTCCTTGCAGGTGCGGTGATCACTGTGTCCCCAGTGTTGTAGTGGTCAGCGCAACTGCCTAGAAAGCAAGAGACCCGGGTTCGAATCCCGGTTGGGTTCACTTTTTCAGCTTTGCCCATTTGCAGTTGATATCATGTATTCTGCGAATATAAAAATTATTGTGAATAGTCTCCTTCTAAGGGTGTGATCACGGTGGCTCCGATATCGGTGGGTTTTACCGACGACTGGCATCAGCGGAAGAAAGCGGATTGTTTCAAATCAATACTCCAATATGGGCACGGCTACAGTGTAGCCGATCTCATCGCCCGAACGTAGAGACTTCGGACGACAGTCGGTGAAATTCAAATCAGTGCGTTTCTTCGCTCAAATCGACCGACGTTCTCATTTGGAGATATGGACAGGGAGTAACTGTAACCTTTAATGAAAGAAAGAAAGAAAGAGATTGTGGTACCCAGAAGACGACAAATATCACAATCGGGATCAATCGGGATATACTTCGGAATCTATGGTCTGATATTAGAGTTTATTGGAAACCACAAGTTGGTTAAATCCTTTATCAGAAATTTAAGATGTAAATTATAACCTCAAAAAATATGTTCAAATCGGAATTGTGGCGTATCTTAATGTTACTGTAGTGGCTCTCTTACGTTTACTGCTTTGTAATAATCGGGTACTAGCTGTAAAACAAAATATTCCTACTGGTCCTGCCATTCTATAACAACGCGGTGATTCTGTGGTATGAAGTGACCTGCGAATGAGGCGTACGTCTGGTTCCGCTTCTGAGTGGTTTCCGTGTTCAAAATTATATTCTTCTTAACTTCACACTCATCTGTCACTAAAATAATTTGTCATTATGTGTGTTTTAAAGCCTTCATTTGATTATTTTTAATTCGCCAATTTTATCTTCTTTCTTATTGTTAAATTTAACATTTTTATCTTCTTTTTTATTGTTAAATTTAACATTTTTATCTTCTTTTTTACTGTTAAATTCAGCATTTTTATCACCTGTTTTAAACCACCATTACTGCCTGTCAAACTGATATGTACACTATGCTGAATAGCAGCGTAAGAAGCTGCTGCCAGCCTGCCCACAATAAAGAGAAAATAATGCTTTAATCTGTCCAAACTGTCATAGGGCGAGCAGTTAGGACAGGCTGGAGGTTAAAGCGTTTGGCGCTCAACCCTGGGACCTGGAGCTTAATACCCTCCGCACTCTAACCTTCACCGGGTTAGCAACTGTTTAATATAACTTCTGCTTGGACTGCAGAACTGACATAAATAGCAGTAACTGGTTCGGGAGGGCCACCTGGGGCCTGGGACCTGGGGGTCAATGCACTCAGTGCTCTAACCTTGATGTAAGCAGCACCCGCGAAGCAGTTGTTTAATATAATACTCTGAATTCCCAGAATGAATGTGATGGAATGCACACTTGTGTAAAAATACTGACGCAATTGTGTCACCAGATTCCCAGAAGGAACATGATGGAATGCAGCAAACCGCTGACCATAGCGTAATTCCTGGAAGGAAGATGTCAGCATTCCTGGAATGACCTCTGGGTAGGGGTCAAGGTCGTCTGGAGTATCCACTGTCCTACAACTTTTTAATGGCAAAATTCTATTTTGTGTGTGATACAGTTACACAGTAACAATTTATAGAATTTTCATTTTCCACCTTCCTGAAAAATTTCATTCTCTAGGCTAAAGGGAAGAACCCTATACATTTGGATAAGTGAATTTGCGAGTATCAGAATATGTGACGTCAATGACTGAATCTTTTAAGTGTATTAAGCTTAAATGTCAAACACAGCCAAGTGACAGAGGACTTTAGTATGTGATATAAATGCCGGCCGCGGTGGCCGAGGTGACTGAGGCGCTCCAGTCACGGTCAGCACGGCCACTACGGTCGGGGGTTCGAATCCCCCCTCGGGCATGGATATTTGTGCCGTCCTAGTTCGTAAGTAATTCATAATTAGTTTGTAAGTTTAGGGACTGATGACCCCGTAGTTAAGTCCCATAAACTTAACAAATATTTGAACATTTTTGTGATATAAATTACGTCTATTTGTGTTTCGCATAAACGATATTATCTAAATCTGTGTTGATCTTGGGTCAATAGGTCATTCTGTTAGAGATAATTCATAATATTTGAATACAGGATATGTTCAAAAACTCTGCTGCAAATTGTCGTCAATGAAATAGGCCTGTAGTTTAGTGGGTTACTTCTACTGTCTTTCTTGAAGATAGGTGTGACTTGTGCAACGTTCCAATATTTTGGCACAGATCATTCTTTGAGAGAGCGGTTGTATATGGCTGTTAAGTAAGGAGCTATCGCTTCAGCATAATCAGATAGAAATCTAATGGGTATACAGTCCGGACCAGAAGACTTGTTCTTGTTAAGTGATAGTAGTTGCTTCACTACCCCAATGATATCTACTTCTAAGTTACTCATTCTGGCCTCAGTTTGTAATTCGAAATCTGGAATATTAGTTTCGTCTTCTTTGGTGAATGAGTTTCTAAAAGCTATGTTTAATAACTCTGCTTTAGTAGCGCTATCATCAGCAGGATCGCCATTACTATAGGAGGTATTTGTTTCGGAACAAGCCTTCTGTCTGGGCAGTTGGAGAAAGGCTCAGGTTTCAACGTCCAAACTGTTTTAAACTCAATATGAGCGCCACGTGTTACACCACAAAACGGTGGCAACTGCAGATTTGAATCTAACTTCCACTGCTCGAAACTTTTTCCGGATACTATTGCTATCGCTAGGAAAGAAAGCTGCTGTCTGAATCCAAAATGTGAGCTTCATTTGTAACCATATTACGCACAGATCATTTGACATCTTGTGATAAGCGACAAATGGCGGCTTTAGAGGCTATAAATCGGCTACGTCCTATCAATATGTCGGGCCGTAGCATTATTCTTCCGCTCGCTCGCCTGTTCCTCTGCAGGAAGGCGACGTCGTTCTGCAGGAGAAAACAGGGACAAATATCTTGAAGGAGGGAAGTTGACCTGCATAGTACGATCCAGCTATAATAAAAATTTACTACCAGTAAATACAGGATGAAGGCTGCTGGTAAGAAACGGACAGATGACAATGCTACTGTCTTATAAAATTTTAGCGCTTTTTCTTTTCACGTTGTATGCTTTACAGTTTATTAAATGTTACGCAGATACAGTTGAGCTTATTACTTTTTTATGTCTAAGACTAGCAAACGCGGCAACGTCTCGCAGTCGCTAATGTGTGTGGTATGTAATGACATGATTATTATAATGATACACCAATAACACTGCTTTATACTTGCTGTTGTTATTTATAAATCACAATTAGCTCATTTCGGCCTTTATCCATCATCAGTTGCTCTGTAAATACATTTGTAATGGTCTGAAAATACATATATATATATATATATATATTGTAACTGTAGATGGAAGTGGTTTACAATTGCTTAGTTCTTACCTTACATGGAATATCTTATGTGTCACTGCTGTCTTTATTTTTCACCTAGATGTCGATTGGTGCCTCGTTTGTGTCTATGTTGTCTTTATTTTTTACACCTGGATGTCAGTTGGTGGCTGTTGGCTTCTTACATTATTTCAATCTTGACAGCTTGGTTGACAGTGTATTTGCGATATTCCATGTTTACATAGTTACTATTGAAGTGTTCTGTGGAGAACTCTGTTGTATTTTTTTATTATTATTGTTTTAAATTATTATTGGGTTTGGCTTTAATTAGGTCTTTTACTAGAATTTTCGATAAATTTTGTTGATGATTTTATGCTTTATTATTAGTAAATTTTTCCTAATTATTTTGTTATAATTCATTCTGTTATATCTCTGTAGTACACTGTTTATTTTGTCTCTATGGATATACGTTATTTAGTATCTCTGCTTGAATTTATCCGTTTTCTGATTTTATGATATCAATAAAGTTTTCTATATACTTTTGTGTTTAAGGTCGATTTACTCATTCAGTAAATTTTGAGGGTTACTGTGTGCGTGTAAAAATATTTCATCCTATTCTCGATTTCCTCCTCTCCCTGATCTTATTTATTATTAATGCAATCGGGTCCTGGATTGGGAATAGAAGTGAGAAAGGATGGGTAAAACAATTGGAAACGGGTTATTAGAGAGAACTTTGGAGCTGCTCTATCTGTGAGGGTAGTACCTTTGATGTCCGTACTCTTAATGCTTTTATTGCATAAACATACATATCAACGGCGAACTGATGAAACAATCTGCGAGATTTCAGTTAGTGATTGTCCTCGTTTCGGTAGGCATAAAAATTCATACAGTTGACCTTCTTGTTAGTTACTTCACCTGTAAGTGAATAATGAACTCTTATTAGGAATCAAATTGAAACACAATTAACAACATTGCTACATACCGGTAAAATTTTACATTCCGCGACAAAGGCAACAGCTGTTGGATCGTGGGAATGAAGCCGACCAATCGGGGCAAAGCTTGAGACAGCCAATGAAATTTTAGTTGGCGACAGGTGTTTTCTCTTCATATTAAACAATATTTTGAGAATTCGCATAATAATTTAGTTCAAACACATTAAACTTACTGAGGAAGATGATGTTTTATCATGTATAAGAGTGAAATGGACTTCCCTTATGGAAACAATCTTACAAATGCCAATCACTTATAACCACGAGAACAATCAATAGTGTTTCCATGAACGAAAAACGTAATACTGGGAAGAAATCGGCAAATCTCTTTGGATATTGTGTACTATTACCCGATTGGCTAACAGCGACGTAACGCAATTTCCCGGAATCAACGGCTGTTGCCAACATTGCCCGCTAGGTCTGTGTAGCGGATTTAAAATGAAACCCTACATAACTGTTAATCCCTGGCCTTCTCTTTCTTCTAACCTCATTGGTGTGTTTGTTTGCTCCGTTACAGCGTATTTGGTCGCTAGGCGAATAGCGAATGTATAAGATGATTGTTGGAGAATCTAGAAAATGATCAGAGCTGGAAGCGTACATTCAGTTCTCAAATTCTAATATTATCCGGTACATTTTCCAAAAAAAATTCTTTCATACAAACCTTGTCCTGAGAATTACGCACAGAACAAAGAAAAGATCAGCCAAATTGGTGAAGCCATTCTCAAGTGATACGCTTTCATATATGCGGCAATTCATTTTTATTAATATAGATAGATGTGTCATACATAAAATATTAAATAAATAGGTATCTAAAAGCCTTCCTATGTCCGTCTCATACTTCTAAGCTACTTCCCCACCAATTTGAGCCAAATCGGTTCGGACGTTCTTTAGGTATAAATAGGGTAACTAGAACGACTTTCTTTTATATATATATATATATATATATATATATATATATATATATGAAATGGTTTACCTGGTTTGTTATGACTTCAACAGTGAGTTCTAGCTGAATTTTCCGAACAAAATGTCATTGAATTAGATTTCCCGGAAGATATTTTCATATTATATTCCTTGCATATTTCATTTAGTTCATCAATAATTCCTGTTTGTGGAGTCTTATATTGAAAAGAATGATGATAACGTCATCAGTACATTTGAGCGAGTTTTAATTTTCACAAATTTTTTAGAAAAAATGTTCAAATGTTTGTTAAGCTTATGGGACTTAACTACGGGATCATCAGTCCCTAAACTTACAAACTACTTATGAACTACTTACGAACTAGGACGGCACAAATATCCATGCCCGAGGGGGGATTCGAACCCCCGACCGTAGTGGCCGTGCTGACCGTGACTGCAGCGCCTCAGTCACATCGGCCACCGCGGCCGGCACACAAATTTTTTTAGCTGGACTCTTGGGTATACTCCAGAATTCCATCCGCGAACCGCATCGTCACTGTAAGTGTTGTACGCAGTGGGGAATTAGCTATAGTCTCCTCTCGCCCCTTTATTCATATGCTTATATTCTTGAGCTTTTGCCCTATATAAATACGATTACTGATGTTTCTTTACACACACTTTTTCTGGTTGATATCAGCTGTAAAGGATAGCCTTTCAGCTCCATTGACCTACAGTTTTAAAATCAATGGTAGAAAAATACTGACACGAATTATTTATAGAAGAATGGAAAAATTACAAGTGGTCATCGGAGAAAATGTTTGGGTCCTGGAGAAATGAAGAAACATGCAAAACAATGCCAAATCTAAGACTTACATGCATTAAGAATTTGTTGATTTAGAGAAGATTTTTGACAATGTTGGCTGGTATACACTGACTGAAAAAATGATGGAAACTGAGTCAAAATACAGAGTTTACTTGAAAGTTTTCAGAACACAAGGTACAATTATAACAATCAAAGGTCGTGAACAGTCAGCTGTTGTTCAGAAGGTGTGAGACATAGTTTTAGTTTAACACTAGTATACTCAATCATTGTAAAGAACAGGATAAATGACGATAAAGGTAAAGAGGGAAATAAATATCAGAAAAGAAATAAAAACTTGGAGATTTGCCGATGACTTTTTAATTCTGAATGGCAAAGGATTTGCAAGAGCAGTCTAAAGGAATGATTAGTGTCCAGAAAGGAGATTATAAGATGAATATTAAATAAAAGTAAAACAAGATTAATGTAGTGTAGTCGAATTAAAATACGCGATCAGAAAGAATTAATTAGGATACAGTCTTTTTAAAATACTCGACGAGTTTTAATATTTTGGCATAACAGTTACTGATGAAGACCGAAGTAGAGAGGATATGAAGAGCAGAAAAGCAGTAGCACCAAAAATTTATCTGAAAAAATATTATTGTCGTAGTGTAGGACTGGGGTTCGGGCAGATGTGGGGCTGAGTTTAGTAATTACTCAATTTTACATCTTCAGAATAGAAATATACAATAACTGAAAAAAACTGAAATTGATTAATTTGAAAGGTTACCGAAAATGCTCACTTCGCCACGCTTGGAGGTAATACGTATTACCCCAGCTGCTTGCGTGTTGTTGCGCATTCGGGAGGACGGTGGTTCAAATCCACCTCCGGCCATCCAGCTTTAGGTTTTCTGTGATTTCCCTGTATCACTCTAGGCAAATGCCGGGATGGCTCTTTTCAAAGGACACAGCCGATTTCCTTGCTCATACTTACCCAAACCTCCTAGCCTAAGCTCCGTGTCTATTCACCACGCTGTTTGATGGGACGTTAAACCGTAAGCTTCCCTTCCCACTTGCGTGTTGTGTTACTATGTGAAAGTACGCCAAAGTTTTCTAAACGTTTGAAAATCGGGCAACAGAGAGGGCACTTGGGTGCTAGCCAGATATTCTGCTACTTGGCTGTGGCAAAACGCCTAATATTATACACCCAACACACGCCCCTTGTAAATTCATTAGGTTGGTTTAATCTGGGGCCGCGCACCTGCTCAAATATCGAGAGCGGCGTGTTATGGCGAATGTCTATCTGGGTGGGTGGAAAAACACTTCAGGATTAATACAAACGAACTCATAGGGTACAATTAACGAGTAGAAGTGCTCTAGACCACTATGAACATACACAACCAGCTGCAAAATGCTCCGCATGCCAAAAGTTTTGGTGAGAAAGTCGGAATGAGAATTGAGGCAGCTGGTTCCACAGTTTTGTGTCAGAGAACATATTCGCCTTTTCTGTGCTCCAGCAGAAGCATTTTTCAGCTGGTTCGCGTCTTTTTCCTGTTACTTCAGAGTGTACTGCTTATGTAACATGAAATCAATGGTAAGTAAAATTTGGATAGTGTTTTATATACCTTGATACATTTGTACAAACGTCAGACCAAATTGACTATGTAGTAGTTTACTTTCTAAAAAGAGCTTCACATTCAGTTGATTGCTAAACACGCTTAACTATTTTAAAGAACATTGTTAAACACTATCAATTATCGAAAAAACTTTCAAAGATTTCTGGAATCATAATACTAGAACGCATCGAAAAAATTTCGACGATTTGTCATGAATAGAAGTGTAGATTTGCCAATGCACGCATTTGATATTTTGATTTTTGTAGCGTATCGCGATAACGAATAGACATTTCCAATAACGGGAAACGAATTTTCCAGATAAACACCTGAACAACCCACACATAACATTTTAGTCATTTCCTATTCCTCAAGATACGTTACCTCACGATCAGAAATAGCGTTTTCGAAACTGTTACTGTCGCTTGTTATCATTCACGGACCGATATGTTGAGAACCACATAAGATATCATTCTGCTCTAAACTTTAAATCAAATTTCGATAGGTTATATTCATTTCATACGCAGCTATGTGTAACCTAAAATCAACCATACGAGAAGTTTACGCAATGTGTTTTTACCTCTGCAAACTCTTTAAAATATGTTGCAATAATTCACTAAGCCGGATGCTGCATATTAACTGTAAAGTAAACAAAGACAAAAATCACCCTTCAGCGGCCGAAGATTTCGATCTTTAAGATGTACAAAAATCAATTTTTTTTCGCCGAGTACCTTTTTTCAAATCCCATGGTAAGTTTCAGAGCTGTCCGAACGCCGTCTTTCAGCACAGTACGCACTTTTCCTAGGAAAATATCGCGTTTTTTCGGCCGTATCTTGCTAACGGACTAAGACTCACGAAAACTGAAAAATACCGTTTATAGATAAATGTCTACAGGACGTATTGTAAATATTTGAACAATTTTTGATGGTTAGTTATTTAGATATTTGCGATTCACGGTGCTAAAACGGGTAAAAATCGGATTTTGTGCAAAGCTATGCGTTTCAACCTCCGGATCTCGGTAACGGATAACGATATCGAAAAAATTTAAAAACGGCTTTGAGAATATCATCATAAGAACATATGGTAAAAATTTCGAAGATTTGCAATGAACAGAAAGTATCGAAGTGACCATCCCCACAATTCGTTTTTTTATTTTTTATTTATTTATTTATTTATTTTTTACTCAAAAATCATTTTTTTTTTTAGATTTTCTCAGGAACCACTCATGAATGAATGGTGCTTTTGTAAGCAGTTTAAAGCCCATCAAAGACTACACTTCATGTACAAAACCCAACTGATTTGACAATTTTGATGGGCTCCAGGAAGTGTGTAACTTTGAAAATTTTGACGATGTACTGTATGATAGCTATAGTATATCCATTCTTCTAATATGTACACAAATGATCACTAGACAAAGCTCTATCCAGAACACTTTACCCCTTCATTCTGAGATGAATAGAACCTGAGATATGGGTTCCCAAATATTCTTAAAATCGCACACGCCGTTTACGAACATATTAATACCGCGCACTGCCGTGCGTGGAATGATAAACAGTCACAAATTGTAACTCGAGAATTACAGACTTTCACGCAGACTGTTTGAGGTGTAAATACTCGCCATATTCCACTAATACAGCACGCAGAAGTGCTGCATAAGTCACAAGCGTGTAAGCTGTCAGCTGCAAAAGCACTCCAGTTAAATGTACTTTGAGACCGACATTTCAGAGGTAGCGTCTACCCCCTATCTAATTGTAGCCCTTTCTCGAGCGCCGCTTGTACCGCAGTGTTATTGTTTTGAAGGAACGTCTAGTGCTTTGTTAAGCGTATCAGGTTGCACATTGGCAACACTGACAATTACAAAGTATTTTTAAACGAAGCATAGTGGGCCTGTTAACATAAGAAAGTCCCTTCTCCAATTTCACTGGGGTCACTATCAGGAAGAGACATCACCTGTTCCAGGCTGCCGTGTCCACATATGAGCCACTCCCTGTACAGATGCTAAGAGACGCCCCACTGACAATACCACACACAGCATATCAGCTTCTCGAGCCCCAGACTCAAGATTATGGCAAGTACTCACTCATACTTCTCCTTGTAGAGATTGACAGCCTCCAACACGTTCATGCCTAGTGCACCATTCTGGGCGCCAATCGCCAATTGCGCCCCTGGAAGCTCGTAGGTTTCACCACTTCCACCATAGTACCAGTGCTGGCCTCCAATAGATGTGGCTGGTTCTCCTAGCTCCAGCTCTGATAGCAATGGTGATCCTACTCATGACAGTACAGCTAAGGCAGAATTGCTACAGACAGCTTTCAGAAATTCCTTCACCAAAGAAGACGAAGCAAATACTTCAGAATTCTAATCGAGAACAACTGTCAGAATGCGTAATTTAGAAGCAGATATCCTTCGAGTATTAAATCGCTTAACAAAAGGAAGTCTTCCGGTCTATATTGTATACCAGTTAGGTTCCTTTCAGAGTATACTGATGCAATAACCCCATACCTAGGTATGTGAAAGATCCGTACCCAAAGACTGGAAAGTTGTACTCAAGGTCAATAGAAGTGACGTGCAAAATTACAGGCCTATATTAATGGCGTCGGTTTGCAGCAGGATTTTAGAAAATTCAAATATTATGGACTACCTCGAAGAGAACGACCTCTTGACCCATAGTCAACATGGATTCAGAAAGTATCGGTCTTGTGAAATACAGCTAGCTCTTTACTCACATGATGTGATGAGTGCTATCGAAAGGGATGTTAAATAGATTCCGTATTTCTAGATTTCCGGAAGGCTTTGACACTACCTTACAAGGGTCTTCTAATTGAACAGCGTGCTTACGGAATATCGACACATTTGTGCGACTGGATTAGTGACTTCCTGTCAAAAGGACACATTACGTTGTAATTAACGGAAAGTCATCGAGTTAAACAGAAGTGGTGTCTGGCGTTCCCCAGCTAAGTGTTACAGGGCCCCCATTTTTTCTTATCTTTATAAAAGATTTAGGATATATTGTGAGCAGCTCTCATAGACTGTTCGCGAATGATGCTGTCATTTATCGATTAGTAAAGTCACCAGAAGATCAAAAGCAACTGGGAATGATTTAGAGAAGATATTTGCAAGAGGCAAAAATGGTTATTAACCCTTAATAATGATAAGTGTGAATTCATCCATATGACAACTAAAAGAAATCTATTAAACTTCATTTACACGATGAATCAGTCAAATCTATAACCTGTAAATTCAGCTAAATTCCTAGAAATAACAATTATGAACAAATGAAATTGGAAAGAACACATAGGAGATATTGCAAGAAAGACGAACCAAAGACCACATTTCATTAGCAGAACACGTAGAAGATACAACAGTTCGGCGAAGGAAACTGCCTACACTAGACTTGTGCGTCCTATTTTGGAGTATTGCTGTGTATTGTGGGACTGACTGACTATTTAGAGAAAGTTCAGAGAAGTGTAACTCGTTTTGTATTTGTGGCTGAGTGTCACAGAAATGAGTTGGGATGGAAATTACTATAAAAAAAAAAAAAAAAAAAAAAAAAAAAAAAAAAAAAAAAAAAATTAATAAATAAATAAATAAAAGCATTTGTTTCGTCGAGATCTATTTGCGAAATTTCTTTCACCAACATTCTCTTCCCTATGCAAACATATAGTATTTTATTATCGCCGCGGCGGAACGGCCGAGCGCATTGAGGCGCTATGCTACGATGCGCGAAGCCGTTCCCCGTCGGGGCTTCGAATCCCCCCTCTGGCATGGATGTTTGTGTCGTATTTAGTATAAGGTAGTTCATAAGCAGTTTGTAAGTTTAGGGACTGATGACCCCGCAGTTAAGTCCCTTAAGCTTCACAAACATTTGAATAATTTTCTCATCTACAAAAAATAAATAAATAAAAATAAAAGAGACATTATCATCATAATAATATACAGAGAAAATAGGACGAAAACGGAAGGATTTAGATATCCCTTTTTTCCTGCGCTCTATTAGAGAATTAAACTGTAGAGAAATATCACATAAGCTGTTTTATGAACCCTCTGCCATGCACTTAAATGTAATTTACAGAGTTTTTATTGGAAACAATATTACAGGTAGCTGGTGCAATACCTCACATACGCTCTGTCCGATTACTAACCTATAGACTATCTGACGTTTTAAGACACGTACATTTTCTCGTCAAGATTGCCATTAATGTCTATAAGAAGCTCTCGTTTTCAAGAATAGGTGAGAACCGAAGGTAAATCATAGGATTTAGTACATCATTTTCAAATAAAGAAGTGGTGAGGAATGATAAAAACTATAAAGAATAACAAAATTAATAACCAAATAGAAAATTGATACGTAATTATTTCTGATTGCACAGTAGGAAAACTGCAAAGAACTCATCAAAGAAAATAATGAATCAGTCTCCATCAGGTCTCTCACCTCCACTTAGTTTAGTGAGATAACTACTAGCGTCTTCATTGAAAACTGTGCCTAAGATGAATACTTCACATTTTGTTTTTCTTATGCATCAAATATCAAAGGGGATAAAAGAGTTTATAGAATCATTAAGGATACGTGACGCCAAAATTTATTCAACCACCCGCTGGCTGGCGTCCACGTCCGGAGACAGCAAAACACCAGCGAACATGGCGCCTCCAACTCCTGAGATCAAAATAACCGTCGTTTTCAGGGACCGCACTGTCTGGCTGATACAGAAACGTGTGCAAAATTTGAGACACTTCTCCAACACAAAAAAATATAAATGTCGTCTTCTCCCGCAATACGCCTGTCGTACTCTACAACTTGTTTAATCTATGGAGCTTAATGGATTCCACTGCACTCTCAGTAGCATAACTCACCAGTAAGAGCCACTAGTAACACTGTAACAAGCGAGGCTTTGAGAAACGCCGAGTAACGGCCTCCATCTTGTTTTTCGTTGTAAGTTTATGCATCTCGACAAACGAAGGTTTTTCACACACAGGGTGGTCATAATTAAACTTTCCCTATTTAAAACGTTATAACACAGAAACTAATTACCGTGCAATTACCAAACTTGGTAGCATAATGTTCGGGGTGTGTACTGCATGATTTACACGAATCACCGCGTCACCTTGCAGTTCCAACTATGGCCCCCAGGTGCTGCTGTGATCAGTCACTATGATTCATAGTCTCGCACAAGTGACCAGTCGCAGCGCACTTGTTGACGTGTTATCATGAACTTGGACGAAAGGATCACGACATTATTGGTTAAGCTCTGTTACCAAAACAACAGCAATGCTGCAGCTGCACTTCGAGAATATCCCCAGTTAAACCCTTGTGTCCGCAATCAAAAAATTACACCGTGTTCTATAACCAGGTTACCTGGGTAACCCAATGAATTTACTGCGCACAGTCACGGTTGGCAACACTTAGCCCTGGGTATATACACAACTGTTGCAGCAAGGTATTTTCATTGTTTCTAGCTACAGTTGCTACTGTTTCACAGTGTTGTGAACTGTGAATTATTGTGTCAGCTTTGTTACTGTGAACATTATTTCTAGATTCTCATGAATGATAAGCTGGAACTCTCCAATTCTCAATACAGAAGATTAGGCTATGAAGTATATTAGAAAGGTATTGACTATTGATACAGAAAAGGATGTTACTTCAGATTTCAACGACGAAGATTCTACAGATGGTAGAATGGTTTCTTAGAAAGGAGGATGCTATTGCTTCAGCCATTGAATATGCTGTTAGTGCTTGTAGTGATATTGAAAGTGAAATAGAGACAAGTAATACTAGTAGTAATGAGCATGACTGAGATGATGAAAAAAGTGAAGAAACTGTGTTTTCTGCAGGCATTCTACGTGACAAAGATGGAGCCAAATGGCATAAGAAACCCTTCGGTACAAGAAAGGTGTTGGGTACTATTTTGCGGCAAACACGTACATCTTTCTATAAAGACTATATTTACAGAAGAAATGTGTAATATAATAATACGTGAAACCAACATGTAGGCAAATCAGGTATTAAAAATTCAAATATTCGTAAATGGTTGTCTAATAAATAATAAAACAATAGAAATATATATATATATATATATATATATATATATATATATATATATATATATATATATATATAAAATAAAGTATATAATATAGTGAGGACAGTTTACTACTCACCGCAAAGACGTGGCGACGAGCTGCGACAGGCACATACAAAAGACACACACATACAACACATTCAGCTATCGGCCATGGCCTTCTTCAGAAATAGAGCACTCACGCAATCACACAGGCACACAACACAGTCATACAACCATCACCTCCGACTGCCACACTTCGAATCACGCTCTGCAGCGAATCGGGGACGGGAGGGGAGGGGAGGGGGAGGGGATAGAAAGGTTACGTCATGGTGGTGGGGATGGGTTAGATGGGAATAACGAGATGCAGCTTAGGAATGGAGTGGGGAGGCGGGTGGGGGAGAAAATAAAATAAAATAAAATAAAGTAAAATAATTCATGTACACTGCAAGTGCACAAGACCACACACACACACACACACACACACACACACACACACACACACACACGATCACACATTCACACACCACTCAAATCAGGCGAGGTTTGGGATACAGAGGTAGGAACTGTACGGTATGGGAAAAAAAAAAAAAAGGGGGAAGTTATCGTAGGTTGAGGCCTGGTTGATTTCGGGATCGGAGAATGTATTGTAGGGATAACTCCCATCTGTGCAGTTCAGAAAAGCTGGTGGTGGATGGGAGGATCCAGATGGCCCGGGTTGTGAAGCAGCCATTGAAATCAAGCATGTGCTCCGCTGCATGATGTGCCACAGGGTGGTCCACCTTGTTTTTGGCCACAGTTTGGCGGTGGCCATTCATCCTAATGGACAGCTGGTTGGTGGTCATGCCAATATAGAAAGCTGTACAGTGCTTGCAGCACAGTTGGTAAATTACGTGGCTGCTTTCACAAGTGGCCCGGCCTCTGATAGGGTAGGATAAGCCTGTGACAGGACTGGAATAGGAAGTGCTGGGTGGGTGGATTGGACAGGTCTTGCAGCGGGGTCTTCCACAAGGATATGATCCCTGTGGCAGTGAGCTGGGTTTCGGGGTGGCATAAGGATGAACTAGGATGTTGTGAAGGTTGGGAGGGCGACGGAACACCACTTTAGGAGGGGTGGGAAGGATCTTGGGCAGGATGTCTCTCATTTCAGGGCATGAGGATAGAAAATCAAAACCTTGGCGAAGGATGGAATTTAGTTGTTCGAGACCAGGGTAGTACTGGGTGACAAGGGGAGCGCTCTTTTGTGGATGGTTACTAGTGTTAGGAAGAGGATTTGGGGTGTGTGAGGCTATGGCACGGGAGATTTGTTTGCGGATTAGGTCTGTGGGGTAGTTTCTGTTTGTGAAGGCCTTTGTGAGACCTTCAGCATATTCAGAAAGGGAATTCTTGTCACTGCAGATATGCCGTCCACGGGTGGCCAGGCTGTAAGGGAGGGATTTTTTGACGTGGAAGGGATGGCAACTGTCAAAATGTAGGTACTGTTGGTGGTTGGTAGGTTTAATATGGACGGAAGTGTGGATGGAGCCATCAGTGAGGCGGAGGTTGACATCCAGGAATGTGGCATGGTTGGTTGAGGAAGACCAGGTGAAGTGGATGGGAGAGAAGGAATTGAGGTTCTGAAGAAAGGAGGATAGGGTGTCCTGGCCGTGAGTCCAGATCATGAAAATATCATCAATGAACCGGAACCAGGCCAGAGGCTTGAGATTTTGGGATGCTAGGAAGGATTCCTCCAGACGGCCCATGAACAGGTTGGCATAGGAGGGTGCCATGCGGGTGCCCATGGCTGTGCCTTGGATTTGATGGTAAACTTTCCCCTCAAAGGAAAAGTAGTTGTTAAGTAGGATGAAATTGGTAAGGGTTATGAGGAATGAGGTATCAGGCTTGCGTTCAGAGGGACGTTGGGAGAGGTAGTGTTCCAGAGCGGCAAGGCCATGGGCATGTGGGATGTTGGTGTATAGGGAGGTGGCATCCACTGTGACAAGTAAAGATCCAGGAGGCAAAGGGGTGGGAATGGTGGAGAGTCGGTGAAGGAAGTGGTTGGTATCCTTGATGTGGGAAGGTAGATTTTGGACAATAGGTTGGAGGTGTTGGTCAACTAGGGCTGAAATTCGTTCGGTAGGCGCACAGTAACCAGCCACAATAGGGCGTCCAGGATTATTAGGTTTGTGGATTTTGGGGAGCATGTAAAAGGTGGGTGTGCGGGGTGCTGCTGGGGTGAGGAGGGAGATGGATTCAGGGGAGAGTTTCTGGGAGGGGCCATAGGATTTTAGTAGGGATTGGAGATCTTGTTGGACTTTGGGGATGGGGTCAATCTGGCACAACTTGTAGGTGGAGGAGTCAGATAGTTGGCGGAGCCCTTCTGCCAGGTAGTCACTGTGATCCATAACTACAGTGGTGGAACCTTTATCAGCAGGGAGGATGATTATGTCAGGATTAGTTTTAAGGTTTTGGATGGCTCTTCTTTCTTCTGCTGAAAGGTTTGAGTTCTTGGGAAGGGACTGTGGCCAAAAACAAGGTGGACCACCCTGTGGCACATCATGCAGCGGAGCACATGCTTGATTTCAATGGCTGCTTCACAACCCGGGCCATCTGGATCCTCCCATCCACCACCAGCTTTTCTGAACTGCACAGATGGGAGTTATCCCTACAATACATTCTCCGATCCCGAAATCAACCAGGCCTCAACCTACGATAACTTCCCCCTTTTTTTTTTTTTTTCCCCATACCGTACAGTTCCTACCTCTGTATCCCAAACCTCGCCTGATTTGAGTGGTGTGTGAATGTGTGATCGTGTGTGTGTGTGTGTGTGTGTGTGTGTGTGTGTGTGTGTGTGTGTGTGGTCTTGTGCACTTGCAGTGTACATGAATTATTTTACTTTATTTTATTTTATTTTATTTTCTCCCCCACCCGCCTCCCCACTCCATTCCTAAGCTGCATCTCGTTATTCCCATCTAACCCATCCCCACCACCATGACGTAACCTTTCTATCCCCTCCCCCTCCCCTCCCCTCCCGTCCCCGATTCGCTGCAGAGCGTGATTCGAAGTGTGGCAGTCGGAGGTGATGGTTGTATGACTGTGTTGTGTGCCTGTGTGATTGCGTGAGTGCTCTATTTCTGAAGAAGGCCATGGCCGATAGCTGAATGTGTTGTATGTGTGTGTCTTTTGTATGTGCCTGTCGCAGCTCGTCGCCACGTCTTTGCGGTGAGTAGTAAACTGTCCTCACTATATTATTTATTCCAACCTGGACTTTCCATTATTAAAATAAAGTATTACATTTATGAACTTCACACCTGTTATAAGAGATATATCGTTACCTGGGTAACCCAAATATAGATTAGAAGATGTGTTCTGTTGCTTCCCATTTAAATGCTCTTCTATGAAAGTATTTACATTTTTCTTGTTGTTATTTTTGTGTCGCAACTTCGTCGCCGCTTTTGTGTCCCAGCCTCGTCGTAGGTGTCGGTGGCCGAGTGGATGAGACCGACACAGGAATAAATATAGCACGCTGGTGCAGGTACGGAGGGGAGCAGCCAGAAACTATAAACACCAGAGTAAATTAGAAAGAGATATATATTGCACAGAATGTAACAATACTTAACTTTTACATAGTACTGCAGAATGTTGATACATAGTTGTTAGACGCCTGCCTAGTGCCTGCACGATAGCAAAGTTTTCACTGGTGCCTATCTGATTACGAAGGTCCTAACTGGTTGCTATCTCAGTCCCAAGTGCCGATGTCCTTCAGTGGTGGCCACGAACGGAGTTGCAGCAGAGGGCGCTCGAGGCTGTCGTGAGAACGCCGCGCCGTGTGTACATGGCGGCGCGCGGCGAAAGTAGGTGGCGCGCACTTTGTACTTGTGCGACACCACACCCCTCCCCCCCAAACCGCCGCGCCGTCGTGGCGTAGGGCTGAGGGCCACGGCGACGGCACTGGGAGGAGGGCCTGGGCGGGGGCGTTACTGGTTGGGACGGGCGTCGTAGCTGAGGCTGGGATCGAGACGCCGTCCGCGCCCCGGCACCCACCTTGCGATCCTCCAGGGAACCCACCGAAACCTGGGGAAGGGCGCACGCCCCCGCCCAGAGGGAGCAGGTCATCTTCTTCTGAGGTGCGTGGCCCAGGCGGCGGCGGCACGCACGGTCCCGGAGTCCCTCTCGGTGACGCTGTCATCTGCGGCGGCGACAGCGGCGGCGTCGCGTCGATCTCCATCGGGACGATCTCGTAGTCCGGGGACGCTGGACCCGTTGACGAACGATGTGTTTGTGCTCCCTGGCGGTGAACTGGGTCTGGAATCAAGAAACCGGAGACAGGATCGCGCGGCCTATGCAGGCGCAATTGGTTTGCGTTGCGCCGCAGCTCCGACCCTGTGGAAGAACGTACAACATACATATTGCGCCCGAGCACGCGCTGAATGGTGCCCGGCGTCCATCTTGTCTTGTTGCCAGCAAACACCTTGTACAGCACCGGCGTAGAAACCTGAAAACGCGAAGCGCCATACGAACCGACTCGGTGCGTGGGAGGCTGCAGCAGGTGAAGGATAGTGCGGTGACGGCGGCCGTGTAGCAGCTCGGCAGGAGACGGGCCGTCACGTGGCATGCATCGATACGTAGACAGAAAAATTTGAAGAGCTTGCTGCCTGGAGTGCTGACCTTTCATCTTCTCCATGTGAGACTTGAATGTTCGAACGAAACGTTCTGCTTCACCATTGGACTGAGGGTGAAAAGGTGCAGTGGTAATATGCTGAATGCCATTCACATGACAAAACTGTTGAAATTCCGCACTAACAAACTGTGGTCCATTGTCACTGACGATAGTTTCAGGCAAGCCTTCGATGCAAAACACTGATGTTAAGGCACTGATTGTACTAGAAGCTGTCGTTGAGTTCATGGCAATCACAAAAGGAAACTTACTGAAAGCGTCTACAACGATTAACCAGCGCGTATTCCAGAAAGGTCCGGCAAAGTCGATATGTAAACGTTGCCATGGTCCCTTGGGGCGTGGCCAGTCTGAGAAACGCTGTGGAGGAGCCGCCTGATGCTCCGCACAAACTGTACACTGTGATGTCATGCTCTCTGAGCGTCCATACCAACCCAGGTACAATGACGTCTGGCCAGTTGCTTTGTCCTAACAATACTCCACTGTCCTTGATGCAGGAGGCGTAACACTTCTCGTTGCAGGGAACGAGGAACAATCACTCTTGCTTGGTCGTTGTCGGTATGCAACAACAGTACACCCTTACTTAAAGATAATGCATGACGTTGTGCAAAATAACGTCGAACCAGAGGCCGATCAATGTCTTTGGCTCTGGCAGGCCAACCAAAGAGAACAAAACGTGCTACCACACTTAAGTCTGCAGCCGCAGCTGTTTCCTGTGCAACCCGACGAGAGTTCAAAGGGAAATCTGCGACAGCGGTAGCATCTCTGGAGTCTATCTGACAACATGCCATTTCCGAAGAATCAAACGACACATCCTGGCCAACCGGAAGTCGGGAAAGTGTGTCCGCGTTGGCGTGTTTAGTGGTATGTCGGTACAAAATCTCATACTGATAATTAGACAATATCAAGGACCATCTCTGAAGCTTTTGTGCCGTTCGTGGCGGAATGGGCTTTGTGGGTGAGAACAACGACGTGAGAGGCTTGTGGTCTGTCAACAAATAGAATTTTCTGCCATAGAGATAATGATGAAACTTTGTGACGCCGTAAATGATTGCTAAGGCCTCCTTTTCTATCTGACTGTAATTCTGTTGCGTCGGCGTCAGTAGCTTGGATGCAAAGGCAATAGGACGATCGTGACATCCAATACGATGCGACAGAACGGCACCCAGACCGTACGACGAGGCGTCAACTGCTAACACTACAGGCTTCTGTGGGTCAAAGGGAATCAAACATGCATCACTGAGTAGTGCAGACTTTAATTTGTCAAAGGCAACCTGGCAATCTTTGGACCACACAAAAGGAACATTTTTCCTACGTAAGCGATGCAGTGGAGCTGCAATCTGAGACGCATTGGGAATAAATCTGAAATAATAGTTAAGCTTTCCCATCACTGCTTGCATTTCCTGCACATTCTTAGGAGGAGGCAAGTCTTTGATTGCTCTAAGATGTGACTGTAAGGGATGAATTCCTTGGGCATTAATCACATGGCCTAGGTACTCTATTTCAGTTTGAAAAACCGAACACTTTGCTTTATTACAACGTAGACCTGCTGCAGTCAACACTTTGAAAAGGCACTCCAGCTTTGCTAAATGTTCTTCAACTGTACGTCCGGATACCACAATATCATCTAAATAGTTCGAACAACATGGTACAGAAACTGTCAGCTGTTCCAAAAAACGCTGAAAAATAGCGGGAGCGGAAGAACTGCCAAAGGGTAGGCGTTGAAATTGAAAAAGGCCCATGTGAGTATTAATGACGAAAAACTTTTTTGACTCGTCATCAAGTGGAATCTGTAAGTATGCCTCTGCGAAATCAATCTTAGAAAAGAAACGAGACTGTCCTAATTTGTCCATTAGTTCGTCAGGTCTGGGCAGGGGATAAGTGGCTACAATTGTTTGACTGTTCACTGTTGATTTGAAGTCCGCACAGAGACGAAGTTTTCCTGACGGCTTGGGTATAATTACTATAGGCGAGGCCCACTGACTCGCAGAAACAGGAGAAATCACCCCACTATCTTGCCAACGTTTAAGTTCTTCGGCAACTGTATCACGCAAGGCGGTAGGCACTGGTCTAGCTTTACGAAATTTTGGAACTGCAGATTCTTTTAAAGTTACATGTGCCACGAAGTCTTTTGCACAACCTAGTTCCGGCGAAAACAAGCCACTGTATTTGTCACACAATGCACTGATTTTATCCTGAGGCACTATTGACGAAATTTGAAGCACATCTCTTTGAATTGATAAACTAAACAAGTCAAAAGCATCTAGTCCAAAAATGTTCTGTGTCGATTTGGCCTGAAGAACTACAAAGGCAACTGTCTTTGTTACACCTTGAAAAGAGGCGGGCAGGCTACATGTTCCTAGCACGGGAATATTTTGACCTGTATAAGCTGTTAACACTTGCTGCGACGGCGACAATTTTGGCGAACCCAGAAGTTCATAAGTATCTTTATTTATTAATGGAACAGCGGAACCAGTATCAAGCTGAAATTGCACAGTCTTATTTTCTATGGAGAGATTTACAAAAAGTTTGTGCTTCTGGCGCACGACAGGTGCGCGAATGTGGGCAACGTCTGCTACGGTTTGTTTGCTGCACTTGCGCGGGCCGCGTAGTGAAGGAAGCGGCGCAGACTCGGCACGCGGCGGATTAACAACACTGCCACTAGATGGCACTACCGCCGGATCGGCGTCCTCGCAAGCTTGCGAAGCTACTACAGATTTACTAACTACTGCAATAAACTTTTGAGTAGCTACAACAAGTCTACTGTCTCTATCTACACAGTACTGGGCACTATTACAAGGAGCAGTTGCAGAAGGCACTAATTTCACTACAGGAATGCACTGTTCATAGTCATTTTGCCTGTCCCGAACCCTTTTCCGTTGCACTGTTTTACGCGCTCGTCGGCGCTTGCTACGTGGTGCACTATATAGTTTTGCCATAGGCGCAGAACTACTGTCATGCAATTGAGATCCAAGGAAAGCACTGTTCAAGTCCACAGCGTCTATAACATTTACTGCATGCACTGTTCTCGCACTTTGCGAAGCAATGTTCCGAAAGGCACCGTTCTTTGAGTTTTTAATTTGCATACACACAGACTGTACATGTCCTGATTTGCCACATTGATAACAGATTGCGTTGCGACTAGGGCAATGAGCACGCTTGTGGCGAGACACACACTGGGGGCAAGATTTACGTACATTTTTCTGAAATGAGTGTTGGCGCCAGTTATTCGAATCAGTGTTTCTAACACGACGGGGCGACCTTTGTGTCGCACTTTTACACTGGCTACTGTTCACTGTCTGTTCAGCACGGCCTGTACTATTGTAAGAATCACTAGTGCTACACTGAGAACTACGGCTAGGAAAGCGACCGTTGCGGCGCACTGAATTAACACTGTGGCTTTGCATTTCTACATCTGCTAAGTCAAAAGTATCATGCGCATCTATAAGCTGCAGTACACTGTCTAATGAGGGGTCAGACTGTTTCAGAATTGCTGCCCGAATTCTGGGATCCTGAATGTTCTGCGTAATCGCATCCCTCAACATCACGTCACTATAAGAAAGTCCACAAGAGCAAGTAAATTTACATTGGCGGGTTAAGCCCTTCAACTCGGTGATCCACTCTTGGTGTGACTGCTGCGGTAATTTTTTAAGTCTGAAAAATCGGTACCGTGCAGCGGCTACAAGAACTTTTCTCTCATAATGAGCATGTAGTGCCTCTACTATTTGTTCAAAGTCTACATCACGGGGAGATGCGTGAGGTAAAAGTTTTTGCAATAATACGAAGGTCTGGGGCCCCACAATCGAGAAGAAAAGGTTCTTCACTCTCTGACCTGTAATTTGATGAGCCGCGACGAGTTCGTGAAACTGTGCGAAGTAGTCGCTCCATTCTTCCTCACGTTCGTTGTACTGGCGAAATGTAGGAAGCGGTGCAGCGGCAGGTGTGGGCTGCTGATGTGACGACTGTTGTTGTTGGTGAGCAGCCTGTGTCGTCAACTGCGACACGGCCTGCAGTAGTTGAGTGATTTGCGCCGTCTGTAACTGAATAATTTCCATTAAGTTTGGGTTCGGGGTAGTGGCCATGCTGACCGATTAGGCGCCGCGCATACAAGTAAATTATAACAAAACACAAATGAAATATGAAAGAGGACGCTCTGCAACAAAAAAGTCCACAAAACACGTAATTAAATGTTCCCCCAAAAATTTTATAATAAGGGTGGGTGGGCGGGAGCAATTTCTGCGTGCTCCGACTGCTGTTGTCTGGCTGCTGCAAGCGGACTGGTCCAAGGTTCGTCTATCACTCCTCGTCGCCACTTTTGTGTCGCAACTTCGTCGCCGCTTTTGTGTCCCAGCCTCGTCGTAGGTGTCGGTGGCCGAGTGGATGAGACCGACACAGGAATAAATATAGCACGCTGGTGCAGGTACGGAGGGGAGCAGCCAGAAACTATAAACACCAGAGTAAATTAGAAAGAGATATATATTGCACAGAATGTAACAATACTTAACTTTTACATAGTACTACAGAATGTTGATACATAGTTGTTAGAGGCCTGCCTAGTGCCTGTACAATAGCAAAGTTTTCACTGGTGCCTATCTGATTACGAAGATCCTAACTGGTTGCTATCTCAGTCCCAAGTGCCGATGTCCTTCAGTGGTGGCCAGGAGCGGAGTTGCAGCAGAGGGCGCTCGAGGCTGTCGTGAGAACGCCGCGCCGTGTGTGCATGGCGGCGCGCGGCGAAAGTAGGTGGCGCGCACTTTGTACTTGTGCGACACCACAGTTATGACGTTTATAAAGATGCAAATGAGGAATAACCTGAGGCTTGTGTTCACTAGTTTCAATTCACCTGAAAAATGGGCTGTTACATTTAGAAAGGTTACCCGGGTAACCTAATGTGGCCACAAGGGTGAAAGGATTACGGACGGGTCACCCTTCTCCTCTTGCTATGCGGAGCGTGATGAAGTTCAACTGGCGAAATGGGCGTTGCTCCGAGAATAGGCGGAGGACTAGTTGCTCCACAGGCGGTTGATGAATTCATTCTTGTTGTAGCATACAACGCCGCACGCAGTTTCCGATCGTGAAGCAGTGTGCGTCCTGTGTCACGATAGTTGAATATCCCATGGTCCACTGTACGGAAGGTGCTTCGAACAACTCTCAAATAATATCCGTACAAGATCCGTGTTGTACGTCAGTTTGCCCAACAGGACGCCCAACGACGTGTTGACTTTGCTCTCCGTTTCCTCGCAAGGATTTAAGTTGACGAGGGCTGACCGTGAACCAGCCTAGAGACAGACAAACTCATTGTTCTCTGACGGGTGAGGTGAACACGAAGACTTGCTGAGTGAGATGATCTATAGCGTCAGTCACTGTGCGTGATTTTCTCTGTATGGTGATCATGCTATCTATGAGATGCAGGTTTAACAGGTTGGCGCTCAAGTGTGACTGCCCAGCGTTAATGCGATACGCTTCGTCAGCAAGTAGTACCCACCCTACAGGTTTCACGCAAGATGGAGCCCCAGAAGTTGAACTGCTTCTCCAAAACACAAATGGCAATAACTTGAATTATTAGCCGATCGTTTCCAAATGCTTGGCCGGTCCGGTACGATCACCTGATCTCACTCGCTGTGACCTCTGGTTGTGGGGCTACCTGAAGGACAGCGTTTACCAGGGGAACATCCACATATATGCTGATCTGAAGCGCAGTGTATCAAAACAGGTAGCCAGCATACCTATGGAACGCCCTTTCGTAGCAGTAATGGTACCGGTATGTAATTGTATGATGTATCATAGTAGCATATTAAAAGTGTTTCAACTGAGTTGATTCTGCATTATTTCTCGTCCCCATGTCCTTGACATTGATGCTAGTAAGTTTGCTACTCGTACGGTAATTACTTCCCGAGTTATAACGTGTTGATTAGGGAAAGTTTAATTATAACTACCCGGTACATTAATGATAATCTTGAGACATCTTTTTGCATATTCACAGAATATATGACTTCAACTGCGAATGGGTAAAGCTGAAAATGTGTACCCAGCCGGGATTCGAACCCGGGTACACATTTTCAGCTTTGCCCATTCGCAGTTGAAGTCACATATTTTGTGAATATGAAATAATAACAACTGCAGGATCAAAAGTGACGTCTGTTCTTTCGGAAAAGATGCCACGTGTATATACATCTTTTTGCCTTTTGTACCTGTTTTTTAATGTTTAATATTTCCGTTTCAGCTCTCTGACTGGAGGCCTCGAATCTGTTGTTTTTATACCTTTATTCATCTTTCTGCAGTAGTACAATTTATTCATTAACTGCAGTGTGTGTGGTAGAAACACTAGTACTGAATGAAAATATGTCTCATGTATACGTTTTATACCACTCACTGTATTTTCTTGCATTTTCTGCCGTTTTGTTGCAGTCCCAACTATTTTGTAAATGACATTAAAATTTTCGTAACAGGTAGTCGTCATTGTACACGTGTCAGAATACAAGAAAGCGACCAGAAGAAACGATTAGAACTTTCAGGAATTGTTCGTAAGCAGTTAATAGTGAGAACTGTGTAGAGTGTGACACTAAGCTGGCGCCTTACGTCACGATTTGGTACGCGCAGTACTGCCTCCAGATTGTCATTGAACTCAGTGGCTGCGTCGGAGCGGCCGAGCGCATTGGGGCGCTGTGCTACGATGCGCGAGACCGTTCCCCGTCGGGGGTTCGAATCCCCCCTCTGGCATAGATGCTTGTGCTGTCTTCAGTATAAGGTATCTAATAAGTAGTTCGTAAGTTTAGGGACTGATGACCCCGTAGTGAAGTCCCATAAACTTTACAAACATTTGAACATTTTGAAATCAGTGGGTGGCCGTCTTGTAGGCTACCTCATTCTTTAAGTGACATGTTAATTATAATCAAATCTGTAATGAGCTATGCGCTCGCTGGAATTAATATCTATTTTTAAGAAATTTTTAATTCTTCAAAGTATTAAAATACGTTCATGAAATTATAATATATATAAGTTTGAGAATAAAAATACGTTCACTTGTGGACTGCCGTAAGAAATATCCGCAAAATAAGGGACTGTGAATGTTGCAGTCCTAAACATTCATACACATTTAACTAAATTTCAGGTACGTGTTCAAAGCTTTATTTGATTGAGTTAATTTGTATTTTACCATTTACGTTTGTTGAGCTATATGTAGACAAGTAGTAGGGACGTGTGAATAGAATGTGCAGCACAATCTCTACTTTTAGTTACCAAGTTTCCTTAAACTGATTTTCCCTCTTATGAATACAATTTTTTTAGCTACATTAACCTCTACACAGACTGCTTTATTAGCACATTTGCGGACGCCCTTATACTTCTGCTAAGTGAAAGAACTCTTACTTAAGAAAGACTGCGTATGCTAATAGAATCTTATTAGCATATTTAACCTCCTTCGCAGAAGAGCTTCGCTGAAAGTGTAAGGCATTTGCGGACTCACTTATACTTCTTCTAAATGAAAGAACTCTTACGTGAGAAAGACTGCGTATGCTAATAGAATATTATTATTATTCTTCGCAGAAGAGCTTCGCTGACAGTGTAAGGCCTACTTACATACCGGAGAAAATCGAGGATTAAAATTTCCAAAACCAATTTTTAGTAACAATTTAACTGACAGAATAATTTGCGTGACTACAATGAGAAGAATAAACTTTCTCCGTGCCTAAAATTATTCAAAAGACATTTGATGTACAATTTTCCTTTTTTCTAGTGGACCATTTCAACTGATAGTATATTTCAGTTCAGGGGAAACACAGAAACAAAAAGTACAGGGTTCCCCACAAAAAAGCAGGGAACTTGGATTTTCTACAATAAGAGCGATTGTATGTGCAATGATGTGAGTTATGTGCAGTTGTACAGTTTTGTACTGTTCCATGGTGTATATTAAGTATGTAATCCACACATTGTTAATTATTTGTTTTCAGGATGACTCTACAAACGAATTTCCATTACGAGGTGAGAGACCTTTTCAAGCAAGAACATCCGAAGAGAGGATTGAAGAATCCGCATTCCAAACGTTGTGGTCTCCCCTTGTCAGTGGCAGCTGGCTTTGCTGCGATGCGCGAGGCCGTTCCCCGTCGGGAGTTCGAATCCCCCCTCGGACATGGATGTTTGTGCTGTCTTTAGTCTAAGTTGGTTTATAAGTAGTTTGTATGTTTAGAGACTGATGACCCCGCAGTTAAGTCCCATAAGCTTAACAAACATTTGAGCAGCGGCATGTAACCAACGTCCGGTGGTATTCTGTGTAGTTTGTAGTGTAACGTTGTTCCAGGCGTCTGTCTGTACAGCTTTCAGGTCATCAGTGTTTGTGATGTCTCCCCTGTGTGCTTGAACCTTCAATATCAGTATACCCCAAATGCAATTATCCATCACGTTCAGATCTGGTCTTTTAGACGGCAAGTCGTTAAGTTCGGTGATGTCAGGAGTATTAATTAATTATCCATGTCGCATATGCATTGCTGTATGGGCCTTCGCACAGTCTTGTTGGCATGTCCATTTGTGATCACCCATAACTGTGTTAATGACTTGGAACATCTGGGTGCACATGTTGTCTCTATACGTCATCTGGTTCAGCGTTTTTTTTTTTTTTTTTTTTTTTTTTTTCTTTCTCCTGTATCTTGGTAGATGTCCTTCACCTAGTGCGTCGCCGTCAATGAACCGTAATACTGTTTTGCCATGCCAAGAGGCCGCACCGTAGCACATGATTGATGGCTATTGCTTTTCATATTCCATCATTAGATCTTTTTCAGAAATGTTTCAACTTGAACAGCACGGGAAATACGTTCCTTTTGCCGGTTTAGAAGAGCATGGGGAGAGAAACATGCTTCATCAGAAAACCACACTGCTTTCCACTTATTGTGTTCGTGGAAACGTTGTATCAGAGACGCAGATTTTAATTCTCGAGCTGCCTCGAGCTTCCTAGTGTGCTGCAGTAAGAACACTGCTCTTTATTCTTCTGTAGCACTTCAACGTGGATGCCTGAATAATGCGAAACACTGAACCTTTAGATATGTGTAGGTCACGAGTAATTTCACGCTGGCTGCTGTGTCTTCTGTTTTGTTTTTCTGGTGTCACAGCAAGCTGCAACTTCCGTTTTGTAGGCGTCGCGATTTGCCACGTGGTGAAACATCCTCGCTTACGTTTTGCAGCAGGTGAACGCTTCCCTTTGCAATACTGGCCCAATATCGGAAACCTTATTGCACAGAAGAACTGTGGGAAAATGTTAGCCGGCCGCGGTGGCCGAGGGGACTAAGGCGCTCCAGTCACGGTCTTCACGGCCACTACGGTCAGGTGTTCGAATCCCCCCTCGCGCATAGATATTTGTGCCGTCTTAGTTCGTAAGTAGTTCATAAGTAGTTTGTAAGTTTAGGGACTGATGACCCCGTAGTTAAGTCCCATAGACTATACAAACATTTGAACATTTTGGAAAATATTACTGCAAACTTCGTACACTCGTATTTCTCCATGAGGACAACATAATGTGTAAGCAGTAGCGCGTACTTCTCAAGCGTCAATGAGAAAATTGCAAGATAATTTTGGTCGTTCGTCAAATATGTGCCATATGTACCTGTGCGTGGCCGTTTTTGTCACGAAGTGGCGGCAGCCGAGTGGCTAGCGTCCGAGCCCCGTACTCGTTGGTCGCTGGATCGAGTCCCGTTCGTCACCTTTTTCTTCCAACACAGTCATATTCGTTATCATTTATATTACAATTGATATAACGGAAAAATACGTGTAATCAGATGTACTTTTGTTAAACGAATCCTGGTTGTACGACGAAAATTTCACATGTCCGCTTTAAGTCGTACCTCCGAAATTCACGACTGTTTGCCAACCGTGCGATTCTTATTTCTACAGGACAGTTAAACATTTTCTTAAGCGTCTTCAGAATTGTTCTTATTTAATCGAAAGAGAAAGGGAAATTGCTTCTCGTGAAGACGCTATTAAAATACACTCGACACTGCATAATCAATTATCAGTGCCGATGTTTAAGGAAATGCTGCGTTATGCATGGTTTGCTTCCAAATTATAGGATGAAAGAGAGGGTTTTAAAAATATTTGCGAGGTTTGTTTTTCCATGGAAACCTCAAAAGACCTTGCGTATGCGGAAACGTAGCATTTATTCAATGCAGCTGGTGTCGTTTAACTTTATGTTTTCCAGGTTTTTTACGACAAATACCATCCTGCAACTTGTAATGTCGAAACAGACGATTAGTTGCACATCTTCCGGAAGCCGTCTGTGGCGGTCAAAACATGCAGGTAACAAGTAGCTTCGGGCTCCTTCTAGGAATAAGGGATTTCTCAAATCACGGACAAGCAAACATTTTCACGTCAGTATCACTTTATGCGTTTGGTCGTCTACTAGTCGGTAGTTACGCATATTATATTATTTGTGGAAATTATCTTGCGATTTTTTCATTAACGCTTGAGAAGTAGGCGCTACTGCTTACACATTTTGGTGTCCTCATGGAGTACTACGAGTGTACGAAGTTTGCGGTAAATCCGCGTTCCAAACGTCGTGGTCTCCCCTTGTGAGTTACAGTCGCTGAGTACACGAGCGTCATTCGACTTTTCTTTATCGTTACTATTAATCAAATTCTGAGAGATCGATAGTGCTTTTTAGGAGCTCTATTCCGTACTTGCTAAATTTCGGTAGTGTATTTGTTTTAAAGTGCTTTATTTTGGACTATTCTTTAAGTAACTGTTGTGTAGAGTTTTACTCTGTGATTTGTGTATTCAAAATACTTTCTTAGTGGTCAGTTCTTAAATTTCTGATGGGTTTTCGTCTTAAAATGCTTTTTTCTTGCGTAGTGTTACTTACTGTTCTGTAGTAAAAATTACAAAAAATTTCCGGGCTATTGTGCCGTGGTCTTATGGATTTATTACGGAAACCCAAAGTTTCGTCCCCGACTGCGGAGGACATTTTCAAGGGGGATCGTGGCACTTTTGAATGTCCGATGCACACCCTGGCTCGCTACTGACTGTAGCCAAACTCCGTTTACAAGTGCTCGCGCGCAGAGGTGTGATGTCAGATGTTTTTTATATGCGCGCGCAATTCGTCGTTGCCGATGGCCGTCGGCCGTTAATATAGTCTCGTGGTGGAAGACTGTTACATATCTTCTTCAAACCCGGAATCCATATTTCATTTAGTTGCACGCCCTTCTCTATCTTATTGAAATTGTTGGGGTGTTACATAATTTCTGTAGCCTCTCTGTACAGTCTTTCGTGGTATCCATTTGTGGCTGCTAAAACCCGAGCTGCGGGCGAAATGTAGGTAAGATATTGAAATTTTATTCAAGGTCGAGAGCAGAACGATAAATCTTTTCATTCTCGAGATACAGGGTGTTACATCCGACAGACAGATGCGGGAACTTCGCGTAGTTCTGTGCATGCGGACCTAGCTGCTCTACGAAATACTTATCGTCCGATTTTAAGAAAAATGTTTCGTTTGTGGTTCCCGATCTAGAGAGTTCACCTATAAATTCAGATTGACCTGTACTGCAGCTAAATATTCCAATAGACCGCGAGCATGTCGTCATCGGAGCATAGTCTAAATTAAGAAAACAATTGCGATTATGGATAAGTCTTTGATGAGGATTTTCTTCCGTATTATTTACTTATATCTTAAATGAACAACGAAATATGCAAGGGGATACCCACTACATGACTTTTACAAAAAACTGAAATTAAATCTGCCTTTACAACGCCAACTACATTTCAATGTCTAATATTTGTCTTGTTTCAATTCCTTGTTTCTTGTAATGATACACTAAACACATCAAATTGAATGAGAAAAGCTTGCTTCAGGAGTTGTATATTAATTTCATATCTAAACGAGAATCTAGTTCACTCACTAATATGTTTTCGGCAACTACCTGCATATAAAACCAACGACGCGTAAATAATTTAACCTCACGAAATTATGCAGCAATTTTCTTCACAAATTTATTCAAGTTAAAAATATATAGGTATCTGCTGCGTGATCCACTCGTCAGTGAATCTTTAATCTATTAATTTACGTTATGAATTAAAATCATCACAGTGCAAGAACGGAAGTCCGCTTCTGGACTCCTAGTTTTCTCTGACGTCTTCAGTCAGACTGTTCATCTTCCTGCATTTCTGATATTTAATGGAACTACTATAATGTTTATCTCCCTTCAGCGCTTCTTAAGAACACCCAAAAACACAACATTGTGGCATTATTCAAACCCAAACATGCGAACATTCACAAGGTTTCTCATGGCAGCCAAGCAACGTATAGGACCAAGATGCCGGAAAGAAACATGTGACTCGATCTCATCCAATCACGAGCTTCAGACGGTGGCAAGCGGCGCGGAAAAGGATGGCCGTACTTTCCTTATACAGAGCTTTATACCAGACACAGTTGATCCGCCCTCACAGCAGGGTGTGTGCACCACCACCTAGAGAGAAGGTCGCGGCACTCTCGTGTGACGTCAGGCAGAGTAGGTTGCGCGCGCATAGCTGACTGGCTCGCTGCTTCGGCATAGTGGGCCGTGCCCCAGCGGCTGCCCAGTCAGCTATACGCGCGCAACCTACTCTGCCTGACGTCACACGAGAGCGCCGCGGCCTTCTCTCTAGGTGGTGGTGGTGTATGGCGGGTAGCGCGTTCGTGTCGCTAGAGGCGGAGGGCCACTGTAAAGTAGGGATGGCGGTTATCACTGAAACAACCGATTTTCGGTTATACCGGTTCTTTTCATCTCCCGTTTAACCGCACCGTAAAAATTGCTCAAGATAACCGGTTTTTTAAATAACAGGTTTTCGGTTTTTATTGCTATTATTTCCAGCAGAGTTCGAACGAAACATATTTTGCGGCCGAAACAGAAACCGTAATCGTCGGTTCTTATAGTTTCTTTAACAGTACGTTAAAATTTATGGAAATTTACGTTATACGACAAATCACTAGTCTTTTAATATTTTGCAAGGTCCCCTCCCAATACTACGCCTTCTTGAGTGTGTGTAAGCCTAGCCAGGAGTCCGTAGAAGACGATATACGAAGCATAAAATTTACTTTCCTAGTATTTCCATCCGGCAGTTGCGAATATTGAGCTAACCACTCCGTAAGTCGGACTTGTGAGCCAAGGCATACGAATATCTCGTTATATATGTTACAGACAGTAAATGAACTTCAGTCAGTGCTGCAGAAGTATTTCGTAAAATAAAGTCACAGTTCTGACTAACAGTATGATTGTTGTCAGTGTAAATTTACGCAAATTGAACTAGGAAAGCTCTGTACCACATGATCAAAGAATGTTCAAATGGGTGTGAGTTCTTATGAGACGTAAATGCTTAGGTCATCGGTCCCTAGATTTACAAACTACTTAATCTACCTTAAACTAACTTACGCTAAGGACAACATATACATCCATGACCGAGGGAGGAGGGAGGACTCGAACCTCCGACTGGAGCATCCGCGCAGTCCGTGACATGGAGCCTCAGACCGCACGGCTACCTCGCGACGCACCACATGATCAATGTTACCTAAACCCATATTGGTTATTAAAAAAAACTCGATTTCAAGGAATCACATTACTAAAACTTGCCGGCCGCGGTTGCCGCGAGGACTGAGGCGCTTCAGTCACGGTCTGCACGGCCACTACGGTCGGGGGTTCGAATCCCCCTCGGGCATGGATATTTGTGCCGTCCTAGTTCGTAAGTAGTTCATAAGTAGTTTGTAAGTTTAGGAACTGATGACCCCGTAGTTAAGTCCCATAGACTATACAAATATTTGAACATTTTTTTTGAATAAAACTTGTTAGCACAACAATATGATAATACATTAAAAGTTAGTATACCAAGCTTAGAGTACATCACTTACAAAATAGGTATATGAATCGAATTTACCTTTTCTTCCAAGGAACATTTTGGATGCTTTCCCCTTAAA
The DNA here is from genome assembly GCA_026315105.1 of Locusta migratoria. Lineage (NCBI taxonomy): Eukaryota > Metazoa > Arthropoda > Insecta > Orthoptera > Acrididae > Locusta > Locusta migratoria. The sequence goes on from CM048749.1 coordinate 356,426,243, forward strand.
TGACACAGCATGTTTGTAGTACCTCCACCAGTTTCCAGCTTTTTAAAGCAAATGGAGCATTGTACCTCACTGCTCCCCTACTTCGTGAAGTACTTCCACACTCGGGATGGTGCCATTTAAGACAGAACCGATGTCTGGCGACTACAGCAAGGAACTGCCGCATGACCAGACGGAGGCAAGTCTTGTACGCTGCCGGTGCACGCGCGTCGTCTAATAGGCCACGCCACACGGCAACAGGTGCATCGATGCCTCAATAGCTGCACCAGTTCTTAAGTTCTTATGCCACGCTTTTGTTGCGAGTTTCTGACTGCCGGGATTGTTCTTAAATTATCACTGGTCGCTTTTCTTAGTTTCTGCGATGACCTAATATTTCACAGCAGTGGAAATTTTAGGAATAGCCCTAAATATTAGGGTCTACTATTTTTAATTTCTTTAAAATTATTTACAAAAAACACATTTTGAACCACTACTACAGGAAGTAGTCGTACCGGTTTTTTTATCCGGTTCTTGGCAATAACTAAAAGAAACCGGTTACAACCGACACCAAATAGATACCGAAAAAAACCGGTTATTCGAAACTAAAATACCGGTATCGGTTTTAACCAGTCGGTTTTTCCCATCCCTACTGTGAAGGCTGGTCATGTGGCAAGGCCCGTTCAACCTGCGAGTGAACGAGTGGCCGGTCCTCCAACAGGGTCCGAGTAGGCGCACGGGGTGAGGGGCTCTGCTAGTGATTGGGAGCTTCAATGTTATTCGCGTTATGGAACCCTTAGGCAGCGTCCAAGGACGGAAAGAATTCCGATGTCACTCGATATGTCTGCCGGGAGCTCTCATCCGAGATGTGGAGACGGCGTACTGGGTGCAGTCGTCTGCAAGTTGTTGCTTATATGACACTAATTGTACGCTTACCACCCTCCGCTTTCCCTATCAGTTGCCACCCTGTTACGGGTATAAAAATATGTTGAAGCAGATCTCAGTGCCCTGATTTAATAAATGACGCGCCACGGAATTCGCCTTACGTAAACTATGGCAACTAATTGGATAGTGGTGGCAGTAACTTACCTCAATGGATGTGCCTAACATGATTTCCTATCTGAATATTATGCATACAAACAAGGACGGGGAATTAGTATAAAGAAAGCAGTTTCCCTTTTAACAAATTTACATTTATTTACAGACCTTGTTGTTACCTTGTTGTTGACCAGCGTTGCCTGGTGAAAAGTTATTGTGATGCCTCATGTAAGGAGGCAACATGCGTACCATCACGTTTCCGACTTTGATAAAGGTCGGATAGTATCCTATCGCGATTCCGGTTTATCGTAACACGACACTGCTGCTCTCGTTGGTCGCGATTCAATGACTGTTAGCAGAATATGGAATCGGTGGATTCAGGAGGGCAATACGGAACGCCGTGCTGGATCCCAACGGCCTCGTATCACTAGCAGTCGAGATGACAGGCATCTTATCCGCATGGTGTAACGGATAGTGTAGCCACGTCTCGATCTTTGAGTCAACAGATGGGGACGTTTGCAAGACAACAACCATCTGCACAAACAGTTCGACGACGTTTGCAGCAACGTGGACTATCAGCTTGGAGACCATGGCTGCGGTTACCCTTGATGCTGCATCACAGACAGGAGCGCCTGCGATGGTGTAAGCAACGACGAACCTGGGTGCACGAATGGCAAAACGGCATTTTTTCGGATGAATCCAGGTTCTGTTTACAGTATCATGATGGTCGCACCCGTATTTGGCGACATCGCGGTGAAGGCAGATTGGGAGCGATTATTCGTCATCGCCATACTGGTGTATCATCCTGCGTGATGGCATCGGGTGCCATTAGTTACAAGTCTCGGTCACCTCTTGTTCGCATCGACGGCACTTGAATAGTAGCCGTTACATTTCAGATGTGTTTCTGACCCGTGGCTCTACCCTTCATTCGATCCCTGCGAAACCCTACATTTCAGCAGGATAATGCACGACCGCATGATGTATGTCTTGTACGGGTCCTTCTGGATGCGGAAAATGTTCTCCAGATCTCTTACCAATTGAAAACGTCCGGTCAATAGTGGCCGAGCAACTGGATCGTCACAATACGCCAGTAATTACTCTTGATGAACTTTGGTATCGTGTTGAAGCCGCATGGGCATCTGTACCTGTACACGCTATCCAAGCTGTGTTTGACTCAGTGTCCAGTCGTATCAAGGGCGTTATTACGACCAGAGGTGGTTGTTATGGGTACTGATTTCTCAGTATCTATGGACCCAAATTGCGTGAAAATGTAATCACATGTCTGTTATAGATATTTGTCCAATGAATACCCTTTTATCATCTCCATTTCTTCTTGGTGTAGCGATTTTAGTGGTCAATAGTCTATTAATCACGTTTGCGATGGCTTCCCACTGACAAAGTGTTGTAACTGTCATATGGTTGACGGCTGAGAGGAGAGAAAGCGAAGAGACGGGAGTGACTGGAGCAAGATGGGACTCGTGGTTTGGACAGCCACAGTGGGGATCTCGTGAAGCAGGCATCTGGGCGATGCCGATTCCTGGCTGCTGTTTTCGCTGAGAGGAGAATAATTTCCGGAGTTCTGCCTTAGGCTGACGTGGTGGCGACTTTGCGCAGTCTTGAGTCAGCTGACTGTTGACGAACTTTGCTAACTCACATTATCACGTCCGCCACAACGATAGCATTTGTTGGTGAGCATATTCTCAGGTCTTGCGTTTTTAAGGGGGAATTGTCATTTATTCCTGGGTTATAGAAATCATTGGGTTTCAGTTCACTTTCATGTGGGGACTGATGACCCAGCTGTTTGGTCCCATCTACCAATCAACCAACCAACCAACCAACATTAATGTAATTCACGGTCGCTCAACCACATCGTGGTCTGAGTGTATTTCTATAAGTTTATTCTGCTAGTTAGCGGAATGTGCAATACGCTTTGATTTTTTCTTCTGTAGCTTAACTTCTATTAATTAAGAGTTCACTGTATCAGCTATATGTGACTTCTTTTTTGTTTTTATAAAGTGTTCAGTTCAAGTTACTGAATAAATCAAATATTAATGTTTTGTCTGAATCTTATATAGTTAGTGTTCCAGTTTTGATTTAAGGGTGTTCTATTTTGAATATTAATTATTTTTTATTTAAGTATTAATCTGGACCGTAATTCGTTAGGGGGACGGCCTCTCACCATTACTATTTAACTGCACAGTGGAGAAAGTCGTTTGAAAGTGGAATAAGAGATGCTAACCAAACATCAAGATTTGTAGAACAGACTCAATTGTATGACATTTGCTGATTACCTGGCGCTGCTTGAAAATAGTGTGGAAGAGGCTAAAAACAAAAAATAGCAGCAAAGAAAGGACTATAAATCTCATTTGAGAAAACAGAACTATCCTCAAATGTTTGTAGAGCTTATGGGACTTAACTACGGGGTAATCAGTCCCTAAACTTACAAACTTATGAACTAGCTAATACTAACGACGACACAAATATCCATGCCCGAGGGGGGATTCGAATCCCCGACCGTAGTGACCGTGCAGACCGTGACTGGCACGCCGCAGTCCCCTCGGTCATTTTTAGGTTTAAACAAATTCAGATTGTAAATAAGTTCAGATATCTTACGGAGATTATAACCGCTAATTCAAACGAGGAAATGTCAATACAAAGCAAAAAAATGAAATTGGAATAAGCTCAACATATCACCGGGTCAGCCTACAAGAAGGAATGTCTCTCGAGAAATACAAAATTTGATCACTACCAATTCGCTATTAAACCTGAAGCAACCTATGCTAGTGAAACACTGTTCAAGATGAACACCATATTAATAACAAACTACAAAATACAGTCAGAAGAATCTTAGAACAATCATTAACAAAAAAACACCAATAGAGGAACAATGGCGATTCTTACTTAATGAAGTTGTATACCAGTGAACTGAGTCAATAATTGACTCATACGGAGAGGAGTGTTGCTTTCTTCTGCCACATATTGAGAGTACTAGGAAACAAGCTACTGAAACAACTATGCACCTACTTTTGGAACAGTAAAATCAAGAATAATTATCAACAATAATACATATCCATTAGTCAACGTTGTCTCGTTATAGCAAAGGTATTAAACATGAGAGGCAATGAATTAAAATTTGTGCTGTGGCCGGGATTGGAACCCGGGACTTCCTACTTACTAGGTAGGCGGTTTAGACCACTCAGCTAACACGGCGTTGCTGAGTGGTCTAAAGCGCCTACCTAGTAAGTAGGAGGTCCCGGGTTCCAATCCCGGTCACAGCACTTATTTTAATTCAATGCCTCTCCTTATGTTTAATATAAAGAATAACTGGTTGAAAAAAGTCCAAGATGAGTTAGGCTTGTAAATGCAACAAATTGAATGGAGAGATGAGAAGAAGATCCTGAGAAACAGAGACACAAGAATTAAAATAAAATTGCACGCAAACAATACACCATAACTGATGAAGAAAGGGTAAGAATGAAAACAAAACTGGGAGAAGAAAAACATAAAGCCAATTCTATAACTAATACTGTGAAGCCTTAAATGTATATTGACTGATTAATGTGCTTCAATGCGGGTGTAAAATATGTAAGTAAAATAAATAAATAATTGAGAACTACAGAGTGGCATAGTGTGCGTGGCCAAATAGTGCAGGGAAGAAAATTTTCAAAAGTTTCTAAAGCTATGGTACCTAACTGCAGTGGCCATTGGTCCCTAAACTCACAAACTACTTAAACTAACTTATGCTAATAACACACACACTCACATACATCCATGTCCGATGGAGGAATCGAATCTCCGACGGGGAAAGGCAGCGCCCTCCACAGCCAGGCGCCTAGTGTCACGGCTATGCCTGCCCGGCGTGCATGGAAGACGGAAAGTGGAGAGAAACGAATGAGTCTGAAACTAGGCAGTGGGCAGATGACATGACAGACACATCCTCACATTAGCCTCGGTTGGCACTGTTTGGTGTATTTTAGTCATATTCTGCTGCTAAGTTTCGACCACATACGCTATCGTCAGAGAGTCTAACACATGTTTCATTCTCGCAACAGCGTCACTGTTCGTGACACACGTCAGTGTGCTAATAATGATTCACACCAGATAGCCTTTTAAGAAACTAGTATGATGACGTCTGTCACAGTGAGAGACACGGATGTGTAAGACAGTCTAATGATAGCGTGAGCTGTCGCCACCCGTCACGCCAGCTTGTGTTTACAGTGCAAGTGTAGCAGAAATAAACTACAAACACATCGTTCCCGTGCCAGTGATGGACCACAGAGGCAAGTGTTGGCACAAGGTTGCTGTTCTGCTCTGAGCCACACCCTTAAGCCGTCGGCACACAGAGCGTGTATCTGAACGAGTGTGGCCAACGTGGCGAGTTTCTGGTGTCACAACGAACAAACCGCACGTTGGCGAGGCTTTCACAACGTGTCAGACAGTATCAAGCATGGCAGATATTCTCAACGAGCGTCTGAACGATCACCAATAAGGTGGGAGAACGCCCCCGACGTCACACCACGTGACTATCCGGGGAGGGGAGCAGCTCTTTTCGTAGAGAGAGAAGAAGACGCCATATTGGCCGTCGTATTTCATGGTTTTTATGTATATAACTTAGGTATTATGAATGTATGACATTTCAAAACAAGTAAAAGTAACTGAGTAAACTGGGAATCTCTCGAAAACCGGTAATTAGAGATACTATTTGTTGGAATAAATAATTGGAAACGTCTTATATGTGGTTAAAAAAATTTCCGTATTACAGTAATCTGCCGTTTAGAGGTAAGGCGGCTTAAGCTCGAACAAAACGAATTCTTCTTCAGATCATTTGTTGTAATTACATGTCAGCAACCGACATATATATATATATATATATATATATATATATATATATATATATATATATCAGTAGTGTATACAACATGTGCTATACCTTCATTGATCACAGTTGGCTATGTTTGTGGCCGCAGAGTAGTCAGAAAAATTTTGGACTGTTAAGTGGAAGTTATCGCACGCTGCTGGTTCAAGGCTGCTTGGAAGCAAATATTTTTTCTTCTTATATTTGGGTTTCCTGATAGACTCAAAGACTTTCAGAACAGTTTGCACCTTACATAGAGTAAAACACGCACTGTATCCTTTCACGTTTTGAATTTTACACGTTCTTAACATTCTTCTACTGAATAGTAACACTGACCATGGAAGAATGACCATTAAGTTTAGTAACATTGACTGTGGAAAGATTACCTTTAAGTTTTACTAAAAAACGAGACTGTTGCAATAATGTTTGCCTCATATGAAAGCCTTAGCTAATTTTATATCTCACAGTTTGGCATTAAACTTCTATAATTCGCTGCATTTATTGACATAACAGCAACTTTTATAAGAGGCTTATGTTAATAGATATTTTCTTGTTACTTATGTAGGCCTATACCACAGAACGTAACAAACATATGCACAAGCGCGGAAATAAGCTACTTAATAGGGGTAAAATAGGGATTCCACTCTTTTGATTTCAGTGTGATTCCAGAAGCTGATGCCGCCGACAACTGTCACTGGAGCGCGCTGTGGTCGCGTGTAGCTCGTTGAGGCACACGCCTCGTATGCACAAGTCGCGCCGTCTCCGAGAGTTCAGCCATTCGTTGGACTCGGCTCGTTGACCACACACGTTGAGACACACGCTCCGTGTGCCGATGGCTTTACAGGACATCAAGACACTGTGGGTAGTTTCACGTTGCAGCAAAGATGAGCTTTTCAGTCGGTTAATCTTTCCTCCCACCAAGAGATTTTCTTGAGTTTCCAGATTGAGATTTCACTCTGTAGCGGAGTGAGCAATGATCAAACTTCCTGCCGGAATAAAAATTTGAGGAGCAATGATCAAACCACCTGCCGGAATAAAAATTTGAGCTGAAGCAGGACTGGAAGATGAAATCTTCGCCTTTAGCAGACTGGCTAACTGGCTATGCAAGGCCGATTCGCGAAACTTCCTCACTGCTTCTTTCCAGCGCTAGCTCTTTTCCAACATTGCAAATGTCACAGTAGCATTCGGGAGGACGGCCGTTCAAATTCGCTTCCGACCATCCAGGTTTAACTTACCCGTGAATTCCGTAAATCACTCCAGGCAAATGGCGGGATGGTTGCTTTGAAAGGGTACGGGCGATTTCCTTCGCCATCCATAATAAAAACCATTCGAACTTGTGCTTCGTCTTCAATGACCGCGCTATCGACTGGACGTTAAAACGCATCTTCCTTTTCTAACTCGTATTTGGAGAGGGTGTGGCCAATTATTGAGGATAAATTACCGATGAATGGTAGGAAGGCCAATGGCTTAAACTTTTTATCTTCAGGTTGTTCAGATGTAATTTCCATTTTAGGTTTTCTTGAAATACTTTTTCCAGATGCTCAGGTTCTTGCTGTAGATGCTTCTTGTCAAAAATCAGACTGTCCTGTGTACAAGTGTATTAAGGATACCATTAGTTTGCGCTGTATGATGGCAACTGTCTACTCGTAGACACAGATCCATGAGTGTCGACTTACGAAAGACACTATGTCTCTCAGTACCGAGAGTTTTACGTTGAAACAACACATCCAAGAAAAGTAGGCAATCGTCTCTTTCTAGCCCCATAGTAAATTGGTTGTCCTTATCAATCTAATTTAGATGGTCCAAAAACCGGTTAAGTTTTTCTTTCCCATGAGGTCATACTACGAATGTATCATCCACATATTCTAACCTCTTACCTCTGGGTATAATTACCAATCACCCAAACCGCGTCCAAAGCGAATGTAAGGGAACAACCCATGGTGGGATTTTTTGATTTGACCGTGTGTGTACCTCTGAAAAAGACACTATTAATTTGTATCGGACTTTGGACAGACTATTTGCTAAACGGAGACAAAATGCTGTGTACAAGAATTAATTATTTTACTGAATGTTATTTATACATCGCCAGCCTGATTAGGCAATAAAATGTTCAAACTATTATAAATATTACTTTAAAGCAACTAGGCAGAAACAAGTCGAAAGCGTTAGGTTTATGGTCCAATACAAACACTCTAATCTCTATGAAAAGCAATATGTAAGACAAGGCAAACCAAATTACTGCTTAAATGTAGCCCTGAATATGAAAAAAATATTTGCACTTAATTAATGAAAGATTTTTGGACATAGGTGCCCCTAGTTCAGTCACTTCTGCATTGCACACATAAATTACACTAATTTACAGCTACAAACCCATATTTAACTACCGTTTGATTAAGCATTGTATAAATTATTTTACGGAAATTTTACTGATAGGTTTTCTAAAGATGTGGTGGTAGCCCTGAAAGTGGTATAGTGCACTTTCCACTGTTTACATTAATTTTGAGCAACAATAACTATATTTTCATATCCTTTAAGCTATGTTTCTCACTTTTAACAAATACTTTGGAATGAATTTGGATTTTATAAAATTGGAGAGAAAGTATATACTGTAGTCCTGATTTGATGCAATCAATCAGTTTATCATTACCAACTAATCAATACTATCACTTTAAATTATTTACTTTTATATCAATCATTTTGTTTTAATAGTTCATCATTAAATTTTATATATGAAGTGCAATCTTTAATTAATTAGTAAATATATGGCCACAGTTTCTTACTGCTTTGCAGTAATCTAGTACAAAATTGGAACTAAGCACTTCGGATTGTTAATTAGTTTATTAAGAAAATTATTTAATTTTTTATCTGTTCTCATTTAGGACAGTCGGACATTTACACACTAGGATAGGACCCTGACTAAGTAAGTGATAGGCTAGACAAAGGTTATCACATATTTTTAGTTCAATTCACTGATTATTGACACAAATCACTACTTTTTCTCTGATCCCTTAGCGCTACAATTCTAAAAGTACGTAACCTTGCCAAATATCCCATGCTGCGGACGAGCAGTTGCGTGATTGCACAACTAGAGGCGAATAGGCGTCAATCGTGGCTCTTGCTGTATGGCACTGTGTTCTTTTCTTGGCGATGAATAACTTTGAGTCCATAATTCCATGCCAACTTGTAATAGTCAAGCAGCATCCGAGGCTAATTTTTGGAAACTTTTGATACAATTCCAAGCCTCGGCTTTGCTGCCTCGCTCACGTCTCGCCACATATGTGCTCACTCACCGGCTGTCTACACTCGACTTTCTCGTTAAGCCTCACTGTCTTTATTCCTGCCTCTTTCTTACGCGCCAAAACTTGGCGCCTTCCGCGTCAGCAACGGGGAACTATCAATGGTTTTATATTACACATATCTTATTACATGCCATGCGTTTGGACCAGACTGCAATCGTCTAACATTTATAACAATAAATATTACCATCAAAATACTGTACAATCAAGATACACAAAAATCATTTTTAACTCTACAAATACTCCAAATAACATACATACCAATAGTCAACACAGTTTCGGCCGACCAGATGCATAAAATGGTTTACGGGCATAAACCTTGACGTAGGTTTCGGAAAAAGTAATTTTGCCTTCTTCAGAAGTATACTTAAAGCTCACATTAAAAAGTTGTTGAAATGTGGCTGACTCCATGTCAATAAACTAAAAAGTAAAATTTAAAAAAATGTCACATCATAAAATTGTGGAGCACGTCCACACACAGGTCGAGGGAGCCGCCTGTTAACGTCATATATATATCGCATGAATAGCACTTTATTCTCGCACCCATTTCTACTTAATTCACGATACGACTTTTTAGATACAAAGGTTTTGGTCTAATATCAGACGAAACGGATGACGCATAAATAAACAGTAGATGAATGAAACGATGAAAGCTAGAACCTCCTCACTCAGAAACATGTGCCTCCGAATATTTTTGCAGCTTTCCCTATTGAAATGAATGTAAGCCTAAGAAGCGTACCGTGTAGCTGCAAAGTAAACGCGTATGACACACAATTTATTTTCGTTTACTTTTGTGTTTTAGCTTTTAGAACAACTTTTAGCATAACTACGACTTCGCCTTTCTTATTCTTCTGTGTCGAACCAAACGCGCCGGCCGGGGTGGCCGAGGAGACTAAGGCGCTCCAGTCACGGTCTGCACGGCCACTACGGTTGGGGGTTCGAATCCCCCCTCGGGCATGGATATTTGTGCCGTCCTAGTTCGTCAGTAGTTCATAAGTAGTTTGTAAGTTTAGGGACTGATGACCCCGTAGTTAAGTCCCATAGACTATACAAACATTTGAACATTTTTTTTTTTTTTTTTGAACCAAACGCTTCCAAGTAACGGTTGAAATACGTAGAAAACGTAGTTGAAAGTTTACGAACTGTCCTCCTTAGGTTTACGTGCATATTTCCGAAAAAAAAAGGCAGAGTATGACCACTGACGCCCAGAATTGAGTTTGGTGTTGATATATTCTACAAATATCGGATATTTGCCTATCTCCTAGATGGTTTTCATCTTATTTTCCGAACTTTCAATTTTTTATTAAAATATAGGCTAAGGTTTCAGAGTTTTGTAGCATGTTCTTCAGAATGTTACTTTATAACTTAGACCTATCATACGCTTTTTTCTGTTCCTTTGGACATCCAGATTGCAGTACATAGTTGTCTATATACACTATGAGCCACTTTCTTCTCCTAAAAAGGTCAATCAATCACTATTATATATAAACATATGCAATTTTCAGGTGAATCGTAACGGAAACTTTTCAGCATAATGACTGTTACGTACCTCTCAGTGTCCTTAGGAAATTTGAAAACAGACAAATGAGGTATATTTTTTCTGGTTGTTGCTACATTTTATTGCGCTACAAGAGTTTCTCTTTCCACAAAGCATCACAAAAACGAATACAAGCTACAAGTAACCCGACGTACAACGCACGAAATACCGCCAACTCAGTAGTGTCCCCTGCTGGCCGCTTGGTGTGCTGCTGTCGCGGTGGGGAACAAAATCTCGCTTGAGTGTCATGACTGGTATGTTAGACTGTGGTGTGAATACCTTCAATTTTCTGTGCTTGGAAAATGCTGTAAGGGCAAGAAATCGTAAACAGTACCATTATTTCATCTTTCTCGTTCTCCTCGTCCGCCAGAAAACCTAGAATGTTATTAGTAGACGGTGTTCTTCCACAGAGACATGGCACTAAGTGGCGTGGCCGCCGAGGCGAGGAGTCGCAACGAAATAGTAAATCCGTCACTGCATTCAGCGGCGGATCCAGGACGGGATGCTGTGGTTGTGGGGAGGGGGGGGAGAGGGAGGGGGGTGGTGAAAAAATGTTTCGTCGTCAGATAAACTCTGGCTCAGGAGAAAGGTTCTAGTACCGGACAACCCTTCTTACCCAAACAAAAGTCTCACAGTTTTGAAGACTCGGTGCAGTGATTGATAGCACGCTAGGTTCGCATTCAAGGGGGAAAAAAGAAAGAGAGAGAGCGAGAGCTGCTGGGGGGGGGGGGCGAAAGTCTCTTCGATCCCCACCCCCTCCCCCCATGGATCCGCCTAAGACTGCACTGAACTATTCGCTGCGCTAGTGGATATCGATCAGTGGTAGGCTGGGAGGAAGCAGCAGAAGAGGGCATTATCGAGAGATGAACGAGGGGGGCATGACGATTCGCCCGACTACAGGAAGCGTCCAATTTAGAGAGCATCTGGGAGGCGTCTGCTGTCGGCAATCACGTCACGGCGAGCGTGTGGCGCTCATTACTGGCTCATTAGCGCCGCTTAAGACATCCTACTCAGCGGCCAGCTTAAAGGCGCTGCCAGCGCGCTTAACGCTTCACTCGTGGTGGCCAACACAGCTCGCACTGGTTGACACACGTTTCGTTTCGGCCCACTTTAGGTTACGGTACTAATACTAAAAATGGCACTTTGCGATCGCCTTTTCACAGATCGAAATATAAATGAAAATTAGGGCTTAACCTTTTCTCTGTGAAGAAAATTAAATACACAAATTAGTAGAGGAGAAAACCCCCTACAAGTTCGCTGTCTTATGTTTTTTCTTATCTCGCACCGTTTCAGACATATCGGGTGATAAAAAAAATCAGAATAAATTTGAAAACTTAATAAATCACGGAATAATGTAGATAGAGAGGTAAAAATTGACACACATGCTTGGAATGACTTGGTTTATTAGATGCATGAAAGCTCTCTTGCGCGCGTCGTTTGGTGATGTTCGTGTGCTCTGCCGCTACTTTCGTCAAGCTTGCCCTCCCAGGTCCCCAGACCTCAGTTAGTGCGATCACTGGCTTTAGGGTCACCTGAAGTCGCAAGTGTATCTTGATCGACCGACATCTCTAGGGATGCTGAAAGACAACATCCGACGCCAATGCCTCACCATAACTCCGGACATGCTTTACCGTGCTGTTCACAGCATTATTCCTCGACTACAGCTATTGTTGAGGAATGATAATGGACATATTGAGCATTTCCTGTAGTTACATCATCTTTGCTATGTCTCAATTTGGTAGGCTAATTATTGCTTTTCTGATCAGATGAAGCGCCATCTGTCGAACATTTTTTGAACTTTTGATTTTTTCTGTATTTTTGTTCTAATAAAATCCCATGTCATTTCAAGCATGTGTGTCAATTTTTACCTCCCTATCTACATTATTCCGTGATTTATTAAGTTTTCAAATTTATACTGACTTTTTGATCATCCGGTATAAATGAAAATTAGGACTTAAGCGTTTATCTGAGAGGAAAATTTAATACACGAATTTGTAGAGGAGAAAACTCCATACAAGTTTGCTGTCTTATGTTTTTTTCACATCTCGCACCATTTCAGAGATATTTGCAAAAATAGTGGCGATTTCACACAATCTGTCTGTAATGTGTTACCACGTTTTAGGTAGCGCTGTAAAACCGCTGGCACCAAATTTTACAGACGTGATTTTGGCTGCCAACGACCAAATATTTCAGACATGAGATACGTTAGTAACAATAAAAATAGGCTATTTGTGATGGTCTTTTGACAGCACGAAATTTATTTACAAATAATGCCTTAAGCGTTCATGACAAAAGTCAATAAAATTATTGGCAGAGGAGAAAATTCTGTGAAAGTCTGCTCTCTTATGTTTTGGCCCACTTTAGATTACGATAGTAGTGCTAGAAGTGGGCCTTCGCGATCGCCTTTGGACAGTTCGAAATTTAAATGGAAATGATGCTTAACTGTTCATCTAAGATAAAAATTAAATAAACGAATTTCTAGAAGAGAAAACTCTCTTCAACTTCACTCTCTTGTTCTTTTTTTTTCATATCTCGCATCGTTTCAGAGATATTTGGAAAACTAACGCCGAGTTAATAATGTCTGCCTTCCTGTCCGTAACGTGTTCCCACTTTTTAGTTAGCTCCGTTCAACCGACAGGCAGCACATTTTACAGATGTAATTATTGTCCGCCAGCGATCAGAACCCCCTTTTTTCATATGTTTCGGAAAAAACGATAATTAGTAACACTGAAAGTAGGCTTTTTGTGATGGCCTTTTGACATCACGAAATTTAATTGCAAGTAACACCTTAACCTTTCATCTATAACGAAGATTGATTAAACGTATTTGTTGAGGAGACAATTCTATACAAGTTTGCTCTTTTATGTTGTTTTTTTCTCATAACTCGCACCGTTTCAGAGATACTTTCAAAAATAGCGATGATTTGAGGTGGTCAAATTATTTTACGTAAACGAATACAGACTACGAAAATAAACTTGATGTAGCAAACAAACTACCATGGCAAGACATGTGATGACATCTTATCGGAAAAACTATGGAGAGATATTAAAATAATAGTTTAAAAGAGGTGAAAGTTGAAAAAAAAGAGTATGTTTGTCAAAAGTAAACTCAAATATCAATTAATTTTGGCTGTCTCTTAAAATACGGCCAGAGAGAATATTGCGTGTTGAGTGCATAGATATTATCACCACAGTAGAGTCGTAATCGTATCGACCATAATTTTATCTAATTTTATATTATTTACATTTCAATTATTACGTCCGAATTTTTTGTAAAAAAATCATAACGTGCAGGAAAACATAAAGTGGGCTGTAAAACACGGCAGTGCGGCTTTTTTTATCTTTTATTAACATAAACACCCTCAGGTAAGAGCAACTGTTCAAAGCGACAATCACTATTTTCGATACAAGCATTAGAACATGCTGAGTAAACACTCCGTCACTGAGTCATTAATGAGTCTAATTCCCATGCATAAAACAGCTTCAAGCGTCTCACGGCTCTACAAACGTGTTAAGGCGTTAAACACTTAAGCATTTTACAAACCGTCTGGTTGAAGTTGCAAAACAAGGTTGGTTTTGTAAGGGAGAGGTGTTTGTGTGTGCTAGTGGTAAATGATCCTGATAGGGATTCGAAAAATGTAAGGTTTTGGTTATGGAAAATGAATGGATCGATGGTACGAGAGGGAAAAAGGAAAGGATTCTGTCAGGTTTTTGGAAAAAAAAAAAGAAGTGGGAGTTATTATGGAAATGACAGGAGAGGTCAAAGACAGGTGTGGCTGACACTCAAAATCCCTGATCTTTCGACATTCTTTATGAATTATAAGTTACGTATTATCATCTGATTCAGATTACACTGACAAGTTTAATATTAAGATTTTTAAATTCAGTTTTGGTCCCGTAATACGCAACACAATCTGATCTTCTGACGTTTTGATAAATCTGGCTGCAGCTGCTATTTCTAAAGATTTTATTTTCACCCCTCCAAATTATGTGACTGAGTTCTAATTTATGAATAATATCGTCACCAACACAATTCAAAATAGTAGATGGTTTATTCTGACGGATCAATCTCTGTATCAAGGAGAAAACAGACCGACAAAAAAAAATATAATGATTGAAAAATTAGATCAACACAAAAACGAATACTCAGGAACACAAATGATTTCTTAATCCTACTGCTGATGTCTACATCGAAATGATTCCAGTGATATAATTCTTACACCACTGACCGGCAAGTCAAACCAATCCCTATGAAGTTCGATATTTTGATAATGTTTCGTAATCAAATAGCCAAATTGCTGTACGTCCGAAATATTCAGTGCAGGGTTCAATTTGACAACTCTTTCCCAAAAGTTTGGAAACCCGACACAATACCTGTGTGTTTCAGGCGTGTGCAGGCGGTACTTTATTTTGTGTCCCAACTTCGTCGCCGCTTTTGTGTCCCAATTTCGTCGCCGCTTTTGTGTCCCAGCCTCGTCGTAGGTGTCGGTGGCCGAGTGGAATGAGACCGACACAGGAAGAAAGATAGCACGCTGGTGCAGGTACGGAGGGGAGCAGCCAGAAACTATAAACACTAGAGTAAATTAGAAAGATATATATATTGCACAGAATGAAACAATACTTAACTTTTACATAGTACTGCAGAATGTTGATACATAGTTGTTAGAGGCCTGCCTAGTGCTTGTACGATAGCAAAGTCTTCACTGGTGCCTATCTGATTACGAAGGTCCTAACTGGTTGCTATCTCAGACCCAAGTGAACGATGTCTTTCCGTGGTGGCCACGAGCGGGGTTGCAGCAGAGGGCGCTCGTGGCTGTCGTCGTAAGAACGCCGCGCCGTGCGTGCATGGCGGCGCGCGGCGAAAGTAGGTGGCGCGCACTTTGTACTTGTGCGACACCACACCCCTCCCCCCCAAACCGCCGCGCCGTCGTGGCGTAGGGCTGAGGGCCACGGCGACGGCACTGGGAGGAGGGCCTGGGCGGGGGCGTTACTGGTGGGACGGGCGTCGTAGCTGAGGCCGGGATCGAGACGCCGTCCGCGCCCCGGCATCCGCCTTGCGATCCCCCGGAAAACCCGCCAAAACGAGGGGAAGGGCGCACCCCAGCGCCCAGGTCATCTTCTTCTGAGGTGCGTGGCCCAATCTGGAGGGGCCCGCACGGTCCCGGAGTCCCTCTCGGTGACGCTGTCATCTGCGGCGGCGACAGCGGCGGGGTCGCGTCGATCTCCATCGGGACGATCTCGTAGTCCGGGGACGCTGAACCCGGCGGCGAACGATGTGGCTGTGCTCCCTGGCGGTGAACTGGGTCTGGAATCAAGAAACCGGAGACAGGATCGCGCGGCCTATGCAGGCACAATTGGTTTGCGTGGCGCCGCAGCTCCGACCCTGTGGAAGAACGTACAACATACATATTGCGCCCGAGCACGCGCTGAATGGTGCCCGGCGTCCATCTTGTCTTGTTGCCAGCAAACACCTTGTACAGCACCGGCGTAGAAACCTGAAAACGCGAAGCGCCATACGAACCAACTCGGTGCGTGGGAGGCTGCAGCAGGTGAAGGAGATGCGGTGACGGCGGCCGTGTAGCAGCTCGGCAGGAGATGGGCCGTCACGTGGCATGCACCGATACGTAGACAGGAAAATTTGAAAAGCTTGCTGCCTGGAGTGCTGACCTTTCATCTTTTCCATGTGAGACGTGAATGTTCGAACGAAACGTTCTGCTTCACCATTGGACTGAGGGTGAAAAGGTGCGGTGGTGATATGCTGAATGCCATTCACACGACAAAACTGTTGAAATTCAGCACCAACAAACTGTGGTCCATTGTCACTGACGATAGTTTCAGGCAAACCCTCGATGCAAAACACTGATGTTAAGGAACTGATTGTACTAGACGCTGTCGTTGAGTTCATGGCAATCACTGAGTAGTGCAGACTTTAATCTATCAAACGCAACCTGGCAATCTTTAGACCATACAAAAGGAACATTCTTCCTACGTAAGTGATGCAGTGGAGCTGCAATCTGAGAGGCATTGGGAATAAACCTGAAATAATAGTTCAGCTTTCCCATTACTGCTTGCAATTCGTGCACATTCTTAGGAGGAGGCAGATCTTTGATTGCTCGAAGATGTGACTGTAAGGGATGTATTCCTTGGGCATTAATCACATGGCCAAGGTACTCTATTTCAGTTTGAAAAAACGAACACTTTGCTTTATTGCAACGTAGACCCGCTGCAGTCAAAACTTTGAAAAGGCACTCCAGGTTTGCTAAATGTTCTTCAACTGTACGTCCGGATACCACAATATCATCTAAATAGTTCGAGCAAAAAGGTACCGAAACTGTCAGCTGTTCCAAAAAACGCTGAAAAATAGCAGGGGCGGAAGAACTGCCAAAGGGTAGGCGTTGAAATTGAAAAAGGCCCATGTGAGTATTAATGACGAAAAACTTTGACTCGTCATCAAGTGGAATCTGTAAGTATGCCTCTGCTAAATCAATCTTAGAAAAGAAACGAGACTGTCCTAATTTGTCCATTAGTTCGTCAGGTCTGGGCAGGGGATAAGTGTCTACAATTGTTTGACTGTTTACTGTTGATTTGAAGTCCGCACAGAGACGAAGTTTTCCTGACGGCTTGGGTATAATTACTATAGGCGAGGCCCACTGACTCGCAGAAACAGGAGAAATCACCCCACTATCTTGCCAACGTTTAAGTTCTTCGGCAACTGTATCACGCAAGGCGATAGGCACTGGTCTAGCTTTACGAAATTTTGGAACTGCAGATTCTCTTAAAGTTACATGTGCCACGAAGTCTTTTGCACAACCTAGTTCCGGCGAAAACAAGTCACTATATTTGTCGCACAATGCATTGATTTTGTCCTGAGGCACAATTGACGAAATTTGAAGCACATCTCTTTGAATTGATAACCCAAATAAGTCAAAAGCATCTAGTCCAAAAATGTTCTGTGTCGATTTGGCCTGAAGAACTACAAAAGCAACTGTTTTTGTTACACCTTGAAAAGAGGCGGGCAGGCTACACGTTCCTAGCACGGGAATATTTTGACCTGTGTACGCTGTTAACACTTGCTGTGACGGCGACAATTTTGGCGAACCCAGAAGTTCATAAGTGTCTTTATTAATTAATGTAACAGCGGAACCAGTATCAAGCTGAAATTGCACAGTCTTATTTTCAAGGGAAAGATTCACAGAAAGTTTTTGCTTGTGGCGCTCGACAGGTGCGCGAATATGGGCAACGTCTAATACACCGTGTTTGCTGCGCTTGCGCGGGCCGCGTAGTGAAGGAAGCGGCGCAGACCCGGCACACAGCTTAATATCACTGTCACTAGATGGCACTACCGCTGGATCGGCGTCCGCGCAAGCATGTGAAGCTACTCCAGATTTACTAACTACTGCACTACACTTTTGAGTAGCTACTTGATGTCTACTGTCACTAGCTACACAGTACTGGGCACTATTACAAGGAGCAGTTGCAGAAGGCATTATTTTCACTACAGGAATGCACTGTTCATAGTCATTTTGCTTGTCCCGAACCCTTTTCCGTTGCACTGTTTTACGCGCTCGTCGGCGCTTGCGGTGTGGCTCAATACCTAGTTTTGCAATAGGTGCAGAAGAATTTCCTTGCAATTGAAAACCAAGTAAAGCACTGTTCAATTCCACAGCGTCTATGACATTGACTGCATGCACTGCTCTCGCACTTTGCGAAGCACTGTTTCTAACGTTACTGTTCTTTGAGTTTTTAATTTGCATACACACAGACTGCACATTTCCCGACTTGCCACATTGATAACAGGTTGCGTTGCAACTAGGGCAATGAGCACGCTTGTGGCGAGACACACACTGGGGGCAAGATTTACGTACATTTTTCTGAAATGAGCGTTGGCGCCCGTTATTCAAATCACTGTTTCTAACACGACGGGGCGACCTTCGTGTCGCACTTTTACACTGTCTACTGTTCACTGTCTGTTCAGTACGGCCTGTACTATTGTAAGAATCACTAGTACTACATTGAGAACTACGGCTAGGAAAGCGTCCGTTACGGCGCACTGAATTTACACTGTGACTTTGCATTTCTACATCTGCTAAGTCAAAAGTATCATGCGCTTCTATAAGCTGCAGTACACTGTCTAATGAAGGGTCTGACTGTTTTAGAATTGATGCCCTAATTCTGGGGTCCTGCGTAATCGCATCTCTTAACATCACATCACTATATGAAAGTCCACAAGAGCAAGTAAATTTACATTGGCGGGTTAAGCCCTTCAATTCCGTAATCCAATCTTGGTGTAACTGCTGCGGTAATTTTTTAAGTCTGAAAAATCGGTACCGTGCAGCGGCTACAAGAACTTTTCTCTCATAATGAGCATTCAGTGCATCTACAATTTGTTCAAAGTCTACATCACGAGGAGATGCGAGAGGGAAAAGTTTTTGCAATAGTACGATGGTCTGGGGGCCCACAATCGATAAGAAAAGGTTCTTCACTCTCTGACCTGTAATTTGATGAGCCGCGACGAGTTCTTGAAACTGTGCGAAATAGTCGCTCCATTCTTCCTCACGTTCGTCGTACTGGCTAAATGTAGGAAGCGGTGCAGCGGCAGGTGTGGGCTGCTGATGTGACGGCTGTTGTTGTTGGTGAGCAGCCTGTGCCGTCAACTGCGACACGGCCTGCAGTAGTTGAGTGATTTGCGCCGTCTGTAACTGAATAATTTCCATTAAGTTTGGGTTCGGGGTAGTGGCCATGCTGACCGATTAGGTGCCGCGCATACAAGTAAATTATAACAAAACACAAATGCAATACGAAAGAGGACGCTCTGCAACAAAAAAGTCCACAAAACACGTAACAAAATATCTTCCCCCAAAATTCTTATAATAAGGGTGGGTGGGCGGGAGCAATTTCTGCGTGCTCCGACTGCTGCTGTCTGGCTGCTGCAAGTGGGTTGGTTCTCGGTTCTATCACTCCTCGTCGCCACTTTTTTGTCCCAACTTCGTCGCCGCTTTTGTGTCCCAACTTCGTCGCCGCTTTTGTGTCCCAGCCTCGTCGTAGGTGTCGGTGGCCGAGTGGAATGAGACCGACACAGGAAGAAAGATAGCACGCTGGTGCAGATACGGAGGGGAGCAGCCAGAAACTATAAACACTAGAGTAAATTAGAAAGATATATATATTGCACAGAATGTAACAATACTTAACTTTTACATAGTACTGCAGAATATTGATACATAGTTGTTAGAGGCCTGCCTAGTGCCTGTACGATAGCAAAGTCTTCACTGGTGCCTATCTGATTACGAAGGTCCTAACTGGTTGCTATCTCAGACCCAAGTGAACGATGTCTTTCCGTGGTGGCCACGAGCGGGGTTGCAGCAGA
Source organism: Locusta migratoria (assembly GCA_026315105.1). Classification (NCBI taxonomy): domain Eukaryota; kingdom Metazoa; phylum Arthropoda; class Insecta; order Orthoptera; family Acrididae; genus Locusta; species Locusta migratoria. The sequence continues at coordinate 356,446,305 of CM048749.1, forward strand.
GGGCGCTAGTGGCTGTCGTCGTAAGAACGCCGCACCGTGCGTGCATGGCGGCGCGCGGCGAAAGTAGGTGGCGCGCACTTCATACTTGTGCGACACCACAGTGGCGAAGCTATTGCTTCTCTGTGTGAAGTCGCTGCATAAAACTAAACATAAAAACAACAAGAAACGTGTTGGGTTCGTGACTGGATTAAGAAAAAGACGGTAAGAAGCTATGAAGTGGCGCCTGACTTAATTGCTGTAATATTCACGGCCACGAAACAAAGTCTTGCTCCGTAAATCGGAAGCTGTTACTTGCTAAAATCAGCCTCTGCGTTCCCGATAGTTTGCAGAGCCAACGACCTCAAACGATTCTGCAAAATCTGTGTAAATTACTGAAGGCCAAGTGTGACTCCAGCAAGATGAGCAAGTCGTAGTTAGTGCTTTGGTGCTATTAATAAGGCAGGGTGACCTTATTCTCGCTTCACTAGAACTCTCAGCTCAAGTTCAAGCTTCAGAGCTAGAAGTTCAAGTGAAACGAAATAAGCGTTCTTCTTCGACGTCCTCCACCTCAGATTAGATTAGTTGTTCTTTCCAAAGATCCTTGTTGAGGAGATCCTCGTGGATGTGGAACAACAAGCTAACAAGCTAACAAGCTGATAATATAATAATACTAACAGTATCATTAGAGAGACATGCATGATTTGTCAGTGGAGTAGCAGTTGGACACTAGAAAGTCTTTTAGGCTCCTCTTAAACTGATCTTTATTTGTAGCCAAATTTTTACATTTGTTGGTAAATTATTGAAAATATGTGTTCCTGAGTAGTGGACCCCTTTTTGAACTAAAGTAAGTGCTTATGGAACTTAACTGCGTGGTAATCAGTCCCTAAACTTACAAACTACTTAAGAACTAACTTATACTAAAGACAACAGAAACATCCACGCCCGAGGGATGATTCGAACCTCCGACGCGGGAGGCCGGGCGATCCGCAACGTGGCGCTCCAGACCGCTCAGCTACTCCCGCGCTGCTTTATTTGTCTCTTGGAGTGTTAGCAAGCGAGTTACTATGTAAACTGTGTACAGTGCAGTGATATCACGAAGAGAATTAATCTCACGCATGTGGTCCAAATTTGGATGCTGAATATCGAAATGCCGGCCGAGGTGACTGAGGCGCTCCAGTCACGGTCTGCACGGTCACTACGGTCGGGGGTTCGAATCCCCCCTCGGGCATGGATATTTGTGCCGTCCTAGTTCGTAAGTAGTTCATAAGTAGTTTGTAAGTTTAGGGACTGATGACCCCGTAGTTAAGTCCCATAAACTATACAAACATTTGAACAATATCGAAATGACATCAGGGCCGAGGACGTGGACTTTGCGGATATACCGGGTGATCAAAAAGTCAGTATAAATTTGAAAACTTAATAAATCACGGAATGATGTAGACAGAGAGGTAAAAAGTGACACACATGCTTGGAATGACATGGGGTTTTATTAGGAAAAAAAAGTTCAATAATGTCCGATAGATCATCTGATCAGAAAAGCAATAATTAGCATAACAAATTAATACAAAGCTAAGATGATGTTCTTTACAGGAAATGCTCAATATGTTCACCATCATTCCTCAACAATAGCTGTAGTCGAGGAATAATGTTGTGAACAACACTGTAAAGGATGTCCGGATGTGAGGCATTGGCGTCGGATGTTGCCTTTAGATGTCGGTCGATCACGATGCACTTGCGACTTCAGGTAACCCTAAAGCCAATAATCGCACGGACTGAGGTCTGGGGACCTGGGAGGCCAAGCATGACGAAAGTGGCGGCTGAGCACACGATCATCACCAAACGACGCGCGCATTAGATCTTTCACGTGTCTAGCAATACTTCTTTTTTTTCTCATTCTAATAAATCCCCATTGCATTCCAAGCATGTGTGTTAATTTTTACCTCTCTATCTACATTATTCCTTGATTTATTAAGTTTTCAAATTTATACTGACGTTTTGATCACCCAGTATTTGATCCTGAAACTTCACTTTGTGATTTACAATCAATTTGCTGCACCTACGTATAAGCCTATGTTACAATATATTTGGCGAAAGGCAGGGTATGACACTGCCATACCAGCATCATTATTTTGAAATGTAATTAGCATGGCTTTTGATATTGCACTGCGTGAATGCGAAAGTGTTTTGGAATGTGATGACGTGGCTTTATTGAGGTTTACACATTATTATTTTGAACTTTGTTTTAACCACTTCATCTAACTCCTGCATCTGCACTTTCATCATCATCATCATCATCATCATCATCATCTTGGACAATTTCCAGCCTCTGGCCACGTCTGCTTGGAACATAAGCCTCTCCATCGTCTTCTGTCTTCCCACCATCTCTCCGTCTTCACCTTGGTCCAGTCTTCTCCTTTCTTCCTTACACCTTCCTCCACTCCTTTCAGCCATCTGTCTCTCGGTCTTCCTCTTGGTCTCTTTCCTTCCAGTTTCATCTCGTGCATCTTCCTGGGTATCCTCCTCTCCTCCATTCGCTTAATATGCCCATACCATTTCAGCCTTGATTTCTCTATTCCTCTTGTAATGGTTCTACCTACATTAACTCTCTGATCCTCTCATTTCTTAACCTGTCTATCTTTGTCACTCCAATACTGTTCCTCAAGAATTTCATCTCACTAGCTTGTAATTTGCTTTTCTCTCTTCCTTTCATAACCCAGGTTTCAAATGCATATGTCAGGATCGGGCATAGTATGACCGTTATATACCTTTTTTTCGTCTTAGGGTTACATCCGTGTTCCATATCAGGCTTCTTACACTCTTCCGAAATGCTTCTGCTTTTCTCCCTCACTCGTTTATTTCTCTGTCGTTTTTTTCCATCTTCCTGTATCAGGCTTCCTAGGTACTTGAAACTCTCTACTCTCCTCAATCGTTCCCCACGGATTGTCGCGCCAGTTGTTTAAGGACTAATATAAGCACTTTACGTGTGTGGTACTGTTGTATGTGTGTGTTCTGCGCTATTATAAGTACTTTAAGCAGAAAGTTTTTGGCGCTGCTGATTGAATATGTAATGATACACGGACGACATTCAAGTACATATAATTCCCTTCCTACGGTATTAATATCGTGTTTGTTTGTTAAAATGATACTTGAGGTACAATGCCACGTTTTGCTTGGAAATGACGCACACCTCTATTCCTTTTATGTTTGCTTGTTATTACAAGCATGGAGGTCAAAGGTGTCCCTTGTGAGAAGAAGAATGTATGCCGTAACGACGTTCTTAACTGTTTCTAGCAGCTTACTAACAGCACATAACTGATAAACAAATGCCATCCGTTTTGTCATTTAAGCACTGCCGCTTTAATCTTCGCCTCTGTTACTTGGCACACAGGCCCTCTATCGACAACTGCTCCAAATACCCCCGAATAATTATATTACATTGATCGAAGCACGCTACGGGCTTCGCGCTTCGAATCGGGAGTCAATCAGGGCGTACGGCAGCCCAATGCCTGGAGCAGGGGTGCGAGAGGCGACCGAGCCGGAACGAGCCGGCCTGCCTCATTTGGTTCTTTTACTCTCCGATAAAATCACATCACCGGCTTCAGCTGCCACTGCGCCCATATTCAGAGATCGTATTACTACAGCTAGCTTTATTACCATACTTTGCAACGGAAGTCAAAGAAGGGCATTCGTATACTGTCGCTTTTTGGAATTCAGCACACAGTCGGTAAAAACTCAACCCTTATGGGACAACTAAGTCAATAAATCAGTTTTTGCTAGCCAAGAAGTCAAATATGAGGAAATAAGAAAATGAATTTTGCTAAACTTCTAATACAAATAGCGACATCACTAATTCTGTTCAACCTGTGGAGTAAAGTCAATGTCTGATGTGAACCTTCATATTTTCAAGGCGGGTGACAGTGGCCTACCCATGGAACCTAGGAAACGGAAAATTATATACAAATATTACAGAAACCAAACAGCAGTTACGAGAGTCGAAAGACATGAAAAGGAAGCAGTGGTTGGGGAGGGAGTAAAACTGGGTTGATCCCTTTCTTCAGTCTTACTCAATCTGTACATCGAGCAGATAGAGAAGGGAAGCAAGGAGAAATTAAAGTTCTGGAAGAAGAAATAAAAACTTTTCGGCTTCGCACTGGCATTTTAATTTTGCCGCAGACAGCAAAGACTTGGGATAACAACTGGATGGGAAGGACAGTGTTGATATAACACTACAAGACGAACGTAAACTAGAGCATAACAAAGGGTAATGGAATGTAATCTGATTAAATTAGGTATTCTCAAGGAATGAGATTAGGGAAAGAGACAATAAAGGTATAGAAGTTTTTTGTTAGTAAATGACTTACGAGGGCCGGAGACGGAAAGATATAAAATGTAGAGTGTCAATGTGAAGAAAACCGGAGTCGGAAAGATATAAAAAGTAGTGTTAATGTGAAGAAAAGCATTCCTGAAAAAGAGAAATTTCTTAACATCTAATATTGATTTAAGAGTTAGGATGTCTACTGATTTCATATGTCCGGAGTGTAGTCTGCTAGGCGAGTGAAACGTGAACTATAAAGTATTCAGACAAAACAAGGATAGAAGCAGTTGAAATTTGGTGCTGAACATTAACTGGTATATAGCGTAACTTATGAGGAGATACTGAATAGATTTGGGGAGAAAAGAAATGTCTGCCATAGCTTGACTAAAAGAAAGGATCAGTTAATAGGATACATTCTGTGACATCACCGAATCGTCAATTTTGTATTACCTATAGCGACGCGTGGATGGTAAACATCACTAAGAGAGGCCGCGAGACATGTGGATTGCTGTTGCTTTTCGGAGATGAAGAGGTATGCCTAGGACAGAGTAACTTGGAGAACTGCATAAAACCAATCTAGGACTGAAGACCATTACAGCAACATCAAATTAAATATTTCTTGAAATTTTAAAGAATGTGTAGAACTACTGAAACATTGTGTAGACTTCGCGTGTGATTGATTTTCCTCGTACAATTTAATTGATGAAATGTAGATAACATTCCGAAGTTTCATTTCGTTCTCGAGATATCGACAATGCTTCGAAAAAGCCACGTGCAAAAATGCGAGGGTCAAAATTTAAGCAGTACACATTTTCTTCAGCTCAGACGAATAGAGAAAAATTGGTTGGTTCTCAAACATCAAGTACGGTTTAGAGAGCAATATTTTGTGTTTTAAAAGTACAATTTCTTTACAATTTGTTCCAGAGAAAAGCATAACAATCCATGATTTTGATTACCAATGTACCAATTACAGGGATGGTCACTTCCATTTATATTCCTTGCAAATTGTAAAAAATGTTACCTTTTAATTAACATTGGGACTAAGAACTCTTTCTCGATAATATTATACATTAATGAGACCTGGAGGTTCAATGTTACTGGATTATCATATCGACGAAAATTGTACACTGGTGGCCACCCGAAATGCAATGTCAAGAAGGACCTGAGATGCCACAGTCAAATTTATTTGAGGTATAACCCGGTGTACAAAGATCACCTAACTGAAAATACAGCTCCGCGTGAAGTTTGGAAGAGGGTGAATTACGTATTGAATGTTGTCATCTTTGCTGCCTTTAACAGCTGCTACATGCCTCGAAATGATGACAGGCAACAGTTAGTAGAGATTCGTGCGTCTATAAAAAGATCGATGCGTGAAGCATACAATAATTATCACAGCCATACCTTAGCAAAAGATCTTTCCGAGAACCCGAAAAAATTCTGGTCCTATGTAAAATCGATAAGCGGGTCAAAGCCCACTGTCCAGTCACTAGTTGATCATTCCGGGGCAGTAATAGAAGAAAGCAAACGGAAAGCTGAAATTCTAAATTTAACCTTTAAGAAATCTTTCACGCAGGAGGACCGCACAAATATACCATCATTTGATCAACGTACTAATTCCGAAATGGGGGACATAGCAATAGGTATTTCCGGTGTAGAGAAGCAGCTGAGAGAGCTAAATACGAAAAAGTCTGCTGGTCCGGATGGAATACCAGTTCGGTTTTACAAAGACTATTCTGCGGCATTGGCCCCCTACTTAGCTTGCATTTATAGCGAATCTTTAATTCAGCGCAAAGTTCCTAGTGATTGGAAAAAAGCGCAGGTGACTCCAGTGTATAAGAAAGGAAAGAGAACTGACCCATACAATTACAGGCCAATATCGTTGACATCGGTTCCATGTAGAATTTTGGAGCATATTCTCAGTTCGAATATAGTAAATTTCCTTGAAACGGAAAAGCTTCTTTCCATGAATCAGCACGGGTTTAGGAAACATCGTTCATGCGAAACTCAGCTTGCCCTTTTCTCACATGACATCTTGCGAGCCATGGACGAAGGGCAACAGGCGGATTGTGTTTTTCTCGACTTCAAAAAGGCGTTCGACACGGTGCCACACTGCAGACTGCTAACGAAGATACGAGCTTATGGAATAGGTTCACAGATTTGTGACTGGCTGGAAGACTTCCTAAGTAATAGAACGCAGTACGTTGTTCTCGACGGCGAGTGCTCATCAGAGACGAGTGTATCGTCAGGCGTGCCCCAGGGGAGTGTGATAGGACCGCTATTATTTTCTATCTATATAAATGATCTGATGGACAGAGTAAGTTGTAATTTGCGGCTGTTTGCTGATGATGCTGTGGTGTATGGGAGGGTGTCGTCTGTAACTGACTGTAATAGCATACAGGTTGACTTAGACAAAATTTCTAGTTGGTGCGAAGAATGGCAGCTAGCTCTCAATGTAGAAAAATGTAAGGTGATGCGCATGAGTAGAAAAAACAATCCTATAATGTTCGAATACAGCATCAGTAGTGAGCTTCTTGATGCGGTCGCGTCGTTCAAATATCTAGGCGTAACATTGCAGAGCGATATGAAATGGAACGAGCATGTAAGGACAGTTGTGAGTAAGGCCGACAGCCGACTTCGGTTTATTGGGAGAATTTTGGGAAGATGTACTTCACCTGTAAAGGAGACCGCGTATAAAACGCTTGTACGACCACGTCTTGAGTATTGCTCAAGTATTTGGGACCCGCAGCAGATCGGTTTGAAGGAAGACATAGAGGCGGTTCAGAGGCGAGCAGCTAGATTTGTTACCGGTAGGTTCGACCAATGCGCGAGTGTCTCGGAAATGCTCCGGCAACTCAATTGGGGATCGCTGGAAGAAAGACGACGTTCCTTTCGTGAATTGCTGTTAAGTAAATTTAGAGGGCCGGAATTTGAAGCTGAGTGTAGTACGATCTTGCTGCCGCCTACTTACATTTCGCGTAAAGATCACAAAGACAAGATAAGAGAAATTAGGGCTCGTACGGAGGCATATAGGCATTCTTTTTTTCCTCGTTCAATTTGGGAGTGGAATAGGAAAGGAAATGCCTAGTAGTGGTACGGTGTACCCTCCGCCACGCACCTTACGGTGAATTGCGGAGTATGTATGTAGATGTAGATTGATTTAAAGAGTCTGCGGCTGTCTTTTTGAGATGTAGCAGACAAAGATTTTCCAAATTTCCACCTGCCCCTTCCTTCCCTCCCACCCTCGCTTTCAAAACGTATGTGACATTTCCTGGCTACCTCGCATGCACGGTACACAACAGGTACTGTAATAGCAAGGAACGTAATATCTTTCGCAATGCCAATCCGTACTAACTCAAGCGGAGGACCGAGTGCCAGGCTAATATTGCTACGTGCTGTGCTAAGCACTTCGCAACTGCTTATTACACCGGCAGTCTACCACACTGCTGATATCAAGAGTTTCTTTCTCACGTAGATGTCCCTCTGCACTACTACTCTATTGCAATTTGCAGATGCATCTGATGATGAGATATAGGTCTCGAAACTCGGGTGGTGCATAAAATAAAAAGTTTAAAATTAACTATTGCGAATTCCATTATTTAAAATGAAAGGTGCTTATTACGCAGTGCTACAACCTCGGATTTTTACACATCCGAGGAACATGAGGACTCATCGGGACCGATACGCGATTTCAACCTTCATTCGACTTCGTTTCAGTCACGCCCTTATCCACAAAATCTACATCGAATCAGCGTCTACGATTCGGCGGCATGTGAGTGTGATATTGCAATGGAAGCTTGTGACGTTGCATAGGAAATATTAAAGATCCTGAGTTAAAAAACCTCACGATAAAGCAGTCACTACTAAGATTTTTTTAAAACGAGAATATTGTAAATTTTATGAACCTAACAGTTTGTCTAACGATTATATCAGTTTCGAACTAATTACGAAAACCTATAATAGTCATCTATTAAGTTTTGATAAACCATACACCTTTATGAACATTTTTTCACTTGTAAATTGTCGTTACCTTAAAATTTTGAATTTGAAGATCAGTCATAAGACGTCAGGTGCCGACTCGTTTGTTTACATGAACTTACAGCTCAAAGGTTATTGTATCACCTAGCGGCCGTCTGGCGAAATACGCACCACTTACCATTAAATCATTAATTTATTGCATGAACTGTAACCTTTTTTTAAACCAACTTTTGTAACCAGTTATATTATTTGTAAACCACTAAATCGAACTGTATATATATCTTCAAAATTGTAGTCAATTTACTTGAAACAGAATTTGTAAATGTGATTTTTGAGTTTCTCCCGGCGTATTTGATAATCAAAATATCCACGGGTGTACTGCTGGTCTATAGTGTCCCACGGGCACAATATTTCGGCGATCATACATGTCGCCATCATCAGCTGAACTGACGGACTGAGCTCCTGGAAACGCGCCGGCACGGAGATCCGCACGCTGTGGCAGCTCGAAGGGAACTGGGTTCTAACCCGGTAGCGGGCGATTTAAATACCCTCGGCCCGCGGAGCGACCTCTCCGCGGTCCGCGCCGCGGTCGCGCAGTGGAACCGATTGCGACGGCGTCTCAGATGACGTCGATGTGAGGGATCTGTCCGCCGTGGTCATCACTACGTTACGTTTGCTAGATTTGCTAGAAACCCAATCCCTGTCTCTCAAGCTTTGCTAAGATTATAGCCACCGTCACGGTTTATGAGGTCGTCACTTGTGCGAATTTCAATGGCCTCTCTAACAACGCAGTCCCAGTATCTCAACGTCTGTACCAGAATCCTAGTGCGTTCATACTCAATCGCGTGATTCTCCGACAAACAATGTTTAACGACCGCCGACTTGCTCGGATACATCAATCGTGTGTGCCTCTGGTGTTCAACGCATCGATCCTCGACGGTACGCATCGTCTATCCAATATATGACTTGCCACACTGACACGGAATCTGGTACACACCAGCCTTCCTCAAACCGAGATCATCTTTGGCGCTCCCCACCAGTGCACGAATTTTAATCGGCGGACAAAACACAGTTCCAACCTGGTGTTTCTTCAAAATGCGGGCGATCTTCCCCGAGACTGCGCCGGTATATGGAATGAACGCAGTGCCTACATCCTCCCTCGTGTTTTCATCCGTTTCCACAGGTTGTGCTGCAGTGGTTGTGCGGAGAGCCCGCTGAATCTGTCCCTCTGAGTACCCATTTTTTCGGAATACAGTTCTTAGGTGTTCCAATTCCTGAGGTAGACTCTCTGAGTCGGAGATAGTGCACGCTCTATGTACTAGTGTTTTAAGTACCCCATTCCTCTGTGAAGGGTGGTGACAGCTGTCTGCGTGTAAATACAGATCAGTGTGCGTTGTCTTCCGATACACACCATGACCCAGGGTGCCATCAGCTCGTATCTTGACCGAGACGACAAGGAACGGCAATTTACCCTCCGTTTCAGTCTCCCTAGTGAATTCACTTTAAATTCGAACAAGTGACGACCTTACAAACCGTGACCGTGGCTATAATCTTAGCAAAGCTTGGGAACCAGCGATTGGGTTAATTAAGAGTAAATCTAGCAAACGTAACATATGACGACCACGGCGGACAGAGCCCTCACATCGACGTCATCTCAGACGCCGTCGCAATCGGTTCCACTGCGCGACCGCGGCGCGGGGCGCGGACCGCGGAGGGGTCGCTCCGCGGGCCGAGGGTATTTAAATCGCCCGCTACCGGGCTAGAACCCAGTTCCCTTCGAGCAGCCGTAGCGTGCGGATCTCCGTGCCGGTGCGTTTCCAGGAGCTCAGTCCGTCAGTTTACCTGATGATGGCGAGATGTATGATCGCCGAAATATTGTACCCGTTGGACACTATAGACCGGCAGTACAACCATGGATATTTTGAGAATTTGTAAACTTTACGTCACGTGACGTGACGTGACGTATTCGCGACTTGGGCGCCAAAATCTATGTATTTAATGCCGCTACTGACGGAAAGGGGCAGTTGATGACAGTTGTAAGTTGTAAGCAGTTTTAAGCTGCTGAAAGTCGTAGACAGCTGTGGTACGTTCTTGTAAGTTCGGTTGCCAGGAGCTTTAGACCAGATGTTGTGTGATGGAAGAATCAATAAAAATCCGTTCTCATCTAACAACGACTTTATTTTTGTAGAAGAACCTTGGAGAATGTGCTGCTATTAACTTGACCAAGATGTCCCTTTTTTGAAGTTTGATTCGTTGTGTGGCTTGGAGTGGTTTAGTAACAAGCAACCCTAGTTACGACCTAAGCCCCATTCACGCAGGCCACACAGCGTCTCAAGCTGATATCAACCACATCCTGTTCAGGTGTCCAAATTTGTCCTTGAACGTTTGAACTTATGCAGACATTGGTGAATATGGAATATCCCCTTCCTCAGTCAGCTTCTTCCGTTTTGTTTACATAAGATATTCGTCTGTATAAAGTCATAATTAAGTTTAGTAAGACCACTGGACACAAACACCAAAAGTGAAGGAGACTTGTAGTTTTATCCCAGCGCAAGCCATAAGACCTGGGATAGGGGCCTGTGTGTATTGGAGGAACGTACTCACGAGAAAGTGCTGGCCAGGTCTACGCCGTACGCGCAAAATACCATCATTTGTGTGCAGGTAAAATCTTCCGTCATCACTGAAGACCACAGCCCAGTATTCTGCCTTCCAAGTGAGCATCTGACGGTACCTGTCGATGCCGTGGTGTGAGCAAAATGTTCAAATGTTTGTGAAGCTTAAGGAACTTAACTGCGGGGTCATCACTCCCTAAACTTGTTGCTGTTGTTGTGGTCTTCAGTCCGCAGACTGGTTTGATGCAGCTCTCCACGCTACCCTGTCCTGTCCAAGTCTCTTCATCTGAGAATACGTTCGGCAACCTACATCCTTATTAATCTGCTTACTATATTCGTCCCTCGATCTCCCTCTACGATTTTTACCCCACACGCTTCCTTCTAATGCTATGTTGGCAATTCCTTGATGTCTCAGAATGTGTCCAACCAATCTATCCCTTCTCGTAGGATATGCCAGAAACTCCTTTTCTTCCCAATTCGGTTAAGCACCTCCTCATTAGTTACGTGATCTACCCATCTAATTTTCATCATTCTTCTGTAGCACCACATACAAACTATTTATGAACTACCTTATACTAGAGACGACACAAACATCCATGCCCGAGGGGGAATTCGAACCCTCGACCGTAGCGGCCGTGCAGACTGTGACTGGCGCGCCGCAGACCGCTGGGCCACTGCCGCCGGCATGGTGTGAGCGGACTGCGGTCAAGTAACACTCAAACCAACAGGCCAACAGATGCGGAACGTTTCTCGTAGGTGCCACTGTCTCGTGACCACCAATCAGTCAGGTACGCTGTCGTAGCCACCGCCCCCATAACTTTGAATGGTTGTAGCTGCCAAACTAAACGTGATGGAACCGTCATTCAAAACTCCTTGTACACAGATGGTGTCAAAAATTCCAGTGCATGATAGAAACAAACATTGTTCCATTTGAAAAACTGTATGGTTGCATAAAAATACACTTTCTAGGTATTTTTACAATCTGTTTATTGGCTAAAACTACGAGTCCTAGACTACCAATCCACTCTGTGAAAACCGCACATCAATCGCACTTCCCGTTTCCGCAATATTTGCGGTGCAAGTGTTAGGTGATTCACCCTGTATATGCTATACCTTTCTCCCAAAGGTAAAAAATTAAACACTTATCATTAGCATTTATGTACCTACCTACCAAAATCTAAGTTACCAATATGTACTAAATAATATCCTTGCCACTCATACAGGGTGTTACAAAAAGGTACGGCCAAACTTTCAGGAAACATTCCTCACACACAAAAAAAGAAAATATGTTATGTGGACAAGTGTCCGGAAACGCTTAATTTCCATGTTAGAGTTCATTTTAGTATTTTTCGTGTTCTTCCACCTACACTCATTGGAGCACGATATCATTATTTCATACGGTATACTCTACCTGTGCTGCTAGAACATGTGCCAAAAGTTCAAATGTTCAAATGTTTGTTAAGCTTATGGGAGTTAACTACGGAGTCATCAGTCCCTAAACTTACAAACTACTTATCTACTACCTTATACTAAGGACGCCACAAATATCCATGCCCTAGGGGGATTCGAACCCCCGAACGTAGTGGCCGTGTAGACCGTGACTGGAGCGCCTCAGTCCCCTCGGCCACCGTGGCCGGCAACATGTGCCTTTACAAGTGCTACACAACATGTGGTTCATGCACGATGGAGCTCCTGCACATTTCAGTCGACGTGTTCGTACGCTTCTCAACAACAGATTCGGTGACCGATGGATTGGTAGAGGCGGACCAATTCCATGGCCTCCACGCTCTCCTGATCGCAACCCTCTTGACTTTCATTTATGGGGGCATTTGAAAGCTCTTGTCTACGTCACCCCGGTACCAAATGTAGAGACTCTTCGTGCTCGTATTGTGGACGGCTGTGATACAATACGCTGCATCAGCGTATCAGGGATTCCATGCGAGGGAAGGTGGATGCATGTATCCTCGATAACGGAGGACATTTTGAACATTTCCTGTAACAAAGTGTTTGAAGTCACGCTGGTACGTTCTGTTGCTGTTTGTTTCCATTCCATGATTAATGTGATTTGAAGAGAAGTAATAAAATGAGCTCTAACATGGAAATTAGCGTTTCCGGACACATTCAAATTCAAATGTTCAAATGTTTGTACAGCTTATGGGACTTAACTACGGGGTCATCAGTCCCTAAACTTACAAACTACTTATCAGCTACCTCATACTAAAGACGGCACAAATATCCATACCCGAGGGGGGATCCGAACCCCCGACCGTAGTGGCCGTGCAGACCGTGACTGAAGCGCCTCAGTCCCCTCGACCCCCGCGACCGGCCGGACACATTCCACATAATTTATTTTCTTTCTTTGTGTGTGAGGAATGTTTCCTGAAAGTTTGGCCGTACCTTTTTGTAACACCCTGTATACGATCCCTGACTTTCAGAGATATAAAATTGTAAACACTGATCGTTGATCTCTATACTAACTGAATATTGAACTTCAGCGTGTCAGCCATAGATGGTAATATTTCATTTCTTGCCAAATTCTCATGCGGTTGCTACGAAATGTTCCTAGAATACGAAAAGAAATTATGTTTTTGTACTCTTCCTATACGATCTTATATATTGACATAAAATTCAAAACAAGAAGTAATCAAACAATTATTTCTCACGTAAAAACCATTCGAAATTAGTTTGCCAAATTTCAACAAGGCGGACAACGAAAAACCTTGTGTAAAACATTTTTGAATGTACTGACACGCTGCAGTTCTATTACAGTTCTATCAACACCGCCTAGAAGACAAGGTCTCACAAGTGGCCGTGCCTACGTCAAACCAATAGGCAGCAGCTGCCAGTTGACTGACTGCCCGCTGTGGACGCCCACCACCTCGTAGCCCCCGACCAGTCAGCTTGCGTTCGCGGGCTTTACCAGGCCAAAGAGAAAGACAGGCCCCGGCACGCACGTCATGTCACGAAAGCACGGTAGTTCTGAGCCGGCGCGATCGCTAGCCGATTGGCCGGCCGCTGGGGGACAGCCCACTCCCTCATAGAGGGCAGCCACTCACCTAGCGTCCGCGCCAGCTCAGGACTACCGTGCTTACTAATCCAAGCATTAGGGAAAAGTGATTGCAAAAATTATTACCTGAAAACAAAAAATATGAGCGTGTAGGAGATTAAATTTCAAATAGGGTTTCTATTTTATGAAACTCGGGCCTAGATGGCGAAATTTGACAAAAAAATTTGAAGAGTTCTTCATCTACATCTAAATGGGATACTCTGCAAATTACATTTAAGTGCCTGGCAGAGGGTTCATCGAACCACCTTTATACTATTTATCTGCCATTCCATTCTCGAATAGCGCGCGGGAAGAATGAACACCTGAATCTTTCTGTTCAGGCTTTGATTTCTCTTATTTTATTCTGATGGTCATTTCTACCTATGTAAGTGGGAATCAACAATATATTTTCGCATTCGGAGGAGAATGTTGGCGATTGTAGTTTCGTAAGAAGCCCACGCCGCAGCGATAAGCGCCATTGTTGTAATGATTCCTATCCCAGATCCTATATCATTTCCGTAACGTTGTCTCCCCTGTATCGCGACAATACGAAACGAGCTGCCCTTCTTTGGACTCTTTCGATGTCCTCCGTCAAACCCACCTGATAAGGATCCCACACTGTCAGCAATAGTCCGTAAAAGGACGGACAAGCATAGTGTATGCAGTTTCTTCAGTGGTTCTGTTGCATCTTTTAAGGGTTCTGCCAATAAAACGCAGTCTCTGGTTCGCCTTTCCCACGACATTATTCACGTGTTCTTTGCAATTTAACTCTGAAGTAATAGTAATTCCTAGGTATTTTGTGGGGTTTACGGCCTTCACATTTTATTGATTTATCTTGTAAACAAACCACTACGGTCGGGGGTTCGAATCCCCCCTCGGACAGGGATGTTTGTGCCGTCCTTAGTTGTTCGTAGTTCATAAGTAGTTTGTAAGTTTAGGGACTGATGACCCCGTAGTTAAGTCCCTTAAGCTTAACAAACATTTGAACATTTGTAAACAAAGTTTAACGGATTTCTTTTCGTACTCATGTGAACGACTTCACACTTCTCATTATTTACACTCAACTGTGTGAGATTACCGCCCAATAGAGATACTGGTAATTAATAGCATTTGATAATTAAACAGTATGAAGTTCACTGCAAACACTGACCATGCCAATGCACTAAATGTTACATAATTTTAATCTTATTAATTATGGTAGCAATGTATGTACACAGTTGGGTGACAACATTTATAGTTAGGCCATAGGTAGAAATTCTCCACGTTGAGATTTGCTGTGTGCTTGTAGCTGACGGGAGGCCAGCGAGCAGGCCGACGTTGGTGGCTTGTTCCAGCTTAGGATTTTCCAGTTTTCGTTTCCGGTGAGGGGAGAGAGGGACAATGGCGAGTGCCAGGCACAGTGCAGTGCACAGCGTGAAATAAAATATCCTAATACTACTTGCATTTGAAGTAATACGATGCAGTTAGGAACCTTTAAGGCCCTCATTACAAAATAGCCTGTTGATCAAATAAACAATACATTAGCTGATATAGTCACATCTGACGTAATATGTTTAATTGACAATGAAAAGTAATAAATTACCAATGAATACAAGACAGTTACACAACTAGCATGGCAATGTTTGTTCAAAAAAGTAATATATTAACTATTTCTCATTTTATTTTCAATTAATCTTGTGTATTTTATCTTGAAATATTCAGTTAAATCACTTATCTGTGATAAAAGAAATTGCACGATTGTGATAAATAGTACAAAGGATGTTTATACTAATATAAAAACCTAAGAAGACATTTATTTAATGTGTTGTGTAATTATTTTGATTTTAAGTAAAGTTTTAGAAATGTATTGGCTGAGCGCTGTACGTTGGAAGTCGGTTAGAACAGTTCACATGGGGAAGTTGATGACGTAGGGGAAAAAACCCGGCGGTTGAGCTTTTGGCGCGGGCGCACGCGCGAGGGCAGGAAGTGACGAGGCGGGAGCGAGTGGGGTAGCTGGCCGGGCGGCGTCGCTCTGCAGCAGTCGGCATGTGGATCGCCAGGTGGATGTTATAGATTTGTGTGTGGCAATCGCCACGTGTGGTTGCTCATCGTAGACTGCACCAAGTTGAATAGAGTGCTACTGTGTGTTGGTGAATATTTAGCCGGTGGAACAAGGTGTGCATCGCATTGAATTAAAGTGACTGTGATTTGTTAATGTAACACGTGTCGTCGCATAGGCATGAACATAAACGGTGTTTGAGACAGCCACATGGTGTGAAAACAATTTGCGACAAATATTCATTTTGTCTGGGGGCTCACAAGCTATAACTTTATTTGATAAATGTGTCGACGTACATACGTATCAGCCAGAGGGTTTTAATATGGTGTAATAAACAACATAAAGTGAACTTTCATCTGTTTTCAAAATTAGTAGTTAGTACACCCTTTTCTCTCATGAACTTACTTTATTAGGAATTTGTTTTGTTAATTATATGCAGGGAAGGAAAGCTGCGAACGTGTGATATCATCCCCTAGAAAACCAGTAATCACAGTTCCAGTGTTTTTGCGAGTTTAGGAATTTGGTTCGCAGTTGGTGGTTGTGAGTTTTAAAAATTAAACCTTCCCTATTTTAAACTCTCACCCAGACCTTCACATTCGCAACTGCCAATTTTTACACCATACTGATATCTTTTTCAAATCGTTCTGCAGATGGTTTTGATCTTCAGATGATTTTACTAGACGGTAAATGACGGCGTCATGTGCAAAAAAACGGTTTTTATTAAATAAATAAAAACCATAACTCCGATGGGAAAATGTTAAATTAGAAAGTTGTAGTCCTTAAGATTATCTACCGACTGATTTTTGTATGTATCGATTGATTTGATACGTTTCGAGTTATATCGAAACAAACTCTTAAAATTCATTAAACACTAGATTCCTTATAAATCGATAACATACACTTTTGCAAACATACTATTTACCACAATTATGCCACAAAATAAGGCAAATCGATCTTTTTCAAAAAAAGTTAAAAATATCCAGTATTGTTCGAGCGGCCTGTTTTGAGTGTTGCCCCCCTCTCCCTCCCCCTCACCCTTTCCCAATGGCCGCTCGCCCGCTCTCCCGCTCTGGCCCAAGGCACTGCGCGCTTGCACGCTTCACTTTACCAGTCGATTAGCAACACTAGAAAACAATGCACTGTATCGAAGTACTTTTACTTACTAGTGAAAGTATTCAATATTCAACTCCATGAAACACATCGCTGTAAAATCTAAATTACGTCCGCTAGATTTTTTAAAGAAATATATATATATATATATATATATATATATATATATATATATATATATATATATATATATATATATTTCGGCTCCAGAAGGTCGTAGAGCAACATTGTTGGTTTTAAAATCTGTTTAAAAATGTCAGCAACATAGTTCTTTAACAGTTCCTTTCATAACAAAAAAAAAAAAACAGAAATAGTCAGTTGAAGAAAACGGGCCCAAAAAAGTACAAATTTTTAAGTCATTCTTTGATACTTATAATTAACAAAATCTAAAACATTATCTAATAGTATGATAGTACAACTCTTCACGAAAAAAACATATGGAGAACCGTTATTCTAGGTCGATCCCCTGACCAACTCTAGTCAATTTTCTAGGAGCGTCTTTTTTTCAAAAAAATCAATATATCTCAAACAATACTGAATATTTCTAATTTTTTCGAAAGAGGACGTTTTTGCCTTATTTCGTGGCATACTTTGGTAAATAGTATGTTTGCAAACGCTGTTGATGTCGAGTTATAAGAAATCTAGTTTTTAAGTTTTTTTCGATATAACTCGAAACAAATCAAATCAATCGATACATACAAAAATTCAATCGATAGATAATCTTAAGGACTACAACTTTCTAATTTAACATTTCCCCATCGAAGTTATCCTTTTTTCGGAACTTTGCGAATTTTTTCGGCAAATTTCGCCATCTTGGCTCGATTTTCATAAAATAGAAACTCTATTTGAAATTTAATTTCCTACATACTCACATTTTTTGTTTTCAGGTAATAACTTTTGCAAATTTAACATTACGGCGTGACAGAATGCTGGGGCTTGTGACATGGCATGCGCGCCACGGCCTGTCTTTCTCGTTGGCCTCGGTCCTCTCGGTGTGACGTAGGCACGTACAGTTGTAAGGTCGTGTCTTGTTTTATGCTCAGAGACCAGAGTTATACATCCAGGTTCTATAAAGATCACTGACACTGAACCTCTATGTACCCAACTGTTAAAATAAGTAATAACGAAATTTCCAACGAATTATATAAAATACGTGACTGGAATCACAGTATAAAAATAGTTCAGACTAGGTCACTAGATACAATATACCCGTCAACTGAAATGTTATTATCTTTTTTTAAGACATAAATATTAAGCATAATTATAAATACCTGCTGGCGCACTTGATAATGGCGTTATGCCGAAACAAGCAGGCTTGTTGACCAAAATATTAAAATACAAGTAAATCTATATACATAAAAGAAAGTCGTGTCAGTTACACTCTTTATAACTAAAGAACGTCTGAACCGATTTGGCTCAAAATTGGTGGGTAGGTAGCTTAGAATCAGGAGACGGACATATGATACTTTTTGTCCCATTTGACAGCGTATTATATCAGAAATTGAGAAAAACTGAAAGTGCGCTTGCAGCTGGGATCATTTTCTCGATTCTCCAACAATCAGATTATTCAGTCTCTACTCGCCTAGCGACCAAATACGCTGCGTCAGACAGATTTAACATAAAACGTTGTTTTTTTTACAAGCCCCTTCGTATTATTCTTACCTCCATGATGTTATTGGTGGTGATCATATCTTTGGAGAATTACAAAGATAGAATTGATGTTATTTAGTGGTATTTTTGAGTGTTACAAACAAATTAAGTACAGATCGTTGCTTATTTTTTAGAACAATGCTTCCATTGCGTCGGCGTAACATCGGTCGGCGTACGTGCAACGCAATCTTACTACGTGATAGTAGACACTGAGACCGACGAAGATCGTACACAGTGCTTGGAGGTAAATCGAAAAGAAATTGTCAAGCGCGAACCGTTATGACTATGAAACAAAGGGTACAGTCGAGTTCGACTCCCTCAGTTGCAGTTTACGCACGAAATAATTTGAGTCATCGACAAAACAGACGGCCACGCGTGGCAATTATAATTGAACGTTTGGGGTACAGATGCAATCCAGCAGTCGATTACGCAGCGGATGCATGTTGGCTTCGGAAAAAAACTGTCGACATCTAAAATTTCATTGGCTATCTCAAGCTTTGCCACGATTGGTCTTCCCGCGATCCAACAGCTGTTTCCAACATAGCTATACCATGCATGTGTCGCGGACTGTAAAATTTTACCGGTATGCAGCAATGTTGTTAATCGTGATTCAATTAGATTCCTAATAAGACAAGAAATGAACGCAACGCAGACTTTCGAAACGTTGTATTTCCATCCCACTCATTATATTTCAATTAATTGTTTTGTTTCATGTGGAAGTTCTACCACAGTCTAACATATACAGTCGCGACACTACCGCTGATTTTTGTTATACTAGGCGACTGCAGCGCTCCTTGCGGAGGTAAAGCCACGTTGTTCTATATCGTATACGAGACGTGTATTGGTTGTGGTGTGTTTTGGTGTACGAAATGGTTTTTACTAAGGGAAGCGTGTGTAGTGCAATTAATTGCAGCAACAACAAGAAGAATACGTCTCATTTATCATTCTTTAGGTTTCCTACAGAGCCTGAGAGGTATGTAACATCACATTTCGGTAATGCTTATTTTCGATTACCTTGAAAGCAACAAACTCTTATTGAAGATTATTTCTTTTTAGGATCAACAAATGGCTTATAAATAGCAGACTACAAGATCTTTTGGATAAAGATGCCGCGTTTTGGGAGATAAACTATTCTTGTTTCGTTACTGCTGAGACTTTCTGTGTGGGCATTCGAAAATAATTTACTACTGAGGCAAATGTATGGAAAAGAAGTGTTCAATGTGGCCGTTATTAATATTTTCTGTTTTATCTAATGGAAACCACAGCCTAACACATAAACCTATTTACCTGAAACCACAGAGCCATGTTATTTTACAGACAATTGTCGCCCCGCCCCCTTCCACTCCTCCCTCTTCTATTAACCATACAATGAGAGACTGTGATAATCATTGAGGATCATCCACATAATATGCATTTAAACTGTCGTGTAATCGACGTATTATCTTAAAATAACATAATTGAAATAGCCTCGCAGCAAATTTATATTAGACGAAAGTTTAATAACTAAAGAGCAGGGGAAAAAACCTTTTTTGCACTTTGTAACACCGGGAAGGCTAATTACATACTTTTCATGTGCGAAATACTGTGTTTACCAGCAAAGTAAGGTGCAATGTCTGAATAATTTCGTCATAAATATGTTGCAGTTAGTGTCAGTTTATTCGCGAATTTTTGCTAAATTTACATTTATTGATATTTAACTATCCCTTGGAAATTCAATTATATGCTTGTCTGCGCAAAATACTATGGTAATCTATCACTACCAGCACGGTAAGCTGCAAGCGATTTCGAAAGAATTACTTCATAATATTATTGCAGTTTGTGTCAGATCATAACGAGTTTTTGCTCGGTTTACCTTTCTTTTAGACTCAGTTATGTGTCAAGATACGTAAATAAAGCTTGGAATGCAAGAATATATACAGTATTTAGCAAACCACACATAAAAGTAATTACAAGCGGGCATTATAATATGTCGTATACGGCTGTAAGAGACAGCCGGCTTTACGACCGCTTGGAGCGCTAGAGTCGCTCCAAGTGTCTGAGGGTAACAGGTTTCACAGCAGTGAGTGTCGCGACTGTATCTGTGGTTCTACCATTAAAGTATGATCATGCTATAATTACGTTATATCCAATTCAAAAAATAGATATACTCGTGTTATAAGAAACATTTCTGTACTGCTCGCTGCGAGAAAAATATGCTAAGCTGTGCTATAAACATGTGCGGTTTTGTTTTTTTCTTCCCAGTAATTTTTAACATAAAACAATGCGGCCATTGAAGTTACTAACCTCACAGATAGAGCAGCTCGAAACGTCTCTCTAATAACCCGTTTCCAATTGATTTACCTGTCCATTTTAACTTCTATTCCCAATCAAGTTCCCGATTGCAATAACAATAAATAAGATGAGAGAGCTTGGAAGGAGGAGACAGAGTATGGGGGAATGAAATGGATTTAAAAAGGGGGAGATGATATAGACGCAGAGAGGAACGGGAGGAGATGGATATGGTGTGGGGTAAGAGGGAGTGGTGTGAAGGTAGGGGAGGAGGAGATGGACAAAGGAAGGGGAAGGAAGGGATAGACATAGAGAGAAGCTACTGCGAAGCGTTGCCGGGTTTGCTAGTAAAGAATAATTGCAACTACTTAGATTGATTCCATATAAATAGTAAATAAGAAGTTACAGTAAGGGTTTCTTTCAGCTCTCGTGAGACATGTCGTAACTTGTTTCTGGTACACAGCTCATTGTGTGGAGAGCCCGACAGGGCGCACTCTACTCAACAGCAGAGATTGGTGGTCGCGTGCAGCAGGAAGCCACAGAAGGAGTGGCCAGCACGAAGCGCGTCACTGTCCAACAACTGCGGTCAGGTAACGTAACGCCGCGAACTTGCGCCTGGAACCGTTCCACGTCTAGAATCGGCGCACCTGGCGCCTTGAGAAACCAGAATCGTATTACGTCTTGTGGCCGCGACGAGGAAAACACGGCGTGGTCGCGGTCTTACGCAACTGGCAGTCGTCCCGCAGTCGAGTTTAGACACTCCATTAACTCCAATAGGCTATTAAGATGAGAAAAGTTAAAATAATTGACTGTCTAGATAGAGGAGAAACCACTTTTTCAAAAACTTTGAATCGTGAAGGAAGGAAACTATACAAACTAATTTTATTAGGCTTGATTCCGTGGTGACACTTGTGCTCAACGACTGTTTATTTGATTTGTAGAAAATTTTTCAGCAGTCAGTCGTAAATATTAATTTATCCACAGATCTAGATTTCGACCACTTTGTGATCATTATCAATGCTTAAAACAAAACGATTAAAACACGTAAAACATTTCGACCTCCATGTTGGTACGAACGTAACCTCCAACATGGAGATCGCAATGTTTTACGTAGTTTAATCGTTTTGTTCTAAGCATTGATAAAGACCATACAGTGATCGAAATCTAGATCTGTGAATAAATTGATATTTACGACTGATGGCTGAAAATTTTTCTACAAAACAAACTAATATTCCTAAGCAACTGAAAGTCGGGGAACAGTTTTCACTTGTCGTTGTTGCAGTAGTCGTCACTGGTAAAATCTGTTTAATCCAGCCCTCCGTGTGCTGATGACCATGATGTTGGGTGCCCTAAAGCCGCAATAACAACACTCCAACCCTTCGCGTTAATAAGCTGTCCAAATCCTTACATCCGTATGTAATTATTGCTGATCCAAGTGCACTTGACTCTGCTTCCCTACCCACTGTGAAGCCTTGGTATCACATCGCAATTTTAATCCCCTCCACCATCAGAAAATTACTATTACTTGGTATCTCTGATCCTACTGCTATAACACTTTTTTTTTTCAATATATATACAACTGAGCCGATTTTTCCACAATAACCATGCCTCTCAGTTGCGAATGTCCGGATATCTAAATTCTTTATGGCACTTGGCATATATATATATGCCGAAACTAGTAGTGGTTATATATATATATATATATATATATAACCACTACTAGTTTCGGGACGTTATGATGAAGGAACTATAACGTCTCCAAATCGCAACTGGCTCAAATAAAAAGCCTATATACAACTAAACAGACTTTTTCCATAATAACTAGTCTCACAAAGTTTTTTTCTCATCATGATGAATAAAATAATTCCGATGACGACTGGTAAAACTGATTTATTAACTAACTTATTTACAGTCGCAACCTCAGGTGATACCTATATAACTCATGATTGTCAATTTTTTATAATAAAACAGTATGAAAATGTTAAATGTTACCGTATTTACTCGACTACAGCAGCCACCTTTTTCCTACTTTTTAACTTCTGAAATTGGAAAGGGTACTGTAAGCGGAAACTTCATAAATTCAATAGTGAATTCGGTTGATTCACGATAGGCTAAATTTGTTAATCATTTTTACACATTTTAAATGAAATGCCTATACAACTAGTATGTTATTCAGTGTGTCACCGTTTCTATTGCAAAGTCCGCCTGTGCGGCAGTCTGTGTCTAGCAGAAGCCACGTCCTATCTCAAGTAAATACTCGAAATACCAAAACTTCAAATTCACAAGCTGCCACACATATGGCAATATTCGTTGTCAACTCTTAATTTAAACGATGCCGAAAAGCTAATGTTCCTACCATCCGTACTCATTTTCGTATGGCGTACACATTATAAATCTGCATTCAACACTACCAGCGGAAAAATGCAAGCCTAGCGGTACTGAATGGAGATTTGGGAGTGGGGGCAGTCAGCTATTGTTATTGTTATGCCGTAGAAATACCACTGTCCAAGAGCCAGCGTCAGGAAATGTTGTTTAATTTCGAGTAAATTAGTTCTACCGAATTTCACGAATTTTCGAGATTTTTTATATTTAGTAATTTTACCTAAAAAAGTAAGGGGGTGGGAGGTACTATAGGCGATGGGGTACTAAAGTCGGGTAAATACGGTAATACGAAAATGTGTGTTCGTAGGTTTTACCGCTGAATATGCTGAGTGAAGATCTCTCGGGCGTGCAGCCGGATGGATTGATCGTTGTGGAACGAATTTTCGATAGCGAAACGTGCCATCATCATCAGGTTACTCCCGCTGACTGAAAACTATCCCAGCGTGTACCTCCGTGGATGGTACTTTAAAGCCAAATCTTCCTTCTTCTACCCATTTTATTACTTTCTGAATCCTAATGTGAATCTTTTTCACGTGGTTATTTGCATAGCTTGAAGGGGGAAACATATGGCGCTATGGTTGGCCCGCTAGGTGGTGTTGCCATAGGTTAAAAGTGACATCAACTGCATTTTTTAAAATAGGTACCCCCATTTTTATTAGATATTCGTCTAGTACGTAAATAAATATGAATGTTTTATGTAAACACTTCTGTCGCTTTGTGATAGATGGCCCTGTAATATTCACAGACATATTGCTCACAATTTTAGACGAACAGCGCGCCACTTTGCCACACTAGATGGAGGATATAAAAAGAAATCAGAGATGCTTTTCTTCTACAACAAAACTAAACCAGGACTTAATTCTCTTGACCAGAAGACACGTACATACACACGCAAGAGACATTCGATGAGATTGCCATTCACCTTATGGACAAACAATTATGGACGCAATAGCCATAAATGTCGTGTTTTATTTTCACAACATT
This sequence comes from Locusta migratoria, assembly GCA_026315105.1. Classification (NCBI taxonomy): domain Eukaryota; kingdom Metazoa; phylum Arthropoda; class Insecta; order Orthoptera; family Acrididae; genus Locusta; species Locusta migratoria. Next base: position 356,470,664 of record CM048749.1, read on the forward strand.
CAAACTATCAGGGATCCTACAAGTAATTAGAAAAAGAAAATTATATGTTCTCAAATGGAGAACAGTGTCAACAATTCATGCCTTCAGAACACTGTACTACAAGCCATGACAGGTTGCGGAGCCACTTACCAACAGCCGAAGATTGCGGGAACTGGAAAATCACCAGAAAGAAGATGTGTCCACATCGATTGGATAGAGGAAGTGGTCAAACATGCAGTAAATGCAACAAGAATATTTGCAAAGAGCGCAGTGTGATTATTTGTAAAGAGTGTCTCTGTTAATGAACAGAACTTCTCTTGTAGTCTCGGTAAAATAAATAAATAAATAAATAAATAAAAAAATAAAATAAAATAAAATAAAATAAAATAAAATAAAATAAAAAAATGTTATTTTTCTAAAAGGTCATAGTATCTTCAAAAATATTATGTTACTCATTCTGTCATCAAATCCGTCAAAATTTGAAAAGACTGCTTCAGTAAATAACATTTTCTGACTGTTACTGGTTATGGATCTGACAGAGCACTATCGTGCAATTTTGCAAATCCTACAACTCATGAATTCAAGAGTTGAACTGTCTTACAGCGTGTGTGTGTGTGTGTGTGTGTGTGTGTGTGTGTGTGTGTGTGTGTGTGTGTTGTAAGTGATAAATATCTCTATTAATTTGTTCTCATATGCTTGTAACGCTCCAGTTAAAAGCTACAGAAATGTGCTGTTTTGGCAATGGATTAAAGCAGAGGATTTTACTAGATGCAGATGTTGTATTGTGTGTTTCTTTTTATAAATAGGTATACTATTATTTTCCGAAAATTGTCTTTGTTTCGTACACGTTTCTTACAAGAAGAACCTATCTGAGTTACGTCATCCCCTCAGCTAATCATGACTAGATGGGGCTTCATGGTTTGAAGATGCTGTCTTTTACTTTGATAATTTTGATGCCACTAAATGTGTATGAAATAAAACTGATCTGTAGTCAACAAAATTATTCAATATTTAATTATAAACTAAATACGTCACTCGATTTAGATAGATAATGTTGCATGTTTCAGAGATGCGTAAGCAACATTCGAATACAGACATGAACAGCAGGAATTAATTACATCAAGAGAAACCTCTCTAAATTGGAAAATAATTCTAACTTCAGAAAGTTTTCTAGAAGATTACATTTTTAAATAATAATTTTAAAAATCCAGCTACACTTTTATGCTGTGGACGCCCGAACAGTAAAGCTGTATGTTATCTAAATTGGCTTTTAGAATAACAAAGAGAATTCACGTGTCTGCAACTCGTATAGTCTACCATTTTGACATTCTCCAAAGATTCCTTAGACGTACTTGAGTGGAAGTGTGAGTAGTAGAACAAAGAAACAGGAAGTATCATAAACAGAAACTCAGAATCTAGATTCTTTTGTTCAGTGAAGACAGTATTATGTGATGAAAGAACGAATGAAGAACTTGAACCAACGCTATTACATATGTTGGTTGAATTGTGCACCTTCCTCGTGGTCAGATATATCATTTCCTACATACAAAAATATTTTGGTTGCTAAGCACAGGAACTTCAAAGAAAATATTTTTAACTGTAGTTAGGTAATCAATAAATTGGGAACAAAATGAAATTGCATATTTTGATGTTAATTTTTTCACTAGATCATGCATGTATTGAATTTTGATAGTGCAGGAGCGCATGAATATATTGGGATTTTACGGTGAATGGAATTCTCCTCTTTAGTCATTATCATAAGAAACGAGCCTGGAAACGATCCGACAAATATCCTGATTCGCTGTTGTGTGTCTAAAAGAAATCGGAAAAACAAACGTAACTAAAACCTGTTTATATATAGCGACCAAAGAAGCAGACAGACCAGGGACAACTGCTGGTAATTTGAATTGACGATATCTTACCGATCGGAGGTCAGAAGCCGGTCTTTCTGCTTTCGGCCACCACGGAACACTCGCCGAGCTAGCGGAACAAACACACCGTAGTGTACTTATAGATGACGAAGTATTTTTGAGATGTCATAGATCTTTGGAAGAGAAAGTGAAACTTATTTTAAATTTGTTAATTTCCGTCAATAGTTGCAATATAACTGTTTTATTATATGTTTCGATCACTTGGATCATCTTCAGATCTAAAAAACAAAAGTAAAATAAAAATGTACAATTTGATAAACTTACTAGGGGTTAATTTAACGATGGTTAATTTATACATAAATGGAGAGATTTTTTTCTTTACCTTATAGTTGCGTCCGCAACTCGTCTGGCTGAGTACTAATTGGTACTGAGTTTTACAGTTTGACCGTGGTTCAATTAACCCCTAGTAAGTTTATCAAATTGTACATTTTTATTTTACTTTTGTTTTTAGATCTGAAGATAATCCAAGTGATGGAAACATGTAATTAAACAATTATATTGCAACTGTTGACGGAAATAAACACATTTGAAATAACGCAGTGCAGTTGCGGTCACTCTCCAGTCCATCATATCGACCATAAAAAAAAAAAAAAAAAAAAAAAAAAAAAAAAAAGTGGAATTTAGCGACCTGAAAACGGGAGAATAGTTAAATCGCTGACTCATTCACACAAGGCTCGCTGGTATAGAATAATGAGCAATATTAGGTAATGTGTAAAAAATTACTGAATAAACCTGTAGTCTAATAGTGAACAGAAACATCCCGAGTCAGAATATTATTTCGTTATTTCAACATTAGCATCTTTGATGAGATTGAGAAGAAAACAGTTTTTAAATTTCATTCGAATATTTAAAATTTAAAGAAACGATGAGTGAATTGCTCGTTCATTATGACACTGGAAGTGCATTTAATTACGAACGAATACACTAAGGTTAAATTAACCTTGGTCGTTTTCATTACGAACTTCAGTGTCTTATCCGAACTTATAAGACCATCCGAAAGCCATCCGCTACAAGTGACCTTATCATCAAATAATTTCACTTACAAGGTAGCAATTCACGACAACGCATACCTCCTGTGCATGTAACTAAGAGCCTTTGGTTCGCTCTTTTAACTTTCATTTTTAACACTATTCCATTAGAACAACTTTTAGTGATTAACTATTCAAACAATCGATTTTTTTAAAAAGTACTGTGACGTTTTACATCAAATTAACTAACGTATCATAAGCATATTCCTTTTTCATCTAAAAATTGCTACCCCACCCAAAGAATTAAAATCATGACTTTGTTTCCTTTGAAATGAATAATTACGACATTTTATGTGGGACTTATAATTTTATGCCCCTCATCTCGTAAATGTATGTAATTTTTCAAATTACAATCTACCGGTATAAACCTACGTAAATTTTTGGCACTTATTGATAGATAAAATTTTTATTTTATTGTAAAAATTGAGAAACTTGATTTTTAATGTGAAGGAAGCACTGAGGATGCAGCTGTACCCGCGAAACGGGTTGTGGGGTTAAAAACTTAATTTTACCATCTGTCAACGGAATTATTTTATTGATCATGACTTTCAGTACCTCCAAATGCTCTGATTGTAAAGTTAGTTCTGTACATGATTCAGTAGCTTTTCATTACTTATCTAAACTAGACATAATCTTCAGCACTCTTGTGTAACACCACACTGCAAAAAACTTCTAATCTGATTTGGGTTATATTGTTCACCGTCCACGTTAAACTTCCATATAGGAATCTAATCGGCTAAAATAATTTCAGAACTGACTTTGTAATACCATAGTTTATAATCTACGTTAATAAGAATTTTCAGGAAAGCCTTTTCGATTTCCAATCTGCATTTTATAAATTCTTCGCTTTACTTATTTAGCTGTCCAATAGCAAATTTGTCGTGTACTTTTACTGTTTCATTTTCTAAACTAGCTCCTACAGAACTACCTTATTTAACTCACACACTGGATCCAAATTGTTTTAATTTTGTCAACGTTCGTCTTACAACCACTATTTCGTTAAACTGCTCTTCTGTGTTTTTCTCTTTCTCACATAAACCTCAATGTTTCTCTTTCTCATCCCTAGCTTTCAATTTCTTTTTTAGGTCTCGTCTTTGTTTCCTGTATTGTTTGCTGTGTCTGCAGATTCAACGACATGGAGTGTACGCTGTAATCAGGCCAATTTCAACTATTGCCTTCCATTGTATGTCCTTTATCTCTTGGACTTGTGTTTTTTCTTTGTAGTTAATTATTCTAAAATTAGCAGAAGGAAGTGAAATAACTGCATTCCCCGCGTAAAACAGTCTAAACACTTTTTATTAGGATCGCATTGTTATAAAAGTAAACAAATTACATCTATTAAGAAAGGACTGTCGGGCTTGAACGAAAATACCTGGTACCTTCATGAGGATTTCGAATGCGATAGAAATGCAAAACAAGAAAAAAGGAAAAGGAAGGTCCTTTGCATGCGTCACCAATAGAATACATTTTTAAATGTAGTCCTTGATGTGTGCTAAAGTCTTGAATAGATAAGCGAGTGTGAAGACTGATTTTTTCATGTCTGACGTACATAGATTATTTCATTGAAAAATTCATCCACTACCTACAATAGAGAATGGTCTGTAAAATACACTGCTTAAAACAATTTGGGAATGAGGTGAGATATCATACACAAAATACATATGGTAAAGACGCCTCGGTTGCAGAGTGGTAGAGTGCCAGCCTATAAATCCGAAGGTCGCAGGTTCGATTTCCGCCAGGTCCTAGGAATTTTTATCTGTCACTTTCCACTTCTTTCACATCTGGCAGTATTGCTCATGTGTGGTTCGGAACCCACGTTAAACTGTAGGTCCTCCTATAACTGACTGGATAAGTCAGTTCGAAGGTAGGAGGAAGGCAACGGCATACCACCTCCAAACAGGACCATGCCTAGCAAAGCACTGAGGTGTTCAAACCAATCTTCGGATTGTTGACTGCCATTGGTTACAATTGTAATTTGTGAATAATACAGTACGATATTTTGCTGTCTTAACTCTTTGCTCGAGGTTTGCATGGCGTTTACTTAGAGCTAGGCATCCGGGGGCTACCACAATAGTGAAACAGTTACTATCGTTTCCCTCTAATATGGCATATGATCACCTCGGACAGCCAGTGCAGCTGCACAATTGTGTGGCATGCATAGTCGACAGGACTGATCGCGGACCTCTGGTTGAGAGCCGAGTGGAGGGTCTGAATCAGAGGCTCGTACGGTTCTGTGACAGTATAGGCTTCAAATTCCTCGAGCTGCGCCATAGGGTGGTGGTTTTTCGGGTTCCGATAAATAGGTCAGGAGTCCACTACACTCAGGAAGGGCCTACACGGGTGGTGGAGGCTTTGTGGCATGACTGGACTCTTTTTTTTTTTTTTTTTTTTTTTTTTTTTTTTAGGTTAAAGGACCTCGGGAACAGAGTTGTCTGTGGTTTCAGTCTCAAAGGGCGCAGGTCAAACACAGGACGAATGCAGATCTAGGAACCATTGGTGTAACAGTTGTAAATTGTCGTAGCTATGTTGGGTAAGTTCCACAGCTCCAAGCGCTGATATGAAGTACTGAGGCACAAATCGTTATACGTTCTGATAGCTGGCTGATGCCAGAGATAAGTTCGGCCGAAATTTTTACGAATGACCAAATGGTCTTCAGAAAGGGTAGATTAAATAAAAAAAAGGAGGTGGTGTGTTTATTGCTGTTACAAACGATTTATCTTGCAGCGAAATTGAGGCAGATACTTTCTGTGAGTTGGTATTGGTAGAGGTTATACCTGACAACTGGAATAAATTAATAATTGGATCTTTTTATCGGTCCCCTGACTCAGACGATGCAATTGTCGAAATGTTCAAAGAAAGCTTGAACCACATTTCATAACAGGTACCCGAAGCATACTGTTATAATCGGTGGCGACTTTAATTTACCCTCGATATGTTGGCATAAATACGTACTCAAAACCGGAGGCAAATATAAAACATCGTCCGACCTAGTTCTGAATGCTATTTTCTGAAAACTACATCGAACAGTTAGTTCATGAACCCAGTAGAATACTAAATGGTTGCTAAAATAGCCTTGATCTCGTAGCAACAAATAATCCTAAGCTAGTAAAGAGCATCAAAACAGATACAGAGATTATCGAATATATATACATAATAAAGCTCCTGGCGGGTATTTTGGTGCATATTATGGACGTAAATCAAATAAAAACTACGAAAATGCAAGAGAGAAACAAATTTTTCCACTTAAAAAAATATTTCCCGTATTTTACACCATTTTCTGAAATCCCTTGAAAAGAAATCGAATTTGTGGGTACCTACTTTAACTGGCAACCGGCGTATAAGACACATTCAGATTTTGAACCAATTTTCGTAGGGAAAAAAGTACGTCTTATACGCCGGCAAATACGGTATATTTAAATGACAAATTTCATTAGAGAATTAATGTGCTGGGAAGCAGTAGTTAGTAAACCCGGTTCTTTAAATAGCCCTCTGTAGGATTTTCTTGAGTTGATACCAGAAATGATTCGTATCGCACGTTTTTGGGCTCTGAAAACTTCAGCTTGGCCTGATAAGTTGCCGCAGTAAATAATCCAGTATGACATTATGGAGTGAAAGTACACATAACATGCTAGATTTTTCATTTTTATATCCCTATGTCTGACAACATTCGCAAAGCAAACGGACTCGTTTAGGCGCTTCAGTATTTCGGTGGTATGCTCCTCTCAGCTAAATTTATTAACAAGCTGTAGCCTCAAGAATTTGACACTGTCAACTTCTTCTACCCCCTTTTTTCATACTTCAGGCGTATCCTGGCAGAAAACCTTCTACAAATCGTAAACTGCATGTATTGTGTTTTTTACAGGTTTTCTGACAGAGAATTGGCTAGAAACCATTTATTAATGTCCATGATAATTTCATTAGCCGACCTTTCTAAGGGTAAATTTGATTTATTATTTATTGCAATGTTTGTGCCATCTGCAAATAAAACAAACTTGGCATCCGGTAATTTTGCTGATGAAAAGTCATTGATATATGCAAGAAAAGCATGGGCCCTAAGATATAACCCTGGGGGACCGAAAATGTTATTAGTTCCCAATTGGATGAGGCCCAATAGTTCAGTATACGTCTCTTTCCTATTGACACCACTTGTTTCATGTTAGAAATATACGATTTGAACCATTCTGCAGCATGTCTTGTTACACCGTAATATTCTAATTTGTGATTTAAACAGTCAAATGCGTTTAACAGATCACAAAATAAACAACTGAAACTTTCTAGTGACGAATCCATGTCTATGGGGCTGCAGCCCTACCAGAGCATGAGGTTTTCCTCGAATTACTATTATCGTGTAGGTGAGAAACGCATCATTTATAAACAACGGAAACTTGGCGCCATGCGCTATGATTGGATGCGAGATTGCCCTGTTTCCGGATGCACTGGACAACGCTTGCCCGGGAGCGCTCTACCTGCCGGAGATCGCGATGAATCCAAAGCGTGTCGTGTTACAGAAGTGACAGGAAGTTGGTTTGTGTAACTCGATAACCAGATCGCTGTCGGTCAACCGACGAACGGCCAATCGGAGCACGTACCGACAAGTTTCCGTAGTTTACCAATGGTGCGTTTTCCTCCTACTCAACATTAGTAATTATTGAAATGTAGACTCCATTAGGAGCAGTGCGCATCACAACCATAAAATGTTAAATACCCAAAGAAAATCCAGCATTGGTCATAAATTTGTTTATTTATTATTACATATCGATTTCGGCTACTGAATAGCCATCTTCAGTGCAACTGTAAAAGTACAAGTGCAATAGAAATACCAGAAACACAACATTGATCTGTGATGGAAATCATTACAACAACGGCGCTTATCGCTGCGGCGTGGGCTACTTACGAAACTCCAATCGCCAACATTCTCCTCCAAATGCGAAAATATATTACAGGTAGAAAAGATCATTAGTATAAAATACGAGAAATCAGAGCTCGAACGGAGAGATTCAGGTGTTCTTTCTTCCCGCGCGCTATTGGAGAATGGAATGGGAGATAAATAGGATAAAGGTGGTTCGATGAACTCTCTGCTAGGCACTTAAACCTGATTTGCAGAGTAGATGTAAATGTAATTTGATTACATATGTATTACATCTGTTTTTACATACCTTGCACAATCGACTAGATACATTACTGATCTTATTAATCCAGGCACAAGGCATACCTACAAGTCAATACAAAAGATGTTATCAGAGTCAAAATCACTACTAAACGACTAGAAACATTACTGGTCCTACTAATCCAACCACAATGCATAGTTACAAGCCAATACAAATAATGTTATTAGAGTCAAAATCACTACTAATCGACGTGTAGGCAGCTTATATAGCTGACTTCTACATAGGTGGCGCGTTCTGTTATAGATGTAACGTAAACAGTTATGCCTCATGTTATTATAATGGAGTCTCATACCGTGGAAAAAAAATAATTTTTTAATACAATAATGAAAATAAAAACCATCAATTACAAAAAATAAAATATATACATAATCATCTTAATGCTGGTAGGCATACAAGATGAAGTCGTTTGTTTATTACACAGTGCCCTCTATAATTCATATTATAAACCAAAAAAACATTTCAACGGTATGTTTCGTCCTGACAAAGATACTATTAATTTATGGATCATATAATTAAGACACAAGCGTCTTACACAAAGTGTCCCCTCGTCGAAATCAAAGTAAATTGCAAATATACATCTTATGCTTTCAAAATAAAGGTGACTAACATAAATGGCATATGAAGGAACAGACTAAGATACATATATGTTCAAGACCCGTTTATATACAATTCTAGCCTTCAGTGTCTACATTTAAAAATGATTTTAATTTTATGTTGACAAATTAGTTAATAACATCACATCGAGTGCCCAAGACAAGCTTGCATTAGCAATCATGAAATTACAAAAGACAGAAACCACATATCTTAATGTCTAGGTTCAGGGGCGTTTGAAGAACACGAAAGACACACCCGTCTTCTCCAACCATCAAAATCAACAGAAGCAGAACACTGCATTTCCATGAGACATACAATGGAATATAGTAAAGCAAAAATTTTAATCTCAGTCTCCGGTTTCTGGGACTCAGTTGTTAAAGAATCGGTGGAAATTCGTCTTGCCGACAATCTTATAAATAGTAACAACGGCTTTCAGCTCGACAAAAATTGGAATCCTGTGATTAATATTATTCAGTCACAGCGTAATCGACGCCATCAATCGATTATCAATTATTAGAAGACTGATGCTCTTCTACCACCGAGGGCAGCACATACAAGTAGGCTGTATCGCGCGTGGCACTACCGTTGCATGCGCAAAACGACACCAACACTTTTGGCATGCGCAAGAACCACTATAAATACCGCGACTACACTTGGGTTCTTCAGTACGACATGCTACGTCTACTATGAAGAACGCAGCTCCCTACCACAACATGTCATCTGCAGGACAGCCTCAGACATCCAAAAGCTTACGACTAAGAAGAGAAATTCTTAAGGAAGACACAACAGCTAAAGGCTGTTATCACTACCAACCGAGTCTGCTCGTGGGAAAACACGGGCAAACCTGATGCCTAAGTCGGTTCTTCAGTACTTACTACTCACATGAAGATGGCCGAACGCTTCCAGCCCGAAATATCGTGTCAGAATGAGACGGGATCCGGCTGTACACCCGAAAGTTACTGGATGACGTTCCATTTATTTGCAATTTACTTTTATTTTGACGAGGGCACACATTGTGTAAGACGCTTGTGTCTTAATTATGTGATCCATAAATTAATAGTACCTTTATCAGGACGAAATGGTACCGTTGAAATGGTTTTTGGTTTATAATATGAATTATAGAGGGCACTGTGTAATAAACAAACGACTTCATTTTGTATGCCTACCAGCATTAAGATGATTATGTATATATTTTATTTTTTGTAATTGTTGGTTTTTGTTTTCCATACTGTATAAAAAATAATTCATTTTCACTGTATGAAGCTACATTATAATAACATGACGCATAACTACGTTACATCTATAACAGAACGCGCCACCTACGTAGAAGTTAGTTGTATAGGCTGCCTACAGGTCACTTACTCATTTTGTCTGTGATAGCAACATTTGTATTGGCTTGTAACTATGCTTTGTTGCTGGATTAGTAAGATCAGTAATGTTTCTAGTCATTTAGTAGTGATTTTGACTCTGATAACATCTTTTGTATCGGCTTGTAGCTATGCCTTGTGGCTGGATTAGTAAGATCAGTAATGTTTCTAGTCGATTGTGCAAGGTATGTAAAACAGATGTAATACATATGTAATCAATGTTGTATTTCTGGTATTTCTATTGCACTTGTACTTTTTCAGTTGAACTGAAGATGGCTATTCAGTAACCGAAATCGATCTGTAATAATAAATAAACAAATTTACGACCAATTCTGGATTTTCTTTGCATTAGTAATTATGTTTCCAGTGGCATCAGCTATCCAGGGTTAAAATTTCATTACACATTTTTTCTATATCCTGTATAGAAATGACTGTTTGTATTTTATATGCTGCCGTTCCGTTCATCCGATTGCGATGAAACTTCGTCACCATAGTACTTGCACTTTCGAGAAGGTTACAGGCGTAATTATGTTACTCTACGACACATAGTTCACGAGATATGTCGTCATGAATACTGAGTTGCGTGAAAATGTTGCATTATGAATAACGTTTAAATTCATTAAGTCTTTGCTGCTAAATGTATTCGCAACATATTTTGCAATCAGTATACATACGGTATATGCCAATGACTGTACCTGCAGTAGTATTTCATTGTACAACTTATAGTTTAGGAGATATGGCGCCTTAAACACTGAGACACTTGGGAAACTGCCGCCTCATGTTTGTTCGTATTGTGTGCGTTGCCGTATCGTTCATCCGATTGTGATGAAACTTTCCACAGTTGACCTCCAACTCAAAAGGAAAGTCACTGTCTGTATGATGCATGGCAGAGGGTATTTTACCTAGGAATTTCGTCATAAACCACGGTTTTATTCTGATGTTGATTAAATTTTTTTATTTAATATTCAAAACAAGAACATCATGCTACCTAAGATTTCATACGGTGCATGGTGGAGGGCATTTAGCAAGAAATACTTCATTTTCCTTGTCACCATGAAAGTTAACCACCTACAGGTGTAAAAGGAGATGAACAGATAGAAGGGAGATAATGAGGTAAACAGAGAGAGAAGGTAGATTGAGGAGAGAATAGGGAAGGAGAGATGGACTAACGTTACAGTAAGACTGGAATAAATAAGTACCCGGACGACGTCGGGTTTCAGCTATTAAACATTACAAATATGTTTGTATGTGTGTTCCACATGATCTCCTAAAGTACTGAAAAGATTTCAACCAAACTTGACACACTTATTCCTTATCATCAGGTAACAATCGCTGCGGGGCCAAGAACCACCTACGACACATAGCTAAGAAGATATGGCCTTAGAAACAAATTGCCGAATCATGCGACGAGTGATTATCGACATTTTATTCAACCACTATTTGCGAATGAGAACAGTAAACGACTCACAACTAACGTTACACATAATTTCAAACCTCAACGACTCTTTTTATCGCTACAACCTCAGCCAAATAATGAAAGGAAAGAAGTTTATCGCTTACTGTTTTTCCACTGTTGATGCAATCAAAATACGGCATTCGGCATGACTTTACAATTTATTACTTCTACACTACTAATCGTATACTGGAGACAGTTTACAGACGTTAGTCATACATAGCACTGAATGTACCCACATAATTGCCGCGGCGGCGTGGCCGAGTGCTGCTGCTCTCCGTCGGAGGTTCGAGTCCTCCCACGGGCATAAGTTACTTTAAGTAGTTTGTAAGCTTAGGAACAGATGACGAGAGTACTTAAGTCCCACAGATTTACAAACATTTGAACCTACGTAATTACATCATAATGCGACACACAGTTCATGAGGTATGAGGTCATAAACAACTGGGTTTATGAAAAACCGCCCCATCACGCATGAGGTTTAGATTTATTACGTCTTTACTATTAACTTTATTTACGAAATATTTTGCAAACTGTATGCTCGAATACCACTAAATGTACCTTAAAAATGATACCATAGTAGGACAAATAGTTCAGGAGAGACGCTGTCAAGAACTATGAAACGCATCAAAATGCACCGTATCACCCATGAGGTTGTAATTTATTACGTCTTTACCACCAACTGCATTCGCAAAATGTTTATAAGACAGTTATCTAACTTAAATCTTAGAGAGATAAGGGTAGAAACCACTGGACATAGAGCAAGGAATTGGACTAACGCAAATGAGGGTAAATACAAACCCCAAACGTCGGCAATTAAAGTTAATAAAAAATATTATTAGAGAAGTAGTGAATCTTCTCATATTGCAACTGAAAAATGTTACGTTGCAAGCGGAAGAGCACTAAAACTATATTACAGCAACAAATGTTTCCGTGTAAACACAGCGCAACAAAGGTTAAACGGTCTGCTGACTTCGGCCGCAGATTTCACAGTTCTTCTACTTTTGTGGAAAGTTTCACTGATGCCACTGTCGGAGTCTGTCAGTGTATTCTTCCTGTCTCGAATCACCAAAAGAAAATCCCGTTAGGTTAGAAACACAGTTACTTCAATATCTCGCATTTAAATAACGACTCTTCTGTGTTTTACAGTATTCCGAGAAAACTCGTTCCGATATTTTAATCTCATTAAAAATTTCGAGTATTACGACTTAAGTAACTCACATGTAAAGCAGGGTGTTTCACATTACTCCAAATTTTACGATGCAAATAAGTTTGTTGTTAATTATTCTGATGCCTGGTTTTGTCAGTCTTCAGTCGATCGTTGCATATTATCTGACTCCAGTAATGTCGTCGTCCACTGAAGTAAAACCGTAATGTTCTTTCTATTCTTGGTTAGAAAGTAATTCATTTTACTTTCGCCGGCCGCGGTGGCCGAGGGGACTGAGGCGCTCCAGTCACGTTCTGCACGGCCACTACGGTCGGGGGTTCGAATCCCCCCTCGGGCATGGATATTTGTGCAGTCCTTAGGATTAGCTAGTTCATAAGTACTTTGTAAGTTTAGGGACTGATGACCCCGTAGTTAAGTCCCATAAGCTATACAAACAATTGAACATTGAACATTTTACTTTCCCGTCCGCCTCCTAACCTCAGTCGGCAGTGTTGCAGACTACAATGCACGAGACCGGAATTCGATTCCAGCGCCGGCCGCGGTGGCCGAGGGGACTCAGGCGATCCAGTCACGGTCTGCACGGCCACTATGGGCGGGGGTTCGAATCCCCCCTCGGGCATTAATATTTGTGCTGTCCTTAGTATAAGGTAGTTGATAACTAGTTTGTAAGTTTAGGGACTGATGACCCCGTAGTTAAGTCCCATAAGCTTAACAAACATTTGAACATTTTGAATTTCGATTCCCGTCAAGGGTCTCAGTGTTGTATATTGTCCTCGTCATAATCAACAAGCAAGATATCAAAGAAGCGTCAATCACAAAGGCTTGCAAGAAGACGGCCGAATTCCCGTTTGGGATTTCCCGTTCAATAAATACCATACTACCATAGTAGTCATCATTTCACTTTCATTAGTTTCCTTTGAGAGTTTATTGTTTTGAGAGTATGTGCAAACTCCAGAGCCAGAGCCCGTCCCCGCCCATGAAATTCAAAGTTATTAACAAACTGATGTAATAATTTACAAGAAAATGCACGGAGATTTAGTTTTAATTACATTTCTTTAAATTTTACTGAGTCGTGAAATTCATTTCAATTGCTTACTAGCTGACACGTGCAAATAATTCGCACTGTATCCTGATCAGTCACAGATAGGTAAGATAGTAATGGAGAAGATGCAGATGGTAGTACACATCTATAAAATATAATAAACTTTGTATAGTAAAAACAAATGTTAGTCTCACTGTAAGAAAATTTATATAATGAAATACAATATGATTAATTACGAAACACATAAAAAAATCAGATACTGACTTTTTCAAGTTCATTTTATTTATTTATTTATTTATTTTTATTTATTTATTTATTATTATTAATTTTTTTTTTCTTTTTGAAAAGTTTATTTTACAAAATTCAGTTCATTTGCTTGAACAAAGTGAAACAGAAATTTCGTGATAAACTACGCTTGCATAAAGAATCTAAACAATTGCAAGAGCTGTCGTGTGTGTTAGTTGAATTAAACTATTGTGTATTTTTCGTCGTTACATCGACGTCTATAACAGAAATCGTGTGATTAACTATGGTTTACATAGACGTGTATAACCGAAATCGTGTAATAACTATGTTTGCATAAAAGAAGGTCTTTGGCTTGCATAAAGAATCCGTCGTGTCAATAGATGGCACCTTCTACATTGCTTTATATAGGCCGTACAAACTAAATTGATATTCGGCGCGGTGGCTGATGGAAGCAACCGTAAATAAAAGTCCCATTTACGATCGTTCGCCGGGTATCAGATGTACGAACAGTGTAATTTTCTTTTCAAACTAAGGTTTTTTTTGTGGAAACAATAACTTTAAAACTCTCTGTGTATTTTTCGTCATTAGTGGAGAACGAAAACTTGAAAATGATACCTCAAGCATTAATTTTGATTAAGTAATGCGGAAGACATGGCGTACCCACAAAAAAATACCGATGAGAAATATTATATATGATAACGCTTCTTACTATTAAGGAATTTTCTTTCTTCAATTATTGCACTAGTATTTCTTGGGTTCCTAATTCTCTTTGGCAGCTTACCCTCCCCCTCCCCGCACTAGCCTGTTTGGTAGCGACGACCTTCCCAGTGATAGTTCGGAATGTGAGTCGTGTTTGTAAACAAATAGTGACCAGTGGCTCACGGAGTTTATCTGTTGATAACAGCGTTAAGTAAGAAGTTGCCCTCTGCTCTCTTCAAACTTCATTGCCCAACCTTGTCTCGGATAGCTTCTGTAAACTGCAAGAGAGTGAGCACGGTATTTGTACTTAAACAGCTGCACTTCATAGTTGAGTTAATGCTACACTAAACTCCACAGGCTTTGTCGAGTACGATAGTCAAATGGCTCAAGTAAGTATTGGTAGGTATGTTATACTCGTCACTATGGTAGTCGCTGTTTTGAACAATTAACACAAATAACTATGTCTGTATCATATTATGTAGAGTATTGTACTGTACCATAATTACCATTTTTTCTATCTGTTTATGTTTGCTTTTTATCCGCGGTTTTAGAAGGGAAGATACGAGAAGGAATTTAAGTGTACTGGTCTTCTCTTCCCAATGAAATTTAACATCTACAGCTGAAGTTTTGTCTAAGAAAGAAGCACTGATCATCCTGATCGATGCGGGATCTAAGTTTCTTAATCATAGTTGTTGTTAAAATCATATTGCAGTCATTAGAAAATCTAAATTTGGAAACTAAAATGACCGGTTTTATACCAAGCATTATGCATGAGACAGTGGAAAATAATAATTGCAGAGCAATGGCTTCTTTATCGTTTGTGGTTACCATCTCTCACAGAAGTAGTTTTTTGTGAACAAGTTATTGGTCAAACTTTTCATTATTCCTAAATGGGGAAATTATCATGAACTACAGGTTCCAGAAAGTTGTAAAGAAACCTGGAAGTCCTGTAATTCAGTTAAAGACAAGTAATATGCCATTTTCCATTTTGAATTCCTCTAAACTCTTGGTTTACTGAGCACACGATTAGGAGCCATATTGTCACTAGCATAATAAGAATTTGAGTCAATCTCGGCAGTTAAAATGTTTAGTGTTGGTTTTGTGAACATACTCAATATGACTGCAACAGTGTAACTACTGACTTCATATACCGAAAATACGTTCTTCGCATGTTCCAAGTATGAGGATTATGTATAAAAAAAGCACCTATTAGGTCATCATAAGAAATCAGGAATCACATTTCCTTCTTGTATATTCAGCTTATTATTCGCAAATTACGTATACATACATAAAATGCCTATAAAAATTAATGAGATTGGGTCAACATTGCTTACTGTTTCGTACTCTCAATATGTTGTACAGTTTATTACCAAAGTAAACAACTTACTACAAACGTAATCAAAAATTACGAAATTGTATTGTTGAAACTTAGGTTGTAGGAAGAATATTAACCTTTTTAGCACTATATTGCTTTGGTGTATGTACATCCTATAAATTTATGATATGTTGTACGTCCACACAGTTACTCAGCGTTTCACATTTAAGTGCCTGACAGAGTGTTCTTCGAAGCGCTTTCAAGATATTTCTCTGCAGTTACATTCTCGAATAGCGCGCGGGAAAAAGGAACATCTAAATATTTCCTTTTTAGATCTCATTTCTCGTTTTTTTATTATGATGATCACTTCTCCATTCATAGGTGGGTGCCAAGAAAATATGTTCGCAATCGAAGGACAAAGTTGTTGAAAAAAATTTCGCAGGTAGAAATCGCCGCAACGAATAATGCCTTTCTTCTACTGATCTGCACCCTAACTTGTGCATCACATCCTTAACAGACTCTCCCCTGTGCTGCGATAATACTTTAGTAGAATTGTTGCATATTCTGAGTGTTCTGCCAATGAAACACAGCTTTTGGTTCGCCTTCCCCACGATATTTTGCATAATGTTCTTTCCAATTTACGTTGTTCTGATTGTAGCTGCTAGGTATTTGAGTTTATAGCCTATATATTTGACTGATTTATTGTGCAAATTAAGTTTAACGGATTTCTTTGAGTGTTCATATGGATGACTTCACATTTACGATTAACCGCGGCGGAGCGACCGAGTGCATTGAGGCGCTATGCTCCGATGCGCCAGGCCGTTCCCCGTCGGGGGTTCGAATCCCCCCTCGGGCCTGGATGTTTGTGCTGTCTTTAGTATAAGTTAGTTCATAAGTAGGTCGTAAGTTTAGGGACTGATGACCCCGCATTTAAGTCCCATAAACTTAACAAACATTTACATTTACACTTGCGATTATTTAAGGTGAATTTCCAATTTTTGCATCATACTAATATCTTATCCAAATCGTTTTGCAGTTGCTTTTGATCCTCACACATTATGGATGTGTATATCATGCAGTAAATACAAAATACCAAATAAAAGAAGCAAATCGAATGCTTCGATTCTCTGTGAAATTCCATTTACAAAAAAGCACACAAAGTGCTGAACTCCATTTCACGCATTTGCATTTGTGTTGACAAAGACAATGACGGCACTAAAATATGTGGATTACTGAGGAATAGGTGATGTACCCAAGTGACCAGACAGCTCAAGAAACATCTCTACCTTTAAATGTTTGTTTGTTTGTAAATCTATGCGACTTAACTGCTTTGTTATTAGTCCTTTGCTTACAAACTATTTAAACTAAGTTAAACTAAACTAAGGACAACACATACACCCATGTCCGAGAGAGGACTCGAACCTCCGACGGCGAACGGCCACGCACGGCGCCTCAGTGCACACGACTATTCCGCCGCGGCTCTAGTTTTACTGATAGGCGTGGGTATAATTCTAGTCGTCATTATCGGAACTAGAAATCGAAAAACGCCTTTTCGTCAAGTGTATTTTTATGGGAAGACGTGTTTTCCAATCGGTAACTCTTACTTTTTCATTGTTGTATCACTTGTTTCTGTTTGCAGGTTAACTAAACGAAACGCGCCGTAAAGTTAAGAGCCAGACTGGTGGGGCTGCGCAAATTAGTTCACATGTTTCAAATGTTTGTATAGCTTATGGGACTTAACTACGGGGTCATCAGTCCCTAAACTTACAAACTACTTATGAACTAGCTAACACTAAGAACGGCACAAATATCCATGCCGTAGGGGGGGATTCGAACCCCTGTGACCGTAGTGGCCGTGCAGACCGTAACTGGAGCTCCTCAGTCCTCTCGGCCACCGCGGCCGGCCACAAATTAGTGTCCATTGTCACATGAGCATGGCTTAATGGTCCGTAATATCAAAAGACCCTAAAGGAAAATTTCTTTTTCTTATATGCATGCGAGTCATAAACGGGGGAACACAGTACAAAAGTAGTTTCCCTGTGGGTGTATGTCAAAAAAAGAAGCGCCATTTAAGTCCATAAATCTTAAAGGTTGAGAGCAGATTTGAATGTTGTTTTATGCCGGCAAAAGCCGGCAGGAAAGTCAGGCAACGCCGTGCAGCCTGGTCTCGCTGTAAACAACGTTCCGCCTTGAGTCATCGTCCACCAACCGTTTACTGCTGACACCTCACGCCGTGGAGGCAGCACACCAGGGCACTGTTGCAACCGGCTCAAGGTCCCAATGCGGCTTTCCGTACTCTAAAAGATGAGGTATCTCCCGCATCTTCTCTTTATCAATATTAGGAACTTCGTTTATCATCTGGCACAACTTCGGGGAAGAAAAAGATGTTCACTTTTCGAGGTCCTTCATATATATATATATATATATATATATATATATATATATATATATATATATATATATATATGCGTACTATATGGGAGATAGTGCACATTGAACCACACGGCACAATGAATCAGGTGGCAGAAATTCTGTGAAAGGTTGCAAATTTTTCCTCTGTGCATATGTCAGCAGCTCTACCGACAACCATTCGCTTCCTGTAAGATCTAACTCCCGACGTTCGTTTTCTGCTGGTGTTGTATTATTTTCGCTACAGTGAAGTAATTTCCGGAGAATTAGATACATTAAAATTTGGTGACAAATGATTGCATGAAGTTGACAGAAACTATTTCATTATAACAGTATGAATATTGTATTTAATGACGCATATCTTCAAATATTATCAGTGTTCATATATAACTGTCGAAAGAACACAGTTCGTTGTAATTGACGGTAAGTAGTCGAGTAAAACTGAAGTGATATCTGTCGTTCCACAGGGAAGCGTTATAGGTCCCCTACTCTTCCTCGTGTTTATAAACGATTTAGGAGACAATCTGAATAGCTCCCTTAGATTGTTTGCGGTTGATGCTGTCGTTTATCAGTTAGTGAAGTCAACAGAGGATCAAAAGCAACTGCAAAGCGATTTAGACAAAATTTCTGCATGGTGCGAAAATTGGCAATTGACACTAAATAAAGAAAAGTGTGAAGTAATACACATGACCACTAAAAGAAATCCGCTGAACTTCAATTACGCAATAAATCAGTTAAACCTTAAGGTCGTAGATTCTACCAAATACTTAGGAGTTACAATTACGAACAACTTTGACTGGAGAAAACACACAGAAAATATTCTGGGGAAGGCGAACCAAAGGTTACGTTTCATCGGCAGAACGCTTCGAAGATGCACCAGCTCCACCAAAGAGTCAGGCTACATCACACTTGTGCGTCCTCTCCTGGAGTACTGTTGCCCCTTGTGGGACCCTCACCAGGTGGGATTGACGGAAGACATTGAGAAGGTTCAGAGAATGGCAGCTCGTTTTGTTCTATCACGTTACGGGGGGGAAAGCGTCACGGAAATGTTGCACGAATTGGGGTGGAAATCATTAAAAGAAAGACGTTACTCATTGCGGCGTGATCTGTTTGCTAAGTTTCAATCACCGACTTTTAGTTCTGAATGTGAAAATATTTTGCTAGCACTCACCTACTTAGGGAGACATGACCATCCCAATAAAATAAGGGAAATCAGATCGAAAACGGAACGATTTAGGTGTTCTTTCTTCCCGCGCGCTATTAGAGAATGGAACGGTAGAGAAAAGTTATGAAAGTGGTTAATAAACCCTCTGCCAGGCACTTGAATGTGATTTGCAGAGTATCTATGTAGATGTAGATGTAAATGTACTTGAGCTTTGTTTTAAATAGTTACTGTTGGTGCACATTGAACCAAGTTCTCCCGGGGCACGATGAGTCATGGTTCATTGTGCCCAACTGATACACCAGAGAAAAACTTTTAACAAGCCACAAAAAATCCCAATAAAAAGGCAAACGGAATCTTCATGATCACGAAGCTGATGAAGAAAATAGTGACGTTCATTATGAAGAGAACAATGACAACCTGAATGAGTCTGGTGAATCTTTATTCAACTTTGAAAACTTGGATAAATTATCAGAGACAGTTGATTTCGTTTTAACTAAATTTGAACTTAAAAACAAAATGCTCTTTTACTATGTGATGGAAAGCGTTCGTTTTTATTCTATGTACTCCAATTTGGATGGAAACATTAGGTGCAAAGTTCTGTTTCAAAATATTGTTTCTAAAGTTTATGTTAATGTTTGTCTTTCCTTGTATCAGAAATACTTTCTCTGAATGCACATAGCTCTTGTAAAAATTGGCAATATACGAGACGTGTTTTTAATGTAAGGTCCGTTTTGTTGTAGACAATAGTAGTTCGCGTGCATACCGCAACTGGCGCGTGCGGCGTGTACCGGCATGCCTCGGCAACAACCAAGGAGATTAAAAACCTCCTTGGGAACAACTGTACTCAGTTTCAGCTGTATAGCTAACCTGTACGTTTCTGTTCTGTGCTTTCAAAATGTTTAAGGCTATCAACTCGCCCGCCGCGTATGAGGTTGGCTCAGTGATATGGTTTTTGTCACCAAGGAACCTGTCTGCTGCAGAAATTCATTGACAGATTTACGAAGTGTACGGTGATGCTGTTATGAGTGAAAGCAAATTGCGTAAGTGCGAAGATGGTCGCTCTGGTCGCGCTTACGCGATTACAGACGATTTAGTGGCTTCAGTTGAAGTGAGAATGCGTGAGAACAGGCGCTTCATAATAACACGTCTCTCAAACGAATTTCCTGACGTGTCGATATTAGTTCTTTACAAAACTCCTAACAGAGGACCACAAAAACCAAAGATTTGAGTGTGTGATGAAGTTCTTGACGGTTATGACGAAGAAGGTGACGCTTCTCGAGTCAGATCGTAACAGGAGGCGAAACATAGAATTCGCATATCAAGGCCCGAATCGAAACAACAGAGCATAGAATGGAGACACGCACACTCGCCTATAAAGATGAACGCCAAGCAGACTCTGTCCCAGCGCAAAATCATGTCATCGATGTTTTGGAGTAGACATGCTGTTTTATTGGTCGACTTCATGCAACGAGGGACCACTATCAAAGCAGAAGCATACTGCCAAACCCTGAGAAAGCTACGCATAGCGATTCAAAACAAAAGACGCGGCATGCTGACAAAGGGAATGGTCCTCCATAACAATGCAAACCTCACACTGCAGGTCAGACCCGCGATTTGTTGGACAGTTTTGGCTGTGAAGTTTTAGACCACCCACCCTACAGTCCTGATCCTGCGTCGAGCGATTACCATCTGTTCCTCCATCTCAAACAACACCTCAGTGGCAACCGTTATAACGATGACGACCACGTGAAAACGACAGTGAACTCTTGGTCATATACATCTACATAGATACTCTGCGAATCACATTTATGTACCTGGCAGAGGTTCATTCACCACTTTCATAATCTTTGTCTACCGTTTTATTCTCTAATAGCGCGCGGGAAGAAAGAACATCTCAATCGTTAGCTTTTCGATCTGACTTCTCTTATTTTATTGGGATGCTCATGTCTCCCTATGTAGGTGGGTGCTAGAAAAATATGTCTACATTCAGAAGTAAAAGTCGGGTATTGAAATTTCGCAAGTAGATCTCGCCGCAACGAACAGCGTCGTTCTTTTAATGATTTCCACCTCAAATCGTGCAACATTTCCGTGACGCTTTCCCCCTGTAACGTAATAAAACAAAACTAGCTGTCCTCCTCTGAATCTCCTCAATCACTTCCGTCAGGTGAGGGTCCCACACTGGACAGCAGTACTCCAGGAGAGGACGCACAAGTGTGATGTAGGCAGTCTCTTTGGTAGAGCTGTTGCATATTCGAAGCGTTCTGCCAATAAAACGTAACATTTGGTTCGTCTTCCCCACAATATTTTCTGTGTGTTCACTCCAGTCTAAGTTGTTGGTAATCGTAACTCCTACGTATTTGGTACAATTTACGACCTTAGGTGTGACTGATTTATCGTGTAATTGAAGTTCAGCAGATTTATTTTGTTGGTCATGTGTATTTCTTCACATTTTCCATTATTTAGTGTTAATTGCCAATTTTCGTACCATGTAGAAATTTTGTCTAAATTGCTTTGCAGTTGCTTTTGATCCTCTGTTGAATTCACTAACCGATAAACGACAGCATCATCCGCGGGCAGTCTAAGAGAGCTATTCAGATTGTCTCCTAAAGCGTTTATAAACACGAGGAAGAACGCTTATAACGCTTCCCTGGGGAACTCCAGATATCACTTCTGTTTTACTCGATGACTTACCGCCAATTACTACGAACTGTGTTCCTTTCTGATAGGAAATCACGAATCCAGTCGCACAATTGGGGCCATACTCCATAAGAACGCAATTTCAATAGAAGCCACTTGTGAGGTACAGTGTCAAAAAGCCTTCCGGAAGTCCACAATGCCACAATTGATCTACACTAGCATATTTAGTTTCGAAATACTGTAGACTATCACTCAGGAAAGCGTGAAGCGAATTTTTATCTTCTCTTTTAAATAGTTATATTTTTTGTTTATTTTTGGTGCATTTGACAATTTCGATATTCATTCTCGCTCCTACAACTCTATGTTCGCTAATCCCTGTATCTGTTTTGATGCTCTTTACTAGCTGAAAATTATTTGTACTAGGAGATCAAGGGTTATCGGAGCAGGCGGCAAGTTTTTATGAAGAGGGTACTGTAAAATTGGTTGAGAGGTACGATTATTGAACAAACTTGGCAACTATGTCGAAAATAGAGTAAAGTATGTACTATCTAAACATAAATATACTTTTCTGAAATAACTTACGTTGTGTACTTATGTTCAAACGGACCTTACTTAAAACAAAACATGCCTCTTATAATCGACAAGGACACCACATGGGTATCAGATTTTAGAATTTCTTTATATTTATGGTACGTAAAGTTTAGAACTTGAATAACAATCAGGCAAAGCCATTCGGCGCAAGTCTCAAAATTTCTTGAGAATATTGACTCTGAAATTTTGCAAAGCGCACTTAAGAACCATTAATTAAAAAGTTTGCGGGATCTGTCGGATTAGCTCAGGTGGTAGCGTGCTGGCATCATACCCATAGAGTTGGAGGTTCGATTCCCGCTGGGTATATATATATATATATTGTTTTGTGTCTAAGTTCATAGTCGGTAATGTGTGGTTGACGGAAACATGTGATCTATTTTTTAAAAAAAATGCATATTTGATATTCCTCGTCGTTATTAAAGTCTGAAAGGACCGCATTGCCTAACGAATGAAAGAATAAACAGATTTTGACTCTTACCGTAAAGTTCGTAAGTCACAGAGTATATATAGCTTTCCTAAGAGTATTTATGGCATATTTTGTGAATTTTTGCTCCTCACACTCACCCACTGCCACGCACCGTGACCAAACTCCCTTACAACATCATTAGACCAAGGGATATCTACCACCACAACCACCAGTGGGTGGCAGTATGTGGTCATGTTCAAATGTTTGTATAGTCTATGAGACTCAAATACGGGGTCATCAGTCCCTAAACTTACAAACTACTTATGAACTACTTACGAACTAGGACGGCACATATATCCATGTCCGAGGGGGGATTCGAACCCCCGACCGTAGTGGCCGTGCAGACCGTGACTGGAGCGCCTTAGTCCCCTCGGCCACCGCGGCCGGCATGTGGTCATGGAGAAAAGTTTGTCAGCACGTACAAACACAAGCCTTTTATATAAAGATATAGATTATATAATCCGATTCCCATGTGATCTCTTTGTAAGAGCGAATAAATGAACTGAACTCACGTCTTCCGGCGCCAGCGTCGGAATAGGACCTGGCGGTGGAGCGGCGCCGCCTCCAGGCGCGGCCGCCGTCGGAGCTGCTGGAAGCCGCGGCGGCCCTGCTGCTGCTGGAGGGCGTCTCGCTGGAGCTGGACGTGCTGGACTCGCTGCTGGAGGCGATCCGCCGCCGCCGCCGCCTCACCGCCGCCGCCAGCTGTCCGGGGGCGGGCGCCGGCACCGGCCGAGCGCTGGACGAGCGTTGGGGCGTCGTGACAGCGCGGGGCGCCTCGCACGTGGAGCGGCTCCGCCGAGGGGGCACCAGCGCCGCCAGGAAGGGCGACGGCGACGGCGAAGGCGAGCGCCGGCGCAGCCTGACGGGGGGCGGCGCCAGCGGGGGCGGCGTGCGGCTCTTGGCGATGTCGCGCACCACGGCCAGCAGCGACCGCGCGTCCCTCCGCTTCTGGGGCGCCGCCTCGGGCCCGCGCAGGTCGCCCGAGGTGGACCGCCGCCGCCGGTGCATCACCCGGTCCGCGATCGCCTCCAGCGGGCTCGCCTCCCTGGACACGCTGCGCCGGTACGCCCTCAGCACCGACAGGAAGCCGAAGCCGTTCTTCTTGCCGCCGTCGTCGCTCTGCGACCTAATCCCGGCGCGCTGTTCCTTCACCGCTGGCGACTCCGGAGCTGGCGCCTCGACCCTCGGGCGATCTCCCACTTCCTCGGCTCCGATTTCGTCTCCGGGGAAGAAAAACACGTTGTCGCACTTGGAGTCCTGCCCGTCGGAGCAATCCGGAGGCGCCGTCGCGTCCTCGGCAGTGTCCTGCGAATCCTTGCCGACGCGCCGCAGGTCCCAGGCGTTGCCGTAGGTGGAGCTGAGCTGGCTGGCGCGCTCCGCCGTCTCGGGGCTCACCCCGGCCGCCGACTGCCGCCTGTCGGTCTGGAAGTTGCGCAGGAAGGCGTCTGCCGGCTCCGAGCTGGGGCTGCGCGTGTCGCTAGACTCCCCCGCTCTCAGCGCGTCGAACGTCGTCAGCGACGAGACCCTCCTCACCCTCTTCTCGGAAGACAGTCGCCTCGGGCGAGTCGCTTCTGCAGCTGCGCGATCCTTTTCGGGGGGAGAGTCGCTTCTCTGTCGCTCCGAGCCTGCGCCGAGAGCATTAGCTTCGCCACTGTCAGGACTGTCGCTGTCGCTGCCCAGGTTGGTGTTCTGCTGGCGTCCGAGGCGGGCCCTCTTGCGCCGCACGTTTCTGGTGACTCGAGGAGAGTCGTGCCTCTTGATGGCCCCCTGGCGACGGAGCGGACTGCCCTCCCGCGAGGTGGACTCCTGTCGCACGGCGCTGACAGCCCGTACGGGGCTCGCCCCATCTCGACTGTCATCCATCTCCGAAGTATAGCACGAGCACACCACTAACACTCCCTAGTGATCAACACATCCCAGAAGTTGGAAACGCCACTGTTTACACACCCACACACACAGCTACGTCGGCAGGCGAGAAGCGCTTCAGCTACAATCTGCAGGTATCCACTGTCAATGACACACTTACTCTCGGAGTGGTAATGAGTGACACCCAACAGGATTCTTCCCTATCGTACAACACACCTCAGAAGTTGAAACACATCCACACACACAGCCACATTGGCTGTCTAGAAACGCACCAGTTAGAATCTGGAGGTGTCGACCACTGGACAAGACGGTTAACCACAACCTGGCAAATGTGTGTTGCCCAACTGGAGCGCACAGCACTAACACTTCCTCCCTACCGAATAACAGAGTACAATTATGAAATGTCACTGTTTACACACTTACACTTACTCATACGAGTTATCAGGTGTTGCCCAAGAGGAGTGCACAACACTCACACTTGTCATCAGACAAGACACCAATTCTCGTACGAGTAATCAGGTGTTGGCCAAGAGGAGTGCACAACACTAACACTTGCTTTCTACCTAACAATACACCCCAAAAACTAAAACATCACTGTTACACACACACACACACACAAGTCGGCAGGCAAGAAGCCTGTCGGCTAATATGTGGAGGTATCGTCCAACAGATGGACCTAAAATCTGTTGCCCAAGAGAACTGCACAGAACTAACACTTCCTCTCTACCGAAAAACACACACCAGAAGTAGAAACGTCACTGTTTACACAGCCCCGATGTCAGACAAGAAGTGTACAATCTGGACGGGTCTACCGTTGGACGAAACGCCGACCCTCGTAGCGGAAAAGAGCGTTATTCAACGGGAGCACACAGCACTAACACTTCCTCCCTATTGAACAACACATCCCAAAAATTTCACTGTTTACACACAGCCACATGCAGCCTCGTCGTCACGGGAGGTATCTACCGTCGGTAGAAACGCCGACCCTCGAACCGGTAACGAACGTTGCCCAACAGGATAGACGGCACGATCCGCAACGATGGCGCCAAACGCACGATTCGCGACGACGCGCGCTTCGGACGCTACTGGAGGTCCTCGAGACAGCTTCGCAATCGATGGGCGCCTTCGCGCACAGGTGCTAACCGGAGGGCCACGTGCGCTGCGACGCCGAAGCTGCGACCGAGTCGGCACCTACAGTCGTCCGGCTGCGCTACCAGCGCGACGCGAACTGTCCGACGCGAAGTCTACCGTCAGGCAAGCGGCACTTCAGTTGCGGATCAATTACGTTTAACAAAGCTACCGGCGAGATGGTTCCGAAGGGGGAATGGGGAAACCGACTCGCAACTGTCACGCGAGAGGACGCTCTCTGAACCGCGACGCGCCTCGGCCGTCGGCGAGGAAGCAACGGGCGACTTCCGCGGGCGGGCAGAGCCACTTAGCGGTCGCGCGCCTGTTGTGTGTGTCTGGCAGGCTTCGCCAGCGCGCCGCGCCGCGATGTGCTAAGAATAGTGGCGGCACCTGCTGTGCTGCGACCCCCCCCCCCCCCCCCCCCACTCTCGCGCGCGCCACCTGTAAGGCCACCCGTCTGATCAGAGTCTACCGCGCCGCATTCTACTTGTTACGTCTTGGGCGGCACACAAGTGGCCCGCAGCCGGCAACGTGCCTCGCGCGTGGCGGATCACTGCGCATGCGCGTGACGTGCGCGCTGTTGTGTACGTGCGGCACGGTGACGCGCGTGTGCTGTCAACCGCGTAAACTATGAAAGCTTTTCCAGTATTGTACCAAAAATGTAATTTTTATATAATTGAAACCACCATCATATCATATATATTAAATGATTTCCCTCCAGTATTGTACCAAAAATGTAATTTTGATATCATTGAAACCACCATCATCTATATCTATAAATGTGAATGTCTGTTCTGTGTACGTTTATCACGTCTGAACCACAAGACATAAAGAGCTAAAAATTTGTACAGTTACTAACGTCTACCCTGGGAAGGCTTTAGGTACGGTTTTATGGCGATCGGATAGCTGTTTATATATATATATATATTAATGTGAATGTCTGTGCGGTGTACGCTTATCATGTCCGAACGACAAGACGCAGAGACTTAAATATTTGTACAGTTACTAATTTATACCTGAGGAAGGTTTTAGGCACGGTTTTACAGCGATCTATTAGATATTTAGTAATTTGAAGAATATAACGCGAAATCCGGAACAATAATTACTCTTTGAAAATTATATTTACTCTTTGAAAATGGTTTTATTGGATGCATTGTTGCGTGAGGGTTAATAATGATGAAAGGGTGGAGTATATTGGGATGGAAAGTTATCGGTGTACATAAAATTCTACGAGTGTGTGTGTGTTAATATTTCGCTCTGCAGCGAAAACCACAGAACGCAAACGAATGGTCTGTGTGTAATTGTTGTCCGAAGTCTCCCGTTGTACACCATAACAGGTCCATGATGATTGCTATAAGGGGGTGGAAGCAACGAGCTTGGGTGGAAGATATGGTGGTTGAAAGTCGTCAAATTATAAAAAAATTCCGTTGAAGGCCAGCGATGACGTTTGCAACTCTATAGCAAGGAGGTTACATACAGCGAAACGTGATGCCACTGTCCATACCTTTGGTCTATGCGTGCTGCAATGTCTGAAAGACACCTTATCTATCATAATCAACCAACACGCGTGGGGAGCCGCGGGTTTAAGCTTGTATCATATATATTAAATGATTTCCATTCCATGGTGTTCATCAATCTGTTAGAATAAATATTCCTTCAAACCGTCTTGAATGCAAATTATTTTTATTAGTTAATGACGCGTTTCGCCCTTTAGCAGGGCATCTTCAGATTATCCGCGTCACAGAATTTACACAAAATTACAAGGCGGAATTACAAACGGTTATAATGGTACGTGGGCTTATTTTGTGTTAAGAAGACAGTATATATGGTAAACAAAGCTTACAAAAGATGTGAGAAACATAAAACCGATTTTTAAGATTACCTTAATAGAAGCGGTGGTCTCTGGTGATACAAGATGATGTCTCTGTTTAAATAAAATTCCTCTCATTTACAAATACCAACATAAATTAAAAAACTTCTGATTAATAACCTCCCTTTCGTTAAATTTGTATTCAGATAGCTAGATTTCACCCGTCCCGTCTTATACATCGGCTTCCTATGTCACTCCCTACCCACATTCCCTTATTTTGTACAAGTCGGCGGAACAACACACCACGCCCGCCCACCGCCCGTGAGCGCATTTGTAAACATGGGCTTATCTTCGTTCACCTGAGACCACCGCTTCTGTTAAGGTAGTCTTAAAAAACGGTTTTATGTTTCTCACTTCTTTACCGAGTATGTTCCATTTGTAATTCGTTGTTATCCGATCATTTGTAGGGCGACAAGGAAATCCAAAAAAATTCCAGAAAAATAGAAACACCGCAATAACAAATTACGGTGTCACACCACGCAGAGCGCATTGTAAGCTTTGTTTGCCATATATACTGTCTTCTTAACACAAAATAAGCCCATGTACCATTATAACCGTTTGTAATTCCGCCTTGTAATTTTGTGTAAATTCTGTGACGCACATAATCTGAAGATGCCCTGCTAAAGGGCGAAATGCGTCATTAACTAATAAAATAATTTGCAATTAAGACGGTTTGAAGGAATATTCATTTATGTTATTTCTCATCGGTGTTTTGTGGTGGGTACGCCGTATCTCCCGTATTATTTATCCAAAATTAATGATTGAGGTATCATTTTTAAGGTTTAATTCTCCACTAATAACGAAAAAGACACAGATAGTTTAAAGTTAATGTTTTCACAAAAAAAACTTTATTTTGAAAAAAAAAAAATGTATTGTTTGTACAATCTAAGTTCATACCCGGCGAACGATCGTAAATAGGATATGTATTTACCGTTGCTTCCACCAACCACCTTGCCGAGTATGAACTTAGTTTGTGCAGCCCAAAGAGGTATATAAACAACATAGAGAGGCTATAGACATGCTAAAGCGCTCTTGGTGGCAGCACTAAGCAACATTGGGCGCCATAATTGAGAACGTCAGTTTGAAGCAGCAGAGTGAGCAGATGCTTCTGTTTGTAATCTAAACTAATGTGTGGGCGCTATTATTAGTGGTAAATCAAACCCAGTGTATGTTCGGCGTACAATTGCAGCAACTGCAGTGATAAAATGTTGGAATATCATACTTAAATAGATACGTAATTATATAGGTCGTTGTGTATCAGCGTGTATTTGTCTATAAACATTCATTATACTTAACTTTCGCATTTACCAAGTTTCAAAATTATGTTTACTCACGACCATCAAAAAGCTAGGCAGAGGACGGATGTATTTGGTGTGTTTTAATGTAATGACAGTTGTTTATATAGTGTACAAAAGCGTATTAACCATTGGGTAAGTAGCCTAGGTATATGAACTGTAATTAAACTATTCTTTATAAAGAATTCCTTTGAAAAACAAGGAGTTGCTAACACAATGGGTAACCAATATGAGGCGTGATAAGTGGCAGCTTACAAAGTATAGTTAATATGCTCTTCTCATTTTGAAGAAAAGTTATGGATGCTACCACCGATCGAAAGCGGCTACTTGCAAATGCCATTCCAACACTATTTTCGTTTCCTGAGAACCTACAGAAACCAAAAGCTGTAAGAAGAGTACCAAGGAAACGTCAAATTGTGGAGAGCTTGATAAATACGTAATGTACTAAAAAGAATGAAACATCATTTAAACCACAGGCAGAATAAAGGCAATTAAAGACTTTAAAGAAATTCACCTGTATTTATAGGGAAGATATGTCGGCATAAACAAACGATTATTAACATTATGGTAACATCAAATAATGCAGCAGTTCGACGATTGTAAACATTACACTTTGGATGCAATAGTAAACGAGAAATGCTATTCGTAGTGGGAATTACTTTCCGAAATGCGTCGCTCAGAAATTAAGGAAAAACTAAGACTGGCAATGATTACTATGAAACCTATGATTCAGTGTTAGCAGACGCCCAGTATCACCTGGCGTGACATTAACGTTCTCAAAGATGGCGGCAACCTTTCTAGTTGGCTTCAACTATGGCGGTGCTGTGGCCAGTCTATGTTGTTTATATAGGTCTTTGGTGCAGCCGGTATAAAAACAATGTAAAATGTGCTATCTATTGAAAATCTGTTTAACTAATATGAACGACAGCTCTTGCAGTTGTTTACATTCATTACGCAAGCCAAAGACCTTATTTGATGCAAGCATACTTCATAACACGATTTCAGTCATACAGGTCGATGTAACGACGAAAAATAAAAATAAATTAATTTAACTAACAAGCAAGACAGCTCTTGTAGTTTTTTTTTATTATTCTTTAAGAAAGCGTAGTTTAACATGAGATGTTTGTTTCATACGTCGATGCACAACAGCTGTTGTAATTGTTTTTTGTTCAAGCAAGAATTGTGTACTGCTTGAATGAATTGAATTATCTTAACTTTCATCATCACAGATAAGTACCTCTTACTATTATCACTGATGATTTAACTTTTAATTTAATTAATTTTAACGGAGAGAGGATCGACAATGAGTTTAAATTTCATAGAGTGGGTATGCCAGTTCTGGGGATGACATGACTGAAAATGTTTCAACAGTTCATGTCACAGTTAGAGAATCTCAGGAATTTTGTAAAATAAACAAGTTTTCAAAAAATAAAATAAACATGAAAGAGTCAATATCTCATTTTTATATGTTTCACAATTAATCATATTATACTTAATTATATAAATTTTCTTACAATGAGACTAATATTTGTTACTACTATTCGAAGTTTTTTTATCTTTTATACATATGTACTTGCATCTACCTTTTCCCCATTACTAAAAAATGTTCAAATGTTTGTTAAGCTTATGGGACTTAACTGTGGGGTCATCAGTCCCTAAACTTACAAACTACTCATGAACTACTTACGAACTAGGACGGCACAAATATCCATGCCCGAGGGGGGATTCGAACCCCCGACCGCAGTGACCGTGCAGACCGTGACTGGAGCGCCTCAGTCCCCTCGGCCACCGCGGCCGGCTCCCCATTACTGTCTTACCTATCTGTGACTGATCAGGATAGAGTGCGAATTATTCGCACGGGTCAACTAGTATATGTTACTTCTCATCAGTGTATTTTTGTGGGTACGCCATATCTCCCGTATTATTTATCCAAAATTAATGATTGAGGTATCATTTTTAAGGTTTAGTTTTTACTCATAACGAAAAATACACAGTTTAAAGTTGTTGTTTAAAAAAATATTTTGAAAAAAATTGTACTGTTCGTACAATCTAAGTTGATACCCGGCGAACGATCGTAAATAGGACGTGTATTCACCGTTGCTTCCACCAACCACCGCGCAGAGTGTCAACTTAGTTTGTGCAGCCGGTATAAAAGCAATGTAGACGGTGCCATCTATTGACAGTCTGTTTATCTAATATGAACGACAGCTCTTGCAGTTGTTTACATTCATTACGCAAGCCAAAGACCTTATTTGATGCAAGCATACTTCATAACACTATTTCGGTCATACAGGTCGATATAACGACGAAAAATAGAAATAGATTAATTTAACTAACAGGCAAAACAGCTCTTGTAGTTTTTTTAGATTCTTTAAGAAAACGTAGTTTAACACGAGATTTCTGTTTCACACGCCGATGTACAACAGCTGTTGTAATTGTTTTTCGTTCAAGCAAGTGTTGTGTACTGCGTGAATGAATTGAATTACCTTAACATTCATCAGCACACATAAGTACCTCTTACTATTATCACTTATGATTTATTTAACTTTTAATTTAATTAATTTTAACGGAGAGAGGAGAGACAATCACTTCAAATTTCATAGATTGGCTATGCGCAGTACTGGGGTTGACATGACTGAAACTGTTTGAACAGTTCATCTTACAGTTAGGGAATCTTCACGACTTTTGAAAAATAAACAAGTTTTCAAAAAGTAAAATAAACATGAAAAAGTCAATATCTCGTTTTTATATGTTTTACAATTAATCATATAATATTTAATTATATAAATTTTCTTACATTGACACCAATATTTAGCCGGCCGCAGTGGCCGAGCGATCTGTGGCGTGCCAGTCACAGTCTGCACGGCCGCTGCGGTCGGGGGTTCGAATGCCCCATCGGGCATTGGATGTTTGTGCCGTCTTTAGTATAAGCTAGTTCATAAGTAGTTTGTAAGTTTAGGGACTGATCATCCCGCAGTTAAGTCCCTTAAGCCCTACAAACATTTGAACACCAATATTTGTTACTACTATTCAAAGTTTTTTATCTTTTATACATATGTACTTGCATCTGCCTCTCCTCCATTACTATCTTACCTATCTGTCACTGATCAGGATACAGTGCGAATTATTCGCACGGGTCAACTAGTATATGTTATTTTTCATCAGTGTATTTTTGTGGGTACGCCATTTCTCCCGTATTACTTTTCCAAAATTAATTATTGAGGGATCATTTTCAAGGTTTCGTTCTCCACTAATAACGAAAAATACACAGTTTAAAGTTGCTGTTTAAAAAAATATTTTGAAAAAAAAAATTGTACTGTTCGTACAATCTAAGTTGATACCCGGCGAACGATCGTAAATAGGACGTGTATTCACCGTTGCTTCCATCAACCACCGCGCCGAGTGTCAACTTATTTTGCGCAGCCGGTATAAAAGCAATGTAGACGGTGCCATCTATTGACAGTCTGTTTAACTAATATGAACGACAGCTCTTGCAGTTGTTTACATTCATTACTCAAGCCAAAGACCTTATTTGATGCAAGCATACTTCATAACACTATTTCGGTCATACAGGTCGATATAACGACGAAAAATAGAAATAGATTAATTTAAGTAACAGGCAAAACAGCTCTTGTAGGTTTTTTTTTTTTTTTTTAGATTCTTTAAGAAAACGTAGTTTAACACGAGATTTCTGTTTCACATGTCGATGTACAACAGCTGTTGTAATTGTTTTTTGTTCAAGCAAGTGTTGTGTACTGCGTGAATTAATTGAATTACCTTAACATTCATCAGCACAGATAAGTACCTCTTACTATTATCACTTATGATTTATTTAACTTTTAATTTAATTCATTTTAACGGAGAGAGGAGAGACAATCACTTCAAATTTCATAGATTGGCTATGCGCAGTATTGGGGTTGACATGACTGAAACTGTTTGAACAGTTCATCTCACAGTTAGGAAATCTCACGACTTTTGAAAAATAAACAAGTTTTCAAAAAGTAAAATAAACATGAAAAAGTCAATATCTCGTTTTTATATGTTTTACTATTAATCATATAATATTTAATTATATAAATTTTCTTACATTGACACCAATATTTAGCCGGCCGCAGTGGCCGAGCGATCTGTGGCGTGTCAGTCACAGTCTGCACGGCCGCTGCGGTCGGGGGTTCGAATGCCCCATCGGGCATTGGATGTTTGTGCCGTCTTTAGTATAAGCTAGTTCATAAGTAGTTTGTAAGTTTAGGGACTGATCATCCCGCAGTTAAGTCCCTTAAGCTCTACAAACATTTGAACACCAATATTTGTTACTACTATTCAAAGTTTTTTTATCTTTTATACATATGTACTTGCTTCTGCCTCTCCTCCATTACTATCTTACCTATCTGTCATTGATCAGGATACAGTGCGAATTATTCGCACGGGTCAACTAGTATATGTTATTTTTCATCAGTGTATTTTTGTGGGTACGCCATTTCTCCCGTATTACTTTTCCAAAATTAATTATTGAGGGATCATTTTCAAGGTTTCGTTCTTCCCTAATGACGAAAAATACACAGATTGTTGTTTTCACAAAAAGGAAAAACCTTTATTTGAAAACAATTGTACTGTTCGTACAATCAAAGTTGATATCCGACGAACGATCGTAAATGAGACACGTATTTACGGTTGCTTCCATCAGCCACCGCGCCGAGAATCAACTAAAAGCAATGTAGGAGGTGTCATCTACTGACAATCTCTTTAACAAACAGGAACGGCAGTTCATACAGTTCTTTATATTTTTTATGCAAGCCGAAGACCTTCTTTGAAGCAAGCATAGTTTATCACACGACTTCGGTTATACACATCGATGTAACGACAAAAAATACACAAATATTTTAATTTAACTAACAGGCACAACTCTTGTAGTTGTTTAGATTATTTAGGGAAGCGTAGTTTATCACGATAGTTCTGTTTCACATGTCGATTCACAACAGCTGTTGGAAATGTTCACTTTGTTCAAGAAAGGGTTGTGTACTGCGAAAATGAATTGATTTACCTCAACGTTGATCATCACAGCTAAGTACCGCTTACTATTATAACTTATAATAACTTTCAATTTAATTAATTTTAACGGAGACAGGAGCGTCAATGATTTTAAATGTCATTGAATGGCTATGCGTAGGGTTGGGCTTCAACATGCCTGAAACTGAACAGTTCGTGTCACAGTTCGGATAATCTAAACAATTTTTCAAAAAATAAAATAAACATGAAAAGTCAATATCTGATTTTTTTATGTTTCGCAATTAATCACATCGTAATTAATTGTATTAATTTTCTTACAATGAGACTAATATTTGTTACTACTATTCAAAGTTTATTATCTTTTATACATATGTACTTGCATATGCCTCTTCTCCAGTACTATCTTACCTGTTTTTACAACATTAAAAATACTAAAACACTTCTTTGTAATACAACAATCTGTAACTGACTAGGATTGCGAATTATTCTCACAGGTCAACTAGTAATTACGAATTACAACCTTATACAGTGTGGTTCACGAAGAATCTTTCATACACCCTTGAAGGAGTAGATTTGAGCAAGGATGGATAATTATGTATATTTCTTTTTCCGCAGCTGGTTCAGTAGGATATGTAAGTATTTTAATATGTTATTTTACAAGGTTATTGTTAATTTTAAATGTTATGCAGAGTGATTCAGGAATGTATAGAGATATTTTAATATCATATTCTACAAGTAAAACTAAAGAAAAATGTCCATATAAGCAGAGGCCCGCAAATGTTTAGTTACGGACTTATGAATAATGAAAGATTTTGCCTAAACCTCGCTAATACGAAGCCCTCGAGGTTAAAGTAGGAATTTCCATTTATTTTGTTTTCATTGATCCGGTGAATCTAATGAAACATGTCTCAGAAGTGAATCTGCAGTAGCCGGCCGCAGTGGCCGAGCGGTCTGCGGCGCACCAGTCACAGTCTTCACGGCCACTACGGTCGGGAGTTCGGATCCCCCCCCCCTCGGCATGTATGTTTATGTCGTCTTTAGTACAAGGTAGTTCATAAATAGTTTGTAAGTTTAGGGACTGATGACCCCGCAGTTAAGTCCCTTAAAGGTTGTGGAAATAAAATCCGCAACCAGTCACAATTATTGGTGATTTGTTAAAACAGTACCGGTTTCGGGTTTGTGCCCATCTTCAGGTGTTTACATTCAGTGTTGTTGACTGTTTAAAAAAAACCTAAATTACATTGTGCTTAACATACAGATATACATATACAATTATCATATAGATATACATATACATATAACAAGTATGGTATGTGGTTTATTAAACCACTACCGGTTTCGGGCTTGTGCCCATCTTCAGGTGTTTACATTCAGTGTTGTTGATTGTTTAAAGAAAACGTAAATTACATTGTGCTTAACATACAGATAAACATACACAATTGTTTTATGTATATGTATATGATAATTGTATATGTATATCTGTATGTTAAGCACAATGTAATTTACGTTTTCTTTAAACAGTCAACAACACTGAATGTAAACACCTGAAGATGGCCACAAGCCCGAAACCGGTAGTGTTTTAACATATCACCAATAATTGTCACTGGTAGCGGATTTTATTTCCACAACCTATAAGAAACAGTCACGCAGTTCTTCAACATCCATAATGGATAAAATTCACTTAAGTCCCTTAAGCTTAACAGACATTTGAATATTTGAATCTGCAGTAGTTTTCCAGAAATTCCAGAGAAGCAAAGAATTTGGGAAAATTTGTAATTTATTAACTAATTGGTCCATTTTTTAATTCCATAAAATTGCACAAAATTTTTAAGAGAAGTTGTAGAGGATTTAATTTGGAATTTCTTACTTCTATCATTTTGGAAAATAATGGTAAGAAAGTTGACTGAAACTGTATGAATGTGTCAGATGATCTGCTTTTATTGATACCATAGGACATGTGATTGATACAGAAAATTTATTCAGTTAAGGTTAGGAAACGACTCAAATCACTCGCTAACGCAGCGCCATCAGCGGGCTAACCACAGCGCCATCTGTTTCCCCCCTTCAAGCTAGAAAAGTTTTGTTCTTAGTAGTTTTTTCATTTGATGCTTATTTCGTGAGATATTTGGCCTGGTCAGTATCAATGGACCACCCTGTATAAAAAGAAGGTTGAAGTTACTCAAGACATTTCAAATACGATTTTGTCGACAGTTTTTCAGTTGCAGCAAATCGCTTTGGCTGATTGGTATTTGAGATCTGAACATAGATAAATATAAAAGCTTGTTAGTGTCACAAGCAGTCTGTCTCCAATAATAATGGATTTACGCATAACAGTGCCTTTCTTTGCAATTTTGGCTCCATTTATAAGGCGTATTTCTTCGATTTGCATTGCTGTCAATCTAGTGAAATTTTCATGTAACTAGATTCCATTTTGTGTGCCAGCCCACCACAGAATTATAATGAAATAACAGGTTTTCGCTTGGTAGGCGATGTGAGATGTTTCTTTTATTTAGTTTCAAAACATATCGATTTCGTCCCTATGATGGGACATCATCAGTGCTGTTAAAAACAAGGTACCTTGGTCAGACATTGAAATTACAATAAGATTACATACACCAAGAATGTTATAAAATAGAATTACATACCAGAATTGCAAGTCATGATGACCTATGTGCTCTGCTTAAAAACATTTAAAGGTCTTGCCGGTACAAGTCACAACAATAAAATCAGGTAGCCGCTTACGTACACCTACGCAGCTTAGCTTGTA
This sequence comes from Locusta migratoria, assembly GCA_026315105.1. NCBI lineage: Eukaryota > Metazoa > Arthropoda > Insecta > Orthoptera > Acrididae > Locusta > Locusta migratoria. The sequence continues at coordinate 356,507,855 of CM048749.1, forward strand.
CATAGATGGTGCCTGGCGCCCTCTTTGTTTAAATCAGTTACATTGTCACATTTTTAAAAAAGAAATGGGTTCAAACATATTAAAAGCTTAAAAAGATAAAATGTTGATTCTAGGTGAATTAAAGTTTAACAGCTAACATACACAGATTATGCATTATATGATAAAAATAACCATTTATCAGCGCCCTCAGGCGGGTAGCTATTAAAACATATCTTTAAAATTTAAAATTTGTCACCATCAATTGTTAAAATAAGTTACATTGTATCACGTATAAAATACTATCTGTTTAAAAAATATATACATTTTTAATTGAGACTAGCATAAAAGGTAAAGTCGTTACAAAGCACCAATGCATGTGTGTGAGTGTGTTAGAGAGAGAGAGAGAGAGAGAGAGAGAGAGAGAGATACACAGCAGTTCACGCCATCTAGTTTTTCAGAATGATACTATGCTGGCCGTCTTTGCTTAGTTAGTACAGTGCGTCAAAATCAAAAATATACAAATGTACATGAAGGTTCAAAGATGATTACATTGCGTCTAAACATAGAATATAGAAATATACGTGAAAGTTCAAACATGATTACATAGGAGAGAAACAATAGGCCTTCTTTTTTTTTTTTTAATACCATTGCGTTTACATTGTCCAGGTGACATTGGTATATGTGGTTCTTATAGGTCATTCAATATAACTACAGCTACTGTGACTTTGTATCCAAACTACCGCATGAGCACAAGGGATGAACTTGCAATCCAGGACATGGGGAATACACACATTAGCGCTACATGGCGCATACGTCGCTACTTATTTAAAGAAACATATATTGAAATAAAGCTAATTACAACATGTGGACATTACAGAGTGGCGTTGTTAGAAACAAACATGAGCTCCATCGAACTAAAGCATGTGAAATAGGACTATTGCTTGTAACAAAATATTGTTCTCGTATGTAGTATGTGCATCTGCGGAGATATAAAGGGAAATTTGGCCCTTCCCAGCCGTTCGACTACAGTGTAGACGAGCTCATACCAGGGTTGATGTAAAAAACTCCCAGAAGTGGGTGCTTTTCATTGCTATCTGCTCGTTGAGCAGTGTGCATCCTGGTGTCCTTCCGTTACAGAAAATCTCCATCTCTTCAAGCAGATCGAGATACCTCCCCTTATTTCCTCTGTGCAAAAGTTTCAACTGTGAAGTCAGGTCGGGAGGGGTATGTCCGGAATTAATAAGGTGAGCTGCGAAGTTGGACTTGTCAGCAATATCACGCCTGTCTAACGCCACATGTTCGCGGAATCTGATTTCAAGCTTCCTTCCAGTTTGTCCGATGTAGACAGCATCACAGTCAGAACATGATAATCTATAAACCCCCGATTCTTGATGTTGGTTAAATTTTTGAATGTTTTGGATCAAACGGCTGCCAACTTTATTGTCTGTGGAAAACGCGATATTTATGTTCCTTTTCTTAAAAATGCCCGCAATCCTGATACTCATTACACCATAATATGGCAACGTTACATACTGACTTTGCTGTTTTACTGCTAGACTATCTTGATTTTTATTGCATTGATCATGTTTTTTTGCGACACTGTCGTAAATGTTCATCACATATTGCAGAGGGTAGTTGTTGTTCCTTGCTATACTCTGAATAGTCTTCAATTCCTTAAGATGGTTTTGTTCTGACAACGGTAGTTTAAACAACCTATTAAAGGCAAAGTGGAAAAAGGCTTGTTTGTGACTGTTTGGATGTTGCGATGTATAATCTATGATTGTATCTGTAAAGGTGGCTTTCCTATATATGTCGAACATGTGCTTTCCGTTTTTGTTAGAAATGATTAAATCTAAAAAGTTGATGGAACCTTCGGTGCCAATTTCAGCTTTGAAAGTGATTTTGCTATGGAGCGTGTTGAATTTGTTTATAATTTCATTTATAACCGTTTCGTCGCCATTTATCAACAGGAGTGTGTCGTCAACATACCTAAAATAATATACAATTTTTTCGGCTAAAATGGGGAAATCGTGGAAGAACTTGGTCTCTAAAAAGTTGATAAAAATATCGGCTAAGAACCCTGAGATTGGACTTCCCATGCTGAGCCCCTCCTTTTGCACATATGTTTGCTCATTGAATTTGAAATAGTTGAACTTTAGACAAAAGGTTAATAGATCAATGAACTCTGTAATTTCAGTATTCGACAACTTATTTTGACTTATCAAATTGTCAGCTATAATATTAATGGTTTGCTCAATTGGAATGTTTGTGTATAGATTCACGATATCAAGTGATACAAATGTCATTGTACCTGTTATAGGCACGTCTTTTATCGCATCTACTAACTGGGCACTATTTTTTACGGAATATTGTTGTCCAAAAACATATTGTTTTTTCAAAATGTTTAAACACTTCCTAGCTACCTTGCATAAAGGTCCACTTCTACCATCAACCAATGGTCTAATCGGTTTCAGTTCCTTGTGTGACTTTATTTGTGACTTTAGTTTTGTAGCACTTGGGTTCATTATTTTCAGAAATGGTATCTCACGAGGAGATACTATTCCGGAGTAAGATTTTAATTTTTCGTTTAGCTTTCTTTGTATCTCATTGGTGGGGTCCCTGTCTACAGCTACGATATTATTTTCATGGAAGAACTGTAGTGTCTTTTCAATATACATGTCTTTTGTGACTACAATGATTGTGTTGCTTTTATCCGCTTTGGTAATAATTGAATTACCTTCTGTTAATTTCCTATTTATATCTTTGATCAGATTGTTCTCATGGTTAACCTGATTCCTATTCTTTGTCGTTTCATTTGTTATTATCCTATCAACAGCTACAGCTATCTTATTCTGTTCAACCTTCGGAATTTTATGGGTATCTAACCCGAACTTAATGTGCGCCAACGTGTTTTTTATAGATCTCTTTTCTAACTTTTTGCTCACGTTATATTTTAACCCTTTTTGTAAAAGTTTTTCTTCATCTTGATTAAACACAATGTTAGTGAGATTTAAAACTCTAGGATAAAAAACATTTTCAGAATCATTGTTACTTATATGTTGATTTTCATGTTCCATTAGATTGGCCAGTTTCTTGCTATGTCTACACCTAACTTTCTCAACAACCTTTTCGACAGTATCATTTGCTCTAGTTACTAGTTGATCAAAAACTATTGGAGTTACTAAATTAGCGAGTTCACTATGTGCATCGTATAATTGCGCACTAATTACGCTTTTCTTTATAAACAATTTCCTGATTTCACTTCTTAGAATTACCACTTCACACTTCCTTCTTGCCGATATTGTGGTCCGTCTTCTACTGTTAAAACAACTTTCTACATACCTAGGTGTGATTTTCTTGGTGATACATTCCTTGTTGAAACGGATGTGTTGACTTGTAACCGCCAGTCTGACCTTCAGATTCTTGAATTTAAAATATGCTGCACATGCCCAGCTAGGCAAAATCTTCATGTAACTAGATTCCATTTTGTGTGCCAGCCCACCACAGAATTATAATGAAATAACAGGTTTTCGCTTGGTAGGCGATGTGAGATGTTTCTTTTATTTAGTTTCAAAACATATCGATTTCGTCCCTATGATGGGACATCATCAGTGCTGTTAAAAACAAGGTACCTTGGTCAGACATTGAAATTACAATAAGATTACATACACCAAGAATGTTATAAAATAGAATTACATACCAGAATTGCAAGTCATGATGACCTATGTGCTCTGCTCAAAAACATTTAAAGGTCTTGCCGGTACAAGTCACAACAATAAAATCAGGTAGCCGCTTACGTACACCTACGCAGCTTAGCTTGTACATAGATGGTGCCTGGCGCCCTCTTTGTTTAAATCAGTTACATTGTCACATTTTTAAAAAAGAAATGGGTTCAAACATATTAAAAGCTTAAAAAGATAAAATGTTGATTCTAGGTGAATTAAAGTTTAACAGCTAACATACACAGATTATGCATTATATGATAAAAATAACCATTTATCAGCGCCCTCAGGCGGGTAGCTATTAAAACATATCTTTAAAAATTTAAAATTTGTCACCATCAATTGTTAAAATAAGTTACATTGTATCACGTATAAAATACTATCTGTTTAAAAAATATATACATTTTTAATTGAGACTAGCATAAAAGGTAAAGTCGTTACAAAGCACCAATGCATGTGTGTGAGTGTGTTAGAGAGAGAGAGAGAGAGAGAGAGAGAGAGAGAGAGAGAGAGAGAGAGAGAGAGAGAGAGAGAGATACACAGCAGTTCACGCCATCTAGTTTTTCAGAATGATACTATGCTGGCCGTCTTTGCTTAGTTAGTACAGTGCGTCAAAATAGTCTAGCAGTAAAACAGCAAAGTCAGTATGTAACGTTGCCATATTATGGTGTAATGAGTATCAGGATTGCGGGCATTTTTAAGAAAAGGAACATAAATATCGCGTTTTCCACAGACAATAAAGTTGGCAGCCGTTTGATCCAAAACATTCAAAAATTTAACCAACATCAAGAATCGGGGGTTTATAGATTATCATGTTCTGACTGTGATGCTGTCTACATCGGACAAACTGGAAGGAAGCTTGAAATCAGATTCCGCGAACATGTGGCGTTAGACAGGCGTGATATTGCTGACAAGTCCAACTTCGCAGCTCACCTTATTAATTCCGGACATACCCCTCCCGACCTGACTTCACAGTTGAAACTTTTGCACAGAGGAAATAAGGGGAGGTATCTCGATCTGCTTGAAGAGATGGAGATTTTCTGTAACGGAAGGACACCAGGATGCACACTGCTCAACGAGCAGATAGCAATGAAAAGCACCCACTTCTGGGAGTTTTTTACATCAACCCTGGTATGAGCTCGTCTACACTGTAGTCGAACGGCTGGGAAGGGCCAAATTTCCCTTTATATCTCCGCAGATGCACATACTACATACGAGAACAATATTTTGTTACAAGCAATAGTCCTATTTCACATGCTTTAGTTCGATGGAGCTCATGTTTGTTTCTAACAACGCCACTCTGTAATGTCCACATGTTGTAATTAGCTTTATTTCAATATATGTTTCTTTAAATAAGTAGCGACGTATGCGCCATGTAGCGCTAATGTGTGTATTCCCCATGTCCTGGATTGCAAGTTCATCCCTTGTGCTCATGCGGTAGTTTGGATACAAAGTCACAGTAGCTGTAGTTATATTGAATGACCTATAAGAACCACATATACCAATGTCACCTGGACAATGTAAACGCAATGGTATTAAAAAAAAAAAAAAAAAAAAAAAAAAAAAAAAAAGAAGGCCTATTGTTTCTCTCCTATGTAATCATGTTTGAACTTTCATGTATATTTCTATATTCTATGTTTAGACGCAATGTAATCATCTTTGAACCTTCATGTACATTTGTATATTTTTGATTTTGACGCACTGTACTAACTAAGCAAAGACGGCCAGCATAGTATCATTCTGAAAAACTAGATGGCGTGAACTGCTGTGTATCTCTCTCTCTCTCTCTCTCTCTCTCTCTCTCTCTCTAACACACTCACACACATGCATTGGTGCTTTGTAACGACTTTACCTTTTATGCTAGTCTCAATTAAAAATGTATATATTTTTTAAACAGATAGTATTTTATACGTGATACAATGTAACTTATTTTAACAATTGATGGTGACAAATTTTAAATTTTAAAGATATGTTTTAATAGCTACCCGCCTGAGGGCGCTGATAAATGGTTATTTTTATCATATAATGCATAATCTGTGTATGTTAGCTGTTAAACTTTAATTCACCTAGAATCAACATTTTATCTTTTTAAGCTTTTAATATGTTTGAACCCATTTCTTTTTTAAAAATGTGACAATGTAACTGATTTAAACAAAGAGGGCGCCAGGCACCATCTATGTACAAGCTAAGCTGCGTAGGTGTACGTAAGCGGCTACCTGATTTTATTGTTGTGACTTGTACCGGCAAGACCTTTAAATGTTTTTAAGCAGAGCACATAGGTCATCATGACTTGCAATTCTGGTATGTAATTCTATTTTATAACATTCTTGGTGTATGTAATCTTATTGTAATTTCAATGTCTGACCAAGGTACCTTGTTTTTAACAGCACTGATGATGTCCCATCATAGGGACGAAATCGATATGTTTTGAAACTAAATAAAAGAAACATCTCACATCGCCTACCAAGCGAAAACCTGTTATTTCATTATAGTGAAATTTTAACACTGTTACGAATCTTCCATCACAAGCTCTGCAGTAAAATTCTTGCATTCCCCAAAATTATTCCGCCGCCAAACCCACTCTCTTATCCCACAGGAACGCAGTTTTTTTCATTGGTACCAAAATTATTGAAAGTGCATCTACAGCCCGACTCTTTCCCATCGCAACTTCTTCCTTCAGTCACAGAATTACGGCTTACAATCTCGCGGAGAGCGATCTTTCAGCTTTCACAGACAGCCTCTCACCCTGATCTGTGCAAACGCTTTCGAATCTCCTCTTGCAAAATTCTCACTCAATTGCATAAAGTAATCGCAAGTAACTCTCTGATAATAAGTGGAAGCGAAATTCATCTCTAGACCAAACTGTTCTGCGAGATCTATCTGAGAGAAAAGACTTTCACGTCTATTCCAGCCCTTAGCCAGAGGCAAATTGTCTCATTCCGTCATATCCCGTTCCAGTCCCTACCCGTCTCTGCAGTCAGTTTTTCTCTAACTCAGCGCTTCCCAATCTTTATAACTGAGCAGCCATCTACTCTGTAATGTACCTTCTCCATCGACTGCTCAGTGAGCAAGCGCCACAGTACCTCGCCTCAGAATTTAACCATCTTTCGTGCCATCATAATATTAACGCAAGGTTCCACTTATCTAGTACCTCAGCTGTGCCCGTTCTTAGAACGAAAACATCTGCAAACTCCTTCGCTGACTCTGCTGTTCGCCTCTGGAACAAGCTGCCCTGGTCTCTTCGCACGATTCAGTCTCCTGCTACGTTTAAGAAAAAGTTAAAACACTTCCTGACGTCACCCTCTTTAAACTCTCGCCAAAACTCACGTATACAGTCAAGTTTCTGTCTGTGTTATAATAAAATCAATGCTCTTCTCTACGTTATCTCTGTTCCTCCTCTTTTTTTCATCATAATCTGCTCTTCCGTTATATCTCCTTACGTGAGTATTATTACACTCATTTTCTACCCCTTTCCCACCCCCTTCCTCATTGCCCATTGCTGCTACCAGCCATAATTAAAAACTTTCCGTATTGTAATACTTGCCATGCTTCTTATTTATCAAATACGAATAAAAACGGTGTCTATTTTTGTAGATTTAGTATAACTTATGTGATATTGGTGCACCGGTAGATGGAGTGGTAGGACAGGGTTGAGCTGTGAGGAGCCTCTGCCCCTCGTAAAACTAATTTCAAACAAAATTTTGAACTATTATAACCAAAGTAATAACAATTTTATTCAACGTAACAGTTTCCAAAAGGTTAGTAGTTTATATTCAATCCACACAATGAATCGTTAAATCCTTTCTGTTATTAAGAAACACATCTTTAAAACTGTACCATAGCACCTTCCTGCTGTACAATACGATCTTTAATATAAGAAATCCAACTGAACCAACAAGGCAAGCACATTCATTAAACAAAATAATTTCATTTGTCAACAACTGTACAAGGGGGCAGTGTCTATTTTAATTTATATATATATATATATATATATATATATATATATATATATATATGTGTGTGTGTGTGTGTGTGTGTGTGTGTGTGTGTGTGTGTGTGTGTGTGTGTGTGTGTGGTTTTTTATGTTATTTATTTATTTATTTATTTATTATAAATAAGAGCACAAAAAGTAGGAAATGACCACAACCCTTATCTGTCCACACTCTAGCACTTAGATGCCTAAAGATAAGATTACCAAATTCTGCAAAATTATCAGTTCAATATAAAATTTTGAATGCACGTAACTTACGGTGTGAGGACCAATTTTAAATAATATACAGATATAATATCAGCCAAGAGTATTTACTGTAAACAGCAAAGCAAGACACTCAATTAATTGTGGACTCGCAATTTGAAGACAGCTACAGAGCCAAGTACCCATTTAAATGACGCAATGTATGCAGTGCCAGTTAAATTAACTCCATTACCACTGCATAACCACAACAGACTAGCGTCGCACCTTTTGACCAGTAAGGCTCTATCAATTTACTCGTAGTAGCACTGTAACAACTACAACCAACTAAACTCATGTGTAGGACTCGAACTACAGTACACTCACACCGGCGAACTTCGCTGTCTACAAAATTCCTTTAATAGAAAGGCCACGGTAAAATAGACTTGTGGCACACTGCGTCCGGCGATATAGACCTCGGGTAGTGTCTTCTTCCGGGCAACTCCTCCCGATGTAGTCCGTCACCGCGTGCATTTGGATGTGCACCGGCCGTTCCCCCTTGGTAGTTCCAAAACTGCCGGTTGTGCACTCTGCTTCCAAACACCAGCCTCCGCCTCGGGCTTGGTCTCCTCACCTCGACGTCTCGTGGTGGCGCCTCCTTGGCGGTGCTCCACTGCAGCGCCCCCAAGGAGGTCCCGCGGACGGCCTGTGTCGCGGATTTCAACCATCCGCGGCACCATGACGTCTCATGACGGCAATATGTAGAATATCTGGTTAGGTGTAAGAGAGCGCCTGGATGCCCTAATTTTGCCAGGTCAAATAAATGATTAAATAAATAAATAGAGGCCATACCAACAGTCACCCATATTATATAACACTACGATCTCAGATCCTAGCGCCGGCCGCGGTGGCCGAGGGGACTGAGGCGCTCCAGTCACGGTCAGCACGGCCACTACGGTCGGGGGTTCAAATCCCCCCTCGGGCATGGATATTTGTGCCGTCTTTAGTCTTAGCTAGTTCATAAGTAGTTTGTAAGCTTAGGAACTGATGACCCCGTAGTTAAGTCCCATAATTTGTACAAACAGTTGAACAGTTCAGATCCTAGCGTTGAGGTGCTAGTTCTGAGCGCATTGAATCGCGAAACAGTCGAAATTTAGAAAAATGTGAGTTTAGTTATTATTATTGGATTGCCCCAAGTAAGTGTTGTTGCACCATTAGTTTGTAATATCTACATTAAAGACCATCCGATTCACGAAGAAGTCAAGCAGTTTATATACGCTGATGACTCAGCAGTAGCAGCACAGGGTACAACATTTGAAGAAGTTGAAGAAGAACAATTATCTGTACCCAACCCAGTAAAACTCAAGTTTGTGCCTTTCATATGCGTAACATAGAAGCCAGCGGAAAGCTGCGTGTGGAATGGAAAGGAGTAGTCCTTGAACACTGTTTCCTTGGTGTAAAACTGGACAGATCACTGTCTTTTAAACAACACTGTCAGAATACCAAACAAAAGGTGTGTGGTAGGAATAATACTCTAAGGGCCGGTTGCATAAAACTTAATCTACGTTCAACTACCCAAAACTGATCTCCAGTCAAGCTGAACTTAGAAACTGTGTTGTATTAACTTTAATCCAAGATCATTCCCCCTGATCTAAGTTCAAAATTGACTGGCGAATTTTCTCCGATTAACGTGGGTGAACTGAGATCAGTGGAAGGATTGTTAAAAACTGTTTCGGTGTCTGACTGTGTCTGCAAGTTAATAATACGAAAAAGAATAAATAGGTTTACTATTGCTTCAAATAAAATGGTAAGTAAAACTATTTGTAATTATTTGAATAATAATTCTACAAGTTGTTTGTTACCGACTGTTTTATACGCATGGTCTACAAGTTATGTTACCTTCAGCTTTCAGATTATTCTGATGTTTCATCCGAAGATGGACAGTTTGAACGGCAAAGAACTCCTCGCGTGTTTCAACACAGAACGAATCCATTGCTTGAGCTTAACGACCGGCAGTTTAAATTACGCTTTCGATTATCCAAACACGTAGTTATAGAGCTGGAACAAAGATTGCATGCACAGTTGCAGCAACAAACGAAACGAAATCATGCACTAAATCCAATGTTCATGATCTTACTGACATTGCGATTTTACGCAACTGGAAGCTTCCAGATTGTAATTGGCGACTTGTTTAACGTCAACAAAGCAACAGCAAGTAGGATTATACACAAAGTGAGTAGAGAGATCGCAGCTTTAAGACCTCATTTTATCAGGATGCCTACTGAGGAAGGTAAAGTAAGGTCAGTAATGAGAGACTTTTACAAAATCTGTAACTTTCCTGGAGTTTTCGGTGCTATAGACTGCACACATATACCAATTATATCACCTGGTGGAAATAACGCAGAAATCTACAGAAATCGTCATGGTTGGTTTTCAATAAATGTTCAAGCAGTGTGTGATTCGAAACTTCGGTTTCAAAATATTGTTGCCAGGTGGCCAGGATCTGCACATGACAGCAACATATTTAGAAATTCCAGACTTCATGCCCAGTGTGAAGCTCAAGAATTTCCCGGAGGTGTACTCTTGGGTGACAGTGCATACCGCTGCTGTAACTATTTATTAACACCCATAATGCAAGAAGAAACCCGCGCAGAACGAGCTTATAACAGAGCACACAGGCAGACCAGAACAGTAATCGAACGGTCTTTCGATGTTGTAAAAAGAAGATTTCCATGTTTACGAATGAAAATAACTATAAAATTACTCCGAGTTCCACCAATCATAGTGGCAACATTTGTGTTGCATAATTTAGCAATAAATGCAGACGATGAAACACCCGATGTTGATGATGCTGTTTTCGGAAGAAGGATGATTTACGAGGAACTTCCTGTACCTGCAGTAAATCAGGGAAACGGAAGAGAGATGACATCACTTAGAACTGCAGTTGTTAACAACACTTTTAGGTATTTATGAACTTTAATTATAACCTGTTCTTGACATTTATTTTTTCTGACATTCAATCATTTGCATTTCTAGTTCCAAATTCAGTATCTTCATTTTCACTGCATGTTCTTCTTGTAAACACTCTAGCCTCTAGAATGTCTCCCTGATGTCTTCTTTCTTCTTCTTCTTTTCAGGCAGTGAAGCTGAAATTAAAAGTTCTGGATTGGAACTGCAGGCCGCCTCCTTTTCGTTTCGTCCTTCAAATTCCTGACCTTCAGTTATGAAAGTCGAACATTCCGGATTGACGACACTTCTATGTCGTTCACGGTGATTACTTCCGTATGGAAGCCAACATCATCATCAAACTCGCACATGATTGGATGGAACTGTGGCCTAAGTGCAGCAATAAGTTTTTGACCACTATCGTCCAAGGAAGGCGGTACATACTTACCGCCCCCCGTTTTGTATAACTGTACTTTGTCGTCCGCGTTTGCTTGCTGCGTCCTCTTCTTAATATTTTCGTAGCACAATTTCAAAGACTTCCATTCCCGCTGCACCACATTTCTGGAATTGTAATCACACGCAATTTGCTTCCATGCTTCCTCCTTAGCGTTAGTAGTAGAGGCATCCGTCTTTTTATTTTCCACAACTGACTTGTATTGTAAAACGATGTCAATTAAAGTATCTTTTTCCTCTTTCTTGAAATTCGGTGTACGAGTTTTCTTCTCCATTTCCTTTTTTTTCCTCGAATGACGTCGAGCATTGACAGTCGTTTCTATATAAATCGCAAGGTCGATACAACTCGATTCGATACAATCGCAACTATCTCTGTTATTTAGCGGTGTTGTCAACTCTGTTTCGCTGACCTTAGTTCAATACTGAACCAAGTTCAGTGATCTGAGATTAGTGTTATACAACTCGCACAGAGAAAAGAACCAAGTTCATTTCTGATCTTCGATCAAAAGTGAACTACGATTAGCGATTTTTATGCAACCGGCCCTAAGAAAACTAACAGGCACATATTGGGGTGCGCACTCTCATGTCCTACGCACATCTGCTCTTGCTGTCTGCCTGTCAGCTGCAGAAAATGTATCACCCGTATTGAGAATCTCTGCCTGTTCTAAACAATAGATGTTGCTGTGAAAGAGTCAAGTCGCATAATTACAGGGTGTCAGAGACCAATACCAAATAGAAAAACTCTATCCTAATCCAGGGATCGCTCCTCCTTGCATAAGAAGGCAAGTAGCGGCGGAAATTGAACGTTGGAAGCAAACAACCGATCCACGCCACCGTTATTACGGCCATCAAAATGCTGTTCAAGTCAAGGAAGAGTTTTTTAAGAACAACTGACCCTTTGTCGATACGACAGAAAAAACGAAGGATGAACTGTGGGAAAAACAACCGTCTAAGCCATCCCTGAGTCTAAAGGAAGAACCATTTACAGGTTTTCACCTTCCTATAGCACCTGGAAAACCCTCAATCCACTTCGTACATGTGTTTCGAAGTGCAAATCCAACCTTGAAAAGTGGGGCAAGGAAGAATGATCTGCGATTATGGACTACAACAGGATGAAAACCACCTCCTGGTTTGCCAGAATTTACCATCACCGTGCACGAAAGAAGATGTTTCGCAGGCCAATGGTAAAGGCGTCCTTGTAGCTGAACGTTGGATGAACATTATGTAACAGTGTATCTTTATACGGAAAATAAATAAATAAATTCCCAGCTACTGAGAGGGAAAACTAAGGGTTAGTAGAACACGAAACTAACTGTATATATATGGAATTGGGAACGCGAGAAACCTCGTAAATAACTAATTACGTTCCTGAGTTTAAATAATGTAAGAACGTCCTTAATACTGCTGAGATTAAAGAACGGCACAAAAGTCTGAAAATAATTTAATAGCTTACATACGATGAAATGCTACGTCCTGCTGTAAGAGAGTTGTTTTGCAAGTTACCAGCAAATGAAACCAAAATAAAATATATAGATCAAAAGGTGGTTTCTGGAATTATAGTAAGAACAGTAAGATACACAGATGACTCTGTTGGAAAAGTTAATGTCTCTTGAATTAACGTAAAATAAGGAAGAGGGATGCTTACGTATACATTGTTCGAGCGAGAATAAATTTTCAGCATAAAATAGCAATACATTCACAGATAATAATTGTCATTAAGAGCATTGTTTTTCCTTGATTAATTTGTGTCAAAAAAACACTTTCATTAAAAAAAGTCAGCTCCTTAAATCAAAAATCGGTTACAATATGTATATAATTATGTATGTAATGACTATGCAGTTTCCAAATCTTATTAAATCTGTGTCTGCATACTGAATATGGTAGCTTTAATACTCCCTTTGTCGCTGTTTTATATGAAACTGTCAAAAACAGTGAACGGTACATGAAGGTGTCGGATCTCAGCTATAACAGCGCATCCTACATAACATTGTGGATGAGAATGCGAGTCTCTTTGTTTCTTACGCATTGATGTCTTATTCAATCGATCATCCTGACGTTTATCACACACGTTCTTAATCGTACAGTAAAGGACATAGGGCACAATATCAAATGTTTAAATGTTTGTAAATCTATCGGACTCAACTGCGTGGTCATTAGTCCGTAGCTTACAAACTACTTACTTAAACTACGTTAAACTAACCTAAAGACAACACAAACACCCATGCCCCAGGGAGGACTCGAACCCCCGACGGCGAGCAACCGCGCGTTCCGCAGCGAGTCGCTTTAGACCGCTCGGCTACTCCACCGCGGCGGTACTTTATCCAGAAAAGCACTGTTCCAGAGGAATCTTCGTCTTTACTATTTATAAAAATCAATTGCTATGCGTTAGTCTCGCAAAATCTCAGAAATGTCTTGACCCATTTGGATTTTTTTTGTTTTGTTTTGTTCGCTTTTATTTAGGAGTGGTTTAGAAAGAAAAGAAACCCATAGCAACAGCTGAAAAAAAAATCGAAATCGGTAATGTGGCATTGGCATAGCCACTTCAGATTAGATTCGTATTTTATGCGCTGCCATAGCGTTTATTCGAGTTCGGTAACATTTTGCACACTTGACCTTCAAAACAAGAGCTACAGTACTGTCCACATAATAATTCGTACGGTGCATGACGGAGGGTACTTACCAACAGACCTAGACATTCTACAGTTTTATTCCGATTGATGAAATTTTGCGCAGTTGACCTTCAAAACAAAAAGATCTTTGTCTACATAAAATTTCGTATGGTGCATCAAGGAGAGTACTTTACTTTTCGACTTCAACAAAATCTGCTGTTTTATTCAGAACTTGATGAAATTTTGCACACTTGACTTCCACACCAATAGGAACATCACTGTGTAAATAATATATCATACGTTGCGTAGCTGAGGATACCTTCGACATCTTCTTACCCATCGCAATGAGAGTTAAAAATGTATGCGAGGACTGGAACTTAAATAGTGGTAATCCTACTGTTGAGACACTATGCAATGAACTCTACTATTGTCGCTGATAGCACACGTTGTTGACATTCCTACCTTACCTCCGAGCAAATGGACTCGCCCGCCCCACGTCACCGGAGTACGCACATTGAAGAAAACACTGTCACTTGTGAGAGAGCGGTCTAACGTAAAAGTGGCATTATGTTTTCGAAACAGGACTAGCGGAACTGAATCAAGATTGAATGTGCCAGAAGCCGTAAAAAAATTCAAATGTTTGTTAAGTTATGAGACCTAACTGCAGTGGTCACAGGTCCCTAAACTTACAAACTACTTAAACTAACTTATCCTCTGTTCCGCCACGGCGAGGTAGTACAGCACAACAGTGTCATCAAGAAGCGACAAAACTTTCTGTGCAACCTACCCATCATTTTGCACAACACGACGAAGTCGTATACAGCGCAAGTTGTGCCTGCTTTAGCTGCGGTGGAGCGTTTGAGCGCATTGAGGCGCTATGCTCCGATGCGCGAAGCCGTTCCCCTTCGGGGGTTCGAATCCCCCCTCGGGCATGTATGTTTGTGCTGTCTTTAGTATAAATTAGTTTATAAGTAATTTGTAAGCTTAGGGACAGATGACCACGCAGTTAAGTCTCATGAGCTTTACAAACATATGAACATTTCTTGTCGCTGCTTTGCTCGGTCAATGGGACTGCGAAGTACTGTACCATATACAACAGTTCCCGGACCTAAGCCGTTGAGACTTTGGTTTGATTCAGAAGATGAAGGAACCATTTCGTGTCATTCGCTTCAGACCTGTTCCAGAGATTCGACAGGCAGTAGACCGCTCCATTCGCACTATCAAAAGAACAAGCTCTGCTAACGGTATACCACGCCTTCCACATCGCTGGCAACGGGTTCTACATAACGCTGGTGACTACTTTGAAGGACAGTAACAGGTGAAAACATGTAACGCTTTTTTATTGGTTGTGAATATTTAACTTACGACCCTCGTATATATAATTTATCATGGATAGGAAAAGGAGACGATCGACTGAGGAGGCGAAGTAGGAGATATAAAGAAGGGGGCGATAGATAAAGAGAGGCGAGGACATGGGCTGTTATAGGGGGAAGAGGAGATGAACAGACGTAGAAGACAGAGAGAGAACGGAAGAGAGGAACCACTGAGTGCAATAGATAAATACCAGGGCAACGCTGGTTTTCAGCTAATCAGATGTAAAGTAGTGTCTGTGTGTTTCTGTGTTTCTATTGCATACAAATCTACAGTCTTGTTCCGATCGAAGGAACTTTTGTAACACTTGACCTTCAAAAGAAGAGGAAAGTCACTGTCTGCATAAAATTTCGTGTTGTGCAAAGCGGAGTGTACTTTATCCACGGACTTCGACAAAATCTACCGTTTTATTCCGATGTTGATGCTATTTTGCCCAGTTGACCTTAAAAACAAGAGGAAGGTCACTGTCTACTTAAATTTTGTAAGGAGTATAGCGGAGGGTACTTTACTTACGGACTTTGACGAAATCTAGACTTTTATTCCGATATTGATGAAATTTTGCACACTTGATATTAAAAATAAAAGAAACTTCACTGTCTGTGTAATATTTCATACGATGCATATGAAACTTCGACATCGTTCCACATGTGAACATTGACAGCGTATACAAGGGTTTAAAAGAGTATCAAAAGTATCGAAATAAGAAAAACGCATACTTTCTGAGATAAACACGTGTTTTCAGAAAGGGCTGTGCGACGCTTGGTTGCGGATGTTAGCACAGTTTTCATTCACGATATTATATACCAATAAGGCGGGGTTCACAAAAAATGCCGTTGTGAATTTCCAAGACGAGCATATATGATATACTAGCCAATAAAATTGCTACAACAAATAGAAATGCAAATATGAACGGGTATTCATTGGACAAATATACTAGAACTGACATGTGATTACATTTTCACACAATTTGGGCGAGAAATCAGTACCCAGAACAACCAACTCTGGCCGTAATAATGACCTTGATGAGCCTGGGCATTGAGTCAAACAGAGCTTGGATGGCGTGTACAGGTACAGATGCCCATGCAGCTTCAACACGATACCACGGTTCATCAAGAGTAGTGATTGGCGTATTGTGACGAGCCAGTTGCTCGGCCACCGTTGACCAGACGTACTGAGCTGGTGAGAGATCTGGAGAATGTACTGGCCATCGCAGCAGTCGAACATTTTTCGTAACCAGAAAGTCCAGCACAGGACCTGCAACATGCGGTCGCGCATTATCCTGCAGAAAAGTAGGGTTTCGCAGGGATAGAATGAAGCCACGGATCGTAAATCTGAAATGTAACGGCCATTGTTCAAAGTGCCGTCGATGCGAACAAGAGGTGATCGAAACGTGTAACCAATGGCACCCCATACCATCACGTCGGGTGATAAGCCAGTATGGCGATGACGAATACACGCTTCCAATGTGTGTTCACCGCTATGTCGCCAAACACGGATACGACCAACATGATGCTGTAAACAGAACCAGGATTCATCCGAAAAACTGACGTTTTCTCATTCGTGCACCCAGGTTCGTCATTCCGCACATCATGGCAGGTGCTCCTGTCTGTGATGCAGCGTCAAGGGTAATCGCATCTATGGTCTCCGTGCTGGTAGTCCATGCTGCTGCAAACGTCGTCGAACTGTTGTTTCAGATGGTTGTGATCTGGCAAACGTCCCCATCTGTTGACTTAGGGATCGAGACGTGGCTGCACGATCTGTTACAGCCATGCGGATAAGATGCCTGTCATCTCGACTATTAGTGATATGGGATCCAACAAGGCATTCTGTATTGCCCTCCTGAACCCATCGATTCCATATTCTGCTAACAGTCATTGGATCGTGACCAACGCGAGCAGCAATGACACGATACGATAAACCGCAATCGCGATAGGCTACAATCCGACCTTTATCAAAGTCGGAAAAGTGATGGTACGCATTTCCCTGTTTACACGAGGCATCACAACAACGTTTCACCAGGCAACGCCGGTCAACTGCTGTTTTTGTGTGAGATATCGGTTGGAAACTTTCCTTATGTCAGCACCTTGTAGACGTCGCAACCGGCGCCAACCTTGTGTGAATGCCCTGAAAGCTAATCATTTGTATATCACAGCATCTTCTTCCTGTCGGTTAAATTTCGCGTCTGTAGCACGTCATCTTCGTGGTGTAGCAATTTTAATGGCCAGGAGTGAAAATATCCTAGTAGTTCAGGAAAGAGAGCATCACGCGCACCATGAACGGGTATTCATTGGACAAATATACTAGAACTGACATGTGATTACATTTTCACACAATTTGGGCGAGAAATCAGTACCCAGAACAACCAACTCTGGCCGTAATAATGACCTTGATGAGCCTGGGCATTGAGTCAAACAGAGCTTGGATGGCGTGTACAGGTACAGATGCCCATGCAGCTTCAACACGATACCACGGTTCATCAAGAGTAGTGATTGGCGTATTGTGACGAGCCAGTTGCTCGGCCACCGTTGACCAGACGTACTGAGCTGGTGAGAGATCTGGAGAATGTACTGGCCATCGCAGCAGTCGAACATTTTTCGTAACCAGAAAGGCCAGCACAGGACCTGCAACATGCGGTCGCGCATTATCCTGCAGAAAAGTAGGGTTTCGCAGGGATAGAATGAAGCCACGGATCGTAAATCTGAAATGTAACGGCCATTGTTCAAAGTGCCGTCGATGCGAACAAGAGGTGATCGAAACGTGTAACCAATGGCACCCCATACCATCACGTCGGGTGATAAGCCAGTATGGCGATGACGAATACACGCTTCCAATGTGTGTTCACCGCTATGTCGCCAAACACGGATACGACCAACATGATGCTGTAAACAGAACCAGGATTCATCCGAAAAACTGACGTTTTCTCATTCGTGCACCCAGGTTCGTCATTCCGCACATCATGGCAGGTGCTCCTGTCTGTGATGCAGCGTCAAGGGTAATCGCATCTATGGTCTCCGTGCTGGTAGTCCATGCTGCTGCAAACGTCGTCGAACTGTTGTTTCAGATGGTTGTGATCTGGCAAACGTCCCCATCTGTTGACTTAGGGATCGAGACGTGGCTGCACGATCTGTTACAGCCATGCGGATAAGATGCCTGTCATCTCGACTATTAGTGATATGGGATCCAACAAGGCATTCTGTATTGCCCTCCTGAACCCATCGATTCCATATTCTGCTAACAGTCATTGGATCGTGACCAACGCGAGCAGCAATGACACGATACGATAAACCGCAATCGCGATAGGCTACAATCCGACCTTTAAGTCGGAAAAGTGATGGTACGCATTTCCCTGTTTACACGAGGCATCACAACAACGTTTCACCAGGCAACGCCGGTCAACTGCTGTTTTTGTGTGAGATATCGGTTGGAAACTTTCCTTATGTCAGCACCTTGTAGATGTCGCAACCGGCGCCAACCTTGTGTGAATGCCCTGAAAGCTAATCATTTGTATATCACAGCATCTTCTTCCTGTCGGTTAAATTTCGCGTCTGTAGCACGTCATCTTCGTGGTGTAGCAATTTTAATGGCCAGGAGTGAAAATATCCTAGTAGTTCAGGAAAGAGAGCATCACGCGCACCTTTACCCCGCCTTCCATCAACACCATCTAGAAGACAAAGCTTCGCAACTGGTCCTTGCGTTGACCTTGCAAGTGGCCGTGCTTACGTCACACAGAAAGGCCTTGAGCGCTAGCTGTCTGGCCGGCCGCTACAAAGCGGTGGGCGTTCCCCAGCGGTCAGCCAGTCAGCTGGCGGTGTTGCTTCCACTCACACCACAGCATCGACGAGCACTACGCAACTGGTGACGTCAAAGGCCACTTGAAAGATGGAGTGGTGGGCCCTGGTCTTGCGCTATGAAAGAAGTTTCTGCCTGAACGCAGGTGATGGTCTTTTGCGCGTTGTCTCGCAAAATGCAATCGTCCAGGAAAAACTGGCCCATCCAGCCATTACTGTCCGGTGTGCTATAAGTTATTGCTCTCGTTAACCTTTGGTGGTTTTGAGGGAACGCTGATCAGCGGTCGGTACGTGCAGAATGTTGTAAGATCTTTATTTTGCAATTCTTGTACCATAAAGGTGATGTACTGTTCGAACAGGATTATGCTCGCCCATACACTGTGAGCGAAACTCAAGGGACTCTGCAAGACGTGTAGCACCTTACCTGGCCAGCACGGTCTCCGGCCTACGTGAACTGTTGGAGTAGGCGTGGAATAATGTACCCTAAGGCAGTACTCGCCGTCTGTATGATCGAATGGATGCTAGAATCAGAGTCTACATTCCCGCCAGCGCCTACATTGCAATCATGAGACTGCACCACGAACTAATATGGAGTATTTCAGC
This sequence comes from Locusta migratoria, assembly GCA_026315105.1. Classification (NCBI taxonomy): domain Eukaryota; kingdom Metazoa; phylum Arthropoda; class Insecta; order Orthoptera; family Acrididae; genus Locusta; species Locusta migratoria. The sequence goes on from CM048749.1 coordinate 356,527,497, forward strand.
GTGATTCAACACCTGGCAATGTCAGTAAAGTCATTTTAGAAAAAGAAAAACAGCAGTATGGGTCGCCGCGATAGTCGAAAGTGCGTCAGAGCCCCAGTATGGTGAAAGTTATGGTGATTCTCGTGTACGACTGTGATGGTGTTACTCTGACACATTGCGTTCTTCTACGGCAGACCGTCAATGCACAGTAATACTATTCGTTTTTGGAGCATCAACTACGACCAGCTCAGAGGGCGCATACAGCGGAAGCTGTGGCTGCTCTGTTCGGTCGATGGGATTGGGAAGTACTGTACCATCCACCATACTCCCCGGACTTAAGTCCTTGTGACTTTGATTTGATTCCGAAGAGGAAGGAACCAGTTCGTGGCATTCGCTTCAGAACTGTTCGAGAGATTCGTCAGGCAGTACACCTCTCCATTCGCACCATCAACAGAACAGGCTCTGCTAACCGTATACTACGCCTTCCACATCGCTGACAACAGGTTCTACAAAACTCTGGTGACTACTTTGAAGGATAGTAACAAGTGCATACATGTAACGTTTTTGTATCGGTTGTGAATAAATAGTTGCGACTATTTGAGTTCCAACCCTCGTGATTCTGTCGGAGACAGCGAAGGACCTGGGAGAACAACTGAATGGAATTGATATTGTCTTGAAAAGAGTGTACAAGAGTAACATTAGCCAGAGGAAAACAAGGATAATAGAATGTAGTCTAATTCAGTCAGGCGATGCAGATGGATTTATATTAGGAAAAGAGACAAAATCAATAGTAGATTCATCTACACCTATATTTGTATTATTACTCTGCAAATCACATTTAAGGGCCTTTCAGAGAGATCATCGAAATACTTTCGAACTATTTTATCTACAATACCGCTCTTGAATAGCATGTTGGAAGAAAGAAAACATAATTCTCTCCGCTCGAGTTGTGATCTCGTATGTTACTTAGATGACCATTTCTCCTTATATGTATTTTCTTCGGGTAACAAAGTCGGAGATCGAAATTTCGTAACTAGATCTTGTTACAACGTAAAACGACGTTGTTCTGTCGTCTTCCTTTTATATTTCTGTAAAGTTATAATTTATTTAATGTCGTTAGATTATAATTTTGTTAAAACATGAACCCCACTCTTTTCAAGGCTGGAGGAATAGCATTTTTGTTTCATGTGTTAAAATATTAGTTAATATTGCTAGGTTTATCTTATTTTGTTATGTTCATAATTTATTATTGTATTAATTAATGTAGCATAAGTACGGCTTCTCCGCTACGCCTCTGTCCCTGTGAGAATGTGCAGTTGTACTTTTAAGTGTATGCGAGAATCTTTGGCTGTTTGAATGTGGGGAGTGATAGCTCGCTTTGCATGGTTCTCTCCGGCTCAGTATTGTGTTTTCGTGGATATTCCAGTTTCCGGTGGCTTCCCGCGTCCGGTAGCAGTTTCCCGCCTCATGACCGCTGGTTCTTCATCCTCTGCTGGTCGACTGGTAAGGTAAGGTTGGTTCTGCTCTTGTTTCTGGAGATGGTAGCGTTTCATTGACTAACACGTTTAACTTAGATTCATGAACTTAGAATCATTTTTTGGAGTAGTTTCTCCGAACGTGTGCGGAAATGTGTTCTCGTTTTTCAGTTCAGTGATTTCCAATAGATAAACGCGGTGAGTGTGATTCTAGTTGCAGTTTGATAATGGTCTGGTATGTTAAGACCTTTTGCGATCATGTGGCGGTGCATGAACTCTGTGTAAATACTTTCTAGCTTTGTGGGGTCCGATTTCTAATAGGTGATAGGTTCATTTTTGTACAGTGCTTGTAAAAATCTTCTCATTCTTTCCTTCCGTGAGTGATATGTGTTCCACGTGGTTGGTTCATAGAACAAAGCCTTCAGCTTCCATTTGTTTGTTCCATGCCCATCAGGCAAGTAACTATGCGGGTATCCTTCTGATTTCCACTAATATTTCGCGATCTTCTATCCCCGCCTATTTCAGTTTTGCTGTCTTTTCTCCGTCTGGTAGTACGTACTCTGTCTTTGTCAGTAATTCTCTCTGAGCCTTGCACAACCTCCTTCAATAGTTTCCTTATGTAATTCTAAACACTTCTATGGGCTGCAAGCCGTAATTCTTAATTTTTTTTTTCCGACTTTGTAATTATTTCACTTTTACGAGTTTTGAAGACTGGACTTCATCCGTCTCTGTAATCGCTCCCTATAGCGTGTAGCTGCATTTCTTTCGATTCTTCGTACAATTCTAAACATTTCTATGGGTTGCATGTCGTAATTCTTTATTTTATTTTTCCGCCTTTGCCATTTTTGTGGCTTTTCTGAGACAGGACCTCATCCGTCTCTGTAATCGTCCCCTATCGGGTGTAGGAGAATTTTATTCGCTTCCTTATATAATTCTAAGCATTTCTATGGGTTTCATGCAGTAGTTAGTTTTCTTTATTTTTCGGAAACTGAATTTGTTCAATTTTATCGGTTTTCGGAACCACGTGAGTCCGAGTTCCGACTACCGGGGTTTTCAGCTAGTCGCCTGAGTTCACGCCACTTTTCATATAAAACCTAGATCAGACCTAGTACATACTGCAATTTTAGAATCCACCGTGATTTTGTATAATGAATCCGATTTTTTACCACTTCACCTTCAGTGGAGTGCATTCATGTAACGTAGCCGTGTGACGCCATTAGTGTGTTTGCTCGTGGTCCAATTTAGATGTAATTTAACTTGGATATACACACACAACCATCTCAAAACAGGCAGCCAGCCAGCTTCAAAGTATTTTTGTATATTGTGTTTTGTGCTATCTCCGACTTGCTGAATTAAAAAAAAAATGTTCAAATGTTTGTATAGTCTATGGGACTTAACTACGGGGTCATCAGTCCCTAAACTTACAAACTACTTATGAACTAACTAAGACTAAGGACGGCACAAATATCCATGCCCGAGGGGGGATTCGAACCCCCGACCGTAGTGGCGGTGCAGACCGTGACTGAAGCGCCTCAGTCCCCGCGGCCACCGCGGCCGGCTTGCTAAATTTCGCCTACGATAGCGGCGCCTGCTTCCGCCCGTCTCAGCACGCTGTTTTTGGTGGGTTTCGCTGTGACATTGCGTGTGTGTGAGATAGTGTTGTTTGTGAATCCTTCCCCCCAGTAACGTTAAATCATGTATAATTTAGGCTGGGCACCGTCAGCATTAATCCATGTAAAAGATGCATTTTTATTGTGTTAACAAAATTGGTTCCCCATTTTGCTTGTTTTCTATCTGAATATACAAGTTTATGTTCAGCATAATCCGTAAGTTGCCCATAAATTGTAGTTTTAGAGCACCTTCCCTCTTTTATTTAATTGTGTTCTTCACAAGTGCTGAGAACTAGTTCAGGTGCAATTTTAATGAAGATGTAAATTCCGTTGCGCCATAAATGTTTTCTTAGCCACCTTTCTAAGATAACTTTAATTGTGGTGGCTTGCTTATTAATGTCTGTGTGTAATAACGTGTGAACTGCTATGTATATTGACCACTGTAGTATTAACTTTCTGTTATTGAAGTAATTTGAAACGAGTCAGTTCTCAGTTTGGGCCAGGGAACAAGGCTTTATAGTAGGGAGTAACCAGTAGTTCACACGGACCTTATTTGTTAATTTTAGTGGTAAAACAAAGCTCTTGTTACGTACAGTGGTCGACTTATAAGGTCCCATATACCTGACAGTAATACTCCGAAAGAGGACTAAGAATCATGCTGTATGCAGTCACTTCAGTAGTTCTCTTGCATCTTCCAAATGTTTTGCCTGTGAAATGCAGTATTTGTTTCGTGTTTCGCACATTTTCTATGTGTTCTTGCAATTCAAGTCTGTCGTGTAGTAATTCCTTCATATTTAATTGATTTTACGGTCTTCAGTTTTGCTTGCTCTATCTTCTAACCGAAATTTAACAGTTAATATCTGATATTTATTTAAATGAGCCGTTTATGCAACTGAAATAAAATAAATTGTTTTGCCATACACGTTTCGCCTTTATTTGCAAGGCATCTTCAATGGCCTGCAGTATACACATGATTATGTTTTACAGTATTTCGTCTTATACGTTTAGTAGTTTGGGCTATGAATTGTTCTGTCGCGTTTTATGATGACTTGTGTTCAATAAAATCGAAATATCATTAATCATGCTTAGAAACCGCGCCAGAACTGTTTATAACCGGAACTACTAAAAAAAAAAAAAAAAAAAAAAAAAACCGAAATATTGTGAAATAATCATGTCTCTATTCCAGGCTACTGAAGATGCCTTGCAAATAATGGCGAAATGCGTATGGCAAAATAATTTGTTTTATTTCAGTTGTATAGATGGTTCATAGAACGAAATATAAGTAGCAGCTGAGGGAAAAAGGTTAGAAAATAACTAAGTTTAACAGATTCCTTTTATTACTCATGTGAACGACCTCACGCTTTTCATTATTTAGAGTCTACTGCCAATTTTCTCACCATACAGATATCTTACCTAAATCTTCTGTAGTTGGTTTTGATCTTCTGATGATTTTACAAGACGATAAACGACAGCATCATCTGCAAGCAAACTAACAGGACTGCTCAGATTTTCTCCCAGGTCATTTATGTAGATAAGAAAAATCAGATGACCAACAACACTATCCAGGTATCGCCAGTTACTACGAACTGTGTCCTCCCTGACAAGAAATCTCCAAACCAATCAAACGATATTTCATAATTAATGTTGATCATGGTCAACCGGTCGTTCTGTTTGAGGTAAGTCATAATGTTTGAACACAGTATATGTTCCAAACTTCTGCGGCAAATCGACGTCAATTATACGGGTGAGTAATTCAGTGGATTACTTCTAATGCCTTTCTTGGATGCCGCTGTGACGTGTGCAACTTTCCAGTCTTTGGGTGCAGATCCTAAGCTGAGCGAGCGGCTTTGTTTGACTATCGCATCAACATACTCTGAGAGGAGCCTAATCGCTAAACATTATAGGCCGGAAAACTTATTTTTATGAATCGATTTAAGTTGCTTCAATTCTGCGAGGCAGTACTATTAGGTTACTCACGTTCACAGCTGTTCTTAATTAGAAATCTGAAATATTGACTTCGTCTTCTTTGGTGACTGAAGTTCTAAAAGCTGTGTTTAGTCCCTTTGCTTTAGGGGTAGAGGACTTTGGGGAAACACTAAATAAGCTGTCTCAAAGGGTGCAGGTCGATCACAGGGGAAATATAGATCTAGGACCTATCGGTATAACAGTTGTAAATTGTCGTAGCTGTGTCGGGAAAGTACCAGAACTCCACGCATTAATAGAAAGCACCGAAACACATATCATTAGAGGTAGCGACAGTTGGCTTAAGCCGGAAATAAGTTCAGCAGAAGTTTTTGCAAAAGATCCGTGTTCAGAAAGGATAGAGTAAACAAAATAGGTGGAGGCGTGTTTGTCGCCGTCAAAAGTAGTCTATCGTGTATTGAAGTTGATAGTTCCTATGAGCTATTATGGGTAGACGTTGTACCTGAAAATCGTCAGAAGTTAATAATTGGTTCCTTTTATCGGCCCTCCGACTCTGACGATACAATAGCAGAAAGGTTCAAAGAAAACCTGTGTCAAATTACAAACACGTACCCGACTCACACAATAATAGTAGGCGGTGATTTTAATTTATCCTCAATTTGTAGGCAAAATTATATTTTCAAATAAGGAGGTACGTATAAAACATCGTGCGAAATTGTACTCAACGCTTTCTCTAAGAGTTACTTCGAACAATCAGTTCATGAGCCAACTAGAATTGTAAATGGATGTCAAAACACACTTGATCTCTTAGCAACAAACAATCCTGAGCTCATAACGAGCATCAAAGCGGATACAGGTATTAGTGAACACAGAGCTGTCGTATCGAGATGGAATATCGAAAGTCCCAAAGTTGCTAAAAAGAGAAGATAAAGTATATTTGTTCGGGAAAGCAGATAGAAATACAATACATTGCTTCTTGAAAGACAGTTTCCACACGATTCTAACACTAAACGCAAGTGTAGACCAGATGTGGCTCCAATTCAAAGAAGTTGTATCGACAGCAATTGACAGTTTTATACCAAATAAATTAATAAAAGAAGGAGGTGATCCACCTTGGTATACAAAACAGGTCAGGATACTGTTGCAAAAACAACGGAAAAGACATACTAAATTTGAACGAACACAAAATCCCCAGGATTGGAGATCCTACACAGAAGCTCGAGACTGAGCGAGTACTTCAATGCGAGATGCCTACAATACATTTCACAAGGAAACTGTTTCTTGAATTTTGACTGAAAACCCAAAGACATTTTGGTCATATGTTAAATATACTAGGGTCAAAACATAAACAGTACCCTTACTACGTGATAGTAATGGAGAACTGCCGATGATTGCGCTACAAAAGTAGTTACTAAACACAACTTTTAGAAACTCATTCATCAAAGAAGACGAAAGCAGATTTACAAACACAGACCAGAATGAGTAACGTTGAAGTAGATATCATGGGAGTAGTGAAGCAACTGAAATCATTTAACAAGATCAAGTCTTCTGCCCCAGACTGTATATCCATTAGATTTCTATTCGATTATGCTGAAACGATAGCTCCTCATTTAAACAGCCATACACAACCGCTCGTTCAAAGAAGGATCTGTACCAAACAACTGGAAAGTTGCACAGGTCACATCTATATTCAAGAAAGACAGTAGGAGTAATCCACTAAACTACAAACCTATTTTATAGACGTCAATTTGCAGCAGGGTTTTGGAACAAATCATGTATTCACATATTATGAATTATCTCGAACAGAATGATCTATTGACCCAACGTCAACACTAATTAGAAAATATCGTCCATGCAAACACAACTAGCTCTTAACTTACACGAAGTGATGAGTGCTATCGACAAGGGCTTTCAAATTGATTCCGTATTACTTGATTTCAAAATTCAAATGTTTGTAGAGCTTATGGGACTTAACTTAAGGATCATCAGTACCTAAACTTACAAGCTACTGAGGTACTAGCTAATACTAAAGACAGCACAAATATCCATGCCCGAGGGGGGGGGGGGGATTCGAACCCCCGACAGTAGTGGCCGTGATGAACGTGACTGGCGCACCGCAGACCGCTCGGCCACTGCGGCCGACTTAATTGATTTCCAGAAGGCTTTTGACACCGTTGTTCACGAACCGCTTTTAATCAAATTACGTGGTTATGGTATATCGCTCAAATTTGCGACTGGATAGGGGATTTTCTGTCAGTGAGGACACATTTTGTAGTAATCGATGGTAAGACATCGACTACAAAAGAGGTGATATCGGGCGTTCCACATTGTAGTGTTATTGGTCCCCTGCTGTTTCTTTTACATAAACGATTTGGGAGAAAATCTAAGCAGCTCTCTTAGGTTGTTTGCAGACGACGCCGTTATTTACCGTCTAGTAAAATGATCTGAAGATAAAAAACAACAGCAGAACGATCTAAATAAGATATCACTATGGTGTAAAAATTGACAATTGATTCTAAATAATGAGAAGTGTGAGTCGTCCACATGAGTACGAAAATAAATCCGCTGTTTACAAGATAAATCAATCAAAAGAGAAGACCGTAAACTCCACAAAATGCCTAGGAATTACTATTACTTCAGACTTAAACTGTAAAGAACACGTATATGATGTCGTGCGAAAGACGAACTAGAGACTGCGTTTTATTTCTCAGAACCCTTAAAAGATGCAACAGGACTACTAAAGAAACTGTATACACTACGCTTGTCCCTCCGTTTTTTGAGTATTGCTGCCCAGTGTGGGATCCTTATCAGGTGGGTTTGTCGGAGGAAATCGAAAGAGTCCAAAGAAGGGCAGCTCGTTTTGTATTGTCACGATACAGGGAACACAGCGTCACGGAAATAATACAGTACCTGAGGTGGGAATCATTACAACAACGGCGGTTATCGCTGCAGCGTGGTTTATTTACGAAACTTCAATCACCAACTTTCTCCTCCGAATGCGAAAATTTATTGTTGACTCCCACCTACATAGGTAGAAATGATCATCAGAATAAAATACGAGAAATCAGAGCTCGAACGGTGAGATTCAGGTGTTCTTTCTTCCCTCGTGCTATTCGAGAATGGAATGGGAGATAAATAGTATAAAGGTGGTTCGACGAACCCTTTGCCAGGCACTTAAATGTTATTTCCATAGTAGATGAAGACGTAGAGCATCACTGTCATCAGTAGCATCACCATTACTATTGCGTAGTGAAGGTATTTTTGTGTCTTACTCCTAGTATACTTAAAATATCGCCAGAATCTTTTCGGGTTTTCTGCCAAAGTCGAGACAGAATTACGTTGTGGAAACTATTATAAGCTTCTCGTACTGAAATCCTCGCTAAATTTAAAGCTTCTGTAAAAGTTCGCCAGTCATGGGGATTTTGCGTTCGTTTAAAGCTGGCATGCTTTGTTGCGTTGTTTCTGCAACAGTGTTTTGTTTTGTGTACGAAGGAAAATAACCTCCGTCTTTTGTTAATTTGTTTGATATAAATTCATCAATCGCTGTGTATACTATTTCTTTGAATTTAAGACATATTTTGGAAGAAGTTGAGAGACTGTCTCTCGGCAAAATATTAAGAAGAATTGTGTTCTTTGATCAGTAAAATAACGTATGATGGTCGGAGTAGACAACATATAAAACGCGGATAGGAATAAGAAAATCTGATAAAGAGAAGTTTAAAGACATCAAATATTAATTTACGCATGGGAAGTCTGTTTTGAAGGGATTTGTCTGGGGTGTAGCCGTGTATGGGATTGAAATATGGACAACAAACAGCTCATACAACAAGATGTGAGAAGCATTTGAAATTTGGTGCTACAGAAGATTACTGTAGCTTAGGTGTTCAGATCGGGTAACCAATGAGGTGGTACTGGATACAACCGGAAAGGAAAGAAATTTGTGGCATAGAGTGACTAAAAGAAGAGATCGATTGATGGGACACATTCTGAGGCTTCGAGGGAACTCTTTTTGGTTTTGTATGAAGTATGCGAGGCAAAACTCGTAGAAATTTTCAAATGTTTGTAAACGTATTGGATCAAACTGCTATGGTTATCAGTTCCTACACTTACAAACTACTTAAACTAACCTAAGGACAAAAGACACACGCACATACACACCTCCATGCCTTAGGGAGGACTCGAACCTCCGACAGCGAGCAACAGCCCGCTCTGCAGCGAGGCGCCTTAGACCGCTCGGCGACTCCACCGCGGCAAAACTCGTAGGAGACTATGAGTACAGCAAGTTAAGTTCAAATGGATGTAGATTACTTTTGTTATTCGTAGATGATGAGGGTTGCATAGGATGTAACAGAGTGGAGAGCTGCATCAAAAAGTCTTCGAACAGAAGACCACAACAACAGTATGGCGAAGAGAGCGCTATATATTTCATAAAAATATTTGATAAAATTGTTTCTGATTACTGATACTTCTGGAAAGGACAGGATTTTGTTGTTTCAATCACTGCAATTATCTTTTTATACGTCAATACATTAAACAGTTAGGTTTTTTCCATTGGCATTGGAGAGGTCTTGAAACAAGTACATTAATATGTAGTTTGCAGACGTTCCAAGTGAAACTATTCGGAAACTTATTCTGTGAATCATTTACGTTTGAGTTCCAACGCCGATACAACACAGGTTTCCTCACAATAAGCAAGTGCTACCTAACAAACGAAGTGAACTATGCTTTCTCGGTTATTTGGCCTTCCACCTTTAGAAATAGCATGACTAATCTACAGCACGCGCCTTTTACCTCAGTAGCTTTCGAAAAGCATTAATAAAGTTCATGTTACGTACATAAAAATTACTCGCACACAATATTTGTTCCTTCGCGGACAAGAATTTGTTGAAAGTCTTGTAGAAGTATATCTACAGTTCCATGTATAATTGAGAATAATCGATAAGATGACCAGTGTCACCAACTCTTACTTTAAAAAAGAGGCTAGATGACATCTTCAAAAAGACATTTTTGTAGCAAAATAGGCTAGATTTAATTGACATATCTAAAATTACTAATATTTTGTTTGTAGTAGCTAAAACCCCACCAAGGCGTTATAACCATAACAAGATAACCATTCTGTAATACTGTAAAATGATAAGTTACATATGACAGTCAAGATTTATGTTGTCAATAGTCGGTATACTTGGTGGCTTAAGGACTTAAAAGAGTAGCTTACAATTAGCTGATGGTGACTGCATTATTATCTGCCTTGTCACCATACCGTGTTGTATGTAATACGCTATTTTTATTATTGAAGACGACACTAAAAACACTGAACTCAGTTTAGATAACACGAGTTTTTAGCTGACAATCACTACGTTTACATGCAACACATCTTCCGGAAGACGAAAACCGATTTTCGTAAACCGTTTTTCGCTGCCGTGTTTACATGTTATATCCTGAATCGGATTTCCTATACCACATAAAATGGAGGCTGAAAAACAGCTGATTCAGTTCCTGATTTAGTCAGCACAATCGCTATTTTTCGTTACTTAAATATACATATTCATGCTCACTCTAAAATTTATACTTTTATTTCATGATAGAAAATGTCACTCTTTCCATATGTGCCGAAAATTTTTAACAAGACAACACAATCTGACAAGCCAAGGACGCTTCAAAATCGTTTGCGTTTACATGGGCACGAAAACGATTGTTGAACTGGAAAAACGCTGTACAGAAGTGGATTTGCAGAATCGATTTTGGAGTGTTTACATGACCAACCAAAAGTGGGTTACGAAATCTGGTTTTGGGAGCCCATGTAAACGGGGTGAAGCTGTTACCATCGAGCGAGCTGAAAAACAGGTGAGTGTTGGCTGAACTTGCGTGCTTCCCATCCTGGAGGAGGCGCGTTTCCCTCACCCCACCAGCAGCCTTTCTTCCAGCCTACCAGCTCCCCGCACCCACCGTTCAGCAAATGTCAAGTTAGGATCGTGTGTAGTGGCAATACGTGAATCAGAGAAATAACTAAATTAACCACAGTAAATAAACGTTGTCAGTAGGTTCCCATTGCATAGTCAGTGTGTAGTTAAAATAAGCCATTTTGGCTAGGAGGGTTTGTTAAATGGCTAGATTTCAGGCTATAAGCATTTTGTGATTTTGTGTGGCTAAACGCTACTCTAAACATGCTAGATTTGGCTAAGCTGGCATCACTGATGATGACTCGCCCTATCAGACGGAGAAGCGAAGTTTGTTGGCATCCAATATTAATTTAAATTTAAGGAAGTCCTTTCTGAAAGCATTCGTCTGGAGTGTAGCATTGTATGGGAGTGAAACGTGGGCGATAAGGAGTTTAGAAAGAAAATGATAGAAGCTTTTGAAATGTGGTGCTACAGATGGGTAGATCACGTAACTAATGGGGAGGTGCTCAACAGATCTGGGAAGACAAGGAGTTTCTGGCATATCCAGACTAAGATAATGGACAGGTTAGTGGGACACATTCTGAGTCATCAAGGAATCGTCAACTCAGCATTAGAAGGAAGTATGTGGTGAAAAATTGTAGACTGATACCGAGGCACGAATACAGTAAGCAGATTTAAAAGGATGTACGTTGCCGTACTTACTCTCAAATGAAGAGCCTTGCACAGGACAGGGTAGCGAGGAGAGCTGCATCAAACCAGTCTGCAGACTGCAGTCTGCAGTCTCCTTCAATTGAGTATCTTTGATACCAACGAGCTATATGTTGTTATATATGTCGTTGTTTGATACATATCGAGACGCATTTTTGTCTCTGGACATTGCTTTATTACTTGATATTTATATCACCTGTGCCTCAGGTCGAAGGCAGGACGGTTCCCATTAATGTTCATTGCTGGGGAAACATGAGGCAGAGTTGAAGTTTGTGTTGTGGAGAGAGACGTGCAATAAGACAGCCTGTGCAATCAAAATGTTCAAGCTTCAGGGACTTAAATGCGGGGTCATCAGTCCATAAACTTACAAACTACTTTTGCACTAACTTATACTAAAGTCAACACAAACATCTATGCTCGAGGGAGGATTCGAACCTCCGAGGCGGGTGGCCGCAAGATCCGTAACGTGGCGCTCAAGATCGCTCGGCTACTAGCGCGAGGCAGTCCATGCAATCACTGTAACAATTAGCTCGCAGTGGCTTAGTGGGTTGAAATGTTTTAGTTTCTATTTGGTTTGGAGATGCACCAGCGGTGGTTAATTTCTTGTTTTTATTATATTTTGATGGTTATTCCTGGTCTTATTTATATTATGAAAATAATAATAAAAACATTTGTATAGTTATCGTTGGCACTGGAGCTGTCTTAGCGGAAAAAAAGTGTGTATAGCGCCCTCCTGCTACGCAGGAGGCCGACGTTCTGATTCCGGCCGCAGTACTAATTTTAATTTAGTGCTTTTCCTGCAATTCATTATCTTTGAATGGATTTCACTTTGTTACCGCTGCGCCACCTAGATCGGTCGAAATGCAAAAGAAATAAACTGAAGACTCTGTTATCAAAAAAATAAAATAAAATAAAATAAATAAATAAAATAAATAAAAGGGAAATAGTGATTTTAAAGTTAGAAGTGGTATTTTTAATTAAGGAAATTTACGCTACTGGGTTGAAATTCCGTAACAACACAGTCGACAATGGCACAGAAAGCATCACTCGATATGTATCCAACCTGCGTTGCAGTAAGAATTAATATTCAAATTTAAAAAACAAGAAGTTGATACCAATTTTAAGTTTTGAAAATCATTATTGATTAAGTTTCTAACGTCATACCATTAACACGTAGTTCTTCGGAAAAAAAAGAGGAACGTTAGCAGAGAGTTCTAACTCCCAGAAGGTAACAGGATCGTTTTTTCTTTCTTTTTTTTTCTTTTTTTTCATTTTTAAAGGTAATGTCGTTTTTAAGAATACTCTATAGTCAAAGAGGATCTATGCACCCTATGAAACAAGAAGCTAAACGCCCAAAGAAGTGTGATGATGTTCCCAGATCACTTTTGAAAGTAACAACACTCCGACGATACACTATGCCCAGCATGTCCATCTAGATGCCTTTGAGCCCACAGGCACACACGGCATGGTTGTATCCTAGAATGATTACCGTAAATACCGTTGACCTCTAATTTCGTCACAGCTACTACTTGCAGAGTCACAGCAAATAATGCTGAGACATGCCTCCGGAATGTCATCTGATTGTCGATGACTTTGAGAAACCAACCACTAAGGGCCTTATTACACTAGGCCGCCAGGCGGCGCAGCCAGTCGCGGTCATCGGGCATTGACAGGGAGCCCATTACATTAGGGCAGCCAGTGGCGCCGCCACAAACTGGCTGACGACTGTAGACTTAGTAATACTTAACTTTTACATAGCTCAGTACTGCAGAATGCTGATACATAGTTGAGCTAGAGGCCTGCCTAGTGCCTATCCGATAGCCAAGTCTTCACTGGTGCCTATCTGATTCCGAAGTGTTAACTGGTTCCTATCTCAGTTCCAAGTGAACGATGTCGTTCAGTGGTGGCCACGAGCGGGATAGCATCAGAGGGCGCTCGTGGCTGACGTCGTAAGAACGCCGCGCCGTGCGTGCATGGCGGCGCGCGGCGAAAGTAAGTGGCGCGCACTTCATACTTGTGCGACACCACAGTGGCGAAGCTATTGCTTCTCTGTGTGAAGTCGCTGCATAAAACTAAACATAAAAACAACAAGAAACGTGTTGGGTTCGTGACTGGATTAAGAAAAAGACGTCAGCCCGGTTGCTCAGCGACGTTGCTGAAAGAAATTGTGATTGAAGACCCTATAAGTTATTTTAATCAACTTAGAATGTTACGAGAGCAATTCGCGTTTCTTTTAAACGGAGTTAGTAATGCAATAAAGAAACAAGATACCGTTATGTGTGAAGCATTGTTACCAGAACTGAAATTACAAATTGCATTACGTTTCTCGTCAAGTAGATATTCGTTTCTAAGGTACCTGTACCGTGTTCCGAAATCCACAATTGCCATAGTTCGTTTGTATAGGTGTTTCGAATTGAATGTATTTTAGTCTGTAATTCACTTATCTTCAACCCATCAATATTTAATTCACGAATAATTGCATCAAGAGCACGCCGCTGTTTATTCCTGAAATTTTCATCGTTAAATTCGCACAAGCACCTATTCACCACGTATATGTTCAAAAACCGAATTATTTCTTCCGTTCCCCCCTTTATGTTGTATTTTGTTCTGTATTGGTTATCATCTAACCTAAAAACACGCGCCAAAGTTGGAAGGTGCCGAAACTGTTTAGTTTCGCCAACGAGTTGCACGAACGCCTGCCGCGCATCCGCACTGGCCAGTAGCGCAGTTTAATGAAGCGTAGTGTCGTCGTGTAAACTAGCCTTAACGTGCAGTGTGCACTACCGATGAAGAAACATGACGGGCAACGAGTAACCATATATGCTCCTCCTTGTACTTTTAATGAAACGGCGAAGGGATGTACACTATGCTATCGTTGAGGGAATCTAAAGGGCCGCGGCGGATTGGCCGATCGCATTGTGGCGCTATGTTCCGATGCGCGAGGTCGTTCCCCATCGGGGGTTCTAATCCTCCTTAAGGTATGGATGTTAGTGTTGTCTTCAGTAGAAGGTAGTTTAAAAGTAGTTTGTAAGTTTAGGGACTGATGACCCCGCAATTAAGTCCCATAAGCTTAATAAATATTTGAACATTATCTGGATCTAAAGGGTTTTAGTGTACCCCTTTTTGAAGACCGATGTTCAGACGACAAGTTTATCAATTACTTACGAATGTCTAAATCGTCTTTCTTTGAACTATTGCCGGTAATAATAGGAGAATTACCGGTACAGTTTCGAAAATGAGAAAGTGTCTCTCAAGAAAAATAAATAAATAAATAAATAAATAAAATTAAAAAAACCTCGTACTCAATTTGAGGTAATGAAACCGATAAATTGTAAGTTATTTACTCTTTTGGTTTACGAAATATTAATTACTACTATACTTATGAATTTTAGTTAAATATTTATATACTAATACGACGAAATAAAATTTATTCAAGGTATAACTTCTGGCATTCATTCAGGCTCTCTTGCAGCTTCATGTTTTTCTTTTTCGTCCTATCTACACTTACCCTCCTTTCAGTCGGAACAGCACTAGACACTTCACGAACGCAGACAAGAATGAGGGGAAAATAGAAAACAACAGACTGGTCGACAGTCGAGAACTACTGTAGCCAGAACAACAGTTGCGGCGCCGCTGGCGGCGTATTTGGCTGCGTCGTCTGGCGGCCTAGTGTAATGAGGGCTGAACTCTTACAACTTCTCAGTATGCAATAACGTTATTTAGAGAGGTTCAAAATGTTTGTAGAGTCTATGGGACTTAACTACGGGGTCATCAGTCCCTAAACTTACAAACTACTTATGAACTAGCTAATACTAAGGACGGCACTAATATCCATGCCCGAGGGGGGATTCGAACCCCCGACCGTAGTGGCCTTGCAGACTGGAGCCTTGCAGACTGGAGCGCCTCAGTCTCATCGGCCACCGCGGCCGACATTTATAGAGGTGCTTACCGTTACGCAACAGCAATATAATCGACCCCGTCATTCAAGACCTTTTGTCAAATGTCCGGGAGAAGTCGTATATCACCTGCGCATCTATTTTTGTTGATATCCCATATTGACTGTCCTATGACATGGATAATGTCTTCCCTGGTGTTGTACCTGACTCTCCGGAGTGGTCCTTTGCCTTTGGCAAAGAGATCGTTATCAGAAGGTTTCATTGGTGTGAGGGCGGACGACGTTCAAGAATCTGCCACTGCCATAGCTGCAAAGGCCGCCCGGGAGTAACCAAGGGGTCTGGAGAGCCACGTTACGGATCGCGCGGCCTCCCGCGTCGGAGGTTAGTATCATCCCTCGGCCATGGATTTGTGTTTTGTCCTTAGTTTAGTTTAACTTAATTTAAGTAGTTTGTAAGTCTAGGGACTGATGACCCAAATAGTTTGGTCCCATAGAATTATAAACATTTGAACTTTTTTTTTCGGTGCAAGAGGCCCTGAACAGAAGCAGCCAGATTGACGAGGTGCTGTCCCATGAAAATCTGAGCTCTGATAATTCTGCACGACGGAGTACAACACCACAACGCTCCTACTGTACAGAACCAAAGGGCGGCTGGCAAAGGGAGATCCGACATACTCACTAGAAATGAGTCCCTGTGATTACTGCCTCTTTGCCAAATCTTCCCTAGCGTAAGTGAACTGGACTGGAAGAGGAGTGACCCGCCCCGCAAAATTACAGGCCTATATTATTGACGTCGGTTTGCAGCAGGATGTTCGAACATATGCTTTCCTCAAACATTATGAACTACCTCGAAGGGAATGACCTATTGCCCCATAGTCAACACGCATTTAGAAAGTATCGTTCTTCTGAAACACAGCTAGCTCTTTATTCACGCGATGTGATGAGTGCTAGCGATAAGGGTTGTCAAATAGATTCCGTATTTCTAGATTTCCGAAAGGCTTTCGACACTGTATCTCACAAGTGTCTTCTAATCAAATTGCGTGCTTATGGAATATCGCCACAGTTGTGCGATTGGATTCGTGATTTCCTGTCAGACAATACATAGTAATTGACGGTAACTCATCGAGTAGAACAGATGTGATATCTGGCGTTCCCCAGGGAAGTGTTATAGGGCCCCTACTATTGCTTATTTTTATAAACGATTTAGGAGACAATCTGATTAGCTCTGTTAGGTTGTTCACGGATGATGCTGTCACGTATCGGTTAGTAAAGTCCGCAGAAGATCAAAAACAACTGCAAAATGATTTAGATATCTGCCTGGTGCAAAAATTGGCAACTGACCCTTAACAATGATAAATGTGAGGTCATCCATTTCACAAGTAAAAGAAGTAAAACTTCAGTTACACGATAACTCAGGTACACGATAACTCAGTCAGACCTAAAGGCCGTCAATTCTACTAAATACCTACGAGTAACTATTGCGCACAACTTAAATTGGAAAGAACACATAGAAAACATTGCAGAGAAGACGAAACAGAGACTACGTGTCATTGGCAGAACACTTAAAAGATGCAATAGTGATACTAAAGAAACTGCCTACACTACACTTGTGCGTCTTATTTTTGACTATTACTACGCATTGTGGGATCCATACCCGGTGGGACTGACGGACGAATTAGCGAAGATTCAGAGAAGGGCAGCTCGTTTTGTATTATCGCGATATAGGGGAGAGAGTATCACGGAAATGATGCACGAGTTGGGGTGGAAATCTTTAAAAGAAAGGCGTTATTTGTTGCGGCGAGATCTATTTGTGAAATTCCTTTCACCAACTTTCTCTTCGGAATGCGAACATGTATTGTTAGCATCCACCTACATAAGGATACATGACCATCATAATAAAATAAGAGAAATCAGATCGAAAACAGAAAGCTTTGGGTGTTCCTTTTTCCCGCGAGCTATTTGAGTGTGGAACTATAGAGAAATGTGATTTACAGAGTATCCATGTAGATGTAGATGTAAATGTAGAAGACCTGGCGAACCCTGAATAGCATGAGAACGGAAGTTGCACCTAGGTGGGGACTAGTGGACGCTGAGGACCTTCTGTGAGAATCTGGAGAACCACAGAACATGACACACTTGCTTGAATGGTTTTTTTTATTATGTTTTTTTAATGTTTAAATGTTTGTAGAACTTATGGGACTTAACTACGGGGTCATCAGTCCCTAAGCTTACAAACTACTTATGAACTAGCTTATCCTAAGGACGGCACAAATATCCATGCCCGAGGGGGTATTCGAACCCCCTACCGTAGTGGCCCTGCAGACCGTGACTGGAGCGCCTCAGTCTCCTCGGCCACCGCGACCGGCAATGTTTTAATTGCCGACAGTCATGTACCCTCGATGATCTATGGTTGGTCAGCGATGCGGCAGTTGACGTGGGCGGATATTGGGCCAATAATTTAGGTTGACGGAGAGTCCGGACCCGAAAAAGTAAAGTAAAGTAAGTTCCCAAAGCGATGGAACCACTGTGATGTATCTGGTACAATACCATAGATGGCATTATCGATCCCATAGAGTGGTCAAAACGAGACACAAACAAAAATTGAGGAGCTTTCCGGACATTTTGCAAAAAGATCGTGAACAACAGGGAAGATTATACTGAAGGTGTATAGCAATAAGTATCTCTGTCAATAGTCATTTAAGAGAATAAAAACAGTTTGTGACACGACAGCACTGACCACTGCCAGTTTTCATCCAAATGTAAACGGAAAGACTGTGTTAAAATGTAAAGGTTTATTTTTTTCCCTTGTACTACAGCATGATTTAGAATATATTTATTAGCCTTTATATCTTTCTGCTGGATTATTGCAATTGTAATGTTGTGTTTAATTTATTCATGTATCAGAAATGATTTGTAACGAAGTAGACACTCTGGTTCAGTCAGGGCTTTCATATTATACAGAACCATCAGTTATCTTTGGATAGCAACAACAAAAACATTGTTTCTTCGATCGCTCTCGAAAATCTTGAAAAATATACGTAAAACATTCACAGTACGACTATATTCTGTGTTGTATGAAGTTAAAAACTTTCTAACAAGCGGCTGACGACAGAGTAGTTGCTTGTAGATGCGACAGCTCTCCTGAGCAGTCGTTTCTGCTGCGTGCGGCGGCCGACAACGTTTACATCTAGTGTTCTGTGGAACTCTTATTAAGTGTTTTAGTGAATCTGCTGGTTATTTCGTCATCAAACATATAGAAAAAAAGTGTTAAAAGCAAGGTCTCTGGGAGGCTACTCCCAGAGGCTATATTTAAAATGGAGAATATTGACGAGATCCCAGCCGACACCGGCCAAGGTTCAGCTAAGACATTGCAAATACGCCACAATAATAAACCAGCCATGCTCATTCTACAACACTGATACCGACAGATCAGCATCCCATTAAAATGTGCTCTCAAGATAACTGTTCTCAATGTCGTCTGATGGAGGTGGAACAGCATTCTTCACATTCAGTTGTCTCGCAGTGTGTAACCACCAACAGCCAACGACAAAAGTCAAGACACAGATCACCATCATCCCAACAGGTAACAGCTCCTGATGCAAATGCACCAAAGAAGGCAAAGGTAAGTGAAAATCATAGTAGTAATATTGAAGAGAATGTAGATATGGTAGACATTGAAAATGTTGCATATAATATTGATGTTGAAACCACGGACAGTAACTTGAATGTAAATTTAGTAGATAGGAATTGCAATGGGCAGTCTACTTCCCAACAGTGTGATACTCGAAAGGACCTGGGCAATTCAGTGAACATACCAGTAACTGCCACAGGAAGCAACATAATTCCTAGCAATATGAAACATGCTAGTAAAGATAATACATACCAACCAACAGACATGGGTCCATATTTTGTATTTGTAGAGGGGGAAAATGGTAATGTTGGAAAGTTACATCCAATGGCCCTTGGAAGAATGTTATTTAAAGAAAGTAATAACTTAAGACATGAAATCGTTAATATCTCAGGAATTGGCAGAAACAGGTATAAAATTGAATCGAAAACTGGGCAATCTGCAAACAGGTTACGGTTGCTAGATACGTTTCGGCAGAAAAATATGGAAGCTTACATCCCTAGTTTTCTAACAACGACTCGAGGAGTTATCCGTGATGTTGATATTGCTCTATCTAATCAAGAGATCCTTGCAGAAATAAAGTCTAAATTTTTAGTAACTGACGTTCGTAGGTTCACAAGGAAAGTAATAGAGAATGGTGTGATGAAAATACTCCCCACACCAAAATGTGTTGTAACATTTAATCCCAACAGCTTCCTCAGTATGTGTATTTGTGCGGTATGCGCTGTCCTGTAGCACCATATGTCCAATCAGTTCTGCAGTGTCAGAATTGTCTCAGATATTTTCATTTAAGTTCGCAATGTCGCAGTAATGCCCGCTGTGCCAAATGCATGGGAGCCCATGAGACTTCGCAGTGCTCACATACTGGAGAGCCCAAGTGTCTGCACTGCAGAGGAAACCACACTGCCACTGATCGCTGTTGCCCAGTTTATCAGCAGCACATGGAAACGAAGCGCAGAGAAGCCTACAGTGTTTCTTATACAACTGACGCCTGGTCTCTGCGACCATCATTTGCGCAGGTTACTGCAGATGTTCCTACAACGCAAGTGCTCTCTACTGGTGACTGGTCCAAACTATATGAGAAACCAGAGGCAATGAACATGACAGAAAAAAAGGCTACAGCAGGGACCTAAACATGCATTTATGTCGGTTCCAGCCCCCAAGTCTTACAAAAATAAACCATTCACTCGTAGTCCGTACAAGCAAGGTTATTCAGATATGCTATACGAATTTCAGGGTTCACAGAATCCAATACAAAACAACCCGTATCCGCCCACTCCTCTGGCAGCATCTCATACTAATCGAGAAGATGCCATTAATAACTTCTGTACTTCAATACTGCAGATCTTTCTTTCTCTCAAAAATGATACAGGCATGGTAACAACTCAGGCTCTTATTCGTAATGCTGCTGAAGACTTCTTCAGAACTGATAATGGCCTTTAAAGTACTACAGTGGAATGCACGGTCAGCAATATCGAACATGGAAAGTCTGTATCGAGAAATTATCAGTAATCACATATCGGTAGCTTGTATTTGCGAAAGTTGCTTTCCACCAACACGGCGAATACACTTCAAAGGATATTCAGTACTTAGAAATGACAGAGACGGTGGGAAAGGAGGAGCAGCCATGTTAATTAGAGATACAGTAAGGTTTAAAAATTGGACATCAATATTAGAACAACAGATTACCAGGCAGTGGCTGCTGAAATTTCCTCTCTTAGAGGAGTATTCACTATAGTCACCATTTACAAACCATCTTCGTGTAAAATACGAAACCTTTCTCTGGGTCAGATTATTGACCAGATTCAAACGCCATTTCTCATTTGTGCAGATTTCAACGCACATTATACACTGTGGGGATGTGAAATAGACGACGCGGATGGCAAAGAGTTGCTTACACTTCTTGAAACTCTCAATTTGGTTCTTTTGAATGATGGCTCCCCTACTATGGTACCTAAACCAAATACACGACCATCGGCCGTCGATTTGACATTGTGCTCTGTTGACTTTAACTATGTAACGGAATGGATGATCAAAAGAGACCCCCTTGGATCGGATCACCTTCCTCTGGAAATCACAATAAATTTACCTAATTCATCTATTAATACAACAGAAATTATTTATCCTAACAATAGGTGGAAAATTCAGGAGGCTGACTGGACGAAATACACTGCTACAGTCCAGGCACATTTTCAATCTTTTAACAACTTGTTAGGTCCAAAAGATGCTTACCAACAACTAATTTCAATTATTGTAGATGCTGCAACAACTTCCATTCCAAGAAAAAAGGAAGTCATCGTTCTGAAGCAACGTCCACCAGTCTGGTGGACACCAGAGTGCTCTAGAGCTATTGCACTTGCATACAATAACTTCCGTAAACAACAAAATGTGGTAAACTTCATTGCATATCGCAAAATAGCGGCGAGGGTTCGAAGACGATTAAAAGAATGTAAAAAGATCTCCTGGAAAAACTTCTGTGAGTCATTAAATAATAACATTAGTATTGCAGACGTATGGAAGAAATTAACGTTTTTCAAAAACAAGAACGCCACTACTTGTCAGCCATTAAATGACGCATGGCTTGAAGACTTTTTGAATTTAATCTCACCAGCTTCTGCAGCCGAACAACCATATCGTCCTCCCGAACAGTCAGATTACCGTCATCCACTCTTGGTTCCGTTTACGTATGCAGAATTGAAGAAAGGAATTAAAAATGCGGCAAATTCGGCAACTGGCAAGGATGGTAAACACTACCAGATGATAGAAAATCTCCCAGACATTGCCATAAGGAAATTATTACAGATATTTAACCAAATATGGATGAACGACACACTAATAGAAGATTGGACAACTCAAATAGTGCTACCTATATTGAAACCTGATAAAGATGAAGAGAAAGCCACGTCCTATAGACCTATTTCTCTTTCTTCCTGTATTGGAAAAACGTTAGAACATCTGGTGAAAAATCGCTTGGAATGGTGGTTGGAATCAAATCAGATCCTGTCATCGAGTCAATATGGATTTAGAAAAGGCAAAGACACAATAGATAATTTAAATATCTTAACCGCAGATATCTATGACGCAGCAACAAGGAGAGAAAATGTAACAGCTGTCTTTCTGGATGTAGCGGGAGCGTATGACAATGTTAACATACCTTTGTTGCTACAGAAATTGGAAACCATTGGAATCCCAACACGAATGATTTATGGCAGTAGCACTTTCTTCGCTGAAAGAAGCATATGGGCTCGTTTTCAGAATAAATTAATTGGACCACGTCGACTCACAACAGGTATTCCACAAGGATCTATCCTTAGCCCCATACTCTTTGCAGTCTATACCAATGACCTGGAGAGAATTATCCCTTCTCCAGTCAAAATTCTTCAGTATGCAGATGATATTTGTTTGTATGTGTCAGCCAGTGGGTTGGATCAGGCTGTATATGAGCTATCAAAAGCAATGGGCATAGTGGACCAAACACTTCATAGCTATGGCTTACATATTTCTCCAGAAAATTCGGTAATAGTTCCTTTCACAAATGAAGCTATCCCAAGTTGCTTGAATAGTGTAAGACTATCTGGTTACAAAATACCACTGAAATCACAGGCTAGATTTCTTGGCGTTCTTTTCGATTCTAGACTGAGTTGGGTGCCACATATTCGAACAGTTGTCAGCACGTGTGAAAAAGCATTGAACCTTATTAGATCGGTGTCAAGGGTGTGGTGGGGGGCTCATCCCAACGTGCTCCTTACCCTATATCGCGCGTTGATACGATCCCGTATAGATTACGGATGCACAGTCTATCACAATGCTGCTAACAAGCACCTAGCGTTGTTGGATAAATTGCAGTACAAAGACCTACGCATCTGTCTTGGAGCTATGACTTCTTCTCCCACTAATGCACTCCTCGTGGAAGCATCAGAAATGCCCCTACATATTCGACGAACAATGTTATGTGATCGTTATATTTTACAAAGAATGTCAAATACCTACCACCCACTGATAAAAAAGTGTGAAACGCTCTGTCGAACAGGGGATAACAGAAATATGGGGAAAAAGCAGTTTTATATCTGTACTCGTTACGAAGTTTAGAAACATATACAAAATAAAATACATCGAACTACAGCCCTTCCAATGTTCTTATATGACTACCACAGTTCTTATCTTAATATTCCTGTAACATACATTGACTCTTCCAGCAAAGAAAAAGGATATGGGCAGTTTTGACTCTCATCGTACCTGGCAGAAAAGTGGGCAGGATATACCCAAATATATACCGATGGCTCAAAATTGGAGATGAAAAACCACACAGGGTGTGCTTTCTTCTGTCCAAACAATTCAGAAGAAAGAAAGTTTCAACTACCAGGTGATGCTTCAATATTTATAGCTGAAACAATCGCTATTATAGAGGCTATCAAATATGTAAGATCCTTGAGAGTACCCAAGGCGGTGATAATCACTGACGCTCAAAGCGTTCTGAAATCAATTAGTTGCAGGAATTGGGACAAAAGAACTAATACATACACACTTGACCTAGTGGGGCATTATCATCAAGCAAAGAAGACAGGTCAAATCATCGAATTTGTATGGATAAAGTCTCATTCTGATGTCCTATACAATGATGAAGCAGATAAACTAGCAAAAGAAGCAATTAGTAGTGGAATACCTTTGGACATTAAAATCCCATATACAGACTACTTCCAAAAAATCAGACAACAGGCGATTCTTTTGTGGCAGGAAGAATGGAACGAAAGCCAAAAAACAAGAGGAAGAAACTATGCTAGTATACAAACTTTAATACCTAGACAACCATGGTTTGCAAAATCAAAATACGCAAGGAAAATAATAGTTTCCATTATAAGAATGCGTCTCAATCATGGCTCTTTCTCTGCCCATTTACATAAGATTGGCTTATTGGAGACACCGTATTGTCATTGTGATGGAGCAACGGTTAGTGATGTAAATCACATCTTGTTTCAGTGCAGACGGTACGAGGAAGGAAGAGACAAATTTTTGAAGGATCTCTTCAGACTTCGTCACTGCCAGCCGCTTTGCACTACTTCAGTTTTAGGGGACACAACCAGAAGAGCATATGATGTCATAGCCAGATTTATTTCACGGGAAGACATCAAAATTTAACAGGAAAATGGACATTTAATTTATCAACTGCAGTTAATATATATTACAAACAAGTATATAGTTCATAAGTCAATACAGACAAATGTATAAATGTATGCTCTAAAATGTATGTGTATCATTATTGTAATTTTTGATGGCTAAAAAGTATTTTTCTATGCTAGAAGCCAATAATAAATAAATAACAATACAGAACCATCTGTGAAGAAAGGAGTATTATCGCTGGTAGCGTGGTGGCGCGGATCGAATCGAGTTTGGGTGAAGACAGTGGAGCAACGAGTTAAGAATCAAGTGGCGCTTGAAGCTGCGAGGGCTTTTTTTTTTTTTTTTTTTTGAAGGAAGATTAGTGTTTAACGCCCCGTCGACAGCTTGGTCAGAGGCGGGGCTTAGGCTCGGATTGTTTAGGTAAGGATCGCCGGAGGTGGATTTGAACCACCTTCCTCCCGTATGCGAGTCCAATATGTTACCACTGCGCCACCTCGCTCGGTTGTCGAACAGTGAAGACGATGTGTTTTGTGAGTGTAGTGCACTGAAAGTGTTGTCGATTTTAGGGATGAGGAATTATGCTGTACATCCTGTAAATCATGACCGTAAACAATTCCGATAATATCGCCATTTACTACACCCGCTAAAGAAATTTTCTGGCCGTTTTTTCCAATATTTAACGATGAGTTACAGCACATTTCACTACATCTTTAACCTGGTTGCAACACATATGCAATCGGGTTAACTTTATAAAATAGCCAACTGAAACTGAAGACACTATAGTCATTACTTTACGGTAAGTTTTCTCAAATGTATTTTTGCAGTAAGACAAATGTGAACAAGTTCGTAACATGATATTGAGATTCACGTCCTGTGGCCTGTGTTTGCTTTAACAAAAGTTCTTTTGTAATTGGATCGGTCTCCATGAGCAAAGTTGTATTTCTTCTTTTTATTACCCATGCGTGTTTCATTGCAGTTAGTGTCTTAAGTGGGCCTTTATTTATTTTTTCTTATTACGACTGATGGTCATGGCTATTTGGCCTAATAGGTTTATAAAAATTTGAACGCTAAATAATGCAATTCCTGTTTTTCTAAGTTTTCCTTCGCATCCGCTCCAAGGCAAAAGAAGTAGAAAAACAGGAATACCTGAGCATGTTATAACAAGAAATAAGTAAAAGCCCACGGACGATTCTGCAGTTGTAATGAAACATGTATCGGTAATAAAAAGAGGAAATACAGTGTTTTCCTCAAGGCAGACCGAACCAATTACAAAACAACTTTTACGTAATCTTAATTGTAGTAATAAAGGTAATAAACAAATGGTCGCCGAAGGTAAAATTATGACTACAGCTTCATTCTATTGATTATAAAGTTATTTATTAGGAGATTTCATCTACAAAAATGGGGAATGTGGTGAAATAGTTAGTATTGACAAATAGGGGTGTATAATTGCGCAATTACTTTTAAGTAACAATACTCTTTTTTTAATAAATGTAACGTGGGAAATAAGGGTACAATCTAAAAACGTACCGAGCAACGCGTCTCGACTGGAGCAGCGCTGCAAAGAAATTGAGGCTGAATTGCTGACCAGAGTCAAGCGTCTCGCCCGCTGCAAGCAGCGATGCTTGGAGCTCAGCTGTGTGTTATCCTAATTAGACAGCGTGCATTTTTAAAAGCGGCACGCTTGACTCTTCACTCGCCGCTCCACAATGTTTTCACCCTTAGCAGCTGCTGCTAGCTGCTGGTCTGAGTCGGACGCAACTGTGAGTCGCCAGTCGCAATATCTGGTATAAGTTCGCGATCGTCATGTCGACCCCTTTTCAGTAGTCTGGGAATTTTAAATCTGGCGTCACAATACGTTTTTTCTTTAATGTCGCTTGTTGTTAATAATATCAGCTTATTCCCACGAGTTAGTAGCTGTCACTCGGTGAATACTAGACAGAAGTCGAATCTGCATTTGCATCACACCACCTTACCACTTGTGCAGAAAGGGGTATTCTGCGGCATCCATTTTCAATAAACTGCCACAAGAACTAGATAATCTTAGCACTAATCCACACGCTTTCAAATCTAAATTGACGAGTTACCTCATGGCTCACTCCTTTTATTCTGTCGAGGAACTCCTAGAAAAGTTAAACAATTAAGCTAATTCATTTTTTTTCTTTATTGATTCTTTTCACTTTGTCTTACGATTGTCGTGTGTAAAGGACGACTTAAAAATTTTCTATTATCATTCTTGTGTAACAATTAATGTATTGACTTGTTCCATGACCATAGAGTCTCACTCCTCAATTGGGTCCTATGGAGAGAGAAAAAAAAAAGTGGTGCCTCGTGGCCTCGTGGATAGCAAGCCTAAACTGGGGTGTCGTCTTGGCACAGGAAGAGGAAACGGCGGTGTATGGGCGCAGCATAAACAGTCTGCAAGCACGCTTTAAGAGGAATGCTGTGGGCCCAAATTCGCAATTGTTATTTCATCGCCAAAAAAAGCCTGTGTCTGCCAATTGTTAAGTGCCAACATTCTTCTGCAGCAGTATCAATCACGCCATACATATAAAGTAAAATCCGATCGGTTTATCAGAATCATCAAAAAATGTTCAAATGTTTGTTAAGCTTATGGGACTTAACTACGGGGTCATCAGTCCCTAAAATTACAAACCACTTTTGAACTACTTACGAACTAGGACGGCACAAATATCCCTGCCCGAGGGGGGATTCGAACCCCCGATCGTAGTGGCCGTGCAGACCCAGAATTATCATGTATGGCTTACATGCGTATTAGTGGAGCAATGTTCAGCAGTGAAACACACTAAGTTAGAACCAGTGTTACAGACTTTATTCACCACAGTCATTGTCCAGACAGCTTCCTTCCTAATCCTCATTTCACCTAATTCAAAATACGAAAGAACTAGTAATTGGCTTTAATTTAGCCAGTTAATAATAATTAATTTGCCCAAGATAGTGTCAATAAAGTTCTGTTGACAATACTAGTGTTCATAGTTGTAAAAATTCATAAGACCTCCACGCATATTTGGGTGGATTGCTGAGTAAGTACACTACTGGCCATTAAAATTGCTACACCAAGAAGAAATGCAGATGATAAACGGGTATTAGTTGGACAAATATATTACATTTTCACGCAATTTGGGTGAATGGATCATGAGAAATCAATATCCAGAACAACCACCTCTGGCCGTAACAAAAGCCTTGATACGCCTGGGTTATGGGTCAATCAGAGTTTGGATGGCGTGTACAGGTATAGATACCCATATAGTTTCTACACGATACCACAGTTCATCAAGAGTAGTGACTGGGGTATTATGACGAGCCAGTTGATCAGCCACCATTGATCACACATTTTCAATTGGTGAGAGATCTGGAGAATGTGCTGGCCAGGTAGCAGTCGAACATTTTGCGTATCCAGAAAGACCTGTACTGGACCTGCAACATGCAACAACCTGCAACGTGCATTATCCTGCTGAAATGTAGGGTTTCGCAAGGATCGAATGAAGGGTAGAGCCACAGGTCGTAACACATCTGAAATGTTACGGCCACTGTTCAAAGTTCCGTCGATGCGCGATGCGAACAAGAGGGGAGCGAGACGTGTAACCAATGGCACCCCATACCATCACGCCGGCTGATACGCCAGTATGGGGATGACGAATAGACGCTTCCAATTTGCGTTCACCACGATGTCGCCAAACACGGATGCGACCATCATGATGCTGTAAACAGAACCTGGATTCATCAGAAAAAAAAAAAATGACGTTTTGCCATTCGTGTACCCAGGTTCGTCGTTGCGTACACCATCGCAGCGCTCCTGTCTGTGATGCAGCGTCAAGGGTCTCCGAGCTGATTGTCCATGCTGCTGCAAACGTCGTCGTGCAGATGGTTGTTGTCTTGCAAACGTCCCCATCTGTTGATTCAGAGATCGAGAGGTGGCTGCACGAACCGTTACTGCCATGCGGATAAGATGCCTGTCATCCCGACTACTGGTGGCACGGCGTTCCGTATTGCCCTCCTGAACCCACCGATTCCATATTCTGCTAACAGTCAATGGATCACTACCAACGTGAGCAGCAGTATCGCGATACGATAACCCGCAATCGCGATAGTCTACAATCCGACCTTTATCAAAGTCGGAAACGTGATGGTACGCATTTCTCCTTCTTACACGAGGCATGACAACAACGTTTCACCGGGCAACGCCGGTAAGCTGTTGTTTGTGTATGAGATATCGGTTGGAAAATTTCCTCATGTCAGCACGTTGTAGGTGTCGCCAATCTTGTGTGAATGCTCTGAAAAGCTAATCATTTGCATATCACAGCATCTTCTTCCTGTCGGTTAAATTTCGCGTCTTTATCACATTATCTTCGCGGTGTAGCAACTTTAATGGCCAGGAGTGTACATTCAGTCCATTAGAAAGGTAACTCTGAAACTAGTGAACTATCAACTGCATATTTATTTTAATTACTTTAAAGCTGTGCATCACAAGTATTAAGGTGAGATATGCATCTTCATTGTATACGATAATTGCTTTGGCACTATTTGCAAGTTATTGTCTTGTGTGTCATTTGCTGTGTTAATTATTTTATTTGAGTGAGCAAGCTGCTGTATAAGTGTCTTTTGAAACCCGGTTTGGTCCCCATAGTACAAATCCGGTGCCTTCCCACTTACGTAATTTTCAGATAACTAATTATGTTTGTTTTCATTGACATTCCATTAAATTCTTTGCTCGTACATCGAGCTGGCTACCGTAAAATCATTTCTTTCTTCAAATTATTCATCGCTTCCTGTTTGTGCTGAATTTATTAAGATATGAATCATTTTGTACGAAATTTTCGCCGCGCATTGAGGTGCTATGTTCCGCTGAGCGAGGCCTTTCCCCGTCGGAGATTCGAATCCCCCCTCGGGCATGGATTTTTGTTTCGTCTTCAGTATAAGGTAGTTCATAAGTAGTTCTAGGGTCTGATAACCCCGCATTTCAGTTCCTTAAGCTTAACAAACATTTGAATATCGAAATTTTCACTGACATCAATCGATCATTGTTGAGAAGTATCAAGGTGCAGCAATGTTACCGTTATAACCTCCACTACATCATCGGCTTAGTTAACGATAGCCTTTCCATCTGATTAGTAACATTAGGCACACTTGTCGATAATTTTCTTTTTCGCCTTACCAGTATTGTAGGGGTGAGAAGTTGTAAGTTGTCAGTCCTCAACCAGTTCTGTTACTGTGGTACTACTGAATAGAGTCCTTGAGGATATATGTTTTTAATTTTCATCGACTTATTTTTCTTAAAAAGAAGGAAGATCAGAAACAATGACGTATCCACGCAGCACAAATTTTGAATTGTAGAAATGCGTCGACTGCTTCTAAACTGTGCCGGCGTCGTATTAAGCGATTTACGAAAGTTACGTAAAATTAAATCTGGATGACCGGCAGTGATCTAAATCTGCATCCTCTCGGATTTGAGGCCACTTACCACTGCGGTCTTTCAGTTGGCTCTAAAAATACAGTAAAGAGTTCGACAAGCTCCGAGCAGACGCAGAAGACGGAGCTGAGGTGGACGCTAAAATAAGTGAGCGAACTGGGGCGCGGAGATAAACGGAGAAGGCAAGTAAGACTCATTAATGGGAAGCAGAGGAATGGTGGCCGGGCGACGGATCCCTCTGCCGAGAATGATGGCACTCCAGGAAATTGCGAAATCCGGCGTGAAGAATTTCCACCGCCTCTCGCGGAGGAGAAGGGAAGTAAGTACTCGGCGCTTGCAAATCTCGGCGCCATCAGACGCTCACGCTGACCGGTTGAATCGGCCAGCGCGAGAGATGGAGCACGTGCAAACTGTGTAACTTAACCCAAGGCCACTTGCATACCCGACTAGTTTTTGTTGTCAGACAAGGTCTCGGAGTGCTAGCTGACCGCCCTTGCAAAACACACTTCCGTCGTGGTATCAATGCAATGCCGCTGTCCCTAGGGACTTGTAAGGACGAAAGTACAGTTTTAATTTTCAGTCAGGAAATAGCTATTCGCAATTGCCGTGTACTCTCACGCCCAAACCTTCAGATGTCAGACACTCATATCGGTGCCAAACGTTGTATATCGATAGAGTATCAACCGAAACTTCTATAAATTTCGTGCTATGTGCTGCCGTTCCAGGAGAACGTGCGTAAACGGGAAATAATATGTAACACCTGTCCTACTTAGTACAGGGGACTGCCGCGCTGAACTACCGTGGGGTAGTTGACAACAGAGCGAATGTTTTTCGTTAGAAAGATCCTCTTTTGAAACTCTGGTGGCGCGATTTTTTTTTTCCTCCTGTATGACTTGCAAATTGTTCTACGTCGACAAACGTGCACAGGGTGTTATATGGGACAACATGTTCCTGAAATATAAAAGGACTGTTTGGACTTGATAGTACTGTGTAATCGGCAGTTTGCTTCTGCTGCGTTTTATTTGACAGTAGCAACATGTAGGGTATATTCGTAGAAGAGGGAAACCCGGAGTCAGTGGCGAGCTAAGGAAGGGGGGGGGGGGGCGGAGGGGGCGGAACACCCCAGGCCTTCGGTTTTGGGGGGCCTCCAAATACCTGGAAAGGACTATTTTTTTTCTTTTGGAGCGCTCTTGGCATCTCGTTCTGCTGGGGCTTCCAAATGTCGAAAGTTATTTTTTCAGACTGCCCCGTGCCTCTCGTCCTGGAAGGGGCCTCCAATTCTTTTTTATAGTAATACATGTATTTCCAAGTCGATGGGGGGGGGGGGGGGGGACTCCTTTCGTTTCGCCGCCGCCCCGGGCCTTCAACAACAGCCTTAGTCCGCCCCTGCCCAGAGTACATTCCAGTATGTATTGAAGAGGGAAACCAGGAAACAACACAGGTAAATCGTTGGGAACGGCACATTCTTAACGCTTGAATAGCGGGGATCCGGTAGTGCGAAACAGTATATAAATAGTCTTCAGGCTGTCTATGTGATCATTCAAGTTAATAGTTCGTTTCGAATAAGGTCTGCGCAAACATGTGAATTAGGAAATTCAATCGATCGTCCTAGCAACATATACACGTTAGGATAACTTCTTCCTAGTGACAGTGTGCACAGTATCCTCACTGAAGAATCAACGACCGGTCGGGGGTTCGGATCCCCCCTCGGGCATGGATGTCTTTAGTATAAGGTAGTTCATTAGTAGTTTGTGAGTTTAGGGACAGATGACCCCGCAATTAAGTCCCTTAAGCTTAACAAACATTGACCATTTGAAACAACGCCATACACCGAGTGTGACTACCACATGTAAGAAACTTTAAAATATTCTCATTTTATCAATTTATTTACCTTGATTGAGGGCAAACATTTTTTTTTTTTACTTGAAAGACAAAATAGGTACATTTTCTGGCTGGTTATACTACACTATTTCTTTTTAGTGGATTATTTTTGAAGTCTAAGTACAGCATATCATCATCAGCTAAGAAGAGAAAGTATTGTTAAATATTTAGGATTGAGAATAATTTTTCACTATAAAGATTTATGTAGAAAATTTACAAATCGTAGTAACATTATGAAAAGTGCTAGAGCAACAATTTTTGTCTGTGCGTACCATTTTGACTACTGATTTTAGAGTGACAACGTACTCGTTTATAGTGTTAAGTGAAACTCAAGTGACGCTGTTAGTTACTACAAATATAGCGGCCTTATTTGGATTAAAGCTATGTTTGACATAGTAGGTGTCTTACAATGTCTGTATTAGCATTTTAATAAATTACAATTAGCAACAAATTCGTGTTGTTAATGTTAAATTACAGACTTCTATATTTTTATGAGTGGTATCACATAAGATTCTAGCACCCTTTACAAACATAATTTTGCGTACAGAGTAAATCGAGATCCAACTAACGTCAGTATAAAATACCAAACAAAATTCAAAATATATTTGAAGCAATTTATTGGCCTTGAAAAAGTATTTGTTGTTGTTGTTGTTTGGATGTTTTAGGGGGACAAAACTTCGGAGACAGAGTGAAATTGAAATTAACTTGGAAGTTCAGTTATTTCCCAATAACATTACAAATCTGGGACCAGAATATCGAAGTTACATTGGGTTGTGGCGATCTATTACCAATGAAGTGCAGGGTTATTGGAGTTAGAGAGACACCGAGGAGTGTCAGCACTTTGACCGAGTTTTTGGCATCAAGCAGACATTACGAAGATTGTAAAAGAAAGTTTTCTCGCCACATAGTACATCGGGAACACGTTAGTGGCGAACAAATCATGAGGGAATGGCTCATGTGCTCTCCATCCACAGGAAATTGTACTTTTTCCCATGCGTCTTATTTGGTGAAAAACATAAATGCAAATCTCTGTTTTCAGAGGGATTTTCTGCCTGGGAAAATTCATCCCAATTAATGAAAATGCATGAAGACAGTGTAGTGCATCGGACATGTGGACAGACACTGATCAGTAGGAGACGCAGTGGAGGTGTAATAAACAGTTCTTTGGAAATGCAGATAAATAAAGAACAGGAATATTGGACGCGAGTTCTTCAGAAAGTGGTGTCAGTGATCAAATTCCCATCATCGCGTGGACTTGCTTTCCGTGGTGATACAGAACTTCTGGGTGTCCATTATAATAGCAACTATTTGGAAATTTTAGAGTTGATAGCGGAGTACGCTCCTTTTATAAGCTCTTATTTATCCAAATACGGCAATGAAGGTCGAGGAAAAAATCCTGCTTGATGAAATTATGCGATGAAATTATAGAAATAATTGGTAACAGAAAGAAATTCAGCAATCCAAAAACTTCTCCATGAGTGTTGATTCGACACCAGATATCTCTCGGATTGACCAATTGACTGTTGTATTTAGATCGAAGAAATGTTTGTATAGCTTATGGGACTTAACTACGGGGTCATTAGTCCCTAAACTTACAAACTACTTATGAACTAGCTAATCCTAAGGACGGCACACATAGCTATGCCCGAGGGGGTATTCGAACCCCCGACCGTAGTGGCCGTGCAGACCGTGACTGGAGCGCCTCAGTCCCTTCGGCCACCGCGGCCGGCTACTTAGGTCGAGTGTCGGATGATGAAGTGATAGAACGTTTTCTCATCTTCATCCCAACTACAAGTCACGCAGGAGGAACAATTGCCACAACTGTTCTGACATTTTTGAGTAAATCTGGCATTGATATCAAACACCTGAGAGAACAGTCTTATGACAATGTATCAAATAAGTCAGGATGCTACAACGGTCTCCAAGCGCATACTGCATAAATAATTTAACACACTATACCCCTTGTGCAGCACACTCACTCAACCTGGTTGAAGTAGGTGCTGTGGAGAGCTGTCCCGGTGCAATCTCGTTCTTCGGGCTAGTACGATCATTGTATACTTTTTCTCGGCTTTGTCCTACCAAGGAGAAAAATGCTTGAATATCTTAAAGGAATAAATTGTGAACGTCGACAAAGTATTGCAGTAGTTTTAAAAAGAGTGAATAGCACAAGGTAGTGTACAAGACCTGATGCAACAAAGGCCTTATCCCGAGGTTTCAGCAGCTTCCGTAAATCTCTCCAAGACATTGCTGAAGATAGGAATCAGAAGCTTGAGACAATTGACGAAGCTGTTTACTAAATGCGTTGTTAAAAAAGGAAACCGTCATCGCCGGCCGCGGTGGCCGAGGGGACTAAGGCGCTCCAGTCACGGTCTGCACGGCCACTACGGTCGGGGGTACGAATCCCCCCTCGGGCATGGTTATTTGTGCCGTCCTAGTTCGTAAGTAGTTCATAAGTAGTTTGTAAGTTTAGGGACTGATGACCCCGTAGTTAAGTCCCATAGACTACACAAACATTTGAACATTTTGAAACCGTCATCCTGGTAGACTTCTGGCCTGCAGTACTAGACCGGATAAAGGCAGTTAATAAGTCTCTACAAAGAGAAACAGTAGAGCTTCAGACGGCTGTGGAACTCTTAAAATCGCTTATCAGTTTTCTATCATCACAAAGGGACACGTCTTATGACTACGAGAAAAAGGCAGATGAGAAAATCTGTGCACAATACACCGATGAAGGAAAGCGTCTTCGCAAAAGACCAAAATGGCAAGACGACGGGGATGCAGAATAGACTGTGTTTAACGCAAAAGAGAATACAAAACTGGAACTTACCTACCAATATTGGATAAATTATGTACAGACCTCTCTCGTCGCATAAGAGCTTATAATAAAGTTCATTGTGTTTTTGGATTCCTTGTTGAGGGCACTCTGAAATCTGATAATGAAATTAAAGAAGCTGCCCAGATATTTATAGACATTTATTCTGAAGAGATCGAAAAAAAATTTGTGGACGAAATGATTCATTTTAAATTCTTCACATCACAACTAGGAGATTGTAAAGCTGACCAAGCAGTTCCAACATTGTGATCACACAAACTCATTTTTGAAAATATGGTACAATCAACATTCCCAAATGTTATGACTGCGTTCAAAATTTACAGGTGTCTCATGATTACGAATGTAACGGACGAGCGAAGCTTTTCAAAAATAAAACTTATAAAAATTGTCATAGATCTTCAACATCCCAAGAACGTTTGAACTCACTTGCATTATGGCCACAGAACATGATATTTTGCAGGATATATACTTTAAAGATATTTTGAAAGATTATGCTGGAAAAAATTTAGGAAAGTAAATGTTTAATGCGGTTCTTCATTTCTATATTTTGGTTACATAATTTCTCGACTATTAATGTATTATCAACGTATATAGATCTATTAATAATCGTTTGTTTTGTTGAATAAATACATTTATATGGCTCATTTCACTTTGCTACTATTATTCTTATATCCAAATTCGATTAACGCGTTCCTGAGTGAGATTCTCTAGTCTTCCGAAACTAACAATGTTAGTGTTGATCAGATGTGGCTTTCGTTCAATGAAATAATATCGACAACTATTGACAGATTTATGCCAAACAAATTAACAAAAGAGGGGTATGACCCGCCGTGGTACACAAAACAGGTAAGATCACTCTTGCAAAGCAAAGAAAAAAGCATGACAAATTTAAATGGGCACAAAATCTTCAAGATTGGCAGTCTTTTACGGAAACTCGAAATTCAACTCGAACTTTAATGCGAGAGGCTTATATCAAATTCCACAACGAAACCCTGTCACGTAATTTGGTAGAGAATCCTAAGAAATTCGGGTCGTATGTATACTAGCGGTAAAACACAACCAATACCTTCACTACGCAATAGTAACGGTGAAGCTATTCTACATAGATACTCTGCAAATCACATTTTAAGTGCCTGGCAGACAGTACTGCTAAAGCAGAATTTCTTAACACAGCCTTCCGAAATTCCTTCACGAAAGAAGACGTAGCAAATACTCCAGAATTGGTATCAAGAACAGCTGCCAGCATGCGTAATTTAGAAGTTGGCATCCCTGGTGTTTTAACGTAACTTAAATCACTTAGAAAGTAAGTCCCCCGGTCGCGATTGTATACCAATTAGTTTCCTTTCAGAATATGTCGATGCAATAGCCCCATATATAATTATCATATACACTCCTGACCATTAAAATTGCTACACCACGAAGATGACGTGCTACAGACGTGAAATTTAACCGACAGGAAGAAGATGCTGTGATATGCAAATCATTAGCTTCTCAGAGCATTCACACAAGGTTGGCGCCGACGGCGACACCTACAACGTGCTGACATGAGGAAAGTTTCCAACCGATTTCTCATACACGTTGCCTGGTGAAACGTTGTTGTGATGTCTCGTGTAAGGAGGAGAAATGTGTACTATCACGTTTCCGACTTTGATAAAGGTCGGATTGTAGCCTATCGCAATTGCGGTTTATCGTATCGTGAAAATGCTGCTCACGTTGGTCGCGATCCAATGACTGTTAGCAGAATATGGAATCGGTGGCTTTAGGAGGGCATTACGGAACGCCGTGCTGTATTCAAACGGCCTCGTATCACTAACAGTCGAGATGACAGGCACCTTATCCGCATGGCTGTAACGGATCGTGCAGCCACGTCTCGATCCCTGAGTCAACAGATGGGGACATTTGCAAGACAACAACCATCTGCACGAACAGTTCGACGACGTTTGCAGCAGCATAGACTATCAGCTCGGAGACCATGGCAAGGATTTTACCCTTGACGCTGCATCACAAACAGGAGCGCTGCGATGGTGTACGCAACGACGAACCTGGGTGCACGAATGGCAAAACGTCATTCGGATGAATCCAGGTTCTGTTTACAGCATCATAATGGTCGTATCCGTGTTTGGCGACATGGCGGAGAACGCACATTGGAAGCGTGTATTCGTCATCGCCATACTGGCGTATCAGCCGGCGTGATGGTATGGGGTGTCATTGGTTACACGTCTCGATCACCTCTTGTTCGCATCGACGGCACTTTGAACAGTGGCCGTTACATTTCAGATGTATTACGACTCGTGGCTCTATGTCCATTCGATCCCTGCGAAATCCTACATTTCAGCAGGATAATGCACGACCGCATGTTGCAGGTCCTGTACGGGCCTTTCTGGATGCGTAAAATGTTCGACTGTTGCCCTGGCCAGCACATTCTCCAGATCTCTCATCAATTGAAAACGTCTGGTCAATTGTGGTCGAGCAACTGGCTCGTCACATTACGCCAGTCACTACTCTGATGAACTGTGGTATCGCGTTGAAGCTGCATGGGCATCTGTACCTGTACACGCCATCCAAGCTCTGTTTGCCTCAATGCCCAGTCGTATCAAGGCAGTTATTACAGCCAGAGGTGGTTGTTCTGGGTACTGATTTCTCATGGTCTATGCACCCAAATTGCGTGAAAATGTAATCACATGTCAGTTCTAGTATAATATATTTGTCCAATGAATACCCGTTTATCACCTTCATTTCTTCTTGGTGTAGCAATTTTAATGGCCGGTAGTTACAACCGCTCGCTCGGCGAACGTTCCGTACTGAAAGACTGGAAAGTTGCACAGGTTACGCCAGTATTCAAGAAAAGCAATAGGAGTGATACGCTGAGTTACAGGCCTATATCATTGACGTCGGTTTGCAGCGGGATTTTACAACATATACTTTCCTCAAATATTATGAACTACCTCTAAGATAACGACTTATTGTCCCATAGTCAAAAGGGATTCAGAAAGTACCATTCTTGTCAAACACATCTGTCTCTTTACTCGCGTGATATGATGAGTGCTATAGACAAGGGATGTCAAATAGATTCCGTATTTTTAGTTGTCAGGAAGTCTTTCGACACTGTACCTCACAAGCGTCTTCTAATCAAACTGCGTGCTTATGGAATATCGCCACAATTGTGCCACTGGATTCGTGATTTCCT
The DNA here is from genome assembly GCA_026315105.1 of Locusta migratoria. Classification (NCBI taxonomy): domain Eukaryota; kingdom Metazoa; phylum Arthropoda; class Insecta; order Orthoptera; family Acrididae; genus Locusta; species Locusta migratoria. The sequence goes on from CM048749.1 coordinate 356,565,065, forward strand.
GTCAGAAAGGACACAGTACGTTTTAATTGACGGAAAGTCATCGAAAACTGAAGTGACATCTGGCGTTCCCCAGGGAAGTGTTACTTTTATAAACGATTTAAGAGACAATCTTAGTAGCTCTCTTAGGTCGTTCGCGGATGATGATGTCACTTATCAGCTAGTAAAGTCAACAGAAGATAAAAGCAATTGCAAAATTATCTACATATCTGCATGGTGCAAAAAATGGCAAAAGACCCTTAATAATGAGAAGTGTGAAGTCATCCGTATGACCATTAAAAGAAGCCCGTTAAACTTTATTTACACGATAAATCAGTCAAAACTACAGGCCATAAATTCAACTAAATACCTACGAGTAACAGTTACAACCAACGTAAATTGGAAAGAACACATAGAAAATGTTTTATGGAAAGCGAACCAAACGCTACCTTTCGCTGGCCGAAAAATAAGACGAACGAACTGTTCTACTAAAGAAATTGCCTACAGCACACTTCGTGCGTTCTATGTTGGAGTGCCGCGCTGGAGTAGCCGAGCGGTCTCAAGCGTCTCGCTGCGGAGCGTGCGGTTGCTCGGCGTGGAGGTTCGAGTCCTCCCTGGGGCATGGGTGTGTGTGTTTGTCCGTAGGTTAGTTTACCTAGGTTTAAGTAGTTTGTAAGCTACGGACTGATGACCACTCAGTTTGGTCCGATAGATTTACAAACAAACAAACAAACAAACAATGTTGGAGTATTGTTGAGTATTGTGGGATCCCCACCAAGCGGGACTGACAGACAATACAGAGAAAGTTTAAAGCAGCTCTTTTTGTATTATCGCGATATAGAGGAGACAGTGTCAGGGGAATGATGCACGAGTTGGACTGGAAATCATTAAAACAAAGGCGTTACTCGTTGCGACGATATCTATTTGCTGAATTACTTTCATTAACTTTCTTCCCAATTCGAACATATTTTCTTCGCTCACCTATATAGAAAGACATTATCATTAAAATAAGAGAAATCAGATCGAAAACGGAAAGATTTAGGTGTTCCTTCTTCCCGCGAGCTATTAGAGAATGGAACCGTAGAGAAACATCATATAAGCGGTTCGGCGAACCCTCTACCAAGCACTTCACTGTGACTTGCAGATTATTTATGTAGATGTAGATAAGCGACCACAAGCTTATAGCTATTTTATGTAAATTGTACGTATATAATATTAGGCAAATAAGACCTTTTGTAAAAATTTTGTATGCAGTTATTAGATTAAAATAAAGTTCAAATGTTTGTAAATCTATCGGACCAAACTGCGTGTTCATCAGTTCATAGCTTACAAACTACTTAAACTAAGGTAAACTAACCTAAGGACAACACACACACCCATGCCCCAGGGAGGACTTGAACCTCTACATCTACATACATACTCCGCAATTCACAGTAGGGTGCGTGGCGGAGGGTACACTGTACCACTACTAGGCATTTCCTTTCTTATTCCACTCCCAAATTGAACGAGGAAAAAAAGAATGCCTATATGCCTCCGTACGAGCCCTAATTTCTCTTATCTTGTCTTTGTGATCTTTTCGCGAAATGTAAGTAGGCGGCAGCAAGATCGTACTACACTCAGCTTCAAATTCCGGCCCTCTAAATTTACTTAACAGAAATTCACGAAAAGAACGTCGTCTTTCTTCCAGCGATCCCCAATTGAGTTGCCGGAGCATTTCCGTGACACTCGCGCATTGGTCGAACCTACCGGTAACAAATCTAGCTGCTCGCCTCTGAACCGCCTCTATGTCTTCCTTCAAACCGATCTGCTGCGGGTCCCAAATACTTGAGCAATACTCAAGACGTGGTCGTACAAGCGTTTTATACGCGGCCTCCTTTACAGGTGAAGTACATCTTCCCAAAATTCTCCCAATAAACCGAAGTCGGCTGTCTGCCTTACTCACAACTGTCCTTACATGCTCGTTCCATTTCATATCGCTCTGCAATGTTACGCCTAGATATTTGAACGACGCGACCGCATCGAGAAGCTCACTACTGATGCTGTATTCGAACATTATAGGATTGTTTTTTCTACTCATGCGCATCACCTTACATTTTTCTACATTGAGAGCTAGCTGCCATTCTTCGCACCAACTAGAAATTTTGTCTAAGTCAACCTGTATGCTATTACAGTCAGTTACAGACGACACCCTCCCATACACCACAGCATCATCAGCAAACAGCCGCAAATTGCAACTTACTCTGTCCATCAGATCATTTATATAGATAGAAAATAATAGCGGTCCTATCACACTCCCCTGGGGCACGCCTGACGATACACTCGTCTCTGATGAACACTCGCCGTCGAGAACAACGTACTGCGTTCTATTACTTAGGAAGTCTTCCAGCTAGTCACAAATCTGTGAACCTATTCCATAAGCTCGTATCTTCGTTAGCAGTCTGCAGTGTGGCACCGTGTCGAACGCCTTTTTGAAGTCGAGAAAAACACAATCCGCCTGTTGCCCTTCGTCCATGGCTCGCAAGATGTCATGTGAGAAAAGTTCAAGCTGAGTTTCACATGAACGATGTTTCCTAAACCCGTGCTGATTCATGGAAAGAAGCTTTTCCGTTTCAAGGAAATTTACTATATTCGAACTAAGAATATGCTCCAAAGTTCTACATGAAACCGATGTCAACGATATTGGCCTGTAATTGTATGGGTCAGTTCTCTTTCCTTTCTTATACACGGGAGTCACCTGCGCTTTTTTCCAATCACTAGGAACTTTGCGCTGAATTAAAGATTCGCTATAAATGCAAGCTAAGTAGGGGGCCAATGCCGCAGAATAGTCTTTGTAAAACCGAACTGGTATTCCATCCGGACCAGCAGACTTTTTCGTATTTAGCTCTCTCAGCTGCTTCTCTACACCGGAAATACCTATTGCTATGTCCCCCATTTCGGAATTAGTACTTTGATCAAATGATGGTATATTTGTGCGGTCCTCCTGCGTGAAAGATTTCTTAAAGGTTAAATTTAGAACTTCAGTTTTCCGTTTGCTTTCTTCTATTACTGCCCCGGAATGATCAACTAGTGACTGGACAGTGGGCTTTGACCCGCTTATCGATTTTACATAGGACCAGAATTTTTTCGGGTTCTCGGAAAGATCTTTTGCTAAGGTATGGCTGTGATAATTATTGTATGCTTCACGCATCGATCTTTTTATAGACGCACGAATCTCTACTAACTTTTGCCTGTCATCATTTGCGTGTTCTTTTTTGAATCGAGAGTGCAAGAGTCTTTGCTTTCTCAGCAGCTTTCTAACATTATTATTATACCACGGTGGATCTTTTCCATCCTTAATTGTCTTTACTGGCACATATTTCTCTAACCCTTCATTAACAATGCATTTAAATTTAGTCCACAATTCCTCTACATCCATAGTCCCAGAATTAAACGATGCCCATTCATTTTCTAAGTGCGATCGTAACATTTGCTTGTCGGCTTTTCCCAACAAAAACACGCTCCTAGCCTTCTTGACTGGTTTATGAACTTTGGTCACCATCGACGCTATGACGATATCATGATCACTAATTCCTGTCTCTACACAGACATCGTTAATAAGGTCAGGCCTGTTTGTGGCTATAAGGTCTAGAATATTTCCATTGCGCGTGGGTTGCCGGTTTAACTGCTCAAGACAGTTTTCGGAGAATGTGTCCAAAAGTAGCTCGCAAGACTGCTTGTCTGTACCGCCTGAAATGTAACTAGCGAGGTCCCAATCTATGCTCTTAAGGTTGAAGTCACCTCCGACTAATATTGTATGGCCCGGATACCTATGCACTACCTGGTATAGACTTTCCTTGAATGATTCTAAAACTGCTACAGCAGCGCTGGGGGGCCGGTAAAAACACCCAACTATTAACTTTACTTCTTTTAGACCAGTTATGTGTGCCCAGATAACTTCACAGTTACTTTCAACCTCGATCTCAGTAGAAACAATATCTTTGTCCACGGCGATGAACACTCCTCCTCCAGTTGTATCAGGACGGCAGTTGGGCAGGACGGCGAACAACCGCGCGATCCGATCCGCAACGAGGTGCCTTAGACCGCTCGGCTACTCCTCCGCGGCATTTATTACATTCTTCCTTATATATTTGTAGAGGCATCTGAAGATGGCAGCTAGACTGCTAAAACTATTTGTACAATAATAAAATATTGCAAAAAAGCGATCTTTAGCGTCATTTCTCTATCTGAGTTGCAAATGTTGATATGTTTGTAAGGCTATTGGACCAAACTGCAATAGCCATACCATATAACCCTGGAGTTAGAAACTACTTAAACTAATTTATATTGAGGACAACGCACAAATCCATGCCCAAGGGTGGACGCGAACATCCGGAGGGATGATACCTTAGACCAGACGACTACGCCCGCGCGGCTGCGTTATATATGCTGTTATTAGTTTCCCATTTTGCTTGCTGTCATAAAAATACTCCTTTATCGTGCAAACAGCAGAATAATTATTAAAACCATATTCTTTGATTACGATTGATTTGTTTAAGATATTATTGATTCATTTTTTCCAGAAAATTACTGAATAAAACTTGAATAACTTGCTTCGCCGTAAATAAAAGAAATCGTATAGCTGAAAATTATTCGAAATCGGTAGTTTCTCCCACTGAAGCGCCTGTTAAAAGCTGCCTTTTGATATTTTTCATGAGTAATTTCTACTTCTGAGTTTCACTTCTCGCTGTTTTATTTCTGGAGAATTGAAACATTCTGTAGCATTTTCTCTGTACTTTGTATTTCCGTATAGTACTGTAAAGGAAACGCAGAGGAAAACTGTGCGAATATGAAACTCAAGAAATGCGCTAACTACTACGAAGATTTTAACTTGACCGCATACGAAGCTCACGTTCACAAAACAAATCAAGAAATTTTGTTCGGGAGTTGTTGAGGACATTTTTCACTTTCTGATGTCAAAATCAGACTGCGTGTAATAGTAATCATGTCGGCAGAAAAGTGAATTAGGATACAGAGTTTTTCCATGAGTATTTAAAGATACCAAAAGCAAATGATATAAGCTCTCTGCTAGGCGTTGAAAGATCGAAAGTACCAAGTGTCACGCACAAAGCACACGCCTTGACTCCAATCAGCTTGATTACATTCTTCTGGTTTACATTTTAGTGCCGGTACTTCGATATTAAAAAGCAAATATTTTGCAGACTATTGCATGTTCTTTTTTTTCCGGGCAGAAGAATTTAATCAGTCGCTGTCGAACGTTGGCTGATGATCAGCAATATCTGACAAACGAGTCACGGTTTCTGTGAAACAGTTCGAGCAACGTACAGCGGATATCCCGTGTTGATGAGTTGCAGCAGTCTTTCTTCGCTGTTCTCAGAAGTTACTATATACTGAAGTCATAATTTCTGTATCAGATTTTCTGGGGTTCTAATCGTTACATTATCACTGCGATGTTCAGCTACCTTTTCAATTTCTCAACAGCAGGATTGAGAACGTAATTGTGTATGCGTGATGGATTTTGCCTTTATCGCAATGGAAAGTAGTTTGTAGATGCTGCAGAATGGCATCCTCATTGAATAGTGAAATGTTGCGTATTGTGACGCCTCCAAAGACCATCACCGATACAACCACAGAAACACAGACAGTTAGCAGACGAGTTCGCACTTTCCCGTCAAAGTTCACTACCGCAAGTGTCAAACCTGATTGTCAGAATCACAGTCAATTAGTCAGAAAATTTGGCCTATAAGACAGTGTACTTCCATCTAGCAAAGTGTCTCTCGATCCAGCAGTGTTTATCGAGTCAAGACAGTGTACTTCAATACAGGATTGTGTATTAACGTTTCGCCAGCGTTTAAGGCTTCGCGGAACTAAGTCCTCGCCTTCGTACAGTGCTTCGCAGTGCCTCAAGACTCCATTAGGATTTGCAACTTTCAAATTACCGTATTTGCCGGCGTATATGACGCACCGGCGAATGAGACGCACCCCACTTTTAAGACACTTTTTTTAGGAAAAAATAAATCACACCTAATACATATATTGCCTTATAATTGTGTCGGCCGCAGTGGCCGAGCGATCTGCGGCGTGCCAGTCACGTTCTGCACGGCCACTACGGTCGGAGGTTCGAATCCCCCCTCGGGCATGGATATTTGTGCCGTCCTTAGTATTGGTAGATCGTAAGTAGTTTGTAAGTTTAAGTAGAGATGACCCCGTAGTTAAGTCCCATAAGCTCTACAGCCTTATAATTGTAATACATTTATACATGTACATGAAATATCTAAGGCAATTATTTGAAGTAGTGTTCATAAACTTTACGCAGTCACGTTTTTTCACAGGCTGCGCTTAATGAAACGGATATTTCGCCTATCGCTGTTTACAGTGCTCGCCATGGTGCGATGATTGACGAACGCGTCGTAAAGGCTTACGAAATTGCCGCCTAGGTGCCACTGCTTACAGTTGCTCACATCAGCCACCGCGCCGAGTATAAGTTCGAGTGACGACTAGGCCGTAGGGAGTTTTCATGTTTAAAATGATGCGTTATGAGAATTTATTGTCTAGTGCAAATATTTATATTTTTGTGATGTTCCATTTTCTGTGAGAATGATGGATGGTTTCCGTCTGTGTATTGGTCGGTGCACTGTATGCAGCACAGCTTGTTATAACCTCACAAATACATCTGTGAGACGAAGACGTATCGCAAACACCCAAAAAAATACTTATGTTCATGTTTGCACTTGAGAATGCTAATAAATTCTCAAACATCTTAAGGCCAGACATGGAATAATATGCGAGGAGAGTTACATTACTCAAGTAATGAATGACACCTTTACATGATAGCCGAAAAAAATATCGATTATGGTGAATATAATTACGATGAAAGTTTCAACTTCCTATGAAGTTACCAGTTTCAGTTAGGCTTGGCACTAAAAGTAGGTGCGAAATTCAGATAACCTGTACTACATAATAAAGCTCCTGACGGGTATTTTGATGCATATTATGTACACTTATCATAAATTTTGTGTCCCAGCCTCGTCGCCGCTTTAGTGTCTCGTTTCCGTCGTAGGTGTCGGTGGCCGAGTAGAAAGACCGACACAGGAATAAAGGATGCCCGCTTGTGCAGGTAGGAGGTGACCAGCCAGTGGGACAGCAGAAACTAGAAACACTAGAGTAAATTAGAACGAGATATATATTTCTTAGAGACTTAGTAATACTTAACTTTTACATAGCTCAGTACTGCAGAATGCTGATACATAGTTGAGCTAGAGGCCTGCCTAGTGCCTATCCGATAGCCAAGTCTTCACTGGTGCCTATCTGATTCCGAAGTGTTAACTGGTTCCTATCTCAGTCCCAAGTGAACGATGTCGTTCAGTGGTGGCCACGAGCGGAGTTGCAGCAGAAGGCGCTCGTGGCTGACGTCGTAAGAACGCCGCGCCGTGCGTGCATGGCGGCGCGCGCCGAAAGTAGGTGGCGCGCAGTTTGTACTTGTGCGACAACACAATAAACTACGAAAATAAAGAGAGTACCTTATAGAGAAAATTTTACCGCTTAAAACATTACTTCCCGCATTTTACACCTTTTTTTTTTATCTCTAGAAAGAAATGGAACTAGTAGGCCAATGGCAACCGGCGTATAAGACGCATCCCGTTTTTGGACCAATTTTTGTAGGAAAAAAGTGCGTCATATACGCCGGAAAATACGGTATTGAGAACAGTAAAGAAACTTTGAAGTAGTGTCGTATATGTCTGGACTTTATCAGTCTGGAATCATTGTACTTCTGCAACGTCCAGAGTTGAATGTTCATTTGTCTTACTACAGTTGTGTAATCTCTCTTTGACAGTGTACCTAATTCGCCATAACATCCTCACTACATATAGTTCGTTCTAATGCCTTGATAATGAGCCCTTTGAGGTTCTCGGTTTGCGGTATCTCGTGGCAGCAGCTTCGGCGGCTGCAGTTTTCCTAATAAGCCATGCAATTCCACGTATTGTTTGTTGTTACCCAGAGGCGGGGCATTATATTGTTGCACAACTCCCAGTTTTTAAAAACTATATATGTCCCCTTTTATCAGATTTTTTTCCTTAAGAAGCCTAGCCTATAATATGAAATATGCTGTAATCACATACTTTTTGGTCGTATGACGCCCCGTAACGCGCCGAAAAGCGTTGTCGGCCTCGTGACCAGCTCAGGGGGTTTGCACTCCTGCTGCAACTCCCTGGTGGACATGTTGGCCCATTATACCTGTGGTAGCGGCTAGGAGTTTGTGACACTTGCGGGGAAAGGGAATATGTAGACACTCGCGGGGAGACGCGGACGCTGCAGGAAGTGAACAGGGTGTTCCAGAAGTAGGGATACTCCACCCCTACTCCACGCCCTCCAGCCGCTACCTGTGCCGTATTTAGGGAAAGGCCCACCGGACCGGCCGCACAATTTGTGACACAAATTACATGTTTGATAATACCAATTTAATGCATAGAAGTATGAAATCACATCAAGACTACTTCCTGCAAACATTTCGACAAAAAAAGTTGGCACTGAGTTTAGAAAAACAAAATTCTGGTATATTGGATTTTAACATTTTATCAAAAAATGACTGTTACTACAAGAGATACACCCATTCAAATTTACGGGCACCATAACGTTTTCCCTTCCTGATTAAATGAGCTGCTTCTTGTAGTTTCAACATCACAGCATCCTTTTTCTTGAATGTTCTGAATATAAATCTTCACACAGACTTCTTGAGGAGGAGAGCGATATGGATATATGATTGTAAACCACTGACTATTAACTTAGACCTTTTTGACTGTGCTGAACAGGAGTTCCGTGTATTCCGTAATTTATATTTATACAGTTAACAGGCAATGCAATTTATAACCAACTATTGGCTGCCAATTTCGATTCATTTTTCCTGGAAATCTTGCGACTTGTTTCTCCCTGTAGGTTTATGCCAAGGTCGGAGTAAAAATGGTTCTATATGACGGTCATAGAAAATAGAATTTATCTTTAGCATTTTTCAGTGTGTGACGTTCCCTTACACATTTCGTATTTCATACATTTATTAGATGTATTTGTATTCGAATACAGCGAAATCGTTTTGGAGTCTCGAATAAACGCATCAAGTATGTAAAATACTCATTGACTTATTATTAACGTTTTTTAATTGAAGGTTTAAGGTTGCGTCTCCTATTAAAAAGCATAGTAGCTATTTTTAAAGAGATTTTGCGTGATAGTGGGGTTAACTACATAGCGGTCAATTACATCAATGTATCTGTGCAGGATGCCTAATGTATTTATTGCTTGCGCAGGTGTCTTGATATGCTTAGTGTTCTGAATAATATGCTTTTAGGAGGTATGACTGTTGAAAGTCGTCGTCTTGTAGTAGCAGAGAATGTCTTAATAACTCTCCAAACATTATCACTGTTAAAATACCGTTTTGTTTTCAGGAGGAACACTCAACAAATTAATATTTAGTTAGAACAAGTTTCGTGTTATGTTGACAGTTCTAGACTTCTTGGTGTGCCTGTACCCAGGAAAAGCTATTAGCCGCCCCAAGGGCCCCGGGTTCCCCGCAAGTGTCACTCCTCGCAAGTGTTCCAATCCCGCGGCGAGTCCGGCCCCGTAACATGCGTTCCAGTGACGTCACAGGGGGTTGTAGACTGCCTGCAAGCTCCCTGGTCAAAAGTAGTTCCCTGCGCTCCGCTAGGTGGCACTGCCCTACAGAGCACAGTTCTCCGCATGCTTCTCCCAGCACTTTTTCTTCTTGGATATGTCATTCTGCCACCCAATCACTGACAGATGATGCTTTAGATAACTAGGGGTTCACTTCTTTGAACGTCGGATCTTGATGAGCTGCAACCCCCGCCCCCTCCGCATGGCGAGTCGATGTTTCGGCGCCCCCTCCCCATCGCTTGAAGTAGAAAGAGTAAATTTGGCGCATCTCTGCGAGTAGACCCCAAAATGTTCAAATGTTTGTTAAGCTTAAGGGACTTAACTGCGGGGTCGTCAGTCCCTAAACTTACAAACTACTTATGAACTACCGTATACTAAAGACGACACAAACATCCATGCCCGAGGGGGGATTCGAACCCCCAACCGTAGCGGCCGTGCAGACTGTGACTGGCGCGCCGCAGACCGCTCGGCCACTGCGGCCGGCTGAGTGGACCCCTTCAGATATATTTTCGTTAAAAGATGTGCAGAATGTTTTACTCGGGCTTGTTTGCGCTTGCTTGAACTCGAGATGAGGCGTCAGCCTACCCAGCTCCTTTATTTCACATTTTTGTTCCAAGCTTAAAACTAAGTAATTTGTTTATAAAAGATACTGAACTTTGTTCATTTTCCTTTGATAGTAAACACCAAGAAAATATGAATATGCACGTGAACACTAAAACACAGTAAGTAACTGATTACACTGTTAAGTGAATGTTGTTGTTGTGGTCTTCAGTCCAGAGACTGCTTTGATGCATTACTCCACCCTACTCTATCCTGAGCAAACCTCCTCATTTCCTCATAAGAACAGCTACCCACATCCGTTTGAATCTGCTTACTATATTCATCTCTTCGTCTCCCTCTGCGATTTTTACCCCACAAACTTCGCCCCAACGCTAAATTCACAATTCCTTGATGTCTAAAAATGTGTCCTATCAATCGAATCCTCCTTTTCTCTCCAATTCTGATCAGTACCTCCTCATTATTTACGCGATCCACCCTCCTAATCTTCAGCATTCTTCTGTAGCACCACGTTTCAAAGGCATCTATCTTCTTCCTGTTCGCACTGTTTATCGTCCATGTTTCACTTCCATGCAAGGGAACACTCCACACAAATGACTTCAGAAAGGACTTCCTTGCACTTAAATGAATATTCGATGTAAACAATTTTTTCTTTTTCAAAAACTCTTTTCTTCCCATTGCCATTCTGTATTTCATATCCTCTGTACTGCGACCATCATATGTTATTTTACTGCTTTAAGTACCTGCCGTGGCTCAGCGCATCCGATCAGGGGGCTGAACGCCTTCTGTAATAAAAAAGCTGAGGCAAATATTCAACGAACAACCACGATCGAAATTAACCATCGACCACAAAGCACAGATCTTCCTACCTGAAGAGGGAAAAAAAAGAAAAAGTACCAAAACTCATTTACCACCTTTATTGTTTCTTTACATAATCTAATATGTTCAGCATCGGGTGATTTTCTGAGACTGCACTCCATTACCCTTGTTTTGCTAATATTCATCTTATACGTAACTTTCAACACACTGTCCATTCCGTTCAGTTGCTCCTCCAGGTTCTTTGCTGTTTCTGAAAGAATTACAATGTCATCAGTAAAACGCAAATTTCTCCTTGCTTTCCTTTGTAGCTTGCTCGATGTACAAATTGAACAACATTGGAGAAAGGCTACAACCCTGCCTTACACAATTCCCAATCTCTGCATCACTTTCATGCCCTGATAACTGCAGTCTGGTTTTTGTACAAGTTATAAATAGCCATACATTACCTATATTTTACTCCTGTGAATTTCAGAATTGGAAACTCTATTTCAGTCAACATTGTCAAAAGCTTTCTCCAAATCTACAAAAGCTATAAATGTAGGTTTGCCTTTTCTTAATCTATCTTCTAAGATAAGCCGTAAGGTGAGTATTACATCCCGTGTTCCACATTTCTCCTGAATCCAAACTGGTCTTCCCCAAGGTCGGCTTCTTCCAGCTTCTCCATTCTTCTGTAAATAATTCGTGTTAAAATGTTGCAACCATGACTTATTAAACTTATGGTTCTGTAATTTTCACACATGTCTGCACCTGCTATATTTGGAATGAGGATTATTATATTTTTCTTAAGTCTGAGGGTATTTCTCCTGTTCAAAAAAAATGTTCAAATGTTTGTAGAACTTATGGGACTTAACTTCGGGTCATCAGTGCCTAAGCTTACAAACTAATTATGAACTAGCTAAGACTAAGGACGGCACAAATATCCATGCCCGAGGGGGGATTCAAACCCCCGACCGTAGTGGTCGTGCAGACCGTGACTGGAGCGCCTCAGTCCCCTCGGCCACCGCGGCCGGCTATTTCTCCTGTCTCATACATCTTACGCACCAGGTGAAACACATCTGAAATGTAACGGCCACTGTTCAAAGTGCCGTCGATACGAACAAGAGGTGACCGAGACGTATAACCAATGTCACCCCACACCATCACGCCAGGTGATACGCCAGTATGGTGACGAGAAATACACGCTTCCAATGTGCGTTCACCGCGATGTCGCCAAACACGGATGCGACCATCATGATGCTGTAAACAGCACATGTATTCATCCGAAAAAATGACGCTTTGCCATTCGTGCAACCAGGCTCGTCGTTGCGTTCACCATCGCAGGCGATCCTGTCTGTGATGCAGCGTCAAGAGCAACCACAGCCATGGTCTCCGAACTGATAGTCCCTGCTGCTGCTAACGTTGTTGAAGTCTTCGTGCAGATGGTTGTTGTCTTGGAAACGTCCCCATCTGTTGAGTTAGGGATCGAGACGTGGCTGCACGGTCCGCTACAGGCATGCAGATAAGATGCCTGTCATCTCGACTGCTAGAGATACGAGGCCATTGGGATCCAGCACGGCGTTCCGTATTGCCGTCCTGAAACCACCGATTCCATATTCTGATAACAGCCACTGGATCGCGACCAACGTGAGCAGCAATGTCGCGATACGAGAAACCGCAATCGCGATACGCTACAATTCGACCTTTATCAAAGTCGGAAACGTGATGATACGCATTTCTCCTCCTTACACGAGGCATCACAACAACGTTTCACCAGGCAGCGCAGGTCAGCTGCTGTTTGCGTATGAGAAATGGGTTGGAAACTTTCCTCATGTCAGCACGTTGTAGGTGTCGCCACCGGCGCCAACCTTGTGTGAATGCTCTGAAAACTTAATGATTTGCATATCAAAGCATCTTCTTCTTGTCGGTTAAATTTCGCGTCTGTAGCGTCATCATCGTGGTGTAGCAATTTTAATGGCCAGGAGTGTATTAACTGATAGAAATAATGGTTTCAGCAACATATGGTAGGTATTAATTAATAGTATTAAAGGTAACTTTCAGTAGCCATACGCCGGCCGCGGTAGCCGAGCCTTCTGCGTCGTGCCAGTCACGTTCTGCACGGCCACTACGGTCGGGGGTTCGAATCCCCCGTCGGGCATGGATATTTGTGCCGTCCTTAGTATAAGCTAGTTCATAAGTAGTTTGTAAGTTTAGCGACTGATGATCCCGTAGTTAAGTCCCGTAAGATCTATAAAAATTTGAACATTTTATAGTAGCAATACGATTATAAGTATACCTGATACTGTTCCTCGATCTGTTAGAGCAGCCTATCCATCTCGTCGTCGTCGCCATTGAGCTCGTCCAAATCGTGGGTGTTGAGATCGACGTCCACAGTAATTTCAGAAAGATTTTCGCATGATTGGTCATTTCAGGTTCCACAGACGACTGAACACTTCAAACCAGCCTTCCTACAGCTGCAAGCATATCTGCATCCCTTCTTGCAACTGGAAGAAATCATTGTAAGCAGGTTTGAGGGAGCTATTTGACTCGACATCGTCTTTGGGAAAAGGCCTTTGGCTGTTGAAAACCATCGCCATTCTTTCGGATTCGTCTTGTGACCCAGCCAGTGCTCCACCAAGTGGTATGTACGAAACGAATGCAGCTTTGCAACATGTGTCTGGCCGAGGTGAAACTGGCCTTGACAACAGCCCTTGTGAAGAGCTGGTAGCGCAAATCGTTTAGGGTTTGACTAGATCTTTCCCTACCGTACAAGGAAGTAGCCAAAGAGGTGGGGGTCTTGGGGGTCCGCCCCCCCTCCCCCCCAATCACCTAAACGATAAAATACTACTCAAACTTATGCTAAGGACAACACATACACCTATGCTCGATGGTGGACTCGAACCTCCAAAGGGACTAAATGAAATAAGACACGACCTAGCTACCGTGTAGTGAAACTGAATGATATTGTTATCAGTCATACGCCGAAAAAGGGATACGCGCTATCGGCAGTCAACAATGCCAGCTATAGATTTTAATTATCAGAATGTAGCCTGAGCATAGCCCCTAGCTTCGAACACATCAAGGACAAATTGTACTAGGGAATCCATTGCATTGGTTGTGGATTTACCTTTCCTGAATCCAAACTGATTATCACTAACTATATTAGATTTCTCCAAGTAAGTACTTACTTGATCATACATAATTGTTTCAAAAAAAAAAAAAAAAAAAAAAAAAAAAAAAAAAAAAAAAAAAAAAAAAAACAGGGGTTATTGATATAGGTCTATAACTAGCGGGACAGTTTCTTTCACCCTTTTTATACATGGGAAAACTCTAGATATTTTTAACACATCTGGGAACTTACTTTGTACAAGGCATTTGTTTACACAATAAGTTAAAGGACAAATTACACAATCAATAACATCTTTCAACAAGTTACAAGACAGATCATAATAGTCAATACTGGTTGAATTTTTGAAATTTTTCACTTTTTTCAGTATAGTATCTGGACACACTTCAGTGAAAGTGAATGTGCTCTGGGGAGTCTTATCAAAGCAGTTAACCATGATACTAACAGCATTTTGTGAAGGTTTGTAACTCCCTAGAAAGTGGGAGACCCGGGTTTGGGTCCTGGTTGAGTATACATTTTCAGCTTTGCCCACTTGCAGTTGATGTCATATATTGTGCATATGAATAAATAAATAAATAAATAAATTGGGAATAACGACTACTGAATTTAACTTCATTTGTATGAACTCTTTAAAAATTATTTACCATTTGCATTCCTGAACCGTAAATGATATCTTTGTTGGTGCCTATTAGGCTCACAGCATTATATACGTTTTCAAGAACATTATGTAATTAAAACTCCAAATGCAGCTTTAGCAGACAGTTTCTATAGGCACCTAATTCGTCTTGAATGGCATAATCAGATTGTTTGTGAAAATATAAAAATTTACGACACATCAAAAAATCACAAACACTGACATGATTCCAACTGCAAATATTACGAAAATTATAAATTAACTGCATGTAACAGATATCGACTCGTTGATTTATCTGTCAAAGAACTGTTAGACAGTAATTACGAAAATCTAGGCTATATAAAAATTATAACTAATATTGCTCCAGTAAGAACGTAGGAGTATAAAATAAACAGCTTGACAGTAGCAAAACAACCTGAATATATGGGTGTCAAGACCAACAGGCGTATGTAACCACACGTATTTATAAATTTAACTTATAGTTAGTTATTAAATTCGATGTATTATACTGAAAGGATGCACATTTTCACTGATAAACTGATGATGGTATTAAAACTGAAATAGATGTCTGTAGATAGAAATTGCCTTATAAGGCAGCACAACACAAACACCGTCACAATGAGGCAACAAAATAAATTTGCAAATAATTGACAGTATTTCTTAAGTTAAGAATCATATAGTCAGATTGGATGCAGGCAGTTGGGATTATAATTGCAAAGCAAGTGTGCTTTAAATAACATCGATTTATGTCTTTGTAACTACTATGGTATCGGTACATGAATTAATGAAAATTAATCTTGTAATTCAACTGTAAAGAATAAGTTCCTAGCATCAAAACATCAAAAAATTGCTCACCTGAAGCTTTATTGGATGTAAATGTATCGTTAAGACCTTGGAGGATACTTCAAATCTAGATGGAAGAATGCTTGGGAAAAGTGTGACAAGTTTCCTAGTCTGTGCAGCTCTTAACTGCAAAGTAAAATGAATGCAAGATCCACCAAATAAAACAGCAACACTACATGTGTATTGTATCATGCAAATTATGAGCTGCTCAGAGACCGGATAGTGCAAACAAAAAGTGTGGAAAGTTCTTAAAAGTATAGCAAACGCACCGTGCCCAATGCTGTATCTGAAGCTCCGCAGGGCCGCATCGGCAGCAGTCTGCTTCAGAATTTAGTTCCTCGCTCCTTCACAAAAATCCTCTCCGAGGGCAGTACTCCAACCACACTCTTGCGACAGTTACCAGCGTATTCTTTTGACACAAAATAAAGATTTCTTCCATAGCCAGTCAGCCACAAATTTTGCTCCAATTTATTAAACTAAATAAAGAACAAAAATGACAAAATATTTTCATGATATAACATTGTAGATGTAAAAATTATAATTTATCTTAATGTCAGTTAGGTAAATGCCTAATAACCTATACAACCTTTGAAAATTTTTGTATGTCTCTAGAAATGTCCTCCTTTTTGAAGGTTGTCATCTGGTAACCCTTTGTGTTAAGCACTACAGTGCAATGCTGCCACTGCCGTTTATTTCTTTGATTTTGTTAAGATAAGTTTCCAATTAAAAGTTCATAACAAGGGGGGGGGGGGAGTGGGGAGAGAGAGGGAGGGAGAGAGAGAGAGAGGGAGGGAGAAAATGACTTTCATTAGTCCACTAACGTTATGGTAAGTTAAAATATGTACTACTATAATATCTTATTTATCTATTTGCAGCAGTGGAGTCATTATTTGGAGTAGCAATATTTCATTACATCATAAGACACCACACTCAGTGCGTGTAATACTTTTTAAAGTTACGTTTAAGAGTAATATTTTATCTAGAGAATGGATACGTTGCAAGGCCAACAAGAGTAAAAGAACCAATACTCTTGGAAATAAAATTATAGACTTACGCTTCCTAAATCAATATGCAAGGTATTTATACTGATGCAAAAATTAATGCAGAGTTTATGAAACACCTAGCTACAGTCATTGTGACATGCAGCGATCTTGGTGATATGCAACCGTGTCGTTGCCAGTGTTCAAATACAAAGAAACAGTTCTCAGTCTAATAATCTGACTTCTTTTGTAATGACAACTGAAGGTTCTGCTGGCGTATATTGAAACAATTCTGAAGAAAAGTTTTCCTCAGTTTTGTATATAAAATATTGCAGTATTTATAAGCAGGTCTTACAAACGCAAACTATGTGCATAAAATATAAAAAAAAAAAATATGTTAGCCTAAGTTTGTCTTTAGAATAAATGGAAAACAAGAGCCTTTTTAAATTTCTCTGGCCCACCCTGGCGTCAAAGCTTCAACCAGGACCTTTGTATACCAGTGTTTTGTCTGGCATGACATGTACTGTGACTGCCAAGCTCGGGCTTGTGCATGCATACCGTACAAAATCACGCAGAACACCTCACCCCCGCTAAGCAGCTTTACTCAACCTACTAGCCGCTTTCAGCATGTCAACATTTACCTGGTGGGCCCCTCACCCCCTCAAAAGGTTACAAATATGTGATACCTACCAATGACAGAGACACATGTTAAGTATAAGCTGCCCCTCTACCTAACATCACCTTGGAAAAGGTAGCACGAGCCTTCTTAGACACATGGATTTCTAGGTTTGGCTGCCCTGTGTTCCTCACTAATGATCAGGACCATCAGTTAGAGTCCCCACTGTTCTTAGACTTATGCAACGTGTGGATTCATTCTATGGCCTAACACCCACAGAGTAACGGCCTCGTCGAATAGTGGCACAGAACACTTACAACTTCCCTATGCTGGCACAGCTCTTTATGGACTGAAGCATTGCTGTTCATACTCCTCGGCTTGTGCTCTGCTTTTAAAGATGACCTCAAGGACTCTGTCGCTGAGTTTGTCTACCGACAGGCACTCATATTGCCTGATGAGTTAGTTTCTCCTACACCTGTTGCTAGGCCTTCTGAGCTAACCTCTTTGGTCGACTGGGTAGAAAATCATTGTAACAAACTGCAGCCGCCTCCTCCAGCTACCCCCCCCCCCCCCCCCCTTATGCATTTACATTCTGAATGCTCTTGAGTACTTTGTCTTTCGCCGCGATGACACAGTTAAGGCCCCTCTGTAGCCTTCCTACGCCGGACCTCCTAAAATACTATGGACAGTTTTATTAAAGACACTGTAACTGCCGTTTCCCTCAATCGAGTGAAACCTGCTCCTGTTGAGCATTTATCTGCTCCTCCATCAGTTAAGGATGTATCTCAATTAGACCACCCCTGGCCCTCCCATTCCACTCACAGTTCAAGTGACAACTCTTTGCCTCATGCCACATATCCGGGTACAGGTTCCCCTTAGCATGCTACACATTCGAGGACTGCTTTGCCACCGCCAGGCTCTCTTTTCAGTTCTCCTTCATTTAGAGGCTCCACACCTCGTGGCTTCCATAGTTGGATTTCTGACACTTCGAGCACAATTTTTACTATTCCATCTTTGTGCACAAGCACACCCACACACCATTCAAGCCAATCAGGATCACACTGCTTGACCACACCCCCCCACAACACTCGGCCATGCCCACCTCTCCCATTAGTTCGCCAGGTTCTCTGTGCCACAGGTTTCAGACACCCCCGCCTCAGCCTTCCTCTACACAGTTAGGTGCAACACACGAACTTTACACACACATTCATCTGAACGGCATTTGCCAACTCTCAGTAGCTGCCAGTGATGACTCAGCTGTGGTGTTACTTGCGTGGGACAATGGTGAGGGAGGCAGTGTTTCATAGCATGTGGTGTGGAGATTTAATATCACCAAAAGTGCTGCATGTGGCAATTTACAAGTTTTCGTTAGGCCAGCCGGAAAAGTGATTCTTTGTTTTCCTGCCAACAAGCACCCTCGGCTACAACATTCTCACACCAGGTGTCCTCTTCACCTGCTGACACCACTCTCCGACTTCAGTATCAACATTCCGTACTTCACTTTCCATTCCCCGCCTACACAACCACTGCCCGCTGATGCCAAAAAACTTCATGACACCTACTTAAACTATCGCCCCCACCCACCTTCGGATGTGTACTCCATACTGCAGGGGAGGGGGGGGGGGCTATGTGGTGAATATCGACCTACATTGATCTTACCAGTTTGTGTGTTTTATCTTTGTGCTTGTTATGATCTTTGTATGTTAAACAGCTTGAGGCAATTCGCCTAGAGTAGCCATTGTGGAAACACCTTGTGCGTATGAAGTATAGTGTATGAAAGAAATCCTCGGGTTCACTAACTTTCTTTAACCCATATTTCAGACCGTCTTCTTGTTAGTCACAGAGTGGAGAATGTTTTCCAGAAATAATTTTCACTCTGCAGTGAAGTGTGCATTAATTTGAAACTTCCTTTCAGATTAAAACTGTGTCAAATTGTCTTTTTGGCATGTGTACCATCTCAAACATCTCTTTAATGTGTTAACAAATCCTGAAGTCTGTGAGTCAGTTCTTTTTGCTCTTTTGTAAGTCTTTACCAAATAACCAATATTTTCTTCTACTTGTTATTCTTGCATTATCACAGTTATCCTTATTGTTTACTCAAAAAACTGATATCTTCCTCTTCTTAAAATTATTTGACAACCACTTTTTCAGTTATGGTTTTTATACTAATTACAGGCATTCCCATTATTTATGATAAGGTATCTACATTGTTACCAGTACAATTTTCTCTATCATTCGTTATCTTTTGTTTATTTTTCAATATCCACTTCTGTTTTCACAGTCACAGACATTTTATCATGGCTTATTGTTCATTTTAATACATCCATTACTACTTGAAAATCCGTATTCTTCAGCATCTATATTATTTCTCAAGTCAACATTGCTTTTTCTCAACACATTTTTTTTTCTTTTTTTTTTTTAATCTTATGGGACTTAACTACGGGGTCATCAGTCCCTAAACTTACAAACTACTTATGAACTACTTACGAACTAGGACGGCACAAATATCCATGCCCGAGGGGGGGATTCGAACCCCCGACCGTAGTGGCCGTGCAGACCGTGACTGAAGCGCCTCAGTCCCCTCGGCCACCGTGGCCGGCTCAACACATATTAATCATGCATGGATACATGAAATATCTTTAGAAAGATTTCTTTAAGTGGCTTTTAACATTGAACATTGATTTTGCTCTAAAAGATGTTTACAATTTTTTAATATGGATGGCCAGCTTCATAAAAGTATTTAACCTGAATAAGAGACTCCCTTTTCATATTGTCATATTTCAAATGCCACTTGATTTGTTATGAAGTACTTATTGAATGGAAATTTGTATAGAGTATTGTCATGGATAATAAAATGGACAAAATTGTCACAAGATTATTTGTTACCACTGGGATAATCCATTACCTCTGCCTGTCATACAATTTATTTTTTAAATGAAAATATTTTTTGAAACGGCAAACAAATTTCTCATTGACTCATTGAATGTAATGTACCTTTTGCCACTATGGCCCAACACACAGTACAAGCAAAGTTTGAGGTTATTGTGGTCATACGGATGGACCAATAAGAGACAATGTTCCATCTTTAATATGTGAACAGATAATCAAGACTAAGTTCTTGGCTCCTTGCAACACAGAGAAATTCTCATTAGCTGTTACAATTTTAACTATTGAAATAACACTAACAATAAATTTTAATAAAATGTGCATTCTGCCTATTCTATACAAATTTGAACTGTACTTTGGACACATAGTGGGAACTATACATCTTCAATGGTCATAAAAAGAAGCTGTCTTTGTCATGTCTGAACAATATGTAAATCATAGTACCTTTTAGAAATTCTCACTGCTAGTTGTTCATTGGTGGCCCCAACTTCTCCATGGAACTGCCATGCAATATGAAGCTACAGCACAGCAAGCTGGCTGGGCTGATACTACTGCCACACTAAAACAGTGCCTATATACACATACCTAAGCAAGCTCACTCCCAAACAACCACAACATTACACACTACTTCATCTGCTCTTCCAAGACACATAGGTTGAACCACACCCTATCAAATCTGGGTAGAGCCCACATACTCTAAAAAGAGTACAAAATCAATGTCCAATCACCATAAGTAAAGGCTGACACAACATGCTAGCATCAAAAGTTTACCTGTAGATAGTATGGAGCTCTTCCACCACCAGAATTATACAGTTGATACAGAATTAGCAGTGATACCTATGTAGTCACTGCTATTGACCCTGCAGACACCACCAATATAACCTCCCAACAATTATGAGTAATATTCATAGAATATATGACATCAACTGCGATTGGGCAAAGCTGAAAATGTGTACCCAGCCGGGATTTGAACCGGGTCTCCTGCTTTCTAGGCAGTTGTGCTGACCCCTATACCACTGGGGACACAGTGATCACCGCATCTGCAAGGACTACCCATGCACGCCTCCGTCAGATACAAATTCCCAGCTTCGCCCTGCCCAGAGTACTCAAACTCATAGTTTAACTAATTCCCGTAAAAGTAAGGGCTTCAAACTTGCCCACCCCTCCCCACTAACGATAGGATCATTGCCCGTCACCGGCATATTATATATATACATGTGGCGTCTGTACGGAAGAACAGACATCACTTCTGATCCTGCAGCGGTTATTATTTAATATTCATAGAATATATGACATCAACTGCGATTTGGAAAAGCTGAAAATGTTTACTCAGCCGGGATTCGAACCCGGGTCTCCTGCTTTCTAGGCCCGGGTTCGAATCCCGGCTGGGTACACATTTTCAGCTTTGCCCAATCACAGTTGATGTCATATATTCTATGAATATTAAATAATAACAGCTGCAGGATCAGAAGTGATGTCTGTTCTTCCGGAACAGACGCCACATGTATATATATAATATGCCGGTGACGGGCAATGATCCTATCGTTAGTCGGGAGGGGTGGGCAAGTTTGAAGCCCTTACTCTTACGGGAATTAGTTAAACTATGAGTTTGAGTACTATGGGCAGGGCGAAGCTGGGAATTTGTATCTGACGGGAGGCATGCATGGGTAGTCCTTGCAGGTGCGGTGATCACTGTGTCCCCAGTGGTGTAGGCGTCCACACAACTGCCTAGAAAGCAGGAGACCCGGGTTCGAATCCCGGCTGGGTACACATTTTCAGCTTTGCCCAATTGCAGTTGATGTCATATATTCTATGAATATTAAATAATAACAGCTGCAGGATCTGAAGTGACGTCTGTTCTTTCGGAACAGTCACCACATGTATAAATAATTATGAGTAACTATGCGCATCAAACACCTATTTTGTTATAACTTGCTTACATGTAAATCCCCTGTGACATGTAACAGACAAGACCTACAGCAATATTTAAACACAGGTACCACCCCTTTTCCTGTGCTAATTACTAAATTGTAATTGTCAATAATGGAAGATAGATAACAACTCACAGTAAAGAGGCTCTCTGTGCTGCTGAAAGGTATGAAAAATAGACAACCACATTCACACAACCTAAATTTTCAGCCATGACCTTCATCAGAAAAATAAACCTGAACATTCACACAATCACTAAGACAACTATACACACACACACCAACACCATGTCTGGCCACTCCAGCACCACAAGCATCCAGACTGTGAGTGAGTAAGGGGTGGGGGAGTGGAGGGCGAAGGATTCCGAGTAAGAGTGAGGATGGAAAGTTTCGTGTTGCATGATGGATTGTAAATGCTCTGATACAGTGAAGGGAAGGGGTGGGAAAGGATAAAAGGGAGGTGTAGAGGAGTGTGGGGATGGAGTAGGTGAATTTGAAATGATGCCAATAATAAGGAAAAACTAAAACAGGAATAAATAAAAAGTAATGAAGGGGATATTGTGAGGGGTGACACACAGTTGCAAGGAAGACATGAATTGGAGAGATGCAGAATAATGAATGGGGAAGGAAAGGGTTGGGGGGGGGGGGGGGAGATGTTATGCATAAGGTGTAGGGATGGAAAGTTATCTTAGGTTCAGGCCAGGATGGTTGTAGGACTGTAGAATGTATTGAAGGAACAACTAGTACTTGCACAGGTCAGAAGAGCTGGTAGCAGAGAGGAGGATCTAGATGGTTCGGGTAGTGAAACAACCATTGCAATTCATAGCACGGTGTTCAGCTACATGCTGTGCCACAGTGTGGTCCATCTTGCTATACATCGTGACACACAGCACAGTAATTACGCGACGCCACACGTGGTTACGGTACCAGCTACTAGATAGTGACACTAGCGCGGACCAGTGTTACCTCCTGCCACCTAGCGGCCGCCGGTACAGCGAAGCCAAGTGAACCGCAACCCGGCTCAGTTGTATGTGAGGCTTTTTCAAGAGCACCATAGCATTGAGTGTTGTATACTGTCATACTGACGATCAGTTCTTTATTGTTATTCTACTCAACACTATTATTAGTGCTCGTGACAGAATTACTTAGAAGTTACAACACATCTTGCTTTTCACCACAGTTTGGTGGTGACCATCCTCTTGGACAGCTGGTTTGTCGTCATCCCAATATAAAACACTGTGCAGTAATTGCAACAGAGTTGGTAAATCACTTGGCTGCTTCCACAGGTGGCACAGCCTCTGATGGGGTAGGATAAGCCTGTCACAGTACTGGAATAGGAAGTATTAGGTGGGTGGATTGGGCAGGTATTGCATTGGGATCTTTCACAGGGATATGTTCCCTGTGGTAAGGGTTGGGGTTGGGTTTGGTATAGGGATGGACTAGGATGTTGTGGAGTTTGGGTGGATGATGGAACACAATTTTAGGATGGGTTGGAAGGATCTTGGGCAGGATGTCTCTCATTTCAGGGCAAGATCATTTCAAATCCCCCAACACCCTTCCCACTCTCCTCTCCCTTTTATCCTTCCGTGCCCCTTTCCTTCAATGTATTCAATACCACTATTCAAATTCCTGCCTATCAGAGCCTTTACAATCCATCATGCAATGTGGAACTTTCCATCCCCAACTTTACCCTGGCCTCCTTCTCCGTCGACTCCCCACCTCACTTACAGTCTAGATGCTTGTGCCACTGGAGTGGCTGAACATGGTGGTTGTGTGTGTATAGTTGCCTGAGCGATTGTATGTGTTTCTTTTTCTGATCGCTGAAAAATTAAGTTGTGTGAATGTGATTTTCTATTTTTCCTGCCTATCAGCAGCTCAGTGAGCCTCTTTATGGTGAGTTGTTATCTGTCCTCCAATTGTATTTTCTATTGTTAAATTGTAACTGTAATGTTTTTGACACATCAGTGAAAACATAAACAAAGGTTCATGAGACATATCTGAGTACACAGTGGTTTATCTAACTAGTATCAAACGTGAATAAGCAATATGAAATATCCTATCATTTGGTAGGAAAATATATTACAAAATAAATTAATGTAAATCTGTAAAAATAAATGAGACATCATGAATTTCAGCTCAGATACCAATATAAAGACTCTGCACACCACATTGAAGTGCATGGCAGAGGAAAGAAGATAATATGTGAGCATGTAAGCTTTTAGCAATAAAAGATTAAATTTTGAAAGAATAACAAATTAAGTCATAAATGTCATATCCACTCTGCAGATAAACTCAGAGCACGCATTGTTCTTTCCTATCAGTAATGTTACAGAATTGAAAATACTCTTCAATCATAGCTACATAAATGTTAGGCACAGTTTCAAGTTATTATGATAAATGTAATATTCATTGTTGCTTTTCATAATTAAGCATATTTTTGGAAAATATAAACATTTACAAAGGTTTAAATGTTATTGGAAGACCTAGTTATATTTAAGCATGTTTTATAGAACATGATTGTATAGCTAATAATTTCATGTTTTTAACAACTCTAATGATGCAAGGCACTATTGAGAATTGTATGTAAAGGTGACTTGAGAAGGTTGTGGGTGCACAGTTTGTAACCAGATTATGAGGCAATCACTGTGCCCATCAGTATGCTGACTTTTCATTGTTGCATGTTATTATTGTACATTTGCCTGTGGTGGCAATAGCTATAATCAACTTTGGACAAACAGTTTGTCTTCACAATCACCTTTAGGTGAGTCACCTCTAGGCCGCCATCACAATTTTGAGTCAGTCTGCATCTATGCTTTTGTACATAGGGTAATAAAAGTGTTGTTACACAGACAAGTGTGTTTTCTGGGACTCCCACCCCATGAAAAACCCACATTGTTCACCCCATACTGAATTTCTTGTGCTACGGTGTGCGTTTCACTCACCCGCACAGGGTTAATTCATGAAATACATCAGTATGTGATCTGTTGGTAATGACCACAATTAACACACCTGTGCGACTTCCATGGGCTTCACCGTGACATCTCAACTATCGTTCAACTCACCGCTGACTCATGATTCGTCAAGTGTATTTGTTTTAATGCCTTGGCACACAGCTCAGCAATTTTCTCTGAACTTGTTAATTTGGCCGAAAACAACAATGCACACAGCCACACAATGGACTCCAGCTTTGTGACCTGAACTTGCATTCCAGTGTGCACATTGTGAACAATGCTCGTGTTTCACAGGACTATTTTGTGTGCGCATATTCTCAGTTCAATGTACTATGCTTCAAATTTGAATTCTCAGCCTGCCACAGCTCCGCCTTGTGTGTAAGTGTAGTCATCCACGACCCATGTACCTGGACAGAGTTTCAACAATGGCGCGCTGTCACAGGATTATATTTTGCCACCTGCATCTAATGACTTGGATAGCAAACTCATTCCTGACTCTTCTTCGAGTTCTGTGTTTAGTTCAGGACCTTTGTCTCAAGATCCTTCTGCACCTCTTTTGCATGCACAGTTCCAGTTGAGGACAGTGCAGTGCCTGCTATCAGAGTCATTGCAAAATTTGGTGATATGAATCTCAGTAAATTAGCTTACTACGCCTATTTTCATTCACTGCTTTCATATGGGATCATATTCTGGGGCAATTCAACATTGAGTAAAAAAGGATTCATTGCACAAAAGCGTGTAATCAGAATAATTGCTGGAGCCCACCCAAGAGCATCCTGCAGACATTTATTTAGGGATCTAGGGATACTCACTGTAGCTTCACAATATATATATATTCACTCATGAAATTTGTTATTAACAATCCGACTCAATTCAAAAGTAATATCAGTGTGCATAGCTATGACACTAGGAGAAAGGATGATATTCACTATTCAAGGTTAAATCTAACTTTGGCTCAAAATGGGGTGAATTATGCTGCCACAAAAGTCTTTGGTCACTTACCAAGTAGCATCAAAAGTCTGACAGATAGCCAACTAGTATTTAAAAAGAAATTAAAGGAATTTCTGAATGGCAACTCCTTCTACAATGTAGATGAATTTTTAAATAAAACATAAAAAATATATAAAAAAAATTACAAAAAAATTCTTAAAATATAGATTGTCAAGTATAGACAAAATTTACTAAACTGACACATTCCACATCATTACGAAATGTCGTATACATGATCTAAGGAACAAGTATTAATCTAATCTAATCTAATCTAATCCTTCATCCTTCAGGCAACCACTTGTGCAGTGTTTACCTAGTGACTATGTTTTTAAACCTCATACTCTGTCGAGTGATTTCTTGCATGTGCCGAGAGAGGACAATGTGTTCAATGTGCAACCACATTTGGTGTTCCAAGTTGCTCCTGCCACGCCGTGCCCTCTTTGGCCTGCTTGTGTGGCTGGCATATCATGTGACTCTCTTATACTGTCTCGTGCTCAATTGTCCGTTTCACCTGCACATTTCAATGCCTCTGCCATGTTGGCCATTTGTGTCATGCCTCCTCAACAACTTCAACATCAGCTTGACGCTGCGGTGCCAGACTCGGGACCTCAGGCACCTTGTTCTCCTCCTCTTCTGCCATCTGGGTGTCTTCCCTAGCTGCCTCCATTTTCATTCAAAGCTCTGACCACATGGTTCACCTTAGTAGAACAAATCTTTGACCACCATTCTCTGCATGATGCTGCTTGCTAACTCTGCCTTATTACAAACTTGCATGGGCACATCGATCTAATCTGCGATCTGGTAATGTCACCTACGTCGACTCATCATTACTTCTCAGTGAAGCAGACCATCCTGGAGCATGTCACATGCACTCCTGACAAAATCATCCACTAAATTCTGCAGGAGGAACATCTCGGCAACAAGAAGCTTTCCCAGTTGTGGAGACGTCTTCATCTGCTGGTCAGTGAGCAGGCAATGCCAGACTCAACTCTCATGGTAGTCTGGACTAACAAACTTCCTTTACCAGTCCAGACGGCTCTGGCCTGCAACATCCTTGAGTCTTCAAGTGATCACATCTGCATTGCTGACCGGATTCATGCTGCCTACTTACGTGAGGCCTGTCTAGACATCTGTTCACGCCTTCGACCATAGATAAAGGTAGACTGGGCATGACGTCATTTTCGTGGCACCAACATCTCCACAGCTATATCACGTGAGTGTTGGCAAAACATGGTTGTGTAGTGTTGTGCTTACGGGTGTACAGAGCGATTTGTGAAGGGGAGTACCGTAAAATTTCACGTGTAAGTATTATTATTTTAATGCAATGGCATTTCCTGAACTCTGATTAACCATTCTATGTATCGTTTCCATATAAAAGAATGCACTGCCACATAAATTACCGGTTTAAAGCTAAGCATGTGTTTCCAGCAGCACTGTACACTCTAACATTATGTCTTGAAATATTAGGTCATGAACGTGCTTTTACTCATCTCTGTAGGTTTCCTAAGGATGAAGCACGTCGGCAACTCTGGGTACAGGCATTGAAAAGGAAAGATTTCAAGCCAACTGCTCACACAAGACTCTGTTCGAAGCATTTTGAAGAAAATTGTTTCGACAGAGAGAAAACTGGAGGGAATTGGCTTCGTAGTTGTGCTGTACCTACAATATTTGATTTTCCTGAACATCTTAAAGCGAAAAGGCCCAGATTGCGGAAGCCTCCCAGTGAGAGGTGTTCATTGGAGGAAACTTCATGTGCAGAGTCTTTTTATAATTCTCATAAGTACCAGGTTTACATTGCTCCTATTTACTTAGTGAAATTGTGACTGTAGTAATTGGAATTAACATTGTCGTAATATGGTTTCGACTAAGTGTAGAAATTTGTTGTCTTTTATCGACATTGTCTTTTAGTGTGCTGGTACTTTCTTTTACAATTAGTTTACAACACTCTGAAGTAATTGAAGGTACAACCAAACGTTTTAGATATATAGGAGATTTCAGAGAACATGATTTGGCTATACCTGGTATAGCAACAAAAGTGGCAAGTGTCGCAAAAAAACAGCTGAAGAAGAAATCCAGAGCACTGAAAAATTTGCAGCGATCAGCCAATAGGATGAGGAAGAAAATATTGAATATGGATCAGTTAATCAGCGATCTTCAAAAGAGTAATATTATAAGTGATTCAATGGGCAGTTTACTTAAGGTAAGATAGGCTACTACATAGGTCTACATGCATTGCTTACAATTTCTTATAAGTA
Source organism: Locusta migratoria (assembly GCA_026315105.1). NCBI lineage: Eukaryota > Metazoa > Arthropoda > Insecta > Orthoptera > Acrididae > Locusta > Locusta migratoria. The sequence goes on from CM048749.1 coordinate 356,593,264, forward strand.
AAACTGAAAATATTCCAAACTGCCTTTTTATAAAATCTAGTCTTGTACTGTACCTGTTTGGTGATTGTATACATGTAGCATATTTGACTGTGAGCAAGTCTGTTACCACAAATGTAGGCAGTTTTGACAAGTATCAAGATGTTAAATTTAACATACAGTACAAGCAGAGTGTGTTTTTTTTATTCCTTCTGTAGGCAAATTTATTTTGTTAGGCTACATCTTTGTTTGTAGGACATAGTATAATTATTGTACATAATTCTGCCCCCTCCAAAAAAATCTCACTCACACACACACACACACACACACACACACACACACATTGTATTGCAGTAATGTACTAACAAATTGATTTACTGGTATCTGAAAAGGGGCTTGCTCTACTTGTAGTACCAGCGCCTTATGATGCATATGTTCATTAAAATTTTTGTAACCTATTTACAGAGTTCTAGTACAATCACTGAGGGAAATGGGAGAACAGAATTGGAGGGGAATTTTGTAATAACGTTTGGCATGTGATGTCTTTATTCCTACAGTTCTTTCCTGAAAGTGTCATATTGTTTTCAGATGCTGCCACCAGGTACTGCAGAGTTGTTGAACCGCGTCAATGGAGGTCAGACGAGAGAAAAATACCCACCAGCTATTCGGACATTCGCCTTGACTCTCAACTTTTACAGCAGCAAGTCTTATAACTATCTAAGAAGAAACTTCCACACGTGTCTGCCACATCCACGAACGCTGAGATGTGTAGTAGATGGTGTAGTAGATGGAAATCCTTGGTTTAGTAAAGAGGTAGCAGTGGCTCTTCGGATGAAGAGTCAAGAATTCCTGAACAGTGGCAAGAAATTGCTATGTGTGATGTCGTTTGATGAAGTTGCTATACGGAAACATATTGAATTCCATGATAACAAATTTGTTGGGTATGTGGACTATGGAGCAGAACTCGACCATGACAACCTCCCTGTTGCAAATGAGGCCCTAACATTTATGGTAACTACTGTGAATGGTAACTGGAAGCTTCCAATTGGTTACTTTCTAGTAAATGGGCTAACTGCCCTTGAGAAATGTAATATATTAATTCAGGCCCTAAAATTTACATTTGATGTGGGTGTTGATGTGATATCCGTGACTTTTGACGGAACACATGTAAATACTGCAATGATTGAAAAATTAGGTGCTTCCCTTTCAGTGGCCAACATGAAACCCTCTTTTAAGCATCCGTTATGTAATGATGAGGTATGTATCTTTTTGGACCCATGCCACATGTTAAAGTTAGTCCGCAATACATTAGCTGGTAAGGGGACAATTTTCGATGGCCATAAAAATCCTATTAAATGGGAATATATACTTAAATTGCATGATCTGCAAAGGGAAGAGGCTCTTCATCTTGCTACGAAAATAAGAATGAAGCATATTGGATGGTATCGCCATAAGATGAATGTAAGAATTGCTGCACAGACTTTAAGCAACAGTGTGGCTAATGCTATTGAGTTTCTTAACAAACACTTGTAGCTGGAAGACTTCAAAGGGTCTGAAGCAACTGTTAGGTTCTTAAGGTGCATGAACAATACTTTTGATTGTTTCAACAGTAGAAATTTACTAGCCAAGGGGTACAAATCACCTTTGTCACTGCAGACAGCTAACTGAATTTTGTCCGTGTTGGATGAAACGGAAACGTATATAAAGGAATTAAGATTAGAAGCAAATGGTCCTTCTGTGTTATATACAAACCGGAAGACTGGTTTCCTTGGTTTTATTGTCTCCATTCAGAGTTTGAGAAGATTATATGGTTCTTTGATAAGTAGTCCTTCCTCGAAACTCAAATTTTTATTGACACACAAGTTGTTGCAAGATCATATAGAAACATTTTTCAGTTCGATTAGGAGGTATGGGGGCGATAACAATAACCCTACTGCAACTCAATTTAAAGCAGCTTACAAGAGATTATTAATTCACCAGCAGGTTAAAGGCTCAGAGTTTGGAACTTGCTTGGATTCCTGGAGAGTGGTGACTCAAATGTTTGTTATGGGACTTAACTACGGGGTCATCAGTCCCTAAACTTACAAACTACTTATGAACTACTTACGAACATGCCCGAGGGGGGATTCGAACCCCCGACCGTAGTGGCCGTGCTGACCGTGACTGGAGCGCCTCAATCACCTCGGCCACCGCGGCCGGCTCCTGGAGAGTGTTCAATTCTGAATGTATCTTCTGGTTTGGGTATGGTACAAACAAATCCATTTGTTTCAAGCTTAAATTTTCATTCTGAAATTGTGGGTGTTGAAACAGTGGCTCATGATCATTGTTATGATATACCTGTTACCTGCTTTGAACAGTTATCAAAGTATGTAACAAATGTAGTGGTATACATATCAGGATTTATTGTGCGTAAATTACTTAAAACCATAAATTGTGCTGAATGTGCAAATTCATTATCTGGCACATTAGAAAGTGGGAGTGAGCTCCTCACGAGAAAAAAATATGGGAGGATTGGTAACACCATCCACGGATGTTATCAAAATATGGAAAGTAGGAGAGCAAGCCTATCGCTTCCAGCAGGCAAGAGGTATGCTGATGAGGAAAAATGTTATGTTGGTGCTCTTATCATGTGCTATGGCAGAAATTGATAACAGTATATTTACATCTATTAGTGACCACATTATGAACTTTGAACCTGCAGGAAACTACCGCACTACACTTATAAAATGCATTTTATTGGAATATTTCAAAATCAGGAACCATCATTTGGGAAAGACTGCTACAGAAGACTTTCAGACAGGAAGTGTAAGGAGCTTGTTAACAAAAACAATATTATTTAAGGGGCACTGAATTTGTTTCTGATTAATGCCTGCTGTTGGTTCAAATTCAAATAGATTACCCACACTGTTGTTGTTATTTTTAAGGTCTGCCAGAAATTTCTTTTCTCCCCAGTTCTGTTCAGTACCTCCTCATTAGTTACGTGATCCACCCACCTAATCTTCAGCATTCTTCTGTAGCACCACATTTCAAAAGCCGCAGTCCTCTTCCTGTCTGCATTGTTTATCGTCCATGTTTCACTCCCATACAAGGCAACACTCCATACAAATGCCTTCAGAAAGGACTTCCTTAGGCTTAAATCAATATTCGATGTTAACAAATTTCTCTTTTTCAAGAACGCTTTTCTAACCATTACCATTCTGGATTTTATATCCTCTGTACTGCGCCCATCATTTGTTATTTTACTGCCCAAATAACAAAACTAGTCTACCTCCTTTATTGCTTCGTTACCTAATCTAATTCCTTCAGCATCACCTGATTTTCTTAGACTGCACTCCATTACCCTAGTTTTGCTCTTGTGAATGTTCATCTTATATGCAACTTTCAGCACACTGTCCATTCCTTTCAATTGCTCTTCCAGGTCCTTTGCTGTATCTGACAGAATTACTATGTCGTCGGCAAAACACAATGTTTTTAATTCTTCCCCCTGAACTTTAATTCCTTCACCAAATTTCTCCTTGCTTTCCTTTATAGCTTGCTCGACGTAGAAATTGAATAACATTGGAGAAAGGTTACAACCCTGTCTTACTTCCTTTCCAACCACTGCATCCCTTCCATGCCCTTCAACTCTGACAACCGCTGTCTGGTTTTTGTACAAGTAGTAAATAACCTTACGCTCCCTATATTTTGCTCCTGCTTGCTTCAGAACTTGAAAGAGTTTATTGCAATCAACATTGTCAAAAGCCTTCTCTAAATCTACAAAAGCTAGAAATGTAGGTTTGCCTTTTCTTAATCTATCTTCTAGGATAAGCCGTAAAGTAAGTATTGCCTCCCAAGTTCCTTCATTTCTCCTGAACCCAAACTGATTTTCCCCGAGGTCAGCTTCTACCAGCTTTTCGATCCTTCTGTAAATAATTCGAGTTAATATTTTGCAACCATGACTTATTAAACTGATGGTTCTGTAGTTTTCACACCTAACTGCATCTGCTTTCTTTGGAATGGGGATTATAACAATTTTCTTAAAGTCTGAGTGTGCTTCACTTGTCTCATACATCTTACACACCAGGTGAAACAATTTTGTCATGGCTACAATTTTGTCATGGCACACATACTATACAATGAAATAAAATGGCACTACAGTCCTACTTGTAACATGTTGAGGGGTAATTGTCCTTGGAATGTGGAAAAATGTCTTACATATAGAAATGGTTTGTGTGGTATATCTTATTACAGCAATAGTTATGCTAACCTAAATTATTTAGATAGTATTCTCTGTGTAGTAGAAATACCTGATGTGCATATTGTGGAGAATCCGTAGTAGTGTTTTTATGTATGTTTGCAGGTTAATCTCCTGCACAACCTTGTACAAGTATTTCATTGTAAGTAAAGACTACATGCTCTGTTAATTGTAAATATTGTGTTCTTGTGAAATAAAGTTCTAATAGAAAAAAGTATATTTTTTCTGTTCATCCCTTTCTCATTCAAGATTGTTATTCTCCTTACAGAACGCCTTCAATTAACAAAATGCCTAACATTTTTTAATTTTTTGGAAGGAGCACTTAAATGGTTAGTGTTTCGGTATTCATATGGCCTACTCCTTATAGTTGAGTAACAGTTAAAATGTAATTTTTGTTAGTGTCTCGAGTCATTTACAGCTTTCAGTACAAAGTTGTGACTTACACAAAATATATATTTGGTGACAGTGTTGATCAGGAAGTTTTCTGTAACACTGGTATTTTGAAGAAAATGCGTATCACATGTAACTATTTTGCAATATAGAAACTACAGTATTGAAAAAAGTGCAAGTATGGCTACAAATGCTTAAACTAAAAGTTATTTGGTGTAACCAAAGAAAAACATATATAGCCTTCATTTGATGTCCAAAATGGGTAAGACTGTGTATATGACACCTTTACAGGTAAGTTAAAAATGCATAACTTGATATGTGTACAAAATTTGATGGAGGCCTTCATAGTTTTTCTGAGATATCAAGAAATTTATGAACAAGAATTGCTATTGTTACATTTTCTTGAAACTGTTTAACCAGACAAGAGCTTTCAATTGAAACTGGTCTACATTTCGTAGGTTGAATTCATTACATGCTACGAAAACAAATGTGGACAAGTTACAGGTTTATTGGTTTATGCCAATTTGTGTAGTCTAGGTATTGTTTACACAATAGTTACACATTTTCTTTCCTGTTGGGGGTTCGAGTCCCCCATTGGGCATGGATGTTTGTGCCGTCTTTAGTGTAAGCTAGTTCATAAATAGCTTGTATGTTTAGGGACTGATGACCCCACAGTCAAAGCCGCATAAGCTTTACAAACATTTGACATTTTCTCTGACTAGTCACTACCAATATGCAATAGTATATTTCCTAGTGTGCATAGCATCTGTCATTAATGGAGTATACATCTGAAATGCAATACTGAACCATTTGCGATAATTACATTTTATTGTTATGGACACAAGAATAACACATAGATGTCAGACGTTCTTTCAAGTTTGCAAAGTTCGCTGATAATGAACTGCTGTAAAACTAAATGTGCACACTATTTAAACAGTAATTTACCACTAAGTCATGTTTAAACAAGAAACATCTAAAGTAGTATTGTTAGCATGCATTCTGTTGAGAAATACTGGTAAAGAAATCTGAAGCCACAATACTGGCTTGACTTCCCTCTGATGTTTTGCTAATAATCATGTGATTCTGTGTTGCTACCACACATTGTATAGCCACAGTGTTATCTTCAAAAGGAAAGTAATGAACTCCACATTGGTATCAGTTGCACAAATCATCTGTTCCACAACCTTAGTTTCCTATCACCACTCATGGTAGGTATTACCAACATAAATATCACTAAGCAACTTTGGCAACTTGCTCTAGACTCTTACCCACACTTGCATAGTAGTAAATTATATAACTACAGAACTTCACTGACACATTTTACATTGGTTTTTATCTCTTTTACAAAGATCCCTGTAATCTGTTGTTTCTTTCCAAAAGTCAGATACAGCTTAAAAGCAATGGTTGAATAAGGTGGTTTGTGGAGTCTTAATCAATGAAGACAGATTTCCTGTATCTTATTTCTCTTGACAGACTTGTTGAATGCCTAGGTTAAATGGTTTGTTTTTGAAGGCAGAAGTATGCACATTTTGTACATAGTTTCATTTTGTCTTATGCACAATAATGGACATTCATTTTTTGTTGTTGAAATTAATGTTACATGTACAACATTACATACTTGTAATATGTAGAAGTTTTCAAGAGGTAGAAAAAAAATGTTTTTGGAAGAGAGGTCTGCACCGTCAGTTGATTTTGCTCTTTCCATTACTCTCGCAGATCTCTCCTGTGTGTGAGTTGAGAACAATGTCTGAGCTACATGTATAGTTTCCCCAGAATAGGCAGCAGGCAGTGCGAACGTCTACGCATTTGTAGTATGTGAGGATACGTAATGTGTAGCTCACTTAATTCAGATTACTATTCTCTTTACTTGTGTTTGCCTTTTTAACTAATCCTGGATACACAAGCGTTAAAATCTTGCTTCTGGTATGGGAAATATTTCAGAGCCATGCAGTTCCATATTGGACTTAAAATCCTTGACTCTCAGGTAGTTCAAGTAGGTGTTTTTAAAGTGTTTACTATCAGATTATTTCTGTCAAATCAATCATCCAACTTGTCTAAACCTTCATTTATGGGCCTTTTAATCTGATGTTTATTTCTGCTAGTAATAACGATACTAGTATCAACTGCAAAGATTGTACTGGTAGTGGTGCTGTGTTCAATGGTATTGTTATTAATATAAAGAAGCAGAACTGGTCTTATGTACTGACAACTGGCGGTCTCTAAGCAATAGGTGTAGTACACTGAATTGGTGACATGTACATGTGTTTCTTAATTTGTGTACATATTAAAATTGCTTAAAAGGGAATTTTATTTCTGGTCTGAAAGTTATGAAAATAGAGTACTTGCACTATGATTCCTCCAATGGCATTACAGTATTTTCCCCCAAATAAGAGCCCATATTCCATCGGTAAAAAAAGGAATGCCACGTGTTTTAGGACGTGCTTTATTTTGAGCAATGAGCAGACAAGTTTCCCTAGTTGAAAGTGATGTGTAATTGCTAGTACTCTGTTATATGGTCTTTGAAAGAGATGAAATAAGTATCTTTATGATACTTGGAGTTGAAGGTGCCCTTTTGATGTATTATTCTGCTCTTTGAGTTTTTCCACAGAACGGCTATCTTCTGCCAGAAGTGGACAGTTGTGTATTTTCCTCAAGCCCTCTGCTAAGCCTCAATGACTAGTCAGAATGCATATGTTTCAAAATTGGAGGGTCTGTTCTTCATGCTCCTCACTCAATTCACCCTTGGAAATGAGATCTATAAAAAGAAGAGAATATGCTGTATTATTGTGTAAAACAGAAAGACTTCTTGAAAAGTCAAGAGCTATTAATTTTTAAAAAGGGAGGGTGTTTATATTTAGGCCATTTGATGTGACTACATGTCTGTTAGTTCCTATCTCTTGTTTGTATATGCTGCATTGTCTACAAGGCTTTCTTTTCCCTTTATTCTTCTTTGCCTGTTGCCATTTATCTACAAATGCCAAATTTTAGTAGCTATAAAACAAGCCCTGTTCTGACTCAGTAAAAAACTTATAATGTTTACTAAAATAAAGAGTTTTAAACCCTTTTTTTAAAAAAAGAAAACCATTTGTCTAAACAATGTTCTCCTTTTCCTGAGAGCTATGGGTGCCCATGCCTGTGACATAGGTCTTAGGCTGAATGAAATTCATCATAGCTTTGCAATATTAGAAGTGGAAAGGGGCCCCTTCAAATAGCTTTGGTAATGTATTGTCAAAATTATACTAACATATTACCTTATGGAAACTACTGTGCTCTTTCAGTTTCTCCACAGAAAGGCTATCTCCAGAAGTAGTCAATAGTTTATTAACTTTCTTCCATAACTAATGTAAACTGCCCTCCATGTGCTTTATGCAGAAACAATGTTGTACATTAATGTTATTAACAAAGTATATGAAAGACAGTTTAACTTTGCAAACGTAATTAGAACATCTTAAATGTTATGATTAATTCTATGTCCTTACTGCATTTTACTCCAGAAAGCGGAATGTTTTGCGCTCTGTTACTACTAAAATTTGCCTAGGAAGGGCATTTTAATTTATTTATAAATCCACAACTAAGGTTGCCTGAAACTGTAAGCAGTTTGCTTTTGGAGTTCTCAACTTAAAGGTTTTCAGTTTATGTGTAGTTTTTGCATTGATTCACGGAATTCAGTTTCGCGTTTTTAACGATGTTTATCACAATGCTTAACTTCCATTATTGTTTGCATTTTTTTTTTCGTGGACAATTGCCATATATCAATCGTTTGTTTTCTAAGTGTCCATGGCTAAAAGATCGCGCATCTATTGTTTTTGGTTTCTTATTTTTTTTAAGAACTTCAGTGCAATTTCGGTTAATTAATGGTCTACCTCGTATTTTCGGCTCGATGCCCACACGAGTGATATCTGATATATTTGTTAGCATTTGTCACTACAATGGCAACAGATTCAGGTCAAATATGCCTCTCACTTAACTTTTCATAAAAGAAAAAGAGTTTTCGGCCGGATATACAGTATTCCATTAAGAAATCTGGGTAAAACAGGTTACAAAAACCGGAATACCAAGTGCTGATTTGAATTGCCGCCGACGCTCTGCCAACAAACACGTGACTTATGTTGGAGCCACGTCGAGCGCTAGCCTCAGTACAGCATGCCCAGTCTACCTATATCTATGGTCGAAGGTTCACGCCCAAACCGCACCTCCTTGCACCTTCGCTCAGGATTACTCTCACATGTTGGCTGACCTCGTCAACCCACCTGGCATTCTGTGTCGCCTCACAACCGAGACACCACAGCTAGCCTCTGTCACAGAATCCGAAGATGGACCTCCAGCACTCATTCGCTTTCCACTGAAACAGTCGTCTCACTCCCTGTACTAAAATAAATAAATTTCATGTGGCTCATTGGCCTGGTGTAAGTCTTTCAATTGGATGCCACTTTGGCGACTTGCTTGACCCTTGCCTACCCCAGTTATCCAACTGGGGAAAGAGGACCTACAGCTTAACGTGGAATCTGAACCATGTGTCACATCTGGCGACTCCTCACATCATTGAGAGGTGAAGGATGGGTTAAAGTGCAGACTGAAAAAAATCCGAGGTCCGAGTGGATTTTGAACCCACGACCCTTTGGTTGCCAGTCAAGCACTTTACCCCAAGACCACTAGATGCAACACTACCTGTACTGTTTCTTGCATAGTCACTTTGGTGCAGCTGCCAAAAAGTTCCGTCCTCCATGCTTGTACCCAAACGCAACTTGCGCAGGTACATCGGCGCCGTCCCCCACTTGGATGACAACGAGTGCCTACTGACACTGCATTCTCTTCACCATACTTCTACTCAGGGCAGTCACCTCTGCTTGCATGACTGTTTCTTCAGCACTGATTTCCTCATTGACACTGGTGCTGACGTTTCCCTGCTGCCCACTACTATGGCAACTGGCCCTCTCTGCCTGTATCACAACTGCTGCGAGCTGTCAATGGCAAATAACTTCGGTGCGTGGGTACAACCTCTCACTCTGTGCATCTCTCTCCTCATTGCATTCTCGAGTGGATATTTTTAGTGGCTGACATTCCACAATATATTGTGGGTACAGATTTTTTAACACATGACAGACTTCACCTGATGTGGACTGCTCTGTTTTCCACTACCCCTTAAAAAAAAAAAAAAAAAAAAAAAAAAAAAAAAAAAAAAAAAAAAATATTGATGAAGTCTACTTACCAGGCAAAGGAGCACAGGCAGTGATAGTAACGAATAAACACACAGACACACGCGCACACACACACACACACACACACACAAACGCTAGCTTTCACAGCCTAGCTGCTTCGTCAAGCAGAAGGGAAGGAGAGGGAAAAGGAAGTGATAAGGGTTTTAAGGGAGTGGGTAAGCAGTCATTCCCATCCCCGAACAGGAAAGACTTACCTTGGGGGGAAAAAGGAGGGTAAACAAATACACACACACCCACACATTTACACAGACGCAAGTACACTTAGGCAGACATACTGTAGAAAGCAAAGAAGTTAAGAGGTTCGTCTAACCTCTTAACTTCTTTGCTTTCTACAGTATGTCTGCCTAAGTGTACTTGCGTCTGTGTAAATGTGTGGGTGTGTGTGTATTTGTTTACCCTCCTTTTTTCCTCCCAAGGTAAGTCTTTCCTGTTCTGGGATTGGAATGACTCCGTACCCACTCCCTTAAAACCCTCATCACTTCCTTTTCCCTCTCCTTCCCTTCTGCCTGACGAAGCAGCTAGGCTGCGAAAGCTAACGTTTGTGTGTGTGTGTTTATTTGTTACTATCACTGCCTGTGCTCCTTCGCCTGGTAAATAGAATTCATCTATCTTCATCTATTTTTTACATATATTTTTCCTGTTAGGAATTTTTCCTCTTCATGCGATTTGTAGAGCTCCGGCTCCACTTCCACGAGTGATACTGTTATTAGTGAGTATACACACCGCTGCAGTCCATTAGCCATCTTGCCCCCTCGCACCTGTGGCACCTCCTTTGGCACCAGCAGCTATCACAACTGACTGGGACAGTCAGCTGTCTCCTCCCTTCCCCGCATCGGCTGTCACAACATTGACCACTGAATCTGCAACACCAGACACTGTACTCCCCAATGCCTCTCACGCTCAGCAGTGCATTTCTGTAGTCATTAACAGCATGCTCCACAATCTCAGACTCGCTGATGACATGCCTGTGTGTAGCAAACCATGCTGTCTTTGTGCAGAAAAATGTGCAGCCGTGGAAGCATAGATCGCTGAGTTACTTGAGGCAGGCATTATTCAACCTTCTTCTAGTAGTTGGTCCTCCCCCATTCACTTAATAAAAAAAGTGATGGCTCATGGAGAATGTGTGGGGACTACTGAAGGCTCACCGCTAAGATGATCATGGACAGGTATCCAATCCCTAATGTAGCAGATTTCACTCATGTCCTCGCCGGTGCTAAAACTTTTTCTGTGGTCGACTGCAAATGTGGTTACCAACAGATATCCATGGCTTTGGAGGATGTTTAGGAGACTGCCATCACAACTCCAATAGGTTTATACCACAACCGCTTCATTCCATTCGGAATTAAAAATGTCACACATACTTGGCAACACTTCATCACTGAAATTCTTCTTCCTCTAAGGTTTTGTTTTGTTTACTTAGATGACATTTTACTACTCAGTAAGGACCAACTGCACCTACCTCCCATTAAGTTTCTGGGGTACACTGTTTCGCCTGATGGTATCTCTGCTCCCCCCTGTAAAGGTCAATCCAGGAAGGAATTACCATGCCCCTCTACATTCAAAGAGTTAAAGCGGTTCTTGGGCACCGTTAATTATTATCACTGCCACTCTTCCGGTGCAGCTGACATTCAAGGCCCCCTTACTGATGTGCTGGCAGGCAAGAATACCTCGTGCACTTGCTCCATCGCTTAGATCCTTGAGATATCTAAGGCTATGTCTTCCCTTAAAGACCTTTTATCGAATCCTATTCCTATCGTTCACCTCACCATGAGGCCAGTGACACTGCCATCGGTGCCGTTTTTAGCCAATCTCTAGTCGCCAACATCTATCCTCTCCAGTTTTTCTCTAAAAAATTAAATCATGCTCAGAGGCTGTATGCGGCCATTAAGCACTTCTGCTCTGAGATCGAGGGACGTCCTTTCCATGTCCTTACTGACCACAAATCTTTGTCCACTGCAATACAAAACTCACCATCCGACGCTCCTCCTAGATGCTTCCAACACCCAGATTTCATTTCCCATTTCCCCACCAATGTCAGGTACATCAAGGGTGGTGAGAACATTGTGGCCAACTTCCTCTCCTGAGTTGACACTGTGTCCTCCCTGATTGACCTATCTGACCTTGCCAATCAGCTGATGATGAGTTCATGCAACTAGTTTCCAATCATTCCTCCTCTCTCCACCCCATTTGCACCTCTTTTCCTTGGGCGATGGGTGAAATTTGTTGTGATGATTCCATGGACAAGCTTTGCCCCTTCTTCCCTTGCCCCTTACAGCATGAGGTTTTTTCTGAAAATTGCATGGGGTTTCACACCCTGGTGTCCACACGTCAACCAGACCAGTCTGGCGAGACTGTCAAGCTTGGGCTCAGACCTGCCTTCCCTACCAGTGCAACAAGATCACCTCACATACCTTCCCTTCTTTGGGCTCTTTTCCCATTCCTGCAGGCAGATTTCAACGTGTCCACATTGTCTTCATTGGCCCTCTTCCTCTGGCTGATGATTTCCGTTATGTCTTATCGACTATCGATTGGACAACCTGCTAGGCTGAGGCTGCTCCTCTCACCAACCTCACAGCAGAGACATGGCTAAAGCATTTCTTGGGACTGATGACCTTATAGTTTTGTCCCCCTAAAACATCCCAACAACAACAACAGCAAAGCCTTTCTTCATTCTTGGGTTTCTCTATTCGGCTGCCCCTTGCTCATTACTACAGACTAAGGCCGCCAGTTTGAATCTGCTCTCTTTTCTGACCTTTGCCACTATGATGTATTTTAATGCACTGTTCTAAAGCCACATTATGAATACTTCACCTTTTGCATTGTTCAGTGGTAGATGTAGTTTTAATTGCTCACCTGCCTTTAAATCATCATGAAAATAATAGAACATCGGATTCTTCCAAGTCATGGAATTAACCATAAATGTGACACGTTTCATTTTAAGTATATTTATTTAATCTTGATGAAGCACATATAGAAGTACATCTTTAAGACTCCTTGTTACTGATACAGAATTCATACTGACTGACAAAGTGAGACTGGTTCACAACTAACTCAATACTGATCTAAGACTGTCTTCCATACTGACTGACAAAGTGCTACTCACCTGCGTTCGCGCCAATTCGCACATATTAATACATATCATAGATTCTAGAACACGGAAATTACAATATTTAATATAAAATAATTTGTTCATGAAACATAAATAAATCTTGCTTTAAGTAAAGATACACAAATTATGTCAAATGTAATAATAAGTTTTTCATATCAAAACAAAACAATACAAAAGATCATAAGTAAATAACAATTAGTGCAGTGTTAATATATGTTTACATTATTTAAAATTGTTAAATCAAAGCAACTATAAAATTCTACAGTCAGCAAAGTATTACATTACATTCAATACATTACAGAAGATCTCAGATATTGTTAGTTACTAATTTCATTACCAAACACATTATTGTCCAACATTAAGCTTACAACTTTCAATAATTAATTAAGTTTAATAGATGACCCTAGTAATGAAAGTGATAATCAATGTGACTTGCTAGAAGCGCCATAAAATGCTTACATAATATAAATATGGAAAATTAGGTTACAATACCACGACCAACTATGGTATCATACATTTCATTAATTCAAACAAACGGGATTTTCTAGGGTATATACATTACAATACCCCCCTCACACAATGTCAGACATCACATGAGGATGACATTGTGTGATTACAGAATTGGGGGTATTTGGTAGCCTATTTTTTAACACAAGAATTTGTGTCCTAACATCTAATGGACAATCCAAATGAATCAAAGTGTTTATCTCTTTTTTGCAAAAATCAAGCAATTCCTCTGGTTTTCTTTTGAAAACTGGTCCATATATAAATCTACTTTTAACAATGTGTTGTTCAGTTTCTGACCAAAACTTATTTAAAAAACTTTCTTTAAATTCTTTAAAATTTTTCCAAAGTTTTCTGTTTTTGTGATCCCAGCTTAATGCCTCACCATTTAAGTGATATTTAACATATTTTATCTTATCAGCATCAGTCATTTAACATATTTTATCTTATCAGCATCAGTCATACATTGGATAAAATCATTTTCACAGCTTAAAATAAAATCTACAGGGTGCAAATCATTTTCTGGAAATCTTGTAGGCGTTTTAGACCGTAAACCAAAATTATGAATGACATTTGTTGCAAGACATTTGTTTAGACAATCACCTGATAATAAATTGTTAACCTTTTCCCTATTAACTTCCTTACCAAAGTCTACACTTTCCACTATCTGTCCTGCTGATTCTACTTTATGAAAACAACTCTTATATAAAGTGTCATTTATTAGTCCTAACTCAGTATCTTCACACAATACTTTAAGTTCATTAATTAGTTTATCTTTAATTAGATTTTGTTGGTCTGTTAACTTTTTTAATAAAATATTTTCCAGTTTGTTAAGAACTGATTGTAGCACGTCCGAAACAAAATCCCCTGCTACATTATATGATTTAATGGTTTCTTTATTCTTGTCCATGTTGAATAAACTGTACACACTTTCTTTTTAATAAAAAAATCAAAGTTTAACTTACTTTTTCGGCGTCCAGTCCATTTCAAGTTCAAACATACTGTAACTTTTGTCTTACTTCAGCGTCTTTTTTTTAACAAATTATTTCATCTTGACTCCCATACCGATTAAATTTATCAAGATATTTATGCACTTACATTAAAGCAACATTATGAATACTTCACTTTTTGCAGTTGTTCAGGGGTAGATGTTATTTTAATTGCTCGCCTGCTTTTAAATCATCATGAAAATAATAGGATGTCGGATTCTTCCAAGTCATGGAATTAACCATAAATGTGACACGTTTCATTTTAAGTATATTTATGTAATCTGGATGAAGCACAAATAGAAGTACATCTTTAAGACTCCTTGTTACTGATACAGAATTCATACTGACTGACAAAGTGAGACTGGTTCACAACTAACTCAATACTGATCCAAGACTGTCTTCCATACTGACTGACAAAGTGATAATCCGTTTGCGCCAATTCACGCGTATTAATACATATTATAGTTTTTAGAACATTCTAGAACAAAGAAGTTACAATATTTAATATAAAATAATTTGTTCATGAAACATAAATAAATCTTGCTTTACGTAAAGATACATAAAATCATGACAAATGTCATAATAAGTTTTATATATCAAAACAAAACAATACAAAAGATCGTAAGTAAATAACAATTAGTGCAGTGTTAATATATGTTTACATTATTTAAAATTGTTAAATCAAAGCAAATATAAAATTCTACAGTCAGCAAAGTATTACATTACATTCAATACATTACAGAAGACCTCAGATATTGTTAGTTATTAATTTCATTAACAAACACATTATTGTCCAACATTAAGCTTACAACTTTCAATAATTAATTAATTAATTTAGTTTAATAGAAGACCCTAGTAATGAAAGTAATAATCAATGTGACTTGCCAGAAGCACCATAAAATGGTTATATAATATAAATATGAAAAATTAGATTACAATACCACGACCAACTATGGTATTGTACATTTCATTAATCCAAACAAATGGGATTTTCTAGGGTATATATACGTTACACCACCTCTGTGGCATCAAACACATCCATATCATCATCTACCACCCCAAAGCAATGGGCTGATAGAGCAGTGGCACAGAACCCTAAAAAACCCTCTCTGGTGCCACAAATATCTATGGACAGAGGCCCTTTACCCTCGTTTTGCTTGGCTTGTGAGTGACCTGCCTGCTTGCCTGCTGATGCACCTCTGACTTTCCCCCATCCTGCCTCTCTGATTCCAACTCCTCCTTACCCCTCCCCTTCCTCTCCATTTGAGGTCTCTCCACACTCTTCCACCTCCCCCTTCTGAGACTCCTGTGTTGACCTCTTCCTGAGGCTCCTGTCCTGCAATTTGAGGTTTCTGTCCCTCCCCAACTCTCTCCTGACATTGCGATTCTTTTGCACAAAGGTTCGATCATCCTGTGTACAGCCATTAGCACTTCTCCCTCTACAGCAATGTAGGTATGAGTATTGAAATGTTTCTCCCTCCTGCTTCTTTTAATTTGGGTGCTACACAAGCCTTTCTGCTACCCTCAGGAGTGGTTAGAATGATACTTTCTCTTCTGCCTGCAAAACTCTCAGCTCCATGTGAGATAGTTCATTGGGTATGGCAGCCCCCTTACCTCAGGGACTTTCAGGTTTTCGGCCCCACTGCTCATCGCCTCCATGGACCATCGCCTCTGCCAGGCAACTCCATAGAGTTGTCTATCAACACACACCCCATTCGCTCAACAGTTGCCAGCTGTTGCTCCCCCACTATCACCTCAACACGAGTACCTCATACTGCAGGGGACTTTGGACAAACAGTTTATCTTCATGATCACCTTCGGGTGAGCCACCTCTTAGCTGCCATCATAATTTTGAGTCAGTCTGTATCTATGCTTTTGTAATTAAGATAATAAAAGTATTGTTATGCTGACAGGTTTGTTTTCTGAGGCTCCCACCCTGTGAAAGACCCACATGCCAATGTATTTAAAGTGCTGTACTGAACCACTGATTCAAACATATCTGGTGTTGATCTACATAATTTCAAATTAATAGCATACGCAGCCCCTCCTGGGGCTGGGGGGGGGGGGGGGGGGGGGGAAGCAGCCTTTTCAGTAGTTGCAGGGGCAACAGTCTGAATGATTGACTAAGCTGGCCTTGTAACATCAGCTAATGGCTGGAAGCAAGGGGAAACTACAGTCATTACTTTTCCCAAGGACATGCAGCTCTACTGTATGAAAATATGATGATGGCATCATCTTGGATATGATGGATATATGAGATGAAGAAATACTCTCCGTCTTCATGAAAAATATAATAATTCAACAGTTGCAATTCCAAAGAAAGCAAGGGCAGAGAAATGTGAAAATTACAGAACTATCAGTTTAATAAGTCATGGTTGCAAAATATTAATGCAAATTGTTTGCAGAGAAAAAGAAAAAAACTGGTGGAATCCAACCTTGGGGAAGATCAGTTTGGGGAAGGTAAATACACTGTGACTTATCTTAGAAGATAGGTTAAGTAAACACAAACCTACATTTCAGCATTTGTAGATAGGAGAAAGGTTTTACAATGTTGACTGGAATACTCTGTTTCAAATTCTGAATGTAGCAGGTGTAAAATATAGGGAGAGAAGAGTTATATTGAGCATATACAAAAACCAGACAGCAGTTATTAGACTCAAAGGGCATGAAAGGGAGTGAGAGAGGGTTGTAACCTTTCCCAATGTTTTTCAATCTGTACAATGAGCAAGCTGTGAAGAAATACAAGGGAAAATTTAGAAAGGGAAATTAAAGTTTTGGGAAAAGAAATAAAAACTTTGCAGTATGCTGATGACTTAGTAATTTTCTCAGAGAGAGCAAAGGATCTGGAAAAGCAAGTGAATGGAATGTACAGTGTCTTGAAAGAAGGGCACAAGATGAACATTAACAAGAGGAAAACAAGGATAATGGAATGTAGTGTCAGAAAATCAGGTGATGTTGAAGGAATTAGATTAGGTAATGAGGGAATAAAAGTAGTAGATGAGTTTTGTTATTTGGGTTGCAAAATAACTTCTGATGGCTGAAGAAAGAAGATATAAAATGCAGAATGGCTATGGGATGAAAAGCATTTCTGAAGAAGTGAAATGTGTTGACACCCAATATTAATTTAAATTTTAGGAAGTCCTTTCTGAAAGCATTTGTCTGGTGTGTAGCATTGTATGGGAGTAAAACGTGGACAATAAGGAATTCAGACAAAAGATGAAAGAAGCTTTTGAAATGCAGTTTTACAGATGAATGTAGAAGATAAGATGGGTAGATCATGTAACTGATGAAGAGGTGCTCAACAGAACTGTGAAGAAAATAAGTTTCTGGCATATCCTAAGAGAAGGGATAGGTTGATGGGTCACATTCTGAGAAATGGAGGAATCATCAGCTTAGGATTAAGAGGTAGGGTGTGGGGTAAAAATCATAGATGGAGACCAAAGGATGAATACAGTAAGCAGATTCAAAAGGATGTAGGTTACCATTCTTATTCTCAGATCAAGAGGCTTGCACAAGACAGCGTAGTGTGGAAAGCTGCATCAAACTAGCCTGCAGATGAAGACCACAGCCTACACAATAATTGAGTCCAGCTGCTCATATTCGATGTGATCCATAGGTTGCTACAGTATTGTGATTTCAGATGTTGAGTTACCAGTACTTACACAAAACCCCAAGAACACAAGATAATGCTTTTATGCACCATACGGAACATTGTAGCAGACTTTAAACATTTTTGACCTAATCCAAGTTGAGTGGTTATGTCGCAATTGGTGAAATGTGCTGGCTTGGTTTCATCACACCTGAAATGTCAGTTCCCATCTTCAAATATCTGCTGGGTCCTGTGGACACTTATGTGTGCCTGACAACAACAATCTCCAACCTGTTCCTGAAGCAAATGCTTTATTATGGCAGCTAACTCTGTCAGTCACTGAGATTCAATGTCCTCCCATCCTTTGTGGTATCTAAATGCCATGTGACTGTGTCATTGCCACCACAGAGTGGACCACTACCATTATGCAAGGCCTGCATCAAGGCAACAGCTCCTGACTACTTGGACACAGATGACATCTGCATGTTGTGTGTTGCGTAACACAGATGCCAAATCATGTGAGCATGTAGGCCAAGTGTGGCACAAGTCTTCACTAAGTGTATGCAACCTAGGAACTGCCGTAACAAGAGATACTATGCTGAAGATCATGATGAATTGTTACTTCAGTTATACTACAGAGAAGAAATGAGGACGTAAGTTGTACACCATCACCACAATTAAGAATTATAATACCTTACCCTTGAAAAGGATATAGGAAGTGAGGGAGATGAGTAAATCCTTCAGCAGTACAGCCTAAAACACAACAGATGGCCTTATCTGTCTACATTGAAAGACAAGGTTTTAGAAGGTCTTTACACAAAATGTAAGTTGACAGTAGTAGAATAGTTCTGCAGTCAGCTTCAAATTCATACTTTCTAAAGGGCACACAGGACCGGATCTCTCGTGGCATGCAGTGATTGCATGACCTTCTCCTTGGTCAGCAATATGGCTACATCACATATAGAGCAATATCTTTGTGAGTGTTCCAATGCAAGGTTGCATTAGTGTTTTGCCTAGTGAAAGTGTTTTGCAGGTGTTTCCTGGAAAATGTGTAGAAAGGAAAGGAAGGGTGGGGGTTTAACATTTCCTTGACAGCTGGTCATTAGAGATGAGGCTTATGCTCAAAATTTTTGGTAAAGGTAGGGGAAGGAAATCAGCCATGCCCTTTCAAAGGAACCATCTCAACATTTGCTTGGAGTGATTTAGCTAAATCGAGAAATAATTTGAAGCACTACCCTCCCAAATGTGAGTCTAATGTGCTAATAACTGCATCACCTAGCTTAGAAAATGAGTAGTCCTGATGAGAACCAACTCTTGCTTCTTTAGTACTACAGAGAAGTAGCAGAAAAAGACATTATTGGGTACACCAAATTAATGATAAAAATTGAACAACTTAATGAATACCACTGGCTTTGACTTGTTTGTCAAGAAAATGTTTCAAGGAACTATGTCAGCTACAGCAACAGAGCATTGAGAAGATCACCACGAACTGGACACTACCTATTGAAACTAGGGAAGATTTTTTATTTGTCTGAGGTAATTTAATCAAACATTTACTTACATCAATTTTACTTGAGCAGTAATTTATCTCAAGAAGTCAGGTAATGCAACCTCATGAACCACAGACATTTCCAAGGTGGTGTGGCTTATATGCCTCAAATGATTCCTGTCGCGGACATTCCGCCAATAGCTTCGGTTTCCTGAGAATACTTGATCCTTTTTCCATTACCGGAGGACTTGTGTCTTCTCTTGACTTCGGGAGCGCTTCTCGCCGAAATCTTCCGCAGCCCATCGGAGGTTGCTGCAGAGCTAGACGTAGGCACCATGAACATCTCTGAGCTCACGAAACGACCGAATCTGCAGTTGAACAGCGGATTTCTCCCACAAACGGCCTCCCAGTAGCCTGGATTACAGGAGTGCGCCACCACTCCCAGCCAAAGATACAGATACCCATACCATAGATGCAACCATGGTTGAGGGGTAACTCTGGAGAGGCCAGATAAATGTGTGGTTCCTGTTAAGCAGTTACAGAGGCAACAATCTGGATGATTGACTGAGCTGAACTAGTATCATCAGCTAATGTGGCTTTGCCACACAGCTACTGCAAACAGCTGAAAGCAAGATGAAACTACAATCATTACTTTTCCTGAGGACGTGCAACTCTACTGTATGAATATATGATGATTCTGGAGGTAAAATAGTCCCTCATTCAGATCTCTGGGCAGGGACTACTCAGGAGGAAGTTGTAATCATAAGAAACAGAACAAGCATTCTACAGATCGGAGTGTGGAATGATCTATCCCTTAATCAAGTAAGTAAGGTAGAAAATCTGAAAAGAGAAATGAATAAGCTGAAGTTAGATGTGGTGCAGATTAGTGAAGTTCAGTGTTAGGATGAACAGGAGTTCTGATCAGTGGAGAACAGGATTATAAACATAAAATCAGTTGAGGGTATTACAGGAGTAGGTCTAATTATGAATAAGAAAATAGGAATGCAGGTAAACTACTATGAGCAGTGAAGTGAATGCATTATCATAGTAAAGATAGGCATGAAGCGAACACCGACCAAAGTAGTAGAACTTTATATGCTAATGATGAAGAGATTGAAAAACTGTGTAATGTGATAAATGAGGTCATTCAGTTACAGGAGAGGGAAACTTAATTGTGATGGGGGACTGGAACTCAGTAACAGGAAAAGGTATTGAAGGAAAAATAGTGGGTGAATATGGACTGAGGAAAAGGAATGAAAGAGGAATATGCCTGGTAGAATTCTGTGCAGAGTGCAAACACTTGGTTTAAGTACCATACAAGATTGTTGTATACATGGAAGAGACCAGGAGGTACTGTAAGGTACCAAATTAACTTTATAATGGTAAGACATATATGCATATGGGCAGATATAGACTCTGACTAAGTTATTGCTTATGAACTCTAGATTAAAACTTAAGAACGAAGACAGAGGTAGAAAAGTAAGATGTTGGAACCTTGATAAATTGAAGGAACCAGAGATTGTTGACACTTTCAGAGGAAACATTAGGCAAGGACTGATTGAAATAGCAGAAAGTAATACAAGGGTGAGCCAAATGAAAATCTTAAATTTGTTATAAAAAATCAAAATTTTACACTGTTATCCTATAAGTTGGCAAACAGTGTGCAGAATGGCTTGTAGGTGGCAGCATAGTGCAGAGGCACACATACCATCACAGAATCAGTATAAAGATGGCCACCCCACTTGCGACTTGCACCAGGGAAGAACAGCGTTCTGTTATTCGGTTTTTGTGTAGTGAAGGTGTGAAACCTATTGAAATTCATTAACGAATGAAGGTTCAGTATGGTGATGCATGTTTCTCACAGTAGCAAGTCTATGAATGGAGTAGGAAGTTTGCAAATGGTGTGACTTCAATAGAAGATGCTCCTTGTCCAGGTCAGGCACAACGTCTTTGACTCCACAGAACATTGCAGCAGTTGAAGCAGTGAAGCAAAACAGCCAAGTGACACTGAATGACATTGGAGCATGTTTACAGATTAGGCATGCATCAGCACACCAAATTGTGCATGATATGCTCCAGATTCACAAGTGCCTGCAAGATGGGTGCCACATCAGCTGACTCCTGAAATGAGAGAACGACTTGTTGATGCTTTTGAAGAACTTCTTCGGTGCTTTGAACAAGAAGGTGATGGCTTCCTTGCAAGAATCGTTACTTGGGACAAAACTTGGGTTCACTTCCACCAAATAGAAACAAAGAGATCGAGTAAGGAATGGCACCATTCCTCATCACCATAAACAAAGAAGTTTCGAACAGAACCATCAGCAGGTAAGTTTATGCTCACTCTCTTTTTGGAAGAAAAGCGTGTCATTTTGGAACATAACATATCTAGAGGGACCACTGTCACCAGTGCATCATACACAGAACTCCTAAAATATCATCTGCAGCCTGCAATCAAATCAAAGTGATGTGATCAAAATATCCATGGGTGTACTGCCGGTCTATAGTGTCCAACGGGCACAATATTTCGGCGATCATACATGTCGCCATCATCAGGTAAACTGACGGACTGTGCTCCTGGAAACGCGCTGGCACGGAGATCTGCATGCTACGGCAGCTTGATGGGAAATGGATTGTAGCCCAGTAGCGGGCAATTTAAATACCCTCGGCCCGTGGAGCACCCCCTTTGTGGTCTGCGCCCTGCGCCACGGTTGCGCAGTGGAACCGATTGCAATGGCGTTTGAGATAACGTCGATGTGAGGGCTCTGTCCACCATAGTCGTCACTACATTACATTTGCTAGATTTACTCTTAATTAACCCAATTGCTGGTTCCCAAGCTTTGATAAGATTATAGACACAGTCATGATTTATGAGGTCATCACTAGTGCGAATTTCAATGGCGTCTCTGATGACGCAGTCCCAGTATCTCGACGTCTGTACCAGAATCCAAGTGCGTTCGTACTCCATCTCGTGATTCTCCGACAGACTATGTTCAGCGACCATTGACTTGCTCGGATACATCAATTGTGTCTGCCTCTGGTGTTCAAGGCATTTATCCTCAGTGGTACGCATCGTCTGTCCAATATATGACCTGCCACACTGACACAGAATCTGGTACACGCTGGCCTTCCTCAAACTGAGGTCATATTTGGCACTCCCCATCAGTGCACAAATTTTATTTGGCGGACAAAAGACAGTTCCAACCTGGTGTTTCTTCTAAATGCGGGCAAGCTTCCCCGAGGGTGCACCGGTATATGAAATAAACGCAGTACCTACCTCCTTCCTCATGTTTTCATCCGTTTCCACAGGTTGTGCTGTAGTGGTTGGGCAGAGAGCCCAATGACTCTGCCACTCTGAGTACCCACTTTTTCAGAATACAATTCAACTTCTGACCAATCAAATCTAGTGACACTCGAAGGGACACCCTCCTAAACAATGAAACGATGTCAAAACTCACTATGATATCTGACTCATCCAGCCTGAAGCTGTTAAGGCGGTCAAGTATTTCACCAACAAATATGTATGTGCTCTGATGTTACTGACAATGGGGCGTAACAGCACCCCATCTTTGTGAACCTTAGGGAGTCCATAAAGTCTTGGTGGTACCGGACCTTGAGGTAGCAGTTTCTTGGCAACACCCTCCGGTAAATTCGCATCCTTGAGAAGCAGCCTCGTCTTGTTCTCCACCTTCTTTGTGGGGTCAGCGCTGATCTTCTGGTAGTAATTGTCATTCAGCAGGCTCTGCATCTTTTCAGTGTATTTCTTATGGAAGACAACAACCATAGCATTGCCTTTGTCATCCAAAAAGACAACAATTTCAGGGCGCTCCCTCAGGTCACGAATGGCCGCCCTCTCATTAGTAGTGATGTTCAACTTCATGAGCTTTGATTTCATCAATGCAACACAAGTTTCACGACGTATTTCCTCAGCTGATTCAGGCAGAAGTCGAGCTGCAACCTGTTCAACAGCACTAATAATTTCTCCGAATGGTGTGAACTTGGGGATAGGAGCAAAGTTGAGTCCTTTCTCCAAAACCAAGACCGCATCATCACTCAACTCCATGCCACTCAGATTGATGACAGTTTTGCAGGGAACCTACAGAAATGGTTTGTCAAGGAGGCTTGAGAACTTAACTGTTTGACGTCCCATTGCCTTCTTATAGGTGGAATCGGCTGCAACCCAGGTAACATCATCAAACCAATCCCAGGAAAAAGAAGTGAAATAACTAGCCAGTTGCAAATGCAGTTTGAATAGTTCCAGTGAGGTGAACTCAAGGCTATGGCGGGTGAAATGGACTCTCTCACGAAGCAATGCGAGGCTGGCCCGTTTCTTAATTCTCTTGACTGCTGCAGAATCGATGTGATGCGTGACCTTAGCAAAATTTGGAACAACATTCTTGGAATGACATCTCTTTAGAAAGGCAAGAGTACTTAGCGATGTGGATTGCTGGCAGCGGGTGTCCTTTTGCAACATGACAATGTAAGGCCCCACACTGCCCATACAACAATTGCAACAATCACAGACCTGCATTTTGAGTGTCTTCCTCATCCACCATACTCAAAAGACCTTGCCCCAAGTGATTCACATATGTTTGAACCACTCAAAGAAGCAATGGGAGAAAAGAACTTCCGTTCTGATGAAGAGGTAAGCCACACAGTGCATGAGCGGTTGCACAGATTACCAAAATAATTTTTTCTAAAGAAATTTATCCACTTTGTAAGTGCTGCAGGACTTGCATTGTGCGTGGGGAAGATTATGTTGAAAAGTGACACAGCTTTGTACCACTTCTGCACAATAAATAATATTTGAAAAAATATTTAAGGCTTTCATTTGACTCATCCTTGTGCAAAAGAAGAGGAATGGGTAGCTCTGAGAGACACAGTATTGCAAGCTTCAGAGGATCATATAGGTAGAAGGATGAATCCTGATAGGTAGATAGGACATACAATACTGTGAATATAATTTGACAGAGCACTGAAAGATTTGAGTCAAAACAAGGCCCCTGGAGTAGATGATAATCCCTCTGAACTGCTGACTTTGCTGGGAAAGCCAGTCATGAAGAATCTGTTCCTTCTTGTGTGCAAAAATATGAGACAGGAGAAATACCTTCAGTCTATAAGAATAATATAATTACAATTCAAAAGTAAAGCAAGTTCAGTCAATTGTGAAAATTACAGAACTATCAGTTTAGTAAGTCATGGTTGCAAAAATCTAACGTGAATTATTTAGAGACAAATAAAAAAATGGTGTAATCTGACTTTGGGGAGGGTAAGTTTGGATTTAGGTGAAGTGTAGGAACACTTGAGGCTATACTCACATTATGACTTATCATAGAAGATAGGATAGGCAAACCTATGTTTTTAGCACTTGTAGTTTTAGAGAAAGCTTTTGACAATGTTGACTGGAATACACTTTTTCAAATTCTGAAGGTAGCAGAGGTAAAATAATAATGGGAAACAAAAAGTTATACAAAACTTCTACAAAGGCCAGACAGGTATTAAAAGAGTTGAAGGGCATGAAAACGATACAGTGATTGGGTAGGGAGTAAGACAGGGTCATAGCCATTCCCAAATGTTATTCAATCTGTATATTGAGAAAGCTTTGGGAAAATGCAAGGAATGATTTGAAGAAGGAATTAAAGTTAAGGGAGAAGAAATACACACGTGTGTAGATAAATACTCTGCAAATCACATTGAAATGCATAGCAGAGGGTTCATTGAACTGCTTTTTTGATATTTCTCTATCGTTCCATTCTATAATAGCATATGGGAAAAAAGAACATTTATGTCTTTCTATTTTCAATCTTATTTCTCTTATTTTATGATGATGATCATGTTTTGCTATGTTGGTGGGTGCTAACAAAATATATTATAATTCGAAAGAGAAAGTTGGTGTAAGAAATTTTGCAAATAAATCTTGCTGCAACAAGTAACAACTTTTTTTTTTTTTTTTAATGAATTGTAAATTGTGGTCTTTAGCACCTCAGATGTAAATGGTCTGAAACAAGTTTCAAACGGAAGTTAAAATACATGTGATACAAATGGAGTGGCAAGAAGGTTCTTTATGTCAAGGTCACCAAGAAATGAAAAGTAGTAGAAGCTACAGAGCAGATTGATCTACCATGGTGTGCACCGCGTAATTCTAATCGAGCGCGCAGACTATGTACTTGCAGTGTCCGCCACCAGAGGCGCGCAAGACTAGGGACAAGCAATGCGCCCTCTATGAAGTAATGTGGACGTAGCATGGAGAAGTGCAGGCAGTTGTGAAGGAATGCCAAACTGTTATGTTGTTATGTTCAGCTCTATACTTAACAGCTGACATGGGCCATTAATGTTAGACTTTATCATATAAAGTTCGGAGGTTACAACACTCAATGGCGATGAGTGCATTTGATTCCATATGTTCTGTTTTACCCCCCGGTTCAATAGTGGCCTCATGAAATGTTGGAAGCTATACTCGAAAAAGTCTTATGCCGCCTCGTTGATCAACAGATTGCCCTTGACACAGCGTTGCAAAACCAGACTCAGGTCTTCGCAGCAGCTTTGGAGAATCTTACCCAGGTATTTCAGTCTTCGGCTTCGGCTCTGTCCACGCATGTGCATCCCACAGTGCCAACCATGTCTACCCCCGTCTCATACCCGCCACCTTTTCCTGCATCTGATGAGGCTGCGGAAGAGTGGGAGTCTTATGAAAAGTGTCTGTGGTAATATTTTCAGGCGTTTGATGTCCGGGATGCTCAGCTGTGCCATGCCCTTTTTCTTTAATGGCTTTCTCCTATGATTTATCATTTGTTGTGTCAATTGGCCCCCCTGCAGGACCTCATATCTCTTACTTTTGATCAGATGTGTCAATTACTGTCTTCTTACTACTGCAAGCAAACTCATGTCGTAGCTGCTGGAGTGGAGTTTTTTAGATACCGTAACCAACCACATCAGTCGTATCGGGTTTGGGTGCCCAAATTACATGATCTTAGTCACCGTTGCAATTTTGTTTAAGAGGTGCACAAAGAGCCTTATGCAGATCAGATGGTCAGGGATGTGATTATTCGCCTGGCACCCAACAGGGAAGTGAGGGAACACGCCTTACAACATGAAAACCATTCGTTGACAGAAGTCTTAAAAATTGTCCAAGCTTTCAATGTGTTGAGGACGGCGGGAAATCAAATCGAGGCTTGGTGTGATGTATCAGCTGTTCAGCCTTCCCCCTCTCGCCACCTGCAGAAAGATGAGTGAGGACGACATTGCTGCCGTTACACAACGCTCGGTACGGTCGAGCGGTAGGCATCCTATGCAACAGCGGAAGCCATGGGCCCATGGCCCGCAACAACAGACAACACAGGGCTACTCTGTTGCCCCCTTGCCCTCCTGCCCTTCTTGCATTGTCAATTACGATTGGTCCGCTTGCCCTCGGCGCTCAGCCACATGCCAGCGGTGTAGCGAAAACGGTCATATTTTATCCATGTGCAAGTCAGATCCCTCTGTGCTGGATCAGGATATGGATGTAAATATGGGGATCAACTGTGTGGTGGCACTGCCTGCCTTCTAAACCTTTCCTGGACCTAAAAGTTTGCAACAAAGACCTCCGAATGCAGCTTGATACAGGCCCCAACAATTACTCAGTTAAACTCACAAATATAAGTCGAATTGGGCTCTTCTCCCCTGCAGCCACTCACTTGCAACACAGGGCTACTCTGTTGCCCCCTTGCCCTCCTGCCCTTCTTGCTTTGTCAATTACGATTGGTCCGCTTGCCCTCGGCGCTCAGCCACATGCCAGCGGTCTAGCGAAAACGGTCATATTTTATCCATGTGCAAGTCAAATCCCTCTGTGCTGGATCAGGATATGGATGTAAATATGGGGATCAACTGTGTGGTGGCACTGCCTGCCTTCTAAACCTTTCCTGGACCTAAAAGTTTGCAACAAAGACCTCCGAATGCAGGTTGATACAGGCCCCAACAATTACTCAGTTAAACTCACAAACATAAGTCAAGTTGGGTTCTTCTCCCTTGCAGCCACTCACTTGCAAGTTGCTCAGTTATAACATACAATGGATTCCAGTGCTTGCCAATTTACCGCTCAAGCGGCATACCGCAATGTCATTCGGCCCTTACCTTTCTTGTAGTGGACAATGTAACCAAAGATAATCTTTCTGGTATGGACACAGTTCAGGTGTTTGGGTTTTCTATTTTGGACGATGTCAACCTAGTCTCAAACGAGAGAACCTACCTGCAACTGGATGAGCTCTGCTTGGAATTTTCTTCTCTGTTTACACTGGGTTTGGGTTGAACCACATTTTTTCAGGCACACACATCTATGAAATCTTCCACAAGGCCCCATATTTTTCGGGCATGTCTGATACCGGTGGCCCTCTGCGATTGCGTCAGAGTGGAATTAGGTAGCCTCACATCCCTGGGGTTCATTCATCCTATTTGCTCGAGTGAGTGGTCTTCTCCTTTGGTCACCGTAATAGAGCCAACTGACGGGTCTGTGGCGATTTTAAGACCAGAACCAATGCACACTGCCTCACCAGGAGGAATTGCTCATCAAGTTGTCAGAAGGACTTTTTTTACAAAGGTGGATATGGCAGAGGTCTATCTTCAGCTTCCGTTGGACGAGGAGTCGCAGAATTTGTTGGTCTTTAATACACCATTTGGCCTATACCAGTATTTTCTCCTACCATTTAGGGTTTCCATTGCCCCAGCAATATTCCAACGGTTCCTGGCACAGCTCACAGTGTCGATTCTGGGCTGTATAAAATATCTGGATGACATCTTGGTGTTGGGCATGACTGCCAAAGACCACTTGCAGAACTTAAGGTCCCTTTTTTGGCACTCCAGGCCACTGGACTCAAATGCAATCTAGACAAATGCAGCTTCTTCCAACCTGCTATTGTCTATCTAGGTTTTGAAGTTTCACGGGAGGGTCTCACTCCATTACGCCAGCATGTCATGGCCATTTCGGCTTTACCACACCCTACGTCAGCGCAGGAGTTACAGGTTTTTCTCAGCAAGATCGCATATTACCACAAATTTCTTCCCAAAACAGCATCCAAAATGCAACCATTACATGCCCTTTTGCACAAAGGCGTGCAGTTTCAGTGGTTGCAGGCATATGAAATGGCGTTTTCTCTTTGAAAACAAAAGTTACAGTCTGCCCCCCGTTTGATCCCCTTCCAGTCTGGGCAACAATTAGTTTTGGCCACAGATGTGTCCCAACATAGGGTGGGAGCAGTCTTGGCCCATAGATATGAAGACGGTTCTGAGAGGCCCCATGCTTATGCGTCAAAAACATTGAACTTGGTACAACTCAAATATTCAGAGATAGAAAGAGAGGCCCTTCCCATCATTTATGCATTGCACAAATTCTACATTTTTCTGTATGGCATAATATTCCATTTGATCACCAACCATTAACCCTTGATTTCCCTGTTCAACTTTCTGCATCCCTGCTCGATAAATCAGCACACCACCTTCAGTGATGGGCCCTGTTTTTGTTGAGGTTCAACTATGAAATCCATTTTCACCCCACGACCCAACATGCTAATGCCAACACACTGTCTCGTCTTCCAGTGGGTCCCGATCCTGTTTTTGACAGCGACAAATTACTCTATTTTCACCTGGATGTGGTGGAACAACAGGTAGTGGATGGTTTTCCTCTTTCTGCTTCACTTATTGCAAGCGCAGTCACAGCCGATCCCATGTTAAGACAGGTGCTCTCTTTTGTACAACACGGCTGGCCGGAGAGGCCTCCGGGCGTGTTTTTGACCCACTTCACAATTACATTTCCTTCCGGGATCAGATTCCAGTCAGGTATGGAGTCCTCTTACAGTTCACAGCAGGTGCACCACCTCGGGTGGTCATTCCCTCCTCTCTACGTCGCGAGGTCCTCCTCCTGCATGCGGACCACTGGGGTACATCCCATACAAAAGCATTAGCTTGCCACCATGTGTTCTGGACAGGGATATTGTCAGACTTGTTTCTGCCTGCTTGAAATTTGCGACCAAATTTTCACCGTGGCCAGATCCGGAACAGGCTTGGGAACAAGTTCACGTAGATGTTGCAGATCCCTTCTTGAATTCCTTCTGGCTATTGGTGGTTAACATGTTTTTAAAGTTCCCATACATGGTATGTTGCACTTCTATGTCAATAGTGCTATCTAAGTCTTTGCTCTCGAAGGCCTGAGTATCACTTTACCGATAATGGCCCACAGTTTTCTTCTCAAGAATTTGCCAAATTCTGTGCCCAGCGAGGTATTTGTCACATGTTGGCACCCCCTTTTTGCCTCCAATCTAATGGGGAGGTTGAACGTCTTGTAAGGATGTTTAAGAACCAAATGAAGAAGTACATAGTACAATTTTCACCTGACATGGTGTTAGAGAGATTCCTGGCTTCCTACCATTTTACGCCGATCGGTGATAGGAGCCAGCAGAACTCTTACATGGCCGACAGACTTGGATGCTGCTTCACCTGCTGCGGCCCCTGCCGGACCACCTCCATGCAGTGCTGCCGGCCTGTTTCCATCCAGGCACTGTGGTGTGGGCCACAGATTGAGGGTAAATTAAAATCTCCACCTACCATTATCGTATGAGTTGGGTATGTTTTTGTAATTTGACTCAGATTTTCTTTGAACATTTCTGCTATTGTATCCTCAGAGTCGAGGGGTTGGTAATAGGAACCAATTATTAACCTCTTATGATTTTCAGGTACAACCTCTACCCATAATAGCTCACAGGAATTATCAACTTCAACTTCGCTACACGAAAAACTACTTTTGACAGTGACAAACACGCCTCCACCTATTTTGTTTAATCTATCCTTTCTGAAAACAGTTAGATCTTTTGCAAAAACTTCTGCTGAACTTATTTCCGGCTTGAGCCAAATTTCACTGCCTACAGTGATGTGTGTTTTGGTGCTTTCTATTAACGCTTGGAGTTCTGGTACTTTCCCGACACAGCTATGACAGTTTACAACTGTTATACCGATAGTTCCTAGATCTGCATTTCTCCTGTGATCCACCTACACCATTTGAGATCGCCCATTTTGTTTTTCCCTGAAGCCCTCTATCCTAAAAAAAAACCACCCAGTCCATGCCACACAGCCCCCGCTACCCGTGTAGCCACTTCCTGTGTATAGTGGACTCCTGACCTATTCAGCGGAACCTGGAAACCCACCACCCAATGGCACAAGTCAAGGAATCTGCAGCCTACATGGTCACAGAACCGTCTGAGCCTCTGATTCAGACCCTCCAATTGGTTCTGTACCAGAGGTCCACAGTCGGTCCTGTCAACTATGCTGCAGATGGTGAGCTCTGCTTTCATCTTGCAAGCAAGACTGGCAGTCTTTACCATTTTAGATAGCCGCTTGAAGCCTGAGAGAATCTCTTCAGATCCGAAGTGACACACATCACTGGTACCAACGTGAGCCACCACCTGCAGTTGGCTGCACCCCGTACCCTTCATGGCATCCGGGAGGCCGGCCGCGGTGGCCGCGGGGAAAGAGGCGCTCCAGTCATGGTCTGCACGGCCACTACGGTCGGGGGTTCGAATACCCCTTCGGGCATGGATATTTGTGTTGTCCTAGTTCGTAAGTAGTTCATAAGTAGTTTGTAAGTTTAGGGACTGATGACCCCGTAGTTAAGTCCCATAAGCTTAACAAACATTTGAACATTTGCATCCGGGAGGACCTGTTCCACATCTGGAATGTCTCCTCCCAGTATGCACATGGAGTGCACATTGGCCTTCATCCCTCTTTGGCAGCCATCTCTCTAAGGGGCTTCATCACCCGCCTAATGTTGGAGCTCCCAACTACAAGCAAACCCACCCTCTGTGAAAGCCTGGATCTTGCAGGCTGGGTGGTGACCTCAGGGTGAGAGACACTATCTGACTCAGGAACGTCATCCTGAACAGATAGCGCCTCAAACCTGTTCGCAAGATGAACCGGGGAGGCCTCACGATCAGTCCCCTGGAATGTCTTGCGCCGCCTGCCATGCACTGGAGTGACCTCCCACACAACCACAGATGGCAAGTCTGCCTCGCTGCTAGCAGTATCAGGGCATGTCGCTGCCGCAGGTCGATTGGTGGAGATGACGGGAGTCCATTCGGTCTCCACTACCGGCCAACAACAACAACGCCCCTCTATCACAGCCTCCAGCTGTGGCCGCCGTCTCTGTGAGGCCTGCAGGTCGGGAGTGGGAGGACATTCCGACACACCCACGGGTTCGCCCGTCCGAGAAGCGAGTACCAGCAACACCTATGATTTGGCGTGCATCAGTCCTTCCCATGGTACTGGTTCTGCATCCATCGCCGCCGTCACCACCTCTGCCACCTTCGCCATTGCTGCTCAAAGTTACGCCACCTACAGCACCGGGTGACAACAGAATCATGGACTACAACCCACCATTTCCGGTCATATCTCACTGGCCACCAACAGGCAGGACTTGCTGTACTGCACAGTGCACTCAGTCTGCATGCCTGTACTCCTTGGTGCCAACTTGGCACTTTGGCCATGAGGATGAAATGGATGTGTCATGTGTAATAGTTTAGTTTTTCTCTGCAGAAGAGGGAGATGTGCTGTAGCATGGTGTGCTCCACATAGTTCTACTTGAGTGCACCGACTATGTACTTGCATATTTGCAGTGCCCGCCACCAGAGGCACGCGAGACTAGAGACAAGCAGCGCACCCTCTATGAACAAATGCAGATGTAGCACGGAGTCACACAGGCAGTTGTGAAGTGAATGTCAAATTGTTATGTTCAGCTCTTTATTTATCGGCTGACACAGGCCATTTATGTTAGACTTTATCATATAAAGTTCGGAGGTTACAACACAGTTGTTTACAGCTCACTGACCACATAAATAAGAAAAGATGAGCCAGTTACTCTGCAAGAGACTAAAATCCCCAGCCTAAAAGTTTAGACCAGAGTGCAAACAATTCACAAAATTATAAAATTTTGGCCTCACCCACCTCATCATCAGTTAAAATGGGGGGTAAATCACCACCAAGACTAGCTTCTGCCCTCTCAGTCTGATATGAAATGCACTCAGTTAAAATGTAAGTTGCATGCTACAGGCATCACAAAATGGGGGATCATCTTAATGAAGTACAAAGCTGTGTAACAATTGGAATTGCCTGATTTGGAGCAATGTTAGGGTCACTTTATGTCACCCAGCAGAATGACACTTGCTTTCCCTGCTGCTGGAGGGAGTACTGTTGGTCATGTATGAGCTATGGAACCTTCTATGCTAGGTACACGCTTTGTAATGATTGCATTGTGCTAAGAGATTTGGAGCAGATAAAGAAGTGTGTATACCGAACCACCACATTTCCTCCATTGACTTCAGGACTGTGAGAAGCTCTGCTGTAAGAATAGAAAAAGCTGTGGGGAGGCGTATCCTGACTTCATGCTCAGGGAACACTAAGTAACAACTGAGGGAGTTCCTTTGCTTGGATCCATCTTGTAAACAACTGTAAATTCATGATGCTTATCTAAAATATGCAATTCTACAATAAATTTTGGCCTCTGAAGCAGCCAATGTGGAAACCTGCTCCAACTTTGATGTAATGCATTAAAATCAGGTACACTCATGTGAAAAACACAATCCTTCCTGAAAATCCCAAAAAGTCTTGTCACACATTGCTGAGTACAAAGCAGCACTTCCTTAGGCGGCTGAGCTACATTATGATATGCAGCTGTGTATGCCATTGACAGCATTTTATTTCCATGGTGCATGTTGGACAGTGGCAGCTCAGTAGCCTCAACACAGAGGCTCAGAATGAGCTAGTTCTGAATGCTCCAGTAGCCAGCCAAAACCCTTCATGGTAGACCACCTCCAGCATCTTCAAATAAGGGGGTCTGGCAGAACCATACACTGTTGATTGATAATCAAGGTGAGATCACACGAAGACCTGATAAAACTGAAGTGGGTCTGACTGAACCATACTCTGTTGACCCATAATCAAGGTGAGATCATACGAAGGCCCAATAAAACCAAAGCAGACAGGTCCTATCAGCACCTCATGAATTGTGCTCCGAGGCACTGTTTTTTCAGGTCCTTGTGGTGTTGCAATTAACTGAGTTTAGAGTCAAAAGTGAGACCCAGAAATCTCACTGGGTCTTTAAAAGATAGGACAGTATCCCTAAGCCTTCATTCAGGTAAGTTTAAAACAAAACAGGAATGGTTAAAAAGAACCACTCTTCTTCAACCAGTTGGAGAGTGAGTTGCAACTGATGAGTTATTGTTGCAAGGCTTGAAGAAGAGCAAAAGATCGAGAAGTCATCAGCAAATAAAGAACAACAGACAGAACTTTTAACAATGGACATAAGACTGTTAATTGCTATGGCAAACAAAGCCACACTTAACTTAAAACACTACCCTTTGGGACTTCATTCTCTTGTTCAAAATTATCAGAGGACTTCATATCTAAAATAGCATGGAAGAAAGGACTTAATAAAAAGAGGAAGACATCCACAAAACCCCCATTAATGTAGTTACTGAAGAATAAGATGCCTCCCAAGTAGTATCATACATTCGCTCAATGACAGAGAATATACCCAAAAGGTGATGCCATAGCAGAAAAGCCTGTTGTATAGCCACTTCCATATCAAATAATGGAAAAGGGGCAGGTGTATTCTTCTTCAGTAGTGCATCTCAAATCCAAACTGCTCTTCTCATCAGCCATTCTGTGCTGCTAGAAAACAGGATCCTGCCTGGCAGGCAATGTCTCGTGCATGAGTTTCATTTCCCATTACAACAGTTACTGGACGTCATTCTCCTCTTCCAGATATCCTCCTGATGGTCTCACATACTTTGGTGCTGGTTGTGGAATGATTGTTGTAATTCAGGAATTACTGCCATGATCTCTTTGTACTCTCTTGTATAATCTGCTGATATCTTGCCCTCATTGCCTGGAAGGCTACAAGATTCTCTGTAATCAGCTGTCACTTGAATTTATGCAGAGCTGCTTGTTTCACCTGTATTGCAGAGCAGCATTCTTCAGGCTGCCTTTTAAACTGTCCCATAGACTCTGGAACGGATGCTTCAGCAGTGTGGTGGATCAACTGAGTAATATGATCCACCCATTCCTGGACTCTATCACAGACTTCAAGTTCAGCAAGTTAACTGAACAAAGTCCAGTCTGCCTGATGAAGCACACATTGTGGCGATATTTTGGTAGGCACCACTTGGTCTGGCGGATGAAGTGAGAAATGATCACTTCCATGTAGTTAATCAACCACTTCCCATTGAGCATAGTGGGCAAGGGATGGAGACGATAGCTAGAGATCGATATAAGAGAATGACCTGTTGCAGCACGGAAGTGTGTACTCTGGCCTGTATTCAGCAAATGTGCACTGGATGACAAAAGAAGCCTCTCAATTGCTCTACCCCTGGGGAGGTATGTGAAGAGCCTAAATACATACATATGCCTCAAAGCATATCATGTGCATTAAAATTAGCACGCAGGCTGAATGGGTGGAGGAGCTGAGGAAGATGATAATGGAGAGCATCTTCATCAATAACATCAGGTAGGTAAAGTGAGCATATTTTCAAACAGAAACTATGACTGCCTGCAGGTATTAGAGTAACTAGGAATTAAAGCGGTAAACACTATTTGAAGTATCTCATGAAGGTACTTTATTTATGTATCACTCAGACACTGTTTATGACGGTAAAGATTTTATGCATACTTGTTGCAGATGCCACAGTGTGGTGCCACCATCAACTAACTTCGAACAAGCACGTAATTTGAAGCATAATACATTGTAACACTTCCACTAAATGAGTGCTTGTTCACAAAAAAAAAAAAAAAAAAAAAAAAAAAAAAAAACAAGGTTCACTACATGAGTCAGAAATAGCTGAATCTTTTTAAATTTTATTCACTCCCATTAAGTGTCACCGTCTCTGGAACTGGCTTCTTGGTAAGGCCTTTGTAAGTATGTCTATCACCTGGTTATTAGCAGAGACATTGGTTACATTGGTGTCACGACTTCGTTATTTTTCTCTTATGAAATGGTAATGAATGTCTATGTGTTTGGTCCTCTTGTGAAACTCTGGATTTCGGACCAACAGTATAGCACTTTGATTGTCTATATTGAACAAGATTTGGTCTTCCACTGGTTCACTGGTGTCTTTCAGAAGATGTTTCAACCAAATAGCCTCCTTGGTAGCACTTGATGCTGCTAGGTATTCAGCTTCCATAGTCAAAAGTGCAACAACTCGCTGTCTTTCACTGGACGAAGTGACGGGGCCACCATTGCAAGTAAATGTATAACCTGACACAGAACGTATTGTTTCTTTGTCGTTGGCATAGTCAGAGTCAGAAAATCCAACCAAGTTCATGTGATCAGATTGTTTAGCATACCTAATCCAATAGTCTGCTGTTTCTTTCAAGTATCGGAAAATATGTTTAACAGCATTCCAGTGAATTGTTTTTGGATCATTAACAAATCTACTGACCTGTGAAACTGCAAACATTATATCTGGTTGGCTTGTTGTTGCTGCAAAGATCAGACTGCCAACTGCCTGATGATATGGGACTCCTTCAGCAATCTTCTCGTGTTCTTCTTTAGGGCACAAATTAGTGTGCAGGCCAACAGGAATGGAAACAGGTGTAGCATCTTCCATATTAAATCTCTTAAGTAGTTTCTCTATATAACCTGTCTGATGAATGAAAACAGATCCATCTTTGGCATATAGTTCGATTTGTAGCCTCACATAGTCTTTTGGAATACAGAATGTCACTTCAAATTCTTTCTCAAGTTCAGCTACAATCGAGAAATAGACTTATTCACTTTCAGCAATAATTAAACCATCATCAATATACGTATATAACAAAGAAAACCAACTTTCCATTGGATAGACCTCTGTAGACACATCTGTCTGCTGCCAATTGTGTAAGCTCATGGTTCTTTGGAAAAGTGTCAAACCTCATGTTCCAACTGTGAGGTGACTGCTTCAAACCATACAGCAATTTCTTCAATTTACAGACCAAGTTATTGTCATCATCGAGACCATCAGGAGGCACCATGTAAATCTCCTCTTCAAGATCTCCATATAAGAAAGCAGTTTTTACATCAAATTGTGTTATTTGATAGCCATTCTGAGCTGACATTGATAACAGAACTCTGATCATATCAAATCTGGTTGTGGGTGCAAAAGTTTCAAAATAACCAATGCCTTCCTTTTGAGCAAAACCTGTTGTACATAACCTTGTCTTGTATCTTGTTACTCTTCCAGCTTCTTTATATCGTATCTTGAAGACCCACTTTGAGCTGATGGCTTGTTTTCCATCTGGAAGTTCTTGTAACTCCCAAATGTCATTCTTCTCTAATGAAGATAACTCTTCATTTATGGCTTCAGACCACTTCTCTGCTTCTGGACTCCTTATGGCTTCCTGATAAGTTTCTGGAATGATCCCTATTGCAAGATTTGCTTGGTATCATTTTGGCTATTTGATTCCACTTTTGGAACGAAGATCATATTTTTCTCTTGCTGGTTGTCCACAGTTTTGAGTCTCTTTTTAATTTTAGTTCTTCTCAGCTTCATCTTCTTTGGTGTTTTTATCATCATGCTGCTCTTCATGCTCAGACTGTGCAATTTCAGGACAACTATTTTCTTCTCCTGATAGGTTTCTATCTTCAAACATCAGCACTGTAGTATTTTCTTTATTGACAGGTGTTTTGCTTGATTCATCAAACAGCACATTTCTTGATACCTTCACTTTATGTGTTTGGAGATCATACAAACGATAATTATTTGAAGTGCCTTCATACCCAACCAGGACTGTCTTGATACATTTTGGTAGCCATTTTGATCTCAGCTGATCTGGGACATGCATGTATGCTGTACAACCAAACGTTCCGGATATGAGACACATCTGGTTTCTTTCCTGTCTACAGTTGATAAGGCCTGGAGTTTGACGGTTGCTCTGAGGTGATTCTATTCAGAATGTACACTGCAGTATTTACTGCTTTGGCCCAAAGAGTCAATGGTACTTGTTTAGCATAAATCATTGACCTTGCACTTTCAACAATTGCTCGCATATCCCTCTCAGCTCTACCATTTTGCTCTGGTGTGTATGGAGCTGTAGTTTCAAGTTCAATCTGAGAATATGCCAAGTATTTCTTTACTTCACTGTTTATATACTCTCTGCCATTGTCAACATGTAGAGCTGTAACCTGGTATTCATACTTCTCAACAGTTTTTACATAGGTCTTTAAACACTTTACAACATCTGATATGTGCTTGATAAACCCAACAACTCTATAACCAGAAAATCATCTTTAAAAAGAACAAAGTAGTTTGCTCCGCCTATTGAGGACACTTACATTGGGCCACACACATCACTGAGGATTCATTCTCCTCTTTTTGCTTTTACAAGGTGTTTTTCAGGAAAAGATAGTTCATGTTATTTTCCAAATACACATGGTTCACATAAAAACTGTTCAGTTTTTATCATTTTCAGTCCAGCCACCAGACCCTTCTTTTTTATTTCACACAGTCTTGACTGATTCACATGACCAAGCCAATCATACCATAATTTCAAATCATTAACTGTGGTTACATTAGCTTTATCTGTAACAACAGTGTTAAACTGCATTTTGTACAACCTGTCAGCTAGACATATCACACTTGCAACCATCTTATTTCTGTTATACACTCATGCAAACTCTGTCTCTTTTACAATTTGAAATCCTTTTTCAGTGAGCACACCTTCAGAGAAAAGGTTCTTCCTCAAATCTGGAACGTACAAAACATTTTTTATCACTGCATCATACAGAGATCCATGGACTTCCTTTTTTATCCTTATTGTTCTGATTCCCTTAGCTTCCAAATCAAAGTTGTTTCCAAGACTGACAACTGTACCATTTTTGAGTTTGGTAAAATCAGAAAAGAACTCACACCTGAAGGTCATGTGTGATGTTGCACCACTGTCCATTATCCAGCAATCCTCTTCTTTTACAGCAAAGGAACAGCTATATGCAATGTCTTCAGTAATAAAGGCTGAACAATTACCCTGTTCAGTTCATGATTGCTGGTTAAATTTTTCTTGATTCCTTTTGGGATTTCAACACTCTTTTGCAAAATGTCTTTTCTTCTGGCAGTTGTAACAAGTGATTTTTGATTTGTCTGGTCTTCCTTTATTTTTCTTCTCACTCAATACTTTTGTTTTGTGTTTACTAGTATTTCCCTGAGCAATTGATGATGCAGCAAATGCTTTTTTGGTTTCTTCCATTGATTTCAAATTTGCCTCTTCATCTAATAGATGCGCTGTTAGATTTGAGATGGTCTGTCGATCTTCTGCCAGAGAAAACCAAGCTTGTCTTACGTTGCGGTACTTTTGTGGCAATGTACCCAAAATTTTCATCAGTATTACAGCAACACTAATTGTCTCACCTGCATCCCGAATTTGTCGAGCTAAGTTTTCAATTTTTGATATGTGCTGTGCAATGAATCGTTGATGTCCATTTTATAGGCATAGAATTTCTCATGGACCAGCATTTTGTTTAGTTCACTTTTTTGTTCATATACACAGTCCAGCTTCTCTAATATTGCCTTGGCTGACTCACAGTTTTCAATAATTGTAATTTGAGAACATTCTAAAGCAGAAGTCGAGACACACATAGCTATAGCATCATTATTTGTCCAGATAGACAATGCAGCACTTTCCACTGGTTTCGGTGTTGTACCATTAACAATATCGTACACACCTCTTGCACATAGAACACACTTTATCTAGAATTTCCACTGTCTATAATTGTTCCCGTCGAATTTGGTTATTATAATTACCTGACATTATAATTCAGGTTTAGGAGGCGATCTAAAAATTGGTGGTGATTCTCCTGTGAGATTTCTTTATTTGCCCAGATCATTATTTACATAATTGCTTGATGACTAGTTTCAACTCATTATAGAGCCATTTTCGAATCTTATTTTCCACTTCAGTTGAACAAATATTAATGATTTCTCAACATCAGATACAATCACCTCCACCATTGGCCAGGCTTTCTTCCATCCAAAAGGTAAGACACCAACATGTGACCCGCAATGTTGTTGCCGAAACTACCAAACGACCTCTACCACACACTTGCTGGCAGACTGCGTCTGCTTCTCACAGAATCCTAACACAAATTCTGTGAGAAGCAGCTTTTTATTTTTTGGTTGCCTTAGGTTGGGAAGTGATCAGGGGCTCTATAAAGGTGGTAAACTTGGCTTTTCAGATGTTGTTGGGGGGACTAAAGGTTTTGAAGCTACCGCTGCCTGACAGGTACATTGGCATCTACATGTATTCATGCCAACACTTTTGTGTGGAAACACTAGTCTCGTGAATTGTCTTTTGCAAAGCAGTGGTGAAAGAAGTAGAAAATACAGTAGGCTGCATGGCCTTGAAGGTCTGTTTGGTCTCAGCATAAGAGATGCACTCTTTCGTGCACAGCTTTGGTACATTTGCCACAGGTGGCTTCTCCCTTGAATTCCAAGGTGGTGCGCTAAAAGCACTGGCATTTGAAACAGCATGTGGGATTAGGGACATAGGGTCAAATGTTTAATTGCAAAAAGCCTGCCTCCATATGCTCAGGGAGTCTTTGAATATTAAAAGTGAGGATGAAGACCTCTGATTTTACAACTGCTCCACCCACTCTTTTCATAATATTCTGTACGTTGATAATACCTTCTGCAGCCCACTTCGATTTTAATTCTTCGATTGGTATGTCCACCACATACCTACAGAACACTACACCCTTGCTGTTTCAATAGAGTAGAGTATTCCCTAAGGCACTTTGCTTTCTGGAGATTTGTGCCTGTTGGGAATTCGAAGTTCGTACCAACAGGGTACCATTTCACAATTTTTCACAGATTCAAATGAACCACAATTTCCTCTAAAAGTTTTGATATAGAATGGTAAAACTTTACCAAAAGAACCATCTTTCTATTTAACTATGCGAAACACATTTTGG
This sequence comes from Locusta migratoria, assembly GCA_026315105.1. Classification (NCBI taxonomy): domain Eukaryota; kingdom Metazoa; phylum Arthropoda; class Insecta; order Orthoptera; family Acrididae; genus Locusta; species Locusta migratoria. Next base: position 356,633,710 of record CM048749.1, read on the forward strand.
GTAGTAGCCCATGTTCTGTTAATAGGTACAAAACATTTTTATGACCTCCTACGGTCAGAGCTCCGACAGGCCGAGCCCTCTTTTTGAATTAGTTATTAATGCCCCCTCCCCCCTATCCCCTTCCTCAAAGATACACCCTTCCTGCCAGGAGGTAGGTAAGAAACAATGAAAGGATCCATTCTGGTCACACGAGCAGCTAGGTACCTAAAAGTGTGCCTAGACAGAGACCCGCATTCCTAGATAAGTGTTATACAACTAAGATGCTGCAGCATCCCTAGAGGTTGCCTGATAGCGACTGTTCCACCTCAACAGCCACACATCCCTTCAGCACACAGCAGACCATGGAAATGAAGTTCTTTTTATGGAGGTTGTTCCATCCTCATGATCCAGGAGTCAAGCCATGATTCCCATTTAGTGAAACAAACAAGGTTCCACCACAACACCACACGGTGGTCACTGAAGCATGTCCAGAGGTTAAAGTGTCAGATGACTGGTGGTGCTTACCAGACCACAGCTCAGGGTCCCTGGGTTCACCAAGCCCATACCCAGCAAACAAATGTTGGGCCCCTTGAGGGTTTTTAATGAATTTCACCCCAACTCATGCATCATGTCGTGATAATACAAAATGAGCTGCCCTTTTCTGAACTTTATATCCTCCATCAGTCTCATGTGAAGGAGATCCCACAATGCACAACTGAGGTATCAAATTAACTTTTGATGGTTGATGTAAAGAAATAAATTGCATGAGAAGAAAAGCATTTCTTAAGAAGATAAATATATGATATCCAATATTAATTGAAATATTAGGAAGTCCTTTCTGAAAGTATTTTTCTGGAGTGTAGCATTATATGGAACTGATATATGAACAATAAGGAATTCAGATGAAAAGAAGATAGAAGCATATGACGTGTGGTGCTACAGATGCATGCTGAAGATTAGATAGGTACATCACATAACTAATGAGGAACGTTTGAACAGAATTGGGGAGAAAAGAAATTTCTGCCTTACCTTAACTAACAGAAGAGATCAATTGGTGACACACATTCTGAGAAATCAAGGAATCATGAATTAAGCATTGGAGGGAAGTGTGTGGGGTAAAAGTCACAGGGGAGACAAATACATTAAGTAGGTTCTGTTTCTATTCAGAGATGAGAGGCTTGCACTGTACAGGGTAGCATGGAGAGCCACATCAAACCAGTCTTTGGACTGAAGACCATAGCAACAAGTCAGGTAACATGAAAAACACAATAATTAGTAATATACATTACAAACATTAGTTATATGTGTACTTTCTATCAGTAGTTGTATTTCATCTCCCATCTTGAAAAAATCTCTTGATGCACTAATGTGAACCGCCTGGACCTTGCAATACTTTTGCAATTTTCAACAAATGTATAGCCTGCCACCAGAGGATGCTGCCTGTCATAAAAGACCACACATTGTGTGGTCAATCCTTAAATTTCCTCAATAATATTTCTTTATAAGAATGTAGCCTTCCCCCTCTATGAAACAGGAAAACTTGAATCTATGTTAAGATGACCAAAATCTAACAGGATCTTCCTTTGTCTATTGCCAAAGTAATATAGCATTCAGTATTTGATTGTGTTATGACCAGGTACAGAGTCACAAACTTCAAGGCACTCTGACTTCAGTTCTCACAGTAATTTCATTGTAGGTGGTGGCATAGGACAGTGTGTGTAAGTACTTGATATATCATTAGCAAACTGAACTCCACTTCAGCTGCTACATCTGACTAATTTGTCTATGAAACCTGATAGACTTTCTGAACTTAGAGATTCATGAGGTAAAAATCAGTTTGTTTTCTGTACATTTGAACATTCACACAGCTAAATGTCAGTCAATGATTGTAGAGCTACACTTTTTATTCCACCGACATCAAGCTATTTTTATTCATAACTAGAACATTGGAGTGAATATAATGTAAAATTTCCTGGAGATTATTGTGGTGTTAAAATACAGTTGGTTTTTGCTGTAGTTTCCATTCAGTCTTGCTGAGCATCCATGCCTATAGCTTTCCTTCAGGAGTTGCTAGATTTGCTCAGCATATTCAGATTGGGAGGTTATTACTACATTCCAAATTATCAATCACTTACCAGTTTCTCTCAGATATCTAACTTGTACAGAGACCAAACTTTCAAATAGTAAACATTTTCATCATTTGGAACTCTAATAACTGACAATAAATTGTATAACTTTCTTTTCCCATTGATCTTGAAAGGCAGCTTTCAGTTAGGAGAAAAATAAAGAAATAGAAGGAAGGAAGGTTAGGGTTTAACTTCCGATCAACATCATGATCACTAGAAATGGACAACATGCTCTTTTAGTTTTTGTCAGGGATGGCGAAGGAAACTGGCCTTTGAAACGAACCATCCCAGCATTTGTGTCGAGTGGTTTAGAAAAAGCATAGGAAACCTAAATCTGATGATATGTGCTTTTGTATGCAGTTAGAAAAAACTTTCCAGCTAGACGTACAAGGGGGCAGGTGATGAAGCACCTGGATACAAGATACAAGGACTTATTTTTTATGTAGCTACTGCAAAGTACCACTGTATATTCAACCGTGTTTTCAAAATTTTTATAAAATGTTATGAAGTGAATACATTGGTGTGACATAATAATGGTACTTACTTACCTCCTTTCACAGATCCTACTGTATAGTGAAAACTATTGGAACACTAAATTTATTACTTGGAGTCCAGTAGGACAAATAAGTCCCACTTAAAATAATTATAATGTTCAAATTTTTAAAATATAGTCCAACTCACTATCCACTTCAAAAGCAAGAAAGCAGTTTTAAAGTAATATGTGAAATTTTAATTAATTTGGTTAGAGATAATTATTGTTTCACATAATATTTTTAAATGCCCTTTCCCAGTTAAAGAGGATATTCAATAAAGACAATCACTGAACTGCAGACAGGCACCTAAAACAGACAATCACATTCACAAAACTAGGTTTTTGGCCATGTACTTCTTCAGAAACAGCAACACATACAGTCACAGTCACTCAGACATAACTAAAGCACAAATGACCATCATCTCCATTGCAGAAATCATCTTGACAGTGAGTGAGGAGGGAAGTAAAGGCGAGTGTAGAAGGAACGACGCTGGGCAAAGGTGGGGTGAAATATTCCATATTACATGACATATTGTAAAGTCTTAAAGGTGGGAATGCAGTACAGGGAAAAGGAGAGGAGGAGGGGTAAAAAAGGGAATGTTGAGAGGTGTGTGTAGGGAGGGGCAGTAGGGGTAGGGAGGAACTGTAAAATGATAAAAATTAAGATAAAAAAAATTAAAAATTTAAACAAATTAAAGTGATATTGAAAAAAAAAAAAAAAAAAAAAAAAAAAAAAAAAGGTGACATGCAGTTGGACAGAAGATGTGAACTGGAAGAAGGTACAGGATATTGAGGGCAAGGGTGTTGTTAGGTATGGGGTGTATGAACAATAAGTTACCTTAGGTTGGGCCCAGGATGGTTGCAAGACAATAAATTGTATTGTAGGGACCAGGGTTGTGTCCGAGTGGTTCAGCCGAATCCATTATTCACCGAATCTAGCACACTGGCTTCGGATTCGAGATTCGGCGCATAATGGCCGAATACTACCGAATCCAGAATCCAAAGTTTTATATGGAAACCTTCAGTTGCGAATGAACATTACGCCATATAATCTTCCGTGTTAGCTATTACCATATTTATATTCCGTCCGCCTAATGAACCAGAAAGACAACGGCAAACACTGAAGAATATACGTATCACGTTAATGTTTACATTTGTATTATTCTTATGCTGAATGGGAATAGTTAGAAATGAAGCACAGCAAGTGACGTCTAGTAGTGATTTTTAAATCTTGTACGAATAAAAATTCTGTGCAGACTAGTTACATGATCTTTTGTGTTTGAAGGGATAAATAAATCTGCAAAATACCCTTGCTTAACCCTCTGGAATGCACAATCTTTTCACAGTTCTGAAATGTCTTCGTGGCAATAACAAGTACACACATGTCGAATAAACGCGGTTTTCTGTGTGTCTGAATGTTCTATACGTCATTCATGAAATGCCTGATATGTCACTATAAAATTATTTAACATTTACACATCCTAATTTTTAAGAATCTATTATTGAATTTCCAAAATATCTACTCATCTTTTCAGGATTTATTTTTGAGTCTTCCCCTTTGAAAAAAGAAAAACAATTCGTAATCCTTTCCTTTCATTATTTTTTATTTCAAAATGAAACAGTTTGTAGTAGAGTGAAGACAGTTTCTTATAATCTTTTAGACCATCTCAACAACATATATATCGAAGTGTTTCATACAAATTTCTTTTAAGGGTAAGGGGTATATAAAAATCTTAAAGATTTAAAATAAAATCTAAATGAAAGTTTAATTTCTTAAATTTTACTGTTAATATTGTCATCTGGGTTCACCCCAGAAGGCTTTATCTTCATCACTGGCTGTGATAGAGTACTAATTCTTTTTAAATACATGTACTTAAGTTGACAGATTATTTGGGTTCGAGATTCGGAAGATTCGATTCGGGTTCGGTATTCGGCAAATGTTTTATTTAAGATTCGGTATTCGGATTCGATTTGGTAAAATTGGGGTTTGACCCATCCCTAGTAGGGACAACTTTTATCTGTACAGTTTAGACGAGCTGGTGGTGGAGGGGAGGGTCAAGATGGCCTGGATTGTAAATCAGCCATTGAAATCAAGTGTGTTATGTTCAGCTGCATGCTGTGACACACGGTGATCATTTTGCTTTTTTTTCTACAGTTTGACAGTGCCCATTCATCTTGAGGGAAGTTGGTTTGTTGTCATAGAAATGTAAAAGGCTGTGCAATTATCTCAGTAAAATAACATGGTTGTTTTCACAGATTGCTTGGCCTCTGATGTGATAGGATAAGCCTGTGACTAGACTGGAATAAGATGTACTGGATAGTTGGATTGGGAAGATCTTGCATCGAGTTCTTCCACAGGGATATGATACCTATGGTAAGGGGATGGGACTGGCATAGGGATGGATATTCTAGTGATGTTCTGTTGCCAAACTCCATAACATCTCAGCATACATTTCTCTGCCTTTCTCAATATATCTTTCTCCTATGATTTGTAACAAATGTATAGTGTCTCTTGTTCCTTTACCTCTTCTAAATCTGTACTTTTCCTCTCAGTCCCTATTCAACTTGTCATATAGCCTTCTATTGAGCACTTTCATCAATACTTTAGCTGCGTGAGAAATTAGACTAATGACCCTATGCTCTTCACATTTTTTAGGTATTTCTTTTCTTCTCATTTGGGATCATTATCATTGCAAGAGTGTCATCAGGTCATTCTCCTTTGTCATAAGTCTAATTACAGAGGTAGACTATTTCCTTCCTTCCTCTTTTCCCAAACTCTTCAACATTTCTACTGGTAGGTTATCAATTCCACATGCAGTTTTATTTTTATTGTATTAAAGTCCCCCCCCCTTCCTCTCCCCTCTTTTACTATCCCTCCCCTTTCCTTTACTGCATCTCACATTTCCACCTTTAACAGCCTCTACAATCCATCAGAAGTGATTTTTACTCCTTAGGAAGGCAAAAGATTCAACAGTCTCCAGTGGCTCACTGTTAAAACTGATTGTGGTATCCATCTGAGCCAACTGTTTTGAATCTTCACTTAGCACTGTGAAGTCATCTGCAAGTCTTAACATGCCTGTTCTTTTACCATGATGGCATGACCTTTAATTCCTCATATAGTTCCTAATTTCTCCATAAGTTTATCGATTGCCCTCTGAATGTACCAACTGAATAAGACAGGAGAGAGTGCACAGCTGAGTCGTACATTCTGTTTAATAGTAGGTATCTATTCAGCCTCTGAATGTTAGTAGTCAAGATCTTGGAGACATGTGTTCATGTATGTTTGCTGATATTTTCTTTGGTGTTGGCACTTTAACACACTTTTTAAAATTTGTAGGGAGCTCACCAGTTTTGTTTATAACTTGTAAGAAATGGAACCATTTTTCATGTAGCTGTTCACCAGTAGCCTTGATGAGTGCTGCCATTATAGCACCTCCAGTGGCTTTCTCCTTCTCCTTCCTCCAGTTCTAGATCTTCATTATTTTCTAAATACAGTTGTTTGTGGTTTTTCTGTATCTGTCTGCTCATATAGTACTATTCCATCAAAATTTTGGACTCAATTGCATTTTAATTGCCTATTTCCAAATAACTGTTTATAGGCACATACCAGCTTTCCTATCTTGATTATTTCATTCACCCCTTTGCACTGGTTCACTAAGAATTCTCGTTAAGCCTCTTTGGACTCTCGGTTGATTTCATTCTTCTATGATATATACTGCATTTGTCCTTCCTCTTAAATTGATTTTGATTATATGCTTTCTGTAACACATTCTTTTTTATGCTGTGCCATCTGTCTTCCAATTACTTCATTTCCTGCTCATAGGATATTACTTTTCAAGGACTCCTATTTATCTTTGACATTTCTGGTGTTGTTTACAACTGTGGTGGTGTTGGTTTGTTCATCATATCGTTCTTGTCTATTGAGCTTTTATTTACCACACATTATTTTCTTAAGTTTCTTGAATTTTAGATCACATTGCATTATGGTCACTAGTCAATGCCTGGGCCTGAATAGCTCCTTACAGTCTCTTTGATTCCAGAACCATTGTCTAACTAGAATGAAGTTAGTCTGATATCTCTTTCTATCTCCAGGGGCCTACCATGTGTACCTTTGTAAACTGTTTGCTATTGTGAGTGGAAACTTCTTTACTATGTGTGCGAGTTTTGGCGACTGTGACAGTACTCAATATGCAAATTCCCACTTGATAAAATATTTTAAATTGATTCTTTAATTTGTAGATATCAGAGTGATATAATTTTTATAGTTCAATTTGGGCTACCACTGTGTTTATAAAAACATGGAATTTATTTTATTTATTTATTTATTTTTTACTTCACTTACTCGGTGGCGTGTGATTGGTCAGACACATTTATCTTATAAATTCCCAACCAATATCACAACGACAGGTACTACCAACTTAAACCTAATTTATTCAGTACACTCCCACATCAACTAATGTCTGTCTGCCCCTCCAAAAATATGAATGATAGGGAAGTTTTCAGTTGAAATAAAATACATAATTCAGGTGCAATTTATGTACCATAAACAATTCATCCTGTCGCGTGACAAAGCTAACAAAATGTTACACATACTTTGAAATAAAGAGATCCTATATGCAACAGTTAAAGAAAAGTGACAATTAACAACATGAAATTATGTTGCCTATATATTTACATCAACAAATGACTGGCTGAGTCAATGGGGAAGGAAACCTTTTCAGGAAGAATAATTGTCCAAATTACTACTGCAGATGCACAAACTCAAAGGGCAGATGAAGTTTCCCAATTTGAACAAATAAGCCCAGTTATGAAAATAAAGAGAAAATCCTTCAAAACCAGCAATATACTGGCCCTAGCAAAGATGCAGGCGACACATTACCAAATATTTGGAACAGACAAGAGTCAGCAGTGGCAGGGGATGACTGCAGATTAGAGCTGAAATAAAACATGACTGTTTTCTCAATTCATTCTGTGAAGCAGAGACGATGTTTAGCTAACAGCCTCTCTAGCACTGGCGCTGCTTGACAGACAATGGATGCACAGTTTTATATTGCAAGCAGACAAGTCGATCGTAGTGTACTTGTGAAACGGTGTTCACAAGTGCAAATCACCAAGTCAAACTCACTACACAAAATCTTAATATATGCGTGATCTTCAAAGTGCGAATGCTCGAAGTGAGACTTCCAAAATATCTAAATCAACTGTGGCTGCTGGAAGTGAACCTACAGGACAAAAATCAAAGTTCAGACAACAGCACAAGTAAACTGTGAGACCTAAGTAAATCCGCAGACTGCGGAGACCTACAAGCAAATGCCCCAAAAATCTCTCTCTACGCCAGAGTTCCTTGTCATGACCCACAATCCCGCCTTTTGCAGCCAGAGCACACCAATTACCACATATCCCTAACAGCCTGGCCAATGGTATCGCAAGAAGCTGCTGACAAATTACAAAACTGTAACAAACCTAAGCTTTGGCGAATCACAGAGAATTTTGAAGATGCCCTTATAAGCTCCTCCCACACGAGCAAAGTTCCCACAGAGACGTTACAGTACACATGTCCACGAGCTCCCCAAATGGCTCCACTATAATTTCCCCCTCTTCCTTCTCCCACTGGTGCATTCCAGTCTCCCTTAGGTTGTTCTATCCTTTAACCATGCTTATAGCACCTCTTATCTGATTGTACACTCTTTTCACTTATCTTCATAGTATGATGTCAGCATGTGCACTTGCATTATCACTGTATTATATGGTTGTGTGTTCAATGGTACAAGAAGTATTCTATTATCTATTTGTTGGTAACCATCTACTCTACAATTGATGTTCTTTCAAAGGATCTCTCCTACACCTCCTTCACCTGGTCATTCCTCTACACAACCTCTTTGTGTAAATGTAGGGTTGTTAAAAATTAAATAATAATGGATAGTCTAGGTTGGAATTAATAATATAGTAAGGACAGTTTACAACTCACCACAAACACATGGTGACAAGCTGCGGCAGGCACATACAAAAGACACACACATACACAACACTTTCAGCTATCGGCCATGGCCTTCTTCAGAAAATAGAACACTCACGCAATCACACAGGCACACAACACAGTCATACAACCATCACCTCTGGATGCCGCACTTCGAATCACGCTCTGTGGCGAGTAAATCAGTGACAGCAGGGGAGGGGAGGTGAGAGGGGATAGGAAGCTAACGTCACGGTGGTGGGGATGGGTTAGATTGGAATAACAAGATGCAGCTTAGGAATGGAGTGGGGAGGCGAGTGAGGGGAGAAAAATAAAATACAATAAACAAAATAAAATAAATATACAAAATGCGTGCACACTGCAAGTACACAAGACCGCGTACACACACACACACACACACACACACAAACACACACACACACACACACACACACACACACACACACACACACAAACATTCGCGCGAGTGTGTGCACACAAACACACACACACACATACACACACACACACACACACACACACACACACACACGATCACACATTCACGCATCACTCAAAATGGGTGAGGTTTGGGATAGAGAGGTAAGAACTATAAGGTATGGGAGAAACAGGGACGTTATCGTGGGTTGATGCCTGGTTGATTTCGGGATCGGAGAATGTATTGTAGGGATAACTCCCATCTGTGCAGTTCAGAAAAGCTGGTGGTGGATGGGGGGATCCAGATGGCCCGAGTTGTGAAGCAGCCATTGAAATCAAGCATGTGCTCCGCTGCATGCTGTGCCACAGGGTGGTCTACCTTGTTTTTGGCCACAGTTTGCCTGTGGCCATTCATCCTAATGGATAGCTGGTTGGTGGTCATGCCAATATAGAAAGCTGCTCAGTGTTTGCAGCACAGTTGATAAATTACGTGGTTGCTTTCACAGGTGGCCCGGCCTCTGATAGGGTAGGATAAGCCTGTGACAGGACTGGAATAGGAAGTGCTGAGTGGGTGGATTGGACAGGTCTTGCAGCGGGGACTTCCACAAGGATATGATCCCTAACCCATCCCCAGCACTGTGACGTAACCTTCCTATCCCCTCTCCCTTCCGGTCACCGATTTACTCGCGCAGAGCGTGAGTCGAAGTGCGGCAGCCGGAGGTGATGGTTGTATGACTGTGTGATTGCGTGAGTGTTTTATTTTCTGAAGAAGGCCATGGCAAATAGCTGAAAGTGTTGTATGTGTGTGTCTTTTGTATGTGTCTGTCGCAGCTCGTCGGCACATCTTTGCGGTGAGTTGTAAACTGTGCTTACTATGTTGTTAAAAATTAGGTAGTTTAATATTGTAAAATGTCTATGATTCATGGCTGGCTTGCACATGGACATGCAGTGTGGGACATCTGCCTCAGAACTGGCTCTCTCTAGCATTGAAACTTCTTTACTTTTGTTGCTCAGTGTTCACTTTGCACTTTGATGGCAAATGAAAGACTTGGGTTTTAGCTACCAGATGAAACACTTTGATTTTCATTTTGATACTGTTTACTTTGTGTGTGACAAGATGGGACACATGGCCCATTGTCTTCATTGACATGGACAAATAGAGGAAAACTTCTTTGTTTCCATTCCCGTTTTTCGATATTTCCGTCTGTTTTTCCGATCTTTTTTCTACACGTTTTCACTTCTATTCATTCGGTAGATTATTTTCATCCTTCAACCTTATTCTACCAACAGTTTTTTTTCCTCCATACTACTCATGTCACCCTACATTGACCCCATCAAATTTTATCTACATTCCCTCCGTCAGCATGCCTTTGCCCTAGCCAGATTGAGGTCACACACTTTATTCATTCAGGCTTGCTTAACATTTGGCGTCACCCCCAAGGGCCTCACACTGAAAGTTCCCATCTCTGGCTGTAACCCATCCTTTCATCATGCCTTATACCAATTCCAAACAGAACAATCCACAGCCCTCACCCGCCTGATCCTTAACCTATACCTCAACTCCGCCAATGAACACACCTGTCGACTCCTATCCGTGATCAAAATCCTCAACCTTTCCCCTCCCACATCCACACCTAGAGTTCAGAACATCCTTTTACAGGCCAACCGCAAATTGGAACAGCATGCCAGCCTCCACCTCAAAAAACTATCCAAACTCCTGGTCACCCACCTCCAGAAAGGCAATACTCTCTCCCTCAACAACCTCTCCAATAAACCACAAGCTCCTCTGATTGCACAGAAACCCAGTCTCTCCCATCTGCTCAATCTCCCACTTCCAGCTCCACTCCCCCCCAAACCTCACAATCCTAATCCACACAATCCTGAACCACAACATCCCAATTCAGTAGTCAACCTCTCCTCTAAACCTCTCTCCCAATCTGAAACCTCCGTCCTATCCAAAGGCCTCACCTTTAGTCCCACTCCCAAATTCAACCAAACAGCCCTTGTCAAAGACCTACTATCCTATACTCGCAGCCTTGGCTGGAGATGTCACTTTGCCACGAGGAAAAATAATCCTACTCCTGATGATCCAGTTCCCAAAGACATCACTCAAATTGAACCCTGCCTGGAACAGTTCCGTCCTCCATCACAGCGAGACCCACCCGCTCTCCCTCAAAATCACCCCCTTCAAACCTTCCAGGAATTCCTTACTTCCAACCTTGCCTCTCAGTCCTTCCTGAAAAACCTTAATCCTACTCCCAACATTACCGCAGCTGAATCCTGAGCTATCCGTGATCTGAAGGCTGACCATTCCATCATCATTCTCCCTGCCGACAAGGGATCCACGACCGTGGTACTTGATCGGCGGGAGTATGTGGCTGAGGGACTGCGCCAGCTTTCAGACAATACTACCTACAAAGTCTGTCAAGAAGACCCCATTCCTGATGTCCAGGCAGAGATTCAGGGAATTCTCAGATCCTTAGGCCCCTTACAAAACCTTTCACCCGAGTCCATCAAACTCATGACCCCACTGACACCCCGTACCCCTACCTTCTACCTACTTCCTAAGATTCACAAACCTAATCATCCAGGCCGGCCAATTGTGGCCGGTTACCAAGCCCCCACAGAACGAATCTCTGCCTACATAGACCAACACCTTCAACCCATCATGTGCAGTCTCCCATCCTTCATCAAAGACACCAACCACTTCCTCGATCGCCTGAAATCCTTACCCAGCCTGTTACCTCCTGAAACCATCCTTGTAACCATTGATGCCACCTCCTTATACACAAATATCCCACATGCCCAGGGCCTCGCTGCGATGGAGTATTTCCTTTCACTCCGACCACCCACTTCCCTACCTAAAACCTCTTTCCTTAATACCCTAGCCAGCTTCATCCTAACCCACAACTTCTTCACCTTTGAGGGCCGGACATACCAACAACTAAAGGGAACAGCCATGGGAACCAGGATGGCCCCCTCGTATGCAAACTTATTTATGGGACGCTTAGAGGAAGCCTTCCTGGAAACCCAAGCCTGTCAACCCAAAGTTTGGTACAGATTCATTGACGACATCTTCATGATCTGGACCAACAGTGAAGAAGAACTCCAGAATTTCCTCTCCAACCTCAACTCCTTTGGTCCCATCAAATTCACCTGGTCCTACTCCAAATCCCATGCCACTTTCCTTGATGTCGACCTCCATCTGTCCAACGGCCAACTCCACACATCCGTCCACATCAAACCTACCAACAAACAACAGTACCTCCATTATGACAGCTGCCATCCATTCCATATCAAACGTTCCCTTCCCTACAGCTTAGGTCTTCGTGGCAAAAGAGTCTGCTCCAGTCCCGAATCCCTGAACCAGTACACCAATAACCTAATAACAGCCTTCACATCCCGCAGCTATCCTCCTGATCTAGTTCAGAAGCAAATTACCAGAGCCACCTCCTCATTCCTCCAAATCCAGAACCTTCCACCGAAGAATCCTAGAAGTGCCCCTTTTGTCACCGGGTACTTTCCGGGACTGGAGCGGACTCTGAATGCGGCTCTCCAGCAGGGATACGACTTTCTTAAATCCTGCCCTGAAATGAGATCCATCCTTAATGACATCCTCCCCACTCCTCCGAGAGTGTCTTTCCGCCGCCCACCTAACCTTCGTAACCTCCTAGTCCATCCCTATGAAACCCCCAAACCACCTTCCCTACCCTCTGGCTCCTACCCATGCAACCGCCCCCGTTGTAAAACCTGCCCTATGCACCCTTCCACCACCACTTACTCCAGTCCAGTAAACCGGAAGGTGTACACGATCAAGGGCAGAACCACTTGCGATAGCACCCACGTGATTTACCAACTAACATGCCTGCACTGTGAAGCGTTCTATGTGGGAATGACCAGCAACAAACTGTCCATTCGCATGAACGGTCACAGGCAGACAGTGTTTGTTGGTAATGAGGATCACCCTGTGGCTAAACATGCCTTGGTGCACGGCCAGCACATCTTGGCGCAGTGTTACACCGTCCGGGTTATCTGGATACTTCCCACCGACACCAACCTTTCAGAACTCCGGAGATGGGAACTTGCCCTTCAGCTTATTCTTTCCTCCCGTTGCCCACCTGGTCTCAATCTCCGCTAACTCATTTCCCGCCCACTATCTTTAGCATCTTTGCCTGGGTTCTGTGGACAGAGCCTCTGCCTCAATTGGTATCTCTGTCCAACTTCTTTGCTTTTCACAAATGTCTGTCTAGGTGTGTTTGCGTTTCGATATGTCTGAGTGTGTGTGTATTTGTTTACCTTCCTTTTTTTCCCCTAAGGTAAGTCCTTCTACTCCTGGGATTGGAATGACTCCTTTTCCACTTCCTTAAAACCCATATCCTTCCCTTTTCCTCCCCTTTTTTCCTGAAGAAGCTGCCAGTGGTGGCGAAAGCTTGTATGTGTGTGATTTTATTTGTTTCTCACGACGAGCCGTTCCTTTTGGTAAGTCATCTCTTTTCTATTTTTATTTTTTTTTTATTTATCCCACCGGGAAAGTTTCCCTCTATAATTTTCGTTTCATCAATTTATATATATATATATATATATATATATATATATATATATATATATATATCACAATACAAAGATGTTCCACAATACATACCTTTTACTCACTGCTTCAACACGGACGCTTATAAGCGTTTCCGTGATCAGCACGCTAGTGCGGGTAACGCTTATAAGTGGCACGTAACATTTTCCTGTCTGCAGTTGTGTGTTTTCGTCTTTAGTGGTTTGCTATAAAAAACATCACCTATACATCTTGCAAATTTGTTATATGGGATTAGGTTTCCATAGCACCACATTGCAGAGGAGGCGTGTTTGTTCCTCCTTTTGATAAACATTTGTGTTTTCAGTATAATTCTTTCTCAATGAAGTGGATTTATTGCTTGTTTGAATTTCATTTTCTTCACAGGTTGCAATGAAATTAATAAATCAGAGATGTTGTTAGAATTGTTTGCAATAAATGCATATGACACTTATAAGCATCAGACAGCTTGCAGCATTTATCACATAATCGGCATGCAGCTAAAGCGTACTTTTATTTCTGTATCTCACACCACCTCTTTTGGAGACGTTATATTCGCTTTAAATATTACATTTTTCACCGGGGTATGATTTCAGCTCTCGGCGCACATGCGCTTACAGGTGTCCGCCCAGGGCATTAGCGGCCCGCACTGGTGACCGCAGCGAACATGTTACTGCATTGCTCCATTTTACATTCCATGTTCCAATGATATGACTTCTCACAATGACCCAGTTAGCTGGGTCCCAGCATGTACCACTGCTTCAATGCAGTGCTTTGCACAGTAGGGGGCATTTGTTGACATGTCAATCAATGTGTGGTTTGTAAAATCTGGGACCATTCACTGAACTTTCAGGGGTACCTTCTAAATTTACAGTGGAGAGCCAAAGAAGTTGGTACACCTGCCTAATAAAGTATATGGAAACATGACAGTAGCAGGGACTCGACTAATGTCTGAAGCAGTGCTAGAGGAAATTGACACCATGCATCCTGCAATGGTGCGAGGTGGAGATCTCTTCTGAAAAGCTCAATAATGTTCATCTCTGGGGAGTCTGGTGGCCAGTGGAGGTGTTGACATGCAGAAGAGTGTCCCTGGAGCAATTCTGGACATTTAGAATGTTGCATTGCCCAAGTCCACTAATGCACAAGGAACACGAATGGATGCAGGTGACCATCTAGGACGAGTACATACCCGTATGTATACAAATTATGGGTCCCATATCACTACAACTGCACACACCCTGCACCATTACATAGCCTTCACCAGCTTGAGCAGTCCCTTGTTGACATGCAGGATGCATGGATTCATCAGGTTTTCTCCAAACCAGTACATGTCCGTATGCTTATACAACAGTTAATGAGAGGCATCAATACCAGGCAATAATCAGGCAATAATCAGTCATCAACAGTCTAATGCTAGTGTTGATGGGTCAAGGTGAGGCATAAAGCTTTGTGTTGTGCAGTCAGAAAGAACACACAAGTGGGCATTCGGGTCCAAAAGCCCATACTGATGATGTTTCATAGACTGGTCCATACAACATATGTTGATCGCCCAGCATTGAAATCCACAGCAATTCCCAGGAGACTTGCACTTCTGTCACATTGAATGATTCTCTTCAGTTGTCGTCTGTCCGATTTCTGAATGATCTTTCTCCACAGTGATGTTAGGGATGTACTGTTTTACCGGATTCCTGATTTTCACAGTGCACTTGTGACATGGCTGTATGGGAAAATCCTCCTCATTGTTACCTCAGAGATATTGTGTCCCATCTCTCGTGTACCGACTATAACACGAAGTACAAACTCACTCAATTGGTGATAACCTGCCATTTTACCAGCAGTAACTGACCTAGTGCCTTCACAAATACCTGTTGTGTTAAATAGGTGTTGCCAGTTGCAGCCCCATCCTCTTGAGTGTTTACATATTTCTGTGTTTGCATATGCATGCATATACTGGTTTCTTTGGTACTCTATTTATTATTATTATTTTTTAAGATTTTACTAATAGATAGATATAAAAATTCATTCAATGAGTAGAAGGAGTTGTCATTCAGAAATTCTTTTAATTTATTTTTAAATGCTAGTTTGCTATCTATCAGGCTTTTGATGCTGTTTGGTAGACTTTTGTGGCAGCATAATTCACTCCTTTCTGTGCTAAAGTCAAATTTAACCCTGCACAGTGAAGTAATCCTTTCTCCTGGTGTGATAGCTATGCACACTGGTATTACTTTTGAACTGGGTTGGATTATTAACAACAAATTTCATAAGTGCCTATAAATTCTGTGAAGTTACTGTGAGGATTTCTAAATCCTTAAATAGATATCTGCAGGATGATCTTGGGTGAGCTCCAGAAATTATTCTTTTTTACTCAATGATGTCATGTGAAAGCAGTGAATGAAAATAGGCATAATAAGCTAGTTTAGTGAGATTCTTATCTTCAAAACGCGCAATTACCCTAATAGCATACGTAGCTGGACTCTAAACGTTTCAGCAGACCATCAATGTGTTGCTTTCAGATTAATCTCATCCATGCACACACCTAAAATTTTTGAAAATTCTGCCTTAGCTACAGACTTCTGTTCAAAGTCTATATTTATTACTGGAGTTGTGATATTTACTGTATTAATCACTTAGTTGCTGAGGAACCAACCACATATAAATTTTGTAAAAGGCAAATTTTAGACTCACTATCCCCAAGAAAGAATGAGAAATATTGCCCAAGGTTTAGTGTGTGGATAGCATGATGTCCTTTTTAAATGATCTGTGATGAAAGAGTCCCATATGCGAGTCCAAGTTTTATCTTGTATCCATTGTTGGAGATGTCACATAAGCTTTCTGAAATTTATTTAGCTCATATCATCTTACACCCCCTGTTGATAAATTTCTGCAGGTTTAACGTTCGATCACTCAAAAATCAAATAACCCTCTGACCTAAAAGTTAGCCACACTTCATATTACACAATCAAATAATGTTCATTAGCAACTTATTTTTGACTGACACTCGCAAACCCATGAGACAAGATATCAATGAATTTACCCCCTTTTAGGAATTTAGCAAGGTGTTAAAAAGACTTAATTGGAAAAAAGTACTTTTTTTCTATTTTTCACAACATTTGGAATATGTAACTTGATACATTTTGTATACAAGCATGTATATGACACATACACACAAGGAAGTACAAAATATTTGGTGTATATCTTAGGAAATAAGTTTAAAATTTCAGTAATACAACAAAGGATGCAAAAGGAGGACTTCATAGGCCAAGATATGAGTATTTCTTACAATGTATGTTATCCAACAATTGCACCTGTTGTAGTATATGTATTCTAAAATTATAAGCTAACAAGGCTTAAGAAATTCCTCACTTTCAAAGCTATAATTTATGTGTCTTAGTTCTTCTAAAGACATACTGACTAATTATCACTCTTATAGCAATTTAGAATAATTATAACACTCCTTTTTCATATTTCAGGTTTATATAGCAATGATTGTTGATTGTATCAAGTGTAATTTCAGGTCTATCCATGATTACTGCAAAGATGATGTACAAAGACACTTCTTCAATATATATGATGCGTGCAATGTGATTTAACCAACAAATAGATGAACAAAAATTTTAATTAATTTGTTAAAAAAATGCAAGGGTGCCAGTGAGATGATCCTTACTAGTTTCTATTTTGTTAATAAAGAAGTTACAAACTTCAGTTACAATGCAGAAATGGATATTGGTACAGTATATTTATTAATTTATCTTTTGTGCAGTATTGCTACTGCTTTATATGTTGGCATTGGCTTAACAATTATATTTGTCTGATAAAAAAAAGTGACCAAGAAATAATGGAGGAGGAAACTACTGGCAAGGAGTTAACAGTCTTGAAACAAAAGAATTTTAAGCAGTCTTGTAATTTACAACTAAGACGTTCTGTAATGATGTCCAAATAGCTCCATGGAAAACAATAAATATAATATATTTAGAATTGCATTTTCACATAGATAAACTTCACTCAGGTGAGAAAACCTTTAAATATTTGTCACATAAAAGTAACACAATATTTCTCATTTTATAATAGGTCTGTAATAAAAGTACTTTAAGTACACAATACAATTTGCAGCTTGTAGATTATGTTTCATTAGAAGAATGATTACGAAGGGAAAATTTGCAGGGTTACAGTTCTGTTATATGTTATTGTGTACGTTTGGTTTTTAAAAAACTAAGATTGAAATGCAAAGCCTTGAAATACATCATCAGCAGATGAAATTACTTTGTTCATCAAAATTACAAGTTGTAATAAAGCTTAAGAACAAACGTGCAAAAATGACAAAACCTGAATTTACTCTTGTAAAAATATGTACTATTTAAAAAATATTGAAAAGTAAGACAGAGAAAGTGCATAATGATGAAAATAAATGGGGAAGTACAGGAGAACACACACATAAGCCACTCTCAATTTTTTTTTGTCAAAGTGGACTCCCGGCTTTTCATACTAGATTCTGATTTATCCTTGATTTTATCATTTTCTACAGTCCACTGGAGAATTTTATTCCTTCAGATTCTCCTACACACTAAAGAGCAACCTCTCATAAAGGCATGATGAAACTATACTAATATTTTACATCGGTGCTACAAACTGGAAGCAGAATCAGTTCCTGTACTTTTAGTACACACAAAAAATTTTGTAAAATTGATTATGTAATGCAGTTATGTGCATGGGTATAGAATACTAATCACCAAGTAGAAGAAATGTTAACCAGAAGACATGAAATTTAGTACTGAAAAATAAACTGCCTGCAGCTCAGTAACTCTTACTTCAGAAGCTGTGATCTACACTCACATGAACTGTAAAAGAATCCAGATAGCAAAATTAAGAGAATTCTTCTCACATACCATTTAGTTGTTAAACTGAGAAAAAAAAGGGGGGATGAGAAGGATAGTAGTACTTGAAGTGCCATTCACACACAGGACACTTTGAGAATATGAATGTAGGTACAGCTACAGAAGTACATGAATCAGGTAATTCTTATCATGGACTTTTCACAGTTGTCAAGTTTTAAAAAGTCTGTATATGATATGAATACCACTTAGATAATAATAAATAAGGATTTTATTTTAATTTTGATGTGTTTTTCAGAATTATGATATGGAGAACATATTGACCTGAACAAATAATTTTTTCTTCTAGATGTTGCAAATCCTTCTCCTCATATCTTGGAAACACACTAATCATTTGAAAATATGAAGTGCTATATTTGTAAAGTGAGGAGTGAGAGAATGGGGAAGACATGGAAAAAACATGCATTGTATAACAATGAATTCATATGCACTGAAACCCAGATCTGATCAGAGGAATTTTTAATATTAATAAAATTACTAAAAATACTTTTAAAAACATCTTTAGAAGTGAAAAAATTAAAATTACTGAGAGTTATCTAAAAATTGTAACAAATCAGACCAGCAGGCAAGACAATATATAAATTGTCGATATCTTACAAAGTGTGGGAAATGAAAGTAGTAGTATGAATCAAGAGATACAGTACAAATAATGATCAGAAGGAAGACTAAGTATCTGAGACACATGCATACACACACTCATTAGAAGGGGGGGGGCTGTGTATTATTTCATGAGAATTATGAACATTTTATTGTACAGGAAATGTCTCTAGTAGTGTTAAAGATGAGTGATACTAAAACAGCAGCACAATGATTATAACTATGAGACCTGTCATCAAATGAATTCTTTCAGTAACATGTTATATGAATGAGACTGCAATGTTTGAACTTGTGGGATATTGCACTGTTGTCACAAACTCATGTACTATTTGTGACATGGTAATGCAGAGCACACTAGAGTGAGCACCTTAATACCACAACCTAGGCACTACAACTATCTCATTTTCCCACTGCAGAAACAACAATAATGAATGAATTTTAATGATAAAATTGATAAAAATAGATATGTACACAGAATATAATCAACAAATAATAACTCTGTGAAGCATACAGCTTCTGCTAATATCACATTTCAGAAACATTGCATCTTGCTAATATTTTAATACACAATAGTTCCTTAAGTCCTATGAATGAACACAATTCATCACTATGCCAATATCAACAGAAAAAAAGGAGACAGTAATGACACTAAAGGGAAAAGTAAAGGCAAGGATAAAGGCACCACTGTAACAGAAATATGATAAAATTGTAATAAGTTATTGCTAACCCCAAAAAATAAATGCATGTCTTCTTTAAAAAAATACACAAAATAGTAACTATAACAATGTATTCAAACACAATGGAAACATTGGTAATGGACTTAGGTAAAATTAATTTTACAAGTTGCAAGATGTATGTACCATACATTATTAAAAAAGGAAAGATATGTAACAAGGAACTGTGGAACATAACACCTGCTGAGGTTAAAAAAATATATCTGTATAGCTCTCCATGAACATGGCTTTGTCTTGCACACATGTATAAACAACACAACCTATTTCTCTGCATACATACTGACTAGCACTTAATAACTTTTTTTATAAATGGAATAGTCAATTTCCAGGAAAATATAATCTGCTGAATCTTTTAAGAAGAAGAAACTAAACTGTTAACAAATGATGACTAATTCTGCCTTCACTGAAAAGCTGCGACTGGCACATTTATTCACAGCATTCAAAGCACTTGTGCTATCTCTTGGTTCTTGATGGTTGATCTAGCTGTTCCTGCATTGCACGTAACCTGTCAATCAGTGTGCGTTTCTCTTCAAGCAGACGAGCTACATCATCTTGAGCAGTTATCAGGCATGTTCGAAGAATCTGGAGAAAGACAATAAACATTAGTAAATATGTAATGTATGAAGCATTACAAAACAGAGCTCAGCTTTTTCAAACACATTCAATCAAACAATCTAGAGAAGAAGTAATTCACGTACTGCCCCTCTGTGCCCATTTCCTCCTCCTCCTGCCCCCAATCCCCTTCCAAGCATCTCACCTTCTGTTCATCTTCTCTTGATGTCCATTTCATCCACTGCCCCAATTCAGATCTCTTACTGCTCTCTTTGACTCTAGCCTTGTTTATTGTTATTATATGTTGCATCTAGATAGGGAACTGAAGCTGCTTAAAATGAATCGGGAAATTGGTTTTTAATCTGCAGACGGCTAGCCTTACACCATTATCAATAAATAAAACATTGCAATTTTCTGATAAAACTTACTGCAAGAGAAACAATGATAACAACTGTAGCTTAACATGTAGCCTATGTGCATATGAATATTTACTGAAAGTCATGACAAAATTTGAAGAAAATGAAGAACTTTTTGAAGTTTATGCTAACAATGCTTCCACATTATATATTATATAATTATGTATTTGTATTACAGAGAATTACATAATCCAAATGTTCATTAGGTAATTCTGTAAAAATGTGAAGTAAATCAGTCAACTACATTTTCAGAAATTTGCTAACAATGTGGAATGATAATTTGTTATCCTATAGTAGTACAGAACATGGAAAGATATGTATGTAGAATATGTATTGAAAAAATGTAGCTTATTTCATCCAAACTTGTATTAGAGCATTGTATAAAAATTCTAAGTAAATTGTCACAAACTGTTCTTAATAACACTGTTTCACCTTTATACATTACACAGGTATTGGTTGTGCATCGATATATAGACACAGTGTTTTATACTTAATAACATTACCATTGACTTTTTACTTTTTGTTTATAATAGCTACTCTATTGTCTTCCTGCATATCATATTCTATTTTCACGTGCAATACACATGCACACTTTTAAAGTAAGTGTTGACATCACATGGCATTTTTGGTCATCAGAAATTGATTTCTGACCATCAGTCACATCTCATAACATATATACATGTGGCGTCTGTTCCGAAAGAACAGACTTCACTTCTGATTCTGCAGTTGTTATTCTTTCATATTCACAGAATATATGACATAAACTGCGATTGGGCAAAGCTGAAAATGTGTACCCAGCACAACTGCCTAGAAAGCAGGAGACCCGGGTTCAAATCCCATCTGGGTACACATTTTCAGCTTTGGCCAATCACAGTTGGTGTCACATAGTCTGTGAGTATGAAACACCTCATAATATTCCATGTTGCACTGATTAAGTCAATTGCACCTACCGTGCCAGACATTTTTCAAAATTTCAGCACCGTGCTCCCATGTTATCAAGACCATTCTACCAGCTGCAGATGTGACTTCGACCACATAAATCAAATCCTATAACTGTAAAAACACCACCTTTTTTGGTGACAGAACCCTGTCCTGTGGTTCTTATTTGTACTACTGTGTATTACTTTGTACTACAGTGCATGACCTCAGATTATACAAAATACAATTATGTTGTTACAGCACACTCAGAAAAGACATGGCTGCAGAGTTTCAAATCATTCTGGCTTCACCACCAAGCACTAATTACTACACAACAATAAAACATGACCTGATTTTTGCCTCTTACAATCTGGGTGAAAGAGATTTGAGAAGCTGCTCTGTACTCAAGAATCAGTGGTTTGCAGTACACTGCACCTAATTTGCCGCCTGCATACAGTAGTGAGAAACACTGTTAATGAAGACATTCTGCACAACATTTGTTTATTACGCCTCCCACCTGGCGCACAGAGGATTCTTGTAGTATCAACTGCAGAATTAGATGTGCTAGTGCAAACTTTAGATCACATTAGTTGAAATGTATGCAGTTGCACCAACTGTTGGCTGCAACAGAAGATTGTGGAGCTTCCTGTACAAGTTGCTGCGCACCAAACACAGCATTCCTGTTGACATTTTCAATGCCACCACTCACTGCAGAAATGCACCAATTACCCTTTACAAAGAAACTTTGCTGGTACCATAGGTGGTTTGATCCTCGTGCAAAGAAATGCAGTCTCTCATGTGAGATGGAACATACAATAGGAAGTCATTAATGATGATGACTGGCTGTCGAAACAGCAGCTACTGCCTGTTTATCATGGACATCTACAGAAAGCTGCAGTTGTTGGTACACACACACACACACACATGTGAATGTGCCTGGAGACCCCTACCCCTTGTTCTGCAGTAATGATGATTGTCATTGCTTTGCTGTAAATGTTTTATAATACAGACACATGATTGCATGACACACCACTGAACTTAGGTCTACACTGTTAAGTTTGCTGTGTATTTTATTGGAGCAGATGTGATGCATCATGTAGGTTGAGCTGACTTTGTCATTCTGTGGCCTACTAGCAGACCTTCAATATTATCATCTTAATAGCACCACCAACCTCTTGAGAATATTGTTAAGATAATATTGCTGTTCGGATGATCTCCAGTGACTCTCCTTATCTATAGCTACTCAAGCAATTCAGAGAAATAACTACCTACAGTAGAACCAGTATGTCATTCAATGATGCACCATATCTTGACAACACCGTAACTGCCAACCCACAATCGACCACATTTCTTGTTGAAAGTAGCCAGACAGTAATTATCTTTGATGCTAGCATGAGAAATCTGATTAACATGAAGCCACAGCTGGGCTTCACCACTACACGCTGTTCTAGAGAAGACCAATGGATAGTGCCAGTGTGGTGACTACCAACAGCTAAATGTCAGGACAATCCCTTATAGCTACCCAGTTTGGCATATTGAAGATTTTGCGTACAATATTCAAGCATTTCTTCTCCACATTAGGTTTTGTACACAAATTTACTCAGATGCCTGCAGCACCAAAAGATATAGCTAAAATCACCTTAAGCACTCTGTTTGGGTTCTTCTAATTTACAAGAATGCCATTCAGGCAACACAGACATTCCAACATTTTATGGATGAGGTGACATGGGTTATAGATTTTTGTTATGTGTATACACACATCATCTTGGTTATGTCCAGTTCTGAAGCTGAACATATAGAGCACCTGTGGCAAATATTAACATGCCCCTCCCCCTTTTCTTTTGCATGCACAGACTACTGATTGACTCAATGAAGTGTCTTTGGAGTTTCAGAAGCCCACTATATTATTAACACTTTGACTGCCGGCCACGTAAACCATTCCATATCTTAGAATGCCAGACATTATGCTTGCAGAGTAACCTGAGCTATACTTGGTTTTCTTATCTTCTGTCTGGCATAAAGAACTGTCTACTCTTTGAAATGAGCAAGAAAGTCCCTGTCCACAAAACATGAAAAGAAACCCAAAACTGAACACACAGCATCTAAATCACATACAACTTTGACGCCAAGGGCCCCAATAAAAACGTCTATACTTCGCAAACAGTCTGTATAAGTCCACCACTCTGTAGAATAACTATGATATGTTGCTGTGCCGCCCCTCTGTCTTGGTCAGCTCTCAGTACAGTCAGGAAGAATATTTTGCGTGAAGCCATGTCCATTCATTAACCTTCCGAGTGAGCAGACAACACTTTCTACCTGCTCTGTTTCATACAATGAATACAACCAGACGATTTAGAAACTAAATTTACGAGATCTATATGCTGTTTCAGATACTATGTTTACCAAGTAAGGTATTTAAGATAGATCTAGTCTGTTAATAAACTTTATTTTGTGTTTAAAAGCAAGAAAACAAAGGTCATGTTAAATGTTGTGATTGGCATTCTACAAAAATTTACATATCCTGTCCATATCCAGATTAGCAGTCAATGTGTTAATGCTCAAGTGCTTCAGCAACCAGAAGGAAAGGTTGCCCACCAAGGTAAGTGACATACTATACTACCCACAACCTGTGACTGAATGTGAAGCTTAGCGATTTCTAGGCTTCACAAATTATTATCATAGTTTTGAGCATAATCCTGCATTGTTTGCCACCTCAATTAATGACATTTTACATGGATCACCTACTTCAAGAGAGAAACTGCTGCTGAATAGGAAACCAAGACAGCTTTCAACAATGTTAAGACTGATATCAACAAGGCTTATAAACTAAGTTACACTAAAGACAACACAAACATCCTGCCCGAGAGAGGATTAAAACCTCCGACAGGGAACAGCCTCATGCATCAAAGCATAGCACCTCAATGCACTCGCCACTTCGCCGCGGCTTGGCAACAGCAATAGGTCCTGTGCTACAACTGTAAAGAGACCACTAGTGGCAACCATTGACATTCTTCATCAAAATGTTGTCTCCATCACAACAGATCTGGTATGCTTATGATTGTGAAGTATATGTTGCATATACTGCAATTATGAAAATCGGAAACATACTTTAAAGTTGCCACTTATGTCTCATAACACACCACAAACTGTTGATTTATGCCTTTCAACATCTGAACAAAGCTTCACCATACCATCTTAGTCACTTCGACTACATAGCACAGTTTACAACTGACATTGTTCGTGTCAAAGGAGAACTTAAGGTACCAACAAATGTACTCTCTCTCACTGAAGCAATTTCAGGTGCAGTCAACTAAAAGGCACCACCTTGGCATAAGAATCTGACATCGAGCTTCAAACGTATTTTGGTGCTGCCATGTAGTTTGCAGCTCTGTCATATCCATCACAGACTGTGCTATTACACTGTGATGTTTCCACAACTAAGCTACAACCCTTTGTGAGCAAGTTTTACACATTGGGCCATTGTGTCTCTACATCCTGGAGTGTGCACTATGCAAACCCGGTGAAACAAATTTGTGTGTGTTATAACAATGACAGAAATTGTAAGACATTCATTCACCAATGCATGGCCTTTCAGCAGATAAAAATCAGGTGCTGCATTCATGTACCTTTTTACACATTAATTCTACTTAATCAGTGACCTGACCATATCCGAAATGACATTGTGGGACCCATACTCCATTTGTAGGTTATATCTAGTGTCTCACCACCAACAACCGATTCACCTGAGGTTGAGGTTTTCCTCATGTCTGATGTCACTATTGAGACAGTTGTAATTACATTCTTTTGACGATGTATCACCCACTTCAGAGTGCCAACAGACATCACCACCAACCATGGATGGCAGTTTAAGCCTTCCTTTTTCATAGCACTGTTAGCATTTTGATGACACCAAAAGGTTTGGGGGAACAACAACATTGTCAACTTAAAGTATCTCTTTAATGCCACAAGTCACAACATTGAATTGAGACATAACTGGTTGTCCTCCTGGGCTTTCTTATGCCCATCAAGAATAATCTGTGAACCACAGCAGCAGACCTCATCTCTGGACAATCAGTCATACTACCTGGTGAGTTCCTTTGTGATAAGCCATACACTCTCTGCGAAACACAAGACTTTCTTAGTAAACTGTACTCGCAATATGGAAACTCCATCCCATCACATCAAAAGAATAGATTTTCTGACCTTTTGTTTTCACCAACCTATCAAACTTTGAATTTTTGGCCTGGCACAAATTTTAAGTTACTTTTTGTCTTTTATTAAACTAATTTCAAGATATTTTTAAATCTTAATATAAATCAGAAGCATCTTATTAGCATCTAAAAATTATCTCTACACTATAATTTGAAATACTCACTCTACAAATATTTTCACAAAATTTGAGGAGATTAGTATGACTACCAAAAACACCAGGAATTCAGCACCCCAATTTCATTCCCTTATACTCTTTACATACTAATATAATGGGAGCCAGGATCAACTGTGGTAAACTTTAGGCTTGGTCTGTACATCTACGTCACTCATTCTCCAACAGCCAGTGAGTGTTCATATTGTTCTAAACGCTCTTCTGTGATTGTCGTAGGCACTGCCAAGATTAAACTTGATTGTAGTGAGTTATTCAGTGGATTTTATTCTAGTTAGTAGAAGTTGTCTTCGCTGGTGGTGCTGGCATGCAACAAATTAAGAAAAAAGAAAAACGACGAAAAAGGACAAGTTTTCGGAACACAGTTTCTTCTTCAGGTGGGAAAGAATGGAAGAAAAAAGGATGGGAACGGAAGGGGAAGGTAATTCAGGACCTAGGTCATGAGAGGAAGGAACTATGTTCCAAAAGCTTGTCCTTTTTGCTATTTTTCTTTTATCTTAATTGTGTCCGTATCGGCAGTACAGCACAAAGGTTAGTACTGGCCAGCCAATCTATCTCTTTTGAAAAATAATTTATCATCTCTGAGGAGAATTTCCGTCATTAAACAAATTATACCTAGGCATGCAAGAGCCATTACTTGCAAGCAATATGGTTTCTTCCATCACAAAGCATTTTATATACCTGTACTTCAACTGTCGCCTGAAAGTGGCAAACATGTTTTTTCCATCTGTGTCTTGACATACATGACTTACCATCATTCATGGGTTATCCTTATTGATGACATCAAGAACCCAAATTTTGGTGATTAATACTGTTTCTATGAATATTTATAATATAATAAGTTTGACTTACCTGACAGTCTTCCACTGCCTGTCTTAATGAACAATTTTCTTCTGCAATTTTTTCCAGTGCAGCCATTCGACGTTTCAGCTCAACATTCTCAGCCTTTAATTCTTCATTACTTTGCTTCAATTTACTTATCTGACTTTCATATACAGTATTATCTGTGCAATAAAAAATTAGTTCAGTTACAGTACAAGCTAATAAAATTCATAAAACTTGTCATGTATCTATTATAAAATGTACGCGCAGTTGGATCTGTGTCATCACATTAATGCAGTTGCATATTCTATGAATCTCTACTACATCTACATCTAAATGAGATACTCTGCAAATCACATTTAAGTGTCTGGCAGAGGGTGCATTGAACCACCGTTATACTATTTATCTCCAATTCCATTCTCAAATAGCACGCGGGAAGAAAGAACACGTGAATCTCTCTGTTCGAGCTCTGATTTCTCGTATTTCATTCCAATGATCATTTCTACCTATGTAAGCGGCAGTCAACAATATATTTTTGCTTTCGGAAGTGAATGTCGGCGATTGGAGTTTCATAAGTAGCCCACGCCACTGCGATAAGCGCCGCTGTTGTAATGATTCCCATCCTAGATCCTGTCTCCCCTGTATCAGGACAATATGAAATGAGCTGCCGTTCTTTGAACTCTTTGGATGCCCTCTGTCAAACCCACCTGATAAGGATCCCATACTGGGCAGCAATACTCCAAAAAAGGACGGACAAGTGTAGTGTATGTAGTTTCTTGAGTAGTTCTGTTGCATCTTTTAAGGGATCTGCCAATAAAACAGTCTCTGGTTCGCCTTTCCCATGACATTATCTACATGTTCTTTCCAATTTAAGTCTGAGGTAATAGTAATTCCTAGGTATTTAGTGGGGTTTACAGCCATCACATTCGATTAATTTATCTTGTAAACAAATTTTAACGGATTTCTTTTTGTACTCATGTGAACGACTTCACATTTCTCATTATTTAGAGTCAATTGCCAATTTTTATACCATAGTGATATCTTATTCAGATAGTTCTACAGTTGGTTTTAATCTTCAGATGATTTTACTGGACTGTAAATGATGGTGTCATCTGCAAACAACCTAAGAGCTACTTTGATTTTCCCCTAAATTGTTTATGTAGATAAGGAACAGCAGAGGACCAATAACACTATCCTGTGGAACGCCTGATATCACCTCTGTTTTAGTCAATGCCTTACCATCGATTACTACGAACTGTGTCCTCTCTGACATGAAATCCCCTATCCAGTCGCAAATTTGGGGCGATATACCATAACCATGCAATTTGGATCCAGTTAGTAACAAGATACTTGCATAGTTAAATGCCAAATCATCCATTCTGATCAAGGGGCAAGACATAACATTCCTGTGATTTCCAATGTTTTCAAAAGGCCTATTTTAGGGAAAAATCCACTAGAGTTCAGTGTGGCATATTAGTAAAAACTTTCAAAGTAGAATGTAGATTTGAAGTTCAATACAATATTGTCTGTGCTCTACCAACATACTTCTAGGCCACTTTTTTTCTCGTCAGCCCCCTTTTTTAACATAACTGATAAAAACTCTGAATTTTATAACTAAAAGAAAATATTAAATTATAAAATAATTACTGAAATATAAGATGGTTTAAGGAAGAAAATAAATGTTGTAGGAGTTTGCATCATATCCCTGAAGGGGGAGAGGAGGTGGAAGTTAAGTGAAAGAGACCTTGCTGGACATCCTTCTTCAGTGATTCAAATACCTACACTGACATGAAAAATGTTGCTACACAGAATGATAGGCACACAGTGTTGTAGGTAGATGGAGGCTCAATATCAAGGTGGAGACAGAACCCCATGAGAGAAAACTAACTCATCATGCATGTCAATCTATGGGAAGAAGAGTACGAAACTACACAAACAAGTACAGGTGGAACACATCTCATGGCAGTCACTAACAATTGAATGTGCGGGCACTTTGTGTGAACCGTTATTGCTAGGTCTTTGGTAGCTTTGGTAGTTGATAACACAGAAGCAACTGATCTGCCCAAGCTATGGATCCTCACCCACAAACATTTCAATCAGTACCTCTGCTGCAAGTGTCACCTGTGCCCCCCCCCCCCTCACACACACACACACACACACACACACACACACACACACACACACACACACACAAACCATTGAATCTTTCGGCTTCAGTTCACTACACTACCCATGACAACTTCTCAACTTCTATATGGCTGTCTTTTGCTAAGGATACTAAATCCCCCGATCAACCATGTAAGACTGCAAACGACAGACTTGGACCATGACCTCCAAGACAGAACTAGTGAGAGGTAATTGATACAGGTAGTGGACTGAATATCCAAGGCGACAATGCTGACTTTGCTAGCTCCACCAGAATGAAGGGAATGAAGTCTGAGGCAAAAAGTTGTCCACTGGTAGTGGTAGGGGTGGAGCCACATCTACAGGCAAGAGAGGAGAGTTGGGAGCCATGTCAAAATCCATGGGTTTTACATCAGCAGGCACTTGCATGAGCTTCGCTTGAAGCCTATACCGTACCAAAAGTGAGGTTAGTGGAGGGAATCAACAGAAATGTGATGAGGAAGCATGCCATTGCATGTATGAGAGCACCTTTGGAACAACACTGAAAATGACCTGCAGGGTGCAATCATAATCTATCTGTATGACAGATCAATTGCCACAGATGACATCCACCATAAACTACTGCTGACCATGGCCCACCATGAGGCAGCTAAGCATTCTTACTGTTGACCGCAGGAGAAGGGCCAAATGGTGTGATTGACTGTGATATGGGATGATGCAAATCAGTGTGCAAGCAAGACTCTAAACCAGGACCAGCCAAAAATTCTGCACATGTGCAGTGCTGCTGCTCATATGCAACTTCCAGGTCACAGTGCTCATGCCGCAGCCATCTTGTCTGTGCAGCACTTCCACACCTCTGCACAGTGTGCAGCATTTGGCCAGCCCTGCTCTAGACTGTACCCTTTGACTGCCATCACCTGTTATGTCACCACGAAACTAGACAATTCACCATTGTAGGTAAGAGCAGTCATCAACTTCTTCAACTGGGTCTCAAATATCCAAATGTAACACCAGATGAAACACAGTGATAGTTGTTGGATTGTGTTGAAGATCCGAAAGTTTTCAAACTCCCATGTGACAAATCTCTTATCAAACACATAGGTCTTGGGCATTTCCACCATCAAGTGATCTTCCGACATAGGAAAAACCATGGCAGTCAATAATGTGGAAGATAGCTTGCTGAAATAATAGAAACTGGACAAGGCACTGACAACCAACAATCACGTATTACCCAAACCGGGGTCCAAGAAATCGCCATGTATTCTGTTGGTAGGTTTCCCCAGGACCAACCAAGGGGAACAGTGGTGTGGTAGAGCAGCTTGGTTCTGTGCATAGGTCCCCCAAGTGGACACAAGATGTTTGCTGTCAGGATTATTACTGAGGCCAAACAGGAAGCAGTGCAAAAATACCACCTGAGAGACTGAAAAACCAGTTGGCACTCCTCCGATCAGGCAAATTTAACACTTATTTGGCAAACATAAAGATGGGAGCTTGCTGGATATCTTAAAATCGAAATACATAACTGCACAGTGAATTTTAGACAATGAACCAAAATCTACAAAAAACTATTTGAGAATGTTGTGATTGTATGAATCACTGTTCGGCTGATTGTTATTAACATCAGCAACTTAAGTTGGTAATAACTGAGACGTGGGTGTAAGAATTTCAAAGTCCTTGAAATATATTTAGCACTAGTATTGTGAAGTTCTTTAGACTGTTCCTCCAAATAAAACCCTCAAGAAGTCTGAATTTAAAAAAAAAAAAAAAAAAGAAAAAAAAAAAAAAAAAAAGAAAGAAAACACACTCCCAGGAATAGATCAAAATGCATTTGGGTATTTATTAGAGTAGAAGCAAACAAAAATAGAGACCCAAACCAAATTGACCCCACATAAATACACCTGGCAGGGAATATGATGTTTTCAGTGATTACTTGCTCAGAGTATCAGAAAATGTAGCATGAACTAAAACAATCAAATGCAGATACATTAGATTTACATGTGCACACACTGCCTGCAGCACCAATAGACAAATTTCCACAATACATCACATATGGAGATCTAAAAAAATTGTAAAATCACTAAATGATTGTGTTTGTTGTAGAATATTAAAATCATCTGAAGAACAAGAATGCTGAACTGAGCTTCTTGAGTAGTATATCTACTTTTCTAATTCAGCTGTACTTTAGGAGTTTTAAGTTTTACAAAACATTTTCCATGTAGTGTGTGATTATAATATATTCTAATGTTAACAGTTCATTATTGGTCATTTGTAATTGCATAATATTAGTGTTTGTGAGATTAAGAATTAATAACAAAAGGCCAGAATAACTCACCGTAAAGATGACTGATGAGCCGCAGACAGGCAAATAAAATAGACAATCACATGTACACAACTTAAATTTTCGGCCCTGGCCTTCAGCATTTTGGCCAGAGATGGTGGTCACATGTGCTGGAGTTATGTCTTGTGTGATTGTGTGAATGGATGTGTTTCTTTTTCTTTCCCCTCCCCCTGATGAAGGCTGTAGCCAAAACTTTACATTGTGTGAATGTGATTATCTCTTTTACATGCCTGTCTGCAACACAGCAATCATCTTTATGGTGAGTTGTTATCTATCTGTTATTACTGACATCCCAACCTGGATTTTCCATGGTTAAATTAAGATTTCAGACTGTTAACTATGAAACAACTGCAAGGCCATTCAATTACCATCCATGCTATGTCTGGTACTGTTAACTATAGACACTTTATTAAAATGTCTGTTGTCAACAACAAACTTTACAGGAAACGTTCCACAGTTGTTGAGCCTGTAACAGTATCTTACACTGTGCAGTGGTGCCCATAAAATTTCCATGTTATTTTCGCCATACCTTCCAAATCTAACACGGAGGGCAAACTATTGCTATGGTTGTAAGTCAGGCAGTACATTCTCATGCCATCTGATAGTAGGTGGGGAAACTGGGGTGTCTAAAGCATTTACATGTCATCTGTGGACACCTACAACAGTAACTGTATTGATTGGTTGGTTGGTTGGTTAATTGTTTTAGGGGGACAAAACTGCGAAGGTCATCAGTCCTGCATTCCATCACTGGGCAGCACAACAAAAGGCTTATACATGGAAAAAGACAATAGTTTAAAATAACAAAGGGGAGAAGTATCCCACTGACTCAGTAAAAGGAAAATGAATTCAACAAGAGACAACATGAAATGAGAGAATTACACAGAAACACCGATGCAGAAGGTGACTGTGTGACCTGATCGGATGATCACATCAGAGACGATGGTTCGGGTGGCCTGGTGAGCTATGCACACGGACTGCATAGGCCGCAGGCAGTTGGTGGTGGACCCGCAAAGGTGGGACCCTAGCCTCCACAGGTAAACTGTTCACAGGGCTGGTGTGAAAGGCACCCGTTGCAATATGAACCCCACAGTGGTGATTGGAGTCTAGCAAGCAAAATCCCAAAGATGATGCATAACTGTACACAAGGCACAAAAAATCAAGATGGGATTCCACCAGAACTTTATATAACCGTAACAGTGTGGAGTGATCGGCACGCTAGGCAGTATGGCCCAGGTGGTGAAGAACATTAAGATGGCACCAGCACTCCCGTTTGAGCTGACGGATGTGGGGAAGCCACATCAGCCAGGCATCAAAGAACAGCCCTAAAAACCTGTGTGTTTTCACTATGTCAAGTAAGTGGTCGTCTAGATAAAGTTTGGGGTGAGAGTGAACAGTCTGCAACCAAGAGGAGTGGATAACACTTGTCTTAGCAGCAGAAAACTAGAACCCATGGGCAGGAGCCCAGGATTGAGCCTTCCGAATGGCTCCCTGCTATCTCTGTTCGGCAACATGGGTGCTGGAGGAACTACAAGTGATACAAAAATCGTCAGCATAGAGGGAAGGGGATACTGACAACTCAAATGCTTTAAATGGAATCATTTTGGTATAAGCTTTACTGTGACTGTTTTTTGAAATTGATTGAAACACAACATATTACTGTTACCAGCCACTTTGTTTTATTGTATAGAAGCTTCTGTTAGTAATAAACAAAGATGGTGGCTGTGTTTTGTTACACAATAAGTGAGGTTAAGACAATGCAAGGGACCTGTGGCCACTGGAGACAGTGCAACCAGTCAATCTAACCTATATGTACACAATTTCATGTTATTCCACCCGATGATGGGGATTTAAACCCTCAAAATGTGTTGTGGGTGCAATAAAACAAAGTGACTGGTGACAGTAATACCTTGTGTTTCAATCAAACCCAGCTGCCATCGGTAAGCCTTTAATAGCCACTAGAAATAAGGGAACACTCAAAATAGAGTCCTGAGAAAACCCATTTCCCTGCACATGAGAGGTGCTACAGGAGGCACCAACTTGAATACAAAAGGCAGAGACAGCTAAAAAGTTCTGTATAAAAATCAGAAGTGAGCACCAGAGATCACAACCGTGTAATGTGGCAAATACGCGACGTCGCCAGGTCATGTCATAAGCTTTGTGCATGTCAAAAAAGACGGGAACAAGGTGGTGATGCCTTGAAAAGGCTGTGCGGACTGCGGTCTTGAGGTACACCAGATTACTGGTGGTAGAGCAACCCTGGCAGAAACCACCCTGGCTCAGATCAAGTAAGCACCGAGTCTCAAGAATCCAACACAACCACCAACTGCCCATATGCTCCAATTGTTTAGACAGGACATTAGTAACGTTGATGGTTCGATAGCTATCCACATGAACAGGGTTTATGCTAGGTTTGATCACCGGGATGATGTTACCCTCCAGCTAATGCGATGAGAAATCCCCGTCACCACATGAACAGGGTTTAAGCCAGTTGATCACCGGGATGGTGTTACTCTCCAGCTAATGCGATGAGAAATCCCTGGCACACCAGATGTGTTTGAAGAGAGCAAGGAGATTACTCTGGCTTTCTGTTGATAGGTGTGTCAGCATTGGAGCATGGATTCTATCAGACTCAGGGGCCATGTCAGGACACAGTGCAATGGCACCAAGGAACTCCCACTTACTGAAAGGAGCGTTATATATCTCAGAGTGGTGGGTGGTAAAGGAGAGGGGCTGGCATTCTACTCACTCCTTTAATGTACGGAAGGCTGGTGGGTAATTCACAGACACAGTGGGGGCAAGCATAATGCTCAGCAAACATCTCTGAAAGTGTGGCGGTTTCCATGGGATCCCAGGGATTCCTGATGGTGTCTGGTTTCTCTTTAAGCACCTGATTTTACTCCAGACCAGTGAGGTGGACATACCTGAGCCAATGGTGGAGACGTACCTCTCCCAACATTCCTGCTATGTCTTTTAATTAACTGGCGAGCACAAGCATAGAGCCATTTAAAACTGATGAGGTCCTCCAGAGAGGGGTGCTGCTTGTATCACTGTAAGGCCCACCTGCAGAGACTTCTGGCGACCAACAAGGCACTGTCTTCCGCTGTGGGCACCTAATAAATGAGGATTTGTTGCTTCTGCAGCGGAAGCAATTGATCTTGTGACACCCTCGACAACCACATTGATGTTGTTGAGTGGGGGAGGTCCAATGATAGCAGTAGATGTGTAGGCTTCCCAGTTAGCCCCATTTAGAGTCCACTTGGGAAGGCGCCCTAGTGATTGACGCTGTGGGAGGGACAGGATGATGGGAAAATGATCACTGCCACACAAGTCATCGTGGGCTCTCCAGTGGACAGATGGCGGAAGGCTGCGCCTTCAGATCAATTAATCGATGGCCAAGAACATGCTATGACACACACAGAAATGTGTGGGGGCACCAGTATTTGAGAGGCAGAGGTAGAGTTGGCACAGTAAGTCTTCGACTACTCAGCTGCGGCCAGAAATCGTGAAACCACCCACCAAGGTATTATGGGGGACACAGAAAGAGCCACCAAGAAGAGTGAGAAATTTCCACTCGGGCGTCCCCTGGGCAACAGCAGCCTGCCGGCTAATCTTTCTACCCAGTGACTACAAACCTCATGAGTGTGTGGAAAGTGAGAGATCACAAAAGACTCTTTTCAGAACCAACACTGACAATTATCTCATTCAATACAGAAGGTTTGTCCAATACAAAACAAGAGCTCATTTCAAATATGTGCAAGCATTATAGGTGTAATGTTCTGTGCCTTCAGGAAACACACAGAGGCCCGGACTCCATAAGGCTAACAATACATGGTATGCAGCTAATTAAAGAGATTCCTCATAACGAATATGGAAGTGCAATTTTCGTGAAGAATGACATCAAAGTAACAGAAGGTAGAACTAGTTATCAGAATGGTGTAGAAATTGTTTCCGTAAGTCTGGGTAACATAAACATCCACTCTGTATATAAGCCCCCCAGCATACCATATCAGTTCAGTGCACCCCTGGGGAAGAACAAGGAGATACCAGACATAATAATGGGAGACTTCAACAGTCACCATGTGGCCTGGGGATATATGCAAACTAACAGAGATGGAGAACTATTGGAATGGTGGGCTGAAAACAACCAGCTTCATCTGATACATGATCCAAAACAGCCTCCATCATTTAACAGTGGCAGATGGAAAAGAGGCTATAATCCAGATCTATGTTTCACTAGCAACAGCCCTGCAAACATAAGCCAAAAGCTCATCCTGAATCCCATCCCAAAGTCCCAGCACCGACCAATACTCTGCAAAATGAACCCCGTGATTCAACCAACAGAATTTCCTCTCCAAAACAGATATAATTTCCAAAATGCTAACTGGGAAGCGTTTTTGAAAGGAATTGACAACAAACTTTCATCACTCCTACCTCTTTCAGAAATACTGTGCACGGCAGAGTATACCGAGAGGATGCAGAAAATCATACGTCCCAGGCTACAACAAAGATACAAAAGAGAAGTACGAAATGTATTGTGATCTCTATGATGCCAACCTGTTCGCCCCAGAAACAACTGATGCCGGTGAAGAAGTCATAACAACAATGATTTAAAATAGAAGACAGAAGTGGCAACACACTGTAGAAAATATTAACATGACTCACAGTAGCAGGAAAGAATGGAGACTACTCAAAAAGCTAGATGGTACATCTACACGTACACCAGACTTTGTAGCTGTTACAGCAAACCAAATAGCCTCCCAGTTGCTGTAAAATGGTAAAATATAACACAGATTAAAGAGGGGCCATTCAAACAAACTAAATACTTCTCAAGAAGAAAATAATAAATCACAAGATCACCCATTCACACTATCAGAACTCGACGAAGCAATGGAAAGTCTGAAGATCGGGAAGGCTGCAGGTATAGACAATATTAAAAATGAACAGCTCATACATCTTGGTGTTTACACTAAATTATGGTTGCTGGAGTTTATGAACAGCTGTTGGACAACTGGTCAAATCCGTAAGATCTGGAGGCAGGCAGAAGTAATTGCAATTCTTAAGCCTGGTAAGGGCCCAGAACATCCTAAGAGCTATCAGCCGATCTTTCTGTTGTGTACAACCTATAAGCTCTTTGAAAGATTTATACTAAACAGATTTAGTGACCTGATAGAGGACACCCTAATAAAAGAGCAAGATTTCGACCTGGCAAATCTTGTACCAGCCAAGCTCTCAACCTAACTCAGTTCATTGAAGATGGGTTTGAGGAACAACTAGCAACAGGAGTTGTGTTTATAGATTTGACGGCAGCATATGATACTATCAACCTCAGAAACCTTATTATGAAGGTGCAAAGAACAACAAAAAGCCCTCGACTTACTGCAGTACTCAAGTTAATTCTGTTCAACAGAAGATATTTTGTTGAATTCCAGGGTAACAAGAGCAGATGGCGGCTACAGAAAAATGGGCTTCCTCAGGGCAGTGCCCTTGCCCAGTTCTATTCAATATCTACATGAATGACCAGCCTATTAGTCTGTGGTCATAATCTTTCATATATGCTGACGATAGGGCAATAGCTGTTCAGGCATCAAATTAAGAGCACAAAATAACTTACTTGGCAAACTAACAACGTCAAAATGGGGAGCTAATGCAAAAGTTTTGCGCACGACAGCATTGGCGCTCTGTTACTCTGCTGCTGAGTTTGCAAGTCCTATGTGGGAACGATCATGTCATGCAAACAAATTGGACCCTGACCTGAATCAGACCTGTAGGCTTATCACTGGCTGTCTCAAACCTACAAGAGTTGAACACCTATACTGATTATCAGGAATCGCTCCACCAAAGGTCCGACGATCGGTACAGAGCAGCATCGAACAATCAAAACAGCTTGAAGACCAACGTCACCCATTACATGGGTACCAAACTGTACCAAAACGCCTTAAGTCAAGAAGCAGTTTTCTACATTCAACGGAACCACTCGCAGACCCACCAAGAACTACCAGAATAAAATTGTGGTGGGAGCAACAAGGACATGCCAACTACGCCGAGGAGGAACTGCCACCAGGGGCAGAACTTGACTGGCAGAGATGGAAGACTCTGAACAGACTGCGGTCTGGAATGGGTAGATGCAACAAGAATTTGCACAAGTGGGGAATCGGTGAAAGTGTTTTGTGTTCGCGCGGAAACATACAGACCAAGGACCACCTGCTGGAATGTCTGGAAGTAAATCACCCAAGAGCGTGCACAGCCCAAAACCTGATGACCTGTAGCAGTAAAGCAATGGCATATATAGCCTTCTGGAAGAACAAGATATGAAGTTGTTCATACTATTCTTGTACATAATTTTCATGTATTATATGTTATTGTAAAAAAATGGGTAAACATAATTATTTTACAATTTTTGAATTTATTATATACTGTTTGCAGCTCACATACGAAATTGTATACATAGTCTACTTACCAGGCGAAGGAGCACAGGCAGTGATAGTAACAAATAAACACACACATACCCACTCCCTTAAAACCCTCATCATTTCCTTTTTCCTCTCCTTCCCTTCTGCCTGATGAAGCAACTAGGCTGCGAAAGCTAGTGTTTGTATGTATGTGTGTGTGTGTGTGTGTGTGTGTGTTTATTTGTTACTATCACTGCCTGTGCTCCTTAGCCTGGTAAGTAAACTTCATCTATTTTTTTACATATATTTTTCCAGTTAGGAATTTTTTCCTCTCCCTTTCTCTCTCTCTCTCTAAAAAACGGATGACTTACCCAAAGGACAGGCTCGTCGGCAGACACAAATAAAGTCATACACAAACACACACACAAGCTTTCGCAACCGTTGTCTGTGTAGGTGTGTTTGCGTTTGGATATGTGCGAGTGTGTGTGTATTTGTTTACCTTCCTTTTTTTTCCTAAGGTAAGTCCTTCCACTCCACTTCCTTAAAACACACATCCTTCCCTTTCTCCTCTCCTTTCTTCCTCTTTTCCTGAAGAAGTGACCAACAGTTGCGAAAGCTTGTATGTGTGTTTGTGTGTGATGAGTTTGGAAGCAACAGAAGAGGAGGTACCCACAACAGTCAAAGGGGCGGCTGTGTACAATCAAGCCTGGGTGACCTGAGTGAGAGGTTCCACAGATGGGGGCTTTGTTGCCAGGGGTAGTGCTGGCAAGACTGCTGTGGCATAAGAGGACACCATTCTAATTGGATGGAGCTTCAGGTAGTTCTTCTTGGCCTCAGAATAAGTCAGCCTGTCAAGTGTCTGATACTCCACAATTTTTCTCTCTTTGTCGAGAACTGTGCAATGTGGTGAGCAGGGGGTATGTTGCTGACTGCACTTGACGCAGACTGGAGGATGAATAACATGGGATGTTGGGATGAGATGCACATCGGAACTCCCGGCATGTGGGGTTGGAATCACACTGGGAGGACATGTGCTCAAAACTTGAGCACTTAAAACAGCACATACGGGGAGGCATGTAGGGTTTAATGTTGCACCGGTAAACCATCACCTTGACCTAATCTGACAATGAAGTGCCCTCGAAAGTCGAGATGAAGGCACTGGTGGCAACCTTGTTGTCATCTGGACACCTATAAATTCGTTGGATGAAATGAACACCATGTTG
The DNA here is from genome assembly GCA_026315105.1 of Locusta migratoria. Classification (NCBI taxonomy): domain Eukaryota; kingdom Metazoa; phylum Arthropoda; class Insecta; order Orthoptera; family Acrididae; genus Locusta; species Locusta migratoria. Next base: position 356,672,685 of record CM048749.1, read on the forward strand.
CTCTATATTAGCTCTTAGTTCTTCATAAGATTGTAACAAGAGGTCTTTATGAAATATGAAACCCTGGACCATATTTAATGTCTTGTAAGATATTGTGGTAACGTAAACATCACCCAGTTTGTCACAGGCAAGCAATACCAGTGACTGCACTGATGATGATGTCGTTATGAGGACTGCCCCTGATCATATTTTAGACATGCACTCCACCTCTCCATACTTGTCCTCTACAAAGTATAAAGGTTTCATCGCCTTGAAAGATTCACTGTCAGACTTATTGCAAATTAGGTATTTGGGGGCATAAGCCTCACCTTGTTGATGGGTCCTATGTTCCTCTCATGGTGTGGCCAAGAAAAGTAATGAGTGAGGATCATAAGTTTCTGCATTGAAATCAGGCCTTCCTCAATATGAGATGGCAGTTGTACGTCTGCCAACATTTCGAGATGATCTCATGGTGTTCCTATGACCAGCTAGGGAAATAAAAGTCCACCCAGGCAGAGTCCCACTTGCCTGGGTAAGCCTAATACAACTGAGGTGCGGCAAGTTCCTCAGAGGTTGCTCGTTAGTGACTGTTCAACCTCAACAGCCATGCATCTCCTCGAAACATAGCACACTTTGAGATTGAGATTTTCTTTTTATTTTATTTTATTTTTTAAAATTTTTTTGGAGGTGTTTACCGTCCTCGTGACCTGAGTGATTAAGTCAAGATTCCCGAGCTCTGTAATATATAATATTACACTGTCCCCAGCTGGGAACCCTGGATTCACCATCGCCAAGCCTGTACTCAGGACATTAATGCTAAGCCCCTGAGGGTAACTGTACTGATTATTGGTAGTATATGGACATGAGCTTGACAACACTGAAATTCATTACTGAGAGGTAAAATGCGAACATTTTAAATTAAAGCTGTGTAATTTTGTATGAAAGACATACAATGAAGTAGTATCAATGCTTTAATGACAAATGTAGGGAGACTTGCAGAGTTGACAGTGAATGTTTTATGTATCTGTTTGTCTTGTTAACAGATGGATGTACTTGTAGTTGAGTGGTACAGTCATCTTGGAACACAGTATCACCAGTGTTTAACAAAGACTGAACCCTAATCAGCTTCAAAGATCTCATAATCTTTAGTAATAATTCCACCGAACAATGTCTCCATACGACCTAAGGTGTAACACGATATGGCTGCTTAAATCATTACTGAACCTCCACCATATTTAACTCTTTGCGTTAAGCCATTTGCAGTGTAGGCTTGAGTTAGAAACAGTGATGAAAGAAGACTTATACAATCAAATGAAATTCTTCTTTTACTTCACAGTCTGGATTTTATGACTCTGGAACCATTGTTTCCTATAACGGTCCCCATGAAATTTTTTGTGAAAATAGAGTTCACAAGTGAAACATTTGGTACTACATTGACATTTACTGCTGTAATACTTTTATTTTACTTTTCATCACATTCCTCATTAATGAACATCTGTCATGATGACTTAACACTAACTCTCATTCACATTGACTTATTGGATGAGATTTCCTGTACTTTCTGTATATGGCACGTTAACCGACTGCCGGTGTGGCGCAAAGGATAGCGTCACCGACTGCGGTGCTGAAGGTCGCCGGTTCAATCCCATCCACTGGCAAAAATTTATTTCTTTGAAATTAACATTTCCAGAATGTTCTACAAGTTTCTTATGTTAACTATTCTTATCATTTCTGGTACATTCTGTCTGTGTATAAATAGCAGAGCACTCTGCCTGAGAGTCAGTCAGTGCTGCATGTACGTTTCAGTTCGCAATAAAACTGCTTTCAATATAAGTGCTGTGTTCACTTGACAACCTTCCCTTCGAAGTCAAGCCTGCTTCCATTTCAACACGACAATATGAAACCTGTGGAACACCAAACTCCTTTGTTACAGATATACCCACTACACTTACACTATGTGATCAATATATATGGACACCTGACTGAAAATGAGCTACAAGTTAGTGGCGCCCTCCATCGGTAATGCTGGAATTCAGTATGGTGTTGCCCCACCCTTAGCCTTGATGACAGCTTCAACTCTCACTTGCACAGGTTCCATCAGGTGCTGGAAAGTTTCTTTGGAAATGGCAGCCCATTTTTCACAGAGTGCTGCACTGAGGAGAGCTATTGATATAAGATGGTGCAGCCTGGCACAAATTCAGCAGTCCAAAACATCCCCAATGTGTTTTAAAGGATTGAAGTCAGAAGACTGTGCAGGCCAGTCCTTTAGAGGGATGTTGTTAGTGTGTAACCACTGTGCCACGGCCATGCATTATGAACAGATGCTCGATTGTATTAAAAGATGTAATCGCCGTCCCCAAATTGCTTTTCAACAGTGGGACACCTGACTGAAAATGAGCTACAAGTTAGTGGCGCCCTCCATCGGTAATGCTGGAATTCAGTATGGTGTTGCCCCACCCTTAGCCTTGATGACAGTGGGAAGCAAGAAGATACTCCAAACATCGATGTAGGCATCTGCTGTGATAGTGCCATCCAAAACAACTAGGGGTCCAAGTCCCCTTTATGAAAAACACTATCACACCATAACACCAACACCTCCCATTTTTACTGTTGGCAGTATACACGCTAGCAGCATTCACCATACCCACACCCTGCCACCAGATCACCACATTGTGTACCGTGATTCATCACTCCACACTACTTTTTCCACTGTTAAATCATCCAATGTTTATGCACCTTGCACCAAGTAAGGTGTCATTTGGTGTAGACGTGCGTGATGTGTGGCTGAAGGGCGACCGCTCGCCCATGAAATCCAAGTTTTCTCACCTCCCACCTAACTGGCATAATACTTGGAGTGGATTCTGATGCAGCTTGGAATTTCTGTGTGATGATGCCTGCCTATTAAACAGTACAGCCCTCTTCAATTCTCAGCAGTTCGTCAGTCAACATACGAGGTTGGACTGTACGCTTTCATGCTGTAAGTGTCCCTTCACGTTTCCACTTCACTATCACATCAGAAACAGTAGACCTAGGGATGTTCAGGAATGTGGAAATCTTGCGTACAGACTTCTGATACAAGCGACACGCAATCACTCGACCACATTCGAGGTCTGTGAGTTCCTTTAAGTGCTACATTCTAATGACTACTGAGATCGCTGATCTGGAGTACCTGACAGTAGGTGGTAGCACAATGTACCTAATATGAAAAATTTAGTTTTTGCGGGTGTCCAGATACTTTTGATCACTTAGTGCTGCTCCTATATAATGCACTCACAACAGAATACTGATCTGACCATGGTCGATTTTGTAAAATGTCTGTGCAGTAGTATGTTTTACAATCACAATCTCTCTAAATCTCTGTATGCAGTAAATATGTTGTTTATAATAACTTCAGGGAAAATGAATTAACGCAACTTTACCTTGACTTGACTTTAGTTTTACCGATTGGTGGACTTAAATAAACTATACTGCCATTCTAGAGCAGAAGATAAAAATTTCTAATGACTTTATCAAAAATTATAAAAGTGTTTCATTCTTTTTTTTTTTTTTGTACCTGTGGAATTCTAGAGCTGACAAACTATTATGCAATCTGCCAAATCGTTATTTGTAATAAGTTTTCACACAATCGCCTTGTGAGAGCAGACTTTCACAGCACATATTTTGAGTTTCTGTTAATTATTTTTTGTAACAATCTTATGCTACATTTTGTTGTGCATTTCTTTATATATGAGAATGAGATGTTAGTTTTGCACTTGTGACTCACTGCTTTCTGTTGTGGAGGTAAGACTCCACCCATGCAAATGGGATGTCATTCATGCTGTAAGTAGGGAAAGGACAATTCCATGAAAACAATAATAAGAAAAATAATGTGAAAATAACAGTGATCACTATAAGAAGTTTATCATTTTTATTGGTGTCATTTATGAGGTTTTTGTAGCATATACTAAATGCAATTTCTTTGATATCAATGACTTCATCAAGTAGAAATATTACTGATAACAATCATTATTGTTATGGTTGTCTCTTTCCGCTAGAGACGCTGTTGTCGCACCAAGTGTGAGACTTAAACTTCCATAGCAGCTGTATGTGTACGTTAGACTGTAATATCAGTATGTAAATATGGATTAAAAATGGCGGGGGTTGTATCAGTTTGATATTCATTGCATTGAATCACATTTCTTAGAACAAAGCAACCAAGAAAAAAATTTGAAAAATTTGGTAAATTTGAAAAGTAAGAGAGTAAACAGCATTTTCAAAGAGTAATAATCTGATTGCTACCAAACTTCACATGAACACCCGCAGTGCTCTCTATTAGTTTTCTGGTGCACTACGAAACTAACAGCGCATCTATTAGCTCTTTGCTGCATTACGCTGTTCTTTCCAATTAGGAAATACACCTAAAATTTCAAATTACGTTATATTTTATTTTCCTGATCTGATTTTGATGAAATGAAGCATGTATCCAACTGCACTAAATGCTTAAGTTACGGCTGGAAATCCTATGAAAATTTCGTCAGGTAGTTTTGGAGATAAACGTGTTCAAAGAGGCAGACAAACATGACAGTCATAGATACAAAACTTTAAATTGTGATATCTCCCCCCCCCCCCCCCCCCCCCGTGATTCCACTTTTATGAAACAAAGTTGCCCCATGTAAATCTGTGAAGTAGTGATATTTCTAATAGTTAGCTGTACACTCATGCTTCGTGACAGATATTAAAGAAAGGATACCAACACTTGTTGTAGAGAACTACACCATAGTTATGAGAATGAAAAATGCTGCATTGCATTTAATTAATTATTTGGCATACTACGTAACTTACAGGGCCTCTGTTTGTTCTTTATTGTACTAAACCTTTTTCGAGGCATTTCTAAACAGAAGTTGTAAGAAGTACACCCCAAAATAAGAAAAGAAACTACATAAATTCGTGTTTCCTTGCAAAGACTTCTTAGTAAATAAAAACATCGACGGATGCCAAGGAACATTGTTATGTTTTAAATTCAAATAATACCCGTGGAAAGAAGCACTTATTTTTCTTTCCATGGCATTGCAAGGCATGTGGCATACAGCAGGTAAAAAAAAAAATTATTTGTTTTCGTACCTGGGTTAAATTTTACTATGTTAACATTGGCAATGAAATATTTGCTTTAGTGGGATCATTAATTTACTGATTGGAACAACATTAATTATTTATTTCATTATCAACACAATGAATTATTGCCCTCATTCTACGTTGCCAACATCAATACACTCCAGCACTGCCGTAAGGAAAATCTTAGTCTTGTTTCCGTGTATTACGCCTTAATTATGAGAATAAAAAACACATCATCGCCATCTATTAGCTATTTGGTATACTATGTAACAGTGCCTCTATTGGATCTCTGTAATAGTGCTTCTATTGGATCTTTGCTATACTATGCTGCAATTCAAGCATAGCATACAGCAGAAATTACAAATTACGATATCTTTTCTTCCCCGGATCCAATTTTGATGAAGTGAAGCTTGACCTATGAAATCCCATCACAGTTTATATAATACTCTAGGAGATTTGCTGTACTACACCATACGTATAAGCATAGTATACACATAAAACTTCAAATTACAATATCTTTCCTTCTTCTGATCTGCTTTTGATGAAATGAAGCCTATGTTATTCTCCAAACTATTCTCAATTTACCTGTGGAAACCCATGAAAGTTCATGTAGTACTTTTGGAGATTATCCTCAACAAGTAGTCATACATGATGGCTTTTACACAAATGGTTAAATTATGATACCTTTATTTTTTTCTGATTCAATCTTGATTATTGAAGCCTTTATGTAACCGCATGGTAGGCTCAATTTAAGTGTAAAAACTCCATGAAAATTCGGCACGCAGTTTTTGAGATAAACGTGTTCAAAGTGACAGACAGACAGACATAACGGTTGTAGATAACAAATTTCAAATTACTGTATTATTTTTTTCCGTGATCTGATTTTTATGAAACGAAGTCTATATGTTGTCCCGAGTTACGTTCAAGTTACCAGTGAAAACCCCACGCAAATTCTTGAAGTAGTTTTGGAGATAAGAGGTTTTTAATAGTTGAACAAACAGACAGGATGGTTACTGAAAACAATTAAAATTACGATTTCGTTTTTCTCCATTATCCAATTTCTATAAACTTATGCCTATATGTTGAACCAAACTTTTCCCATATTTCCTGTGAAAACCACATGAAGATTCATTCAGTAGTTTTACAGATTGAAGTGAACAGCGACAGGCCTACATTTACAGATTTATTATTAGTATGGAATTTTTCAAATGTTATTACATAAAATTCCAAGTGACATACATAATGTATATTATCACTCTGTGAAAACATATGCATCCAAATGTGAGTTAAATTGGCTGGGAACTAGGAATGGTACACCAAATAAAGATACTGGTTATGTTTTTCTTCAAATTTATACTACTTTACCTGCATTAACATAAGGGGTAAAATCTGAACAATAAGAAGACAGATCCCAAAATCCCCATTAGTTTTAACAGAAATAAAGTACTCTGAATATTTCTACACCATAAAAGTTCAAATAAAAGCAATTATCTGTATCAATCAATTAACAGTTGCAGTTCCTTGCCACAGTCCAATATGGACAATATAAGGGTAATTTAACACCAACAAAGTAAAATTTTAATTAGTAGATTACTCACCAATGATACTACTGTTGCTGTTGCTCATTCCAGATACATCAGTTCTTGTTTCCACAGTCAAAACTCTGTTGATGTCATTTTTTAATAATATGTCTACTATCTTTAAGTTTACAGGCACAGGACTGGGAGAAGTTATGCTAGAAGGTGGGCGATCATCATTCAATTGCAATTTTATATTCTGCACACCAAACTGAAAAGTAAAGATGGCCAAAAATCAAATAGTTAAATACTTAAATACATACATAAGTATTGTAGAAATGTTTAAATTGTAATGTTTTATGGATATTCTAATTGGCCTATGAGACAAATAATAGTCAAACCATGTGACTACTTAGGCTTTCCCGGTGTAATAATTGATAATATTGTTCTTGGTTTTCCTGCCAGATAAATATGTCATCTGGACCATTATTTCGGCAATCCACCTGGCCACCATCCTCAGTGACAGTGCTGGTACACCATCTCGACAAGACTAAGTACAAGACGCGAGTGGAGGCCCCTATATATGCCGCGATAAGCCGAGAGCATGTGCGCAAGAATGGACAGTTCCACCATCTAAGTTTTAGTGCCACCAGTTGTTGAAGCCAGCATAAACGATAGATCGCTATTCAGCAGGTCTACAGAGAGACTGTTGCCTTGTATGTAATGCAATGCAGGGTTCCATATTTTACTCAAGGGAAAACCCTCATCTCCCTTTTATAATATTGTCAGAAAGGCGAATTTCAATCGATTCTTTTAAAATGCAGTTCCAATAGCGAGACACAGAGGCGACCATTTGTGTGTCATCACACTTCATTTTATGTCCCGCAGTAAGTTCTCAGCTACCGCAGGTTTCTCTGGCTGAAGCAATCTTGTGTGTTGATGGTGTTCGGTACGTCAATCTTGAATTGTTTGAATTGTCTGACCGATGTAAATTTCCCACAGTAACAAGGAATTTTGTATACACTGGGTTTCCTCAATCCTAAGTCATCCTTGACTGAGCCCAGTAGCGCTCTAACTTTAGCAGGTGGACGAAAAATACATTGGATGTCATGTCTTTTCAAAATTCTTTCTATTTTCAAAGAAATGCTTCCACAGCAAACGGTAGGAAAGCGAGCGACTTGCACGGTTCTTCTTGTGGCTCCCGCAATGGTCCAAACTGGAAATCATGGCAGATTTGTTGGTCAGTGTAACCACTCTTCTTGAATACCATTCTCAGATGGTCCATCTCTTTAGTCATACTTTCATCATCTGAAATGGCAAAAGCTCTTTTTGTCAGCGTATGCAGGACACCAGTTCAAAGGAGGATGACAACTTATACTCAAAGCACGTTTATTATGAACTCAACATACATGCAGCACTGACTGCCTCTCAGGCAGAGTGCTCTCCTATTTATACACAGACAGAATTTACCAGAAATTAGAAAAACAGTTAACATAACAAACAAGTAGAATTTACAAGTGAACATGAGAAAGATGTAGAACCTTCTGGAATTGTTAATTACAAAGAAATAAATTTTTGCCGGTGGGCGGGATTGAACAGGCGACCTTCAGCACTGCAGTCTGCGACGCTATCCCCTGTGCCACGCCGGCAATCGGTGTTCGTGGTCTCTCGAAGCAATATATAAAGGAAATGAATTTCCAATATGAGGAAATGATCTTCATTTTTTATCCATGTGAATAGAAGCCTCTAGATTACTAAAGCCATATTTATTTATTATGACATTTCAGTGCCTGCCATCATCAGATTTAGAAACCTCTGAATTGGTGAAGTGAAGTTCAGTTTCAGTGATGAAGCCTGTTCCTTGAAGGGGCATCTACTAGTAAGTACAGATTGTATCACTGACACTGAATATTTCTTCGCAAGTTCAGAGGTTTTTAGATCCAATGACAGCAGATGTTGAAATGTCATAACAAATAAACACAGTTTTAGCGATCTAGATGGTTTTATTCATATAAACAAAAGTTTGACAGATTCATCTGTGGAGATGAGGAGGGTAGACAAAGAAAGAGGAGGAAGAGACATTGGAGAGAGTAGGTCAAAGACAGTACAATGTTAAGCATTGAACCAATATCAATCAGTTCAGAGATGATAAGGACAGAGTTTTCAGATTGGTTGGTTAGTGTTTGGAATTTTTAAGGAGACTAAACAGTTAGATGATCAGTCAGTCCCCTGTTCCTATCTAAGATGTCACAGCAATAGGCTTACACAGATAAAATCATAATGCTCAGTGCCCAGAAGGAAAACCACCAATGTGTACAGAGTGGTAATGAATGCTACAGTGACAATATGAAAGGAGGAAAAATTAGAGCCGAGGAATTGGTTAACTTGTCTAAAACATTACAGCAGGAAGCTTTGGCTGGCTGACCAAAGGATAATTAAGGATGATCCAGCCACTCTGCACACATTAAAAAGCCTCCAGCCAGAAGCAGAACAGACAACAGGGCTTAGAACCTGGAGAGGCAAGAAGGCATAATCACAGAGAATTAAGAAAGCACAACAGGTAGACTGAAAGACTGCCACATGGAAGCTAAAAGGGGACAGTCCCCCAGGATGTGGACCACTGTCAATAGAGAACCACAGCTACATATGGGTGGATCTGTGTGTCATGTGGCCATGTGTTAACTGCTGTAACCAATACATAGAGAACAACTCAGTCCCTACAAAAGGCCCTGGGGGGGGGGGGGGGGGGGGCGACTTCCATGCAGCCATTGAGAGCTTCACCACACATAGTATGGCACATTCTAATTAGACCATTCTGAACTCCAGACCCCAAGTACCTTGTGATTCAATGCCAATCGGATATCACTTTCTGGAAGACCAATCCCTAAGGGCTGAGATGGTGGCCTGCTTGTCCAGCGGAATGACGTTTATTACCCATGACGGCAACTTGGCTTGCAGTCCAAACAAAAAACAATCAACAGCCAGACTTACTGGGAGTGAAGACAGAGTCATGAATAGACTACACCGAAGGATGGTGAGGGAGACCCTGGTTGAGGGCTAGGAATCCACTCAGGGAGTGACTACAGGTGACAAATGACTTCCTGTGACAGGCTCCGAGATATTTGAGAGCATGAGAAACAGTGACCAGCTATGCAGTAAAAACACTACACCCATGAGGCAATTAATGCTGTTCGACCTGGTGCCCAAAGACATAGGCATAACCAATGTGACCATCTACCACAAAGCCACTGGTATACACAATTCCTGCGCCAACAACCAAGTCAAAAAGTGCCAGGAACTGGTGATGAAGATGTGTCGAAGAAACTAAGGATTTTGAGTCATGGGACAAATCCATACAAAGCTGCAAGTGAGGAATTGACCAACGAGATGAATGGGAAGAATAGTGGAAAGTGGGAGGTATGGGAAGCTACTCAAGTGATGATAGGAAAGAATGAACCTAGACCGTCATCAGGAGACCTGGCCTGGACCACCATGGAGGTTAAAGGGAGTGCAGCAGTTGGAAATAGAAGCATACAATTTGGGTGGTAGGGCAAGGCATGAACACAGGCAATATAAGAAGCTGTTGGCCGTGGAACTGCCGGGGAGGGATCCCAGCTTCAACAAGGAGGCTTGTCAACAGACTTGTGCAGGAATTCCTTGTCGGTATACAGTCACCATTATGGAGAATTGGGTCCAGGACATGCAATGTTGAAGGTGCTGCCAAGTCATACACCAAGCTTCCATAATCAAAGCATGATTGGATGAGGGCCTTATAGAGCTGCAAGAGAGTTGAATGGGCAGCTTTCCAAACAGAGTGGCTGGGCCAGTGAAGAATGTGTAGATATACACAACACTTGTGTTTGAGCTGATGAAAGTGGGACAGACATCAAAGATCATGCCTAAAAAGTGGTGTGTGTGTGTGTGTGTGTGTGTGTGTGTGTGTGTGTGAAGAAGTTTATCAGCCAGGAAAGCTCTGTGTATGGGTGAACCACCCAATGAAGACAGAAGTGCATTAATTGCATTTTTGATTCAGAGAACTGGAAACCGTGGGCAAGGGCTCAATACTGTGCCTTTTGAATGGCTCCCTGCAGTCATCATTTGACAACACCAATGGTAGCAGAACTGAATTACATGCAAACGTCATTGGCAAACAAGGAGGAAGAAACTGATGCCCCACTGCCACAGCAACCACATAGATGGGAGCACTAAGAACAGAGTCCTCCAGGACACCGTTTTCTTGATTATGGTGGGAGCTGAAGGAGGTACTAACCCTAACTTGAAAGGAGCGAACCAAGAGGAAGTTCTGGATAAACCTTGGAAGTGGGCCCTGTAAGTCCCATTCATACAGTGTAGCTTGTATATGATGATGCCAGGCAGTATCATATGTTTTTCTAAGATTAAAAAAGGCAGCAACAGGATGTTAATGACTATTGAAAGCAGTATGAACAGCCGACTCCAATGACACAAGATTGTTAATAGTGGAGCAGAAAGTCTCCTGTTGTGGAGCCAGGAATTTCTGATCTTCAAGGATCCACATGAGCTGTCAATTCACCATATGTTCAAGGAATTTATACAAAATGTTGGTAAGGCTGGTAGGCTTCAGGTCTCAGCACTGGGATGATGATGCTAATTGCCATTGGGATGGGAAAACATCCCCCTGCCCAGAGAAAATGGAACAGGGTGGGCAGTTGATGTTGAAAGACCACTGAAATCTGACGAAGGAACTGGCTGCGAATGAAATCAGGTCCTGAGGCATCAGGGCACTTTGGAACTTCCACTCACTAACTGTGGTATTGTACGTATACATGTGAAACAACTGCTTCCACTAGATCTGCTCTTTAAGGGTGCAGAAATCTGCACTGTAGAGTGCAGTCTGTATCTATGTGCATAATGCTCTGCCATGTGCTCAGTGACGGCAGTGGCGTCAGTGCAGAGGGCATCCTAAATGTGGAGACAAGGAATTCCTGCTGGTTGGCACTAACCAAAAAGACATCAAAATTGAACCACACCCGAGAAGGGGATGCACGAGAACCAACGGTGGTGACATACCTCTCCCAAAAGACCTGGTCACTCTGCTGGATCAGTAGCTAAGCTCGTGCCCAGACCCAGAGGCATTTGAATGCAATCAGATGCTCTCAACAAATGTGGCACTGGTGGTACTTAATTGCCTGCCAGTGTTCCTCATAACCTCAGGGATCTATGGTGTTCACCAAGGCACCAACTTACACCTAAGTGATCCAGGGGAACACAGGACAGATGCCTCTGTGGCAAAAACAATGACCTGGTGAATCACCATATGCCGTATATAACTTCAGTGGGAAACAGCAACCTCAGTGACCAAGGCGTAAGATAGTCATTCTGCCCTGCAGAGAGACCAATTGGGGCAAGCAGTGTGCAGGTTGAAACTGCAGGAGTGACAGAGGTATAGGAAAATGGTTGGTACCACAAAGGTTGTAGGGGACCCTCCAGCTAATATGCGGGAGAAGGCTTGGGTTACTAAGAGACAGGTCAATGACTGAGTATGTTCCCTGTGCCACACTAAAATGCATGGGAGCATCTGTGTTGAGAAGGCAAACATCCTGCTGTGCCAAGAAACTAGTTGTTGCTCCTAATAAAGCATTTTTAAACAAGTAGCGTAGCAGTGAAAAATTCTCACAAATGATTTTTAAGATAATTTTCTTAAATTTCTTAAGAATAATGTTCTTCCAGCATCTCAGTGATCAAAACTGTCTGGTTGATGACTGCAGAAATAACTGGCCTGGTATAGAACACTTGCTCCAACACTAGATTGACTTGTGAAATAGGTGGAAGTGGCATGGACTGCTTTATCTGAAAAGAACTTGTCTCTTTGATTCAATGCGATGCAGTTAGCAGAGGATTTAGTCAGCAATGGCATCAATATACTATACCAATTTTGTCTTTCTCACATCAAATATGACTGTATTTTCAATCATGTGACTTTTGAATGGTTTGTTATCTCCCAAATAAATTTGTCTGTGATATCGCCAGTCCTTATTAGTGTTGTATTTTGGATGGCCAGTAGTGTATAAAATGCAAACAAATGTTTAATCAGTAATTGAGTTATAAAATGATACAAAAGAGATGTGAGAAAATCAATACCAGATGACTTCAGTGAAGACAGAAGAAGCTGTAATCAACATCACTGAAAGAGAAGGCTGTGGCATGCTTGTGTTAGGTCATGCAGAGTAGGTCATGATCCCATAGCTGAGAGGCTAACCACTAGGACATTGTGAACTGTGCCCTAGTGACCAGCCAGTTAGCTATGTGATCACGACCTACTCTGCCTGAAGTGACACAAGCATGCTGCGATCTCCTCTTTCAGTAGTGTTGCTGTAAGCCTGCTGCATGAACTGAAGAAGGCAGTTCATTTATGTAATTTACTTGAGTATGTTATCTTCCTCAGTCTAAAATATCTCCAGCCACAGTAGCAGGCTGACAACAGTGGTTACCTCATAGGTGTAGTGGACAAGAGACCTGGGTTCAAAACCCTAACTTAGGCATACATTTAATTAAATGCTTTGGCTTAGACTCTCATATAGTTGAGAGACTAAATACATATATGTCTCGGGGTTATTATTATTATTATTATTATTCAACCTTTTCAGGCCTAATTTTTCTTCTGCAGGAAGGACATTATTTTTTATAGCTCTTATTCTCTTAAGTTATTTTTTTAATGATTTCAGAAGTAAGATTTATACAATTATATGTACCTATTTTCACACTGTACAGTTGTGTACACTGAAAAATAAGGTTTTTTATGGGATAAAATAATTAATTTTGAAGTACTGATTGTTGTACTAAATAAGCTGCTCATTCAGTAATTATCTCATAAAATAACAACTATGGTACTACTTTTAGTTATACCTAGTGGAATAGTACACACAACCCATAGCTTTCTGAATTTCACAAACTGCTATGCAATGTAACACTCACTCGTTGGTATTTCTACAGTGTTCCACCACAGTGCATGATGAAAAGGTTGAAAACTGGCATTTGTATACATATTGTTTCCAGTGAGAAATGTTTCTGCTGAAACTTAAACTCACTAAAAGTTATATACACTGTTCTGACCAGTTGTATTGAAAAGGTTAAATATCACCTACATCTGAGTTTCAGGCAGTATTACCTCCATTTAATTCAGTGGAAATGTGCTATTTCAATTTTGTAGAGACTGGATAATTTTGGGACAAGTTAAAAAGGCGAACCTCAAGATAGACTGTGGCAGAATTTGGGGTGAGGATGGACTACTGTATGTTAACTTCTGATGGCAGTGTTCAGAGGAAGGGGCAGGGAGCAGAGGAAACAATCCTGGCTCCATAATTTGCTGCTGTGAGCAGAGAGGTGAGTTGCAGTGGGGGACAACAATCAATGCCTTCTCCCTGTAATTCAAGCAGAAGTTACTCACATTTAATAATGTACCAAATAATGGTAAATAAAACAATATCAAAGCATGACAATGGATAGCGGACATGGCACAGTCAGTTAGTAATGGACTGCTGGTCATGACTCCCAACGTCTACTGATTTCTGTTGATTCATGACTAAGGAGAGCCATGCCAACTAAAAGTTAAGACACAGTAAATTAGTTTTTGCAACTATGTTAGTTGCTGTGCCAGGATGAAGCACAGTTGGCACTTAGCAGGAGACCAAAGTTCAAATCACAACCTTGACACAAATAGTAGTTCAATGATCCAGCCTATAGTCATTGTACTTGCACAGACTGCAGAATGGAGGACAAAGTAATAGGCTACCCTGGTGTATAAAAAGAACTGAAAGAGTTGAAAACAAATAAGTCAACAAGTCTTGAAGGAATCCAAACAAAGAGTATCTACAGCACAGATCGTTTGACTTACCCAAAGCACAGGCTCATTAAACATTCAAGCTTTCACAACCATTGGCTGCTTCGTCAGGAAAAGAGGAAGAAAGGAAGGGGAAAAAGGGAAGGATGCAAGTTTTAAGGGAGTGGATGAGGAGTCATTCCAATACCGGGAGTGGAAGGACTTACCATAGGAGAAAAAAAGGAAGGTAAACAAATACACCCACACTCACACACAAACACACCAAGGCAAACGTTTGTAGAAAGCAAAGAAGTTGGACAGAGATACCACTTGAGGCAGAGGCTCTGTCCAGAGAACAGAGGCAAAGATGTTATAGAATGGTGGGCGGAAATTTGAATTTAGCAGAGATTGAGACCAGGTGGGCAATGTGAAGAGAGAATATGCTGAAGGGCAAGTTCCCATCTCCGGAGTTCTGGCAAGTTCCCATCTCTGGAGTTCCGAAAGATTGGTGTTGGTGGGAAGTATCCAGATAACCCTGACGGTATAACACTATGCCAAGATGTGCTGGCCATGCACCAAGGCATGTTTAGCCGCAGGATGAGCCTCATTACCAACAAACACTGTCTGCCTGTGACCGTTCATGCGAGTGGCCAGTTTGTTGCTGGTCATTTCTACATACAACACTTCACAGTGCAGGCATGTCAGTTGGTAAATCACGTGGGTGCTATCGAAAATGGCTCTGCCCTTGGTTGTGTACACCTTCCAAGTTACAGGACTGGAGTAAGTGGTGGTGGAAGGGTGCATAGGGCAGGTTTCCCTTTATATTATATGAGTGTCATTTTTGTGTGTGTCTCTCTCTCTCTCTCTCTCTCTCAGATCAATGAACGTCTTTGTGATGAGTTGCAACTATCCTCATTATATTGATAAATTTCCTTGATTTGCAAAAGTTTGTGTCCTTACATCGGTACCAACAACCACAGTTATTTTGGACATCAGGAGGATTTTGGACAGTATGGTTTATCTTCTCTTTCCCACTGCATAGCAACAAATTATTGCTAAATTTCACCTCCACACATTTATTTTGTGCACAAGACTGCAATTCACACTTTCCTAACACTTATTTTGAGTCGTTTGTTTACCAACATAATGTGACTAAGAGTCTCATTGTCGGAAGTCCACACTGTGTTATGGAGTAGAAAATTTCTATTATTGTGACTAATGGAAAAATACTGTAGTGACAGTTGTAACAAGATCAGTAGGCTGTGGCACTGTGAGAAGTTCTGTACAAGCTTGTCAAGAGTTTTGTGTCAAGTTATGAAATAACAGAGGTTTTTATAAAATTATGTATTATGTGGGGTGATTTTTGATAATGCTGAGAATTTATAAAAACAAAAGTTCCTTTAGTTTAGTTTAATTATGACCTGGAGCTTTTAAACAAAGCAGTTTGTGATATTCAGTGTAGCAAATTAACAATAAAAAAAATCGCACTGACGTGTTTTCCGGACCACTTTAGATTTGTAGTTTCGTAAGTTTTTGCAAACATTTTGGAGCAAAATAATAAAGAATTATGGCGATAAGATTACGACTCTACTATTGTAGTAATATCTATGCACCCAACATGTAAGATTCTTTCTGACCATATTTTAACAAACAGGCAAAATTATATGATGTTTGTGTTTAGCTTTGACAAACATACTCTTCTTTGAACTATCATTTTAATATCTCTCCCATATTTTCATTATATTTTTCCGTTAAAATATTATCACCTATCTTGCCTTGGTAGTTCTAAGTTTATTTTCTTTGCTGTGCTGGTTACAAATGACTATGGGCTGGAATGAATGTAGTGTACATTTGGCATTCGGACGAGTGACTATAGCATGGACGAAACACAGCGTACATTTGGCAGTCGTAAATCAGTCACGTGACATCCCTCCCCCCAAACTCTCTTTTGCAAGTGCCATCTTGCTTTCTCTACTTGATGATTTTCTAATTATAACTCAAGCGTTGTCATTTCAAATCAATGGCGCACTGAAAATTATCAAAAACACGTCGTTCTTAGGACAATGAATTATAACCTAATTTTGGTTAGTTAGTTAAAACCTGCCATCGTAGGAGCGTGTTTTTGTTGGGAAGAGCCGATAAGCAAATGTTAGGATCACACTTAGAAAACAAATGGACATTGTTTAATTCCAGGACTATGGGTGTAGATGAATTGTGGACTAAATTTAAGTGCATTGTAAATAAAGGTTTAGAGAAATACGTGCCAGTAAAAATGATTAAGGATGGAAAAGATCCACCGTGGTATAATAATAATGTTAAAAAGCTGCTGAGAAAGCAAAGACTCTTGCACTCTTGATTCAAAAAAGAACATGCAAATGATGACAGGCAAAAGTTAGTAGAAATTCATGCGTCTATAAAAAGATCAATGCGCAAAGCATACAATAATTGAATCGCTGATTGGAAAAAGGAAGAAAGTCCACACACCACTGTTTTGAGAAAACTTGTTAACTCCTAAAATATTGTTCCGACAGTTTTATGATCCATTACAAAATTGTTGAAATAAATTATTTGCACTAAATGATGAGTCGTTCGAACACCTTCGATAAATATTTTTGAAGCAGGCGCCTTTGGAAGTTGGTGGACATTCTTCCTGTTTCCAATAAACTATTCTCTTGAGGGTAGCTTGCAAATAAATTCGCTGTAACACAGGTTTAAACTGCTATTTATTGTCATTTATGTTACAAACTGATAATACTGATGTCAATTTAGTCCAACATCTTAAGACCAATAATTTGTTTTGATGTAGTATTAAAATTTTTAATTAACTATTTTAACGCTTTTTAATCTTCTTCAGTATCTTGTACAGCTTTGTTTCCTGGAAATACTGATTTTCTCCTTCAGATAGGACATCATTATTTCTTGTGGACCACTAAAGAATGTTGTTATAAAACTCATGATACTCTGATGGAATGAGCTTTATTACTTTATTAAGATCTTGTAGCTTCTTGTGATCAATAGGAATCTTCTTGCTGTATGCCATATTTCTCGGATAATGAGGAACTTTTCGTCCCCTATATGTATTGTGGCGCAGTCATCTACACACTCCATACAAACGACCTATCCTGAGTTTTGATGTGTGTAGGTCAAATGCCAGAATTTAGCAAAAAAAAGTTCAAATGTTTGTAAATCTATCGGACTCAACTACTTGGTTATCAGTCCGTAGCTTACAAACTACTTAAACTAAGGTAAACTACCTAAGGACAACACACACACACACACACACACACACACACACACACACACACACACACACACATGCCCAAGGGGGGGGGGGGGGAATTCAAACCCTTGACGGCGAACGGCCGCGCGCACCGCAGCACAGTGCTCTAAGGACGCACGGCTAATCCGCAACGGCAGAATTTAGCAAGTGAAAACCTCTCCTTCGTTTGACAATTTAGGGCAAGTGAGGATTTTTTAAAGTGTTGTGGCCATCATTCAGTAATATTAGTGATATCTTGATGTTCAACAATCTTGAATAAGCTATCATTTCAACTTCCTGTTTGACAGAATAGATTATGTCTTGTTGTCGTGTCACTCTTTATTACAACAAAATCCTTATAGCATGGGAGGAAGACGTGACCACGTACAGGGTAATAATGATAAATTATTTGAAATCTGCCGGTTATTGCTTGATACATCAGGTACCGCACATGTAGTTCATTCACTGATTCGGATAGCTGTTCATGTATGTAGTCGTTGAGGAAATTACGAAATTCATTGGGACCTAGATTACCTTGCCCTTCATGGTAGCAATAAAACTGTGCAGTATTGATTTTCAGATTATGGATTTCTATTCTGCTCCTTCTCCTTTGAAAAGTTGAATATTCTATCAGTCCCATTAAATACAGATCTTTCTCCTTTTTAGTTTTACCATCATACAATTTTATAATAATTTCCATTTCATCCTCATCTTTGAAATGTTCGAAGCCCGTTTTGGAACCACTGCAGTAAAACAAATTGTACAGTATACCACTCCAATACACAGCACATAAATATTTTGCTGTGAAATGTATACAAATACCACAAGACGCATGAATGAAACTTTCTTGCACGATGGACCAGGCCGTTTCGCCGGCAGAACCAAACTTTCTGAAGTTATGTATTCTGTTCCTAGTGATCTGTCTCTCTTGCGTTTATCCTTGACATATTCGTCTATATTTCATACTCCTTTTTTCTGTGTGTACTTGTTCATTATCACTTTCACTCATTATGATGTGAGTTTACAGATAGCAAAGTTACGTAACCATCCTGAGAATACTGTGGGACAGTAAAGCTTAAACAATGTGTTTAAATGCTATTTGGTAGCAATGTTGGAACGCTCCTTGCCTGACATCTGGTGGCTGCTCAGACCAGTGATTGTAAAACGGAAGAATGTCCGGACATTCTTCCCTATTCCAACAACTAAAACCTTTCATAGACTGTACTTTTGGCATTACTGCTGGTTGTTTCTTTCCTATTCCATTAATCGATAAGTGGACAGCTGCGGAAGAAAATGTATATCTCAGCGTATTTTCGTTGAAATTGGACTTTCTTCCTTTTTCCAATCAGCGATTCAATTATCACAGCCATACCTTACCACAAGATCTTTCCGAGCACCCGAAAAAATTCTGGTCCTATGTAAAATCGATAAGCGGGTCTAAGCCCACTGTCCAGTCACTCGTTGATCATTCCGGGGCAGTAATAGAAGAAAGCAAACGGAAAGCTGAAGTTCTAAATTTAACCTTTAAGAAATCTTTCCAGCAGGATGACCGCACAAATGTACCATCATTCGATCAATGTACTAATTCCGAAATGGGGGACATAGTAATAAGTATTTACGGTGTAGAGAAGCAACTATATACAAAAAAGTCTGCTGGACCGGATGGAATACCAGTTCTGTTTTACAAAGACTATTTTGCGGCATTGGTCCCCTACTTAGCTGGCATTTATCGCGAATCTGTAATTCAGCGCAAAGTTCCTAGTGATTCCTCTTCGAGGGACACCACCTTGACGAAGCACTGTCCATGCGGGTGGACAGGCTTGCGCATCCATGGGAAGCTGAGGGCTATACCGAAGGTAGAGAACCTCTTGCCAGAAAGGCCTTAGCTGATGGATCACACTAAGACTGTCCCACAACGTCCCGTCTTCCTTATCCTCTCCCAGTCCATTTCCAATTCCTTTCCCAACCCAAAATGTGATGCGAGGGGTGCGTGGCACATGGGTGGATGTTTCTCGAACTGAGCCTCAGGGATACCGGGCAACCTCCCTGAGTAAGTAGCCTTGCACCGCGCAGGGTTATCGTGGTGTGGACCATATAAATCCCCAAATCTCGAGGAATTAAGATGAACAAAGAGAAAGAAAGTATTTTAAAAGAATCTGAGGGGCAATCTGAGACCTCAGATACTCAGACATCGGGATCAGGACCGATGGAGTGCACTCCTACTTCTGAATCAGGGTCTAGACCTGAGCAAGAAGTGGCAACTGTAACAGAGAAGTTGGACCAGATTAGGATTAAGGCCTTGTCTGGGGCTCAGAGGAGGAAACTTCTCAAGGAACAGAAGCAAAAGGAAGGAAAAGAATGGCTTCCTAAGCATAAGTGGAGGGAATCAAAAGGGCTTGAGCCCAAGACCCCCAAAAAGGAACTGCGTCAGGTCAAAGGGGATACATAGACCCCCTCGACGTCAAAGACAGGTGGCAAGAGGGTTAGGGAGGAATCTAAGACTCCCTCCTCTCTGGACAGGTGTGATCCTAAAAGGCTGAGGCAGGAAATAGGGAAACAGACCTATAGTATTGCAGTCTCGGTCTTTAGAATGGCAGTTGTCCAAGAAGGATATCCACTGGTGAGCATCACCTCGCAGCAGAAGGAGATCGTGCAGATGGCCCTCTCTGATGAAATTGGGAAGGACGCTGGTCCAGGACCCAAATTCAGGAGGGTCTATCTAGATCGCGGTGCCCTCATTTTTGTCTGCGAGGGGTAGCACTCAGCAGAATGGCTTAAGGACAAGGTGCCCATGATATCCACAAGGGAGGATGTGAAGCTGCTGGTAAAGACAGCAGCCCAACTCCTGAACACCGCAAAGGTATAAATATGGATACCAAAGATCCTTAATGATGTCTCTCCAAGACTCTGTTCGAGAAAATAAAGGTCCAGAACCAAAGTCTTGACAGAGGATTGGAGGGTAATTAACCAAAAGGTCGTTCCGGAAGGACGAACCCTGGTGGTGGAGGTCAGAGAGAAGTCCCTGAAAGCAATGCAAGAGCAAGGCCTGAAACTGTCTTTACGGTTCTTGCAGGTTGCCGTCAGGGTAATCAAAGACCTTAAAGGCAATAATGGCAGCAAGATGGGGGGACTGGAAGTGCTGCAGATAAACCTGCAGCACAGTAAAGGGGCCACTGCTGCCCTGGACTGTCACCTGGGGAGGCAGGAGGTGGATGTGGCCCTGATACAAGAACCCTATTTATAGACAGGGGGTGTTATCAGGCCTCGGTGGTATTGGAGGTAAGCTGATTTATGCTAGAAATCTAAAAAACTCCCGAACATGCATTTATGTTAGAAATGGAATCCCTTTCATACCAATGATGGATTTTTGTTCCAGGGACCTGGTGACCATCAGGATGCAGTAACGTGAGGAAGGTATCATGAGGGAAATTGTTTTGGCCTCAGCATATTTTCCTTACGAAGACAGCTCTCCTCTTTCTTTGGAAGCCTGCCATCGGCAAGGTGACAAATTGTTGGTGGGATGTGACGCCAATGCCCACAATCTATCGTGGGGCAGCAAGGACATCAACAGTAGAGGTGAGTAACTTCTTGAGTTTCTCCTATCTAACAACTTGGAGATCATGAATAGGGGTGATGAACCTACATTCAGGAATAGTAGAAGGGAAGAAGTAATTGACATAACTTTTGGTTCCATGATGATGGGCAGTTACGTCAAACAGTGGCATGTGGTCCTGGAGCCATCCTCATCAGATCACATGTATATTAAATTCAAGGTTGAAATGGGAACCAGACAGACCATGGCCTATAGGAATCCGGAGAAAACGTACTGGGAGACATATAGGAGAGACCTTGACTTCAGCCTATTGGAAATTAAAACTTTGATAAGGAATCCAGCAGAGTTTGAGGAAGTAGCAGAGGCCGTAACCTCTGTTATAGTGACCTCATATTAGGACAACTGCTCTATCACCAAGAAGTGCACAAATAGGAGTGTGCCTTGGTGGAATAATAACCTGGAAATGCAAAGGAAACAGGTACGAAGACTGTTTAACCTTGCGAGGCGCAAAGGACAATGGGCAAAATATCGTGAGGCCCTTGTCAATTACAACCTTGCCATCAGGCGGGCAAAGGAGGCATCCTGGAAGGTATTCTGCGAGGAAGTGGAGGACACGGCTGCTCAAGCAAGACTTCATAAAATCCTCACTAGGGTACCAACTAATCCAGGAGGAACATTGTGGAAGGAGGATGGGGAGTATACAAAGACAGCACATGAAACGCTGGAACTGCTCCTCAACACTCACTTTAATCAATATACTCTGGTGGATAACTCAGACCAGAATGCGATTCCTGAGAGACAATGGTTCTCCGGTATTTGCAAAGAGGACTGGGATTTGGCCAAGGAGTGTGTCGATTTCAGTAAGGTCCGATGGGTGGTGGGAACATTTCAACCGTTCAAGTCACCTGGCCCCGATGGAATCTTTCCAGCTCTCCTGCAACAAGCGGGAGAAAATCTTATTAGATTCCTAAGCAGGTTATTCAGGGTTAGCCTAGCAGCAGGAATCATTCCCGATGCCGGAGGGCAATGAAGGTTGTCCTCATTCCAAAACCAGGGAGAATTGATCATGCCAAGGCCTAGGATATGAGAACAATTAGCCTGTCCTCCTCCATTCTTAAGACATTGGAAAAGCTCGTTAATGTGCATGTTAGAGAAAGGAGGTTAAGTAGGGCTCCTCTACATTCAAACCAACATGCATCTCAGCCAGGTAAATCCTGTGAGACAGCTCTCCACCAACTCGTTGGGAAGGTGGAGAAAGCACTACACTCTCAGGAAATAGCCCTCTGTATCTTCCTGGACATCGAGGGGGCTTTTAGCAACACGACCTTCGATTCCATGGTTAGGGCAGCAGAGGTGCATGACCTAGGGACCACTGTATGTAGGTGGACTAGGGCCATGCTCAGTGTAAGAAAGGTAGAGGCTACCATGATGAATGAAAAAATGGTAATCAACACCACTAGAGGTTGCCCGCAAAGAGGAGTTCTTTCCCCTTTATTGTGGAATCTAGTGGTGAATAATCTCATTGGAGAATTAAACTCAAGGCAGTACTTTTGCCAAGGATACGCAGATGATCTTGTCATAGTAATACTTGGCAAATTTGCTGACACAGTCAAGAATATGGCACAAGGTGCATTGGACATTGTGCAAGACTGGTGTAGGAAACAGGATCTGTGGGTTAGTCCTAAGAAGACTGTTGTTGTACCATTCACAAAGAAGCATATCCACCGTTCAAGTTGGAATCTAAAGCTTTTCAATGAAGCGCTACCTGTGAAGGGGACAGTGAAATATCTAGGGGTTACATTAGATGAGAAACTGACATGGACCCCTCACATTAGGAATATTTGCTCCAAGGCAAAAGGTACTCTCGTAAGTACCAGCAGAGCTTGTGGCAACAGTTGGGGCCTGAGCATCAAGGGTATCCAATGGATATACACCACGGTGATTAGACCCAGGATCACCTTTGGGGCGGTCGTGTGGTGGAAGAAGGTAGACCAGCAGGTTGCTACTAAGGAGCTTGGTAAGGTGCAGAGATTAGCCTGCTTAGCCATAACACACGGAATCAGCAGCACACCAACTGCTGGGATGGAAACCATGTTGGATATGCCCCCATTACACCTTTGGGTCAAGTTGGAGGCAGCAGGTGGTGCATACAGACTCAAAACTGGCAAAAACTGGAACTCTTTGGGATATCCAGAATCACACACTAATAGTGAGTGAGGTAAATATAGGAAAGGTTGGGGAAATGCCAGCCGACTATATTATAACCCCATACTGCTTCAACAAGCCTTTCAATATAACAATTGGAATTAGGGAGCAGTGGGAGAAAATAGTTCGACACCGTATGGGGGATATTGTCTGGTTCACTGCCAGGTCAAAATCAGACCAAGGCATTGGGGCCGGGGTACACAGGGTGCAGCCAAGACTGGAGGGCGTCATCTCTCTAGGGAAACTGGCTTCAGTATTCCAGGCTGAAATTACTGCCATCAGGGTGTGTGTGGAGGAGAATTTGCGTAGGTGCTACAAAGACCGTAGCATCTACATCTATTCAGACAGCCAGGCAGCCCTGAGATCACTGGCAGCTCATGCAACAAGGTCTAAAATTGTTGCAGAATGTCACACGGTTCTGGTGGAGCTAGGGGAAAGCTATAGAGTAAACATATTGTGGGTCCCTGGCCGCTCGGGGATCAGTGGCAACGAACATGCCGACAGATTAGCCAGGATGGGGGCAGACTCCATTTATTGGACTGGAACCTGTCCTGACAATCACCAAGGCAATGATCAAATTGGAGCTACATAACTGGCTCAGAAGACAGCGCATAGAATATTGGACCAAAGTCCATCAACAAAAACATGGCAAGGTAATGATGCCAAAGCCATGTTTTAAAAGAAGCTCTGCAATCCTGGGCCTGAACAGGAGAGAGATTAGAATCATGGTTGGATTGCTGACAGGCCATGGGAATTTCAAAAAACACCTACATACAATGGGAATAACAGAAGAGGACCCTAAATGTAGGATCTGTGATGACGATGATGAAACTGACTTACATCTAATCTTGGAATGCATTGCACTGGAGAGTAAAAGGCACAGAACATTTGAGACAACCAGACCTGAAGAAATTGTGTCTAATAAAGAACTGGTAAAGGGACTCCTTGCACTGTTGAAGGGCATTGTTTGGCTTTACTAGATATACAGGGAGCGATACCGCACAATAAACGTAGTTTCGGTGCAGGCAGTGGCGGGTTGGACCAAGACTGTTTTGGCTTCCCTGAGAAAAATAAATAAAGCAATCAGTCAATCACTAATATCAAATATAAAGAAGACAGAATTTAAAAAGAAGTCAATTTATGTCTGAAATCACTCCATACAGTTCAAAACTCTGGAGAGAAATTTAAAATACACTTGTGTCTGTAAAATACACTTGTGTCTGTAATCATACTAGTCCACGAGATAATTTTGGACACTTACTTGCTTGTCTCAGGCAAACATATCCACATAGACTTTTCATTTTATTATATTTATTGATTATACTTATGCTCCACCATAATTGCAACAAATAATACAATCTGACAAAACATATGAAAGTAATGGAGAAAATAGTCTCAGAACTGTCAGTAATCACTCTGTTTGATGGTACAATTTTAGAAAGCATTGCATGTGAAATCTCAGCTAACGTTTTTCTCACATGATATCTTACCAGCAATTGATGAAGAGTCACAGGTAGACTTTATATGCCTTGATTTACGGAAGATGTTTGACACGGTCCCGGCTACAGAGCACTAACCAAAGTGTGAGCATGTGTGATTGGGTCACGGATATATATGAGAGGCTTGAAAATTTCTTGGATAATAGAATCTAGTATGTTGTCCTCAACAGCAAGTGTTCACCAGAGAAGAGGGCATCATCAGGAATGCACCAGAAAGTGTGATAGGACTGCTAATATCTTCTAGCTATGTAAATGATCTGACAGGCAGTGTTAGTAATAATCGGTGAATGCTGCTGATGCTGTGGTCCTGGAAGGAATCATCATTAGTCAATGATACAAGATAACTAATACAACATATTTAGTTGGTGTGAATGACAAGTAGCTCTAAATTACTGATGAACCGGAAAAACAGTTCTGTAACATTTGAAGAGAAGATTAACAGGGCATTACTTGACACTGTCGCCCATAAAATATCTAGGCATTATCTTGCAGAGCAATGGAATAAGTATGATAGGACAGTTGTGGGAAAGGTGATAGTTGCCTTGAGTTTATTGGGAGATTTTAGATAGATGTGGTTCATCCATAAAACTGTACAGAATACTAGAGTGGCCCGTTAGGCACTTGTCAAGTATGTGAGTTCCCAACAGTTCAGAATAAAACGTTATAAAAGCAATTCAGGCATGGGCTGCTATATTTGTTACTGGTAGTTTTGATCACATTAAAGTGTTACAGAGATGCTACATGAGGTCAAATTGGAATCCCTGGAAGGAACATGAATTTCTATTTGAGTAACACTAGTGATGAAATTTAGAGTGCTGTCATTTCAAACTGACAGTAGAACAATACTTTTGGTGCCAACTTAATACTTCATATAATGATAGCAAAGATAAGAGAAATTAACACTCACAAAGAACATGTGGAGGATCATTTTTCCCTTGCTATATTTCGGAGTCTAGAGGTGAAGGAAATGACTAGTAGTAGCACAAGGTGTCTTCTATCTCACACAATGTGGTGGCTTGTGGAGTATTTACATCGATGTAGTTGTAATAACTGTCATTGTTTTGCTTTATTCTCATTCTAGAATTGGTCATTTATTCATTTTATTATTCTGATATTACTTTTGTCATGAACCACAGACATTGCCGAGGTGGGGTGGCTTGCGTGCCTCAACGATACAGATAGCCGAACTGTAGGTACAGACACAGTGGAGGGGTATCTGCAGAGAGGCCACACAAACATGTGGTTCTTGAAGAGGGGGCAGCAGCCTTTGCAGTAAATTACAGGGGCAACAGACTGGACGATTGACTGAGCTGACCTTGTAACATCAGCTAACGTGGCTCCTCCATGCAGTTATTACAAACGGCTGAGAGCAAGGGGAAGCTACAGTCGTTACTTTTCCCCGAGGACATGCAGCTCTACTGTATGGATATATTATGGCATCTTCTTGGGTAAAATATTCTGGAGGTAAAA
Organism: Locusta migratoria; assembly: GCA_026315105.1. NCBI lineage: Eukaryota > Metazoa > Arthropoda > Insecta > Orthoptera > Acrididae > Locusta > Locusta migratoria. The sequence goes on from CM048749.1 coordinate 356,699,056, forward strand.
TAGTCTCCCATTCGAATCTCCGGGTGGGGACTACTCAGGAGGATGCCCTCATCAAGAAAAACAAAACAGGCATTCTATGGGGCGGAGCGTGGAATGTTCTAACCCTTAATCGCTTAGGCAAGTAAGAAAATTTAAAAAGGAAAATGGATAGGTTGAAGTTAGATATAGTGGCCATTAGTGGAGTTAGGTGGCAGGAAGAACAGGAGTTCTGGTCAGGTGAGTACAGGGTTATAAATACAAAATCAGTTGGTGGTAATGCAGGAGTAGGTTTCATAATGAATAAGAAAATAGGAATGTGGATAAGTTACTATGAACAGCATAGTGAATGCATTATCAGACCAACACCGACCACAGTGGTGCAAGTTTATATGCCTACTAGCATGCTCCATGATGAGGATATCGAAGAAATGTATGAGGAGATAAAAGAAATCATTCAGAAAGTTAAGGCAGACGAAAACTTTATTGTGATGGGGGACTGGAACTCTGTAGTAGGAAAGGGAAGAGAAGGAAATGTAGTAGGTGAATATGGGCTGGGGAAAAAGAATGAAAGAGATCACTTGGTGTAATTTTGCGCAGAGCACAATTTAATGATCACCAACACTTAGTTCAAACATCATGAAAGAAGGCTGTATATGTGGAAGAGACCAGGAGACACTGGAAGGTACCAGATTGACTTTACAATGGTAAGGAAGAGATTTAGAAGCCAGGTTTTAAACTGTTAAATATATCCAGGGGCAGATATAGACTCTGACCATAACTTGTTGGTTATGAACTGCAGATTAAAACTTAAGAGACTGCAGAAAGGTAGAAAAGTAAGGAGATGGAACCTGTACAAATTGAAGGAACCAGAGGTGGTTGAGAGTTTCAGAGGGAGCATTAGGCAAGGACTGGCTGAAACGGGGGAAAGTAATAGAGTAGGAGGAGAATGGGTAGCTCTGAGTGATAGGGTAGTGAAGGCAGCAGAGGATCATATAGGCAGAAGGACAAAGCCTAATAAAAATCCCTGGATAACACAGGATGTACTGAACTTAGTTGATGAGAGGAGAAAATATAAAAATTCAGCAAGTGAAGCAGGAAAAAGGGAGTACAGAGGTCTGAAAAATAAGACTGACAGGAAGTGCAAACTGGCTAAGCAGGAGTGGCTACAGGACAAATGCAGAACCGTAGAAGAATGCATAACTAGGGGAAAGATAGATACCGCCTACAGGAAAATAAGAAAGATATTTGGAGACGAGAACAGCAGCTGTATGAATATCAAGAACTCAGCCGGAAAACCACTACTAAGCAAAGAGGGGAAACCTGCACTGTGGAAGGAATATATAGAGGGCCTATACAAAGGAAATAAACTTGAAGGCAATATTCTAGAAAGGGAAGACAAAGGGAAGGAAAATGAGGTAGGAGATTATATACTGCGCTGAAGGACTTGAGTCGAAACAAGGCCCCTGGAGTAGAGGATATTCCGTCTGAACTGCTGATTTCGTTAGTAGAGCCAGTCAAGAAAAAAATGTTCAACCTTGTATGCAAGATGTATGAGACAAGGGAAATAACCTCCGACTTCAAGAAGAACATCGTAATTCCAATTCCAAAGGAAGCAAGTGCAGACAAGTGTGAAAATTACAGAACTTTCAGTTTAATAAGTCATGGTTGCAAAATACTAACACAAATTATTTACAGACGAATGGAAAAAACTTGTGGAATCTGACCTCGGGGAAGATCAGTTTGGATTTAGGAAAAAATGTAGGAACACGAGAGGCAATACTCACGACTCATGTTAGAAGATAGGCTAAGGAAGGGCAAACCTACATTTTTGGCGTTTGTAGATTTGAAGAAAGCTTTTGACAATGTCGACTGGAATACACTCTTCCGAACTCTGAAGGTAGCAGGGGTAAAATATAGGGAGCGAAGAGTTATATTCAAACTAAACAAAAACCAGACAGTGGTTATTAGAGTAGAAGGGCAAGAAATAGACGCAGAGGTTGGGAAGGGAGTAAGACAGGGTTGTAGCCTTTCACCAATGTTGTTCAATCTGTATATTGAGCAAAAAGTGAAGGAATGGAAGGAGAAATTTGGAGAGGGAATTAAAGTTCAGGGAGTAGAAATAAAAAGTTTGTGGTTTGCCGATGATGTAGTAATTTTGTCAGAGACTGCAAATGATCTGGAAGAGCAATTGAATGGAATGGATAGTGTCTTGAAAGGAAGATGTAAGATGAACAAGAGTAAAACGAAGGTAATGGAATGTAATGTCAGAAAATCAGGTGATGCTGAAGGAATTAGTTTAGGTAATGAGACAATAAAAGTAGTAGATGAATTTTGTTATTTAGGTAGCAAGATAACTTCTGATGACCGAAGTAAAGAAGATATAAAATGCAGAATGGCTATGGGGAGAAAAGCATTTCTAAAGAAGCAATACTTGTTAACATCTAATATTAATTTAAGTGTTAGGAAGTCCTTTCTGAAAGCATTTGTCTGGAGTGTACCATTGTATGGTAGTGAAACGTGGACAATAGGGAGTTCAGACAAAAAGATTATGGAAGCTTTTGAAATGTGGTGCTACATATGAATGATGAAGATTAGATGGGTAGATTACGTGACTAAGGAGGAGGTGCTTAACCGAATTGGGGGGAAAAGGAGTTTCTGGCATACCCTGACTAAGAGAAGGGATAGATTGGTAGGACACATTCTGAGACATCAAGGAATTGTCAACTTAGCATTAGAAGGAAGTGTGTGGGGTAAAAATCGTAGAGGGAGACCGACGGACGAATACAGTAAGCAGATTGAAAAGGATGTAGGTTGCCAAACATATTCTCAGATGAAGAGACTTGCACAGGACAGGATAGCATGGAGAGCTGCATCAAATCAGTTTGCGGACTGAAGACCACAACAACAACAACAACAACAACAACAACAACAACTTCTTTACAACATCACTTTGCTCTAATGTGTTGAAAAACATTTCTAAATCAATTAAGTAATATGGAGCAGAAAGAAGGAGAAGGTATTACCTGAACCACCTATGATTTGTGGATGTCACAGTGTGTTCTCAACTGTTTATTTTCTTTTTGCTTCAACCGCAAAAGAATTACAATAAAGAAAATAATGCCATATATACTCTAGCAATCCACACATAATTTTTTTATGAATTTATGAACTAAAAACTGGGGTGCGTGGAATACTCTTAATTTAGGTTGGTATTACTCCATCTGCAACAACAAAACACACTAGGGGGTATTACTCCACTATATAAAATAAAATATATATAAAAAAAAAGAAAATCCCTTTAGGTCAGTATTACACGATAATATTTTTGATCAAACTTTTGACAATGAAATATTATCAAATATTCGTAATATTTCTTAGACATAAATCTTAATCGTGATGTTAACAAGGAGTATTATGGTCGTCATATTTGAACAAAGCGAGAAACAACAACTTTTTATTGTGTACCGCTTTGGCCATTATCAAAACTGCATATACAGTAAACCTCATTTTTACATTCTCGGTTTTTACATTTTCCCGCCATTTACACAATTTTTTTGTTGGTCCTGTCAAATTTCCTATGTTTACAATGTTAATTCGCCCTCGTTTTTGCGTTAACATATTTACACTTTTCCCGCGTATTACGCTTTTTGAAAGCATGTTCATGAAGAAAAATGAAATAATGTACATAAATTGATGCTATCATGGCTTTCCCCACAAAGTATAGTGCTTAAAAATTATTCACAGTCGAGGTTCTTGTCACTTTGTATTTATTCAAACGTATATTTCGTGTTTCGTTGTTGACTTACGACACACCGATTTGTGGCGATGTAGTGCCTCTTTCCACCAGATTCTATGCCAGAGTGCCTGGAGTGTACTTAGACAAACAGAACAGTTTGTTGATGAGAGAACGACGCTGATTTGTGGTGGTGTAGTTCCTCTTTCCGCTAGCTTCTTTGCCAGAGCGGCTGGTGTGAACTCAAACAATCAGAACCACTTGCTTTGTTGAAGTGAGAATAAAGAGTTTCATTGTTTTTGTAATACATATTTCTGATTAATAAAGAATGTTATCTGTCAAAGCTGGGTATCATAATACCCACAACCTCAAAAAAGTGATAATAGTGAGAGATGCTGATCCTATGCAAATGTCACAAAAATACTTATGCATATGTTTTTATTCGAGAACACGAAAAAATTCTCTAATATTGTCACGTGAAACATCTAAAAATACAAAAAGAATGGAACATTATGAGTTTTACTACGTAAATAATTAATGCCAGTATAAGGCAGTAATTTTGAAGATGTGTTACATAGCACAGCAGTGGCGTCCTTGATTATAATGAATGAAATTACGTCAAAAATTTCTACTTCCCATAAAATTACAAGTTCTGCCTGGTGCTTAAAATAGCGGCGTCCATGAGTATAATGAATGAAATTACGTCAAAAATTTCTACTTCCCATAAAATTATCAGTTCTGCCTGGTAATTAAAATAGCGGCATCCTCAATCATAATGAATGAAATTACGTCAAAAATTTTGTACTTCCCATAAAATTACGTTTTGCCTGGCGCTTAAAACAGTAAAAATTTGGATAATCTTTATTGTATAATAAACTTCCTGGCGAGTATTTAGATGCCTATTATGTACATAAATCACAAATAAACTACAAAAATTAAAGGCTGATCCAGGAAGCATATTTTCCCATTTAAAACATTATTTCCTGCATTTTACACCATTTCATTGAAGTCCCTTGAAAAGTGTAAAAACGAGGTTCTACTGTAATTTGACAATGACACAACGTATCAGTAATTTTACTGTAGGGGTCTCCTCACATCACAATGCGATGTGGCACAGTAGCATCTCTTTCCGCCAGTGTCTTTGGCAGCGCAGCTGGCGTGTAAGAACAGTCACATTGTTGTTTTAAGAATGACTGGTTGCATTTGCTTGCGATACCATCTTCCTGAGTAATAAAGGACATTATACACTTAAGTTGGGTATTATTCGGTTCAGTGCCACCATTTTACCCACACCGGTATTGGCACTACACATTTACAGTGATTTCTTGCTACTGGGGTTAAATGTTAATTACGGTGCCGCGTTTGAGCTATGTTCAAACATGCACACGTCATTTGGAAACCGATGCTAGCGCTCACAGCGGTTTCATTTTACATTGCAGCGAACAGAAGACAAGCAACTTTTATAATCAAATATATGGCGAGGTGCTACATTTGATGATATTTCTTTGATGAAGATACCTGTATGTCAAAGTTTCTTATTACACTATCAAATATCTTAGATGTAAATGCATATATCTTTGACAAAGATATATGACCGTGTAATACTAGTCTCAGCTCCATTTATTTAATAGCTGTTCAGATTCTACAAGTGTTCATTTCAATGTGTGTTACTGTGGGTACGTTTTCACAGTAATACGTTATGAATGAAATATTTTTCAATTTGAATGAGAATATTTAGTAGGTAAAATACAAGAATTTTATGGGATTGGTATGAGATTCGCACGCTCCGGATATGGCAGTCTTGTGCACATCTCTCTTTTTTTGAAATTTAACAGACCTGACATCCCAAGATAGCTGCCCTTGCTTGCTTTTCAAAGGCGACAGGTGGTATCCTCATATACACATATCCTTCCCTCGCCTCGCCGCCAATCTAAATTTGGGGGTGCGTGGATTACTCAAGTAGGTATATACGATATACCAAGTATTAGCGTGGTGGTTGTTTTCTTCAATCCGCAGACTAGTTTCATGCAACTCTCCACTCTACCCTGTCATGTTCAAGCCTCTTCGTCTCTGAATAAGAATGGCAACCTACATCCTTTTGAATCTGCTTACTGTATTCATTCCTTGGTCTCCCTCTACAAATTTTCCCCTTCTTCTAATGCTATGTTGATGAGTCCTTGATGTCTCAGAATGTGCCCTGCTAACCTATCACTTCTCTTAGTCAGGATATGCCAGAAACTCCTTTCTCTCTCAAATTCTGTAGCGTACCTCCTCATTACTTATGTGATCTACCCATCTAATCTGCATCATACATCAGTAGCACCACATTTTAATAGTTTTTATCATATTTTCCTCTGAATCCTTATTGTCCACGTTTCTCTCCCATACAATACTATAGTCTAGACAAATGCTTTCAGAAAGGACTTCCTAGCATTTAAATTAATATTGGATGTCAACAAATTTCAGTTCTTCAGAAACGCTTTTCTTCCCATAGACATTCTGCAGCTCATGTATTCTTTTCTTCAGCCACCATAAGTTATTTGCTACCCAAATAACAAACTCCTCTACTACTTTTACTTCGTCATTACCTAATCTAATTCTTTCTGCATAACCTAATTTTCTGACATTCCACTGCATTGGCTTTGTTTTGCTCTTGTTAATGTTCATCTTACACCCCCCCCCCCTTTCAAGACACCATCCATACCATTAATGTACTCTTCCAGGTCCTTTGCTGTATCTGACAAAAATCACTGTGTCATCGGAAAACAGCGAAGTTTTTATTTCTTCTCCCTGAACCTTAATTCCCTCTTCAAATCTCTTCTTGCATTCCTTCATAGCTTGCTCAATGAATAGATTGAACAACATTGGGGAAAGGTTACAACCCTGTCTTACTCCCTTCCCAACTTCTGCGTCCCTTTCTTGCCCTTTGACTCTAATAACTGCTGTCTAGTTTTTGTTTAGGTTGAATATAACTCTTCGCTCTGTATATTTTACCCCTCCGATCTTCAGAATCGGAAAGAGTCTATTGCATTCAACATTGTGAAAAGCTTTCTCCAGATCTACAGAAACTAAAAACATAGGTTTGCCTTTCCTTAACATATCTTCTAATGTAAGTCATAATGGGAGTATTAGATTAGTTGGTTCGTTCCATAGATCCATGTTGAGGTGATCATCGTGAATGTGGAACATGTATTTTATTTATTTATTTTGCCCCATGTTCCTACATTTCTCCTAAATCTATACTGATCTTGCAAAGGTTGGATTCCACCAGTTTTTCAACTAGTGTGTAAATTATTCTTCCTAGTATTTTGCACTCATGACTTATTAAACTGATAGTTCTGTAATTTTCACATTTGCCTGCACTTGCTTTCTTTGGAATTACTATATTTTTTCGAAGTCAGAGGTATTTACCTTTTCTCATACATCTTGCATACCAGGTGGAACAATTTCTTCAAGACTGGCTCTCCTAACAATATCAGCAGTTCAGACAGATATAATCTACAGGGAACTTGTTTCAATTTAAAATCTTTCAGTGCTCTGTCAAATTCTTCTTGCAGTATTGTATCTTCTATATCATCTTTCTCTACTTCATCTTCCATTTTTAGAATACTGCCTTCAAGTTTATTGCCATTGCATAGATCCTCTATATATTCCTTCCATCTTTCCTTTCTTTGCGTAGTACTGATTTTCCATCTGGGTTCTTGATATTAATGCAGCTACTTTCTTATCTCCAAGTGACTCTTATTTTCCTGTAAGCAGTATCTATCTATCCTCTAGAGTCATACATTCTTCTATGGTCTTGACTTTGTCCTCTAGCGACTCCTGACTAGCCTGTGATGACAACTATAAAAATTTCTGAAGTAACAACTACATTTAACGTACCTCATAGCACCCAGACCCTGCCTTGCTGACCTTTTCAAGTTGCCACATCTCTCAAAACTCACCACCAGCACTTGACAATACCTGAGCCAAAACAACCACAGAACACTGTTGTTAACCTGTTATGCAACAAGCAGCTGAACACAATGTGTTGGATTTCAATGGCTGCTTTACAACCCCTCCACCACCAGATCTACTAAACTGTGCAGATGTGAGTTGTACCTCATGTATCTCTCTCTGCCTCTCTTCCAAATGTGTGCCACCTGTTTTCATATTATTAACAATGAATAATGTTTATGGAATATTCTGTTGGTGCTTGGAGGAACAAAGACATATTAAAAACTCAGATATGTAGTATTTTTGTTCCACAATATTATTTATTTGCTTGTTATTAATAGGTTTCGGCTTCTTAGGCCATCATCAGATAACTTCATACTAAACAGATAGTCCACACGTAACATTGAGGTTACCTACACAAACAGAGGTTTTCAAAGATATGTGAACTGCAAATTAATTATGTCTATGAATCAATACTACATAGAAAACATACTCCTACAAAACAAATGGATTTCAAATGAACATATCTTGGGCTACAATGGTATTACAATATTAAAACTGTAATTTTATAAAAGTGTATTGTCAGCAGATGATGGTAGAAACAAAATGTGGGTTTGTTATAAGTATCAATCCACAGAACGCGCATTATAATAATAATAATAATAAAATAATAATAATAATAATAATAATAATAAAAGAAAAGACACAAATAGGGTCCAAATGGGTACATCTTACATCACTAAGATTATAAATATTATAAATGTCCAGGAGAACAATGGATGATTGTACAAGCAAATTGTGAATTATGGCAAAGAGGAGCAAGGTATATGGAGTATTTGTATGAAACACACATGACAAAATTATTTACACACACTAAGAACAATAGAGACTATCTCTTTAGTATGAAGTTATCTGACAATGGCCTAAGAAGCTGAAAGCTGCTAATAACAAGCAAATAAATAATATTGTGGAACAAAAATACTACGTATTTAAGTTTTTAACAATGAATAAAGTCAGAATAGCTTCTTATTTTGTTTCTAACAACTAGGTGAATGATAACAAAAAAGTATAAGCTTTACATACCTCCATGGGAACCGCTTCAGGAATAATTTCATCTTCAATAAAATCAGCAAGTCCAATCAATGAACTCATGTTCAGTTCAAGTTCCAGATCATGTGCTTCGCCTTGTAGCTTGTTCTTTCCCCAGAAGCGTGGGTGCACTTCTCTCTTTGGCTCAACTACATGCTCAAATCGCACTGCTATCTTTGGTGTTGCCTCATCACTTGCAGGAACTTCGGACCAAACTCTTGAACGACATCCAAACTTGCTCTGCAGATAAAGTGGATGGTATCTAATATGAGAATACAAATTACTCAAAATAGTCACAATCTGTTTGAAGACACCAGGACATTTTTTCCAGGTCAGTATACCCTAAAACATGACAGCAAATCTTATTTAAAATGTCACGTGCAATTGTTTCTCTAGATAATGAAATACTATAATTTTATTACTGAGTCAGATACTAATGGAAATGAAATTTATTAAATTTGTTGAAAGTTTCACAATGATATATTCAGAGAAGACATAACTTGAGGAATTTATCAGTCATTATTCTCATTAACCTATACATGGTGTTCAGAACTTTAAGTTTATGATAAAGATACAGCACAGCCAATTTCATATTACAACATAGACATAAGCCAATTCACTCAGAAACTCTGAAAGTGTGCAGTTTTGCTAAGAGAGTGAAAGCAATAGATTTTTGTAAAGAGCAAAAAATTAAGAAATCATCACCACCACCACCACCACCACCATCCTGCTGTAAGTTTTAGCCAGATGTCACAAGTCATCCATGTAACACAATCCCAATTGCATATGTTCTCTATCAAAATTGTGTGGGTGTGATGAATGAAGATCTGTACTGGAGATAAATGTAAACCTTTGAAAATAGAAATATCTTGACTCACTTGGCTATGGTTGTACATGGTTCATGAAAAATATATCAGAGAAAATATTAATACCAAGCCCAGGATATATGAAATTCATATGGCTATTGTAACACAGTTTTGACATACAATGGTCATACTATTATTTAAAATGCTTGTGATGCATTTCAGAATCAATCACTGGATGGCAAAGAGCTTTTTTATTTTTCTTATGGTTTGTTCTTTATTCTGGAATTCATTACTTCATGCAAAGTACCTTACAAAAATGAAAAATAATTTAGTTCTAGGCACTTTATAAAGGTGCCTTTATACTGAAACCCAACTCCAACCAACAAAAATGTGCAATTGCTGCCTGTTGACAACAGTTTCAAACTATTGTAAACACAGAACCACCATTTATCTTTTAATAATCACCTGTGCAACAGCATTTAATTTAATGTTTCTGGTGAGAGCATTCCTTAAAAAGAAGAAAACACCAAAGCAATTGTAGGTGGAGCCATGAATAACAAGAAGGGAAAAATAAAAAAAAGTGCTCACACAAATGTACTACAGTATCTACAATGTGAGGACATAATTACGAAAATTGTTTGAGAATTTGTGATAAAACATTTCATTTAACTTAATTTAAAAATACTCAAATTCATCATAATCAATGTTTCAGTAAGCACTAAATCTGTGTCAGTGTATAAATAATGAAACACTGAAACAGTTACATCTTTCTTTTTTCTTTTTTTTTTTTTTTCTTTTTAGTTTACTGCAGTGGGACATTTATTTTGTCTGATTTTCCGAAGCATCTCATAAAATACATGTATAACTGCAAGTATGAAGCTAACTGGCGCAGTGTTTCATTCTGCAAATCATGAATGCCATTTCCATTGAAAATTTCTTCATTTATAGCAACAGATAAAAGCTCTTCAAGCATGCAGTAAAATAGGTACTTTAATCCTACAGTATATCATTTCACATTTTATTCCGGACAACAGCAAACCAAAATATAAATCACTTAAGAAGAAATTAACAACTCGCCATAAAGAGGCTCACTGAGCTTCTGAAATACACAAAAATAGACTGCACATTCACACAACTTAAATTTTCGGCCATGCCGAAAAAGAAACACATGCAGAAAAAGAAACACATACATTCACACAATCACTCAGACAATTATACACACACAACTACTACGCCTGCCCAATCCATTGACACAAGCATCTAGTGTGGCTGGACATGATGGCTGTGTGTGTATAACTGTCTGAGTGATTGTATGTGTTTCTTTTGCTGATGAAGGCTATGGTCGAAAATTTAAGATGTGTGAAAGTGATTGTCTATTTTTCATGCCTGTCAACGTGGTGAGTTGTTATCTATCCTCCATTATTGACATTCCAATCAGATTATACATTGTTAAAATTTGAAAGGAATTATGTACGTTAGGTTAAGAGTACAAATAAAAATATTTATTTCACTTATGCACCTCCATAAATCTTTTAGTCAATTTAATTCCTTCCTTATCATCATCTGTAGTTAGCCACTTTCAATAGGCCTACTACTATTACAGTAGCTTCTTCTTTATATGATTCTGACCACTTATTTTAGTCACTGTGCTTTGTGTTAAGAAATATTTTGTATTCTTCACACTTGTAGTGTAATACTAGCCTAAAAGACACAGGAGACAACACAGCAGTGTGCATGCGCAAGTTGCCCAACCCTGACGTGTTTCTTCTCACTGACCATAAACTACAAACTATAGACAAAACTTCCTCAACTGATTTTTTAAACTCATGATTTCAAACAAAAATTCAAAATTTGAGTTGAAAACAGTTGTCAACTGAGTTTGTTGGAGTTGGTTGTCAGTGTGAAGGCAAATTAACACAACTTTAAAACTAACAATTGTCATTTTCTGTAACTGTTGAAATATTGATATAACAGTTAGCCAAATGGTGCTGTCAAAAATCAAGTTGTTTTAAGTATAACAGGAGAAAAAAAACCTCTAGAAAACTGTAAAATTACAAGAAGATATAAGAACTTAACAGTTATTCCCACCAGGAAATGAAAATCAAAGTAATCATATTAGATACATGAATATGTAGGAAAAAATCTAGCTTTTGGAAAAGATGGTTACTTCTTTGGGAAGGAAAGAAAGAAAGAATTAAAGGAGGGGCACAGATCTACCTGCAGTCTGAAGGTTATGTCCTGATTAAGCCAATTCAAATTAAAAAAAAGTTCAGATGCATATTTTGTCTCAATATATATTAAAGATAATAAACTGAAGTAGAGGCATTGAAATATGAAATTGCACAGTTAAAAAAAATCAATTATCATAAAAGTAAGACTAGAAAGATAAATAATTTACAACACCCATTGCACAACCTTAATGTAGCACAGAATGGAATGAGGTAGTGACCCAAAATAAATTTTTCAAAAGAGGTAGATTGGCTGGCCAGTACTTACCTTAGTTCTGTACTGCTGACAGTCACAAAAATGAAAAATAAAAATGGATACGAAAAAATAAAACACTAGCTTTTGGAATTCTGTTCCTTCACCAGGTAGGAGATGTGGGAAGAAAACAGGAACTGGGAATAGATGGGGAAGATTATTCACGACCTAGGCCATGACATGATTATGGGTGATGTGTGGAAGTCAGAGATTCTGTATGATAAGTACTGAGCCATTCCAATAGCAAAACAAAGAGGAAAGTAGTAACAAGAAGTAAAATGAAGTGAACCAAATAATGCCGAGTAGTGGATGGTGGAGACAGTTAGGTAAAAGGTTTTAATTAATCAGGAGGGAAGAGAGATATGTGATGAGTGGCAGAAAGGCACAAATAACAGACAACGTTATAGCCTTTGGCTGTTTAGACCTTCATCGATTAGACACACACACACACACACACACACACACACACACACACAACTGCTGTCTCCAGCTGCTGTGGCCGATCTGTACTAACGAGCATGACCTAGGCGAGGATATATTGTAGGGAGAGTTCCCATTTGCGCAATTCATAAAAGCTGGTGTTTGTGGGTAGTATCCATATGGTACAGGCACTGCAGTGAGTAACACTCTGCAGCGCTGCATGGTCTGCAACAGGATGGTCTAGCTGTCTCCTGGCCACATTTTGACGATGGCCATTCATTTGGATAGATAGCTGGGTCATGCCCACATAGAAAGCTGCAGAGTGACTGCAGCTCAGTTTGTAGATAACATGAGTGCTTCCAAAGGTTGCCCTGCCTTTTATGGAAAGGAAATGCCAGTGACAGGACTGGAGTAGGTGGTGGTGGGATGGTGGATAGAACAGGTTTTTCATCTAGGTCTACTGCAGGGGTATGAGCCATGGGGCAAGGGGTTGGGAGCAGGGATGGAGTACAAATGGACAATGGAATTACGTTGGTTTGGTGGGCGGCGGAATATGACTTTAGGGGTGTGGGGATGATATTTGGAAAGGTATTTCTCGCTTCAAGGTAGCATGAAAGCTAGTCAAAATCCTGGCGGAGAACTTGGTTTAACTGCTCCAGTCCTGGGTGATACTGGCTCACAAGCGGGCTGGTCCTTTGTGGCTGGACGGTGAGTGTGGGGGAGCTGGTGGATGACTGGATAGACAGGGCCCATGAGATCTGTTTCTGGACAAGTTTTAAAGTCACTTCAGTGACTGCTACACAGCCTGTACCATATGGATACTCCCTACAAACACCAGCTTCTCTGAACTGCACAGATGGGAACTTTCCCTGCAATATATCCTATGCTCCCACCATCCCCCAGGCCTGAACCTTCACTAGTTCCTTCCTCTACCAGCCTTCCCTTCCTCTCCCTGCCACACTCTATGCTTACATTAGTCTCCCATCCTGCCATACATTTCATTCCCGTCCCTCCCTTAAAAAATATTGTGTCCGACAGCACTTCCCCACCCATGCCACGCATTCCTCCTCCCCTCCTGCTTCCCTCTCCTTGCCACCTCCTCTCCCACACCACTGGTTGCTCTTGCCTAGGTCATGCTGGGTAGTGCAGATTGGCCACAGTGGTTGGAGACAGCAGTCATGTCTGTCTGTCTGTGTGTGTGTGTGTGTGTGTGTGTGTGTGTGTGTAACTGATGAAGGCCTAAACGGTCAAAAGCTATAATATTGTTAATGTTTGTTAAGTGCAAGGGACTTAACTGCGGGGTCATCAGTCCCTAAACTTATGAACTACTTCTTAACTACCTTATACTGAAGATGACACAAACATCCATGCCCGAGGGGGGATTCGAACCCCCGACCATAGTGGCCGTGCAGTCTGTGACTGGCGTGCCACAGACTGCTTGGTCACTGCGGCCCTCTATATAATATTGTTATCTGTTATTTGTCCCTTTCTGCAGCTCATCGGATGTCTCTATTGGAATTTGTACTTTACAGTATAATATCTGGTATGCATCAAAATTGACTGAGGGAAGCCTTTTATTTAAAAACTAGAAGTATGCTTGCCATTAAACACATTTTGGTCAAAAAATAGTTTCATAAAATGTGTACTGTGTCAACAATATTTAAGTTTTTTGGCAAGTATCACTCTAAAAATGCAACAGAATTTGTGAAGATAATTAATTACCAGAATTTTCTACAATACAGTTTTCTTTCAAAATATGATCCAATTGCAAAAATTAACTGTTTAAATATGCTAATTAATTGGAACGAAATTGAATCAGGACTTTCCTTTGTTAGAATACCTTAGCTTAACATACATACATTGAAATGTTTAAGTATATTTAAATTTTGAAGGAATATTGCAAGGAAAAAATGGCAAATAAAACAATAAATTTTAGAAACTAACTGGAAACAAACTCAGGCTGCAAAATTAACTTATATTCTTACACAATGTAGCACATTAACACTATAGATATTGTTACTCCCACTTGCTTTAACTTATCCAAAATCTTTTGTGAGAATTTCTTTTTATTTGTGGATCACTCTGATGAGATATTTCAGTAATTTCAAAGATTCATCTACCTGCTGCTTCTCACATTAGCTCAAACCTAACAGGTCAGACGTCCCCTTCACAGTAATAAAAGAAAGCTCAATTCACATACATTCACAAGAAGGCCAACAGAAGTGGTTCACATAAATATTGAAGAATGTCACGAAATCTTTTACAAAAGCCTCAATGAAATTTTCACTTCGAGGATGTTTTAATTAAACCATCGAGCATTAAATATTTATAAGCTATCAGAAAAAAAGTGAAGTCGTATGGCACGAATGGCTGGGAGACTCTGAAGGGCAGGTTCAGCCACCTAATTGGAAAGATTTTCCCTATCCTTCGTACCTGCAGGCACCTTTCCTTCGTGGAGTGTGAGAACTGTGTGCTGAAGTGTCTATATCAATTGTAGGTGACTCTTTAGTAGGCGAGTGTTTAGTATAGTGTTGTGTTTGTGTTGGAGATGCTGGGAGAGGGATAAGGTGAAGCCGGTGGTGGCACATAGTCTACTCCTCTCGAAAAGCACCAAGGAAGCCGCTGATCATAACGTTCCCATCCGATGGACAGATCACCATCGACAATGTCTCATGCCCTCACTCCATGAGACACTGCAAAGAGGCTTCGTATTTAAGCCAGTACATTTGTGCAAAGACTGGTGATCAAGGACTTTGCACCACCACCCCTCCTGTCCCCTCTGCCATAAGACAAAGGGAAAATTGTTAACAGCACATGATGCACCCAGAAGGTTATCAATCCATGTACTGGCCATCCCAATGGTGCTTAACTTCGGTGATCTGGCAGGAAGCGGTGTATCCACGGTGGCACAGCCATTGGTGCCGCAGAATATAATGTCCCTAAACAAAACCTCTAAACCTGAATACCCAAGATTGATTGGTTGCTGCACAGGAACAATGCATTTCAGCTGATGCAGAATATAAAGTGGCTCAGAGGAGAACTAAGATGAACTGCAGCAATTCAGAGTGCCATTACATCCAGTGCCACAGTTACTCAGAATATGCTGTGCACAGCTTTTATTTTTACGAATAATATAGTAATAAGGACAGTTTACAACTAGCTGCAAATACTTGGCAACGAGTTGCAACAGGCACATACAAAAGACACACACATACAACACTTTCAGCTATCAACCATGGCCTTCTTCACTCAATCATACAAGCACACAACACAGTCATACAATGAAGTGCGGCAGCTGGAGGTGATGGTTGTATGACTGTGATGTGTGCCTGTGTGAGTGTTCTTTTTTCTGAAGGATGCCCTGGCCGACAGCTGAAAGTGTTGTATGTTGTCACAGCTCGTCGCCATGTCTTTGCGGTGAGTTGTAAACTGTCCTTATTACTATAATATTATTCCAACCTGGACTTTCAATTATTATATTTTACTTTTATGAGTTGGAGAGATGACCAGGAGCATAAATCAACAGTAGTCCAGTTCAGTTTAGAATAGAGTTAACATACACACACACACACACACACACACACACACACACACACACACACAAATGGTATATCAAGGGCACTGACCAAACCCCTCCCAGTCCAGGCCTTTAATGTCTCAATATACAGGGTGGTTATAATTAAACTTACTCTATTTAACACATTGTTAAACTAATTACTGTACTAATTGAAACTAATTATTGTACAAGTACCGAATTCGTTAGCATAATGTCGAGAGAAGGGGTGCATGATTTCCATGCATCACAGCATCACTGTCCAGTTATAACAATGGCCACCGGGTGCTGCGATCAGTCCCTGTGATTCATTGTCACACACACACACACACACACACACACACACACACACACACACACACACCTAACCAGTCACAGTGCACTTGTTGACGTGTCTACATGAGCTTGGACAAAAGGATTAGGGCATTATTGGTGAAGCTATCAAATCAACAGTAATGCCACAGCTGCACTTCATAAATATCACCAGCTAAAAGGATTATGGAGGGGTATTATTCCTTCATCTGCTGTGCAGAGCATGACAAAGTTCAAATCAACAGGAGAACTGGGTGTTGCTCTGGAAAGAGGCTGATGACTGGTTGCATCATAGGTGGTTGATTGAATTACTGTTGCTATAGCAGACAACGTTGCACACAATGCCCGATGATCAAGTAGTGTGCATGCTGTGTCACCACATTCAAAAATCCTGTAGTCCACTGTATGAAGGTGCTTCGAACCATTCTCAAATGGTAGCTGTATAATATCCATGTCATAGAGCAGCTTGTGCCACAATATGCACAACAATTTATTGAATTCACCCTCCACTTTCTCACAAAGACTGAAGTTGATGAGGGCTGGCCCTGGACCACCGGAAGGGCATCCGAAGCTCATTTTTCTCCGACAGGTGAAGTGAACACCCAGAATTTCCGAGTATGAGGGTCTTCACCTCCAGTTACTGTGCGTTATGTTCCTAAGTACAGTGGAATCTTTAACCATATAGTGTGGCTTCATGTCTGTCTATCATAGGCTCACTTTTTTTTGAACAGGTTGGTGCTTGAAGACCAATGTGACTGGCCAGAATTACTGTGATATTCCTTGCCAGCATATCATACATATCCTACAGGAGATAGACACATTGAACTGAACTGACAAGACGGGGCCCACTGCACATCACTCTTGAAGTTCATTTGGAAATTATCAAATTATGAGACAACTGTTTCCAAATTCTTGGCTGGCACACTGTTCTGCTGTGCAGAGTGCAATCCTATGGTTTCAGACTCTTCTATACACTGGGGGGTGCCATACTGAACCCCTTTTGTAGTAGCAATGGCACTGGTATGCAATGGTATGATGTACTATAGCAGCAGCACATTCAAAGTGTTTCAACTGATTTGATACTGCATTATTTTTCTTTCCCATGTCTTTGACCTGAATATTCCCAAGTCTGATGCTCGAATGGTAATTAGTTACCATGTTATAATATGCAAAATAGGAAAAGTTTAATTACAACCACCTGGTATTATATGGACCCCATCCACCATCACCTAATCAGTTCTACCACTGGAAATAATGAAGGCAAGGTCAACTTGTGGAATAGCCTTCACACAGGGATGGACAAACCCACACTGTCACAAAACTATTAAACATGGATGGATATGTTCATCTTGCCACTGTACTATATCCGGCTGCAGAGGATAATCTACAATACCAGTCAAGTAGCTTGATTCGTATGGTAGAATATGGACCAACTGGCTGTTCCCCATCAACACCCTTGAACTCCAGACATGGAAACTTGCTCAACAAAGTATCCTAGAATTCTTTATGGTGGAATAAACAGTAACCTTAATCCTCCTTACCATTCCTGGCACAGGATCTAAAGCACTGGTAAAAATATCTTCACTCCACCCCCCCTTGCCATAATTAACTAACAATTTCCTCTTTTCTCAGGAGGATGAAAATGTGACTATATAAATGTGTAGTACTGTTGTATTTAATTTTTTTCTGTTAGTTACAGCAATAGTTGGGGTTGTTAATCACAGTTACACAATTCAAAGCTAAGTTTCATTAATAAAGGAAACTGACATTTAAGATTTCAGTTATCTGTCATCAAGTAATGAGAAATAAACAACAATGGCTACAACAAAAGGAATACATTTGTGGTAATATCAGAGAAGAATTACAGCGAAAGTATCCATGTTACTAAATTCCCAATGGAGAAGTGGAAAAAAGTGTTTTGGATGAAGTAACATGACAGTTGTGCAAACTTTGTGATATGTTCTGATATCACAAGTATATAAAATGGTCACAGTGTATTTTTTGCAATACATTATTGGACTATAGGGGGAAAATGTAACACCATTATCAAGCACTAACAGAGAGACATCAAAGATACATACTGATTCTAATGTTAGTACAGCTAATTCATAAAGCAACCATAAAATAGATTTGGAGTTGTTTTGTAATTTTCTACATTACTATTTAGACCACAATATATTTTTGGCTTCTTGTTCTATAGTGTTGGTGGAAGATGTGTGTCAGAAAAATCTTTTGATGCCTTCAACGAATATTGAGGAGCTACATGAAAGAAAGATTTATTAAGCCTTACAACAGTAGAAAATTATACATGCAACTACTTTTTCTGTACTCTAGTATACAAAAGACTCAGCGCATTAACCAGAAAGCACAAGAACTTGGCAACAACTGTGTGTGTGTGATCAATATCATACATTTCAATGTAATTTGGGACTTCTGAACCTCTACAACTCACTAATGTTAACTTGTTCAAATAATCATTGAAAACTTTTTATTTTGATACTACTTAGAACAGCATAAAAATCATACTATTGGCTTCAGTATGTATACAATGACATTTTGTATTAATTTGTAAGAAAACTGTTAAAAGTTTTACTAATTTCACATTATTGTGATTGTGGAAGAAAGTTTGGGGTACCAGATAGCTTGTAAATATGTAATAAATTCTCCATCCTTGAAGATATGTTGACTGGAGTTTACAGAAAAGTTTTCTTATTTTATGTTGAAAGAAAAAGCTGTGACATTAGACACATTGTGAGGAGTATTACATGCATTTTCAAAATTGATAGGGAAAAGTTTGCATTTAATGCTGCAGTCAAAACAGTTTAAGAACAATCTGGCTCTCCCACAAGTTGTCAAAGGAGTGTGAACATAAAGCAAATTTATTTTTGAAAGATTGGAATATGGTTGCCCAATTCATTATCAGCTGGAGATTCAGGCTCAATAGATGTTCACTAGAAAAGTAATTTGTCCTTGTAAACTTCTTTAAGAAAAAAATTGAACTAATATGATACATTCTTCAAAAGAGATAGATTGACTGGTCAGTACTTTAGTTCTGTACTGCTGAGAGAGAGAGAGAGAGAGAGAGAGAGAGAGAGAGAGAGAGAGAGAGAGAGAGAGAGAGAGGGGGGGGGGGGGGGGTAGGGTAGTTCTTAAAGCTTTTGTCCTATTTTTTCCATCTCCATTTTTGTTGTTTTGTGACTATAGCCAGTACAGAACTAAAATAAGTACTGGCCAGCCAGAGTATCTCTTCTTGAAGAATATTTTAACATCTCAGAGGAGAATTTCCACCAGTAAATGGAATTATATGAAGCTTTTCTCACAAAAAAATAAGTGCATGTCCACATAATATTTTAATTTTGTTGACAGTTCATTATACTTAATCAAGTCAAAATGAAACAAAATATCTACTAGTATTTAATTTATGAACCATACTCCTTACTACTTTCAGTGTTACCAACAAAGTGATAAGTACAACTGACAAATCTGTAATATGCAAGCAATCAGCATAATGAACCTCAAAACTTTAAATATTACAAGTCGAAACTGCCATTAAACAGAAAGTTAAACAACACTGGTGCGGTCATAGTCAGAAGATATTACTCAGAAATAAATTTCTACAAAATTAAAATGGTGACAGGAGCTCTAATATACATAATAATAATATTTTTTTTAAAAAGCTACAAGTGACAAGATACATAAAGTTCAATAACAGATTGGGTGCACATGAAAATCACATGCACACATAAGATGGGCATTTATAATAATGAATTTTAAACTTCCACTACACACTACTAATGCCAGAGATTTACCCACAAATATCACTGTGGCACAGGTGACAGGAAATAGTTCTAATGACCAACTAGCAAGGTATAGAGTGGTGGATTAATTATGCAACTACATTACAGGTTGTTTCACAATTCCTATTACAATACTATTAAACTTTACAAGGTACCCATGCCCATAAATGTACTGTTTGTATGTAAAGAAAGTTTGATGATTAGATTTTGCTTCACTGTATTAACACAATCTGAGAAGAGACTAAATATACTAATGGAATTATTGTAAAATTTGCTACTGGCACTCCATCAGCAAATGGGTTCCACATGATAGTGCACATATGCATTTTCCACATGGCATTCCTGAATATCTCAACCAGACATGCAGTGAAAGATGAATAGGTTGAAATGGACCAACTCCATGTAACTTTTGATTCTTGGACCATATGAAGAGTCTCAAGTACAAGATGATTTCTAGTGGCTGAAGAAATTATTATGCATACATTCAGGCTTTGTAGATTAGGAAGTATGTGTATTATATGGCACACTGTATGCAGTGAATAATGGTGTCAGCCTGGAGAGGAGCTACTGTACAGCTCATTGTTTCTGCTGTGTGTGTGCTGTGAAGTGGGTGGGAGACTTAAAAGTGATCTGACATTAAAATAAGCTCTACCTACTACTCCTTGAAACATATAATTGGGGAAACATGTTAGCATTAAAAATGCATGCCGGAATGAAATATCAATATACCTGAAGAACTGTACATCGTTATACCAAACAAACACCTCAACTAAATTGCACACTGATAGTAATAATGAAGTGGGGAAACATTTTGAAGTTATGAGTGAGTACCTGAGCACAGTAACAACATACTGTGCTTATGAGGTTATATGTATCATTTCTGGGTATGTAATGCTTATAGAGGGACATTTTTGAACCAAAAAGAAAACATATTTATACAATTTAACTGGTATAAAAGAAAACCGATGTAGAGAGGTACAAATTTACTAACTCCAAAAAATGTAATCAAATGTAAGTGCAAGGAAATAATATTGTCTTCCAACTATATATTCAATATCCTCTTTACTTCAAATTAACATAAGCAAGTCATACCAAAGGATGGGAAGAAAATTAGCAGATAAAACATACTTTCTATAGTTGGAAAATTCTGTCTGCAGATAAATACTTAAGAATAAGGATGAACACACACCACAAAGCAAAGTGTTGACTTTCAAGAGATAAACACAAAAAAATGTGCTAGCATTTGGAATTAATGCTTTCTCAAGCTGAAGTACAAATAAAAACCGAGAACATGAACACACACACACACACACACACACACACACACACACACACACACACATGTGACGGCATAAAGGTGAGCAATAAGAAGCAGGTTTGGATGCAAGAGACTAGCATCTTAAGCAAGGATGGGATGGTACAAAGGCTTGGCATGTGATGTGGAACTGTAGAAATCACTGTAGAGTGGCACACAATAGAGGCGATGTGAATATGTGTGTGTGTGTGTGTGTGTGTGTGTGTGTGTGTGTGTGTGTGTGTGTGTGTGCGCGCGCGCACGCTCATGCGCGTGAGCGGGGGTAATTCTCAAGGCTAGCAAGTTTTTTTTATTTTGTGTCTACCTGTTGATGACTCAATGTTTCTGCTTTTCAGTGAGTGGTCTTATGCATTCTTAAGCATTCACATATTTATCAAGCAAACTAAATCCTGTGTTAGTGAAAAGCTTATTTCAGTTGTTTCCACAACCACTTATGACGTGGATTTCTGTTATTGGGAAAAAAAAAATGCAGGTGTTCAACAAAGGAGTCCCTGATTTCGAAATTAATTAACTTGAAAATTAAAATCAACAGACAACTATCAATAGTTATTCGTATTGTGATAGCTCTAAGAACTGTTAACAGAAGTTGAAGAAAAATAAAAGTTAAAATAGTTTGAAAAGCCACTGAAAGATGGCACTGTAATTGCGTTATTGTGTATGTACTGTGTTCTTTTGATGAAAGCCATGGCCGAAAATTTAAGTTTTGTGAATATGATTATCTATTTTCGTGTCTGTCAGCAGCTCAGCGAGCCTCTTTACGCTGAGTTGTTACCTATCCTCCATTATTGATATTCCTATCAAATTTTCCATTGTTTAAATAGGCACAGTAAGCTAATTTTCTGAGATATATATCACCAAATTTTGCAATGACTCTGATGGCATAAGTAGCTGAACTGAAATGCATCAGCAGATCTTCAATGTGTTTCTTCCAAATCAATCCCTCATCAATGCAAATACCTAAAAAAAAAAAAAAAAAAAAAAAAAAAATAAATAATAATGAATATTATACCCTAGCTACGTATTGCTGTTCAATGTGTAAATTTATTGATGGTGTCATTCCATTTACTGTATGAAACTGTATATACTGGGTTTTATCAAAGTTTAATGAGAGTCAATTTGTAGAGAACCACTTAATAATTTTCTGAAAGACATCATTTACAATGTCATCAGTTAATTCCTGCTGACCATACAACTATAGTTATTAAGTGGTTCTCTACAAATTGACTCTCATTAAACTTTGATAAAACCCAGTATATACAGTTTTATACAGTAAATGGAATGACATCATCAATAAATTTACACATTGAACAGCAATCTGTAGCTAGGGTATAATATTCTTTTTTTTTAGGTATTTGCATTGATGAGGGATTGATTTGGAAGAAACACATTGAAGATCTGCTGAAGCATTTCAGTTCAGCTACTTATGCCATCAGAGTCATTGCAAAATTTGGTGATATATATCTCAGAAAATTAGCTTACTATGCCTATTTAAACAATGGAAAATTTGATAGGAATATCAATAATGGAGGATAGGTAACAACTCAGCGTAAAGAGGCTCGCTGAGCTGCTGACAGACACGAAAATAGATAATCATATTCACAAAACTTAAATTTTCGGCCATGGCTTTCATAAAAAAAAAGAAACATCTACATTCACACATTCACTCAGACAATTATACACACACAACTATCATGTCCGGCCACTCCAGTGACACAAGCATCTAGACTGGGAGTGAGATGGGGAGTGGAGGGGGAAGGATGCTGGGTAAAGGTGGGGATGGAAAGTTCCACATTGCATGATGGGTTTTAAAGGTGTGAATTTGAATTGTGGCCATGAATACAGTGATGGGAAGGGATGCGAAAGGATATAAGGGAGGTGTATAGGTGTGTGTGATGATTTGTAATGATAAGAATAATAAGGGAAAATAAAGTTAGGAAGAAAGGAAAAAATAAGTAAAAATAAAAAGTAATTAATTAATGGGATATTGCAAGCGGTGATACACTGTTGTAAGGAAGACATAAGATACAGGATAATAAGTGGAAAGGAAGAGAGAGAGGGGGAGGGGGGAAGAATGTTAGGCATAGGGTGCAGCTGCAGAATAGCACAAAAAATAGAATAAAGCATTTAGCTTTCGGCTGTTAAGGCCTTCATCAGATAGGGAGAAACGCACATACACACACACACAGACACGACCACTGTCTTCAGCCAGTGTGGCCAGTCTCAGAAACTGGCTATAAGTTTTATTCTACTATTTGTGCCTTTCTGTGACTCACTGGACATCTCTGTCATGAGTAAGCAACCTAGTCTTCTAAATAAATATTGTTGAATCCTTCCTGAAATTTTTATTGTTTAATAGTAGTAGTAATAATAATAATAAA